>JALAZF010000091.1:2842500-4282500 GCA_022829125.1 Lathyrus tuberosus | reverse complement strand
GATGTTTATAGTTTTGGAATTGTTGCCTTGGAAATCGTTAGTGGAAGGAACAACACCCTTCATCGGACAAAGGAGGAAGCAGTCTATCTTCTTGATTGGGTAACTCTTATGATGTTGTCCCTTGGTCATGTAAATTTGATTATATTCAATGTACTATCTACTTACACTTTGTTCCGCGCCATATATATTGTTCTTCATTTTTCATCTAATAATTCAATTCTAAAAGCGAATAAAATCATTTATCCCTTTTCTTGTTCAGACCTACAAGAAGACACGGCAACTTCGCCAAAATATTAATGAACAGAATGCTAATTTTGAAAATATTTTGAAATGTTCTCTGTAAAGAATACATTTCATAGAATAAAGAAAAGATGTATTTTTAATATTTCTAGAAGAGTAGTTGTACAAAACCTTTCATGATTACTATCAATTTCTAAAATCTTAATGTCATGAACATCTAATTGACATACTAGTGGCATCAATTTGTTGTAAATGACCTGGGTTTTAAATCAAACTATTCTTTGTTTTCCTTCTGCTTTCAACAGGCACATTTGTTGAAAGATAGGGGTGACCTAATGGAGCTAGTTGATAGAAGATTAGGTTCTGATTTCAACAAAAAGGAAGCTATGGTGGTAATCAATGTGGCTCTCCTATGCACCAATTTCACTTCAAATCTTAGGCCCGCCATGTCGTCAGTTGTAAGTATGCTTGAAGGAAAGAATGCTGTTCCAGAATTTGTTTCAGATTTAAGTGAAGTAATGGATGAAAAGAAGTCAGAAATAATGAGGCAGTATTACTACCAGAAGGAAGAAAATAATATAAGTAGTACCTCACAAAGTCAGAGAATATTAAATGACGGGTCATGGGCTGCTACATCTTCATCAGCTGTACTGTAGACCTTTATCCTGTCCACCTTGATTCTTCCTATTGGGAAGAAAGAAATTAAGTGAGTTTCTTGATAGATAATTGCATCTGCCAGCTTCATGTCCTGCTACTGAGTCATGAGATAAAACCGCGGTGTATATCTTCAAAACTGAGTTTTTGGATTCTATTTAGTGTATTTTTTTTCCATAAAGTTCAAATTTATTAAATAAAGTTATATTTGGCGCAAGATATGCCGAGTATTAGGAAGTCAAAACAAAAATATTGTCAGGTGATCCATTGAATCTCTTCTCTGGGAATGCAGACTGTACATAGGATTTTTATAGTTTAACAGCATCATCTATGTTGGACAAAAGCATGAAGATACTATGTATATCATTAGCTTAATAACTTTACTTTGACTCTATAAGGTGAGCTTTAACTTGTGACATTCAAATATACAAGTAATTAGAGCCATTTATTTCAGTTATAATTTGTTTAGATATACTAGTTTCTTAGTTTGTAATTTGATTTAGAATTTTATATGATGAGTGTTGCACTTTTTCTACCCCATTGACTTCAACAAATTATAGCGTTTTTTAGGTACCCGTAAATAAATTATATTCTAATTTCTCTAACACTTCATCTATCACCTTTGACTTTCCCTTTGAACTTTGACTTCATCTACAAACTTTAAGTTAATACTATTACTTTGCAATTTAAATCAAAACACTGAAAGTCAACCATATTCTGGTTAGAGACAAGATTTATACTACTGAATTTGCAGCTTGTGTAAGAAAGCTAAACAAGACTAAGGAAAATAATACATCACACATATTTCAAGATTTACAACGTGTATTCCCCTTTATACTTCATCATAATTCAAATATTTAACTCAAATAGACTCCTTTAAGAAACCTTAAACTTTGCCTACATGTATACATATATACAATTAGCTGGTGGCAACATGTTTAAGATCTAATTGACTTCTCAGAAGTCATAAAGTCATTCCTTTCTCTTCAACTTTGTCAACAATATATACACAAACATACAGAAATTGAGTATTTTTCTATTGCAGCTTCAATTCTTAATATATTTCACCCTCTTACATTCAAATAACTGATTTCATTTTCTTCAGCAAGAACATGTCTGTCCTTCTATTATTCCACCTTTTGCTTCATGTCTTTTGTTGTATCTCTTCATTTGCTAGTGGAGCTACTCTGTTAGAAGAAGAAGGTACATAACTTATATATGTCTCCATCTTATTAGGGTTTATCACCACAATAAAACAACATTAATATGGTTGGAACATTATGATGATGTATGTTGGTTTTGAATTAATTTTATGCAGTACAAGTTATGAAAGACATAGCTAAGACACTTGGGAAGAAGGATTGGGACTTCAGCATAGATCCTTGTAGTGGACAGAGTAATTGGACATCTTCTGTGCAAGTGAAAGGATTTGAAAATGCTGTCACTTGCAATTGCTCTTTTGCCCATGCCACTATCTGCCATATTGTTAGCATGTATGTCTCTAATCTCCTTATGTGTTTGTTGAAGATATTTTCACTCTCTAGCCCAAAACTAAATCAATTTGCAATAGATTTTTTTTTCTTTTCCGAACCACAATAATTGAGTACCACTCAATTATTCACCAACCTTGTGGTTTGAAGTTCTAATATTTGACATCAAGAGTTAGGTTCAATCCATCAAACACCTTGAGTGCAATCACGACTTCTGTCTCCAATGAAAGAATTCCTACAAATCTATGTATCCTTGATGCGAAGAACTACGACAAATAGTGCAAGCAAATGAAAGTGTGGTTTGCCTACCAAGACGTTCTTGATGTGATCAAGAACGGTGTGAATCCTCTTGTTGAAGGTGCAACGGATGCACAACGAGCATCACATAAAGAAGAAAAGAAGAAAGATTTCAAGGCGTTGTTTTTAATCAATCAATGCGTTGATACGAATAATTACGAGAAAGTTGGTGATTGTGAATCATCAAAGCAAGCGTGAAATCTTGGAGAAGACATACACAAGGGCTGACAAGACGAAGGTTGTGAGGTTATAAACTCACAAATGTCAGCTTGAGTTGATTCAAATGGAGGAGAAGGAGATCATCAACGATTTTATGACGAGAATTACTCAGTTGGTGAACCAAATAGCATGTGGAGAAACGATTACGGGGCAATACATTGTCACGAAAATATTGCGTTGTTTGATGACAAGATTTAATAACATAGTCGTTGTGATTGAGGAAACAGTGGATCTTGCGATGATGAGTAAAGAGGGGATGCAAAGATCTTTTGAGGCACATGAGTAGAGAATGAAGGAAGGAAAAGTTGATAAGACAAAGGTGGAGATCGCTTTGCAAGCCCGTTTCAATGAGAGAGATAAGAAGACAAGTCCGTTTCAAAATTTTAGTGGAAGAGAGTCCCAAAATTTCAAGAACTCAACATTTCAAAAGGGTGAAAACAACGGCAATAGAGTTGCTAGATCAAACAACTCTAGAGGTTGTAATCTAAGGGGTAGAGGTGGAAGAAGAATGGTTTACAAAAGTAGCGTGTAATGCAACAATTATCAAAAGTTTGGTCATTTTGTAAGAGAGTGCAATGCCAACTAGAAAGAACTTCAAGAAGATGAAGCTAGAGTTTCTAGACAAGAGTTTGATAATGAAAACACATTCCTAGTCATGACCACAAATGGAGAATGCAGCAACAAGATGTTGCAAGACAACAACAACAACAGTATGAAAATACTGCAAAACTGAAGTGTAATTGGTTACACAATTATGTCAACCGGTTACATACTAAAGAAAATGCAATGGTGATTTTGAAGGAAGAAGTGCATGAAGGTGAGAAAAATACATAATAAAAGGGGGTTGGATTGTGTTATCCGTTTCTTTACTTTTCTTCTGAACAGAGTTCAGATTCTAAACTACTGTTCAGTTTCTGATAATTAATTGCAGCAGAATAATAATAGAAGAAACTAAATAACAACATAACACACAGAGATTTATATTGGTTCCTCCCAAATTGAAAGTAGTCCAATTCCCTTGCAGCACAAGAGATTTTTCACTACAATCAAAACATAATTACAATTGCTTATGCACTTAAGCATAAGACTTTTCTGCTCAGACCCCTCAGCCCGAGACTTCCTGTTTAAACCCCTTAGGTTCAAGACTTTCTGCTTAGACCCTCAGCCCAAGACTTCCTACTTAGATTCCTCATATCCAAGACTTCCTTACTTAAATCCCCAGGTTCAATACTTATGCTCAGACCCTCGGCCCAAGACTTCCCTGCTCAGATTCCACGAATCCAAGACTTCTGCTTAGACTTGTAATCTAAGACTTCCTGCTTAGATTCCACGAATCTAAGACTTCCTTGCTCAAGCCCTCCAGGCTCAAGAATTCTGCTTAGACCCTTGGTCCAAGGCTTTCTTGCTTAATCAACAACTGATTAAGACTTCAATGCTCTAGCACATAGCAGGAGACTTACTTGGCTCAAGTTTCACAGCAAGAGACTTTGATGCTCAAGCACATTGCAAGATACTTTATCTAAGCTACTAAATAACTTGTTTAGCAGAATAGAGAACAAGGTGTACTTGATACATAATTAAAGGTACAAGGTAATAACCATAACAAAGATCACAACACTTAAGATTTCTAAGATATTCAATGTTTAAGAAATCTTAAGGTTTTGTACAATTTACAACATATAACAGAGTTTCTGCATACTCGATTGTGTTGCTATTGTTGATCTTGTTATTCTTCCATTCTGATAGAAGCGTGGAACACTTCTATCCTTCTTGACTCTTCTTGTTTATTTTTCTTGTTCCTTGTTGAAAATGCATCTTGAATCTTCAGCTACTTATATAGTAGTTTCAGAGGAATAGTCGTTGGAAGAGATAACTTGTACAAGTGTCTTTGTTATTCCATAGTACAAGAGACGTTAAAGATAGATACACCACAAGATCTTGATCCATTGTGTAACATGTTTAACTATTGTGTCTTACTTGTGATCTTGTACTATAGATTTGTTGAGAGTAGATATCGGTAAATCATGTCAACTCTTCTTGAGCCTTGTGAACACAAACTCTAACTGACAAACTGATTTGACATTGTAGCTTGCTTTCTACAGTACATATAACTTAGCTTTATCGTTGGTTCTGAATAATCACCAGAAGCTGATACATTCAATAAGTTTAGAGACAATATATTGCTCTTCTGATGCGGAAGCCTTCAGTTTCAGAGTCTACGCAAACTTATATTATCAGTCTTCACTTAAAGAACGTTCTTCAGATTCTGAACCACCAGAAGCCAATAACTTAGCTTCTATCAAGTGCGTCCTTATATTAGATTCTGAATATATAGTTCTTTAAGCTTTAGAACCTGTACACTTAGAACACACATTAGATAACATCATTGTTATTTCAATACTTTGTTATTATCAAAACCAAAAGGGTATATGTCATGAACAAATCTTGTTCTAACAATCTCCCCCTTTTTATGATGAAAAACATAAGTATTTAAAGAATAATGTTAGACTATTTTAATTTTATCGGAAACGTCAAGGTCTGAGGTTTGTAAGCTCACTCTCTGTCTAATAATCAAATGTCGAGTTTTGTAAGCACCCCCTAAGTTCTATATTAAAAAAAATAAAATATGTCAATGTTGGCCTATTGTAATTTTCTTAGCAACATCAGAGTCTGAGGTTTGTAAGCTCCCTCTGAGTCTAATAGTCCAAGGTTAAGGTTTGTAAGCTCCCCCTTAGTTATATATACAAGAAAACTAAAATATATTTTAATTTACTTGGCAATATTAGGGTCTGAGGTTCGTAAGCCCCCTGAGTCTAATAGTCCAAAGGTTGAGGTTTGTAAGATCCACCTAAGTTCTACTATCAAGAAAACTAAAATATTTTCCCGGGTAGTAACCAAAATGACAGAAATAACAAAAATAACATAATTTTAAATAATTAAAATAAACAACATTAAAACTGAATAATTAAAATAAAAAACATTAAAATTGAATAGGTTCAGATTCTTTATTAAATACTTATATATCTTTCTCCCCCTTTTGTCACATCAAAAAGAAAAAAAGAAAAATGAAAGAAATACATTTATAAATGCAAAGCAGATCATCATTACATGAATGGTTCCCAAGGAAGAGAAAACGATTCAAGTAGTAGAGAGTATTAAAAGCTTGTACAGTGCATCTTTAATAGTTATTGGTCGTAATATTTTCAAGGATCAAGAAAAGGATTTCCATTGTTTAGGTTACTCAGAATCCATTATAAAAGTAACTGAACCATAAATCATTTTCATCAACATTCTTTAGAGCAATCATGGAAGCATCATCTGAGAGCACCAACATTTCTGTCGTAATAGAAATTTCAGAAGATACTACTAGTATGGAGACGCAAAGTCTTCAAAAACCAGCAACTTCTGAAGCTTCTGAAATTGGATCCTCATCTACTCTAGTGAAGTCTTATGAGGAGGGTTCATCATCAGCAGTAATGAGGTCTTCTAAAGTTGATCCATTAACTACTTTCTGAAAAATAAGAAGAAGTTAATGAAGAGGAAGAAGAAGAAGAACAAAGATAAGATGGCATTTTAGATAGTTTTCTCTGACCGCGAGGATGAGGAAGACCCTGATATTGATTGGAGAAACTGGATGAGGCGTAGGGCTTTAGAGGAGTTAGATTAGTTTAACCTTAATATCCCGTCCTTTATGTAATCCTTCTTTTTTGATGAAAAAATGTTTTGACCAATATTAAATTTGCATAAGTACAATTTTTACTTTTCCCTTTGATTTTTTGACAAATACATAAACGAAGTAAAAAGACAAACAAATGAAATAATAAAACCAACAGATAGTTGTTAAAATGACATTTACAGTTGTCTTAAGAGAATCTTTATTAGGATTATATACTAGACATCATTTCCCAAGAGACATACATTAAAATATTGATTTGACTAATCAATATTAAACTCTAAACACTCAAGATAACGGATGAATAGTCACTATAAAACATTCAAAAAACTATCTTTTTGAATCACTTAATCTTTAGAACACTAAAAATGTATAAGCAGAAGCAAATCTGGGTTCCAACGAGAGATTTTAGAAAGACAACAATACTGAATACAACAACTCAAGCAAACAAGAAGAATGTAGCAACTAAAGCATCATCAAGCAAAATGATTTCTTCAGAGGCACATACATCTCCAGCAACCTTTGTTGAGACACAAAGAAGAAAAAGAAATCCCAGGTCAAAACACATGAATCTTTTGAGGAAGGAAGCTGTTGAGTTTGCAAAGGAAGATTGGGAAGATTATTTAAACAATCTAGATATGTCAGATGAGCCTAGGGAATTCCTTAGAACAGATCAGAATGTCCAGAAAGCTTTTGATAAAAATGTATTAGCTTATAATCTTTCAATGAGTATTTTGCAAGTGTTTTAAGTTTTAGTCCTAATTTTTTATTCTCCAAACAACATAAAAAATGCACATATAATAGTTAAGACACGCAAGAATATGAACAAGAACAATGGACAAAATTTTTAACAACAAGATTGCTTAATACAAGATATTTAACAATTACAAGGCATATATTTGCAAAAATCCAACATCAGAATCTCTCATAGATAGCTTCAAGTTTTTCTCTCCAGATTTTTAGAAGAATCATCCTCAAAACTTATGACAACTCCTTGTTGGATCAGCAATTTAGAAATAACTCATTCGTAAGGAATGAAGAATGTCTTTCCCTTGTGAAAGGATGAAAGAGTCTTCTTCAGATAGTCAAACATAATTTGAGGAAGATCAATCTGCAAGTATGAATTGAGAAGAAGTAGCAAATCTTTTTCCATAGAGTCCACAAGGTCTAGATCCTTATCCTTAGGTAGCAAGTTTGAGTTCAGAATCAGATTCCAAATAATTGCATCAGGACAAAGATTTGAGACCAGAGAAAGGTTTGATGGATTTACAAAAGTACGCCATGTAGGAAGATAGTATTCCCAAATAAGAGTACCTGAGATTTATCCAATCTCCTCACAGTTGATTACATTAGCAATCGTCTTAGAGGTTACTTTTATAAAAACACCAGAAACCTTGGAAAGAATAACATACTCAAAATTTAGCTCAACAATGGAAGCATTAACCTAAAACTCTTTGACAAGATTTGGATAAGTAAAACTACAGAGCATATCAAAGTATCAATTCCAACTTTGTTCAGAAACAATCTTTCAGAAGTTAAAACCTTGCTTAAGCAGCTCTTCAAAATTCACAAATTTTTCTTTGATGACAACTAGTTGATTCGATGAAGAATTGACTAGAGAATTCATCTCAGGTTTGGTTTGATCAACACACAAAAGAAAAACAAATAACAAGAAAAGATCTGAACAAGATTTTGACCACTGAGGAATAAGAATCTTGTCAGAGGGACATAAAAGGTGACACAAAATGATGTTTCACAAAGACAAGGGATACAGACCATAGACGTATAATATAAGAAAACGTCATTACTTAAGGGTCCTTACCCAACAGACTTCTTGAATACACTAAATGATTTTCAACTTTATGGAATGTTAAGTAAGACAATAATTTTAAAATAATTCTTACTTTAATTGCTTCATCAGAAGTAAAGATTCCTTTTCTGAATCTCAGAGACGAACAATTTTTCAGAAGTTATCTGTCATCAGAGTCTAGTAGGATTAGACTTCGAGTGAGGCAGAGTACATTATCGTTTTGTTGTGTGCGTGCCAAACCGTGTGGTTGATAAATCTGTTGAAGGAGCTGGGCAGCAATGAGGGTGACGCTTTAACGCCCATGGTTGATAACGTTTCCACTATTAACCTTGCTAAGAACCTAAATGCACATGGGGGGAACAAACATATTGAGATGAGGTTTCACTATTTGAGAGAACTTGTTAGTGAAGGAAGGTTGAGATTGAGATATTGTAGAAGTGAAGACCAAGTTACCGATTTGCTTACCAAAGGAGTCACAATTGAAGTGTTCAAGAGATTGAAGAAGAACATGAGCATGGCAGACTTGGTTCACATGAATTAAGATGGCGTGTTAAGAGAAAATTTTGATTTATGTGCATGGAAATGGTTAACATAAAAGTGCAACCGGTTACACCTCTTGTAAATGTCAAGCAGAAACTTACAGTAGTAAAGTGCATCCGGTTGAAATAATATGTCAACCAGTTACACTTATAGTGTTTTAGTTAAAATCTGACTTAGTAGTAAAGTACAACTGGTTGATATAATATGTCAACCGGTTACACCTGTGAGTTTTTCAGTTTTTATTTTGTTTGATAATTGTACCTTATCATTTAATTGCATAAATACCTTTGGGGTATCTCATAAATGAAACATTGTATATTTTTACCCTCAATTTTACTATCTATATTTGTCTCTCACTCTCTCCCTCTCCATTCTCAATTACTCAATTATTCACCAGCCTTGTGGTTCCTAATTCTAACACGGACGATACATTATTTATTTATTCAAATGTCCTGACATTAGATGACAAGGTTCAAGAAAAGAAGATAACTCAATCTACTGATTATTTTGCAATTGCTGTCATACTTTAGAAGATAGAATCATCCCAAATTTTTCATAAGGTCCACATGATAGAATGTCAAACCAAATTCAAAACAATTTTAACTCTAGGCCTAGTACCTATGAACCTAAAAAGTAGGAATAGAAAGCCTAACTCATAAACAAATTCCAACCCACCACTTTAAAAATTCTATAGGGTGACCGTATTCCACCACACAAGTGACAAAAAAAATGATTTCTCGTCTCTAAAATCCCTCTACCAGTGAGATACCAGTGAGATAGGGGAGAACATCAGGGTCTCATAAAACTCGAGGCTTAATGAGGTTCACCCTCGTAGGAACTCTATCTTAAAGTAAATACCAAGAAAAGACAATAACCTTAGACGAAACTTATCCTAAATCAGAATAAAGATATTATCAATTTCATTTGCAAGAAGATCAACATACACATAAAGCCGCAACAAAGAAAAATATGTAGATTTAATCGAAAAAACACCCCATTTGGCGCTGAAACATGACTAACCAATTCGAACTAAAACATGCATTTTCATTAAATAAAGATAGAAAATAAAAATGAAGTTGCAAAATAAGTTAAAAAGAACCATTCTCTCACCCAGAGTAACATATTTATGATCCCACGGGCTTTTTGAAAACTAGACTAATAAGGGACTTTCGAGTGGACCTAATGCAAGGGTTACCACATATCGAAAAACGTTGAATTTATACAATATATAATGGGAATACTTTGTTATGGTGTAGCCTTTTTTCCTACCATTTTTACCCTTACTTTATTTTGTAATTTACTTAATAACTTCTTATTATTAACTTCCACATAACTTCTATTATTAACTTCCACATAACTTTCTATTATTAACTTTCACATAATATATTTTTTAAAAATTATATTTAAATAAAAACTATCGTTTATATTTTCATTCATGCGCATTAAAAAAACGGACAGACGGACACACAAATGTCCGTCTAGACGCTAGTTTATATAATTTAAATAATGTCTTGAAACCAAGCCTAATATATTAGAAAAAGGGTCGGATCAAAAAATCTCAATATATATAATCAACCATTAAAAAAGCAGATCACTCATCGACCAATTTTGATGCTTCACAATTATTATTGTATAAAATAAAAGATAAATATTTATTAGAAAATGTTTAGAAGGTTTAATTTGGATGGAATGAACATTTTTTTAAAATATAAAAAGTTATAAATATTTTTACGAATATGTTGAATTATTTTAATGATCTATTATATTATTATTTTAATTTAAAAAATTTCAATTTATTAAAATCTAAGCTTTCTTTCCAATGCCTCCCTCCAAAACCATCTACCCAAACATACCTTTAAGAAAATATAGTGCAAGAGAAATATATGATGATACCATAAAGGAAAATCATACAACTAATTTTCTTGTATTATACAGTACTTCTTAAGTATGATTTAATTATTGTTCATATACTTATTAAATATATTAATGCTAATTTGGGACTACACCATGCGTAACTACTAAGGAGGAATCTCTTGCTTATATTGTGGATATATAAAAATGTGGTATATGTAACAAAAAGCCATAACATGCGATGTATTATATGTTTATCAAAATTTAATTGAATTTTAAATAATTTGTAATTGTGTATTTTCTATTCATTAATTTACAAGTATTTTATCATTTAAATTTTTTAAAAAATATATTCTAGAATCTCATTTTTGGGTCAAAAATGATGATGCAGTGTTCTAAAGTCACAAAATCTCTCTGGCACACTTCCAAAAGAATGTGTGAAATTACCCTACCTCCAACAAATGTATGTTATTTTTTCTAAACCTTACTAAATTTACATAATCATTATTTTTTTAAAATTTATCATAATTTCCTTAATGTTTAATTATTATTTTTTTTTACTTAATGTGACACAGTGATCTCACACGCAACTACCTTAACGGTACAATCCCTCCAGAATGGAGCTCCATAAATTTGGTCAACATGTATTTTCCATTAACCATACTTTTTTCTTGTTATTTGATTAATTAATGGCATTAATATATAATTTTGGAATGGAATCTTCTAATTAGTTTTTTTTTTCATGTTTCTTAATTTTGTGACAGTTCACTATTTGGAAATCGATTAACAGGTTCAATTCCAAAAGAATTTGGAAAAATCACCACCCTGAAAAGCTTGTAAGTAATTTTTTTCACATCAATTTTTTGAAAGAATAAATTCTGAAAGTTTAATGTTTGAAACATGTAATGCTTAGGGTTTTGGAGTTCAATCAATTATCCGGAAAGCTTCCTCCGGAGCTTGGGAATCTTCATCAGCTTGAAAGATTGTAAGCCCCTTTGTAGAACTTGGAATTCACAATTTCTATATTTGATTTCTTGTTCTTCAAGTTTTAATGATAATTGTTATATCTACATTTTATGCCTTTAATTTGGCATATTTGAAGTGATTAGTTCCAAATTCATAGATTGCTATAGCGTACTTGTTTTCACTGACACCAGAAACACGACACCGACACTGACACGTCGACATCGGTAATAATTTGAAAAAATGAATAAATTAGAGGTGTCAGTGCTGCAGAGCTTGTTTTGTACTTTCAAAATTTTACTCAACCGAGTGTACACTTCCCTTTAGGGAATTTGAAACCCTAATTCCAATTTTGATGTTGTTGTAGGCTTCTTACTTCCAACTATTTTACTGGAAATTTACCGGCAACATTTGCTAAGCTCACTAAACTGAAGCACCTGTAAGCAACCTTTCCTTTTGTATTTTTTGTTATACTTTGCTATATGGTTGTTCGTATAAAATTAAATAGCATTTCTTTGTTGCTCACCTTTTAAAAATGTAGTCGGCTTGGCGACAATCAATTATCTGGATATATACCTGATTTCATTCAGAGTTGGACAAGTCTTGAGAGGCTGTATGGACCTTTTCTTTCTTCATGTGAAATTCGAAGTCATCAATTTTTTTTCTTAGTTGAGTTTCTTATTATTTATTGGTTTATCAAAAAAATTACTTTTGATTTTGACAGGGTAATACAAGGGAGTGGTTTGAGTGGCCCAGTTCCTTCTGCAATTTCATATCTGAAAAATCTCACCGACTTGTAAGTATCATGTATTTTATTGTTGTGATCTATGTAGCATTGACACTTCAGATTGAATGTGTGTTTGGTGTCTGACACTAACATTTATTCACTTTCATTTTTTCAAATTATTGTTGGTGTCTGTGACAATGTCTGTGTCGTGTCTATGCTATGCTTGTGTAGGTGCTTCATAGAGTATGTTTAAAATTCAATTTTCTTTCTGAGTTTTACCATGCTAAGGATATGTTATGCAGGAGAATAAGTGACTTGAAAGGATCGGATTCTCCTTTTCCGCAACTTATTAACTTGACAAATTTGGAAACATTGTGAGTAAATTGCTTGGATTATTAGTATAACGCAATGTTTTTAGTAATAGAAAAATAAGAAAGACGAAATGTTATAGACTTTGTACTGCAAATTTACATGTTATCATATTGTTTGACAGAATATTGAGGAGTTGCAATCTTATAGGAACAGTTCCCGAGTATCTTGGAAATATTACCAATTTAAGATCATTGTAAGTAATGCTGTTATTTTGAATTTTGTCTGGTTGGTGCTATGCTAGGATGCTTCTTGCGATATTCAATGCTTTAGAACCATAATAGTAGATGCAATCGGTTCTTATATTTTGATGAAAAAATACAACAATCTCGTTATATAATGGGGACTAGTTTTGCTTGTTGCTTTTCTGAAACCAATTTTTCGCTCGAGTAATACATTCGGAATATTTTTTTCTTTTTCAGAGACCTCAGTTTTAACAAATTAAGTGGAGAAATTCCGAACACCTTGGGTGGCTTGGAGAACATAAATATACTGTAAGCAATATCCTCTGAGCTACTTTTATACACACTAGTTCTATTCTTAGGCCTGAACTGGGATGGCTAGCTAAACAATGAAAACAAATTGGATTCTTAAAAACACCTGCAAGGCTCCAAGAACTTAGTGTGATTTACACTCATCAAGACAATATTAGACTTCTTTGCAACGAAATGGCGAAACTTTTTATAAACTGACTTCACTTATTTTTATACCTAGATACTTAACTGGAAACCTTTTTACTGGACCACTTCCAAAATGGATAGCTAGACCTGACTACACGTGAGTAATCCTTCAAATTCCACTTAATTGATTCATTGAGTTGAATTATAACTTTCTATAGTACAAAGTGTTGCATGAGTTGTTTGTTCCATCTTTAATTCTTAATCACGTGTATGACTTGACACAGAGATCTTTCATATAACAATTTGACCATTGAAAATCCAGAGCAGTTGACATGTCAACAGGGAACCTTGTAAGAGTCTATGTATTTGCGTACTTTTTCTGTTTCAACAATTATAAGAAACTATCTAAACTTTGTATATCTACCATGCGCCCTAGGAACTTGTTTGCATCATCTTCAGAGAGAAGTAACTTGTAAGTTTTATATTACTCAGTCACAATAAACTATTCTTTATATTAGCTTTTAAAGTTATATTGTGATTATGCTGACATGTTACACACCTTCATTGTTTTCTCAGGGGAATGGTTTCATGTTTGGGGAACATTGGTTGTCCTAAAAGTAAGTTGATTTTTCTTCAGATTGTTCATTTTAATTTATTTATTTCTGCAAAAGGTAGAAGGTGGTGGAATGCAAAATTTTTATTCATAAGATTCTCATACTTCTATATTAAGAGCTTGTTGTAGACTGGCTCCTACCTATCTGATGCATGAGGATTGAAAAATGATATTTTGTATCGATAGCTTTTTCTAATGTGATCATCTTATTGTACTTAGCATTTCAACCTTTTTATGGTCATTCCAGCTTGGTACTCTCTCCATATAAATTGCGGTGGTAAGCTCATAACTTCAAATGAAAGCTTGACATATGACGATGATTCAAATGAACTTGGACCAGCAAGCTTTCACCGGACTGAATCAAACTGGGCACTCAGCAACACTGGTCACTTCTTTGATAGTGGCCTTGTGGACTACTATACCTGGTCTAATACAACTAACCTTGCCATCGACAATGGAAAACTGTATATGGATGCACGTGTTTCTCCTCTTTCTCTAACATATTATGGATTTTGCCTGGGAAATGGAAACTACACAGTCAATCTCCATTTTGCAGAGATAATGTTCACTGATGATCAAACTTATAACAGCCTTGGAAGGCGTATATTTGACATATACGTTCAGGTGCATAACTTTATCATGTTTTCTATTTCAACATGTTTAGTATTGAAAAAATGTTCTTTGAACATATGAACCATTTTGTTCGAATTGAAGTATTGCAGAGAAGGTTGGTGCTGAAGGATTTCGATATTGCGAAAGAAGCTGGTGGAGTTGGTAAGGCAATCATTAAGAATTTCACTGCTGCTGTGACTAGTAATACATTGGAGATCCGCCTTCAGTGGGCTGGGAAAGGGACAACTGCTATTCCATTTGGATCAGTATATGGTCCTCTTATATCGGCTATATCAGTTGATCCTGGTCAGTAATACTTCTCCATAGTTCTTCTGATGACATCATCCTAATCCTCTAATATATGCAAACCTTTTGTATCATAATCAAGCAGACTTTACACCCCCAGTGGAAAAAGGAAGTGGCATACCTGTGTGGGATATTGTTGCAGTTGTAGTTGCTGGAGCACTAGTTGTCTTCATGTTATTTGGTATAGCTCAATGGAGAAGACGTCGACGGCAAATAGGTCCATTAGAAAGAGGTAAGCTCTAAGACGATCTTTCTTGGTTTGAATTTGTTTGCATGACTTGTATCTTGATTCTTGTTAACATATATAGACAACATATTGATTGTTTATTCAAGGATGCCATTGTATATAGATTCATTTGTAACTGCCAAACTTATTGATGTGGAAGTTACTCAAAAGATATATCTAATTTTGTCTATTTATATATTTATTTTTACTTCAACCAACAGAGGTAAAGGGCTTAGATTTCCAACCCGGGTTATTTACGTTACGGCAAATCAAAGCAGCAACTAACAACTTTGATATAGCCTTCAAGATTGGAGAAGGAGGGTTTGGTCCTGTTTACAAGGTATTAAGGACAATCTACACTTTTATTTTATTATAATTGAAAGATCTATTATTGTTGTTACTTTTTTACAACTTCACTCATATATAGAGATACAATTTAAATTCCTGGAATTGTAGGGTGTTCTTTCGGATGGCACAATAGTAGCAGTTAAGCAGCTTTCTTCTAAATCAAAGCAAGGGAATCGTGAGTTTATAAATGAGATTGGGTTGATTTCTGCTTTGCAACACCCTTGTCTAGTTAAGCTCTATGGTTGTTGTATGGAGGGAGATCAATTATTGCTGATATATGAATACATGGAAAATAACAGCCTTGCATGTGCTTTGTTTGGTAATAAATGTTTTTCTGCCATCGAGTTTTTTAGCTCTTTCATTATTTGTATAATATATAATATTGTATACAAAGCCTATATATAAACCATATGGTTATGCTGTCTAATTTCTCTGACACTTCTAAAATGAAGCCAAAGGAAAAGATCAATTGAAACTAGCTTGGTCGACAAGGAAGAGAATTTGCATTGGTATTGCTAGAGGTTTGACTTACCTTCATGAAGAATCGAGACTGAAGATAGTTCACAGAGACATCAAGGCTACTAATGTGTTACTGGATAAAGATCACAATCCAAAAATATCTGATTTTGGTTTGGCCAAGCTTAAAGACGAGGGATACACTCACATAACCACTAGAGTAGCTGGCACTTAGTGAGTTTTCTTATATTAATTTCATTTTAATGAAATTTTTTTAATGGTGTTTATCATTTTCTAAGTGAAATTGTAGTGTTAGGCGAAAAAGGAATAAAAGGGTACCTCGTCAAATTTAGTTTATTGCACTTATTAGGTTAATATATGAATTTTCAATGTTGCAGCGGATACATGGCTCCAGAATATGCAATGCACGGATATTTGACTGAGAAAGCAGATGTTTATAGTTTTGGAGTTGTTGCCTTGGAAATTGTTAGTGGGAAGCACAACACCATGAGTTGGCCTAAGGATGAATGCTTCTCTATTGTTGATTGGGTGCATCTCTTGAAGGAAGAAGGTAATATAATGGACCTAGTTGATGAGAGGTTAGGTGAAGATTACGAAATAGAGGAAGTAATGGTCATGATCAATGTGGCTCTTTTATGCACTCATGTTTCTCCAATGCACAGGCCAACCCTGTCATCAGTGATAAGCATGCTTGAAGGAAAATCTGTTGTTGAAGAAGTGGTGTCTGACACAAGCCAAGTTTTTGAAGGGAAAAAGTTGGAGATGATTCAACAGTATTACCAACAAGGTGAAAAAAATGTTACCCCTGAGACAGAGACTGAAGAAGAGAGCATCTTAATAGATGCAACTGCAGAATACATGTCTGATACAAATCTACATTCTATCAACATGGATTCTCCATATAGAAGTTTCAACACTCTGTAAATGATTTATTTGGACTTAAATGTTCTTTTATTTAAAGTTATCTTAAATACTGCCATTGAAAAAATAATGTTACTTTGCAATTTCTTTCTACTAAAATCTCTTCACTCCCTTCATCAAACCAAACACACTTAAAAAAATTTCATTTTCTCCAACCCTTTTTTCCTCCCCTACATTAAAATCTATTATCTCTCATTTCCTATCTGTTGAACCAGAGACAGTAACACAAAATTTGAATCTCTTGAGAAGCATCGCATCGCGCCACACCTTCTACGTCCAACAAGCATAGTGTCGCTATACCATACATGGGCATTCTGTCATCTCTGGCACTAGTTCAGTTTTTGCGCCACAATACCCTCCTCTTCCATGTTCTCATGGCTGAATCGTCATCTCCTTTGCCCCTAGGGCCAGTCCAATGGTAAGGCAATCCAAAGAATGGCTTAGGCCTCGTAATGTTGAGTCAAATAAAGTCTCAAAGTTTTTAAATTTAATTATAAATATATAAAATGATGTATAAATTACATATATTATCATGGTGAAGGGGACAGAACAAATGTTTTATAATTTTTTATCTTGTTTCAACTCTTGTCAATCACAAAAATTAATTTTGTAAATATATTTTAAAGGTTTCACTTTAAAAGTGACTTTAGGCCTTTAAAAAGATTGAGTCAGGCTTGTGTGCATCTTAACCATACAAGATATTCCAATCGATCTCATGTTCGCGTCACTGTGTTTATGAGGTATTGTGTGGTAGAAAGAAATGAATCTTTAGAGGACCTAGAGGTAGAAGATTTTCCGAATTAGACATATTTTTCTCATAGGATCTTTTACTTTTACACGGTTAATTGTTTAATAAGAAATCTGACTCTGATGCTAATTGAAGGTGGAAAAAACATAAGAAAAATGGGAGTTGAATTGTGTTGGATTTAAAACTTTAATATTCTTGAGCACAAAGAGTACACAACGGAAAATAAAATGAATAAGGATAAAATCACATACAAAGTTTATATTTGTTCACCCTTTTAACGAAACGTTAGTCTAATCCCTTACACTTGAGAAATTTTCACTATAATCATAATTAATTTCAGACAACCACTACGACAACATAGTCTTAGATTTCTTTGCCTCACACTAGAGGACTTCATTGCCTAACCAACCTTAAGCCTTTAAGAATTTGTTTGTCTGCCTTGAAAAAATTATTAAAAAAATTACAAAGTGATTTGTTTACAATAAATCACAAAATGACAAAACTAATATAACTTGATTACAAGTGATTAACTTTTCTAAAAAAGAATAATGATTAACTTGTTGAGAGTATAATCCAAGTTGTGCAATTCAAACCTGTTTATTAGGGTTAGAGTTTGTTATGTTAGTTACTTAGTACACAAGTTACTTAGTTGTATATATACATATTTGTAATTCAATTTTAGCAATCACATTCGATAATAACAATCCTTATTCTTCATTCTCTCACTTTCTCTCCTCACTCAAAGTGCTTCACACACTAACAAATTGGTATCTAGAGCTCCCCGTTAGTTTCTTGTTCATGTTTTCAAGAATCACACGTCGGTGATCGTGTTTTTGGGATCGTGGATTGTTAATCGTGTTTGCTGCAACGATGAATGGTAACAAGGCATTCTGAATTCTCTTCCAATTCTTGACGGAAAGAATTGGATCTGATGGAGAAAACAGATGCAATCTCTATTTGCCTTTCATGAAACCCTAGATGTGGTTACTAATGGCATCTGTGAGCTTGCTGAGAACGCAATTGATGCTCAGAAATTCGCGAACAAGGAGGCCAAGAAGAAAGACTGCAAGACTATGTTTTATATTCAATCGGCAGTAGATGCGGCTAACTTTGAATGGATTTCTTATGCCGAATCGGCGAAGAAGGCATGAGATATTATTGTCAAGTATTACGAAGGAGGCGAGAAGGTTAAATTTGTCAAATTACAGACGTTTCGAAGGCAGTATGAATGACTGCGGAGGGGAGAAAGATTGCAGGCTATGTCTCGATGGTGCAGAAGCTTGTTCATCTCATGAAAGGTTGTGGTGAAACCCTAATTGATAAGATGATAGTTGAGAAGGTAATGTGTACATTGATCTCTCACTTTGATCACGTTATCGTTGCTATTCAAGAATTCAACAATCTTGAAACATTGGAATTGGAAGACTTGGTTGGTTCGTTGGAGGCACATGAGATGTGGATTGTCAAAAGGAAAGGTGTTCAAGATTCGATACAAGCTCAATAGGCTCAGACATAGAAGAAACATGGTGGTTCCAACAAGTTCAAGAGAAAAGGAGATAAGACTCGGAGCAATAAGTCTTGGTCGAACCCTAAAAAATATAAGGTTGATGATAGGCCTTCTGAATCCTCGAAAAGAGGATAAGGAAACTCATATCAGAAAGACAAAGAGAAAAAAGGTGTGTAGTGCTATAACTGTGAAAAATAGGGTCACTTGACCAAGAAATGTTGGTACAATAAAGGCAAGAATAAAGGAACAAACATTGCACGCCAAGATTCAGATGATTCTAAAGACATGGTGGTTATAGTTGCAGTTGCAGATAAGCATATCGACACCAAGATTTGGTTTCTCAACACAGGCTGTTCGAATCACATAACTGGTCGAAAAGTGTGGTCAAATTTCAACGAATCGAAGAAGAGCAAGGTCAAACTTGCAGATAATAGCTCGTTGCAAGCAAAAGGTACATGCAAAATAGTTATTCAAAGGAGTAATGGAGCAAAAGCTATGATCAAAGATATACTCTATGTACCTGGAATGAAGTGCAACCTATTAAGTGTTGGACAACTAGTCGAAAAAGGTTTCTCAGTGGTTATGAAAGATGGAGCTTTGGAGCTCTTCGAAACAAAATAATCTGGTCTTAAAATCTCCTCTATCGAAAAATAGGACATTTAAGACCATGATCAATTCGACTGAGGTATAATGCCTAAAAAAATTTGTCAACCACAAGAACAGTTGGTTGTGGCATTTAAGATTTGGCCATCTGAATTTTAGGCCACTCAGTCAACTGATTACTCAAGATATGGTAACTGGTATACCAAGTCTTGAGATGCCCGATAAACTCTGTGAAGGTTGCTTAGTAGGGAAGCAATCCAGAAAATATTTTGTTTCAACTATGCCAATGAGGTCCTCTTGTATACTAGAAGTAGTACATTCAGATGTTTGTGGCCCGTTCAAGGATCATACCATTGGTGGAAACAAGTATTTTGTCTCATTTGTTAATGAGTATAGTTGAAAGCTTTGGATCTATGTGATCAAGTGAAAGGACGAAGTATTTGAAATCTTTAAGAGATTCAAGATGCTTGTGGAAAACCATAGTGAAAAGAAAATCAAGGTTCTGCGAACAGATGAAGGTGGCGAATACACGTCTAAGATGTTTCAAGAGTTATGTGCAGAACATGGTATTGATCATGAGGTAAATGCTCCTTATATGCCTCAACATAATGGAATAGCAGAAAGAAGAAACAAGACCATATTGGATATGGTGAGATGCATGATGAAGTAGAAGAACTTGCCAAAGTCTTTATGAGGTGAAGCTGTCACCATAACTATTTATATTATGAACATGTGCCCTACCAAGAAGTTGAAAAATAAGGTTCTAGAGGAAGTTTGGAGTGGCAATCATATGGAGATTTTGTTCATTTCACCTTACTTGCAGGTGCTGAACCAATCAACTATAGTGAGGTCTTAAAAGATAAACAATGGAAGGCAACTATGGTCAAAGAATTACAAGCAATCGAAAGAAAGAACGCATGGGAGCTAGTCGAACTGCCAACATACACAAAATCTATCAAAGTTAAATGGGTGTTTAAACTGAAGCACAATCCTAATGGGTCGATTACAAGACACAAGACAATATTAGTAGCTCGAGGATTTCTTCAGAGAGAAGCACTCGACTACTCTGAAGTAGAGTTGTCAAAATGGGCTACCTAGTCCTAAACGGGCCGGCCCTGATGGGCTCGGGCTTTTTAGGGTTGGGCCAAAAAAGCCCGTTTCTAATATGGGCTCGAAAATTACTACCCGAGCCCGGCCCTAGATGGGCTTCGGGTTACCCGACCCTAAATAGGCCTTTTTAATAAAAAATTAAAAATAAAAATGCCATAATATTTATTATAAATAAAATTAAAAATTATATTATTTTAAACATAATACATTTTTATAATACATTTTTAAGTACTATATTGTTTTTTTATCAATACTATAATGTGTTTTTAAATACAATACATGTCTAAATTGTATAAAATAATACTCGAATATTTAACATAAGGAAAACTAATAGAATACGAGAAAAGAGTATTAATTATATTAATGTATAATAT
The DNA here is from genome assembly GCA_022829125.1 of Lathyrus tuberosus. Taxonomy (NCBI): domain Eukaryota; kingdom Viridiplantae; phylum Streptophyta; class Magnoliopsida; order Fabales; family Fabaceae; genus Lathyrus; species Lathyrus tuberosus. The sequence continues at coordinate 4,261,202 of JALAZF010000091.1, read as the reverse complement.
TTAAAATAGAAATATTGAATAGAATATATATAAAATTTAGTGAGATGAGAAAAATCAATGTGTTATTTTGGAGTAAGATAATATAAGTATTAGTATAATTTTTTAAAATTTATAGTGATATGGGCCTAATGGGCTACCCACGGTCCATATGGGCTAGCCCTAATGGGTAGCGGGCTTTTTAGGGCTGGGCTAAAAAGGCCCTGAAAAATATGGGCTCTAATTTTAAGGCCCAAGCCCTATGATTCTGCGGGCCTGGTGGGCCGGCCCATGTGGGCTAGCCCATTTTGACGGCTCTACTCTGAAGTATATGCACTAGTAACAAAATTTGAGATTGTTCAATTGGTGGTAGCCTTGGCATGTAAGCAAGGCTGGTCGACATTTCACTTAGATGTGAAATCAACTTTTTTTAATGGTCCCCTAGATGAAGTCGTATATGTCACACAACCTCTTGGGTTTGTGATATAGGAGGAAGCAAGGAAAGTATACAAGCTGCAGAAAGCGTTGTATGGCCTCAAGCAGGCACGTAGGGCTTGGAACAAGAAAATCGGCTCTTGGTCGAATTGGGATTTATCAAATGCAAATCTGAGTATGATGTCTATGTTCAGGTTGTGGCACAAGATATAACAATCATCTACTTATATGTTGATGACTTGTTAGTAATTGGAAATAGGCTTGGAGAACTTATCGAAGTTCAAAGAGTCGATGAAGAAGGAATTTGAAATGTCAAATTTAGGAAATTTGTCGTACTTCCTAGGCATGGAATTTCAAATGTCGAATCAAGGTATGGTGTTACATCAAAGAAAATATGTCAAAGAGATACTCAAGAGATTCAAGATGGAAGACTCGAATCCTGCATCCTCACATGTCGAACCAAATTTGAAGCTGGAGAAACATGGAGAGGAAGACAAAGTCGATGTCACTTTGTTCAAACAAATGATTGGATCTCTCATTCAAATTAGTGAACATATACATGTGTGAACCAAGGGTGTCACACATGAAGGCTGCAAGAAGAATCATGAGATACTTAAAAGGATTGACAAACTATAAAATTCTATTTCCACGAGATTCTGAAAGCAAAGAAGCTGAGATTACTTGATATTCAGATGCTGATTGGTGTGGAGATAAGGAAGATCGAAGGTGTCCAATCTCATGGTGCTCGAGAAAGCAACATGTGGTGGCATTATCATTATGTGGGCCTGAATATATAACAGGACCCTATGTTGCGTGTCAAGCAATTTGGATCAGATTCGTGCTGGAAGAGATGGATGTCGAAGTGAAGAAACCTCTAGTGTTGCAGATCGACAACAAGTCAACCATTAATCTTGCAAAGAATCCAGTTCTGCATGGAAGGAGTAAGCACATTGAGGCTATGTTTCATTTCCTAAGGGAGAAGGTAAATCAGGGTGAACTTGAAGTGAGACATTGCTCGAGTGAAGCACAGTTGGCTGACATTTTCACTAGAGGATTGAAGATTAATAAATTCCTAATTTTGAGAAAAAAATTAGAAGTAGTTCAGATCGATTATGATTAATTAGTACTTAGTAACTTGGATTATAAGGGGAGATGTTAAAAGTATAATCTTAGTTGTATAATTCAAGCTCAAGCCCGAGTTGATTAGGGTTATAATTTGTTATGTTAGTTACTTAGTTGTATATTTACATATTTGTAATTCAGTTTTAACAATCTTTATTTTTTTTTCTCTCTTTCTCTCCACTCAAAATATCTCACCCATTAACATAACCTAGCAATTGGAAAATGATTTGTTGTAATTATACTATCTGTATGAAATCTTGATCCATTGATTCCTTATACTAGCACAATTATTATCATGTGACCGTTTAAAATACTCTTTGTTAAACACATAGTACAACAGATCTTCTTCATTGAAGTGCAGGTGATCAGTTTTACATCTAGGCAATGGTAGTTACTTGGGTTGACAACAATCACAGTTAAATTGAAATAATGATGAAATGGTACCTTTGAACCAACTCATTTAATTCTTATTAAAAGTTTCGGTGTATAGTCTCAATTATCATGTCGAATGTTGTTTTGCAGCAATTTTTATATTAGAGCACCTCCAACGGAGGAATTTTCGCTTTAGTTCGCCAGCTTGGAAGTTAATAATCAGGGCCGTCTTTGAGGGCGTGCAAGGCGGACTACCGCACAGGGCCTCAAATTTCTTATACTTAAATTGTGGCTAAATAAGGCCTCATAAAATATTTATAATTGTTAAACAATAGTTAAATAAGTCCTCTATTTGTTTTTTCATGATTAAACAATGACTAATCTACACAGGGCCTCCGAAAAAATTGAGACGACTCTGTCAATAACTATTTGTTTTTTCATAACTAGTATGATACATGTGCATTCGTACGGGTATCCGTCGTTGACGCGTATTTGTTGTCAATATGAATTTTTATAAAAATAAAAAAATAAAAAATATCTAATTAAATCAAGATATGTGATAAGTTTAAATATTTATAAATTAATTAAATAAAAGAATGTTTGTGTAATTAATTAATTGTAAATACAAGAAATAATGATTAAAAATAATCAGTTTCATTAATATAAATAAGTGGCATTGAAAAAATAAGTTTGTGAATAGAAAACAAATAGTAATACCCGTGTCTTCGCTCGGGTGCTGGTTGGTGACGCGTATTTGTTTACATTTAATATTTTTTTAAAAAATAGGATAAATAAAAATTAGTAAATATAAAAAATATGCTTTATATTTAAAAAAAAAGATAGAATCAATATCCGTGGACATCGGTTGGTATGTGTAAATATTATTTTAATTATATAAATAAATATTATTAACATAAATAAATATATTTTATGTAAGTATTATTACAAATATCTATTTCATGAGATTCTCATATCAGTACCCGTGTGTTCGCACGGATATTGATGTGTTATGCGCATTTATTTTTAAAAAAAAAATATAGGATTAATAAAAATTAGTAAATATAAAAAAAAAAAATTTTTAAACAAAAAATAGAATAAATACCCGCGGACTTCGTTTGGTATTTTTTATAAAAATTATTTATTCAATAATTTAGTTTTATAAATATCAAATAATATCTTAGTTTTTGTAAATATTATTTTAATTCTATAATTAAATATTATTAACATAAATAAATACATTTTATGTAAGTATTAATACAAATATCTATTTCGTGGGATACACATATCAGTACCCGTATGTTTGAAAGAAAGAAGTACTTCCTTTAGTATTTATTTATGTTACCCCGTGCGTTTGCACGGGTACCCGTCGGTGACGCGCATTTCTTTACATTTAAAATTTGAAAAATAAAATTAATAAACATCAAATAATATAAAAAATATAATTTATATTAAAAAAAGATGGATATTAATTTTGTTTTAATATTTTTTATAAAACAATTTATGCAATGATTTAGTTTTATAAATGTCAAATAATAGCATAGTATTTATAAATATTATTTTAATTGTATAAATAAATATTAGTAAGATAAATAAATATATTTTGTTCGTGTTTGTATTCATACATTATTTTAAATATATTTAGTTTTATTTTCTTTAGTTATACAAAAAAATGAAATAACACGTGAGTTCATACGGATTCTGGTCTTGATACCCGTGCGTTCGCACGGATACTGATGTGTTACACGCATTTGTTAACGTACTTTTAAAAAATGATCGAATTTTTTTTATTTTGTCTACTTAAATTAATAATTTAAGTTTTTCTGTTTCATATTAATGAATACCCGTGTGGTCGCATGAGTAACAATGTGTTTCACGTATTTGTTTTCAAAAATGATTTTTAAAAATGAATTATAATATATAGGAAAGCAAATATTAGTTAGTATATAATATAAAGATTTATAGTCATATAATATTCATTAATAAAAAAAATTATATTTATAGAAAGTTAATTGAATAGAAAAGAAAAATTATAATAAAAATTTTCCAAAAATATATTTTGTTTATTGAATCATTTGTTTTGCCATTAATAAATAAAATTGTTTTAAAAAATACAAAAATTTGAGGAGATGGAGAAGAATAAGGTGAACGCTGATATTTTGACTTATAATGGTTTTATTTTGGGGCTTTGTAAAGAAGGGAAGACTAAGAAAGCTGCTTATATGGTTAAGGAACTTAATAAGGAGAATTTGGTACCAAATGCTTCTACTTTTTCTGCTCTTATTGCTGGACAGTGTGTTAGGAAGAATTCTGAACGTGCTTTTCTGGTTTATAGAAGCATGGTGAGGAGTGGTTTTAGTCCAAATGAGAATACTTTTCGGATGTTGGTGTTGGCTTTTTGTAAGAATGAAGATTTTGATGGAGCTGTGCAAGTTTTGAGGGACATGTTGGATAGATTCATGACTCCTGATTCTAGTATTTTGTCTGAGGTTTGTAGTGGACTTTGCAGGTGTGGGAGAAAACAGTTTGCATTGATGTTGTGTAGTGAGATGGAAGCTAAGCGTTTATTGCCACAAGGTTTTGACAAAGAAAAAATAGTCTTAAGTAGTCATGAAAATGAGACAAGCATTTGAACTTATTAGTTTGCTTTTTGCTTGGATGTGTAGTACGGTTTTTGAAGTTGTCAATAACATGCTTCATCATTTTTTAAGACACTACAGAATGTAGTACCTTTAAATCAATCACAAGATGCATATTTTGAGATTGAAATGTATAATTGCTGCTCCATTTGGCTCCACTGTTTATTTTTTTTACTTTTACACACACATTTGTCTGTCTGTTTTTCTCAATAAAAATAACGAAAGTTATAATATTTATTTGATTGGGTAAAAATGATAAAAATGTGGATGAAAGCTTAAATTTACAGTTAAAATTAGGATAAACATAAACCCTAACAACATTTGGTATCCATTTATATATAGTTAACAGATAACATAGTTGTAAATCTAAAACAGGGCTCTGCCATTTATCAGTCATCGCCACCAAGATCTCCCCATCTTACATTATGCCTTGCTGCAAGGTAATGTGCTCCAACAGGTCCTCTGCTACCATAAGGATAGAGCTCTGGAGCAATCTTCTTGTTTTCAATTTCTTTTAGCAAAGGAGTGAATAGTGCCCAAGCTGCGTCAACTTCATCGCTTCTGATGAACAAACTTCGTTCGCCTTCAATAGCATCTAAAAGTAACCTTTCATATGTGATCCGGAGTATTCGAACAGGTCCACGTATGCTGGTCGTCAGATGGGCAAGGTGCTCGGAATGTTGATGAGGAGAGGAGAGGGTGTACCTGCAAGGCACTCCGACGCTCAAGTAAGAAAGGGTCAGAGAAAAGGGGCAAGTACAAAGTGTATTCTTAATGTGAATATTTGATATCTGACCCTCTCGAATGAGAGGGTTTATATAATATTCCCCAGCGCGTGGCCAACGGTCCTATTTTCAGGGCGAGATAATTGTTTTCCTGAAGAATAGGTAACTGCCTAAACTAGCCGTTATGACGGGCAGGATGCCCCAACTAGCCGTTATACCGGGCAGGGAGGTAGTTGCGGGTATTTGTTCGTCGGCTGTTGGGGAGTTATAGCCGTGTGAGATGGCCAATAGTTCCGGGCAGGACTGGGACGTCCATGACCGGTTGTAGGGGCAAAAGGGGACTTTTGCCCCCTTAGTGGACTGGATCCAAGCATTTGGGCCGTTACTGTAGCAATCATGGATTGGGCCGCGCCTGGCCGTTGGCCCAGTCCAGAACAGTAGCCCCCCAAGTCGTTACTTCCGAGAGCGGAGGTGATGACTTAAGGATAGCGTACAGTCCCGGGAAAGCGGAGTGTTTTGCTCGTTGGCTGTGAACGCCCGTGGTTTCTATTGCACGCTGTGGCTGTTGGTCATGGTCGTTAAGCGTTGCTCGTTACAGATGGATACCAACAGTTTAGTGGAATATGAAACGATACGGGGGCTGCCACGTGTGTGTTGGAACTTGTGTCGCCGCCGCTTAGGCAATGATGGCTAGCGGGTAGCCATCATGACCTATATGCGCGTGGGGCTGTACGTGACCTCCTGTATAAATAGGAGGAAAAACTTTCATTCTGAACTTTTTCCTTCAATCTTCACCAAATTTCCTGCCCGCGACATCTGCCCGTTACATCCTTCGCCGTTTGGAGCTCCGAGCAACTTTTTCCAGTCTTCTATTTACGAGTAAGTTGTCTCTTTCCTTTGTTTTGCTTTTTGTTGATGTTTATTTAGACATTGCATGCGGTTTGGTTAGATTTTAGGAGACTTAGGGTCGTATATGTGGTAGCCGCTGGTGGTGGATGATGGCTCCGCCGTCTCCACCGCCGTTAGCTTGATGTTACGTTGTGTGTGAAGAGTCTGTCCGTGATGTCGTCGCGATGGGGACGTGCACGTGACCGTTTTAGCGTTGCGTTTCATGGAGTTACGAGTTGGATGAAAACCTTGTGATCTTGCTTTGGAGAAGTTCCTTGTGTGATAGGAGAGTTCCGGGCGTTATCCCGCGGGGAGAATTTTTCGTAGTGTTGTCAGGGCTTAGGTCGGGGACGTCGTCCTCAGCCCTTAGCGCGCCCTTTCACTTGTTCAGTGGTGGAATGGTGGATTTGATTAGCTGTCGAATTCACTGTCTTTCTCTGCTTTTCAGGTGATGGCGACAGGGCCCCGTGGAGAAATTGTGTTAGATTCGTCCGAGGAGGAATCTGGTTCCTCGGGGAGTAGTAGCACTCAGTCCTCGAGTGGGTCCACCGAGCAGGATACGGACTATGAGCAAGAGGATGAACTGCGGGACGACGATCAGGAAGAGGTGCCCGAGGAGGAGGTATCCGAGGAAGATGCAGCGGATAATAAGGCCGAGAAATGGGAGGTGGCGGAACCCTCTGAGCACGCGTCTGAATTTTCGACTTACATAGGGGATTGTTTCCAGACGGTAGGAGGCGACGGGGACTGGAGAGTCCATTTCTCCACCGCTGACAAGCGCGTCTGCACGAACTATGGGGAGCACTTTACAATGTACGAGTATGTTTTCAAAGAGCTGGGCTTGAGGCTTCCATTCACGGATTTCCAGCAGTCTGTCTTCTTACATCTCCGCTTGGCCCCCACTCAGCTCCATCCCAACTCGTTAGCCTTCCTGCAAACGTTCGAGTTGGTGTGCGAGCACCTGCACATAAGGGCGACCATCCCCTTCTTCTTCACCGTCTTTCACCTCCAACGACAGACTTCTGGGATGAGCTACGGTTGGGTCTCCCTGAAGCAGCCGCGCAAGCTGTTCAAACCTTTCTCTGAGTCCATACGGACATTTAAGACAAGGTATTTCGTCGTGGAGCCCGTGTCAGAGGCTGCCCAGGATAACACGTTCAGCTGGGAGCTTGAAATGGACGAGAACGGCGAGGATAGGTTTAATGAGGAGGGGAAATACATCGGGTGGAGGTTGTTGAAATATCCCTTCCAATGGACCGGGGAGCATTTTACGAAGCCCCCCAAAGACTATGTCTTTGAGCATGCGGATTTGGACGAGGGGGATGCTGCTTCATATGAAAGGTTGTTGCAGTACGCGACCTCGTTCCGGATGGCCGAGTGCATTACGAAGAAGAAGGAGGCGATCCTCGAGGCCGATGGTAGCCAGCGGTTGGAGCCTCGTTTCATTAATGTTAGGGCACTGCTTGGGTGCAAAACTTATAGAGACACCATGGATCTGCTCGGTATTTATCCTTAACATATTGCTTTGCATTGCTCGTTATTTTCTATTATCTGACGCCTATTTTTGTCTTTTGCAGTCACTATGCCTTCAGCTCACGAAAGGATGGTAGGGAACGTGGCCGCGCGGAAACAAGCTGCTGCAACTACTACTACTAAGGTTCGTCCTCTCCCGGCCCGTGCGGTTGGTCCCTTCCAGCCTCCTCAAGGGAATGCTTCTCCGGCCAATGTTCAACGGTCTCCAATGCCCCTGGCGACCAGGTCTAAGCGTCCAAGGAATGAGGCGGTGGATCTGGGCAAGGCGCCAGAGAAAGCGAAATTTGAGCTGCCTCCTTGTGTATTGGATAAGAGGTTCTTTGAAGGGACCTCTTTGGTGGTTCCTCATGCTGATTCTCTGCATCTGCAAAGCCTGGACCGTCCGAGCAAGAGGGCGCTGGTGGCCCAGGATGCCTCTGCGGTGGTCAGATTTCTGGAGATGGCGGACACTTATGCCGAGGGGGACACGGCCACTAAGAGTGAGCTGACCATTGCCCGAGGTAAGGTGACCGCCCTTGAGGAGAGCTTGAGGAAGGCCAGGGAGGAAGCTAAGGTTGCCAGGGAGGCGAAGGAAAAGGAGGGCGAGGAGGTTGTGCGGTTAAAGGGGGAGATGGCTACACTTGAGGCTGAGAAAAAGGCCGCTGAGGACTTTGTCGCACAACTGCAGGCGGTCAATGCCCCTGGCGAGGAGGAGCCTGAGGACTTGAAGGTAATGACAAGGTCAGAGTTAGTTGCCCGACTGGTGGTGGCCGAGGATGACAACTTAGTGCTTGGCGAGGAATCCTTCCAGAACGCAGTGTCTTAGCTTCGGGTGGTGAATCCTGGTGTTGATTTGGTTACCGAAGGCACCAATTTCCTGGCGTACGTTAAAGACGGGCAAATTGTGATGCCAGAGTCTCTCCTTGCCGGCCAAGCTAGAACCCAGACCTCTCCGCCCAATGATGAACGAGTTGAAGACACCGAGGAATGATGTTAGCAGATGATGATGTTTTGTCGGCCTGCGTGCCGTGTAGTTTGTTGTAATTTTATTTGATTTGGGGGGGCGTGCCCCCCTTCTTATGTAACTCGTACAATCTTTGGCCCTTGTGGCCTTTTTTACTTTATGTCCGGTTTATGTTGGCCGGTTTTGTTACTTATATGATTTTTGTTTATATTGCTGTGCTTTACATTAGCGGTGCATGTATGACTGCCCGTCGGAGGGTGTGTCTGTTAACAGAGCTTTCTTTTGAAAGATTGCTCGTTGTGTGTGAATTCGCCAGTGTGGAGAACTGGTCAAACAGCCGGGGAAAGTCCTGGTGAGGTTGCGGATCTCAGGTCGTGATTGAGGCCTGAGGTCGCAGCGTGAACATCCCATCGCGAGCTGGGGTTCTGCCAATCGTGGTACTTGGGCGAAGGCGATGCTCTATTGAGGACCGCCGACGAGCAGAGATCCGGCTCATTTACTTGAGCGGGATTCCACTTTGTGCGTATGCGTCGTTTGTACCTGAATGATCATGATGACCGTTAGGTGGTCATTTGACGCGAGGAAGCCTATTGTTACTTTAGCTGTAGTATTGCTTAAGTTTTTCGGCGTTTCATGGTCGAGGGATTTCATCCCCGTTGAGGGTCTCGAGGAAGTAGGCGTCATTCTCCGTTCTGGCGCGGACTCTGTACGGCCCTTCCCAGTTGGCTGCTAGTTTGCCTTCGTGAGAGTCCTTGTGGTTTCTTCGCAGGACAAGGCTGCCCACATCGAACTCTCGTCGTAAAACTTTAGTGTTGTGCCTGATTGCTATTTTTTGTTTAAGAGATGCTTCGCGGAGGGCTGCTCCTGTTCGGATTTCCTCGACAAGGTCGAGCTCTTCTCTTATTGCTTTGTCATTCATTTCCTCGTCTAAAGGTGATTCGATCCTTCTGGACGGTACGTGGATTTCAATGGGTATAACAGCCTCCGTGCCATATGCCAAGCGAAAAGGTGTCTCCCCGGTGGTAGACTGAGGAGTGGTGCGGTACGCCCATAAGACGCTGTGGAGCTCCTCGACCCAGGCTTTCTTTGTTTCATCCAGTCTTCGCTTGAGGCCACGAAGAATGACACGATTGGCCGTTTCTGCCTGCCCGTTGGTCTGGGGATGCTCTACAGATGCGAAATATTGCTTTGTTCCGAGATGGGTGACAAAGTCTTGGAACTTCTTATCCGTGAACTGCGTTTCATTGTTCGTGATGATTGCTTGGGGAATCCCGAAACAGGCAAGGATATTCTGCTTGTAGAAGCGCAGAATGTTAAGTGCCGTTATCTTTGCTAAGGCTTCTGCTTCTATCCACTTTGTGAAATAGTCTACGCCCACTATCAGGTATTTGTTTTGGTTGGACCCCGTCACGAAGGGTCCTAGGATGTCTAGGCCCCACCAGGCGAATGGCCACGGGGAGGTCAGGCTTTTCAGTTCGTTAGGAGGAGCTAGGTATATATCCCCGTGCCGTTGGCATTTGTCGCATCTCTTCACATGCTCCTTGGCACCGTGCTGCATGGTTGGCCAATAATACCCTGCTCGGAGGGCCTTGCGGGCAAGGGACCTTCCTCCTAGGTGCTGGGCGTTGATGCCTTCGTGGATTTCTCGTAATACGTGAGGGACAACTTCCTCCTCTATGCATTTGAGAAGTGGGATGGAGAAGCCTCATTGATAGAGTTTGTTTTCAAGGATGACATACGAGCAAGCTCTTCGTCTGATGGTTCTGGCTTCCTTGGGGTCGTCCGGAAGCTCGTCCCTGGTGAGATAGTTGTACACGGGTGTCATCTAGCAATCGCTGTCCCCAATCGCGTATACGTGTAGGGTCAAGGATCCCTTATCGATGCTGGACCGGGGGAGTATCTCTTGGATGACTGACCTGTTTCCGCCTTTTCTCTTAGTGCTTGCTAGTTTGGACAAGATGTCTGCTCGCACGTTATGTTCGCGTGGAACATGTCTCACTTCTACCGTTCTAAACCTCGCCAATTTTCCTTTGACCAGGGTTAGGTATTCAGAGAGACTGTCGTTTTTGGTATGATATTCTCCTGATATCTGGAGGGCTACGAGCTGAGAGTCCGTGCAGATGATGATTTCTTCAGCCCCTAGGTCTTCGGCTATGCGTAAACCGGCAAGGAAGGCTTCATACTCGGCCTGGTTGTTCGACGTGGGAAAGGACAATGTGAGAGAAGCCTCGACTATGGTCCCTTCGTCGTTCTCCAAAATTACCCCTGCCCCGCTGCCGGTCGAGCTGGATGCTCCGTCCACGTAGATGGTCCATCTGTTTGCTACATAGACCGGGGAGTCTGAGAACGTCATTTCTGCTACGAAATCGGCCAAAGCTTGGGCCTTAAGAGCTTTCCTGCTTTCATACTGGATGTCGAACTCGGACAATTCCAATGACCATTTGAGCATTCTGCCTGCCATGTCTGGTCGTCCCAGTAATTATTTTATGGGCTGATCCGTTCTTACCATGATCGTGTGGGCCAAGAAATAGTGTCTCAGTCGTCTGGCAGCGTTGACGAGGGCCAATGCTACCTTCTCTATCTGTTGATATCGCAACTCTGCGTCCTGCAATGCTTTTCTCGTGAAGTATATTGGCTTTTGTCCACCACGATTCTCGCGAATGAGAACGGCGCTGACGGCTTCGGCAGTGACGGCGAGGTATAAGAACAAGACTTCCCCGGTATCTGGTCGTGATAATACGGGCGGTTTCGACAGAGCCTGCTTCAAGTGGAGGAGGGATGTTTCACATTCCTCGATCCATTCGAACGCTGCTTCTTTCCGCAAGAGCTTGAAGAAAGGAAGGGCGTGTTGGGCAGATTTTGCCACGAAGCGGGACAACGAAGTAAGCACCCCCGTTGAGGGATTGAATTTTTTTCTTAGACGTGGGTGTTGGGAACTCAGAGAATGCCCGACACTTGTCGGGGTTAGCTTCGATTCCTCGTTCTGTTAGGTAGAAGCCAAGGAATTTACCCGCCCGTACGCCAAACGTGCACTTCTCTGGGTTAAAATGCATTCGATACTTTATTGCTTGCTCGAAGATTATGCGAAGATGGGCGACATGATCTAGTTCCTCGTGGGACTTGACGATCATATCGTCCATGTATACTTCGAGCATGTCGCCTATTTGTCCTTGGAAGACTCTGTTCATCATTCGTTAGTATGTAGCGACGGCGTTCTTCAGCCCGAAGGGCATTACGTTGTAGTAATAGTTGCCCGATTCGGTCATGAAGGTCGTGTAAGTTTTATCGCTCGCGACCATTGGGATTTGATTGTAGCCCGAGTAGGCGTCGAGGAACGATAAGAGCTTAAAACCTGCTGAGTTATCTACGAGCTTATCGATTTTGGGGAGGGGGTAGGCGTCCTTCGGACAGGCCCTATTAACATCGGTATAATCAACACACATCCTCCATTTGCCATTATTTTTTCTTACAAGTACAACATTTGAGAGCCATGTAGTGTATTTGGCCTCGGAAATAAACCTAGCTTCTAAAAGGTCTTTGACAGCTTTCTCCGCAGCTTCCATCTTTTCCGGGGACTGTTTCCTTCTGCGCTGGGCAACGGCTTTGACGGCCGGATCAATTGTAAGCTGGTGGCAAGCGAAAGATGGGTTCAATCCTGGCATTTCAGCAGCGCTCCATGCGAACAAGTCTGCGTTCTCCCGGAGGCATGCTTTTAGTTGTCTCCTGGCCAGGTCGGGGAGGTCCGCTCCGATATTTACTCCCCATTGGGGGTCTTCTCTGAACGGAACTATCTCGAAGTTGCCATCTGGGACGGGGCGTAGGAGATGGCCGCTGCTGCTGGACTGGCTGCTTAAAGTCGTTGGGTCCTCGGCGTGATCTTCCTCGCTGAAACGGCTGTCCAAGTCGATGGATTCGACCTGGGGGAGCGGTTTTGGCTAATCGGAGCTGCTGGGCAGGGGGCAACGACCAGATGTCCTTGGTCCTGCTAAGATGGTGCTTAGTCCTTTTGATACCGCTTCAAAGCACCGACGGGCAGCTTCGATGTCGCCGTGGAGGGTGGCGACCGCCCCTTTAGAAGTGTAGTACTTCATTTTGAGATGTACGGTGGAAGGCACAACAATCAACTCTGCCAGGGTTGGCCTTCCAAAAATGCACTGGTATAGTGACGGACATTCAATTACCAGAAACTATGCTTTAATTGCTCGGGTTGTCTCTCCTGAACCAAAGGTTACGATGAGCTCTACGTAACCTCGGGGTTTTTTCACCGCTCCATTGAATCCTTGCAGGTCAGATCCAACGTATGGAGTAAGGTAGGAGTCGTTCAGCTGCAGTGTTTCGAACAGGTGGTTGTACATTATATCAACCGAGCTGCCCTGGTCCACGAGTACTCTGCGAACGTCGAAGTTTGCCATCTTTGCTCGGATGAGCAGCGGAATGCTTGAGTTCGGTGCTCCGCCGAGGAGCTCTTTCTTGTAGAAGGAAATAGGAACGGATCCTTTGTGAGTGGTGTCCAGCGTAGTGACTTCATTGGAGCTTTTGTTGATCAATTGATCGAATCTCCTCTTGATAGAGCCGACTGTGATTTTGTTGAATCCCCCACCAGAAATGACCATGGCTGAAGGGAAGGCCTCCCATGGGCTGTGAGCAGCGAGGTACGTGGGGACGGACAGACTATCAGGGATGCGGAAGTCCTCTGGCCGAGTTATGGACATAGCGACCTGTACGTTGGTGTCATCAGAGGGCGGAGTCTCTTCTGCAACCTTTTTGCTCTCCTGGGTTTCCTGCCGGGGAGCATCTTTCTTCTTCGCGAACTGCTTCAGGTGGCCGTCGCGAATAAGGATCTCTATTGCATCTCTGAGGTGGATGCATTCCTCCGTCGTATGACCGTGACTCTTGTGGAAGCACTAATACTTGGATTTATCTACACCCGGTCTGGCCGGCAGCTGTTTGGGGAAACAGACTCCCGCTTGCTTGAATTCCGAGTTGGCACACTCGGACAAGATTTTCTCCCTCGAGGCAGTGAGGGGGGGTATAGTCATGGAACCGCCCAGACGGTCCCTTCTGTTCGCGTGCATCGCGAGGCCGATCGTTGCATCTTTTATCTCCTCGACGGGATGTCGAGGTTTCTTCAGCTCTGGACGAGCGGGCGCCCTCATGGTGTCGAGAGGCTCGGATAGAGTGTGTAGCAACCTTCTCCTCGTACTGTATGTGCGACTGGGCTTGGAGGAGAAGGGCGTTAAGGTTCCTCGGTGGATCGAGGCCGATGGTTTTTGCGAAGTCTGAGCCAGGACGTAGTCCCTGCTCGAGCAGGAATTTCTTCATGTCGTCGGTTATTGGCACTTGGACGACCTCCTTGTTGAACCGTTCAATGTAAGCCCGAAGAGGCTCATCCCTTCCCTGTACGACAGCTCCGAGGGACGCCTTGGTCTTTGGATGGCGTCGCGATGCAGTAAAGTGACGGGAGAAAATCCTCCCCAGCTGCCTCCAGGATGTAATGGATTCCTCTGGCAGTTGCTTGTACCATGTCATTTCTCCCTTCAGGAGCGTGGTCGGGAACAGGCGGCATTTGATGGCTCCTCGTACCCCTCTGTAGTCCAAAAGAGCATCTATGTTTTCTATGTGCTCGTCTGGGTCAGTGGTTCCATCGTAAGTCCCTAGAGACGGAGGCTTCTCCAGTCTTTTAGGGAGACGGGTGGCCAAGATCCTGCAGGATAACGGGCCGCGAGGCTCGTCGTCGCTGTCTGAACTTGGAGTTGATGGTGACCGTTGTCTGCGCTCGCGGCGGCAGTCTCTGCGAGGTGAGGGTAGCCGATCACGAGGTCTGACCGGTGGAGAATTCCTATCCTGCCTCATTCTCTTGTGTCTTGGTGATGATCGATCTCGCGGGGAGATCTGGTCGCACTTGCGAATGTGTTGTGATTCAGGCTCATGCCTCGATATATGGTCTTCCCCACACCTAGGTGGCAGGCTTCTTGATTTTCGATGCTTGCTCTTTGGAGGAGAGGATCTTGGAAGAGATGCTTCCTCGAGAGCTCCTATCCTCTCTCCTTGCTGCAAGATAAGGAGGTTTGTGCGGTTGACAGCTTCCAAAAGAGCTGCAACGGCCAGGTCGGCGCTGGGAGGGCCAGGAATTGGTCGTTCACCCGACGGTAGCTGTTTGCCTCCTTGCTCGGTGGGAGGAGGAGTTGGAGACGCCGTAGCCCCATCTCGAAGGAAACGGGGATCAGAAAGTAACAAAAAACTGCTGTTAACGTCCATCTTGTTGACGGGAACGAGAACCATAATGTCAGCACCTTTTGCGGAGTTCTGAGCGGCCATATGTGGGCGGATCAAAGAAAATATGTTTTGATCTTTTAGTTTCCGAGGAGGAAAGAAAGAAGGGGAGAACAAGGAGTTCCCACAGACGGCGCCACTGATCCGGAGTATTCGAATAGGTCCACGTATGCTGGTCGTCAGATGGGCAAGGTGCTCAGAATGTTGATGAGGAGAGGAGGGGGTGTACCTGCAAGGCACTCCGACGCTCAAGTAAGAAAGGGTCAGAGAAAAGGGGCAAGTACAAAGTGTATTCTTAAGGTGAATATTTGATACCTGACCCTCTCGAATGAGAGGGTTTATATAATGTTCCCCAGCGTGTGGCCAATGGTCCTATTTTCAGGGCGAGATAACTGTTTTCCTGAAGAATAGGTAACTGCCCAAACTAGCCGTTATGACGGGCAGGATGCCCCAACTAGCCGTTATACCGGGCAGGGAGGTAGTTGCGGGCATCTGTTCGTCGGCTGTTGGGGAGTTGTAGCCGTGTGAGACGGGCAATAGTTCCGGGCAGGATTGGGACGTCCGTGACCGGTTGTAGGGACAAAAGGGGACTTTTGCCCCCTTAGTGGACTGGATCCAAGAATTAGGGCCGTTACTGTAGCAATCATGGATTGGGCCGCGCCTGGCCGTTGGCCCAGTCCAGAACAATATGCATCTGGTATTTCTGTTGGATACCTTCACACAAATTAATTGAAAGTCATAAATTAACACCATCATCAAAACATGTTATTTTGTGTATTGCTTCCACTGAATTAACTACATTACCATGTTAACTTTAACATTTAAATTTACTGTAGATTATTAATCTAGGAACAAAGTTTGATTTAAAAAAGTTTACTACAAAAAGGAATCAGCTGCATCAAATTACAAAACACAACAAATAGCAAAACTATACTATACGTGATGGTTGCTAAGACAACGTTTGGCGTATAGTAAAAGAGCGGCATGAGAAACAAAAGGGTCACCAGAACAGGCGAAGCCATGATTATATTAGAAACTGCAGTTTGTGCTCCAGCCTCCAGCATTGTAGTTAACAGCAGTTCGAGAAAACGATCCTGTCGTGACATAGCATGAAGTACAAGAACCAGCTATGTTCATGATACCAATAGCCATCATTTCTTTGTTTACATCCCCTTGTTAATTCTTAAGTGCTGCAAATGTTCTACCTACCGCAATTCCTTCCTAAAACATACAAAAATTTGGTCGAATACGAGTAAATCACACCGTTAACATCATGTGATATATCGAAGTACAAAAATCGAGACGCGGTGCTTACTGTGAGAGAAGAATCCCAGTGACAATGCATGTACCTACAAAACCATGAAATTTGGTTCTTGACAACTAACACATAGAATAATTTTTGCACAACAATAACCAAAAGTCCAAAGCAAAAACAAATTCACATAGCCGATTGTCTACGTCTTTTACCTTCACAACATTTTCGTAATAAAGCATGTTATTTGGAAACTTGCAGAGCCAATGAGGAAGATATCGTCATGGTAACTCGAGTTAGGAGAGTGCTCTTCTGAGTTAATGCAAGTTTTCTCCGTTTCATCTTCTGCAAAAATCTCCTTCGATCGACACTTAAAACTGCAAAACGCTTTCTCTTCACTGCAGGATATATACAATAAATTACTACTAATGTTTATGACTTAACTGGAAAAAAAAAACTCGTGATAGAAACTTTGTGCATAAAATAATATATCTTAGGAACTTTCATCGAACACTTTGTAGGCAAGGTTGCAGGCAAGGTGCAACACTCAGTATTTTGAAAGCAGGTTATTAATAGAAACAACTCTCACAATAACAACATCAAATAACACCACACAAACGAAACAGAAGCAAAAGAAAGAAGGAGAGTCATAACCGAAATCAAAAGGGAAGAGTTTAACGCGGAGCCATCGAAACCGCACCGCCGACGGATCTTCCCCCTTCCGCTTAAGCCAACATCACCAAACCTGAAACAACAAACACGAATTCAAAAACAAAATCGAACTTGTCCGAAACTCAATAATGAAAATGAAGAATAAACATGAGTAAAAGAGAAAGAACGAATAATTGGGATGGTTGCAAAGTTAATGGGTTCTGAAACGGTTTTGAATTGGGTATATGGAGGTTTTGAATTGGGAATATGAAGGTGGAAAGGATTGTACCGTAACCATCCATGAAAGGAAAAAGAAAAACGAAAGAAGGAATTAATTTAGCAAAAAATTAGACAAATAAATTAGATGTTTTCCCGACAAATTTTTGTGAAGGGTTAGGTTTGATTTTCTTATATGATAGATTTATAGTATCTAAGCATTTTGAGTTTCAAAAGGGGTGGTGGTTTTCAAAAGGGATCGTGGTTGTAATGGGTGAGGGGTGGTTTTTGAAGATGGATGAGAAACAGTTGCAAAGTGTGCGTGCAATGAAGAAGAGGAATTGAGTTTTAATAATTTTTTTATTAATTAATTGAAATTTATTATTTGAATCTATGAGTGTTAATTAAAAAAAAAATAAGTTGCTTATTGCTAAACATAGTCACGTGGCAAATTATGGAATAAGAAGGGTAATTAGGAGTTTTTAAGAACACCTAATTTTCTTATATGATAGATTTATCACTGGAGTTCGACAACATGGCACCACGGTTGCATTATGATGCAATTTTTCTTTACCTGAAGCAACGGTTTAAACAAAATATTATATTTAATTACTTTTTCATTTTTTAACAAATATTTGTTTATTGTTATATAATGTTTTAATCTTTAAAAATAATTGTACTTAAAAGTGTAATTTAATTTTATAATTTCAATCTGTTAATTTTATTTGTGCATTTAGTTTATTTTCATGATTATAATATTATTATGATACATATTTATTATTAATTTTAATTTCTTTAACCATTTATTTGTTTATAAATATTTATATATTAATTTAATTTTATATTAACAATTTTATAAATAATTACTTTTTTTATAAAAGTTAATTTTATTTTAACAATTTTATAATATTTTTTACTTATAAAATTTAAGTTTAATTAAATTTATTTATTTATTTTATCTCACATTAATATTTATTTAAATAATTAAATTAATATTTTGAGTTAAAATAAAATTTAAATAGAATAAAATATTATTATATAAGATAAAGTTGTGAGTCCCAATATAAGAGTTCTTTAGAGTTGTACCATTGGAGTTAAAATTGAGTGAGTTGCTTCATGATGATCTGGTTTAATAGGTCCTATAAAAAACTCAAAAATGAATTGCACCACTGAAGATACTCTTAGTAATTACTCCCTCAGTTTCTTTTTAAGTGTCACTTTTTGAATTTTTACACATACCAATAAAACTAATTATTATAGTTACTTTTCAAATAACAATTTTTCTTTTACCAATAATACCTCTAATTATTTATTACATTCATCTTACTTTTTTTTCTCTAGGGGTAATTTTGACAAAAGTGTAATTAATACTACCTTGAATTTTATAAATGACAATTAAAAAAAAACAAAAAATTATTCTAAAAATAACACTTAAAAAGAAACAGAAGAAATATACCTTTTAAAATTGAATAATAAAAAAAGAGTAGAATTACCAAATAATCAAAACATCGTAGGTTGAGAAAGAAAAAACGAAGTAGAAAACGACAATTGTCCATGTCACCATAAGCGGCACGCAATCACAATGTTCAGTAATTCTGTTACCGAATAAGTTCCATTAAGTTTTTTTTTTTAAATCTCTAGAAACATTTGTTTCTTCCATAAATAACCTCAAAAAAAATGTTATCTCATATCCCATCATTTATTCCTTTACTCGTATATTATATTTTTTTTTATCAAAATATCCTTATATAAATAAGTGTAAAATTTTTCTGATTTAATTATTTGATCCGAAATTTAATAAATAAATCTATATTTAAAAGCTATTTTATTAATATTCTTAGCAAACATGACAAATATTATCTATACTTGTTCTGGACTGGGCCGAGGCTGCCCAACAGTCGAGCAGGCCCAACCCATATAGCATGGGGAGGCCCACTAAGACCCCTCCGCGGGGCCCTTGACTGCTGCAAGCAGACCAACGTTCACCCCGAGCACTTTGCAGTGTCGGGCATATAGGTCAACAGGACAGGAGGACCTCGCATCCCGGCGGAGATGTACCTCCTCGACATACCAGCTTCTCCCCCGCGAGAATGCCACATACCACTCCTCGGCAGACATGGTCCCTCCCCGCGAGGACATGCCCGTCGTACGGCTTGTTGGTCCTCGACACAGAAGACTCCTCCCCCGCGAGGAGTGCCTAACGGTCCGTACCACGTGGACACGCTCCAAGTAACCTCTCACTTCCGCAGGATTCGGTCTGCCCTAATCCCGGAAATCTAGGAACGGTTACCCCAGGGCGAAGACCACGTGCTGGTCTTCACTACGCCACGTAAGCCCTGGCAGTTACTTGGATTGGGCCTGACAATCCAGCCCAACGCAAGTAACCGTTGGCCCCGCGCTGGGGGCTCTCTATAAATACTCTCTCACTTGAGAGGGTCAGGTTAGGTCACTTTTTTCACTCTTTGTATTTGCTGTTACTCTGTGCACTCCCTAACTTGAGCGTCGGAGTACCTTGCAGGTACACCCCCCCGCCGTACTTCAACCTCACCGGAGCCGGAGCTCAACGGACGTCGTTGGCCACCTGTAACTGTCTGATCCAGGTACGATCAGTGGCGCCGTCTGTGGGAAATTTATAAGCTTCCCCGTTTTCTCCTCGATAAACCAAAGCTTCCTCTATTCATCACCGACATGGCCAATCCGACCATCAACCAGGCTCTGGACACCGTGCTCGCGCAACTGGAGAACGGGAACCACCGTGAGGATGCCGTCATCCTCCACGGCGATGAAGGCGACATAAGGGACGGACGGACCGCCTCCCCGGACTCACAGGATGCGACTATCAACGTCGTCCGCACGGACGACCAGCAAACCCCTCTCCAGCCAGTGGCTCCGCCGCCCAACGCGGACCCAAGTACCGTGGCCCTATTTGCGTTGATCAACCAGACCAATCAGCTGATCGCGCAGCAGAACACCAGAATTGAAGCCTTGGAGCATGGACGTGCACGACGATCTTCCCCGCAAAGACATCGTCGCCCCCAGTCACCTGGCCTCTCTCCTTCCCCGCGAAGGACCCCTTCCGAAGATTCTCGGACACCGTCGCCCGTACGCCATGGTCGTCGACCGCGTCTCGAGCGCCCCCAGCCGGCAATCACCCAGAAACGCCCTCGTTCCCCACCCAGGAAGGAACCCAGGGCCTCCGCCACCTCCAAGAAGTCCAAGCAGACCGAAGAGAGACCAAAGAACCGGTCGAGGAACTCTCCTCCACGACACCATCGATCACCTTCGAGATCCCCGGCTGATAGCGACGACGAGGACCAAAGGACCCCCTTGTCGTGGGAAATCATGGACGCCCCAATCCCTCCAGGCATGGAGAAACCTCCACACTTGGGGACCTATGACGGGCTGACCGACCCCGACGATCACGTGGAGAATTTCGAAGCGATGCTCGACTTTCGAAACGTTAGGGGAGCCATCAGGTGCCGGCTGTTCCCCACTACCTTACGGAAGGGAGCCATGACGTGGTACAAGGGCCTGGAACCTGGTTCGATCACGTCGTGGAAGCAGCTGAAACAACGCTTTACCAAACACTTCACCGCATCTCGTCGACACCCCAAGACAGAGGCTGCCCTAGAGAAAATCTTCCAAGGGAGGAACGAATCCCTCCAAAATTACATTGAAAGGTTTAACAAGGAAGCCGTCGAGGTCCACACGACCGACGACATGAAGAAATACTTAATTATTCACGGACTACGTGCCGGGTCGGACTTTGCCAAATCCATTGGCCTCCGAAGACCCAGGCGTCTCGAAGACCTTCTCGCTCGAGCCCAGAAGTACATCGAGCTCGAAGAGACGGAAGCAGCCCAGATCGCTCTGGAGACAAGACGCAGAGAAGGCCCCCGCGGCCACAAAGACGATGACGCTTCTCCCCGGCGGGGAGGAGAAAAGAGGAAGGAAAATCGCAATCGAGATCCCCGGGAACAGCGCGGGCCAGCTGGCCGATTCACGGAGTACACGCCGCTCAACACTTCCCGGTCTCGGATCCTCTCAGACTGCCAGAATTCCGAGTTTGTGAAAGGAGGAGTTCGCTTCCCGAAGCTCGCGGCTCCCAAACCAAACGTTGACAAATCTAAGTGCTGCAGGTTCCACAGAAGCCACGGGCATGTCACCGAGGATTGCATCCACCTCAAGGATGCCATTGAGATTCTCATCAAAGAAGGGCACTTGAAGAAATATGCCCAGCAGAATGATCCTCCTCGTACCAGCTCAAAGGAATCGCAGAACGTCGAGGAGACAACACCTCCTCCCGCCGACAGCCAGCTTCAGGTCGCCCTCAGCGTCACTCGGCCCGAGGACTTCTTCGTCCCCCCAATCATCGAGGGCGAAGAGGCAATCCGCAACATATGGGCGACCTTCCCCGACGAAGGCCCCGTCACGGCCCGTAGTACCGGCGTTGATAGTACCGACGAAGGCCCCGTCACGGCCCGTAGTACCGTGCGGACGACGTTGATAGTCGCATCCTGTGAGTCCGGGGAGGCGGTCCGTCCGTCCCTTATGTCGCCTTCGTCACCGTGGAGGATGACGGCGTCCTCACGGTGGTTCCCGTTCTCCAGTTGCGCGAGCACGGTGTCCAGAGCCTGGTTGACGGTCGAATTGGCCATGTCGGTGATGAATAGAGGAAACCCCGGGAAAATATCGGTTGGGTCGATCAAACGAAAGTTTGACGAACTGGAATCCGCGACATCGTCAAAGGCGACCACCCTCGAGAAAGTGCGCGGAAACTCCAATCCCATCACCTTCTACCTCGAAGAACTCCCCGGGGGAGCACCAAACGCCACTATTCCCCTCCTGGTCAGGGCCCAAATGGCGAACTTTGACGTCCGAAGAATCCTAGTCGACCAGGGGAGCTCGGTCGACATCATGTATTCTCATCTGTTCGGGACCCTTCAGCTGGACGAGAGGCATTTGACCCCATACGTCGGGTCAGACCTACAGGGGTTCAATGGATCCACCACCAGACCATGGGGTTACGTGGAGCTGATGGTTACGTTCGGGGCCGAAGACACGGCCCGACAGGTGAAGATCCGTTTCCTGGTGGTGGAATGCCCATCCCTCTACAACTGCATCCTCGGAAAGACCACCCTTGCTGAACTCACGGCGGTCCCGTCAACGGTCCATCTCAAAATGAAGTACTACACGAGGAGAGGACAGGTAGTGACGATGCACGGGGACATCGACGCGGCTAAGAGATGCTTCGATGCCGCCGTCAAGGGCCTAAGTTTCATTGGTCCCAAACCTAAGGCCGTGGCCAAACCACCCCAGGACGTCGGACAGATACCTCTCCCGCGCGTCAACGCGGTCGACCTCGACAGCAGGTTCTCCGGCGAGCCCAATGAAGACAGAGTCGAAGACCACGACCACAGGGCGGAAAACAACGGGCAACCTCTCCACCCAATACGCCCCATCCCAAATGGAGAGTTCGAGCTTGTGGCCGTCGGAAGCAGTCCGGATCGCAACGTGAAGATCGGCACCAGGATCCCCGACCTAGCCAAAGAGCAGCTTAAAGCATGTCTGAGGGAGAACGCTGACCTCTTCGCGTGGAGCGCATCCGAGATGCCTGGCCTCGACCCCGAGGTGGCTTGCCATCAGCTCGCAGTAGATCCGGCCGCTAGGGCCGTAGTACAGCGTAGGCGCAAGCAGTCTCCCGAGAAAGCGGAGGCTGCTGAGAAAGCTGTAAAAGACCTCCTAGAGGCAAATTTTATTTCGGAAGCCAAATACACGACATGGCTGTCCAACGTTGTACTTGTTAAGAAAAATAATGGAAAATGGAGAATGTGCGTTGATTATACTGATCTTAACCGGGCTTGCCCGAAAGACTGTTACCCCTTGCCTAACATCGACCAACTGGTCGACAATTCTGCAGGTTACAAACTACTGTCTTTCATGGACGCCTATTCAGGATACAACCAAATTCCCATGGACAAGGTCGACAAGCAACACACGGCCTTCATGACCTCGTCGAGCAACTACTACTACAATGTAATGCCTTTCGGTCTGAAGAATGCCGGTGCGACCTACCAGCGGATGATGAACAAGGTCTTTTGGACGGAAATAGGAGACATGCTCGAAGTCTACATGGACGACATGATCGTCAAGTCTGCAGAAGAATTCAACCACGCCGCGCACCTCAAGAAGGTGTTCGACACGGCGAGAAGATGCCGTATGAGGTTTAATCCCGACAAATGCACCTTCGGTGTCCGGGCAGGAAAGTTCCTCGGATTTTACCTCACGGAACGAGGAATCGAGGCAAACCCCGACAAGTGTAGAGCCTTTTCCGAGCTCCCTACTCCGGGCTCGAAGAAGTCAATACAATCATTGAACGGAATGCTCACCGCCCTTTCCCGGTTCATCGCCAAATCCGCACAGGACGCACTCCCCTTTTTCAAACTCCTCCGGCAAAAAGCAGAGTTTGAGTGGAGCGAGGAATGCGAACAAGCGCTAGCACATTTGAAACAAGTCCTATCGCAACCCCCGGTCCTCTCGCGACCCGAGAACGGGGAAACGCTCTTCTTATATCTTGCGATCACGAGCGAAGCGGTCAGCGCCGTCCTCATTCGGGAAACACCAGACGGACAGAAGCCAGTTTACTTCACGAGCAAAGCTCTCCAAGGCCCCGAGCTCAGGTATCAACAGTTCGAGAAAGTCACACTGGGCCTCGTCACCGCGGCCAGAAGACTCCGCCACTACTTCCTCGCCCATACCGTCGTCGTGAGGACCAACCAGCCGATCAGGTAACTCCTCGGATGACCAGATATGGCGGGGAGGATGCTCAGGTGGTCGCTCGAGCTGTCCGAATTCGACATCCAATACGAAGGGAGGAAAGCCTTGAAGGCACAAGTGCTGGCCGACTTTGTAGCAGAGATGACCGTCCCAGAACCCTCAGCCAACGGGTCGCAGAAATGGACAATATATGTCGACGGAGCATCCAGCCCGAAAGGAAGCGGAGCGGGAATCATCCTCGAAAACGAGGAAGGCATCCTCATCGAGGTGTCCCTCGAACTGGCTTTCCCGACTTCGAATAACCAAGCCGAATACGAGGCCTTCCTTGCGGGACTCAGGCTGGCTGAGGACCTTGGCGCCAAGGAGGTCAAGCTATTCACCGATTCCCAGCTCGTAGCCTCGCAAGTCCGAGGAGAGTACCAAGCCAAGAACGACAGTCTCATAGAATACTTGGCCTTGGTAAAAGAGAAGATGAAGAAGTTCACCTCGGCAGAAGTGACTCACATTCCCCGGGAGCATAATGCCCGGGCAGACGTCCTGTCAAAATTAGCAAGCACGAAAAAGAAAGGCGGAAACAAGTCCGTCATACAAGAGGTCCTTTCCCACCCGAGCGTCGATAAACCTGGTATGGTTTCGAATATCAACGCCATCGGGGACAGCGGCTGCTGGATGACCCCGGTATACGAATACCTCACGACGGGCAAACTGCCCGAAGACCCCAAAGAAGCTAGAATGGTCAAGAGACGGGCATGCTCGTACACTATAGTCGAGGATAAACTATACCGGCGAGGATTCTCTATTCCCCTCCTCAGATGTATCGAAGATACCAAGGTCCCCGGCATACTCCAGGAGATCCACGAGGGAATCAATGCGCAGCACCTAGGCGGACGATCGCTAGCTCGGAAAGCACTCCGGGCAGGATATTACTGGCCGACCATGCAACAAGACGCCAAGGAGCACGTCAAGAAGTGCGATAAATGCCAGCGGCACGGGGACATGCACCTCGCTCCCCCTAGCGAAATCACGACGCTATCCTCCCCGTGGCCGTTCGCATGGTGGGGGATGGATATCCTCGGGCCTTTCGTCCAGGGGTCGTATCAAAACAAATACCTCATCGTCGGGGTAGATTACTTCACAAAGTGGATTGAAGCAGAAGCATTGGCCAAAATCACTGCTTTCAACATACTTCGTTTCTACAAAAGAAATATCCTCGTCCGGTTCGGAGTGCCTCAAGCCATCGTCACAGACAACGGAACCCAGTTCACCGACAGGAACTTCCAAGACTTTGTCACGAAACTAGGCACGAAGCAGCACTTCACGTCGGTCGAGCACCCTCAAACGAACGGGTAGGCTGAGGCCGCTAACAGAGTGATCCTTCGAGGGTTAAGACGGAGACTGGGCGACGCCAAACAACGGTGGGTCGAAGAGCTGCACAGCGTTCTCTGGGCCTACCGAACAACCCCACACTCCACGACCGGGGAGACCCCCTTCCGTTTGACTTATGGAACGGAGGCAGTGATCCCCCGTGGAGATCAGAGAACCCTCGAGGAGGACGGAAGCCCCTCTCGACGGGAACACGAACGACGAAGCCTTGAGGGAAGAACTCGACTTCGTGGAGGAAACGCGCTCGGGCGCTTCTCTCCGAGAGGCGTCACTTAAACAAAAAATAACACTGCATTATAATGACAGTGTCATTAAACGTGATTTTCAGGTGGGCACCCTCGTCCTACGAAGGAATCAGAAAGACTCGCGAGAAGGCAAACTCGCCGCGAACTGGGAGGGCCCGTACCGCGTCCGCGCGAAGACGGGGACAGGAGCCTATTTCCTCGAAAATCTGCACGGGGAAGAACTTGCTCGACCATGGAACGCTGAAAAGCTAAAATAATATTACAGTTAAACATTGCCCGCGGATGACTAGCACCGCGATACAGGGACGCGCTGGGGTACAAGCGCGACACCCCTATAAGAACACGATGATCAGAGACCGCGTTGTGTGTGCGCGAGGACATTTGATCCGGCGGGGATACCTCGATCGAGGCCCACCGTCGTCGTGCCAACCGGGCATAACACCCAGCTCGCGATGGGAAGTTCATGCCGCGAGACTAGGACCTCGACCGAGCTCTTAGCCTCGTTGAAGGTCGGAGTACGCCTCCGGCCGCCCGACCAGCTCTCCACGCGGTCAGGGACGAACAAGGTCGAGCAAATCCCGAAGCCTTATTACTTGGGCAAAAATAAAGTATAAAACAATAAAGTATAACAAACACCACATCACACACAAGGAAAATTAACAGAGATATTATAAAGTACGAATAGCGGGCAAAACACTTGGTCCAAAAAGTTACAAATATGAGCCCACAAGCCGGGCGAAAATAACCATTGTGCAAAAAGTACATCAGCTAAGCCCACAAGCCGGGCGAAACAAAACGGCTCGCAGGCCGACCAAAACAAAGATAAAAACCTACTCTGCTGCGGTCCCGTCGGGCTCCTCGTGCGCATGAATGTCGTTCTCCCGCAGAGGATACACGATCTGGCCATCCACCACCTCAGCGTCGGGGTCGATCCCTTCGATGACAAGGTCGGGGTTGAGAACCCGAAGCTGCGCCACGGCACTGCGGAAACCTATACCCGCGGTTTCGATAGAATCATCCTCGGACACTCGGAGATCCTGCTCAAGCTTCCGGAGCTGCGCCACAAACGCCGCACGAGTGGTCAGGAGTTTGTCCTCCTCAGTCTCCCCTTCGGCTGGCCGCACCGTATCTTCCAGCTCGACAATTCTTACCTTAAGCCGCTTCTCCTCCAACTCCAGCTCAGCTATTCGGGCAAGGTGGCTCTTCTTTGTCTCCTCGGCTTCCTTAAGCTTGGCCTCGACCAATTGCTGCTGCTTGCCTTGCTCTTTGTTCAGATCTCGGCACTCTTTTAGCTCCTTGCGCATGCCGAGCATCTCAGCGCCCAAGGTATCCAGTGCCTCCTGCAGGCGGGCCAGTTCAGCAGCAGGGCGGGTCTCGTCATTTAGAATGAGGGCAGTCGAGCAGATACGCATGACGGCCGACAGGTCCTCAAAAAGCATCTTCCTCCTCACTTCAGGTGCGGTCCCCAGCACGGTTTGGATTTCGGAGGGAAGGGAGCGAGGATAAGTGACCTCGGAGAAGAAGTGAGGTTTTTGATGGCAGGGGGGAAGGTCAAAGCTGGAAGGAACCGGGGGACTATCTTCACCACCCAGGTCGACGACCTCCGCAACGCGCTGCCTCTTCGGAGTCCCTTGGGTAGCCGGGGATTGGCTTCCCGCAGGAGTTGTGCGGTCACCCGCGGTTCCCGATACAGAGGCAGCAGGCTGGGACAGAGTGGATCCTTCGGGGGCAGCGGCCGTGGAAACACCCTCGTGTGGGGCCCCAGAGGGGGAAACTTCCTGATCTTTGGAGCGCGACGCTTCTTCCCGGGCCTGCGCTTCCCGGGCCCTCTTCGCTTTCAGTTTCTTCAACCTCTCCTCGGCTCCGGCCATTGTTCCTGCAAAAGAGAGCGTTAGTAAAGCGAGAAACACAGATACGAGGAAGAAATAAAACCAGGGCGTTTCACCACCTAACAATTCGATGGCCTCCTCGTCGGAGAAGGTCTCGAGCAGAACGCGGGTGTTTATCAGGCGACGTTCTTTCTTCACCTGCCCATCTGCACCTATTATAGGCTGGCCGTCCAGCGTCTCATGTCGAGCCTCTGAAAAGCTGTCGACGAAAGCTACGATTTTATCGTAGGCTTCCCGCTCGTAGGCCTCCATCTGAACAGGTTTCGTTTTATACTTGTCAACTCCCTTCTTAAAGTGTTCCTCTGTCCAGTACAGAGGAAACTTCGGCACCAGCACCTCCTCGGAACGGCCGTCGACCTCGCGGGTGACTTTCCGGTACAATGAATATATCGCCTCGAGGGTGACCGGCTTCACATAGAAATAGCGGAACTTGAAATCCCGGATGGAATCCAAGTAAGTGTGGAACAACGCCTTGCTCTGCTTGAAGGACACCCAGCCGTGTCGACCTCCTACCGACGACCGTTGGAGGTGGAATATGCGGAAGAAAAGGCGAACGGTCGGCACGATCTCCAAATATTTGCATACGAGCTCGAAAGCCCGGATGAAGGCCAGCGAGTTCGGATGAATCTGCGAAGGGGCCAACTTCAACCAGTCAAAGATCCCCTCCTGAAAATCCGTGAAAGGCAGCCTCCACCCCGCCTTCTCGAACATAAACTCGTACAAGGGGACCCGCATTCCCCGGTAAGGGGAGCATATCCGGTGATGCTCCTCGGGACGAAACACCTTCCAGGATTGACCACTTCCGATTAGTCTGTGCTCGACGGTGCAAAAAGCATCGCCCACATCTGGGTACACGAAGATGGACGACATCTCAAGGGCTTCGCTACAGACCCAGTCCTCAAGCGGCCTCTCCTGCGCAAAGGCCATGTGAGCCATGGGGGAGTCAGGCTGGTCGTCGTCGTTTTCCTCGAAATATCCTGCGGCCACCTCTGCAGCCAAATCGTCCATTTACCTGAAAAGCAGAAGGAAACGGTGAATTCGATTGGTCGTATCAAATTCACCCCTCCACCGCTGTTCAAGCGAACGGGCGAAGAAGGGGCAAGGCTTTCTCAATTCCCCGACTAGATCGACCAAGGATCAACTTGCCTACCGGGAAACTCATCGTCTCCCCGGAAGGTTCTGCCCCGTGTCCCCGCGGCACTAACAAATACACTGATTATCAAGGACCCCGAGACATTC
Source organism: Lathyrus tuberosus (assembly GCA_022829125.1). NCBI lineage: Eukaryota > Viridiplantae > Streptophyta > Magnoliopsida > Fabales > Fabaceae > Lathyrus > Lathyrus tuberosus. Next base: position 4,232,647 of record JALAZF010000091.1, on the reverse strand, counting down.
AACGGATCCCCGACGTGTTCGTCCCTGATCCCTGAGGTATTCATCAATAGCGAGCAAGAATCTTCGCACTCTCCCTCTCCACAACTAAAGATTCCCGCCGTAATCACCGGGAATCCCTTCGTTTCTCATGGGAATGTCATCAATTCACCAAGGAAACGTCCTACACTAGTTAAAATCGAAGAAAAACGCAAAATAAAGGTCCGGTTTGAAGCAAATACCTGGTAAGCGGCGGTGTAGGGTTCTGGCACGGAGGTTTCCGGCTCTGGTACGGCGGCGAACGACGGTCCTAGCGGAGGAAATGCGTCCGGCAGAGAGTGCCCGGCGAATGACGACGGCGAGCTACGACGGAAGAGGTTAGAGAGAGAGGGAGAAAGTTTCTTGAGAGAGAAGCGGAAAAGTGAAGAATGGGCGAGGGGAGCGGCTTTTATAAAAGATTCTCGCGAGACCCGAGGGGCGTAGGGCACTCGAGTGCGCTACCCTAGCCAGCCGCCCTAGCCCCCTAGGTAATGATGGCAGGCAACACGTGGCACGCATGCAGCCACCCGTCTCCCCACGCGTGTCGTTTCGGGTTTCCCCAGCGCTTTGAATCCGAAGCCCTTCATCTCCCCGACCATACGACCGGACACATCTGTCCGACGCCCGACACTCATCCGGCCGAATAAATTTCGCATAGGATATCGACCTCCTCGGTTCCTCTCTTAGCGTATCCTCGACATATAATAACCCTTAAGTCATCACTCTGCCACCTCAGAGCAACGACTTGGGGGGCTCCTGTTCTGGACTGGGCCGAGGCTGCCCAACAGTCGAGCAGGCCCAACCCATATAGCATGGGGAGGCCCACTAAGACCCCTCCGCGGGGCCCTTGACTGCTGCAAGCAGACCAACGTTCACCCCGAGCACTTTGCAGTGTCGGGCATATAGGTCAACAGGACAGGAGGACCTCGCATCCCGGCGGAGATGTACCTCCTCGACATACCAGTTTCTCCCCCGCGAGAATGCCACATACCACTCCTCGGCAGACATGGTCCCTCCCCGCGAGGACATGCCCGTCGTACGGCTTGTTGGTCCTCGACACAGAAGACTCCTCCCCCGCGAGGAGTGCCTAACGGTCCGTACCACGTGGACACGCTCCAAGTAACCTCTCACTTCCGCAGGATTCGGTCTGCCCTAATCCCGGAAATCTAGGAACGGTTACCCCAGGGCGAAGACCACGTGCTGGTCTTCACTACGCCACGTAAGCCCTGGCAGTTACTTGGATTGGGCCTGACAATCCAGCCCAACGCAAGTAACCGTTGGCCCCGCGCTGGGGGCTCTCTATAAATACTCTCTCACTTGAGAGGGTCAGGTTAGGTCACTTTTTTCACTCTTTGTATTTGCTGTTACTCTGTGCACTCCCTAACTTGAGCGTCGGAGTACCTTGCAGGTACACCCCCCCCCCCCCCCCCCCCCCCCCCCCGCCGTACTTCAACCTCACCGGAGCCGGAGCTCAACGGACGTCGTTGGCCACCTGTAACTGTCTGATCCAGGTACGATCAATACTATTATATAATCTTATAATGTTTCCATCAAATATTTTCCACTAAATTTTTTTCTTTAATTAATTAATTAAATATAAATATATTTATTATTAACTCCATCATTTAAAACTTCCGACTAAGTCACATTTTTATATTTTAAATAATTATTAATTAACAAATGCAATAAGACACGTCTTGAAATTTTTTTTAAAATGCAACCACCTACCAATAATATGTTAACATAGTAACTACCCAGCATAACTTTTCTCTTCATTCTATTAATTAATCTTTTATTATTAATAATTAAATATTATTATTATTATTAATTAAATAATAATTAAATTAAAATATTTAACATGTTTATTTCTCAATTTTCTCTCCACTTAATACTCTCTATTTATATCATACAAACAATTAACCTCTCTCCACTCATAACATCTCTCTAACCCTATATTAATATGACACATAGTAATATTAAATTAAAAAATAAAAAAAAAAGTAAATAAATAAGACATAATGCAAACCTTAAAATTACTTAATACAAAAATAAATTAATAAATATAATTCATAAAACGGTTAAAGTTTTTTATAGCCCCAACTAATTTCATTACTTTATTCCATTTTTTCCACAAAATTATCTTCCCACTAATCAAATTTATATCTCATCAATTTATACATTTATTTTACTATTTACTAGCTTTGACATATCAGCTATATTTTCCCTTAGCATCATCAATGATATATTCAATGTTAAGTTTAATCTATTTTGGATATAGACTCTATTGCCAAATTTTATGATCACAATATTATTAAATTCTTAGATATATCAAAATATTATTTTTCTTTTGTAGAATTTAATATTTACTTCAATTTTTAATTTGATAAAAAAAATTTATACATTATAAAATATTTTTTAATAATAATATTTTATATTATTAATATTATTTCATTATTATGTTTCTAATATAATTGATTTATTACTATTATTGATTACTGATTATTTACATAAATCATTACAACTATAAATATGTGTGTTGCATGGGTGTACATATTAGTATACTTTTAATAAAAGAATATTAGGGATGCTTCACGTCAACTCCCTCCATGTGAACTCCATTAATCCGTGCACATCTTGCATCAATTACAAATGATTATTTATGGATAAGTTTCTAATATAAAGCAACAAATTATTGTATTGTGAAGGAAGCTTTTCAAGTTGTTCACGCTTGAACAAAATGACTTCTTGTAGTTTGATTTGAGTAATTGGTATTACTATAGATTAGAGGTTCTTTCTTATTAATACAAAAAACTACATTCTTTTTTGTTCTGAATTATAAATAAACCTCCTCAATTTAGTGAAATAAAAGGAATGTGTGCACGTCAATTAAACATAGTTTATAGACGATGATGATTGTAATATTTTGAAAGAAAAAGACTAGTAGTTAAAAATCGTGTTGTATATAAATATTGACATTCAAACCTTGTGCAAATATAAATTAGCATCCCTAATATTCTTTTACGAAAAGTATATAATACTTGTCATATTTACTAAGAATATTAATTAAGTAGTATTTAAAGATAAATTTATTTATTAAATTCCGAATCAAATAATTAAATCAGAAAAATTTTACACTTATTTATATGAAGATATTTTGGTCAAAAAAATATAATATAATGGTAGAGGAATAAATGATGGGGTATGGAGTAAAATTTTCCCTCAAAAAAGTTACAATTTTTATTAGTAATTACGTAGAGAATCCGCAATTTGAACCAACTTGTATAAACATTTTTTTGGGAAAAAATTTATAATAAGCCTATTTACTCAAAACCTATACTTTCACTTGAATATGTTAAGATATTGCATGGAGGACGTGGCAGATTTGATAGTTGTTATTTTTCGTTACTAATTATTTTTCTTGAATTGACATTTGATAGAAATGTTCACTGGCTAGCAATGAACCTATTGAAATCCTAATCTGGTTGAGATAAGAATGATCAGTCATTTGAAGAGATAATAGCATCATATCTATCATATGTTTCTTGTTGATTGTAACGTCATATATATCCTTATAGCTACTTGAAATGGATTTGTTTTAATAGAAAATAATCTATTAAACTATAGGCACACTCAGATACAATATAAAGATTAAAAATATTGCAACAAAAGATTTTTAAGAAAGATGAGCAGGAAGAAGAGAGAGGAAAAAAAATTAGGATTTGTGTTGAACGAAGTTATTATTTTTACATCATATGATATTGTTTACATAGACAACTAAAGTTTATGTCCAAATTTTATATAAATCGACCTAAGTCCAAAACATACAAAATGTAAAGTATAAAATTATAATGGCTTAAATAGGATTTTCGTCCCTGTAAGTTGGCGAGATTTTGGGTTTCGTCCCTGTATCTTTTTTTTTTCGGTTTTAGTCCCTGTATCTTACTTTTTGCTGGTGTTTAGTCCTTACAGAGGTTTCCTGCGGATTTTCCTACGGAATTTCCTGCGGATTTTCCTGCGGAATTTGATTTTTAGGAAAATCCGCAGGAAACCTTCGGATTTTCCTGCGAATTTTGGCTTTAGGGACTAAACACCAACAAAAAGTAAGATATAGGGACTAAAACCGAAAAAAAAAAGATACAGGGACGAAAACCAAAATCTCGCCAACTTACAGGGACGAAAATCCTATTTAAGCCAATTATAATTTACATTTTGACATACCAATTATATGATGTATTCGACTCATTCAAATATATTTGACTCATGCAACTCGACTGGCTATTTCGACATAGTCGAATGCTAGTTTTTTACAAAACATCGAATTACAACGTGTAACACGCTCCCTAATTCATGTTCTCAAGACTTCTCATCCTGATGCTTCTCTTCAACTCGTCGAAGTTGACTTTCTTCAGGGGTTTGGTGAATACGTCAGCTAGTTGTCATTATGTCTTGTAATGCTTAAGTTCAAGTTTTCCTTTGTTAACTTGATTTCTCAGAAAATGATACCTCATTTCTATGTGCTTACTTCGACCATGACACACTGGATGGTTCGCTAGGTTGATAATTAGCTTATTGTCGACAAATTGTTTCATTTTTCTATGTTCCATTAACTTGAGCTTTTCAAGCAACATCTCTATCCATGCTGCTTGGCATGCTGCATATGATGCAACCACATATTCAACTTCACAAGATGACAAAGCCACAATGCTTTGCTTCCTTGAGCTCCATGAGATTGGAGCGCCTTTAATCATGAATATGTAGCCTGCAATACTTTTCTTCTCGTCTTGATCTCCACTGAAATTTTAATCAGTGTAGCCACATACCTCTACATCCGTTAAGTTCTTCTTCCGTCTTGGCATATGCACACCATGATCAACGTACCTTTGATGTATCTCAACACTCTCTTGACTGCAGTGAGATGACTTTCTTGGGGCTTTTCCGCGAATATGTTGATGGTGACTTAATAGAAGAAGCGATGCTGATGGCTGAAACAAAACTAATCAATTTGGATCACGCCATGAATGATTTGAATCGGTTAGTAGCCATGAAAGAAGAACTTAGGGCAAACGAGAAGAACTAGACATGGGAGCTTATTGAAGAGTTACTCAAGAAGTCAATTGATGTGAAATGGGTTTACAAGCTGAAATGGAGGTCGAATGGTGAAATTTCCAAGCATAAGGCAATACTAGTGGCGAGAGGTTTTCTGCAAAAAAAAACCCGGTATTGATTTCGACGAGGTGTACCTATGGCGAGGCTGGAAATCATCATAATTTTTGTGTCGACAACAACATACAGAGGGTGGAAGTTACATCAGTTGGATGTAAAATCAACATTTCTAAATGGACCTTTGGAAGAAGAAGTCTATGTCAGTCAACCACCAGGATTCAAAATCAAAGGGCAGAAGTCGAAGGTGTACAGATTGAGGAATATGCTCTATGGTTTAAAGCAAGCCCCAAGAGCTTGGAATAAGAGAATAAATAGTTTCCTGATCGAAGCAGGTTTCACAAAGTGTGTCTCTGAACATGGGGTGTATGTCAATGATACAAACAGGGTCATTTGAATCATCATATGCATGTAGATGATTTGTTGATTACATGTATAGATGAAGCAGAGATAGAAAAAGTCAAGTGGAATCTAATGCAAGAGTTTTAAATGTCAGACCTAGAGAATTTATCATATTTCTTAGGGATAGAGTTCAAAGACACATGTGAATGAGTGTTCTTATACCAAAAGTATGCCCAAGATATCTTGTTGAGGTTCAAGATGAGCAACTATAATGCAGCTGCTACAGTATTAAAAACTAGAGCAAAGTTGAAGAAGGAGACAAATGATGAATTTGTAGGTGTGACATTGTACAAACAAATTATTAGATCCTTGAGGTATCTTTGCAATACTAGGCTAGATATTTGCCAAAGTGTCGGACTATTGAGCAGATTCATGGAGAAGTCGGAAGAAAGTCATCTCACTGCAGTCAAAAGAGTACTGAGACACATCAAAGGTACGATCGATCATGGTGTGCTGATGCCAAGACAGAAGAAGAACTGCACAGATGTAGAGGTATGTGGCTACACTGATTCAAATTTCAGTGGAGATAAAGATGAGAAAAGAGTATTGTATGCTACATATTCATGATTGAAGTTGAATACGTGGTTGCATCATATGCAGCATGCCAAGAAACATGAATAGAGATGTTGCTTGAAAAGCTCAAGATAATGGAACATGGGAAAATGAAGTTGTTTGTCGATAACAAGTCAACTACCAACCTTGCAAACCATCTAGTGTGTCATGGTCAAAGTAAGCACCTAGAAATGAGGTATCATTTGGACTAGTTCTACAATATGCATACATAGAATGTCAATGGAGGAGTATTCAAAGAACAACATTGAAGCACAAAGAAGATTAAATCTCATTATAAAGTAAGTGGTGGAGAAATAAATAAGCTCAAGTAAGTTGTGCATTAACCAAAAGCTTTGTGTCATATCACATAAAGGGAGAAATTTTAGATACAAAGGTTTATAGTCAAGCTATGACAAAACTTTGATCTTTATGGAAGAATCTAGTTAAACGTTTGATAAGTGCTAAAATGTACTGATTTTTAGTGTGAATAATTGGCACTTATTGCCTTGATTCATTTGTTTTCCTTTAATAATCCTCCGTTTTTGTATACATTTTGTATAATTTATATATCGTTGTATATTTTGCGATATTGTGTACATATTGTTGAGTTTGACAGTTTTTCATCTGCTTTTATAGGTAATAATGCATGGTTGAAGTATGGACTCGTTTGAGCCAAAAGGGATGCTTCAAATGCAGTTTTGACTAACAAAATGCTGGCATTCGTGCTTAGCGCAACTTTTAGCGTGCTGGGAACTGGATGGCAGTAGCTGGAGTATTTTTGTTTTTTTACCGCACTTAGTGGGAGCATGATCGCGCTTAGCGCATTTTAAGGTGGTTTAAGGGTACTTCAAGTTAGCGCGATCTGAGCGCGCTTAGCGCGGTTGTAATAAATACCATTCTTTTTATAATTTGTTTATCTCATTTTTGTAGGTATTCAAGCAAGGATATTTTGTCATTGTCATATATAAAATTGAATAAGCTTTTCAACGCTTCCGACCGTGTGTCAATCAGAGTTACGGTTTGAAAGTTATGAAGAAAACAAGAATTGTGATTTTGCTGATGGCGCTAAGCGCCCTCATAGCGCGGTTTGCGCTATTCCATCCCCTATTTAAGTCACTTTTCAGCATTTTTTAGGTTATGTTTTTGGGAACTTTTAACCCTAACTTCATTAAACACATTCTGCGAGTAGAGTAGCTTAGAAACAATATTAGAGTGTATATCTTGATGATCCGGAGGTGGATTTATTTTAATCGGCGTTGACAAAAAAAGAAACTCTTGTTCATCTTCTCTCTTCTTTTTGTACCCTCTATTTGTTGGGTTTTTTTATGTAAGTTTATCTTAATTGTATGTATATTTATGGATCTTTATATAAAATCTCTTTTACAACTCTTAACCGGTGTCATCTTTGATTTAATCTCTATCTTAATGGTTTTGATTCGCTATAGACATATACTTTTTGAACTCTACCTAAGATGAATGTCTATTGGTGGGAAGCGATCTAATATTCACATGTGTATCGGATCTTAATGCTCTGTGTTATTTAGTTGTGTGAGTCATCACCTCCGAGAGAATGCGGTTGATCTCTCAACGTTTGCGTTAGACATAACGTCTTGTTGTGAGCGATACATGGGGATTTTAACGAGTGATTTAGGTTGCGTGCATTTGATCCATATATTTTTAGTGCTTGATGGGTAGATTGAAATATAACTTCAGACGAGTTTTCTCATGTCTTAAGAATGTATTTAATTTCTTGTCTTATGTTTTTCTTTTTCATATTACTCTTTAAAACCATTCAAACCCAAGCTTAGAGACGTTGAGATTGTCAAACAACATTCTTTCCCTCGCATCAATCCCTGTGGAGTTGATATAAATCTCGGAGGGAATTCTTCCGAAAATAATAATTTTTGCTTGCCGCTTTACCACTTTAACAAAATGGCGTCGTTGTCGGGGATTAGTTTATATATTGAATCGCATTGCGATAGTTTCGATGTTTTGGAGCTTTGTACATACTTGTCCATAGTTGTTTTCCATATGTGATTGTAAATATTTGTTTCTGTTTCGTTTGTTCACTTATCGTATTTATATGTTGTCCATCATGTTTGTGTATGTGTTTGTAAATATTTTTGTTTTTCGTTTACGTTTTCTCAAAGTGTTGTGTAGGTTTATTTGATAGTAGTCGATGAACCCAACAACATGGAAGAGCTTGTACGTAAATAAGGCGTCGAGCATACGACGTGAAACAAGCACTTGTTGGGAGACAACCCAATAGTTTTTGAGTATGTACAATTTTATATTTAGTAGTATAGTTAAGATAAAGTGAGAATGGATGGACCACGTGTGACAAAGAACTTGAAAAACTAAGCATGCTTGTTCACTCTTAGCGCGCGCAGAGGGTGCTTAGAGCGCCATGTTTTGTGTGGAAAAATCTCTCATTTTCCATCCACTTTCACCAATTTTGGTCTTTATGTTTAGTTAGTTTTAGTTCAATTTTGTTAGGTTGTTAGAAAATTTTTATGTTTTTTCTCATGTTTTCTTTTTTATTAGCTTGAGGATGCATTTTGTGATTGTTCATGTTTGAGAGTTTCAACAAGAAAACATTATGGTAGTGCGAAAAGTTTGAAAGAAAGTTGAATTGTCAAAGTTTGTGTTTATTGCTTTTCTAGATCATTACATGTTTATGAACCTTAAGCTTTGTACAAATTACATGACATTTATTCTTTTGTAATTTTTGTTTAATTTTGAATCACTTTAGTTCATAGCCCAATGTGAGAAACCTTTCCATTGTTTACTAAATTGCATGGAGACCAACTTTCTTATTTAACTCGTTTGAGTTATGTTTAATCTTGTATTTGTGTTGTTTGTATGATAACACTAAAATGATCAAGGAATTTTGTTTGATTTTGAGCACAACCACTTGACCAGATAGTCAATCTACCTTGTAAGTGAGTGAGAATTTGCTTACCCCTCTGAGCCCTTGTTAGAATCCATGTTGGTGTTGAAGTTCAATTTTTGTATGAATTCTAATATCTTTTCTTGAACCATAAACATGACTTGTTATTTGAGTTTTTACCATTTCCTAATAAAATTAGGAGCATTCACTTTACATGTTGGTTGTATTCAAGTTGGAGAGAAGAAAGGTTGGTTGCTAAAAGGTTGAGGAAAAGAAAAAGTTTGAAAAAGAAAGAAAAAAGTGAAAAAGAAAAGAAAAGAAAAAAAGAAAAAAGCATTGAAAAAAATAGAATAATGTTGTGCTAATAACTTCTGTGAAATAGTGTAACAATTTGGAAAAGAGAAAAAGGTGATTGAAATTTGTGAGTGCTTGAGATTGTGAGAAATGATCACTCTCATTTGATTATGCAAGTTTTTGTTTCTTTTACCTTGAGAAAAACAATGGTTTTTTTACCCAGGCCACATTATAACCCTTAAAGCCTTTGTGATTTTTTCTTATACTTTCAATATGAATTTTTTTAGATGAATGCATAATTTGAATTTTTGTTAACAAGATTGTTGTGTGTGAGTTTGTCCCTCATGTTGTTCTTTTCTACATCTCTTGATGAATTCATTCTTGAATATTTGTATTACTTTAAAATTTTAGACATTTGTTTTGTACTTAGAATTTGTTTCATAGTAATTGTATCGTTGTAGTTTTGTGGTAAGCATTGTCTTACGTGTACTTTTGATTTGTGTATCTTACATTTGTTTTTCATTTGTAAAGACGTGTTGAGCATGATTTCTTGATAATTGCTTTTGTTTCTTTGAGCTGATCGATTCTTATTTGAGGACAAACAAATTTAAGTTGGGGAGAATTGATAAGTGCTAAAATATACCGATTTTTAGTGTGAATAATTGGCACTTATTGGCTTGATTCGTTTGTTTTCCTTTAATAATTCTCCGCTTTTGTATACATTTTGTATAATTTTCATACCATTGTATATTTTGCGATATTGTGTACATATTGTTGAGTTTGACAGTTTTTCATTTGTTTTATAGGTAATAATGCATTGTTGAAGTATGGACCCGTTTGAGCCAAGAGGGATGCTTCAAATGCAATTTTGACTAACAAAATGCTAGCATTTGCGCTTAGCCCGACTTTTAGCGCATTGGGAACTGGATAGCAGTAGTTGGAGTATTTTTGTTTTTCTTACCGCACTTAGCGGGAGCAGGATCGCGCTTAGCGCGCTTTAAGGCAGCTTAAGGGTATTTTAAGTGAGTTTGCGCTTAGCGCGGTTGTAATAAATACCAATATTTTTATAATTTGTTTATCTCATTTTTGTAGGTATTCAAGCAAGTATACTTTTTCATTGTCATATAGAGCATTGAATAAGCTTTCCAACGCTTTCGACCATGCATCAATCGGAGTTACAATTCGAAAGTTATGAAGAAAACAAGAATTGTGATTTTGCTGATGGCGCTAAGCGCTGTGAGAGCAAGAGTTGTCTCTACAAGTCAATCTATGTTTTGATGATAACAATAAGTATTTGTGAAAGAACCATTTTATGTTCTAACGTGTGTTGTGTGCAGATCATATTCATAGAAGTTATCATATCCAACAAGCACCAGCCAGATGAGCGTAATTGATAATATGCGAAGTTACTATGTGTGACACAAGTCGCAAGAAGAAAGAATGCTTATGTATCTGATCGTGATCAGTCAGATCCAAGGATGCCGATATTGTTGTTGCAATGCTCTTGTGGATGCTCTCTGAAAGTGGTCGAGATTCTGAAGATTGCGAAGCTTCTGAAGAAAAGAACCGAAGTGCTGAAGACTCTCATGACTTGAAGTTCTGAAGGCGGAAGGCTCTGAAGACCAAGTGCAGAAAGACTCTGAAGACTTATGTGTTCTGAAGATTACGGTTCACGAAGTCAAGTGCTGAAGACTCTGAAGACGGATTCCTAATGGACGAGTTCTGAAGATTCGGAAGACTTGAAGAAGTAAAGGATAATGTTCTTAAAGACAAGTGCTGAAGTTCTGAAGACTGATTCCTAATGGACTTCTTCAGATGACTGAAGACTTGACGTATCAGATATCCTGTTAAGAAGACTCTACTCATGCTTCATCAATTTACCATTAGAAGCCTCTGAAGTTTGGAAGTCAAATATTACCGTTGTGAGTAACTGTACACGGCGCCCAAGAAAGATATATCTCGTCACTTCTCCCACAGCAAAAAGGAGATGTGTCAGTACAACTAGTTATTAAACAACGTCTCTTTTCCAACAACCAACAATATTTTAAACGGCTATATTTTCTACTGGGCTATTTAAAGGAAAGAGTACTCGCTTCTGAAGTAATCGATCAAGTCCAAAAACTGACCAAGTCCATGAATCAGTTCACTCCACAAAAGATTGATTCATTCCATCAAAGGTGAATTGATCAAGTCATTGTGTGAAGATAGTAACAACGATGAGTTCTCGTTGTAACACTTAGAATATCCAAAGCTATCACCATTTACACATGGCCATTGTTGTTGAAGTTTAAAGATCATCATTCAACACAACAACAATGAATTGGTACAGAAGTTGTTGATGAAGAAGACAACATTGCAAATCAGTCAAGTCATCCACCACCTTCTCGTCAGTGCTACATTGAAGATCTGAAGCAAGGAGTTGTTGCTCATAGCTTGCTCACCCAAGAAGATGAAGAAGAAGAAGATCTACAAGATGTCAACCACTGTCAAAACATTATACATCTCTGTAGTTTCTTAGGATAAAGCAAGGAGATGTTGCTCACATCTTGCTCGAACACTTGTGTGTTCTTTGTACTTAAACTTAGGAGTAATCTGCTTGTTAAGAAGCATCTTTGTAATCTCCTGTAAAACTAATTCTTGGTGAATTAGGATTCTTTGAGTGGTCAGTGTGACCGGAGACTCGAGAAGGTAATGGCGAGATGTCATTGTGGGAAAAGCCTGAAATAGGGTCAGTAGCGTTATATTCATTGCAATGAATCCCTGAACGTCTAGCTATGAAAGCCTAGCAGTAGATCTTGCGAGATTGGAACCTGCAGGTTAGTGTTCACTATATTCATTAATTTGAATCCCTAAACGGTTCATTGCATGTTAGTCACAGTGCGGCAGTGCAAGTTGTGAGTCACCGGCTGTTACCCATGCATCTGCAATCGAGATTGATTATAGTGGATTAAGACCTTGTGTTCAAGGCGAAATCACCTGAGGAGGGTGGACTGGATTAGCCTTTATGGTGAACCAGGATATATCGTGTGTTCTTTACTCTTATGCTTAATGGCTTATTTATATTTCTATACTGAGTATCAGAACCTTACACAAGCAAGTCAGAACCTTGCAACTCTGATAAGCTTCCGCTCTGCAAGTTCTAAATGTTACTCATAGTGTTCAGACTCTTGTAGGTTCTCATGCTTCATGCATTGCAAGTCTGAATGTAACTTCGTTAGTCAGAGTCTCTCAACGAACTCTAATGTTATCCTAAGTACTTTAACGACAAGATGTAAAAAATTCTTAAAAGAGTAAATACACAATTCAAACCCCCCCTTTCTTGTGTCTTTCTCGCACCTTCAATTGGTATCAGAGCTCCGGTTCTGTTATTGATGGATATAAAACACTTAACAGTGTCAGAAAAAGATCCAGATGCGGTGCGTATAAATACTCTGGGTGAGATTGAAATCCACTTACAATTTATGTAACAGTTTAGAAGATGACTGTGTACAAAATTGTAATCAATCTGAGTACTTGAGCAAATCACTGATTCTGGAAGTATTTGCCGTCGTCAAACAACTAAACCTTCCTCACTTAAGTTTTATTGAAGATTGAAGAATCAGCTGATAAGATAGATTCATCAGATAAGAAGTAGTATCTGTTGAATGCTAATCTTGGAGGATACGTGTGGATGAACCACGTATTTGCTCAAAGTTGAATCATCAGAAAACAAGAAGTCTTGTTTGCTGAAGATCAATTCTTTATGAGTTTTTGATATGTTTTCAAGAAATGGATTAGGTCCACCCTTGACTTTCTCGTTTAAAAACTCATTCAGAACCTCTTCATGTAAAAAAGAAAGATTGTTGTTCTATGATGTTGAAATTCAAGATGAAGTATGCAGAATTCAAAATAATTCAACATCTGAATTTTGACTGATCAAGAAGGTTAAAAGATTCAATGTAGAACTGAATATTGTTTTCTTAGAAGCTATGCAGTAAACTGAAAGAATATTCAGAAAGATGATTCTCACAGATTCATCAAGTAATTGATCAATAATGAACACTTAGAGTTTTGATTGAACCAATATAACCAAGATCTGATGACTTAAAATTATCTCTCAGTTGAACCAAACATTAGTGATCAGATCAATATATGATAAGTTGTTCAGAACCCCTCAAGCACTGGAATCAAAAGATGTCAAGCCAGACACTTAAAGTTCTCTACTTGAAGTCAAAAGAAGTTAAGTTACTGAGGTCCCTCAGAAGGAAATAATCAGTTAAATTTTTGTTCAGAAGTAGATGTGTTGTTAATTTTTAATAAATTAACTATGAGCTTGTCATATCAGCATTGTGAAATCAAGAAGTGTCATACAAACCATGTCTAGTGTTATACACCTGTTTGATGATAGTTAGTTCTGAGCAAGATGAGCATTCGGCTTAAGAAACCAGTCAGTTTGTGATGTCTATCAAAGCCTCTCAGCACATAATCTTCAACGGTTCATGTTATAGCTTTGGACTACATGACCTTCTGGAAATAAGGAAGCCTTAAGGAAGATTGTCGAGTAAATCAGAGTTTCTGATTGGTCATTCTCAAAAACCAGATGAGTTTGTCTAAACATGAAAAAGAATAGGATCAATTGATTCTAGTTCTCAAACCAATATCAAAATTCAGAAAATAGTCCTACTCTTCAGAAATGAGAATGCAAGTGAATCTCGAAGAATCCAAAAACCCTCAGCAATTCACTCAGAAGTAAGCAGAGTCTGATTAAGAGCTCGAAACGGAAGGTATTCATAAAAGATTACAACATCAGGCCACTCTGAAGGAAGCAGAAGCGAATAAATAATGATCAGAAGTCCAGAGTCAGAATTGAGTACAAAATATGAAAATAACAGAATTCAGACTATGTCAGGTATGATCTTCTTTATCTTAAATAGTTAAACATTAATGCATGAATTTGAAAATAAATAATCTAAAATATTCATGTCTTATAAGAAAAATCTCTTAACTATGCGTGCACTCAAAAGTAACCTCAATCACAATTGCGAATCTTTGGTAATTATAACATATCTCTGACAATATAATCTATTCTGAAATCTTATTAAAATCCTTTAGAACTGATCTATGATTTTCCTAGACTAGGTACAACTCATCCTACCCACTTACATGTATAAAATCGAGTCTTCCTATCAAACAAACTCATACTCAAAGTTCTTAACTATAAAGCCTTAAGTGTCAAAACTTTGTCTGCCATCATGCCTCCACTGACCTTTCTTGGAGATCAAGATCTTCTTGAAATCATTCCTAAAAAACAATTTGTAATCAATACCCCTCCACTTTCGAGTTGCATTGCTTGTAGTCTAGCAGATGTGCTTTACACTCAACAATGGACTAGATACTCCATGATGCTAGAAAAGCCTATCTATGTAAATCTTGTCAAAGATTTTTGGAAACATGCCGATCTTGATCTTGAAAGCAAGTGCATCAGCTCCTTTGTTTTTGAAGCCCCAATCATCATCAACATGTTCTCAATCACTCTTGCAACTGGGTGTGAGGATGTTGGAATCCCTGTTGATTTTGACAAAAACAAATTCTTTGCTGCTAAAAATTTTGCATCTCTTCATGACCTAACTTTAGGATACATACTCTTCAATCCTGAAAATCTGCTACCTATTCCCAAAGCTTGGTACAAGCTCATGTTGTCCAATTTTCTTCCCAGAGGGGAAAGCCATGACATAATCAGATTTCATGACCATGAATTTATTTATTTAATAATGAATGAATTTCAAATAAATCTACCACACACTATCTTCAACTGTCTTTGGAAAACCATCTCTGAGTCCAGAAACCTCACAAAGTCCTACATTCCTTATGGAAGAGTTTTGTCTGAGATTTTCTTTAGAGATGGAATTGTGGACTTGATCAAAGAGAAAATTAAAGAAGATGGTCCTGAAAGCCTTCCAGATAACTGCTTGTTGAAGACTAAATGTGAAATCTTTAGCAACTAGAAAAACAAATTATTTTATCTATGTTTATTTTATGTCTGGATTTTATTATGTATGGGTTAAATCGTATTTGGTCTAGGTAGTTGTACTTGCATCAAAGTTGGTTCTGAACTATTTAGGAGAAGTGAAGTGTCAAGCTTATTATCTAAATTAATACCTCTTCCTTGTTATTCTAAGAATATGAAATTCTATCGCACATGACTAACCATTTATTGGAATTAAGAAAATCAAGTATCTGACAAAGCATTAATTGATATTATTTATTGAAAGATATTTGAAAGATCTTTTAGTGGCTCAAGAAACAATCATTATTAACTTATCAGCCCTTTGGCCACTCGCTGCAAAACAAGTTGTTAACACATTTATTCCTTCCAAATAAATTAGTAACTGCTCAGCTCTCTTTTCCTACACGGTTACATCTTTTGGTCTACCACTAAGTAATCATTCCTTACCTAGAAAATAGTGAACCAAATCCCTTGCACCAAACCAGTCACTCTCCTCACTCTAACTCGCCTACAAATACACTACTACAAAACGCCCAAACAACAACGCGAGGTTTACAACGACATCCTATACACCGTTTTTATAGTGCGTACTGGATGCGCGCGCATTATTTTAATTAGAAATCTCAAGGGTATAATAACGGTTGTTATGAAAACCGTGGTGATACAATCTAGCTATCATGGGTTCAAACTTCATCGCCTTCAAATAGTTTATCCCTTTGACGTAAATGCTCCCTTTTTAAGTTTTATTAATATTTAACTAAAAAATAATAATGATATCACGACGGCTTTTTCTTTAAACCGTTGTTACAAACTGTTATGTATTTTAAACACCAAGTATATATCAATTTATCCATTGAAAAAAGAAACAAGACGAAACAACCCTAACACCAACGCCGTCACCATTGTCGGGAAGAAGACAACAACAACAAGAAAGTGTTCTACTTTAAGGTGTTGCAATGTCACATTTGAAGACAAAATCATCCAAAGGTGTTTCTACGTCTTCTTCCAGTGTAAAATCTCGATCTGGAAATTTTTGTGGTTGTGATGGTCGTATGGTTTCGTATCAATGCAAGAAGGGACAAAATAAAGGAAGGTTTTTTTGGAGATGTCCATTTTGGAGGAGCGATGAAACATGTAATTTGTTCATATGGGATGAAGACGTGGGAGAAAGAGATGGAAATGACGATGAGAGCATTATGAAGTCAGAGTTGGAAGCTGTGGGCTATCTGAAGGTTATGTATGAGGATTTAAAGAAAAAGAACAAGAATTTGAAGAATAAACTGAAATCAAAGATATTTTCTAGAAATATCAAGATTCTATGTTTTCTTGTCTCCTTTATGTTTAATCTTTACTTTGTTATGAATTGTAATAGTTGAATTAGGGTTTGAATTACATTGTTGATGTTTAAACTGCAGATCCATTGTGAATTACATTGTTGATGTTTAAACTGCAGATGCATTAAGTGAGAAGTTAAGGCGCACCTTTTCTTTTTTATCTATTTTAAAATTCACAAATAAAATGATTATCACTACGGTTCTCCTTGTCAACTGTAGTGATATATTTATAATAAATAAATACCTATCTATACGGTTTTTATTTATTTTAAAATTCACAGATAAAAGGGTTATCACTATGGTTATTCTAGTTAACCGTAGTGATATATTTATAATAAATAAATACCTATCTATACGGTTGTTATTGCTAACGGTTGTGAAATAGTTTACCCATATATAAGCAAAATAATTTTCACTTAATTGACAGTAACGCCGTTGCCTTCAAAGTGAAACCCTAGAACCCATTTTTTCTCTTCATTTTCACCATTAGTCGTGAATCATACATTAAGGTATTCTTCTTCTCCCATTATCTCGTTTGTTGCATGTTGTTTTTGTTGATTGTTCTCATTTTTTCAGATTCGTTTTCACTACCTTAACAAAGACCATGCTTTGGAAACTTCATAATGTTTGCGTAGCTATGGAAAAAAGTACAAGAAGCATGAAGCTATGATAGAAACTTTATCCACCTTGTACTTTTTCTTCATAGCTTCACAAACAAGATGTTAGTAAATGAAGAATCAACACTGTAAGCAAACTTTATCTAGTTTTAGAAACAATGAAAAGAAGTATAAGAAGTATGAAGCTTTTGTGTAAGCTTCTTCCTCCTTATATTTCTTTTTCATTGCTTCCCAAACTAGTTCAACATCATAATTGATCCCTGTTCCGTGATTATTTTCATTAAAAGGTGCGTTATTCCTGTTCCTCTCTTTACTCTTCACTGGATTATGGTTTTAGGGTTTGTTTTCAACTGAGTATGCTCATTTTTGAAGTTTGCTTTGTTTCCTTTCAGGTTAAGGGGATGATACAGGGTGATGATGCTGGTGGAAGCAAGCGTATTATACCAGTTTATAATTTATGGATCTGGTATATAATGTTGTTTGAGTTTATTATATTCTATTTACATTGTTTGTTTAACTAACCCTCACTTAAAGTTTGCTGGTGGTAGCAAGCGTATTATATGAGTTTATAATATCTGGATCTGGTATAGAATGTTGTTTGAGTTTATTATATTCTATGTAGATTGTTTGTTTCACTAACCCTCACTTAAAATACATTCAGTTAATTTGGCAAGATACTTATAATCTGCAAGTTAAGTTGTATTTGAAAACCAACTTAAACAAACCAATGTTGTTTTCTGATTGCATGCCTCTCATCATTTATCTCACGTTCTTTTATATATAGATTATGGTATAATTATCTGGCTCCTTAGATGCATCGCCATCTTCCATTATAGTTAAATCAAAGATGAGGCAGATTATCCAATGTCTTGTTGATCTTATGGAAATTTAACTATAATCGAATATAGCGATATATCGAAGGAGTCAGATCAATAAACCACAATATATGTAAAAGAACGTGAAATGCATGATGAGACGAATGCAATCAGAAAACAACATTGGTTTATTTAAGTTGGTTTTCAAGAACATTTTAATTTGCAGATTATAGACATCTTCATCAAATTGAATCCATGTATATTTATTTAGTGAGGTGTTTGGAAAACAAGCAATCTACATTTAATATAATAAACTTAGGGTACTTACAACAACGGTTATATATTGTAACCAATATCATAAGTAATTTATGTTTTATATAATTTCGTTGTTGATGGGTTTCGAACCCAGAACCTAAGTGTATGTATCACAACGCTTTATTATCATAACCGTTGTGATATATGGCTCGCGCCCTACCTTTCAATAACGGTTTCCAGCCCGTTGTAGAAACAACTAATTTACAACGACAATCTGCATAACAACGCCTTCGCCCGCGTCATTATATGTCATTTCCAACCGTTGTTAAATGGGTTTTTCGTAGTAGTGATAGTTGGACTTTTCCTTTGCATAACTCATCCTAAAATCTAAACTCTTATTCTGATAAAACTCTCATTTCAACAAGATGATGAACCCTCAAAGAAATGGTCCTACCTTCTTAGGCAGAAAAGAAAATTTACATGTTATCTCAGAGAAAAGACCTAACATCTCCCGTCTCAGAAACGATGGTTTAGAGATAATAAGAAGCATGCAAGCTCAGTCTTGGCAGTGCTATTACTCCCAACTGAATGGCTCAATCTTTACTAATATTGTTAAAGAATTCTGGAATTATGCTAGGGTTAGCACTGATGGAAAAACCATCTGGTCTGAAGTTCATTATCACCCCATTGCTATCTCTGTCGCCTCAATAGAGAAAATCATTGGGTGTGTCTCTGACGGAGTCACGATTGATCACTTTCAATCTAACTTAAGCATGGTGGATAGATGCAGAATCCTGTTTGATGATTCAGTTCCATTCGAACCGAATAATCCTGAGAAACTCCTTCCTACTCCAAAAACCTGGTTCAAATTTTCACTGACCAATCTTCGTCCACGCGCGTCTGCGAGAAGCACTATAACTCATGACGACATAATCTTCGTCTTTCTTCTAACACATCACGTTAGAATAGACCTTCCCAAGACTATCTTTAACCACATGAGACACTCTATCAGGACTTCAAGGAATCAGATGCATGCCTACATTCCATATGGGAGAATAATATCTGAGATAATTTAGAAAGAAAAGGCCTGGGGATTAATAAGCAGGCTTGAACTTGGATCCTCACCAGAAGAGACCAGATGTGAACGAGTGGATAAAATTGAAGATTTTGATGATTAAGCTTTAAACCTTAGTAAATCTCAAATTGTTTTTGTAGTTTTTTGCTGATGGTTCTATATCATTTTGATCAATGAATCAATTTCTGTTTTATCATCTATAACCATATCAGTATTAAATCCATAACTTAAAATTTTTATCATTCTCTGAGATGCTTACACTGCTTAAATAAAACGTTTAAAACATTATCATAATCAAATGATGCATTAACATCCTTTAAGGATATTGCAATCACAAAAATCCATGGCCTAGTGGATGCTTCCAGTTCCTGTGTAGACCCCATGGAATTAAGAACTATCTGGACTGAGTTCCATGAATGGATCTCAGAGGAAATTGGCTGTCACTCAAGCAGAAGAAAAGCTGCATACCTCAAGAACAAACGGTTCTGAGAGCTCACTCTCATCCTCCTCATCATCATTAGGCTCCTTTTAGTCTAACCCTAGGAACCCATTCTCATTAGTCTATGTTTTGATTTTTTATGATTAAGCTCAACTTATGCCTTATATTTTAAAATCATTTTGTGGTTCAGTATTAATGCTTCCATCTAATCGTCTATCGTTAAAAATGCTATGCCTTAATCTTTGAAGATGTTGATCACTAGAACTGTTTCTTATCATATCAACCTTCGTATGATTAATGCTTAAATGATAAATATTCACTATCATATTGATACATATGCTTAAATGCTCAGATGCTCTATAACGTTTTGATGATGTCAAAAAGGGGGAGAAAGAATATGATTTTGATTGATGAATATACGAATATTGATTGGAAAGAAAGAAAGAAATCTTAAAGAAAAGAAAATAATGCAACTCAAACAAGTAATCAATCATATAAAATGCGTTACTACTAATGTTTGTTGTTTGATGTTTATCCAAGGAACTCTGAACAAGTTCACTAGGCATTTTAAGACAGGTTAAGAAAGAAGAAGAAAAAATAACTCTTAACTGTTGGTTATATAATAGAAGTTGTACACTTCGTGAACATGTGTTCAGAATCAGATCTACCCAATACTGTTCAGAAGTTGAGAACTGTCTGAAAGTCAAAGTTTATCGTGATCTCTGTCTCACTTGGTTCAGAAGCTCTAAGCTGTCTAAGAATATGAGATTCAGAATACAAGAATCAAAAGAAGAAAACTCCGAAAGCAGTCAAGACAAGTCTACATATCAAGATGCTTATTCAGAAGAATTGTGCAAATCAGAAGTCAAGAACTGTCTGAAGATCCGGATTGAAGATCCAAGAAGAAGTAGTTTTGATGTCTACCAAGAACTCAATTAAGAAGAAATGATTTGGTATCAAACTAAGTCAACAAATGGTAATCAGACTCAGTATACATAAAGATTGGTATCAGACTCAGTCTGCATTAATATCAATCAGAGCTAAGTTGTATAATGCTTTCAATACCTTCATTGGTATCAATCTCAACACTCTAAGGAAATACCCTTCAAGTGGTATAAGAAGAATACATTCACTTGGTATCAGACTCAAATTACTCTGTTATAAGACTCAGCACATCACTTGGTATCAGACTAAAATCAAATCATGTGTACCAGATTCAGAATCAAGCGTTGATTGATCACAAAAATTAACCTTTAATTGGTATTTGATCAAAAATCAAGCTTTGAGTTGTGACAGTAACAAGGTTCTGAGATGAAGACTTGTGTTCAAAAGTCAAACTCTGAAAAGTCATGATCTTTATTGGTGATTAAAATTTAATTTTCCTGAACTACGTTCTGAAAGATCCCAATACCTGAATTATGGAAATTAGGGGGAGACTACCCAGAAGATTCAAATGATAAATCCTATAATATTCACAAAGTCTGAAACTCAGGGGGAGTTTCTTAAAAGACAGTGTCTGTCTCTGATGAATAGCGAGGTTATGTTATCAGATAAGAACTGATCTGTTTGTGCTTAAATGAATCTGCGGAAAAGTAGAAATGCTTCAGAAGACTCTGAAGATTACAAGCTCTGATACGACCACAAAGGAACTGAGTTCTGAAGATCTGAAGATGGAAGTTCTGATGAACTAGTCCAGATGCTGAAGACTCTTTGTTTTCTTAAAGACGAGATAGAGAAGTAGTCCTTTTCTATTCTTCGTTCTGGCAACTCAAGTTGTTATTCTATATATCTTTGGATCATATAAGATTCTAGATGATCACAGATAAAACTTTGAGGATAACACATTCAGGGGGAGTTGTTGTTCCGAACTCTGAATATGTTTGTTTTGGTGATTACCTTGTATAAAATGTTCAATCAAAATACTTGGTTTTGTCATCATCAAAAAGGGGGAGAGTGTGAGAGCAAGAGTTGTCTCTACAAGTCAATCTATGTTTTGATGATAACAATAAGTATTTGTGAAAGAACCATTTTATGTTCTAACGTGTGTTGTGTGCAGATCATATTCATAGAAGTTATCAGATCCAACAAGTGTAACACCCCACTTTCCCATTTATAAAATATAAGAATATCACAGATAAAATCAGAGTTTCCAACTTTTACAAGTAGGATGCTACGCCAACAAAATCAACATATAAACTCACATTTTATTAAATAAAATAAAACAGCGGAATAAACATTTCATAAGCTCACGACACACTTGCCAAAATACTCCAAAACTCCACATAAACTCGTGGTTCTCAAAATATTGAATCTAAAAGAGATACGTAACAAATTCATTACACAATAACAATTAATAAAATCACCAAAATTCCCGTGTTACGTATCAGAGCGACTTCTACGACTCGAGCAAGCAACACGCACTCCAAGCAACTCAAGTACCTGGATTATCTGTACTTCCGAAGAAGCACAGACACAACAACAGAGGGGTGAAAACTACATTCAATAATAAACGGTGAATAATACATATTAAAGGTAGTTACTCACAGTCAATCACACAGTCACATAATCACGACATACTTGTCATTTTCAATTATCATTCAAACAACATGTAATAACAATGCAATGTGACTCAACAAATGACACAATGCATGTGGTACCAATATCACCATGGTTCATTCAATCGAACCCAGATAAATCACATACACCCCTACTTGGCAATGATTTATCCCACCACACTCCACATTGGAGTTCGGATGAATCACATACACTCCTCCTGAGCAATGATACACCACCACCGACACACCATGAATGCATGACATCAATATGCATATAATTCATGTATAAACATAATCATACATTTCCCACGATCCTCCTGATCACAATCCATACATAACACCACAGAAGACACCTCACGCGACGTTAATTAGCTAATTACTAATTAATTCACCAAAATTACTAAATCAATTACTTTTGTCACTAATCCTACATTTCTCAAGGTCTGACATTTATCCCCAACCTCTCAAACCAAAAGAAGTCACTTCGGACGCGAAAACGGGAGAGAAATCCCGAAACGGTAAAATTCTGCACCCTCACTGGCCATACGCGTATTGCACTGTGCCTTACGCGTATTGCCAGCTCGCTCACCAAAACCATACGCGTAATGCTACTCCCTTACGCGTATTGCCCAAGCCTCCATACGCGTACCGTTACGCGTATGGGCAGAGGGCCGTGTCAATCCTCCTTTTGGCCCTACCATACGCGTAATGACTATAGCCATACGCGTATTGCCTTACCTGATACGCGTATGGCCAGATCTATTACGCAAACCCAATTTCCCCACACCAGTCTGAATTCTGCTACGGGATCCTCACTTTTTCACTCCAAGTCAGTCCTAAACTTGTTTCTACATCAGTTTTAGGTCCTAATCTTCACCTTACTTCTTTTTACCTATTATTACTAGTCAAAATTATGGTTCTTGGATCTAATTTTGATCACTCAACCTGCACAAAAACTCAGATCTGCAACATTCATATTCATACAGTCCCAGCAACATCAAAATATCAAACAATCAGAATCGCAATAATTTGATTCACACAATTTTCATCATAGATTCACATATGCATCACCTAATCATAACACATCATACATTTATACGAATTCCTACGGGGTTAAGGACTCCCCACTACCCCCTCATGATTATACCACCAATATTTAACCCGTTCTCCCCCTTACCTCGAATTTCCTGATCAAATTCCTGCAAAATTGATGAAGATTCTAGCCCTAGCACCCTTGTTCTTCCTTTGTTCTTCTTTCTCTAACTTTGTCTCTTTTTCCCCTAAAATATGATTATCGTTAACCCCTCACTAATTCTCACTAAAACCAGCTTAAAGACTAAACTGCCCTTCCTATTTTCCATCAGCCCATTATCTAATTAATTAAATTAGATTTTAATTTACTAATAATATTAATAATAACACTAACCATAATAATAATATGAAATATACTATTAATGATAATAATAATAATTATAATACTAATAACAATAAGTTCCATATTACTATTAATGGACACACCCCCCACCTTATCACTATTAACATTACCCCTTCGCCCTCAGACACCCCCTAAACAAGGCCAAACAATTGAGAATAAAACACGACGATTAAATCATTTAAATTGGGGTGTTACAACTCTCCCCCACTTAAATTATTTTCGTCCTCGAAAATGTACCTGATGGAAATAGCTCCGGATATGACTCTCGCATCCTGCTCTCCAGTTCCCAGGTCACACTTCCTCCAGCAGTTCCTCCCCAAGCTACTCTCACCAAATGAATCTCCTTTCCCCTGAGTTGCTTCATCTTGCGATCCTCGATCCTTATCGGCATCGCCTCCACAGTAAGATTATCTCTGATCTGCACCTCATCCATCTGGATAACATGAGATGGATCATATACATACTTTCGAAGTTGCGACACATGAAACACATCATGCAAGTTCGAAAGTTCAGGCGGCAACGCCACCCTATAAGCAACTGCACCAACCCTCTGCAATATCTGATACGGTCCGATAAACTTAGGATCCAGCTTTTTTGATTTTAATGCACGTCCAACACCGGTCACTGGGTTGACTCTCAAGAACACGTGGTCACCTTCACTGAATTCCAACTCTTTCTTCCTATTATCATGATAACTTTTCTGTCTACTCTAAGACGTTTTCATCTTCTTGCGGATCATCTGAATTGTCTCAGTAGTCTGTTGCACAATCTCAGGTCCAAGCACCACATTCTCACCAGTCTCATACCAACACAGAGGCGTCCTACACCTCTTACCATACAAAGCTTCGAAAGGTGCCATTCCAGTACTCGAATGGTAGCTATTGTTATACGTGAACTCAATCAATGGCAAATGAGTATCCCACACACCACCTTTCTCCAACACACAGGTGTAATACCCCAAATTTTGACCACTTAGATTTCCCATCATTGTGGAAATCATCATCACAATATGGATGAACCATCATGCTTCATCAGTCTCCCCAAAGATGGGTGAGCATCCAATACAATCAAAATTAGGGTTTCAAGCCCTCTCTGAGTGCTTAGACAAAGGATCAATCAAGAAATGACATGATCTTCAACTTGTCTAATCTCTCAAACATCCTCAAAGGATCAAAAGGACTCCTACTTCAAGGATTAAGCACAAAGCTGCTCCCTTCTAGGTGGATCAAGTCTCAAAATCGACAGTGTCGCCAAATTAGGGTTTTGGTCAACCAGGGCCTCCAGATGGAAATTTTTATCTAGGCACAAGGCAATGATCCAAAACATAACCTAATATACTTCATGGAACCTTATGAACCCATGCATCAAGTCAATTTTGCCTCAGGGGATGCATTCATCAAAAATCAGGAATTAGGGTTTCTTGACCTAATTCACCCCTAAGTTGACTTTTAGGGCAAACCATGAGCCAATACCTCAAGAGAGGGTTTGAGGGTCTCTAATATACCATATTGATCCATTTGGAACAATGGATTGATCCAAGAAGCTTGAGCAACAAGTCTCAATTTCATCTGCACCACAATTAGGGTTTTAAGAGAAAAGTCAACTGTAACTTTGACTTTTGACCAGGACATACTCCCAAACCCTAATACATGATTGAATATACCCTATGACACCCATGGAACATGTCCATCAAGTTTGATTTAGGTCAAGGACATGATTTCCTGAAGAATTGCACAGTTTGGAATTCATCTGATAAAAAGTCAACTGTGCACAAAAGTCAACTTTGACTTTTTGAGATTTTTCACCAAAATGGATTGTTAACCCTAAAATGATGTTAATGTATGATTTGAATCATCATTCATCAAGAAAAATCAAGAAAAGTGAGATAACTTGTAAAAGGGGTAACCATAAAACTTAGAAATTTTTCTAAGTTAAAAATAAAGTGGCAAAGGTACCAACTTTGGAGGACCATAACTCCTAAACCACAAGGCCATTTTTTCTCATCCAAAGATGGATTTGTATCCCTCATTATCACCTACAAAAACTTAAACTACAAGTCATTCCAATTCATTAAGGATTTTGAGTTATGGAGTGATCAAAGTGGCTGAAAAGTGAAAATGTCACTTTTTCCAACACTTAGTGAAATTTTCACTAAGTCAGATTCTGCCTCACTTTTTGCCAAATGTAGGGGGATTTTTCACTTGGAATCAAAAGAGATCAAAACCAAACTTGTTCAAACAGTTGTTGTATCATGTAAGAGCTTTCCAAAATGGCCAAGAACATTGCCAAATTCAACCTACACCATGAGATACAACATTGCCAAGTTGCCTTGCTGAAATCTGTCAAGGCAAGGCAGAATTTGCAACTTTGGTCGATTTGCCAAAATCAGCCAAATTCAATTGCTCCTATCCACTTGGACACCTCAGAGGATTGAATCTAAAGGGGACAATCACTGAGCCAAGCCTCCAAAGTCCATGGAACAAGAAATAGCATGTTGAACCTAGAATGGCCAAAATAGGGACAAGACTTCAAATTTGGAATGAGGCATTCAATGGAACCATCAAGGTGGCATGGACTAAGCCATTCTCATCTGAAATCATTCAAGACTTATCCAAGACCAAGGGAACCAAAGCTCTGTGCCCTAACCTCTAGTCAATGGCTAGAGGAGACTTGGATTTTCATTTGCCAACATTGGCCAAACCTACTTACCAGCTGCCATGCACTATTCCTTGCAAAACAAACTTGCTCTACTATAAATAGATCTCAATTGTGGTCAGTTTGAGTACACCAAAGCCATCTAACAGATGCTTTCCTCAAAATCTCTTCTTTCACTCCAATTTTGCCTTCTAAGGCAAGTCACTATCGGGTTTTGAGTTTGAGAGCAATTCCAATCAAACCAATCACTCACACACCTCACATACATCACATATGAGCTGATCAAACACTTAGATTACCTCTGAAACATCAATTTCACAAAATCACCAGCTGATTGCTCAAGGTTTTAACCAAAGTGCAGCTGAGGTGCCACAAAATGATCCAGCCAATTTCAATCAAGTCCAACCATCCAAACACAATCCATAGGGTGTAGGGAAGCTGTTCAGATCATCACCACTCATCTGTAACACCTCCAAATCAAAAATCACTTTGAACTTGCTGTCACGACTTGGAGGTAAGCACATACTTGGTCATCTCTCAATCTATGCATATTTCCTCGCACAATAATTTGGCCATATGTTCATAATCATGCATGGAATGTTTTCCCTCAATTAATTGCATTTTTTGAATCGTGTATCAAAAATCCTAGCCTTCATGCAGAAATTAGGGTTCTTGAGGTCTCTTCGTGATTTCTTGTTGTATGTTTAATTTAAATGAAATTAAAGTACATAGACATGATCGTGAGGTTGAGGCGAGCATAATGATATGTGGATTGCATGATATGATTACGTATTCATGGAGATTGGATAGAAAATGCAAATCTGAGAAACCAAGTACACGCGCGTGTTCTTCAGCTTGTTCTTGGCGCCATTTTTAGAAATTCAAATATTTGAATTTTGTGATTTTGTTTAATTGATTCAAAAATTAATTTCTCTCTGAGTTTTAATGATTTTGAGTTGATTCTTTTTTTAATAATTCACAAAAATGTTAAAATATTTTATTTTCACAAAAAATCCCAAAAATATTATTTATTTCATATAATTGATATTTTTGTAAAGAATTAATATTTTGATTGTTTTTGGCATTTTAAATATTTTTTCTACATTGATTTTGCAACTTTTAATGCTTTCTAATTATTTTGTAGGTCAATACTTAATTTTTGAAGCATTAATCCAAGATCACAATTTGTTTTCCATGTGTTAAACAATTTTTGATCATTTTAATTGAATTTTTATTCAATTAAATACATTTTGAAAACAAATTAGGGTTTTGGATTAATTCAACCCTCATAAATCATTTTCAAAACTTCTTGGGCCTCTTGAGAGAGTGTAAGACCCACCCCCCCTTGTACAAAAACCTTTTGGGCCTCACTCATTGTATAAGCCCCTCTGTACAAGTAAACGGTGCGATCGTCGCCCGTTTAAAAATAAAAATCATCTGGGCCTCTCCTTGAGCTATAAGACCCATTCAAAACACTTTGGGCCTCTATTAGAGTGTAAGACCCAATCCCACTTTTAACCAAAACATCTTGGGCCTCACTTATTGTATAAGTCCCTCTGCGTTAAAAGAAAACCTCGGCGCGATCGCCATTTTTAAACGAAAAATCATTTGGGCCTACCCTCGTGTTATAAGCCCCACTCTTTTCTTTAAACCTTTTTGGGCCTCTTGAGAGAGTGTAAGACCCATCCCTTTGTACAGAAAACCTTTTTCGGGCCTCAGTCACTTGTATAAGTCCCTCTGTACAAATTCAAACAGTGCGCTCACTGATAAAACCCTGGGCCTCTCCTTGAGCTGTAAGCCCCAAATCTTTCTTTTTCAAAGCACTTTCTCCTTTGATTTTGAATATACTGTTGTTTTCAATCTTTCTTTGTTGAACAACTAACCAAACAGCATGGAAGCACTCCAACCGAGTAAGTGGTTATCGCTTTCGTTTACTGCTTTCATATTATAAACTGTATTGTGGGGCTGCTCACTGTAAGTCTCCTTTCATAAACTCATATCTACTGTGTAATAATAGTATAGATATTTCGAGTTTCCCCGGCAACTACGTCTAGAACTAGGTGACGCCGTTTCATTTATTCGTAGAAATAGATGCCTAGATCCCCAATAGGAGCACCAGATACAGTCTTCTCTTCGGCTGTCCTCCTTAGGAATCGTCAAGAAGCTCTACTCCCCAAGATGAATGTATTCTCCGTGAATGGCATCTTTGAGTTTCTTCCAAATTCTCGAACTTTCCTGACTTGATCTATTCCTTGTGGATAGCTTGCCTTGAATGTCTCGGGGTTTGGGTACCCACTACGGTCATAATCTTAAACCTTAACTAAGGAACCCTCTTTAAAGGTTAAAAGTCACTGGATAGTAAACCTCGCACGTTTACCAGTGGTTTTTATCTTTAAAAGAGTTATCTCTCATAATGGAAAGGAGATGATAGACCCACGGGCTTCTTAAAAGCATCGGCCTCCTCTTGGGCATTATTCAAGGACACTACGGCTTCTTAGAAGTATTCACAGCCTCCTCTTAGGCTTCGTATAATGATCTCTTCCTCCGGGAATGATAGCCTCCTCTTGGGCTTAGAACAAGGACCCGTCGGCTTCTTAAAAGTTTCCAGCCTCCTCTTGGGCTTCGTACAAATTGTCCCGACGACCTCCTAGAGGTATAGGAACAGAACCTAGTCATCCTCATAGAACAGTCCTTTCATAGAGTCTACTACTGTTTCTCAAAACATAGTACAAAAGATAAAACTCTAGACACGGACAATCTAACTTCCTTGAGTCCCAAAAGACATTCTCAAGTGACCCCTTCGTTAAATAGGAAGGAAACCCGCAGACTCGGACAGTCTCAATACCCTTTGGATTTCCAGTTTCCCCAAAGAAGAGGAAACAACCCCGATCCTCAGATCTAACCCCCGAGTACAGTGATGCTCATATAAGAACTGATTTTCTCTTTCAAAATCAGTATACTGGACCTGTCACTTAACTGACATAGCCTTCTCTTGGGCTTTGTACAATGACTCTCCTAGCGGAGTCAAACAACGTTTTAGCCTCTCTCTCGGGCTTTGTACGAGACACACAAAGATTCCCTAGCGGAGTCAAACAACGTTTTAGCCTCCATCTCGGGCTTTATACGAGATACCAAAAGACTCCATCGTCGAGTCAAAACCTTTTAGCCTCTCTCTCGGGCTTTGTACGAGACATAAAATAGCCTCCTCTTAGGCTTTGTATAATGATTTTCCTAGCGGAAATTAGCCTCCTCTTAGGCTTTGTATAAGAAAACCACTGGTTGATCCAATCAACCTTTTAGCATCAAAGTTGTGCCTCGTTCACAGTACACAAACATCAACAACTCCTTTCCCTTCATCTAATCGCTGTAAGCGGCAAGCCTCTGGATCATCTATATCCACGCCACTGTCCCTCTTTTAGCATGAGAAATTCCTAAGGAAAGATGGCATTGCTCTACACTGAGTTAAAGTCTTCTCCTTCAGGTTAAAACCCTTTCTTCGAAAATTATGGCATTGCTCGGATCCGCGTATCCCAATTAAAGTAATTCTCCTTCTCCCCTCTTTAGAGATGACAAATTCTCTCTAAAGCCGAGATCTTTCAGCTTCACGTCTTGGGCTTTAAACAAGACACAAATAGACCTTCAGCTTCACATCTTGGGCTTTGAACAAGATACAAACCACCTTTCGCTTCACGTCTTGGGCTTTGAACAAGACACCAAAAACCAATTTCCTCCCATAGAATAGGAGGAACTACGAACGCTCTGATTTCCATGTTTCGGTAAACGAGAATACGTAGGCATAAGATCTAAAGAAAAGATCTTAGCGAGCGCAATCAACAAAAAACCCAAATCCCATATCTCTATCAATCAAAAGCAGTAATTCAAAAGCATTAGTCCTAACATCCTAATCCTTGTTCCCCGCCAGAAACCTTCTGCCCAGGTAAAAAAGAAAGAAAACAGTATTGGCGAAAATACAAATAACCAGTACAAAGGCCCCCCACATTGATAGCATTCGTAACCTAACAGACCGCTGTTTAAATTCAGTATGCAAGCAGGGTTAATTGGAGACATCTATTTCCCTTCCTTATTCAGCTCACAATAGGATAAAAAATGAATCGACCTGTAGTCAAAGCTCAAACCGCAGAGAGCGACCAGCGCTTAAGAACCGCGCCCAAAATCGCTCGCTACAGAAAAGTGGCGCCCACCGTGGGGCCAATTTCTGATTTCCTTTTTTCTTCACTTGTGTGAATACCACAGATTGGGGCTTCCGCCGGGGAACCCATTTTCTGTCAGGAACTTAGGATTCTTAGCTTTATAAGTCTAGGATGATTAGGACAAATATATATACTGCTTTTCCTAATTGCTATACATGTTTATTTTTCTGCTAATGGGAATGCGGGTGATGCCGTATGTGGAAAGAATGAGTATACACTTAAGATAAGTGATGGCGACGGGGTCGACCATCAACCTCAGTGGAGGCTGACCAACGCAACCCATTCACTCTTCTAGCCAATGGGCCGGTTGTTAAGTCTGAGAAGCTGAGGAGCCAAACCCTTTCGTAGTGCGAAAACTATCGAAAATAGTTGTTACGCGATACTACCCTCATTTGAGGCTGGTGATCTATTCTCGGTGAATGGCACTTACTCTAAGATTGCTCTACAACTCGCTGGCGATCCGCTTGTTGTTTTGCTTTCCTGGGAGGAGCTGATGATAATGAGTACAGGTACAAAAATCACCTTAGTATAAACCTTTGGGGATGGGTAGAGCCTTGACTTCATGACAACGACCCTTTGACCCCATGTTTTTTCTATGTTTTTGTGTGCTGCATTCATGCATCCATTTAATAAAACATTAAAACACTCAAAAAACTTTCTCTTCTAGTCTCTCTGTTTTTCAAATTAAACTAAGACTGTGATTGCAAATATCAGAGAAAAAGATTGCATTAATGGATTTCGGTAGAAGGAGAACTCGCCAGTATACCTTCAAGGTTCCAAAGCTAGAGGATTTGAGAAAGTTAGCAAGGATGATCGTTAACCCAGAGGCTTTCAGAGCCAAGCACGGTGGTTTGCTACCACTGTTAAGAGTCCATGTGATTAAGGGGATCATGGACGCGCTCATTCAGTTCTACGATCCGGTTTATCACTGTTTCACATTCCCGGATTACCAGTTATCACCAACGCTGGAGGAGTATTCTCATCTGACTGATTTACATATCACTGATCGAGCTCCATTTTCTGGACTGGAAGAAATTCCAAAGAATCAGACTATTGCAATAGCAATTCATTTGGACGAGTCTGAGGTCAGGACTTACATGACCACTAAGGGTGGCATCCAAGGTTTGCCAGCCCAGTTCTTGACAAAAAAAGGCTCTATACTTCGCTAGTATAGGGAACGGGAGTGCTTTTGAAAGCATCTTTGATTTGCTCACCTACGAATTATTTTTGTTTCCCAACATCAATAACTTCGTCGATATCAATGCTATTAAGGTTTTTCTCATTGGAAACCCTGTGCCAACTTTGCTCGCAGATGCGTATCATTCTGTACACTTAGGAAATTTGTACAGCGGAGGGGAGATCACATGCTATGTACCTCTGCTTTATAAATGGTTTATCTCGCACTTGCCCAAGTCTGCTGCTTTTTGGGATTGCAAGAGTGTCTTACGTTGGTCGCAGAAGATCATGTCTCTCACCAATTCCGATATAGATTGGTGTAATAGGATTTATGAGGGAATCAGAATCATTAACCGTTGTGGAGACTTCCCCAGCGTACCCCTCATAGGAACTAAAGGAGGAATCAACTATCATCCGATATTAGTTCTTCGTCAATTTGGATACCCGATGAGACACATCCCACTGGGTGTTCATCTGGAAGGTCTTTTCTTCAAAGAAGGAGAAAATGACAGAGCACTAAAGATGGAAATAGTGCAAGCTTGGAAACAGGTTCATAAGAAAGGACGAGAGTCTCTGGGAAAACCAGACTGTGTCTCGGTGGAGCCTTATCTCCATTAGGTACAAACTAGAGCTCTCAAGCTAAAGATGCCTTATCCTCGTTACGGAATTCTTCCACCGAGGGAAACTGTCATGTACTTCATGACAGAAACTGAAAAGCTTTAGGTTACTCTCAACAAAGTTCAAAAGGAAAGAAGATCTTGGAAGAACAAGTACCGCACCCTCGACGTAGAGTGTATCCAAATACAGCAACTACTAAAAGAGAAAGATGCTCTGATTGAAATTTTGGAGCAGCACGCTGTAGAGAATCAAGATGACCAAAGGAATTTGCTCGCTCCTTTCACCTGGCAAAGGAATGACAACCCGACAACAACCCAAGCGCCCCGGTCAAAGAAGAGGACTCGGGACCCATTAGTTTAAGTTTCTGTTTCTGCACTTTGTAATCTACTGTATTTCCATTTCTGTAATCCTTTGGAATTCAATAAAAAGGGGTTTCCCCAGTGTTTGATATTTGCAATCTAATTGTCGAAGTTTATTTTGATTAAACCAAAAACAACAATTAATATAATCATTGCATTCATCATTCTCACATCGCATATTCTCCTTACCTACGAATCTCACGTTTGTGTCTCGATTCTAGAGTCAAACTGTCTCATTCGTATAATACTCGGGCCAATCGTCAGAAAAAGATGGATGATCTTGAGGAAGAAAATAGAGAGTTGAAAGAAGAGATCGACGCTCTGAGAGAGGATATGAGAAAGCTTCGTAACGACATGTAAGCCATGGCAGAAGCTCAGCTACAAAGAACTGTGATCTCAGGGATCACCTCAACGCCCATCATAGAAAAGTATGATCCTAGGTATCAGATGCCGAAAGATCGTCCTTGGGGCATGCCTGTTAACTATATCCCGGAAGGATATATTCCGCCGATCACTGAAGATCTGGGAATCGCAACAGAAGCCGCTGGGCCTGAAGGTTACAAACTTCGGGAAAGCGAAGATGCCAGGGGCATACTCAAGACTCCTGAAGGTTACAAACTTCGGGAGGCGCCAAGACTTACTGCCGTAGTCACGGTACCACCCCCTGTGGTGCACACTGTCCCGGAAGGACAGATTCCATAGACACCTTCTGGTAAGAAGGAAACTATGTTTGACAGAATGGATGAATTCCAGGAGCAGTTCTTGGAAATGCAGAAAGAGTTGTAAGCCATTCGCGGTCAGGATCTATTTGGAAAGGACGCCGCAGACCTCTGCTTGGTCCCAAATGTGAAAGTCCCGCACAAGCTCCAAGTGCCCGACTTTGAAAAATACGAGGGTAACTCTTGCCCTCAGAGCCATCTGGTGATGTACGCTCGGCGGATGTCAGCTTAGACGGAGAATCAGGACCTGCTGATTCACTACTTCCAGGATAGTTTAACCGGTGCCGCACTCAAATGGTACATGGGTTTAAACCGTACTACGATCAGTACATTCAAAGATCTTGGTACTGCCTTCGTCCAACAATACAAATACAATTTGGACATGGCACCCGACAGAGATCAACTCAGATCGATGTCGCAAAAGGAAAAGGAAACCTTTAAGGAGTATGCTCAAAGGTGGCGTGAAATTGCCGCTCAAATTTGTCCACCTCTTGAGGAAAAAGAGATGACAAAAATCTTCTTAAAGACCTTAAGCTCATTTTACTATGACCGAATGATTGCCAGTGCACCCAGTGATTTCACCGAAATGGTCGGCATGGGTGTACGTCTTGAGGAAGCCGTCCGAGAAGGACGTTTGGTAAAAGACACTGGATCAACGAGCGGTACTAAAAAATACGGTAGTGCTCTCCCTAAGAAAAAAGAGCAAGATATTAGGAATATCTCTCTCGGAAAGCAAAGGCGACGTTATCAGCCAGTAGCAGCTGTTACTCCTGCTATCGGCCCCGCGCCTGTTCCTATGTATCAACCTCGGGTTGCGCAGAGCCAACCTGACCAACAAAGGACACAACAGCCTCTTCAGCAGGCTCGTCCTCCATATAATAACAACCGTACAACACGGCCACCAGGATTTGATCCTATACCCGTAACGTACGCAGAGCTGTTTCCGTTACTGCTGGCTAAGGGGCACATTCAGACTAAGTCTCCCCTTTCAGTTCCGGAAAATCCGCCTTTTTGGTTTAAAGCGGATCAAACATGCCCTTATCATCAAGGAGGTTCAGGGCATAACATTGAGACTTGTCTCAATTTCAAGTCCGACGTTCAAAAGCTTGTTAGGAGCGGGCTCTTATCTTTCAAAGATACGAATCCCAAAGTTCTCACGAACCCGCTGCCTCAACATGAGAAAACTGCAGTCAATCTGATTGAGAAAGAGACTAAGAATGTCTATCAAATTCACGATGTACTCTCATTGGGGACCAATCTGGTTAAGATGCATTGTAGACAGAGTGGATATGGCCATGTGCCACCTCATAATTATCACC
This sequence comes from Lathyrus tuberosus, assembly GCA_022829125.1. Classification (NCBI taxonomy): domain Eukaryota; kingdom Viridiplantae; phylum Streptophyta; class Magnoliopsida; order Fabales; family Fabaceae; genus Lathyrus; species Lathyrus tuberosus. The sequence continues at coordinate 4,197,766 of JALAZF010000091.1, read as the reverse complement.
AGTGTGATATCTGCTCTAAAGACAACTAGGGATGTTCTGTAGTGCAAGCAGCTCTACAGGAACAAATGGATCTTGGATGGATCCCAGAGCACCGAGTTCGTGGAGTTAACATGGTTTACACGAATTCCAACGTCATTCAAAACCACGACATCCGTGCGATGAATGTCAACTTGGTGGCGATGCACTCAAGGCAAAGCCAGTATCATAATCTGCCGCGACATGATTACAGTTCCTGTCTGATTTGCTCGGTAAACAAACAGGGATGCTCTTTCATACAAGAGGCCCTCCAGCGTCAGATGGATCTTGGATGGATCCAAGACTACCATGATAGGACTCCTATCAAATCAACATGGTTCAGATCTTTGACATTCGCGTGATGAATACCAACCTGGTAGAGTTACATGCTGAGCAGGTCCGACTCGGATTCTTAATATCACATGATTATCAAAACTGTAAAGCAGGTTGTGAAAACGATCGAGGTTGTACCCTTGTCCAGGAGGCACTTCAGCACTTGTTAAATCACTGGTGGATGCCAATCTATATGGACGAAGATACTCAGTAGATTAGTATCAATCACAGGAATCCTACTCGTCGTCAAAGTCAGGATGTCCGATCAATGAAAGATAACCTAGTGAAGTTACATTGTATTCAAAGTGGGCGTGGCCAGGTGCCACCACACGACTATGACAGTTGCAGCGTCTGTTCGGAAAGTAACCAAGGGTGTTACCTTGTGAGAGCAGCTCTTCAGGGTCAGGTCGATCATGGAGAAATTCGTCCATATCCAGGTTCAGGACCCATCATTTGGTCGCCGAACTACCTTGCCGAGCAAGTTAAGGATGTTGTCACGATCTCTGGTCATCACAGGACCAGGGATGTTTTGGCCATCATCCCTCTACTTGACGAATCTAGAGTTCCGAACCGGGAACGGATCAAGGTTACTTATGATGGTCAGAAAAATAAGAAGGTTCCCATAGTCATCTATCTACCGGGGCCACTACCGTATGAATCAGCTAAGGCAATCCCTTACAAATACGGTGCAACAATAATCGAGAATGGAAAGGAAATTCCATTACCCTCCGTCGTGAACATTGCAGACATCAGTCGTGTAACACGGAGCGGTCGAATCTTTAACTGAGGGGTTGGAGAATCCAACAAAGAAAAGGAACTTCAGGCAGAAATTCCTGATCCACCAGTCGGTCAATCTAGTAATCCCGACTTGTCAAAAGACAAAGATAAGATGCTAAAGCTCATCCAAAGGAGTGAATATAACATTGTTGATCAACTGTTACAGACTCCTTCAAAGATCTCAGTATTATCACTGTTACTCAGTTCAGAAGCACACAGAGAGGCTCTACAGAAAGTCTTGGAGCAAGCCTTTGTGGAACAGGATGTAACAATCAAACAATTCGATAGCATTGTCTCTAACATCACTTCCTGCAATAATTTGGGATTTAGTGATGAGGAATTACCTGAAGAGGGTCGCCGTCATAACATGGCGCTCAACATTACAGTTAACTGCCAGGGCGATGCTTTAGCCAACGTACTGGTAGACACAGGGTCAGCCCTGAATGTTATGCCGAAGTCCACTTTGGTGCAATTATCATTTAAGGGCCCTCCGATGAGAGTCAGCGAGGTCGTTGTCAAAGCATTCGACGGATCCAGAAAAACAGTTATCGGCGAAGTTGATCTTCCCATAACTATTGGTCCTCACACTTTCCAAATCACTTTCCAGGTCATGGACATCCGGGCAACATACAGTTGTTTATTAGGAAGACCTTAGATACATCAGGCTGGAGCGGTTACTTCAACCCTCCACTAAAAGCTAAAGTTCGTCAAGAACGATCAACTTGTCATGATTTGTGGGGAACAAGCCTTGCTTGTGAGCAACTTATCATCATCTACTTGTGTGGAACCCGAGGAGGTTATTGGAACTCAGTTCCAAGCACTATCGGTGAGCAAGAACGATCAATCTGAAGGAGGAACCTCGATTTCCTCATACAACGATGCTATCAAAGCGGTCGAGAGTACCGATACAACTGGATAGGGACGACTTGTCATTCCTATTGATAATAAAACAAAGAAGGGTCTTGGTTTTTATGCGACCTGTACCCAGACAGCCGCCAACGATGAAAGTTTTCATCCCCTTCAAAACTTCTTCCACAGTGGAGGTTTTCTTCACCCAGTGTCTCAGACAGTTCATGCTATCAATGAGGAAGATCCCTCTGACACAGATGAAGAATGGAAGTCCTACCCTAACAAGGACGGCTATATGTCTCAGGAAGAGGTGCCTATGCCTTTTTGCTTTCCTACAGAAAGTCCAAAATTTATACCAAGATCAGATGTCGAAATGATCTACGGAGATTGTGATCCGGAAGGATGCCGTGCTCCGCCAAATTCATTAGAGGAAGACACTCCGATGAAAGACAACTTTGACCACAATTACTATGGCCCGATGGATGGCCTGCCAATGTGGCAGCCTTACCCAGGAAACTTGGGGCAAGAGAGTCAGCCGAACAATGAAACTCAGCTGAGCATCATTGAACAGAATACCTATGTCCCCGCTATGTCATGGGATCAACACTCAGGTCATTCAGAAACTACTCAACATGAAGATGAATTCGCAACGTTTGCAGGACTAGAATTCATCAACTATGCTTTTTCTGAGGTCAACGTCATCGAGAGGGATGACTTCTCCAGTTCCAAAGAATTTTGGGACACTCTGGGACAACCAAGTGAAAAATACGACTTTATGGTCAAGTACACTGCTCCCGAAAGCTCTCGTATCAGGCTCAAAGATATCCAGTCAACTGGATGGGGAGATATAGCTGAGAGCACAAATGTTATGCAAAATGCAACAGAGGAATCCTCCTACGACAATTCTGCCTGGGAAACAGATTCCAATGATCCTACTCCACCAGAAATTAGCGTCATTTCTGAAGACAAATCAAGGAAGGTACCAGACTTTGTGATTCACCGAGGAGTTCGCCGCCAATGGGTTACCGTCGAGGTTCCGAAGGTCGTTCATCAGTCAAAGTAATTGCCATCTTTAACCTTTCACCATGCCCAGGTGAAACGAATGTTTTGATAGGGCTCGTTTTTTGTAAATTTCCCTCTTCGCTTTACCCAAAGCGAGTGAGTTTTGTTTTATAGGGCTGTAGTTTTTTGACTTGTTCATTAATAAAATAACGTCGTTCTGTAATTTCCGCATTATTGTTGTTTTCTCTTTTTGCTTTCTCAGAAAATGGTAATCCTAAAAAAAAAAACATTCAATAATAAAAACAAGCAGTAAAATAAATACACTGCACACACTTACATTTTCTCTATCTCTTCTAAACACGAATCATCACGTCATGCATATTACTTGTTTTAAACCCCGTTGAAACATACGATCCGATGCCTTCTTCCAACTTTGAGTTCCCGGTATTCAAGGCTGAAGAAGAAAATGACAACCAAATTCCAGAAGAGATCTCCCGACTACTCAGACAAGAGGAAAGGTCCATTGAACCTCACAAAGAGCCGTTGGAAACGGTAAACTTGGGTTCAGAAAAAGAGAGAAAAGAAATCAGGATCGGAGCACTGCTCAGTCCAACTGCCAGAGAAGATCTGATAAAGCTTCTCAAAGAATTCCCCGATGTGTTCGCTTGGTCCTATCAGGATATGCCAGGGTTTGATACCAGCATCGTGGAACATCACTTACCGTTGAGATCAGAATGTCCGCCAGTAAAGCAAAGGTTGAGACGCACTCACCCGGACATGGCCATCATAATCAAAGAGGAGGTACAGAAACAGATTGACGCGGGTTTCCTTGCTACATCTGAATATCCTCAATGGTTAGCCAACATCGTACCCGTTCCCAAAAAGGATGGAAAGGTCAGAATGTGTGTTGATTACAGAGATCTAAACAAGGCAAGTCCAAAGGACGACTTTCCTTTACCACACATTGACATGTTGGTTGACAGCACAGCAAAGTTCAAAGTATTCTCCTTCATGGATGGATTCTCGGGCTATAACCAGATCAAAATGGCGCCGAAAGACATGGAGAAAACTTCGTTCATTACCCCATGGGGTACCTTTTGTTACAAGGTAATGTCGTTCGGTTTGAAGAATACCGGGGCAACCTATCAAAGGGCCATGACTACTCTGTTTCATGACATGATACACAAAGAAATCGAGGTATATGTCGATGATTTGATTGCAAAATCAAAAACAGAGAGTGAGCACATTGAACATCTGTCAAAATTGTTCGAACGTCTAAGAAAATTCAAGCTCCGCTTGAATCCTAACAAGTGCACCTTCGGTGTCCGTTCGGGGAAATTACTAGGGTTCATCGTCAGCCAGAAAGGAATTGAAGTTGATCCTGACAAGGTCAAGGCCATTCAAGAAATGCCTTCTCTGAAAACTGAAAAACAAGTCAGAGGATTCCTGGGACGTTTGAACTACATCTCCAGATTCATATTCCTCATGACCGCAACGTGTGCGCCGATTTTCAAATTACTCAAAAAGAACCAGGATTGCGTTTGGTCAGAAGATTGCCAAACCGCCTTCGACAGTATCAAGGAATATCTGTTGAATCCTCCGATTCTATCACCTCCAGTGGAAGGGAGACCACTGATCATTTACATCACGGTCCTAGAGGACTCAATGGGATGTGTACTTGGCCAACAAGACAAAACTAAACGGAAAGAGTCTGCCATTTACTATCTAAGCAAGAAATTCACCGACTGCGAGACTCGGTACACGATGCTTGAGAAAACTTGTTGCGCTTTGGCTTGGGCAGCCAAACGTCTTCGCCAGTACATGATTCGTCATACTACTTGGTTGGTCTCCGAAATGGATCCAATCAAGTACGTTTTTGAAAAACCTGCTCTCACGGGAAGGATTGCCCGTTGGCAGATGTTACTATTAGAATATGACATAGAGTACCATGCTCAGAAAGCCGTTAAAGGAAGTATTTTAGCCGATCATTTGGCTCATCAACCTATTGACGATCAAGAATCAACCGGGTTTGACTTCCCAGACGAAGATGTCATGTATCTAAAGATGAAAGATTGCGATGAACCGCTACCCAGTGAAGGGCCAGAACCAGGTTCCCAGTGGGGACTTATCTTTGACGGAGCAGTCAATCATTATGGAAATGGAATTGGGGCAATCATTGTTACCCCTCAGGGTTCCCACATTCCTTTCACTGCCAGACTTACGTTCAAATGTACGAACAACGAGGCCGAATACGAAGCATGTATCATGGGTCTCGAAGAAGCGATTGATTTAAGGATCAAACACTTGGACGTATACGGCGATTCAGCCCTGGTTATTAACCAGATAAAAGGAGATTGGAACACATACCAATCAGGATTGATTCCTTACAAAGACTATGCAAGAAGGTTGTTACCCTTCTTCAACAGAGTTGACTTTCATCACATCCCTCGTGATGAGAATCACATGGATGATGCATTAGCCACTCTCTCTTCCATGATTAGTGTAGGTCGATGGAATGACATACCTAAGATCGACATCATGCGCCTTGAACGGCCCGCTTACATCTTCGCGATTGAAGCAGTCATAGACGACAAACCTTGGTATCACGATATCAAATGCTTCCTTCTGAAACAAGAGTACCCATCTGGGGCACTCAGAAAAGACACGAAAACCCTCAGAAGATTGGCTGGAAACTTCCTCCTGAGCGGTGACACTCTTTATAAGAGAAATTTTGACATGGTCTTGCTCCGATGCGTCGACAGACCAGAAGCAGACATGCTTATGAAAGAAATTCATGAAGGGTCCTTTGGCACTCATGCCAACGGACACACAATGGCGAGAAAGATTTTGAGAGCAGGGTACTACTGGTTGACCATGGAATCCGACTGCTACAAGTACATGAGGAGGTGTCACAAGTGTCAGATATACTCCGACAAAATTCATGTACCGCCATCACATCTCAAACTTCTTTCTTCCCCGTGGCCATTTTCCATATGGGGAATCGATATGATTGGTATGATTGAGCCCAAGGCTTCAAACGGACATCGGTTCATCCTGGTAGCCATTGACTATTTCACCAAGTGGGTCGAAGCAGCGTCATTCGCCAATGTAACCCGACAAGTGGTGGTCCGATTTATCAAAAACAATATCATCTGCCGTTATGGTGTTCCAAGCGAGATCATTACTGATAATGGATCTAACTTGAACAATAAGATGATGAAGGAGTTATGTGCAGAGTTCAAGATCGAACACCATAACTCATCTCCCTACCGACCCAAGATGAACGGAGCGGTAGAAGCGGCTAACAAGAACATCAAGAAGATTGTTCAAAAGATGGTTGTAACCTATAAAGATTGGCACGAAATGCTACCCTTTGCTCTTCATGGTTATCGAACATCTGTCCGCATTTCAACAGGGGCAACCCCTTTCTCTCTAGTATATGGCATGGAAGCAGTGCTCCCCATAGAAGTATAGATCCCATCAATTCGGGTATTGATGGAAGCTAAGCTCACCGAAGCTGAATGGTGTCAAAGTCGACACGACGAACTGAACCTGATCGAAGAGAAGTGAATCACGACACTATGCCACGGTCAGTTGTATCAACAGAGAATGAAAAGGGCGTTCGACAAAAAGGTCCGACCGCGTATCTTCAGAAAAGGAGACCTTGTGCTCAAGAAGATACAATAATTTCTCACTGATTCTCGGGGCAAATGGACCCCAAATTATGATGGCCCCTATGTGGTCACGAAAGCTTTCTCAGGCGGCGCCTTGAGACTTGCAACCATGGACGGAGAGGAATTTGCCTATCCCACGAATGTTGATATAGTCAAGAAATACTTCGCCTAAAACTAAAAAAAAAAACGTCTCGGTGGATTGAAAACCCGAAAGGGCGGTCCAGGCAAAAGTTAGAGACATGAAAAGAATCATCCCGATGGATTGGAAATCTCATAGTACAATCCAGGCAAAAGTTAGGGATAATGGCAAGTAACTATGTTCAACAGAGGCAAGTCCCTCAGCAGCAGTTACAGCATCCATTGGAGGAAAACTCCAGTCAAGGTCATCTTCGACAAAAGCTCAGGATGTCCTGAATTCAAAGTTGGTAGAAGAATAGTGGTCGTTATGTTTCAACGTAGCCCTTTTCCCTGTAAATTACCATTTTCTAACTTTGTATATACTCTTTGGAATCACGCATTTGGCTGATCTCCATCTTATCAATAAAATTTGAGCCCTTGTGCTTTTGTTTGTAATTCTTTACTTGTTTTAGCTTTACAGAACGACGTTGTTTAAATTTAACCAGTGATTCTTGAAATAAAACAAAAATAAATTTACTTGTTAAACTTTTTCTGCTTTTAAATTAAAGATGGCATTTCTTTTGACTGTTGAACATCAGAAGAACATCGATCGCTTCTCCCGAAGTAAGCGAACTTCAAAGTGCAGAATCAAAGTACTTCTTCTAGACCAGTACTCCTGAATGAAGGATCAATAATGTCAGAGACCATGTTTCGTCTGACATCCTCGGCTGAGTTCTCATCTCCTAAGCCCGATCAACATAGCTCCCAACGGGACTATCTCTCCTAAGCAAGGTGGAATTGCTATTTTGAGCCAACGGTACTTCTTCGCCCCGCGATGGCCGAGTATCCAATTGTGTTCATCCATTAGTCTGTATGTCGCGTCTGTTTTGTCAGCATATACATACGTACTTCATGCATTTTTTATTTGCATTTACATTTCATATTGCATCGTTATCACTCTAGCCGGTCTTGTCCCCCAGTGATAAACAGTTTTCTCGATCGAGTTTGTCAGTTCTTTCCTCGTCAGGAAGTGTTGCGTCTGCACAATCTCGCCACCAGTGTATCTTTAGATCAGAGTCGGCACTTGGCCACTTTGATAACTTGAACCTCTGAAAAGCCAGAGAAAACTTTTAATAAACATCACTCTTCGCCATTGAAGATGATATCCTTGCTTTCCCGGATTAAGGAAAATCAACAGAGAAAGCCTCGTGATCAGAGATTCGGCAGCACGCCAGTTTTGCTCCGAAAAACCACTGATGAGAAGGTCATTGGCACCTCAAAATTGGATCCCATCATATGGCATTTCTCCGGGAAGATCCCGAGAAAAGTATGATGTAACCCCAAACAAAAACAGTCTCTCAAGAGACTCGCTTTCCCCAGTAGAATCGACAAATGGCGTCTCCAACGGAGAAGTTTGTACAACTCTACAATTCAGACGAATGGGTTCCCTAGCAAGTCTGACATCAAATCTTTTCCCACTCAAATGGCATCTCCCCAGGAAAATTCGGCGAGAAGTTTGAAGGAAAACCGCTACTAATAGCGTCCCTTGTCAATAAAGTTTATTGACAAAAGAAACTTAGACCAGTTCCTTGGTAGGAAACCAGGATCGAGGGGAAGTTTATTTCTGAAACTTAGACCAGTTCCTTGGTAGGAAACCAGGATCGAGGGGAAGTTTATTTCTGAAACATAGACCAGTTCCTTGGTAGAAAACCAGGATCGAGGGGAAGTTCATATCAGAAACTCAGACCAGTTCCTTGGTAGGAAACCAGGATCGAGGGGAAGTTTATTTCAAAAGAGACTGAGACCAGTTCTTGGTAGGAGACCAGGATCGAGGGGAAGTTTACCTTTTCTAAGCATTATTGCTTAGCTAAAGAAGATGAATGCGTAAGCTACCATTCATAACCACCATCAAAATTTCGGGTATTCCGATATTTAATCCTCTTGCACCCCGAATGCCCGAATCCCTTCGTCATTCACACCTTCGGGTCCAAGAAGATTAAATAGGGGCATCTGTAATACCCCAAATTTTGACCACTTAGATTTCCCATCATTGTGGAAATCATCATCACAATATGGATGAACCATCATGCTTCATCAGTCTCCCCAAAGATGGGTAAGCATCCAATACAATCAAAATTAGGGTTTCAAGCCCTCTCTGAGTGCTTAGACAAAGGATCAATCAAGAAATGACATGATCTTCAACTTGTCTAATCTCTCAAACATCCTCAAAGGATCAAAAGGACTCCTACTTCAAGGATTAAGCACAAAGCTGCTCCCTTCTAGGTGGATCAAGTCTCAAGATCGACAGTGTCGCCAAATTAGGGTTTTGGTCGACCAGGACCTCCAGATGGAAATTTACATCTAGGCACAAGGCAATGATCCAAAACATAACCTAATATACTTCATGGAACCTCATGAACCCATGCATCAAGTCAATTTTGCCTCAGGGGATGCATTCATCAAAAATCAGGAATTAGGGTTTCTTGACCTAATTCACCCCTAAGTTGACTTTTAGGGCAAACCATGAGCCAATACCTCAAGAGATGGTTTGAGGGTCTCTAATATACCATATTGATCCATTTGGAACAATGGATTGATCCAAGAAGCTTGAGCAACAAGTCTCAATTTCATCTGCACCACAATTAGGGTTTTAAGAAAAAAGTCAACTGTAACTTTGACTTTTGACCAGGACATGCTCCCAAACCCTAATACATGATTGAATATACCCTATGACACCCATGGAACATGTCCATCAAGTTTGATTTAGGTCAAGGACATGATTTCTTGAAGAATTGCACAGTTTGGAATTCACCTGATAAAAAGTCAACTGTGCACAAAAGTCAACTTTGACTTTTTGAGATTTTTCACCAAAATGGATTTTTAACCCTAAAATGATGTTAATGTATGATTTGAATCATCATTCATCAAGAAAAATCAAGAGAAGTGAGATAACTTGTAAAAGGGGTAACCATAAAACTTAGAAATTTTTCTAAGTTAAAAATAAAGCGGCAAAGGTACCAACTTTGGAGGACCATAACTCCTAAACCACAAGGCCATTTTTCTCATCCAAAGATGGATTTGTAGCCCTCATTATCACCTACAAAAACTTCAACTGCAAGTCATTCCAATTCATTAAGGATTTTGAGTTATGGAGTGATCAAAGTGGCTGAAAAGTGAAAATGTCACTTTTTCCAACACTTGGTGAAATTTTCACTAAGTCAGATTCTGCCTCACTTTTTGCCAAATGTAGGGGGATTTTTCACTTGGAATCAAAAGAGATCAAAACCAAACTTGTTCAAACAGTTGTTGTATCATGTAAGAGCTTTCCAAAATGGCCAAGAACATTGCCAAATTCAACCTACACCATGAGATACAACATTCCCAAGTTGCCTTGCTGAAATCTGTCAAGGCAAGGCAGAATTTGCAACTTTGGTCGATTTGCCAAAATCAGCCAAATTCAATTACTCCTATCCACTTGGACACCTCAGAGGATTGAATCTAAAGGGGACAATCACTGAGCCAAGCCTCCAAAGTCCATGGAACAAGAAATAGCATGTTGAACCTAGAATGGCCAAAATAGGGACAAGACTTCAAATTTGGAATGAGGCATTCAATGGAACCATCAAGGTGGCATGGACTGAGCCATTCTCATCTGAAATCATTCAAGAATTATCCAAGACCAAGGGAACCAAAGCTCTGTGCCCTAACCTCTAGTCAATGGCTAGAGGAGACTTGGATTTTCATTTGCCAACATTGGCCAAACCTACTTACCAGCTGCCATGCACTATTCCTTGCAAAACAAACTTGCTCTACTATAAATAGAGCTCAATTGTGGTCAGTTTGAGTACACCAAAGCCATCTAACAGATGCTTTCCTCAAAATCTCTTCTTTCACTCCAATTTTGCCTTCTAAGGCAAGTCACTATCGGGTTTTGAGTTTGAGAGCAATTCCAATCAAACCAGTCACTCACACACCTCACATACATCACATATGAGCTGATCAAACACTTAGATTACCTCTGAAACATCAATTTCACAAAATCACCAGCTGATTGCTCAAGGTTTTAACCAAAGTGCAGCTGAGGTGCCACAAAATGATCCAGCCAATTTCAATCAAGTCCAACCATCCAAACACAATCCATAGGGTGTAGGGAAGCTGTTCAGATCATCACCACTCATCTGTAACACCTTCAAATCAAAAATCACTTTGAACTTGCTGTCACGACTTGGAGGTAAGCACATACTTGGTCATCTCTCAATCTATGCATATTTCCTCGCACAATAATTTGGCCATATGTTCATAATCATGCATGGAATGTTTTCCCTCAATTAATTGCATTGTTTGAATCGTGTATCAAAAATCCTAGCCTTCATGCAGAAATTAGGGTTCTTGAGGTCTCTTCGTGATTTCTTGTTGTATGTTTAATTTAAATGAAATTAAAGTACATAGACATGATCGTGAGGTTGAGGCGAGCATAATGATATGTGGATTGCATGATATGATTACGTATTCATGGAGATTGGATAGAAAATGCAAATCTGAGAAACCAAGAACACGCGCGTGTTCTTCAGCTTGTTCTTGGCGCCATTTTTAGAAATTCAAATATTTGAATTTTGTGATTTTGTTTAATTGATTCAAAAATTAATTTCTCTCTGAGTTTTAATGATTTTGAGTTGATTCTTTTTTTAATACTTCACAAAAATGTTAAAATATTTTATTTTCACAAAAAATCCCAAAAATATTATTTATTTCATATAATTGATATTTTTGTAAAGAATTAATATTTTGATTGTTTTTGGCATTTTAAATATTTTTTCTACATTGATTTTGCAACTTTTAATGCTTTCTAATTATTTTGTAGGTCAATACTTAATTTTTGAAGCATTAATCCAAGATCACAATTTGTTTTCCATGTGTTAAACAATTTTTGATCATTTTAATTGAATTTTTATTCAATTAAATACATTTTGAAAACAAATTAGGGTTTTGGATTAATTCAACCCTCATAAATCATTTTCAAAACTTCTTGGGCCTCTTGAGAGAGTGTAAGACCCATCCCCCCTTGTACAAAAACCTTTTGGGCCTCACTCATTGTATAAGTCCCTCTGTACAAGTAAACGGCGCGATCGTCGCCCGTTTAAAAATAAAAATCATCTGGGCCTCTCCTTGAGCTATAAGACTCATTCAAAACACTTTGGGCATCTATTAGAGTGTAAGACCCAATCCCACTTTTAACCAAAACATCTTGGGCCTCACTTATTGTATAAGTCCCTCTGCGTTAAAAGAAAACCTCGGGGCGATCGCCATTTTTAAACGAAAAAGCATTTGGGCCTACCCTCGTGTTATAAGCCCCACTCTTTTCTTTAAACCTTTTTGGGCCTCTTGAGAGAGTGTAAGACCCATCCCTTTGTACAGAAAACCTTTTTCGGGCCTCAGTCACTTGTATAAATCCCTCTGTACAAATTCAAACAGTGCGCTCACTGATAAAACCCTGGGCCTCTCCTTGAGCTGTAAGCCCCAAATCTTTCTTTTTCAAAGCACTTTCTCCTTTGATTTTGAATATACTGTTATTTTTAATCTTTCTTTGTTGAACAATTAACCAAACAGCATGGAAGCACTCCAACCGAGTAAGTGGTTATCGCTTTCGTTTACTGCTTTCATATTATAAACTGTATTGTGGGGCTGTTCACTATAAGTCTCCTTTCATAAACTCATATCTACTGTGTAATAATAGTATAGATATTTCGAGTTTCCCCTGCAACTACGTCTAGAACTAGGTGACGCCGTTTCATTTATTCGTAGAAATAGATGCCTAGATCCCCAATAGGAGCATCAGATACAGTCTTCTCTTCGGCTGTCCTCCTTAGGAATCGTCAAGAAGCTCTACTCCCCAAGATGAATGTATTATCCGTGAATGGCATCTTTGAGTTTCTTCCAAATTCTCGAACTTTCCTGACTTGATCAATTCCTTGTGGATAGCTTGCCTTGAATGTCTCGGGGTTTGGGTACCCACTACGGTCATAATCTTGGACCTTAACTAAGGAACCCTCTTTAAAGGTTAAAAGTCGCTGGATAGTAAACCTCGCACGTTTACCAGTGGTTTTTATCTTTAAAAGAGTTATCTCTCCTAATGGAAAGGAGATGATAGACCCACGGGCTTCTTAAAAGCATCGGCCTCCTCTTCGGCATTATTCAAGGACACTATGGCTTCTTAGAAGTATTCACAGCCTCCTCTTAGGCTTCGTATAATGATCTCTTCCTCTGGGAATGATAGCCTCCTCTTGGGCTTAGTACAAGGACCCGTCGGCTTCTTAAAAGTTTCCAGCCTCCTCTTAGGCTTTGTACAAATTGTCCCGACGACCTCCTAGAGGTATAGGAACAGAACCTAGTCATCCTCATAGAACAGTCCTTTCATAGAGTCTACTACTGTTTCTCAAAACATAGTACAAAAGATAAAACTCTAGACACGGACAGTCTAACTTCCTTGAGTCCCAAAAGACATTCTCAAGTGACCCCTTCGTTAAATAGGAAGGAAACCCGCAGACTCGGACAGTCTCAATACCCTTTGGATTTCCAGTTTCCCCAAAGAAGAGGAAACAACCCCGATCCTCAGATCTAACCCCCGAGTACAGTGATGCTCATATAAGAACTGATTTTCTCTTTCAAAATCAGTATACTGGACCTGTCACTTAACTGACATAGCCTCCTCTTGGGCTTTGTACAATGACTCTCCCTAGCGGAGTCAAACAACGTTTTAGCCTCTCTCTCGGGCTTTGTACGAGACACACAAAGATTCCCTAGCGGAGTCAAACAACGTTTTAGCCTCCATCTCGGGCTTTATACGAGATACCAAAAGACTCCATCGTCGAGTCAAAACCTTTTAGCCTCTCTCTCGGGCTTTGTACGAGACACAAAATAGCCTCCTCTTAGGCTTTGTATAATGATTTTCCTAGCGGAAATTAGCCTCCTCTTAGGCTTTGTATAAGAAAACCACTGGTTGATCCAATCAACCTTTTAGCATCAAAGTTGTGCCTCGTTCACAGTACACAAACATCAACAACTCTTTTCCCTTCATCTAATCGCTGTAAGCGGCAAGCCTCTGGATCATCTATATCCACGCCACTGTCCCTCTTTTAGCATGAGAAATTCCTAAGGAAAGATGGCATTGCTCTACACTGAGTTAAAGTCTTCTCCTTCAGGTTAAAACCCTTTCTTCGAAAATTATGGCATTGCTCGGATCCGCGTATCCCAGTTAAAGTAATTCTCCTTCTCCCCTCTTTAGAGATGACAAATTCTCTCTAAAGCCGAGATCTTTCAGCTTCACGTCTTGGGCTTTAAACAAGACACAAATAGACCTTCAGCTTCACATCTTGGGCTTTGAACAAGATACAAACCACCTTTCGCTTCACGTCTTAGGCTTTGAACAAGACACCAAAAACCAATTTCCTCCCATAGAATAGGAGAAACTACGAAAGCTCTGATTTCCATGTTTCGGTAAACGGGAATACGTAGGCATAAGATCGAAAGAAAAGATCTTAGCGAGCGCAATCAACAAAAAACCCAAATCCCATATCTCTATCAATCAAAAGCAGTAATTCAAAAGCATCAGTCCTAACATCCTAATCCTTGTTCCCCGCCAGAAACCTTCTGCCCAGGTAAAAAAGAAAGAAAACAGTATTGGCGAAAATACAAATAACCAGTACAAAGGCCCCCCACATCGATAGCATCCGTAACCTAACAGACCGCTGTTTAAACTCAGTATGCAAGCAGGGTTAATTGGAGACATCTATTTCCCTTCCTTATTCAGCTCACAATAGGATACAAAATGAATCGACCTGTAGTTAAAGCTCAAACCGCAGAGAGCGACCAGCGCTTAAGAGCCGCGTCCAAAATCGCTCGCTACAACAGGCTCTCAACAAATCTTCCAACGACTGAATAGTCCTCTCTGACTGACCATCGGTCTGTGGATGATAAGATGAGCTCAACTTCAATTTAGAACCCAAGGCTTCCAGCAGGCTCTTCCAAAATTCCGAAGTAAACCTCGGATCTCTATCCGATACTATGCTCGCCGGAACACCATGCAACTTCACAATTACTCTGATATAAATCTCCGCCAGCTTCGACAATAGAAAACTGATATTAATTGGTATAAAATGAGCGGATTTCGTAAGTCGATCCACCACTACCCAAATAGCATCAAAGCCTCTCGCCGTATTTGGCAAACTGGTAACAAAATCCATAGTAATATTGTCCCACTTCCATTCCAGAATCTCTAACGGTTGCATTAATCCCGAAGGCTTCTGGTGCTCCACTTTTGACTTCTGACATGTCAAACAAGCATAAACAAACTGAGCTATGTCCCTCTTCATACCGGACCACCAAAACAACTTCTTCAAGTCATGATACATTTTCGTAGCTCCCGGATGAATACTCAAGCTACTCCGATGACTTTCCTCTAAGATTGCCTTTTTCAATTCCCCATTATCCGGTACACATATTCTGCCCCGAAATCTCAACACACCAACATTATCCACTTTAAAATCATTATCAGGATCATCCCCTCCTGCAGGCATCAAATCCACCAACTTCACATCAAGTTTCTGATTTTCTTTAATTATATCCAAAAAGTCATTGTTCACTTTCAGCATACCCAATCTAATACTCTCTGGTGTAGTTTCATAAACCATACTCAAATCTCTGAACTGTTCAATCAATTCCATTTCCTTCACCATTAAAGCTGACATATGAATTGTCTTCCGACTCAGAGCATCTGCCACAACATTAGCTTTTCCCGGATGGTAACTCAGATTAAAATCATAGTCCTTCAGAAATTCCAACCATCTTCTCTGCCTCATATTCAACTCCTTCAGATCGAACAAATACTTCAGAATTTTGTGATCACTGAATACTTCAAATCTTGATCCATACAAATAATGCCTCCAGATTTTTAACATAAACACCACTGCAGCTAATTCAAGATCATGAGTAGGATAGTTCCATTCATGCACCCTCAATTGCCGCGAAGCATATGCCACTACCTTGCCATCTTGCATTAACACACCGCCTAACCCCATCTTAAACTCATCATAATACACTACAAAAGGATCAGTTAGACTTGGTAGAATTAACACTGGCGCTGTAGTCAATTTCTTCTTCAGTTCCTCAAAACTTCCCTCACAAGCAGCATCCCAAACAAACGCTTGATTCTTTCTGGTTAGCTGAGTCAATGGCAATGCCAAATTAGAAAACCCTTAAATGAATCTCCTGTAATAACCTGCCAAACCCAAAAAGCTTCTAATCTCCGTTGCTGTCTTCGGAGCTTCCCACTGAAGTACTGCACTTACTTTAGATGGATCCACCGCTATACCATCACCAGAAATAACATGACTCAAGAAACTCACAGTCTTCAACCAGAATTCACACTTCGAGAACTTTGCAAACAATTTATTATCTTTCAACACATACAATGCGATTCTCAAGTGTCCTGCATGATCTTCGTCAGACTTAGAATAAATCAGTATGTCATCAATGAATACTACAATAAATTGATCCAAATAAGAGTGGAAGATATGGTTCATATATTCCATAAACACACCCGGCGCATTAGACACTCCGAAAGGAATTACTGCATATTTGTAATGTCCGTAGCGAGTTCTAAAAGCAGTTTTCTGAATGTCATCTTCCTTTACTCTAATCTGATGGTAACCCGACCTCAGATCAATTTTACTGAAAACACGAGCTCCTACAAGCTGATCCATTAAGTCATCAATCCTCGAAAGTGGATACTTATTTTTAATGGTCACTTTATTCAACTAACGGTAATCAATGCACAAACGCATACTACCATCCTTCTTCTTCACCAACAACACTGGAGCTCCCCACGGCGACACACTCAGTCTAATAAACTTCTTATCAAGCAAATCTCCTATCTGAGATTTCAACTCTGCCAATTCTGATGCAGATATCTTGTACGGTGCCATAGAGATGGGTCTGGTACCCGGTACAAGATCAATAGTAAATTCAACTTCTCTCGTCGGAGGCAACTCTGAAATGTCATCTGGAAATACTTCAGGAAATTCGTTCACCACTAGCAACTCATTAACCGAAGTCTTACTTTCGACAGATAACGAGGCAAACACTGCAAACATCTTAGCTTCATCCTCCAACAATGTCCTCAACTCCTTGCTAGACAACGAATCCGCTAATGCTTCCTCCTCAGGATTATGAAATAATAACGTCTTCCTAAAACAATCGATATAAACCCGATTGAATTCCAACCAGTTCATCCCTAAAATAACATCGAGACTACCAAGTGGCAAACAGATCAAGTCCACTCTGAAATCTCTACCAAACATAGTCAGCGGACACTTCAAACACACCAAGGAAGTAACCACAGAACCAATAGATGGAGTTTCAATCGTCATTTTCTGATCTAGAGTAGACGACACAATCCCTAATCTCTTCACACAGTTAACAGAAATAAACGAGTGGGTTGCACCCGTGTCAATGATAGCAATCAAAGGAATATCATTAATAAAGCAAATACCTTTGACGGAACGCTCCTCATCAGTGGATTGGGTTCCCACCAAGGCAAATACTTTTCCACTGGCCTGAGCTTTCTTTGGCTTCTCACAGTGAGTGCTGATGTGACCCTTTTCTCCACAGTTATAACAGGTAGGCATAGTGGCTTTACAATCAGCTATAACATGACCTGGTCGACCACACTTGAAACACTTTTTCACCTCATTTGGACAATTATTAGCACGGTGACCCGCGCCACCACATCTGAAACACTTGAGAGTATCAGAACCTACTTCTTTCTCCTTTGGTTTCTTCCCCACATCAGTTTACTGTTTCCCCTTATCAGCTGGAGCACTGTAAGGAGTACCTCCAAACCTCTGCTTACCCTTCCTCTCATTCACAGCCTTGTAATGAGCAATTATGGCTCTGTTATCATTGTCATAGATTCTGCTTCTTCTTACCAGCTCCGGATAATTTCTTATCTTCTAACAAGCAATGCCCAGTTTGATCTCAGGACGCAGCCCATTCTCGAACTTCAAGCACTTCGAAGTCATAGCTTCTTCCGTATTGTAATGAGCACAATATTGTACCAATTCCTCAAATCGAGCAGCGTATTCAGCAACTGTCTTATCACCCTGTTTCAGCTCCAGAAATTCAACCTCCTTTGCACTAAGAATATCTTCCTGAAAGTACTTTTCCAGAAACTCAGCCTGAAACACTGTCCATGTAATCTCAGTACCGACAGCTTCCAATCTCTGACGGCTATTGTCCCACCAGACCTCAGCCTCCCCTTCCAGCATATGAGTACCAAACCGTACCTTCTGAGCATCACTGCATTCCATGGTCCTAAAGATTTTCTCAACAGCCTTCAGCCATTTATGTGCAGCCTCTGGATCCAAAATACCTCCCTCATAGGTAGTTGGCTTATTGCTCTAAAATTGAGCTAAATCACGGAACTGAGCACCTCCAGCCTGATTGTTGTTCTCTACAGCTTGTGTCATGGCTTGCATAGCAGTAGCAAGAGCAGTGTCATTCCTTCCTGCCATACTGGTCAACAATCAACATATGGTCAGAACACACAATCGACTCCTATTCTAAGGACAGAGTCTACTACTCAACCTGGCCGGACGGACCGACCTGATCTGATACCAATTGTAACACCCCACTTTCCCATTTATAAATATAAGAATATCACAGATAAAATCAGAGTTTCCAACTTTTACAAGTAGGATGCTACACCAACAAAATCAACATATAAACTCACATTTTATTAAATGAAATAAAACAGCGGAATAAACATTTCATAAGTTCACGACACACTTGCCAAAATACTCCAAAACTCCACATAAACTCGTGGTTCTCAAAATATTGAATCTAAAAGAGATACGTAACAAATTCATTACACAATAACAATTAATAAAATCCCCAAAATTCCCGTGTTACGTATCAGAGCGACTCCTACGACTCGAGCAAGCAACACGCACTCCAAGCAACTCAAGTGCCTGGATTATCTGTACTTTCAAAGAAGCACAGACACAACAACAACAGAGGAGTGAGAACTACATTCAATAATAAATGGTGAATAATACATATTAAGGGTAGTTACTCACAGTCAATCACACAGTCACATAATCACGACATACTTGTCATTTTCAATTATCATTCAAACAACATGTAATAACAATGCAATGTGACTCAACAAATGACACAATGCATGTGGCACCAATATCACCATGGTTCATTCAATCGAACCCAGATAAATCACATACACCCCTACTTGGCAATGATTTATCCCACCACACTCCACATTGGAGTTCGGATGAATCACATACACTCCTCCTGAGTAATGATTCACCACCGCCAACACACCATGAATGCATGACATCAATATACATATAATTCATGTATAAACATAATCATACATTTCCCACGATCCTCCTGATCACAATCCATACATAACACCACAGAAGACACCTCACGCGACGTTAATTAGCTAATTACCAATTAATTCACCAAAATTACTAAATCAATTACTTTTGTCACTAATCCTACATTTCTCAAGGTCTGACATTTATCCCCAACCTCTCAAACCAAAAGAAATCACTTCGGACGCGAAAACGGGAGAGAAATCGCGAAACGGTAAAATTCTGCACCCTCACTGGCCATACGCGTATTGCCCTGTGCCTTACGCGTATTGCCAGCTCGCTCACCAAAACCATACGCGTAATGCTACTCCCTTACGTGTATTGCCCAAGCCTCCATACGCGTACCGTTACGCGTATGGGCAGAGGGTCGTGTCAATCCTCCTTTTGGCCCTCCCATACGCGTAATGACTATAGCCATACGCGTATTGTCTTACCTGATACGCGTATGGCCAGATCTATTACGCAAACCCAATTTCCCCACACCAGTCTGAATTCTGCTACGGGATCCTCACTTTTTCACTCCAATTCAGTCCTAAACTTGTTTCTACATCAGTTTTAGGTCCTATTCTTCACCTTACTTCTTTTTACCTATTATTACTAGTCAAAATTATGGTTCTTGGATCTAATTTCGATCACTAAACCTGCACCAAAACTCAGATCTGCAACATTCATATTCATACAGTCCCAGCAACATCAAAATATCAAACAATCAGAATCGCAATAATTTGATTCACACAATTTTCATCATAGATTCACATATGCATCACATAATCATAACCCAACATACATTTATACGAATTCCTACGGGGTTAAGGACTCCCCACTACCCCCTCATGATTATACCATCAATATTAAATCCGTTCTCCCCCTTTACCTCGAATTTCCTGATCAAATTCCTGCAAAATTGATGAAGATTCTAGCCCTAGCACCCTTGTTCTTCCTTTGTTCTTCTTTCTCTAACTTTGTCTCTTTTCTCCCCAAAATTTGATTATCGTTAACCCCTCACTATTTCTCACTAAAACCAGCTTAAAGACTAAACTGCCCTTCCTATTTTCCATCAGCCCATTATCTAATTAATTAAATTAGATTTTAATTTACTAATAATATTAATAATAACAATAACCATAATAATAATATGAAATATACTACTACTACTACTAATAATAATAATAATAATAATAATAATAATAATAATAATAATAATAATAATAATAATAATAATAATAATAATAATAATAATAATAATAACAATAAGTTCCATATTACTATTAATGGACACACCCCCCACCTTATCACTATTAACATTACCCCTTCACCCTCAGACACCCCCTAAACAAGGCCAAACAATTGAGAATAAAACACGACGATTAAATAATTTAAATTTGGGTGTTACAACAAGCACCAGCCAGATGAGAGTAATTGATAATATGCGAAGTTACTATGTGTGACACAAGTCACAAGAAGCAAGAATGCTTCTGTATCTGATCGTGATCAGTCAGATCCAAGGATACCGATATTGCTGTTGCAATGCTCTTGTGGATGCTCTCTGAAAGTGGCCGAGATTCTGAAGATTGGGAAGCTTCTGAAGAAAAGAACCGAAGTGCTGAAGACTCTCATGACTTGAAGTTCTGAAGACCAAGTGCAGAAAGACTCTAAAGACTTATGTGTTCTGAAGATTATGGTTCCAGAAGTCAAGTGCTGAAGACTCTGAAGACGGATTCCTAATGGACGAGTTCTGAAGATTCGGAAGACTTGAAGAAGTAAAGGATAATGTTCCTAAAGACAAATGCTGAAGTTCTGAAGACTGATTCCTAATGGACTTCTTCAGATGACTGAAGACTTGACGTATCAGATATCCTGTTAAGAAGACTCTACTCATGCTTCATCAATTTACCATCAGAAGCCTTTGAAGCTTGGAAGTCAAATATTACCATTGTGAGTAACTGTACACGGCGCCCAAGAAAGATATATCCCTTCACTTCTCTCACAATAAAAAGGAGATGTGTCAGTACAACTATTTATTACACAACGTCTCTTTTCCAACAGCCAACAATATTTCAAACGGCTATATTTTCTACTGGGATATTTAAAGGAAAGAGTACTCGCTTCTGAAGTAATCAATCAAGTCCAAAAACTGACCAAGTCCATGAATCGGTTCACTCCACAAAAGATTGATTAATTCCATCAAAGGTGAATTGATCAAGTCATTGTGTGAAGATAGCAACAACGATGAGTTCTCGTTGTAACACTTAGAATATCCAAAGCTATCACCATTTACACATGGCCATTGTTATTAAATTTCAAAGATCATCATTCAACACAACAACAATGAATTGGTACAGAAGCTGTTGATGAAGAAGACAACATTGCAAATCAGTTAAGTTATCAACCACCTTCTCGTCAGTGCTACATTGAAGATCTGAAGCAAGGAGTTGTTGCTCATAGCTTGCTCACCCAAGAAGACGAAGAAGAAGAAGATCTACAAGATGTCAACCACTGTCAAAACATTATACATCTCTGTAGTTTCTTAGGATAAAGCAAGGAGTTGTTGCTCACATCTTGCTCGAACACTGGTGTGTTCTTTGTACTTAAACTTAGGAGTAATCTGCTTGCTAAGAAGCATCTTTGTAATCTCCTGTAAAACTAATTCTTGGTGAATTAGGATTCCTTGAGTGGTCAGTGTGGCCGGAGACTCGAGAAGACAATGGCGAGATGTCATTGTGAGAAAATCTTGAAATAGGGTCAGTAGCGTTATATTCATTGCGATGAATCCTTGAACGTCTAGCTGTGAAAGCCTAGCAGTAGATCTTGCGAGATTGGAACCTGCAGGTCAATGTTCGTTATATTCATTAAGTTGAATCCCTGAACGGTTCATTGCATGTTAGTCATAGTGCGGCTGTACAAGTTGTGAGTCACCGGCTGTTGCCCGTGCATCTGTAATCGAGATTGATTATAGTGGATTAAGACCATGTGTTCAAGGCGAAATCACCTGAGGAGGGTGGACTGGATTAGCCTTTGTGGTGAACCAGGATATATCATGTGTTCTTTACTCTTATGCTTAATGTCTTGTTTATATTTCTATACTGAGTATCAGAACCTTACACAAGCAAGTCAGAACCTTACACAAGCAAGTCAGAACCTTGCAACTCTGATAAGCTTCCGCTCTGCAAGTTCTGAATGTTACTCATAGTGTTCAGACTCTTGTAGGTTTTCATGCTTCATGCATTGCAAGTCTGAATGTAATTTCGTTAGTCAGAGTCTCTCAACGAACTCTAATGTTATCCTAAGTACTTTAACGACAAGATGAGAAAAGTTCTTAAAAGAATAAATACACAATTCAAACCCCCCTTTCTTGTGTCTTTCTCGCACCTTCAAGCGCCCTCATAGGGTTCTTAGCGCGGTTTGCGCTATTCCAACCCCTATTTAAGTCACTTTACAACACTTTTTAGGTTATGTTGTTGGGAACTTTTAACCCCAACTTCATCAAACATATTATGTGAGTAGAGTAGCTTAGAAACAACATTAGACTGTATATCTTGATGATTCGGAGGTGGATTTGCTTCAATCGGCGTTGACAATCTGAGAGATTCTTGTTCATCTTCTCTCTTCTCTTTGTACCCTCTATTTGTTGGGGTTTTGTATATAAGTTTATCTTGATTGTATGTATATTTATGGATCTTTGTATAAAATCTCTTTTACAACTCTTAACCGATGTCATCTTTGATTTAATCTCTATCTTAATGGGTTTGATTCTCTATAGACATATACTTTTCAAACTCGACCTAAGATGAATATCTACTGGTTGTGGAAAGCGGTCTAATATTCACATGTGTGTCAGATCTTAATGCTTTGTGTTGCTTAGTTGTGTGAGTCATCATCTCCAAGAGAATGCGGTTGATCTCTCAACGTTTGTGTTAGACATAACGTCTTGTTGTGAGTGATCCGTGGGGATTTTGACGAGTGATTGCGGTTGCGTGCATTTGATCCATAAATTTTTTAGTGCTTGATGGGTAGATTGAAATACAACTCCTGACGAGTTTTCTCATGTCTTAAGAATGTATTTAATTTCTTGTCTTATGTTTTTCTTTTTCATATTACTCTTTAAAACCATTCAAACCCAAGCTTAGAGACGTAGAGATTGTCAAACGACATTCTTTCCCTCGCACCGATCCCTCTAGAGACGATATAAATCTCGGAGGGAATGCTTCCGAAAATAATAATTTTTTTTACTGCTTTACCACTTCAACAAAATGGCGTCGTTGCTGGGGATTGGCTTTGATATTAAATCGCATTGCGATAGTTTCTATGTTTTGGAGCTTTGTACATACTTGTCCATAGTTGTTTTTCATATGTGATTGTAAATATTTGTTTCTGTTTCGTTTGTTCACTTATCGTATTTATGTTTTGTCCATCATGTTTGTGTATGTGTTTGTAAATATTTTTGTTATTCGTTTACGTTTGCTCAAAGTGTTATGCTTGTTTATTTGATAGTAGTCGGTGAACCCAACAACATGGGGAGCTTATACATAAATAAGGCGTCGAACTTAGAACGTGAAACAAACACTTGTTGGGAGGCAACCCAATGGTTATTGAGTTTGTACATTTTTATATTTAGTAGTATAGTTAAGATAAAGTGATAATGGATGGACCACCTGTGAGAAATAACTTGAAAAACTAAGCATGCATGTTCGTGCTTAGCGCGCTCAGAGGGCGCTTAGAGTGCCATGTTTTGTGTGAAAAAATATCTCGTTTTCCATCCACTTTCACCAATTTTGGTCTTTATGTCTAGTTAGTTTTAGTTCATTTTTTTCAGGATGTTAGAAATTTTTATGTTTTTTCTCATGTTTTGTTTTTGATTAGCTTGAGGATGCATTTTGTGATTGTTCAAGTTTGAGTGGTTCAACAAGAAAATGTTATGGTAGTGTGAAAAGTTTGAAAGAAAGTTGCATTGTCCAGGTTTGTGTTTATTGCTTTTCCAGAACATTACATGTTTATGAATCTTAGGCTTTGTACAAATTACATGACAATTATTATTTTGCAATTTTTGTTCAATTTTGAATCACTTTAGTTCATAGCTTAATGTGAGGAACCTTTCCATTGTTTACTAAATTGCATGGAGACCAACTTTCTTGTTTAACACGTTTCAATTATGTTTAATCTTGTATTTGTGTTGTTTGTATGATAGCACTAAAATGATCAAGGTATTTTGTTTGATTTTGAGCACAACCACTTGACCAAATAGTCAAGCTACCTTGTAAGTGAGTGAGAATTTCCTTACCCTTTTGATCCCTTGTTAGAATCCATGTTGGTTTTGAAGTTCAATTTTGTATGGACTCTGATATTTTTTTCTTGAACCATAACCATGCCTTGTTATTTGAGTTTTTACCCTTGCCTAATAAGTTTAGGAGCATTCACTTTACATGTTGGTTGTATTCAAGTTGGAGAGAAGAAAGGTTGGTTGCTAAAAGGTTGAGGAAAAGAAAAAGTTTGAAAAAGAAAGAAAAAAGAAAAAAAGAAAAGAAAAGGAAAAAACATTGAAAACAAAAAGAAAAATTAGAATAATATTGTGCTAATAAGTTGTGTGGAATGGTGTAACAATTTGGAAAAAAGAAAAAGGTGATTGGAATTTGTGAGTGCTTGAGATTGTGAGAAATGACCACTCTCATTTGATTATGCAAGTTTTTGTTTCTTTTACCTTGAGAAAATAATTGTTTTTTTACCCAGGCCACATTACAACCCTTAAAACCCTTGTGATTTTTGCTTTTATACTTTCAATATGAGTTTTTTTAGATGAATGCATAATTTGAATTTTTGTTAACAAGATTGTTGTGTGTGAGTTTGTCCCTCGTGCTGTTTTTTTCTTCATCTCTTGATGAAGTTGTGCGTTACATGTGATTCATTCTTGAACATTTGTATTGCTTTAGAATTTTTGACATTTTTTTGTACTTATAATTTGTTTCATAATCATCCTGTCGTTGTAGTTTAGTGGTAAGCACTACCGTACGTGTACTTTTGATTTGTGTACCATAGATTTGTTTTTAATTTGTAAAGACTTGTTGAACACAATTTCTTGATAATTGCTTTTGTTTGAACTGATCGATTCTTATTTGAAGACAAACAAGTTTAAGTTAGGGAGAGTTGATAAGTGCTAAAATGTACTGATTTTTAGTGTGACTAATTAGCACTTATTGAATTGATTCGTTTGTTTTCCTTTAATAATCCCCCGTTTTTGTATAAATTTTGTATAATTTACATGTCGTTGTATATTTTGCGATATTGTGTACATATTATTGAGTTTAACAGGTTTTCATTTGTTTTTATAGGTAATAATGCATGGTTGAAGTATGGACCCGTTTGAGTCAAGAGGGATGCTTCAAATGCAGTTTTGACCAACAAAATATTGGCATTTGCGCTTAGCGCAACTTTTAGCGCGCTGGAATCTGGATGGAAATAGCTGGAGTATTTTTGTTTTCCCGACTGTGCTTAGCGGGAGCAGGATCGCACTTAGCGCACTCTAAGGCGGTTTAAGGGTACTTTAAGTGAGATCGTGCTTAGCGCAGTTGTAATAAATACCATTTTATAATTTTTTATCTCATTTTTGTAGCTATTCAAACAAGGATATTTTTTCATTGTCATATAGAGCATTAAATAAGCTTTCCAACGCTTCCGACAGTGCGTCAATCAGAGTTACGGTTCGAAAGTTATGAAGAAAACAAGAATTTTTATTTTGTTGATGGCGCTAAGCGTCCTCATAGCGTGCTTAGCGCGATTCGCGCTATTCCACCCCCTATTTAAGTCACTTTTCAGCCTTTTTTAGGTTATGTTATTGGGAACTTTTAACCCTAACTTCATTAAACACATTATGTGAGTAGAGTAGCTTAGAAACAACATTAGAGTGTATATCTTGATAATCCGGAGGTGGATTTGCTTCAATCGGCGTTGACAAACCGAGAGATTCTTCTTCATCTTCTCTCTTCTCTTTGTGCCCTCTATTTTTTGGGGTTTTGTATGTAAGTTTATCTTGATTGTATGTATATTTATGGATTAATTGATGTCATCTTTGATTTAATCTCTATCTTAATGTGTTTGATTCGCTATAGACATATACTTTTCGAACTCGACCTAAGATGAATGTCTATTGGCTGTGGGAAGCAATCTAATATTCACATGTGTGTCAGATCTTAATGCTCCGTGTTGTTTAGTTGCGTGAGTCATCACCTCCGAGAGAATGTGATTGATCTCTCAACGTTTGCGTTAGACATAACCTCTTGGTGTGAGCGATACGTGGGGATTTTGACGAGTGATTTAGGTTGCATGCATTTGATCCATAGATTTTTTAGTGCTTGATGGGTAGATTGAAATACAACTCCTGACGAGTTTTCTCATGTCTCAAGAATGTATTTATTTTCTTGTCTTATGTTTTTCTTTTGCATCTTACTCTTTAAAACCATTGAAACCCAAGTTTAGAGACGTAGAGATTGTCAAACGACATTCTTTCCCTCGCACCGATCCGTGTGGAGAGGATATAAATCCCAGAGGGAATTCTTCCAAAAATAATAATTTTTGCTTGTCGCTTTACCCCTTCAACAACGTTTTTATAAGAACCTTTAAGCTAAACGAGTTCTGAATAATTTAAACTTAGGATTAACGAATTTGTTGATTTTGAGTAATTTCATGCAAGTGCATGTATTCAAAGTTTTTCTAGATGGGTTCTTTGTCCTCATTCTTCCTATATGAGCTAATTGCTTGAGGACAAGTAATGGTTCAAGCATGAGGAGTTTGACAAGTTGTATTTTTAATATTTCAAAGATTTGTTTTTATCGTTTATTCTAGTACTTTAGTTCTTTTTTTATTCTATTTTACTTTATTTCCTTGTTTTTTTTTTTGTTTTTTAGGAGTTTTTGAGGTGTAAGGACATGATCGAGTGAATATGATCTGAACCGAAAAAATTGCATGAAAATACCTGAGGATTGGACAAGAGAGCAGAGCGAACCAAATTTTCCAGTGGCCACTAAAACTTGGTCGCAGCTGCCCTAGAAGCATCCTTCTATTTTTGGAATTTGAGGCACTCAGGATTGAGGGCATCATAACCTGGCCATAATGTCCATTACGATAGTAATAACCCCAACGAACATTGGATTATCTGATTGTGAGTAGTTTTGTATCCTTCGTTTCCACTTTTCAGATGTTACATTTAGTTATTAAACCTCCTAATTGCCAATTATGGCCATTTTTAATGAGTTTAAGTCTATTTAAAGCTTTATAAAACTCAAAATATACACACATTACACATTTTAAATATCTACAAGTTTGAGTTTATATTTCTCAGCATTTTCGATTTCTGCAAAAGCCTTCATAGGAACACGTATTGTTGTAACTTCTTTTTAGGTTCTTTATTTTTTATTCTTATATTTCACCTATTTTTACTTTCATTCTATGTTTATATTTACGTTTATTGTTGTTCCTTTTGGATTTGTTGCATTATGAAAAACAACATGGAGTGTACAAGATGATGTTTTTGTGAAGAAAGAACACATGTCGGACAAAATGTTCCAGCATGTGTGCAACATATAGCCCTTGTCAGCAGGACTTGATGGATGTTGTTATGAGCATTGGGGTTCAATAAGATTTATTTCTATCTTTAGCATTGCATTAATTAGATTTTTCTGGTAGATTATAAGGGTTAAATCAAATCAATAAAAGATTTAAATTTGAATTCAAACAAATCAAATCTTTTTGGAGGTTTTTGAGAAACAGATAAAAACATAATCTCCTAGAAATCTAGACGTGATCAAATATTATGCGCATTGGAGAAAAGCCCTAAATATTGCATTTCTATTTAAGGAGACTCAAAGCTAACATTTGAAGAGTGTAAGTATTAAAGATCTTTGTGTTAGGGTTTCTATTTTGAGACTTTTTTGTTTGTGCGCCACTCTTCTGCCTCTATTCATATTCAAAGGCATGTAGTTTATTTTGTTAATTGAGTTGTAATTCAACAATAAATATTATGATTATTATATTTATCACTAGGGCCGGTGATTGAGATAAAGTGAGAGGGGTTCTCATATTTAGGGAGAGTCATAAATAGAAATACACAGGTATAATTAAGAAGAGGGGCATTAAACAAGGGGTTGTTCATCTAAGACACTTTGTATTAATTTTATTGATAGTTGATTTGTTTTCTTGGGTTGGAAGTCTCCCAGATGTAGGTTTTGTTTGCACTGAACTAGATTGACAAATATCTTGCGTTCTTTAATTGTTTTATGATCTTTTATCTATTTTCCATTATCTATCAATTTTGGTATAAGATGTTGAACACACTGGATTGAGCATTTGGTCCAACATCTCTCTCCTTAAGAACAAAATTTCAATTGGAATTAGAGCAGACACCTTGTTCTGTTTGGGTGTGTTATAGGGTTCTTATTCTTATCAAGATGGACAATTTCAAAGAAAGAGGAAAAGTTCATCCTCCAAAGATTCTTTATGGTATTAAGAATCCTACAAAGAATAAAGCAGCAGACCAAATGGATTACGATACTAAAGAAAATCTCAGGCTTTCTAATATCTTTAGTAAAGTCGTGAGAAAACTATATATGAGATATGAGAATAATGTCTCTACAAATGTTCAATACAATCAGGAACACAATTCCAAAAGGTGTAACTTTCAGCGTAAACGAATAGGTGGTGAAAATCTCAACTAGATCCAATGTCTTAAATGCAAAGATTTTGGACATATTCAAGTTGAATGCTCAAGTTCTTTAAGGAAACAAATACAAATTTACAATGTCACTTATAATGAAGAAGGTGGATCTGATCAAGCAAATAATGTTGTGACCTTTAAAGACATGAAATATATACATACGGGTGAACCATCAAATTCAAATAATATGTGTCTTACCTCTTTTCAGATAACATAATGCATAATGTCATCTCAACATCATGTCAAAAATCATTACAATGCATAACTTTGTTCTACTCCATTCCATTATACTATTGTAAATTGTATGGTAGTCAACTACGTCATCAACATATGAATTCCCATTGGAATGAGAAGTTTCAAAGGCAGCATCAACAAGTTTGGCGTGGCAAGCCTAATATTCTTGTTCTTATTGCTTGTACCTCCCACAGGGAATTTTCTGGTGAAGATTGTTATTTTAACAGTAGCTGCATTAGACATTTGATAGGAGGAAGAAATTATGTTACTCTTGGTGGTTGTACTATAAGACAGAGATGTATTGAGAGGAAGATGACTACTGCCAACACTATGATGCAAAATTTTGAAGAACATGTTCCAAACATCATGGAGGATATTTTAGATAGAGAAACTAAACCGTGGCTCAGAAAGCTTTGGAGTACAAAGAACCTTGTTGTAGAGAAATATGTCATTTGTATGTTTGACCTTAAAATTGAAGAAGGTAAAATTTATGACATGTGTCAAGTTGGGAAGCAAACCAAGATGTCATACAAGATTATTCAACATCTTACTCATGTTTATGAATTACCACTTATGGACTTTATGAGACTCATGCTAGGAGTTGTCATTGAAGGGAAAGTTGGTGGTCAGGCCAGTGGTCCTCCCAATATTGAACAACCAATAGTGGTTTAGAAGAATATGCTAAAGAAGACTAATGGTTATGGTATAATTCTTACTATTAGGGTTCCTTCTCATAATTCTAGAGTTTTCACTATTAAAAATCAAGATATTGTGTCTAGTGAAGCTGAAATTGGTGCTTCTCTTGGTGTGTTGAATCTCAGTTATAAGTTGTATGTCAGAAAACATGTCCCAAACATTATTCCCCATAATATTCCATATTTTGGCAAGTCTGATCTGGATGCTGGTGAGGGAGATCAAGATGTTGATAAAGAGATGTTGAACATCCAGTTTGACATGTTGGAAACAAAGTGTCAAATTCATAAGGAGAATGATAATGTGACCCCAGAGAATAATTTTGAAAATGACGCTGAGAACATTTTTATCGACAACCCCAAAAATAATATTAGTAATGATGACCATGTCCATGATGATGGTGAGGTTGATACTGTTGTACCCCATGTTGGCGTTGCTAATAAAAATAATGAGAAAAAAATCTACATTAAAAGGAAAGAAGGATCATGCCGCAGAAGACGTGGTAAGTAGTGATGAAAGCATATTTCTGGGGTTTGCCATCAATAGCAAGGTATATAGATTGTTTACTAAAGGCACGCAATCTATAAATGTCGTTGTTAATGATGTTCAAACTAAAATGACTCCCCATGGAGATTTTGATTTTGATTTCATTGGTCTTGATGTGGAGCATGTTTTTGCTGACAAAACATGAAACA
This sequence comes from Lathyrus tuberosus, assembly GCA_022829125.1. Lineage (NCBI taxonomy): Eukaryota > Viridiplantae > Streptophyta > Magnoliopsida > Fabales > Fabaceae > Lathyrus > Lathyrus tuberosus. Next base: position 4,167,231 of record JALAZF010000091.1, on the reverse strand, counting down.
TCATGTTGTCTGCTAAAGAAGATGGAAATTTATATGATGTTGAAACTTTTCCTCCTATTTCCCATATTGGAGCCATCAGGTTGTTACTAAGATTGTCATGTTTTTTTAATTTTAAACTTTATCAGATGAACGTGAAAAATGTCTTCCTCAATAGGTAATTGTATATATGTGGAAGTCGGTATGGATGCTACTTCTGATATCAACAATATGGAGGGTGTCAATGTGGAAGAGAATGAGAACCTGATGATAGTTTACATTTATGTTGAAGACACTGTGTTTTATAGGATGTCAAGTAAGATGTTAGACCATTTTTCTCAACAAAGAAAAGCTGAATTTGAGTTGAGCATGGTAGGAGATGTTACCTACTTTCCTGATTTTCAAGTGAAACAAATGAAGGAGTAAACCTTTGATTCCCAAAGTATATATGCTGGAAGTAGTTGTAGTCAATTGTTATGGAGTAACCAAATGCTCAAAGATGTCACTAAAGATGGTGATGAAGATGTCAACCAAGATGTGTCAGAAAACCTGTATGACATGTTGGTGATTGAGTTTCCAACTCAGAGGAAGGATGAGTGAAATGCCGAGCTTGATGAACAAGATGTGGTACTAAATGTTGTACCTCTTCCAATTATTGTACTAGTTGTTGCTCCAAAGACAAGAGCTAAGGGTACTAATATTAAGAAGGACAAAACTCCAAAAGGAAAGTTTGTGGAAAGTAAAGTTGTTAAGAAAAAGTCTCCAAAGAGAAAGTTTGTTCATTTAAGTGACTCTAAGACAAACAATGAAGATGTTTAGGATATTGTGCAAACTATAAGGAGAAAGGTTAGTGGAAAGAGAATACATATCCTCTTTGTTCCAACGGATCATGTTTCATTTCATTCTGAAACAAATGTTCAGAAATGGAAGTATGTTTTCCAAAGAAGGATTATTTGTGAAAGAGAGTTAGGTAAATAAGCTTTTGATTATGAAGATAAAATAGAGTTATTGAAAACAGTTAGGTTAACGAGAACTATAGCTGATGGTGGTCATTGTTATGAAAAGTTGGTAAAGGAATTCATTATTGTCATTTTTTATGAGTGTAATGTTAAAGTTGTGTAGAGATATGTATGATAGAGGAAAGTGTGTGAAGTTTTCCCCTTCAATCATTGATGACTATTTAGGTAGCAGCAAGTCTGCAGGGTCTGATAAGGTTCCATCTATTGACAAGACTATGACTAAGGAAAAAGAAGTTGGCAATGAGGAAGAAGAGGAAACTGCAAGTGAGAATGAGGAATAAAACTATGGTGAAACACTGAAGTATAATGAAATTATGAAGCTTCTTAGTGATGCATAGTTGTTGAAGACAATACTGAATGATGGATCTGGGTATCCTAAGTTAATGAAGGATTTTGTGGTTAAGAATTATGGTATTCCTCATGGTTGTTGAATTTCAGTTGCGAGTTATTTGATAGGAAATATTTCCTAGACATTAGACCTTCTAATGTTCCTGTTACTGATGAATCTAGTTTTGGTAATTTGCTAAGTCTGCAATCAGAAGTAATCTACTACTACTACAACACTAGTTTTCTGTACCAGGTAGAAACTCACGCTACCTTGAAAAATGGAGAATATTGTCTTTTTTAATTGGTTAAACATGTTGAGTCTCACGGCATCCAACCTACTTTTGGTGTTCTCTCTCTCTCTCTCTCTCTCTCTCTCTCTCTCTCTCTCTCTCTCTCTCTCTCTCTCTCTCTCTCTCTTTCTCTCTCTCACTATATATATATATATATATATATATATATATATATATATATATATATATATATATATATATATATATATATATATATATATATATATATATATATATATATATATATATATATATATATATATAATTTGTGATAGTTTGAGTGTTCAAATTAAATACATTATTATTTGTGATGATGAGATTGGTGCTGACCCAAGTGTTTTGACTTTGAGTTACATACTGAATGTTGGGATTGATATGGCAGACATTATGTCAAACATTTGTGCACATGTTGATGAAACTAATATGGTTTTTGATGGAGAAATGTTAGAGCATTTTCACCTCAAGTTGTTGTTGCTACTACGTAAGTACATTGTTATACACATTGTGCCAAAAATTGTGTTTGATAGTTGTTCGCCTGAAGAACAAAAATGTTGCTACTGCAATTTTGTGGTATGTGTTCCTGTGTTTTTGTTCTCTAATACATGTGCCTATTATGGGGTGGATTTTCCTGCTACCCCCCTTGCCCATTTTGAGAAAATTATGGGAGATGATGATATGATGAAATTCAAGAAAGGATGTTGTTTCTATCTGGTGTTCATAAGAAGTTGTTGGCTTTTGTTAAGTACAACAATTTTTGTTTGCTATCTTGGTTAAGTTCTTTTTGGCCCTGGTTCGGTATTGGCTTTGGAACTTTAACAATTGTTCTGCATTATGACATTTCAGTTTTTTGGTCTGATCCTGGCTTGGAAGTATTGTTCTGGTTCTTCTATCTATGCCTTTGCCAAATTATGGAAAAAGCGGGAGTGATTGATGTGTGCATATGATGAGTTGGTATGAGCTTGTCTTACTATGTTTTGTATATGTAACAACCACCACCTTGCATGATATCTGTTACTTTTGCTGTTGCTGCAGTATGTTCTGATGTGGTGTGCTACTTTTTGTGAAGATTTAGTCCTACACATCTTGTAAGTCATTTTAGCCAAAATTTTGCCAAAAAGGGAGATTGTTGTTCCTTTTGATTGACTGCATTTGGTAAAACAACATGGGTAGTACAAGTTTTATTTTGGTGAAGATGCATCTCGTGGGTCAAGATGTTCCAACATGTGTTTTAGCATCTGGCCTTCAACTATGAGCATGTATTTTAGTGATTTGATCGCCCTTTGTGTGTGAACTCTAATGTTTGTGAGCCAATCTCTCTACTGATGTTTGATAAGTAGTGGTAGTACTGAGTGACCAAACAATCCTGATTGACTACTACTGACTATTGATTTTGAGTGTGTGCATGCATGATTGATTATGTGCCTGACTGTTTGGGAGCATTATGTTTGATATGTTTATGATGTAGCAACCACATTACATGTATTCTAATTTTGTGTTACTTCAGCTGCTATTGTTTTCTATGATTGTTCTATTTGTGGTTTTCTTATGTTGCTCAGTTTGTATTGCACATCTTGTAAGTTTTGAAAGAATTGTTTTGATAAAACTTATTAAAGGGGGAAATTGTTGTTCCTTTTGGATTAGCTGCATTATGGAAAACAACATGGAGTGTACAAGAAGTTTTAGTGAAGAAAGAGCACATGTTGGATCAATTGTACCAGCATATGTGCAACATCTAGCCCTTGTTAGCAGATCTTGACGTCTGTTGTTCTGAGTGTAATTTCTGGTTAGGCTTCAATCAGATTTGTTGCTATATTTTAGCAATGCATTTAATTAGATTATTTTGGCAGATTATAAGGATCAAATAATATCAGTTAGAGATTTAAATTTGAATTCAAACAAATCAAATCTTTTTGGAGGTTTTTGAGAAATAAATAAAAGCAGAATCTTCTACAAATTTGGACGTGAACACATATTATGCCCATAGGAGAAAATCCCAGAAGATTGCAATGCTATTTAAGGAGACTCAAACCTAACGTTTGAAGAGTGCAAGTATTGAAGGTCTTTGTGTTATGGCTTCTATTTTGAGTCTTTTGTTTGTTTTGTTGTTTGTGTACCACTCTAGCACCTCCATTCATATTCAAAGGAATAAAGTATGGTTTGTTAGTTGTGTTTTAATTCAATAATCAATATTCTCATTATTTTATTGATCCCTAGGGTTAGTGATTGAGAAAAAGTGAGAGGGGTTCTCATATTTAAAAGGAGTCCTAAATAGAAATACACTGGTAGGATTAAGAAGAGGGGCATTGCATAAGGGGTTGTTCATCTAAGACATTTTGTACTAATTTTATTGAGAGTGGATTTCTTTTCTTGGGTTTGAAGCCCCTTAGATGTAGGCGTTGTTTGCACTGAACCAGGTTAAGAATTATCTTGTGTTCTTTAATTGCCTTATGATCATTTATCTATTTTCCATTGTCTATCAATTCATGTATTAGATGTTGAACACACTAGCTTGAGCATCTGGTCCAACATTTATCCCCTTAACAACATAATTTCATCTATGATTAAAATTATCCTTGCTTTTAAGTTAAACATGGGTGAGTAGTCGTATCCAGATTTAGGATAATGAGGATTGTCTAAATGACAAACCTCATGTAGATCTCAATTTGACATCTGTTAATGAGAAATTTTGGGCTTGTTATGGTCGTTTAAGGTCTAATGTATAAATCTCTATGAAAGTAAAGTTAGTCTTCGATATCATTAGTATAGTGAAAGAGTATGATTGATATCTAAGCTGAAAAGACCATAAGGTTAAACTGATGCTGCAAAAGTGTTTTTGGTGTAGCCCAGAAAAAATCTCTTTGAAAAATGCCAATCTTAGAGAATTCTGAGCCAATGAATTACGCTACAAAAAAACAGGTAATTCATTGGTCAAAATAAGATCATACCCTACCTAAAGGAGGCATAATCACTTTTATCTATACATTTATGCAAAAACAAATATTCTTGTAACAGAATGATAAACAAGAGTTTAAATGAGCAATTCATAGGTGGAATTCATAGTCCTAAGTCTTTCTTTATTAAATAAAAACAACCAAAATCATTTCAAAGCTAAATTGATCATAATTTTAAATAATTAATTATTTAAGCAAACTTGGTACTCCAAACGGTCTTTGCAAAATGATACTTTTATACTACTCTGATAGAACCGTGCATTTGCAACCTTCCTTCCAAGTTATGGGTCCCTTCGCTAGACACACCTTCTTAATGAGTCATCTTAAATGAGACACTTTATCTCTTTCTTCAGTTGGTGACATTTATTTGGGTGATAACCTATGACTTTATGGGATTTGCATAATTTGTTGGGCTCACTCCCTATCACTTCCCATTTATGGGGTTTGAGTGTCATAGATCGCCCTAATGTGGTACACTTCTCACAATATCTTCTATTTTTTAGTGTTTAAGGGTATATAATTTTCCATGGGCCTTTTGACTAGTTTAAAAGTGCCTATATATTGGACTAGTTATGTGAAATGATTTTTGCGATGGCTTGAGGACTGAGGTTCTCATCTATTTTCACTCCTTTGCGGCTATAACCCTTTTCTCAACATTGTTTTCCTCTTTTACCATTATTTCTTCCATCGAGACCATCGAATCTTGGATGAGAGATTCATTAAAATGTCATGCTTTGAGCCTATTTTGAAAGCATGTACGAAGCATTCTCGATTGAGGTTTATCACCTTTATAGTAGCCTCATTTAACCTCGCTAGATATTCTTGCAAGGACTCAAAATGTCCATGCCACACGTTGAGTAAGTTCATGGTAGAACCCTTATGCTCTTTGCTTGTAGAAAACTGGTGAATTAAATTTCTTGAGAGATATTGATAATTGGTGGTTGAGAACCTACGAAGGTTCATATACCAGTGCAAAGCCTCCTCATTTAATGTTCCATAAAGAAGTTTGCATTTGAGTGAGTTTGGTGTACCAATTATCGCCATATGGGTATTGATGGTGGTAACATGCTCTCGTGGATCGCTTTTTCCATCGAATGTCATAAAGGAGGGTGACTTGAAATTATTTTGGACAACTGCATTCCAGATTTCGATAGAGAGAGGTAAGGATCCAAGGCCTATATACCTTTCTGCTCGTTGCCATCCAGTTGTTGTTGTTGAAGGTTCAAAACATTGTTATGTAGGATTTTATTTTGACGATGTAACTCTTCCATATCGACTTGCTTCTCTGCTATTGCATATCAGACTTTATTGTTAGTACCCTCTTCGTCTCATAAAAAGTGTCTTATTTGTATTTTTTTTTGTCTCAAAATAAATATCACTTTACAATACCAATATAATATTTATTTTTATTTTTACTACTATACCCTTATTTATTAACTTTCACTCAATTCAATCACTCCACTATCTATAACTAATAAGGGCATTTTAGTGATATTAATTATATTATTAAAATTAATTTTTTTTAGTATTTTAATAAAAACTACACTTGATTCAAATAAAACATTTATTATGAGATGAAAAAAAATACTAATACTAGTCCTTATCATCGTTGAATGGTGGTTGGACTAAAAGAAATTTTAATTGAGCGTGTAGTTTATGTTAGTTTTACCGAAATTCTATCGCAACCACGAAAAATACTTGCATAGGAACAAACATAACACGTGTATTTACAAACAACCAATAATATTTTTTTTAATTAATTAAAAATAAAAAATAATATTTTCTCTCTCTTGCATAATAACCACCATCCCATAATTCTAATTAAAAACGAAATTAAATTTATAATAAATTAAAATTTTTCTCTCTTTTCATTAGTTGTTCCTAACAATAAGGATTTAGATGCGTTTCCATGCAAGTTTTTCTCCGCAACCACAATGCATTTGCGAAGAGTACAAAATTTGTGACCTTACTTATTGCATACCAGCAAAGTCGCAATATGACTTACCTTATATAAATCATAATATGGGACGAGTTGGCTCGTATGACATATATGCAACCATAGAGTTCTCTTCTATGGTTTTAGGAGATTTAGAGCAACGAGTCAAAATTTGTTGATGTCAATTGAATTCGGGTTATTCAAGATTAGGGATGGCAAAATGGATGAATTGGATAAATATGGATTGGATTGTTAATAGATGAATCAAAACAATCCATTAGTCCATTAACAATCCACTAAAATTTTCTTAAAATTATCCAATCCAATCCATCCGTTAAAAATAAAATCCATCCAATCCATCCATTAACATATTTTTAATGGATGGATATCCATCCATCCAATATTTTTTTTTATTTTAAAAAAATCGGTTTTTTTTCGAAAAAAAAGTCAGTTTTTTTTCGAAAAAAAAATCGGTTTTTTTTCGAAAAAAATCGATTTTTTTTGGAAAAAAAATCTGTTTTTTCCGGGAAAAAAATCAGTTTTTTTTTTTTAAAAAAAGTCGGTTTTTTTTTTTCGGAATAAAAAAGTCGGTTTTTTTTCGAAAAAAAAGTCGGTTTTTTTCGGGAAAAAAAGATGTCTGTTTTTTTTTTCGGAAAAAAAAGTCAGTTTTTTTTTTTCGGAATAAAAAAGTCGGCTTTTTTTCGAAAAAAAAGTCGGTTTTTTTCGGGAAAAAAAGATGTCTGTTTTTTTTTCGGAAAAAAAAGTCAGTTTTTTTTTTCGGAAAAAACAAGCCGGTTTTTTTCAGAAAAAAAAAGTCGGTTTTTTTTTTCGGAAAAAAAAAGTCGGTTTTTTTTTTCGGAAAAAAAAAGTCGTTTTTTTTTTCGGAAAAAAAGTCGGCTTTTTTTTGGGAAAAAAAAGTCGGCTTTTTTTTCGGAAATAAAAAGTCGGCTTTTTTTTCGGAAAAAAAAAGTCGGTTTTTTTTTTGGAAAAAAATGTCGGTTTTTTTTTCGGGAAAAAAAAGTCGGTTTTTAAAAAAAAAAAAAAAACGGTTTTTTTTCAAAAAAAGTCGGTCTTTTTCGGAAAAAAAATCGGTTTTTTTTTTCAGAAAAAAAAGTCGATTTTTTTTTGAAAAAAAAATCTGTTCTTTTTCGAAAAAAAAAATCGGTTTTTTAGGGAACAAAAATTCATTTTTTTTTTGAAAAAAAAATTAATTCTTTTTTAAAAAAAAATCCATTTTTAATTATTTTTTAAAAAATAAATCTAACGGAGAGAAAAATAATCCATTGGATCCTTAAAATATGTTGGATGGATTGAACCAATCCATATATATATAAATGGATGGATTTAATCAAATCCATTAACTTACTTTTTATGTGATGGATGAATTGGATGAATTTTTTAATGGATGGATTGGATGGATTTTACCTTAAAGAATTTCCTCTTTTACCATTATTTCTTCCATCGAGACCATCGAATCTTGGATGAGAGATTCATTAAAATGTCATGCTTTGAGCCTATTTTGAAAGCATGTACGAAGCATTCTCGATTGAGGTTTATCACCTTTATAGTAGCCTCATTTAACCTCGCTAGATATTCTTGCAAGGACTCAAAATGTCCATGTCACACGTTGAGTAAGTTCATGGTAGAACCCTTGTGCTCTTTGCTTGTAGAAAACTGGTGAATTAAATTTCTTGAGAGATATTGATAATTGGTGGTTGAGAACCTACGAAGGTTCATATACCAGTGCAAAGCCTCCTCATTTAATGTTCCATAAAGAAGTTTGCATTTGAGTGAGTTTGGTGTACCAATTATCGCCATATGGGTATTGATGGTGGTAACATGCTCCAGTGGATCGCTTTTTCCATCGAAGGTCATAAAGGAGGGTGACTTGAAATTATTTTGGACAACTGCATTCTAGATTTCGATAGAGAGAGGTAAGGATCCAAGGCCTATATACCTTTCTGCTCGTTGCCATCCAGTTGTTGTTGTTGAAGGTTCAAAACATTGTTATGTAGGATTTCAGTTTGACGATGTAACTCTTCCATATCGGCTTGCTTCTCCGCTATTGCATATCAAACTTTATTGTTAGTACTCTCTTCGTCTCATAAAAAGTGTCTTATTTGTATTTTTTTTATCTCAAAATAAATATCACTTTACAATACCAATATAATATTTATTATTTTTTTCACTACTATACCCTTATTTATTAATTTTCACTCAATTCAATCACTCCACTGTCTATAACTAATAAGGGCATTTTAGTGATATTAATTATATTATTACATTAATTTTTTTTTAGTATTTTCATAAAAACTACACTTGACTCAAATAAAACATTTATTATGAGATGAAAAAAAATACTAATACTAGTCCTTATCATCGTTGAATGGTGGTTGGACTAAAAGAAATTTTAATTGAGCGTGTAGTTTATGTTAGTTACTTAGTTTTACCGAAAATCTATTGCAACCACAATGCATTTGCGAAGAGTACAAAATTTGCGACCTTACTTATTGCATACCAGCAAAGTCGCAATATGACTTGCCTTATATAAATCATAATATGGGACGAGTTGGCTCGTATGACATATATGCAACCATAGAGTTCTCTTCTATGGGTTTAGGAGATTTAGAGCAATGGGTCAAAATTTGTTGATGTCAATTGAATTCGGGTTATTCAAGATATTAGAATAAACTAAAGTTTTATTTTTTTTAAATTGGCAAAACGATAAGAAAATAATATAAAAAACATTTAAAAAAATTAATTTTATATTATAGAAAATATAAAATTATTATTTTCACACATAGTTTCAATTTAAAATTGTTTAACAAGCGCGTTAAAACAAAAGTTAGCATAACTTTGGAATTAATTTGATATATGTAACTTTTCTCTTTTCATAATTTTCATGTTAGTGTCAAATGAAATGCCTAATCCATCTTGCAACAACCACGCACCACTCACTCTTTACTTTTATTCCCTTTTCCGCTCAAATTTACTTTTCATGAAAATCATGCTAATTTCAGCCGTAAAAACCTTTCACGGTACTCATCATTTCATAATTTAAATCTCTTCTTTCCCATTATTAACAAAACACATCACAATGTAAATTAATTTCTCATCTTTATTACGATAAATTAAATCAATTAATTATTCTCAGTATGAAAATACAAAACTTTTGTCTTACTATTAAAATCAGTGATATTTAATTATTTATGTAAAAAAACAAAAACAAAGTAAAATAAAACAAAATAACTCTCTCTCTAGAGTGACCCATGTATACACATGCAGCAGCACTATTATATAAATGCTGCTGTGACCATAGCAAACAAATCTCTTATTCTCTTTTCCCTCCTTATAACTTGTTCTATCTCTGTTCTTTGTTCAACAGAGATTCAAAAATGGGCACCAAACGACACCGTTTTCTCTTGTTTTTTCTCACTGTTACGGTTGTGATGATGAGAGTGAAAGCAAAAGGTGGGTATGGTTCACCGGAACAGTGTGACCTGTTCACCGGAACATGGGTGGTGGATGAGTCATATCCGCTGTATAAACCAGCCACGTGTCCGTTTATAGAACGTGAGTTCAGGTGTGAAGCAAATGGACGGCCTGATCTGATTTACACCCATTACAGATGGAAACCACTGTCCTGCAACTTACTCAGGTTATCATTATTACTCTCTTTCTCTTTCTTTTCATTGGTTGCTTTTTTTTTCTATTGTCATTTTCACTTTATTTTTATGTAAGAACAGATTATTTTATTTTATTTTTTATTTTTTACTTTTGTTTCTACAGTTATGCATATTTAGATTATTGTTGGTTGTTGTCATCAATATTCAATAACTATATATAACCTCCAAACACATCATTCATTTTGAGTTATAATGCTATATTATTTCTATGTATATTTAAAAATAAAATAAAGGTCATTCTTAACATTTTTTCACGTAAATTAAAAAAAATATAATAAATGAAAATGAGAATTTCGATTTTACTAAATTAATTTAGGCTTAAATGCACTTTTGGTCCCCCTAGTTTAGATTTTTTACACTTTCGGTCCTCCTATTACAAAACCTGCGATTTTGGTCCCTACATTTTGATGGTCTTGGCAATTTTGTGGCCCCCCTCCAATTTTACTCCAAAACAGTACATGAACAGTGCACTGTTCATGTACGGATATGCACTGTTCATGTACGGACATGCACTGTTCATGTACTGTTTTGGAGCAAAATTGGAGGGGGACCACAAAATTGCCAAGACCATCAAAATGTAGGGACCAAAATCGCAGGTTTTATAATAGGCGGACCGAAAGTGTAAAAAATCTAAACTAGGGGACCAAAAATGCATTTAAGCCATTAATTTTTTTAAATATTGGTGTATTTTAATTATTATTTATAAAAGATGATAAAAATAATAAATTAAATATTAATTAATAATAATATATTCTAATAGTAATTTTGTATTGAAAATAACAATTAAACAATTAATTTTATATTTTTATTAAAATTAATGCATAATTTCCAAAATAATTTTTATTTATTTAGTTTTTAACTTGTGTTCTACGTAGTATTGAAAAATAAAATTAAAATTACATTAAAAACTATATGAGACTTATTATTTTAATACGATCAATTTTTTTATTGAGACATTTATTTTAGGACAAGTAATAATAATTTTATATAATTTTATAATAATTTTATATGATTTTAAAATATTGGTGTATTTTAATTATTATTTATAAAAAGTGAGAAATATAGTAAATTAAATATTAGTTAATAATAATATATTTTAATTATTATTAATATAATAAATTAAGAATATTAATTAAAAAATAATAATAATAAACTAAAATAAAATTACATTAAAAACTAGACGCGACTTGTTATTTTAATAAGACAATTTTTTTTTATTGAGACATTTATTTTGGGACAAGTAATAATAATTTTATATGATTTTATACATAAAAAAAGTTGGCATTTTACTTTTTCTAAGAAATAACTATTGAATAATTTTATTTTTATCATTCTAAAATAAAAATATGGAAAATTGAAGAAGTTTAAACACTTTTTTAAAAAAAAATTATTCATGATTATTAGAAAAGTGCAGGAAATCATGTGACCTTTAGGTATGATCCAATCATTACAGCCTGTAAAACAACTGGATTATTATAGTATAAAAAAAAAAAAACACATTAGCAGAGGTTCGAATGTTTGGCTCGGAACTATGAGGAGTTAATGTAAGGTTCGAATGTTTTGGCTTGGGTTGAATTTTTAACATGTCTTTGTGATTCCTATAAAACTACTCATATTATTTTTTTAATATGTGCGAGTGAAAGTATCTATTTTAATAAAAAAGTTATTACTAATATGTAATGGTTATTAATATGAGTTAAATTACTAACTAGAGATAGATTCTGAATTCTCGTGTTCTTTCATTTTGTATGGGAAAAAATGGTGTCGGTTCACTCAATTGTGGGCCCGCTATAGACAGAAACTCTGAAACTCTTGTTTGTGTTTTACCCTTTTTGTCCTCTCAAATCTTATCTTATTCCCAATGTGTCCATCATTTTGTATTTTTGTTCTAACTTTAGCTTTTCGGGGAAAAGTAGTTACTCCAAGCAACTTGAACTGAATGTGGCTAGTGAAGTAAGCAACAAATTATAACGATAATAATGGACGCAACCATATGCTTTTTTTAAAAACGGATTAGTCATATTTTAATCATATCCATAATTAAAATTAAATCATAATAATAATTTTATTATGTTTAATGGCAGATTCAACGGAGAAGATTTTCTGGAGAGAATGAGAGGGAAGAGCATCATGTTTGTGGGAGATTCATTAAGCAGAAACCAATGGCAATCTATGACTTGTTTGCTTCATTCTGCAGTGCCGAATTCTACTTACACTGTCGCCAGAGTTGGAGATGTTTCTATATTTACATTTACGGTAACAAACTTTTATTTCTTGCTAGAATTACGTAAATCATTATCATTGGTAATTGCGGCAAAATCTTGCACTAAAAAATTAAAAAATGCACAAAATTTTTATAGTATCTGTGCTCGCAAAAATCTACAAAAATATAAATGTATGGACTAAACATTTTAGATTTTAGAAAGTGCAGATTTAAAATTTTATGATTTTTTCGGAAAAAATAAAGACATATCGGATTCATTTTGTTATCCTTAATTTTTATTTGTAATAGACAAAGTGTGAATAGAGTTACATTGTTTGGTTGGTGTTAAGTCATATAGAAGTGGTCCCTTCCTTGTTGTCAATACTAACAAGTAACTTGGGCAAATGGCTACATGTTTTTAATGCAAGATCCAACTCCTATCCCCTTTCAAAATCAGAAAGCTTTTAATGATTAATTAGGTGACACATATCATGGTTACTTATATTTTCGGTCATGCCTAAATTAACATTCTTTACTTTATCATAGTCTTTCATTTTACCTTGTTTAATTAAGGTATTTGGCTTTAATTGAGATTCTAGAATAACTTTAAAAGCTTTAATTGAGGTATTTGCACTTTACTTAGACTTCTAATTTTTTGTACCACCTAATATTCACGTCAACTTAGCCCATTACTCTATGAGTTTAATGTGATTGTATGTTTGTGACCTAAGTAGCTAATTGTAGGTGCAGTCAATAAATCTTTAGTTTTTCTACTTCACCTCAAATTCTATTTGATCATTATTTTTTAGTTTGTGGTTTATAATTATTTTACTAACTTATAATTTTTTTTAAAAACTATTTGGAATTGTTTTTGAATTTATAGCTTTTTAACTTGTTATATTTTCTTTCATTTTTATTTTTATCATTTTAACAAAAAATTATTTTTATTTTTTACAATTTAGTTTAATTTAAAATAAAATTAATATATTTTAAATAAATAAATTGAAAAAGTCAAATTTTATATTTAAAAAAACTATGAATCTTTTTTTGTAATTCTTTTTCATTCTTTTTCTTTTTATGTTTCTATTTTACCTTCTTTTATTCTTTTTCCCTGCCGATTCTTACATCACTCTTTAATGCTCCTCACTCATAATCTATAATCCGACGTCCGTCAATAAAAATATTATGATATTATATTTATTAAAAATTATTTACATCTGTTTATTGTTATATTTAATTTTAAATAAAAATAATTATTTTTAAATTTAAATTAGTTTAATAATAATAATATACAAACAAGTTTATATAATAATCAAGTTACTAATTAAAGAATATTATCTTATCTCATTTTATATATATCAACTATCCGCTTAGCTTATTATCTATTAGTTATTTTTGCAAAATTTGTTAGAGTTTCTAGATTTCAATGGAAGTGTAAAGAGAAAGAAGAAGATACACTAAGAACAGAGAGAAAAGAGTTTTGCAGCAGATTGTGTAATTTTATTTAGCAGACAAAAATGGATACAATGTTACAACATCCAACACAACATCTTATATATATTGGACTATATACACTAAGCCCAATATCTACCCAAGCCCAAAAGTATTGAATTACATTTTAACATCCCCCTTAATTCAAAACTTTTGCATTGAGACAACATTCAGCATTCTTCTCAATTCCTTGAATCTTTCACTGTTCAGTGGCTTGGTCAAAATGTCTGCTATTTGTAGTTCAGTCTTGCAATGTCTGAGCTTGATTCTTCCCTTACCAACTTGGTCTCTGAGGAAGTGAAATTTTGTGTCAATATGTTTGCTCCTGCCGTGTGATACAGGATTCTTGGCCAAATCTATTGCTGATTTGTTATCTACCAACAGCTTCACTGCTTCTTCATTCCAAATCCTCAGTTCTTTGAGTAGTGCAGTCAACCACAAAGCCTGACAAGCAGCTGAGCAAGCTGCTATATACTCTGCTTCACATGTTGACAGAGCTACTACATTCTGTTTCTTGGAACTCCAAGATATGGGGGAACCTGCCAACAAGAAAACTTGTCCCATGGTGCTTCTCCTATCATCCATATCACCACACCAGTCAGAGTCAGAATATGCTACAAGGTGTAACATGTTATCTGCTGTGTTGTGACATGAGAATAGAATGCCCTGATCCAAAGTTCCCCTCAAATATCTCATTATTCTCTTGGCAGCTTTCATGTGTGAGTGCCTAGGATCACTCATAAACCTGCTGATCAATCCTACACTGAAAGTTATCTCAGGCCTGCTATGACATATATATCTCAGACTGCCAACTATTTGTCTGAATAGTGTGCCATTAACATGTCCTCCATCTTCATCTTTTGTCAGCTTTACATTTACTTCAGCAGGGGTCTCTACTGATTTGCTTCCCATCATGTTGAACTTTTTCAGTACCTCCATCACATACTTCCTCTGATGCATAATGGTGCCACTTTCTGAGTATAAGAACTCAAGTCCCAGGAAATAGGACAGTATGCCTAAATCAGTCATCTCAAACTCTCCTTTAAGCTTTCCTTTGATCGCTTCTATAGCACTTGGATTGCTGCCAGTGATGACTAAGTCATCAACATACAGACATAACATCAATAATCCATATTCCTCCAGAGTTTGTACATACATACCATGTTCTACAGAGCATTTCTGAAAACCAAGGCTGTTGAGGTATGAATCTATTCTTTTATTCCATGCCCTTGGTGCCTGTTTTAGACCATAGAGGGCCTTCTTCAACCTCAACACCTTTTGCTCTTCACCTTTGCATTTGAAGCCAGGAGGTTGCACCACAAATACTTCTTCATCCAATGGCCCATTCAAGAAGGCAGACTTAACATCTAATTGCCACAATTTCCAGTTTTTCCAGCTGGCTATTGAGACAATTAATCTCACAGTCTCCATTCTTGCTACAGGTGCAAATACCTCATCATAGTCCAGACCCTCTTGTTGCATGAACCCCTTTGCCACAAGTCTGGCTTTGTGCTTGGCTATAGATCCATCTGGCTTGAGTTTGGTCTTGAATACCCACTTGACAGCAACAGCCTTTTTATCTTGAGGTAGGCTTACCATTTCCCAAGTGTCATTCTTTTCAATGCTCCTTAACTCATCTTCCATAGCTACTCTCCATACTTCTTTTGTGATAGCTTCCTCAAATGTGATAGGCTCTACATCAGCCATAAGCGCTATATGCTGCACCATGTTTTCTACCTCTGACATATGACCGGCAGAATACACTTCATAATCATTTAGATGAGTTGGAGGATGTCTTGTTCTTGCAGGTCTGCCTGTGACTCTTTGCTCTTCAATTTCTGCTGCTTCAGGCTGTATGTTCTCACTTGGTTCTCCATCTTCCCACTCAAGTTGAATGTTGGAGCTAGCATTGTCTTTTGGTGGAGTGTCTTTCCATGATCCTGCCTCATCAAACAAAACATCTCTGCTAAACATTACTTGCTGCTTCTCTGGGTTGTATAGCTTGTATGAGCCAGTTGAGTTGTATCCAACAAAGATCATTTTTTCACTCTTATCATCTAGTTTCTTCCTCCTTTGGTCTGGTACATGTCTGTAACATAGGGAGCCAAATATTCTAAAGTGTTTGACTGAAGGCTTGTGTCCTGACCAAGCCTCTTCAGGAACCATTGAGCCAAGCCTTTTGGTTGGGCATCTATTCAACACATATACTGCAGTCATAGCAGCCTCACCCCAGAAGTTGTGTGGAAGGCCTTTCTCTTTAATCATGCTTCTCACCATATTTAGAATTGTTCTGTTTCTTCTCTCTGCAGTGCCATTATGTTGTGGTGTGTAAGGTGCAGTCACTTCATGAATTATGCCCTGTTTTCTGCAGAAGTTTTCAAAATCTCCTGATGTGAACTCTCCACCACCATCTGTTCTCAGTACCTTGATTTTCTTCCCTGACTGCTTTTCCACAAGAGCCTTGAACTCTTGGAATATCTTGTACACCTCATTCTTGGCCTTGATTAGGTATATCCAAATTTTCCTGCTCAAGTCATCAACAAAGGATACAAAGTATCTATTTCCTCCTAGTGATGGTGTATCAAAGGGACCACAAACATCAGAGTAAACAACATTTAGTATCTCACTAGCTCTAGAACTGATGTGATTACTAAATGAGTTTCTAGATTGTTTGCTAATCAAGCATTTCTCATAGATTTTGTTTAGAATCTCAATTAGGGGCAGTCCTGTAACCATTCCTTTTGACCCTAATTGTTTTATGTCCCTAAAATTCAGGTGACCTAATCTACGGTGCCACAACCATGATTCATCATTTAAAATATCAGCAGAGAAACATTGTGTGTCCATGGTGTTTAGACTTACCTTGAAGGTTCTGTTCTTGGCCAAGGGTGCTTTCATCACCATGTTTCCATCTTCATCAATGATCCTTAAGAAGCCATTGTCAGAATTTGTTGAGAAACCTTTCTCCAACAGCTGACCTAGGCTTATCAGATTCGTGGTCATGCCAGGTACATACAGCACATTTGTGATCACCACTTGCTTTCCATCTTCTCTCTTAACAGTGACATCACCAGTTCCTTCAGCTTGAGTGGTTCTGTTGTCTGCAAACTTTACCATACTCTTCTTCTCTGGATCAAAGTTAATTAACCAGTTTCGATGTCCTGTCATATGATTGGAACATCCAGAATCTATATACCAAACTTCATTGTTCTGCAGCTCTGGATTGGTTAACATCATTAGCATGACTGGTTGGTCTTCGGCACTTGCTTCTTCTTTGGCTATGTGGGCTTGATGTTCTTGTTGACTTGATGATGCAGTACACTCAGATGAAAAATGTCCAATTCGATTGCAGTTAAAGCATTTGAGTCTCTTTCTATCAATTTTCTTCTTTCCTCCTCGCCAGCTTGTTGATCCTCCTCTTCGATTTGAACCGCCGGATTGATCTTGCTCAGTCTTCTCTTGTTCTTGGCTATGGGAATTCTTCCAGTTTGTGCTTCTGCTTTCTCTTCCACGACCCCTACCCTTCGATCCAGGTTTGCCATTAAAGCCACCTCTTCTTGAAATGTGGGCTTGTAAGGCTTGATTCTCACTGACTTTCTCTGTGCTCCGTTCAGTGATTCTTTGCTCGTGTGCTTCAAGGGTGCCTTGCAATTCTTCAACCTTCATTTCTTCTATTTTCTTTGATTCCTCTATTGCCACCACGACGTGATCGAATTTTGGAGTTAGAGTTCGTAGAATCTTTTCAACAATTGTCTTATCTTCAAGCGTTTCTCCACAATTCTTCATCGAGTTTCTGTGAGTAGTGATCCTGTTGAAGAATTCTGCTATCTTCTCGTTCTCTTCCATTTGCATCAATTCATATTGACGTCTCAATGTCTGTAACTTCACTTTCTTCAGCTTCTCCGCACCTTCGTTGCACTTCACCAAGATCTCCCATGCCTCTCGCGAAGTTGCAGCTCCTGCAATCTTCTCAAAATGCGCTTCATCAACACATTGATGGATCAAGAATGTGGCTTTACAATCTTTCTTCTTGTTTTCTTTGTAAAGCGCCTTCTGTGCATCTGTGGGATTCGCAGGGAGTTCTGAGTAACCTTCTTCCACAATTTCTGTGACTTCTTGGTACCCCATTATCGCCTTCATCTGCACTCTCCAACGATCCCAATTCTTTCTGGTGAAGACAGGAAGGTTTGTCGTAAACGTTGCGCCGGTTTGCACCATTGTGAATTGCAATGATCAGAACCAGAAGCTCTGGATACCAGTTGTTAGAGTTTCTAGATTTCAATGGAAGTGTAAAGAGAAAGAAGAAGATACACTAAGAACAGAGAGAAAAGAGTTTTGCAGCAGATTGTGTAATTTTATTTAGCAGACAAAAATGGATACAATGTTACAACATCCAACACAACATCTTATATATATTGGACTATATACACTAAGCCCAATATCTACCCAAGCCCAAAAGTATTGAATTAAAATTGAATTCATCATTATCTTAGGGAAACATTGATTGATATTTTAGTTATTTATTTAATAATTTGCAGGAGTATGAAGTGAAAGTGATGCTAGATAGGAACGTGTATTTAGTAGATGTCGTCCGAGAGGATATAGGCAGAGTGTTGAAGCTAGACTCCATTGAAGGAAGCAAGCTATGGAATC
This sequence comes from Lathyrus tuberosus, assembly GCA_022829125.1. Lineage (NCBI taxonomy): Eukaryota > Viridiplantae > Streptophyta > Magnoliopsida > Fabales > Fabaceae > Lathyrus > Lathyrus tuberosus. The sequence goes on along the minus strand of JALAZF010000091.1, from coordinate 4,148,699 downwards.
GGGTTGACATGCTTATCTTTAACACATGGCATTGGTGGTACCGTAGAGGACCCACTCAACCGTAAGCGTATTATTTTTACTATTTTGTGCCATTTATTTCTCAATCAAGTTTAATAAAATAATAAATTTGAAAACCAAAATTCAGATGGGATTATATTGAAGTGGGAGGTCAAGTTATGAAAGATATGGATAGAATGAAGGCTTTTGAAAGAGCACTCATTACATGGGCAGCATGGGTAGATGCCAACATCGACCCCACAAAAGTAAAAGTCTTCTTCCAAGGAATTTCTCCTTCTCATTACAAGTAAGCAAATTATAAATCTTTATTATTTTTAAATTCGGCGAATGAGATTGAGTTAAACCGGTCTAAATTATTAGATGATTCTCAGCGGTGATATGGTTATTGATAGTTCAGCATGTGGTTACTGATAGTTCAATATGTTATTAAAGTTAGTTATGCACGTGGTTACTGCCAACTCAATATGTGATCATTAACTAAAAGTTAATTAGTAATATGATCCTCTATAAATGATAAACTCAATTCCATTCCAATAATACTTCTCTCAATTATTATTTTTTATTTCCTTTGATTTATAAATAACTTGTAATTCAAGTTATCCAACCTAAACCTTAATATAGGTTACAATTGGCATGACAATAATGTTTCTATTTTGACCTTTGATTGCAGTGGCACCCTATGGAATGAGCCAACTGCAAAGAGCTGTATCCGAGAGAAGACACCGGTGGCCGGATCGACATATCCGGGCGGACTGCCGCCGGCTGTGGGTGTGTTGAAGAGTGTACTAAGCACAATTAAGAAACCGGTGACATTGCTGGACATCACTACCCTTTCACTGCTGAGAAAAGATGGTCATCCTTCTGTTTATGGACTTTTTGGTTTAAAAGGAATGGATTGTAGTCATTGGTGCCTCTCTGGTGTTCCAGATACTTGGAATGAGATACTCTACAACCTTATTTAGTCTCATTATTATTTATTTTTTATTTTTATAATTCATCAATTGGGGGGAATTATTATTGGATTCTTATAATTGATAAAAATTTATATAGAAAAATTGGGTGGATAGATTGATTTTGATAGCTGGATACCCTTTTGTAATGCATTGTACTCAAAATTTAATGAAAATAAGGAAATTATTTGGGAATAACAGTTTGTTTGTGTTCTAAAGTCTTTATATTTTATTTTGACACCATTTTAACACAGTTTGTTTGTGCTCTAACCTTCCATTACATGAAGAAAGAGAACAGATTGAATGATGATTGAAGATGATTCCTCAAGTTTCTCGACCCATGTCCACCCTCTTTTGATCATTCTCTTATCTCTTCTCTACTAATTGGTTCTTGAAAATCAGAATCTTTCTAAAATGTCAGTTGTTGGTCTTTAAATTGAAGTTGGGTAAGTGTAAATTCGCTTTGCCAAATCAAGTTTCTTCACTCTAATGTTAGTTTTGGTAAATTTGCTTTACAACATCTGATTTTTCAAATGCTTAGTTGGTTTTCCACTAGTTGAATCTATTCAACATATAATAACACGGGAAATGTATATAACAGCAATTTGGAGAAATGCACTAATTCACTAAAATCACGTGTAGAGCAGAAATGTTATCGTGGGCAAGAGCTTATAGAGGAATCAGATTTAGGATCCATCTAAAGGATCTTTGCACCCCAAGATCAACAAACTGTTATAACTATCATATTATATAAAGATGAAGTGCACCATTTTCTAGGTAGAATTCAAATTCAAATTTCATTCACTCCTCATACTGATTTGATTATTAAAGTGATAATCTTGTAGGCTAGTTCCATTCTAATCAACTCGGAAACTCAATTCCATCGCTGCAACCTACAACCTGCAGTCTTCAATCTCTGATCAATTCTAGTTCTCTAGAAGAACAAGGACACGTGTCAAGGAAATCACCTTTGAGGCAACCTTTGAGACAAAAGTAAAAGTAGTTACTAAAATTGCAGGATCAACCCAAAAGACAAAAGTACCTCTTTTGATTTGTGACTCATGATGGGCACCACTTGCATAAAATTGAAAAAATAGTATGTTGTAGAAGTATAGATGACAAAAGGAACAAAAGTAACGCCCTCAAGAAATTGTGAAACTGGCTCCACAAAGATCGTACAATACCTTACCAAAAGAAAGTGATAGACATTATCCGAGATCCAGATCGCTTTACAAAAACACTTAAGTACTTCAGTTTCTAAAGGCCATTACAATAGAACATACGAAAAAACATTAAAAGCATGTGACGCATTTAAAGCGCAAGTTCTAAATGGCAACAACGTCACATCTACTTCTTTCAAGGGGCATGTGTACTCTTCAATTCACGAGTTTACAATTATTAAATACTTTGATATCAAATGTCGATCTCCTCCTGCACCTAGAATCATACAATTTAATTAATGTTTTCCTAGTCATAATTATATTATGTGCAACACAGATGAAACTTCAAGAGGAAATCCTAAAATATGAACTTGTGGTGGCATATTTATGGATAATTTAGGCGTTGAGTGAGAATATAGAGTAGACAAATAATCTAGAGGGGTAAATAGACTCTTTAAAAACACTTCGACTAATTTTCCAAAAATAGAATATCAGAGGTTTTCAAAAATGTGTGTTGAATGCTTAAAGCGAAAATGTGAAGATTATATTTTTTGGGAATTTGATCATGTTAACACTTAACCAATTCACAAATACCAAAGATGGTTTTATGATGATACACAAAAGGTAATAAATTGATTTAGTTGTAAATTTCACGAGGTGTGTTTATACAATGATTCAATATCTAGGAATTCTAATTTCAATAGTTTCTTAGAATGTAATCGCCACTAAAGCTCGATTATGCACCAATTCTAAGAAAAGTTAACTTTACGTAATAAATCACTACCAATTGAATAAACGATAAACTCCGTTGAGAATTGAAAACCTATGCATGCAGTTTTCTACGAAAATTAAATGCAAAAGCGCGCGTGTGTGTGTATGTGTGTATGTGTGTGTGTGTGTATGTGTATGTGTGTGTGTGTGTGTGTGTGAGATTATGTTCACGAATGGAAAGATATTGAACACGATTTTGGAACAATTCCCAATTACTTAAACCAGAAAAATAGAATATAACAATAAATAGACACAACAGAAGGCAATGAAAACACACGAGATTGCGCAATTTGAATTGTGACTGACAAGAGTTAAAGAAGATTTTTGTTGTTGTGCTTGATGTGCTCCAATCTTGAGGTTTAGGGTCTTCAAGGTCTTACATATGACTTGAGTTTGTAATTGTCTTCAATGTGAAGTCTGGAGTCTGAGTTGAGATCTAGTGCGGTGCCAATACCGAAGATCAGTCATATCAAGTGATCAAGAAGCTTTTGATCACTTGACTGGACTGCGGGATTATGTATAATACGAAGTGATCAATTGATCAAATTGACTTTGCCCAATAATTCATTCAAGGCATGGATCTAGTTATGAAAGCACCTAAAAACTAGTCTAAAATTAACTAAACAATTAAAAGTTAGCCAAAAAGTCTAATGTGAATTTATTTGAAACTTATCCTAAGGTTCTAATTGAAAATCCTCCTAAAAATTAATGATTAAGTTCTACATATTCATATTAATATTCTTTAGGGTTGAATATGGTTTTGGTCCCTGATGAGTCCAAGCTTTTGAGGTTGGCATCAATTTTGATAAAACTAACTTGACAGCAAGATGTTGGACAAGATGTCCTAACATGAAGAATTAACTGAAGATCAAGATGTTGGACAAGATGTCATATCATTATGATTCGACATCTTTGTCTGTTACTTTTCAGTATTTAATAATGCTATTTTAATTCTAGATTTCAGATTATTTTGGGACTACTTATTTTTCCTAGGTGGCGTCTAAGATTGAGGAATCAGAGATTCTAATTATAATTTGAAGATGCTGTTTCTAAATTTGGAGACACTTTAGGAAACTTTGGATTGAAGAAACTATTCCTTAGGAGAATCGTTGCTGCTTAGTGAGCTTAGGGTTTGTATTTTGTGAGCCTCTCTTGTGTCATGTTGATACTAGAGTTGGACTGTTTACATTGAGTTGTAATTTCTGTCACTGCTGTGATTAAAAGGGAATTGAGAAGGGTCTCATACCTAGGAAATGTCTTAGGTAGAAATTAAGCACGGGTAGTGATTAAGTGATAAGTTGTAATTCAGAGGTTGTTTAGCTTAGAATTAATACTATCTAGTGGATTTCATTCCTGACTTGGTAGCCCCCAGACGTAGGTGTTGTTGTTTGCTAAACTGGGTTAACAATCACTGTGTGTTTGTTTATTTTCTGCATTTTGTATTTTGCTTTTTATTGTCATTGTGTTTGAAGCAGAGATCAAGTGTCTCGACATATCTCAGGACATATGAGATCTGCTACCAGAATTTCAATTGGTATAAGAGCAAGCATCTTGCTCTGCTTCTGGGTGAGATTCAAGGAAGTTACTTTCTGGTGCAATGGACAAAGAGGGAGGAATATTGAACAAACCACCCATTCTTGATGGATCCAATTATGAATATTGGAAAGTGCGGCCTTCATCAAGTCTATGGATGGTAAAGCTTGGAAGTCTGTGGTTAAAGGATGGGATCCACCAAAGGCTAAAGATCGGGAAAGGAAGATTACTTATGTGTTGAAGCCTGAGGAAGACTGGGATGATGAAGATGACAAGCTTTCTCAAGGTAACTCCAAAGCATTAAATGTCTTATTCAATGGCGTTGACAAGAACATCTTCAGGTTGATCAAGAATTGTATTGTTGCCAAGGATGCTTGGGAGATTTTTAAGACTGCTCATGAAGGAACTTCTAGGGTGAAATCTTTAAGACTTCAACTTCTCACCACCAAGTTTGAGAACTTGAAGATGAAGGAGGATGAAAGTATTCAAGACTTTCATATGAATATTGTTGATATTGACAATACTTCAAGTGATCTAGGAGAAAAGATTCCAGAAGCCAAGTTGGTTCAAAAAATTCTAAGACCTCTTCCAAGGAAATTTGATATGAAGGTGACTGTTATTGAAGAAGCCCAGGATATAACACCATGAAGGTGGATGAGCTCATGGGATCTCTTCAGACTTTCGAACTGGCAATCAGTGAGAAATTTGAGAAGAAGAAAAGTATAGCCCTGGTGTCTAATCAAGATGAGTGTGACCCTAATTCCAATGAGGAATTGTCCAAGGCTGCAGGGCTTCTTGAAAAATAGTATAACTAACTGTTGAAGAAACTGGACGAGAAGTCAAGATCTAATGTCAAGACTCAGTCATCCGACATCAACAGAAGGAAAGATTCTGGAAGAAGAACCAATAATGATAAGAAATCCAACAAAGGAATGAGAATCCAATGTTATGAGTGTGAGGGGTTTGGACACACAAGAGCTGAGTGTCATACCTTTCTCAAGAAGGAGAAGAAATGCTTATCTACTTCTTGGTCTGAAGATGACTCCTCAAGAAAAGAAGAAACTGTTAAACATGTTTCTACACTTACTGGAGTATATGATTCTGACAAAGAATCAGATGTTGAAGAAATCACTTCTGATGAACTGGCTGCCTCTTATAAGGAGTTGTGCATCAGACGTACAGAAGTTTGTCAATTAGGGCAGGATCAATAAGATCTTATTGCTTAACTCTGTGACGAAAGGTTGAAGCACTTGGCTACCATTTTCGATCTGGAGGATGAAGTTGTATTGCTCAATTCAAAACTTGACAATATGACTAAGTGTATAAGAATGCTTAACAGCAGTTCAGATGTGCTGGATGAAATTCTTCAAGCAGGAAAAAATACTGGAAATGTTAAGAGACTTGGTTATAATGATAAAGAGAAAAGGCCTGGTGTGAATTCTGCCCAACAAAAAAAGGGCAGGATCAAACGACGTCAAGTAAGATGTCCTAACATCGATAAAGACCTCAGAAGAACTCCTCAAGAAGAATGAATCAAGACTGGAAATGTCATCACCGTGGTAAGTATGGCCACATAAAGCCTTACTTCTACAAGTTGCATGGTTATCCCAAATCAATGACTCGGCCTAGAAGAAGAAATGATGTTGCTAAAGCAAAGAAGAAGTAGATTCCTAAGAATGAAACTGTTGCTCTCATAGCTCATACCTCTCTAAGAGCCTCTGCCAGAGAACACTGATATTTTGATAGTGGTTATTCTAGACACATGACTGGTGTCAAGAAGTTTTTGGTTGATATTAAACCATATTCCACTAGCTATGTCACCTTTGGAGATGGATCAAAATGTGAAATAAAGGGTGTTGGGAAGCTGAATTATGCTGGGCACCCTGGCCTGAATAAGGTGTTGTTTGTCAAATGGTTGACTGCTAATCTGATAAGTATCAGTCAACTGTGTGACAAGGGTCTAAAGGTTAACTTCTCTAAATCTGAGTGTCTGATAACAAATGATAAATAGGAAGTTATCATGAAGGGTGCTAATCTGATAAGTATCAGTCAAAGGGTTGACTGCTAATCTGATAAGTATCAGTCAACTGTGTGACAAGGGTCTAAAGGTTAACTTCTCTAAATCTAAGTGTCTGATAACAAATTATAAATAGGAAGTTATCATGAAGGGTGCCAGATCTAAGGATAACTGTTACTTGTGGAATCCTTTTGAAATAAAGTGTCCTTCCACCTGCTTGATGTCAAAAGAAGACAAGGTAAAGACGTGGCATCAGAAACTTGGCCACTTACACTTGAAGAGAATGAATGAAGTATTGTCAAAGGAAGCTGTCAGAGGTATTCCTAATATAAAAATTGATGAAGGAAGAGTATGTGGCGAATGTCAAATTGGAAAGCAGATAAGGATGTGACATAAGAAGCTTTAACATCTGACCACTTCAAAAATCTTGGAGCTACTTCATATGGACTTGATGGGACCTATGCAGGTTGAAAGTATTCGAGGAAAGATGTATGCTTATGTTGTGGTGGATGACTTCTCTAGATACAAGTGGGTGCATTTCATCAAAGAGAAGTCTGAAGTGTTTGAAGTGTTCAAAGGACTGTGTCAAAAACTTAAAAGAGAGAAGAATTATGGCATAGTTAGAATCAGAAGTGATCATGGGAAGGAATTTAAAAAAGAAAGTTTGATGATTTTTGTTCCTCTGAAGGAATTAATCATGAGTTTTCTTCATCAATCACTCCTCAACAGAATGGTGTAGTTGAGAGAAAGAATAGGAAAATTCAAGAATGTGCTAGGGTCATGCTTCATGCCAAGAAACTTCCATATCATTTTTAGGCCGAAGCCATGAATACTGCTTGTTATATTCTAAACAGAGTAGCCATCAGATCTGCCACATCACCTACCTTATATGAGCTATGGAAAGGAAGGAAGCCGTCTGTGAAATACTTTCATGTTTTTGGAAGTAAATGTTACATTTTGGCTAACAGTGAGCAAATGAGGAAGATGGGTCCTAAAAGTGATGAAGGAATCTTTCTGGGATACTCTACAAATAACATAGCCTACAGAGTTTTCAACTCTAGAACTAAGGTTGTGCTGGAATCCATAAATGTCGTGGTTGATGACTCAACTACAGAAGCTGGTGTCACAGATGATATTGGAGCTTCTTTCCCACGAGTGATGAAGATGTCATAGAAGATATCGAAACATCACATGATGCTCCTGAAGATGGTGCAGACTCAAATAATGTTAATCCTGAATCTGCAGAGACTGAGAAATTTGACAAGGGGACCCTCCACCATAATTCAGGAAGATCATTCTAAGGAGCTTATAATAGGAGACCTGAACGGTGGAAGAATGACCAGATCACGACAAGTTATTGTTGGCTCTTACTTTGTCTTAAAGTTGGAACCCAAGAATGTCAAGGAAGCCTTGACTGATGAATTCTGGATCAATGTTATGCAAGAGGAACTGAGACAGTTCAAAAGGCATGAGGTATGAGATCTTGTACCAAGACCCAAAAGGTAAAATGTTATTGGTACAAGATGGGTGTTTAAAAACAAGTCTGATGAGCAAAGTGTGGTCACTAGAAACAAGGCTAGACTTGTTGCTCAAGGGTACACTCACATTAAAGGAATGGACTTTGATGAAAATTTTGCTCCTGCTGCTATATTGGAGTCTGTTAGATTGTTACTTGGAGTGGTTTGCCTATTGAAATTCAAGCTATTTCAAATGGATGTTAAGAGTGCCTTTTTGAATGAACACTTGAATGAAGAAGTTTATGTGGAACAACCAAAATGATTTGTTGATCCTACATTTTTAGATCATGTGTTCAAATTGAAGTAGGCCTTGTATGGGTTGAAACAAGCTCCAAGAGCTTGGTATGAGAGGCTAATTGAATTCCTCATCAACCATGGATACAGAAAAGATGGAATTGACAAAACACTATTTGTTAAAGAGAGGGATGGAAAACTCATGATAGCTAAAATATATGTTGATGATATTGTGTTTGGAGGGATGTCGGATGAGATGGTTCAACACTTTATCAAGCAAATACAATCTGAGTTTGAGATGAGTTTAGTGGGTGAATTAACCTACTTTCTTGGTCTCCAAGTTAAACAGATGGAAGACTCCATATTCCTTTGTCAAGGGAAATATGCAAAGAGTATTGCAAAAAAGTTTGGCTTGGAGAATGCTAATCACAAAATAACTCCTGCTCATACACACTTAAAGTTGTCTAAGGATGAAAAGGGTGTTAATGTTGATCAGAGTTTGTATAGAAGCATGACTGGGAGTTTTCTATACCTTACTGCAAGCAGACCTGACATAAATTTTGTTGTAGGAGTCTGTGTTAGATATCAAGTTGAACCTAAAGTCAGTCATATTAATCAAGTCAAAAGGATTTTGAAGTATGTGAATGGTGCATGCGACTATGGTCTGTTATACTCTCATAGTTCTAATTCCATGTTAATAGGATATTGTGATGCTGACTGGGTCGATAATGCTGATGATAGGAAGAGCACTTATAATGGATGTTTCTTTCTGGGAAACAACTTGATTTCATGGTTTAGTAAGAAACAAAATTGTGTTTCTTTATCTACTGCTGAGGCTGAATACATAGCTGCAGCTAGCAGTTGTTCTCAAATGATGTGGATGAAGCAGATGCTGACTGAGTATAATGTCACACAAGATGTCACGATACTTTTCTGTGACAACTTGAGTGCCATCAATATTTCAAAGAATCCTATTCAGCACAGCAGGACTAAACATATTGACATCAGGCACCACTTTATTAGAAATCTTGTGGAAGACAAGGTTATAACATTGGAACATGTTGCCATAGAGAACCAGTTAGCTGAAATCTTCACTAAAGTCTTGGATGCTAATCAATTTGAAGTGTGGAGGGACAAGCTTGAGGTTTGCCTGTCATAAGATTTGTAGTAGTCAATTTGCTGTGGGAATACTATTCGTGTAAGGGTATATGTGTTCCCACCAAATAGAGAGAGGTCTTCAAAGACAACTCTCATTTGTAGCATTTTTTTTCAACAATATCCTGATATTCAAATGAGGCTGATGATGAACTTGGTGGAGATGAAGAAGAGAAAGAGGATGATGAGGCTACTGAAGATGATGTCTGAAGATGTAGTCTTATTAATTTTTGTGTGGTTATGTAAGGGCTTGATGCCCAGGATAATTTTTGGCACTTCATGTGCTTGTTATATACTTTAATCTCTTATGTTATTGTTTAGTTATCTAGTTAGTTTAATTGCCTTTGTCATATTATGGCTAAAAAGGGGGAGTAATACTAACTTTACTAACCACTCCACTACTAACCACTTACTGCTGCCATTGAAGGGGAGTGCTCTAATCTATGGCTGCAGAAGAAGAAACTGATTGAGGGGGAGGCTTCAGAGTGTCTTGTTTATTCCGCTATTGTTGTTCTGAATGATTTTTTTTGCCTCTGTCTTATGTTTCTGCTTGCAAGGGTTATTTAATTAGTTTTAGCCAAAATCTGTCAAAGGGGGAGATTGATGAGTCCAAGCTTTTGAGGTTGGCATTAATTTTGGTAAAACTAACTTGACAACAAGATGTTGGACAAAATGTCCTAACATGAAGAACTAACTGAAGATCAAGATGTTGGACAAGATGTCTTATCATTATGATTCGACATCTTTGTCTGTTACTTTTCAGTTTTTAATAATGCTATTTTAATTCTAGATTCCAGATTATTCTGGGACTACTTGTTTTTCCTAGGTGGCGTCCAAGATTGAGGAATAAAAAATTTGGATTATAATTTGAAGATGTTGTTTCTAAATCTGGAGACACTTTAGGAAACTTTGGATTGAAGAAACCATTCTTTAGAAGAATCAGTTGCAGATTCTGTGTAACAGAATTGCTGCGTTTTGAAGCCCAAATCCAAGTTTATGGTTATAAATAGGATGAATTTAACCTAAGAAAAGTGTGGAAAATACATTGTTGCTTAGTGAGCTTAGGGTTTGTATTTTGTGAGCCTCTCTTGTGTCGTGTTGATACTAGAGTTGGACTGTTTATATTGAGTTGTAATTTCAATCACTACTGTGATTGAAAGGGAATTGAGAAGGGTCTCATACCTAGGAAATGTCTTAGGTAGAAATTAAGTACGGGTAGTGATTAAGTGATAAGTTGTAAACCGGAGGTTGTTTAGCTTAGAATTAATACTATCTAGTGGATTTCATTCCTGGCTTGGTAGCCCCCAGACGTAGGTGTTGTTGTTCACCGAACTAGGTTAACAATCACTACGTGTTTGTTTGTTTTCTGCATTTTGTATTTTGCTCCTTATTATCATTGTGTTTGAAGCAGAGATCAAGTGTCTCGACATATCTCAGGACATCTGAGATCTGCTACCAGAATTTCAGTCCCTATAAAATTACCAAATTTTGTTTTTGGTCCCTATAAAAAATTAGCGAGTTTTGGTCCCAACAAAATAATTATGCACATAGTTTTAATCCCTACTTTTAAACCATGTGTATTTTTGAATGATTATTTTCCATAGAACGTTATAAAAAGTTCCTCGAAAAAAAAACTCAAAATTTAATTTATAAATCGAGATTTTTATTACTTTTATCATTATTTTTATAATTTAAAAAAATCATATTTAATTCTTCTCATTTTAAAAAATTATATAATTTGGTAAAGAAATATTTTATAGTAATTTGAACACGTATGAAAAAATTATTTAAAAATTTAAAAATTTGGGAGTAATTAAATATTTTTCAAAATTTTAGAAAATAACAAGGATTAAAACTGCATGTATAAAATTTTTGTAGGGACCAAAATATATATATTTTTTTATAGAGTCTAAAAATAAAATGTGAAATATTTATAGGCATCAAAAACATATTTAATCATATTCTTTATTGTTTTTCAAAATGTGGATTAAAATGGTAAAAACATTAATCTAAAAAAAGTAAGCATGAATATCATCAAAACATTTAATAGAACTAAAAGAAGTAAAAGCTAACAAGATTCAAAATAAAAACGGGGGTGTATTGTGTATGGGGGTAAACTGGCTGGGCCAAAGAGGCTCCCAAGCCCATAGCGTGTTTGCAGGAGAGGTTAGGGGTCTTTGAGCTTCATTGTCTAAACGCATTGCTTTCACCATCATCAGAACCTCAACTGAGCTAAAGTCTCCGCCGCGCCGGAAATTACCTTTGGCGGCAGCGAAGGTCCAACCACGGCGAGTTAACTCTTAACTCGCTCGTCCCTCCATCCTCTATCACAATCTTCCATCAACCTTCCCTAATTCCTACTACAACCTCTGAATCGAAGCAAAAAGGCGCGAACCCTAAAAACGAAAAAACGGAAATTAAACTGCAAGGAGGAGGAATCAAAGTCCAGCGCCATAGGGCTTTGATTCCTCAAGTGTGACTCTACATGCTGGTGACTGAAATCAAAGCAAGATCAAAAGAAGAGAGTGGGACACCTACTTGCGAGGCGGATATAGCACCGAAGTTGGTTGAAATCGGTGATTTGATGATTGATGAAAAAAAATTGAGAGCGAGTGAAATGAGGATGAGTTTCTGTAAGTTTCTGCAACTGGGATTGGAGAAAGAGTGAGAATTGTCATGAACTGATTTATAGATAATTCTGTTGGAAATTCCAGTTAAATTCATCTGAAATTCAACCGAAATTGCCTTGAAATGATAAAAACGGTTAGAGGCCAGTTTGGTTAATTCAGTTAGGAGGTTAAGTTAGTTATGCCTTAGTTGGAATTAGTTATGGGGAATCAGTTAGTTCTGTTAGGAAATTCTGTTAACTGAAACACTCCAATCAATTAGTAATATTCTGTTGATTTCTATGAGCAGTTAGTTTGAACAAGTGAAGAAGTTAGTGTTAGCTTGGATTAAGATGCAGTTGGAATTAATCATATATGTGAGAACATGTTGGAAGCTCGGTTAGTGTATTTGTTTATGCCAACCATATTGAATCTTGGTTGCAGTTAGTTAAAAAATAAAATCTGTTATGGACATTTGCTTGATTCTGTTATGGAGATTTGCCATTTTGTGACCTTAGTTAAGTGTATGTGAGCTGGAAGTGAATTTGTTTTGTCTGGAATTTAATTGTGAACTTGTGATTTGCTGCTGATTTTAAAAATGCAAATTTCACATGGGAAAATGGTCATGAGGTGAACTAATTGAATTTTGTGTGGAGACCTTGGTAATTCTGAGTTATGTTAACTTGCAACTTGAGTTTATGAAATGTGAACTTGTTCATGAAAAGTGCAGTTCTGTTATGCGTTGGATGAATTTTAAAAGCATGATTGTGTTAGTTATGAATGGATGCTCATGTATGTCTAAGTGTGAAATGGTTCTTACTAGCTTAAATTGATGAATGTTATGTTAACTACACGAGGTTAGCTTCATTTTTTACTTGAATATGTGGTTAGTTGCTTTGTGATAATGTGTATGCATGCTGATTATATGTATTGGTGTATTGAATCAATTATGTCAAATGGTTTTGAATGGTATGACTTATGTGTGTATGTTTTACTTGGTGCAGGAAACTAGGGTGATTTTGCATTTCAAGATTGGCATGTCAAGTCATGGCATGTGGCTAAAAGGAAAATGAAGAAACTAGGTCTAGAGTGAATGTTAGGGTTAGGGTTTAGTTGGTTGACTTGACCAAAAAGTCAACTGTAGGTCAAAGTCTCAACTTCTTTGTAATTGTGTATGGATACTTGTAATCTTGGTTTTGTAAATGGAATGAACATTCTTTTAATGAAAACGGTTCTTGACCTAATGCAATGCCTTGTTCTTCAAGTAATAGCTCATTTCCCTCCAAAATTCAATTAAATCACTTTGAATCATGAACTTGAATGCCATATGGACTTTGAATGAATCAGTTGAATAATGAAGCAACAGATTAAACAAGCCTTCAAACAAATAGTCATGTAGGAAACCAAGGTTCACAGATGATCATACTTGATGATGATAATGAAATGATGCATCCATAATGAGCAAATAACCCCTTTCAAGAATTAAGAGTTTCATGATCAAGTCCAAAACAAGATGTTAGTCACATAAACTTACAATCAAATCCAAACCAAATGGTCACCAAGATTAGGGTTCTATGTATGATGGAAAATAAAGATGTAATCTCCATAAACCAATGTCTTAAGCACCAAGCATCAGAGCTCCAAGAGATGAACAACCATGTCAAAAGTCAAATAAATCCAACATGATTGATCCAAATGGAAGGAGACCCTAGCCCATGAGACTTGTCAGACCAATCAACAAGAATTTAAGCACAAAACCTTTGAATCAATGATATGCATGCAATTGTGAATGAATATCTTATGATAGATGATTATATATAAGTATGTGTGGAAATTGGCAAAAAGGATGCAAGAAAAAATGAGATGCACAACAAATTTTAAGTTTTTGAAAGCTATAGGTCGGCCTATGAAAGCAATAGGTAAGCCTATCAAGGTACTCAGGTCGACCTAAGTGAGGCGACCTCTGGGCAGAGCCTACAGGCTTTAATATTGATGCGTGGAGGTCGGCATGTCCAAGCTATGTGTCGACCTATACTGAAGCAAAAGCTTCTATAGGTCGACCTGAACTCGTGTGTGTCGGCCTATGCAACAATGTTCACACATAAAACTTTGTTTTTTGATGTATGTAGTATGTCTAAGGTTTTTCCAATTATTTTCAAAACCATTTGTATGCATCCTAAGGCTAGAATGATTTATTGCACATCTAAACTTTGGTTGATACCGTCCAATATACAAAACTGCTAAAACATTCTCCTAGTTTTGACATCATTCAATTGAAATCCATTAAAATTAATTCATTAAAATTAATATACTAGATAAATTGAAATCTATCTCTTTCATAGTCATTTTTAATTGTAATCTATCTACTGTCCTCACATTCCTCTACTCTACTAGCTATTTTTGGGCACAAACAATTTACAACAATCAAGTTTTGCATAACTAAACTTCAATTCAAATGATTAAAGCTTTTATGACAACAACTTTGATGAATATACGAACACTTTTCAAGAAGAAAAAAACAGGGAGACAAAGAAAAGAAACCTTCTCAGTTCTTACAATAAAACATACCACTAACCTCATATTGAGCGTTTAGTTCAATGCCTAGTATTTCCAATATTTAATTTGTAACACACATTTTCATAGAATAGAACCCCGTAACACTAAGCTAGACAACTTTGACATACATCACCAAAAGGATTGGATCTTGAATGCACAATAACAAATAGAATCTTGATCCTAGCTTCAAATAAAACCTAATTGATTTAAATCTCGCGTTTGTCTGTTTTTGGTTCGAAACATGAAACCCCAAAAATAATCAAAAAATAATAAAGAAAGATATCAACTTTTGCAGTTCTTATTCATCGTAACTTCTAATTCTCTTATTTATTAAAATTACTACAAAACCGGGGTTGAAAACATGATGTTTGTTGAAGAGAAGTGAAAATCAATGAGAAGTTACTAGTTTACATAAAAATAAATGGTTAAAAATATGTTTGTGGTTTTCATAGACATTTTTTTTTTAGTCCCTAAAAAAATTAAAGATTAGTTCTCCTAAAATTTTTCATCCACAATTTTGGTTTCTCCTGCAACTTTGTAATGGATTATACCACTTAACGATAAGTGTGGATGAAAAATTTTAAGAGAATCATTCTTTAAAAAATTTTTTTAGGAGGAACGGTTTACTACTAATATAATCATTTGATAAAAGAATAAATAAAATGAATATAATTTATTTTTAATATTATTAGTATCCATGAATATATATATATATATATATATATATATATATATATATATATATATATATATATATATGCCAATACTCGTAAATATCTCAAAATCCAAATACTCATGGATATCTCAAAATACGGATATTTTATTTACTAAACATGACGGGTGGCGGAGAATTAGTACCCATGCTCACGAGTACCTATTATAATCCCTAATTATTACTGATTCAACCCGGTCTAACTCTGATTAAACCTTCAAACCTTAAACCTTTACTTACACCGGTTTAACATCCTATCTGATTTTAATTACCTTATACATAACCATTAAATTTTAATCATTAAAATTAATATACTAGATAAATTGAAATCTATCTCTTTCATAGTCATGTTTAATTGCAATTTATATAATCATATATTAATCAAAACAGTTAATATATAGTTTTGGGATAAAAACAAATAAAGTATTAACCAAAAGCGTGTATTTAAACCTAATTTTAGGATGGGAGATCGCCTATAATGGATCAATATTATATTTAAACCTAAAATCAATTATTAGCAAATTAAGAAACATATTTCCTTGTATTCCATCATGCTATGAAATAACTTGTATCATAAACATAGAGGGATAGGGGGGCAAAACAAAGTAAATAAGTCTCTTCTTCTCCAATATTATGTTGTATATAGATATAGAGTCTGTTTGGTAAGACTAAAAAAAATGTTTTTAGCTTATAGTTTTTAGCTTTTCACCTCATTTTGATTAAAAAGTTTTGTTTGGTAATTACCTTTTAGCTTTTAGCATATAGCTTTTCAACTAGCTTTTAGCTTTTTTCAAAAGCTATTTGAAGTAGCTTTTGAGCTTGTAGCTTATGTCTTTTTATTCCAATATATATAATTGATTTTAAAAGATTGAATTTAGGAAGATTTTGAATAATGTTATAGAAGATTTTTACTATTTTTCTCTACTTTATTAAACATTATAATTATTTATTACATATAAATTATATAATTAATTTAGAAATAGTGTTGATAATTCTCAAGTTAGTGAAACATTGGAGGAGAATCAATAAAATCAACAAAAGTGAAGAAAATTCAGAATATTATTACAGTTTTAATCTAAAATATTAGACAATAAACTTATTTTTGTTATTATTTTAGATTATTATAACTAAATTCAAAATTATAATGTTATTATTTCATGTATCGAATAAAAAATAATTTAATTTAATAATATAATAAGATAATGAAATCACTAATTTATTAATTAAAAATGTCCTTTTAGGTCATTTTGTAATTAACAACTAATTTACCAAACACTGAAATTAATTTATCAGCTATCAACCATTAGCTACCAGCTCCCAGTTAATTTTACCAAATAGAGCCATAGATTATAAAACAAAAAACATCCACCTAGTTTGAAAAGTTGAGGCTCAACACCATCCAAAACACCAACCATATGCCTACTGCAAAAATAACTTGAGATGAGTATAAGTCCCCTGGTCGTCGTCATCTGTTCTCCCATCGTCGTGATAAGGGATCAGATCAATCAACTTTTCCCAATATCTTACCAAAGAGGGAGTTAAGGACTAAAAACAGAAGAGAAATGTACATGATAGATTAGTATTGGTTATCTTATTATAAAGACCTATGTTAAATAAACAATAAATACCGTGATAGTAGCAACATCTTGAGGGGGATGTTTGAGGTCCATATCATCAGGAATAAACCTTAAATCAAGTGGATTAACCTCGTATTCAAACCTAACACCATTGCTTTTTTTATAAATTTGAAGTGCTGTGTCACATGAGTCACATGTCAATATTCAGATAAGAAGATGAAATGCAAGCAGATATGTTGCAGATGGAATCAAGATCCATCGAAGAAGATGAAGCAGAGTTCAAGTTTGTTGAGAAACAGTTAGAGAAAAATGAATAGTGTAAATTCTTGTATATTCACATTATCCACATAGATGGATATATATATCATTTGTACAAAATAATGAATGGCTGTAAATGAAACTAATAGTTACACGTGTTAATCATCTAATGAATGATACTAATACATAAAGCTAGATATATATGCTAATATCCCCCCTCAAGTTGGGCAGTGGATGGTACAAACTCCCAACTTGTCCAAACTACTCTTCAAAGATGGTGAATGAAGGGGTTTAGTAAAAATATCCGCCAATTGATCGTGTGTAGAGATGGGAAGCAAATGGATAAGTTTTGAATTAATCTTCTCCCTTATCACATGACAGTCCAATTCAATGTGTTTGCTGCGTTCATGGAATGTAGGATTATGTGCCAAGTAAATTGCAGACTTGCTATCACAGAACACAGATGCAGGCTGCTCAAATTCAATTAAAAAGTCACGAAACAGAAAATTCAGCCATTGTAATTCACAAGAAATAGAAGCTAATGCGCGATACTCTGCCTCAGTGGAGGAACGTGAAACTGTGTGTTGCTTTTTAGATTTCCAGCAGAGTAAAGAGGAACCTAACATTACACAATACCCAGTGACTGATTTTCTGGTATCAGGGCATCTAGCCCAGTCAGAATCAGCAAACCCAAACAACTGTAATTTGCTAGTGGAGGAAAAAAGGATACCTTTAGCTGGGACAGCTTTGAGGTACCTGAGGATTTGAATGGCAGCCTGATAATGAGGAGCACGAGGCTTGGACACATACTGACTCAGATGTTAGACTGCAAATGAAATATCCGGTCGTGAGTTGGTGAGGTAAATCAACCTACCAATTAACCGTCTATATAAGGAAGGATCCTCCAAAGCAGTGCCTTCATCCACAGACAACTTCAAGGTAGGATTAAAGGGAACCGCAGATGGTTTGGCTGCTAATAGACCAACAACCTCCAAGAGTTCAAGGGCATACTTCCTTTGATTAAGAAAGATACCAGTAGGAGATCTAGCAATCTCAAATCCTAAGAAGAAACGCAGCTGACCAAGGTCTTTGATCCGGAACTGTTGATTTAAGAGATGTTTTACATGTTGAATCTCAGACAAAGAATTACCTGCCAAAACCACATCATCTACATAAACAAGTAATGCAGTGAATTCATGTTTGACCTTTTTAACATAAAGAGAATGGTCAGCCTGTGATTGCGTGTAGCCAAGTGAGAGAAGGAAGGTGGAAAGCTTTGAATACCACTGCCTGCTGGCCTGTTTGAGACCATATAGAGATTTCTGCAGCTTGCACACCTTAGATTCATCATAACCAGATAAGCCAGGAGGGAGAGTCATATATACCTCCTCATGTAAATCACCATGGAGGAATGCATTGTTCACATCTAACTGTTCTAGATACCACCCTTTGACAGCAGCTAATGATAAAAGAACTCTGACTGTAGTAATTTTGGCCACAGGAGAAAAAGTGTCAAAATAATCAATACCCTCCATTTGTGTGTATCCCTTTGCCACTAGCCTGGCTTTAAATCTCTCAATAGAACCATCTGCCTTATGTTTGATTTTGTAAACCCATCTGCAGCCTATGGGTGTTTTTCCATGAGGTAGATCAACCACCTTCCAAGTATGATTTTCCTCAAGAGCAATCAACTCTGCCTCCATAGCCTTCTTCCAACAGTCATGTTTATTGGCTTGGTTAAAGGTCTTTGGTTCAATATGAGAGGATATAGAAAGGCAATAGTGTTTATAAGAGGGAGAACAATTATCATAGGATAATACAGAGGATAATGGATAAACAACATTAGAAGAGGTTGGTTTGGAATTAGAAGAGCTAGAAGAATGATGGATAGTATTATAGCAATGGTAATCCATCAGGTAACTTGGAGGATGGGACACTCTAGTAGAGTGTCGAGTACTTAAAGGTTCAGAAGTGGTGGTTGTTTCTGGTTCAGACAAAGGGACATGTGATTGGCCAGCTGATATGGGAGGTTGTGGAATATCAGGTTCAGCTGGAGAAACAGAAGATTGTCCATTAGGTAATGGTAAAGGTGGAGATAAAGTATAAGGTAAAGGGGTGCTGATAGGAACAGTTTGAGTAGCAGGTAATAAAGGGCTAGAGTTGGACAGTTGTGTAGAGTCATTTATGACAGGTTGTAAAGTTGTACTGAGAGGAGACTGGTCATTAATGACCTGCTGTTGTGGTGTACTAAAAGTAGGCTGAATAGGAGAACAAGGTGAAAGCCTGTCATGAGCTGTAGAAGAGGGAACAAGCTTGTCAGGTGGGTCATCATATGAAGGAAAGGGCATGGAAGTGGACTTTTCAGGTACAGAGGTGGCAATATTTTTAAAAGGGAAGTAATTTTCATAAAAAACTACATGTATGGACACAAAAAGGTTATGATTTTGTAAGTCATAGAGAATATATCCCTTAGTTCCTTCTTTGAAACCAAGAAAGATAACTTTTCTAGCTCTAGGTGCAAACTTAGTTCTATGAGCTTGTAATGTAGTAGCATAACTCAAACATCCAAAAACTTTTAAATGAATGAGAATGGGAGGATTTTGATGTAGCAATTCATAGGGACTCTTGAGTTTCAGCAGAGGGGTAGGAAGTCGATTTATAAGGTGAATGGCATGTTGGATAAAAAAATTCCACATATTTAAAGGAATTGAGGAATGAAACAAAAGAGTTCTGGCTACATTCAAGATATGTTGATGTTTCCTCTCTACCACCCCATTTTGTTGGGGTGTTTCAACACATGACTTTTGGTGAATAATTCCTTTAGATAAAAGAAAATCATTAAGGACAACAAACTCACTCCCATTATCAGACCTAAGGCATTTCAAAGAAGTTTTGAATTGATTCTCAATGTATGCTACAAACTGTATTAAACTATTCTTGGTTTGATCTTTGGATTTGAGGAATATGATCCATGTATACCTAGTATAATCATCTACCAATGTCAAAAAATATCTATGACCCAATATAGAAGTGGTAGCAAAAGGCCCCCATAAGTCAGCATGTAATATTTCAAATGGAAAAGAGGAGACAGTAGTACTATTGGAAAATGGTAGTTTCTTTTGTTTGCCAAAATGACAAGAATCACATGGAACATTATGGTTTACATAAGGAATAAAAGGAAAAACTTTGGAAATGGATTTCAAACCATCATTAGAGATGTGGCCTAATCTGAGATGCCAAAGAGTACAAGAGGAACTAGAATTGGAATGAAGAGCTTGTGATTGTGGAGTAGCATCAAGCACATATAAGCCTCTTTGTAGGTTAGCTATACCAATCACTGCCTTGGAATGGTTCTGCAGAATGGTACAAGAGTTAGCAGTGAAGTTAACATGACAATCATTGCTATTAACAAGTTTAGCAATGGAAAGTAGGTTAACATGGAAGGATGGGATGTATAGCACATTTTGAAGAGTAAGGGTTGAAGATAAAACTATGCTACCAGACCTAGAAGCAACTATTTGAGAACCATCTGGTAGACTAACATGGACAGGTATTATGTCTTTGTATGATTCAAAGGAGGCTAAATCATATGAAATGTGATCTGTTGCACCAGTGTCAAGTATCCATAGATTAGGATGCTTACCATGATCATTGTAAGCATGAGAGGTTAGGCCAAAAGGTGATGAGGATATGGAATTGGCTTGAGGTGTAGGCTTAGACTGTTGAATTAAGGCAAGGATGCTGTTGTATTGCTCTTGTGTGAAACCAAAACTTGGTTGGGATTCATCTGACCCTGCATTAACAGTGGCAACAACAGATTGATTTGAAGCATTGGAAGTTTGGGATTTACCTTTACCTTTGAAGCCAGGTGGATAGCCATGCTTGAGGAAGCAAGTCTCGACTGTATGATTAGTTCTGCCACAATGAGTGCATACACGGTTGTGTCCTCGAGCTCCACCTTGTGGCTTGCCTTTCACAGTCTGGTCAGTCTTGCCAATAGCTTGTCCTGAGGAAGAACTATGAATCTGAAATGCAGTCACTTCTTCATTTGTTGAATCAGTAGGAGTAACCATAGAGGATCCTGCATAATTCAGCTCTCTTTCTTGTTGAATCACCAATGAAAATGCCTTGTCAATGGTAGGAAGTGGCTGCATCATCATTATTTGAGATTTGGAATGTGTAAATTTCTCATTCAAACCCTTAAGAAACCTAATAACATAGTCTTGCTCTCGATACTTTCGAATTGAAGCAATGGCACCACAAGCACACGGTATGGCACAAGAACAAGCTGGTACAGGTCGATAATTCTCGAGTTCATCCCACATTACCTTCAATTGAGTGAAATAATTCGAAACATCAAGAGAACCTTGACGAAACTTATACAAATCTTCTTGAATATCTGAAATGCGGAAAATATCACCTTGCGAAAAGCGAAGCTGTAAGTTCTTCCATACTTCAGCTGCGCTTTCGATCCACAACACAGACCTAGCAATAGACTCGGATATTGAACGTTGAATCCATGCCAGAACCATTGTGTTACACCGAATCCATGGAGCATATAAGGGATCAGAAACGGGAGGTTTTGTGAGTGTACCGTCAATGAATTTGTCCTTGTTCTTGGATATCAACGCAATATGCATCGATCTCGCCCAAGTATGGTAATTCTTATCGTCGAGCAAAGGTGAAACGAGGACAATGGAAGGATTCTCATTTGGATGTAGATAATACGGATTCGATGAATTGGTGGAGAAATCGGCGAAGCTCTGGTTAGCCATGAAAGGGGAAAAGAAGAAAAACAGCAAGAATCTGCAAAATGAAGAGAAGAACAATCGATTGAAGAGGGAAAGGAATCGATTAGAGAAGAGAAGAGGAAGAAATAACAATGGCTACCAGAGCTATTGAAGCTCTGATACCATGTCAATATTCAGATAAATACCATGTCAATATTCAGATAAGAAGATGAAATGCAAGCAGATATGTTGCAGATGGAATCAAGATCCATCGAAGAAGATGAAGCAGAGTTCAAGTTTGTTGAGAAACAGTTAGAGAAAAATGAATAGTGTAAATTCTTGTATATTCACATTATCCACATAGATGGATATATATATATCATTTGTACAAAATAATGAATGGCTGTAAATGAAACTAATAGTTACACGTGTTAATCATCTAATGAATGATACTAATACATAAAGCTAGATATATATGCTAATATCACATTCCACCATAGCAAAATAGTATCTGGAAAGGAAGATAAAGAATCAGTTACATGGATGTCCGCAAATCCTAACTCAAATTGTAATGTTATATATACGGCAACCCACCTGCTTTTCTCATCATCATCATATAGAACGGTAGGCCAACTTTTCCATGGATCATCATCAAATTCAAAATGAAAAACAGGCAAATTTGTTTTCCAGTGTTCGACAAATCCTTGTTCACCAAAATTATCAATAAGCCAACTTTTGAATGGGCCATAAATAGATGGTTGATCTTGATATTGAAGACGACGCTTGTCTTCTTCCTCATGTTTGATACGTTTGATAAGTTTCTTTTCTTCCTCCTCCTTGATACGTTGAAGGCCCAACTCAGTTGGATAAATAACTACTGATTTGACGAGTCCATTGGGTTCGACGAGTGGATAAAATAGTGCATACAAATCGGCAGCCTGCAACAGCATTGATTTAAACTAACAAACAAAATCTACCTCCTTTGCAAACAGGCAAAGTTTTATTTATTTTTTTTTTCAAATTATTACGGCGTCACAGTCTCTGTCCTTAGTATTTACGAACTCCAACTCCAAATAGATAAGACTTACCTTAGTATTGCTCCAGTTCATATTAACAGCAGCCAGCCTATGAGTTTCTTTTTCAATCTCTGGCACCTCTTCCTGACCATATAATAACAATTAAAATCAATGAAAATATTCCAACAAACATTTATAATGCAGAGATAATAACAAATAATTATAAGAATAAAATCAATGAAAAATCAATGAAACATGTTAGGGGTATGGTTTCATGGTATGTGGAGGCTCCCGGCCAGCGTGGTATCAGAGCCTGCTCAAGAAAGAGGGGGTAAATATGGTGTGAACATGAGAACGAAAGTGAGTAAGAGAGAAACCCAGTTTATCATGGAGACAACTGAAACTACAAACACTAAACCTATTGTAACTACCTCATCCCTCTCGCTTCCTAAACTCTGTAAAAAGACTCTCTCTAATAAAATAGAAAACCTTATAGAATATTCCTATGTCCCGGAAGATGCTCAGATCGCTGAGACTATTCCTCCACTTCTGAATCCTTACAATATATTCAGAAGAAATAATTCCCTCACGAGATCCATCAGAACCCTCATATCTACAAACAGACCCAACACCGTCAAGGAGTACATCCAGACGTCAAGACTAGATCAGTGTAGCCTCCAGGCTACTAACCAAGAACAATACGTAGATCTGGAGATCTCCCAAGATCTCATCAACGGGTGGAAACGTGAAGGTTACACAACTCTCCACTTTGGAGCTGTCCGACTGATCCTTTCACTACATGGAAGGAAGAACCAACCAGTCTTTGCCAAGATAGCTTTGCTAGACTCTAGCTATCTTAATTATGAGAATGCCGTTATAGGAACTGTGCTAACCTCACTTCATGCTGGAAGTGTTGTTCTTACGGTGTATCCCAACTACAACGTTAGCCTCAGTGACAATACCTTGTCTACCAGATTAAAAGTTCAGATTCAGATCACTGGATCCGACCAAGTCCCTGAAGCTATGGTGGCTACTCTTCACCACCAGATCATCTACCGTCTGCAGAACCATGCCATAGATCTTCCCACTACAGGTTGCTCTTCCGATTCCTTGTTGGTTATGGCCGGCAGAGAAGAAGTACCCTCAATCGTTCAGATCCCCAGGAAGATTGACAGAAAAGAGTTAGCTCATCTTATTCCTCTAGAATGGATGACTAACTATGAAAGACTCCATGCGGATAGAAGACCAATCCAGTCCCAAGAGGTTTCTTTCAAAAGATACCCAGACAAGACGGTTAAGACTATCTTCAAGAAACCTGAGGAAGAATCCAGCTCGTCTTCCCAGATCTTTCAAACAATGATGATCAGACCTGCTCTTGAAGAAACCTGGTGCCCTATTCATGCCGTTACATCAGATGCTAAACCCATCTATACGGACAAGATAAAAGGACACTTCATATGGGATGTTGATCCCTCAAAATGCGACCCTGATTACGACTGTTGGATGCATGACGATGATATCGATAGAGATATCATTCGCCCAAAGCCTAACAAAAAAGGAGCATGCAAACCACAACCTCCTCCTCAAAGAAGATCAGACCCTGAAGATGGCCCATGGATTGGAATCCATGAAAAGAAGAAGCCACTGTCTATCTATGAGGAAGGACTTGCAATCCTAAGAAAGGAAGGACTTCTGCCTCCGGATGATCCCACTTTAGTATCATGGTCTCCCAAGGACCATTGCAGATCAGCAGAACCTCCTCAACAAACGCAACCAATCCCTTGCTTCATGTATACAGCCACTACACCAGAGTATGGCCAGCATTTTCCTCCGCTAGAAAGGAAAATAGATCCTATCACCAATAGGACATCAAAGCCGTTCATCAATCCCTCTGAAGTTCAAGCTGATGGGAGAATGAAGCCTTTGACCCAAGCCGAAGAAGTTCTCAACTGGCAATCCGAGAACATGGTGGCACAAAACGAGATGCTCCAGAATCTTGACAAAAAGATGGACAAGATTACTAGAGACACAGAAGAGTATCTCAAGGGATTTTCCACGAAGTTAAGACGAAGCTACAAATCTCTCAAAGCTCAGGTGGCCTCCTTAGATCAAGAACTCAGCCATATCCATGGCGCAGAAGTCTTCAGTTATGACTTCACAAAAAAGGAGAGAGAAATGAACAACCTGCAAGCTCAGATTAGAGAGATAGAAGAATATGTTAGGAGAACTCATAAGCAAGAGGAAAAGCCTGCCCAGGAATCATTCCATGGCATCCCCGCTTATCCTTCTTATTACTCAAGACCAGCCAGACCCTCAGAACCGGATCTATCTGGCTTCCTAACTGCTTCTCCAACTAGGCCAGCCCAGCCTGACTTATCTGGCTTCCTAACTACTCCACCAAAAAAGTACCGGTCATCAGAAGCTAGAAAGTTAAGGTTTACCAAGCCCCAAGAAACCTCAACTTCGAGATCCAAAAGACATACTACTCGAATGAGCACTTCATCATCAGACTCTCAGGATGTCCCTGAAACACCTCTTACTGCATTCCCAAGGAATGAAGAGAATCCTGACAAAACCTATGAAGCCTTGGCCATCACAACAAAGAATAAATCTTCTCCAGACAACCAGTCCGTCTCTGACACTTCAACATCACAAGAAGAAGATCACTTGGCCACGGAACCTTCTACACCCAGAAGTAACAATTGGTTTAGAGATGATGAAGACAAGCTATATCCAAGCACAGACTCTGATGAGACACAACAGACGATGTCCCTAAAAAACGAATCTCTAGGAACTGAACCAGAAAAGGATCTTATTCCGAAGCTCTTTATGGCTAACATAAAGGAGGAAGATACCTTCTTTGAAGAATCCTCTCAGGAAACTCCAGAAGCTGAAAAGACCAAATCCACAGGTGGACCTTGGTTCAACATTGACGATATACCACCTAATAAATGGAGAAAAAGGATCCTGGACTTTGGTGCTTGGCTCGACACACAATTGATGAAAACCACTGCTGATCCCTACAAAGTAATCGAAGAATTCTGTTGCCGCATGACAGGAACAATGAAAGAGTGGTACATTAATCTTGGAGCTGTCAAACAGGATGAGTTACACCGCTTACACACTACATCCAATCTCCTCGGTGTCATACATCAAGTATTCATTGGAGATGTTGACATCCACAACAAGAAGTACAGACAAGAGTTCTTTGAGATGAAATGTTGTTCTCTCAAAACCAAGGACATAGATAAGCATTATTATAGGATGCTTCAGAGATTCTATGCTCTAAATGGTTTTAATGATACCAGCCTCAAGAACACTTATGTAGCATCTTTGCCCCAGGAGATTCAACCTGAACTCCACAAAATGATAGCTGCAGCACAGAAAGACATTCCCTCCATGAGTCTTGGACAAATCCATCAGATGACGCTAGAAGCTCTAGATAAACTATGCAGACTTCATCAACAATTTTCAGAAGTCCTTAGCCAAAAGTCCAAGTACAACAAGGCTTGTAAGAAGTCTTATCTGGAGATTAAATGCAAAGACAAGAAGTGTAGCTGGCCCACCAGAAAGAAACATCATAAACAGAAATACAAATCCTTCAAGGATTACAAAAGAAAGAAGAAAAAAGGGGTCAAGTTCTTCAAGAAGAAACCCTTTCGTGGAAAGGGAAAATCCCAAAGATGTTTCATTTGCGGACAAAAAGGAGATTACTCCAAAGAATGTCCTAACAATAAACACAAGGCTGCTAAACTGATCAAATCCCTTCATCCTGTCGAAGGAGACCTGGAATCAGTTTACTCTGAACAAAGCTCAGCTGACGAAGAAACAGTCTTCGCCCTTCAAGACTATTCGTCTGAAGGAACCTCCCTCTCAGATTCAGGAGGTGAAGATTTTGTCCCTGTTTACTCTTACAAGGAAATAGGAAGCTCTCTTCCTACTCCTCCTTTACCCTGTGTAGAAATCCATGTTCTAGCTGCAAAATTCTCACGACCTAAGAAGGTCATGGCATACATGGACACTGGAGCACAAATTACGATGATGAATCCCGACATCTTGCCAATGGAGTTATGGAAAGATCATAAAGCTTATTTTATGGCAGCAGATGGAGAGACCTTTACAACGAACTTGATAACAAAGAACAAGATAGGAATCAAGTTCTTCCCAGACTGCATTATCTGGACACAGGTCATAGGAACAAAACTTTCAGCCAAAGACATTGTCATTGGAATGGATGTTTATGTGGCAGCCGAGAAACTCCAAATCCTTGCCACTGGAATCAAGTACAAGAGAGAATTCCGACCATTCTCTCAGATCATGAAGCTGTATTCCTTGTCAAATGTTCCTACGGGATATGAAGAGATTAAGTCAAAGCTTCTCAAGCTCTGTGCGGATAGCCATGAGAAGTTCCTTCATCCAGAACCCTTATGGAAGAACAAGGACTTCTTTGTCCAACTTCCATTCAAGCTTAATGAAGATATTAATCCAACAAAGGCCACTCATCCTGGAATGAGTCCTTCTGATTATGCCTTGGCAAGAGAAGAATGCAGCCAGCTGCTCAAACAAGGGCTGATAGAACCCACGAAATCTGAGTGGGCTTGCCAAGCCTTCTATGTTGAAAAAAGATCTGAAAAAGTCAGAGGAAAGAAAAGACTTGTAATCGATTACAAGCCTCTGAACCACTTCCTTCAAGATGACAAGTTCCCTATTCCTAAGGCTGCATCTCTCAACGTGTTCATCAAGGACGCCCAGATCTATTCAAAGTTTGACTTAAAGTCAGGTTTTTGGCAATTGGGTATCGACCCAAAGGATCGTCCAAAAACAGCCTTTTGCATACATAATGCCCAGTACCAATGGACTGTTCTACCTTTTGGGCTTAAGGTTGCCCCATCACTATTCCAAAAGGCCATGACAAAGATATTTGAGCCCATTCTCCATAGTGCTCTCATCTACATTTATGATGTGTTACTATTCTGCAAAGACAAGAAGACTCACAAACAGTTATTGGGCCAGTTCCATAAGTTAGCCCAACAACATGGAATAATACTTTCTGAGAAGAAGAGTCAATTGGGCCAAATTGAGATTGACTTCTTAGGAATGCATTTCTCTAATGGAAAGTATCGCCCTCAACCTCACATTGCTCAAGAATTATTAAACTTTCCAGATGAAAATCTCACAGTCAAACAGATTCAGCAATTTCTCGGTATAATCAATTATATCACAGACTTCATTCCCAGACTTGCCAGATACACCAGTGCTCAGTCTCTATTGCTGAAGAAGAAACCACCACCATGGGGAGAAGAACAAACAAAAGCTGTAAGATCTTTGAAAGAAATAACCCAATCTCCTCCTGATCTAAAAATCCCTGGAGATGGGAAACGAGTCCTCCAGACTGATGCAAGTGACCACTATTGGGGAGCAGTTCTGATTGAAGAAATAGGTGGCAAGAAATACTATTGTGGCCATGCCAGTGGTCAGTTCAAAGATGCAGAAAAGCATTACCACACCACTTACAAAGAAGCACTTGCAGTAAAGATGGGAATCCAGAAGTTTGACTTCCACCTCAGAGGTTACCACTTCGAGGTCCAGATGGACAACTCGTCCTTTCCTAAGATTCTGGAATTCAAAAATAAGATGCCTCCAGATCCACAGACATTGAGGTTTAAGGATTGGTTCTCTAGATATGATTTCACAGTGAAACACATCAAAGGAACCCAGAATGTGATCCCGGATCTATTATCCAGACCCATGAAACCCATCAAAGTCATCACCTCTAGGCATACCTTCCCATTAATCTTAATGGTCCGTCCTATTCCATCCAATGCCTCGGTCACCATGAACTTTCCTCCAAGAGTCAACCACTCCTTCTCCGTATCTCAGCTGAAAGAATATGCCAGGAATAACCTTTTTTACTTTCTGTTCAAAATCATTAGAAAGAAGCCTCTTCCTGACCATACACCTTTCTTCCCAGATACTCCTTTCCATTTACCATTTCTGATAAACCCTGCTTTCAGATTTACAAAAAATCAACTATGGTATCTTTGGTGTGCTACAAGCTTATACGCTATGCCAGTCCTTATTCCTACCATTGCTATGTATGAACATCTGATGAACCCTAGAAAACACAGGTCTTTGATATGGACTGCCCTAGAATGGTTTTCTCCGTTAAACTGGTGGAGAGAAAATCTCAGCCTAGCCGTTAATGATCTTAAAGAATGGTGCCCAACTGTGGAAGCTCGAAGCAACTGCAAAACAATGTACATCCTCCATCGTCCATATCAAACTGATCCTAGAACCCAGCTTCTAGTTTGCAAGAGTTACATTAATGTTTGGGAAACCATTGATGATTATCCCACAAGCCTGGAAGGATTAAAAGCTTTAATGGATTATGTTAATTTAATTAATCTTTATGATCCTGTTAAAGGTCCAGTCACTACAACTTGTATTAGTCATGGAAACCTTCCTCCGCAATGGCAAGCTGTAAAGCTACCAGATAATCCTGATCCTCACTGTTGGAAACCTCCATGGACAACTTGGTCGACACATGAGGTTGGAGAAAGCTCAAGCGTCAACAACGATGCATCTCAGATGAACATTGAGGAACAACTTGCAGAAATGAGTTTTCGTGAATTTGTTCAAAAGGATGATCAAAGAATCAACGATCAAGATATGACTGAAGACAGCAAGCAGGATGAGTCATCACTCTATCCTCCACTCCCACATGATCTTGACGAAGATACTCTTGAAGACATAGCACTATACTCAGCCCACATTGATCCAGAGTACTATGTACAGAATCGGTACGAAGATATGATAAGGGACAGCTGTGAGTATGAGTCATACTATATGACAAACAATCTCTCAGAAGGAGAATACTCTGATCCAAACATGTCACCATCACATGAGCCAATTATCAAAAAATAATGTGACGCGTGGGACCAGAATCTTATCACAATCTGTGATAAATCAAAAGTTTGCCTTCCACTATTGAAAGATGCTCCATCATGCTTAGTGGCGGGACCGGATAAGCTTATCTTATCTTTATTTTAGTCAGAAAGTGGCAATTAGTGTGTCTGCCACTAGTACTGTATTTATCTTTTTCTGTTTTAAGTCAAAAGTGGCAATTAGTGTGTCGGCCACTAGTGTGTAACGTGTCTTTGTTTGCTGAGTGCTGGCTTGCTCTCTACACTTCTCTTTTCCTATATAAGGGAAGCTCTTGTATCATATTTTCACAAGTGGAAATACAATAAAATGTGTGCTTTCTGTCTAAACATGTTCTAAACATTTCTCTTCTCTCTGAAAACTTAAATTCTTATGTTCTATCCATAGGTACTCCACAGAGATGAAAGTATGCTCTACACTTGCCTCTTTGAGGATCTTGTGTAACAGAAATCCTCTGATCATTGATCCATGCTACGGTCCTTCCTACTACGAAAAGGTTTCTCTAACCGCTGTGTCCTAGGCTGAACCTAGAACCTAGTAGGTCCACAAGGGGTGGCAGAGATGGTTCGAAAGTTCCTGCTCGACGGAAACATGTTAGGGGTATGGTTTCATGGTATGTGGAGGCTCCCGGCCAGCGTGGTATCAGAGCCTGCTCAAGAAAGAGGGGGTAAATATGGTGTGAACATGAGAACGAGAGTGAGTAAGAGAGAAACCCAGTTTATCATGGAGACAACTGAAACTACAAACACTAAACCTATTGTAACTACCTCATCCCTCTCGCTTCCCAAACTCTGTAAAAAGACTCTCTCTAATAAAATAGAAAACCTTATAGAATATTCCTATGTCCCGGAAGATGCTCAGATCGCTGAGACTATTCCTCCACTTCTGAATCCTTACAATATATTCAGAAGAAATAATTCCCTCACGAGATCCATCAGAACCCTCATATCTACAAACAGACCCAACACCGTCAAGGAGTACATCCAGACGTCAAGACTAGATCAGTGTAGCCTCCAGGCTACTAACCAAGAACAATACGTAGATCTGGAGATCTCCCAAGATCTCATCAACGGGTGGAAACGTGAAGGTTACACAACTCTCCACTTTGGAGCTGTCCGACTGATCCTTTCACTACATGGAAGGAAGAACCAACCAGTCTTTGCCAAGATAGCTTTGCTAGACTCTAGCTATCTTAATTATGAGAACGCCGTTATAGGAACTGTGCTAACCTCACTTCATGCTGGAAGTGTTGTTCTTACGGTGTATCCCAACTACAACGTTAGCCTCAGTGACAGTACCTTGTCTACCAGATTAAAAGTTCAGATTCAGATCACTGGATCCGACCAAGTCCCTGAAGCTATGGTGGCTACTCTTCACCACCAGATCATCTACCGTCTGCAGAACCATGCCATAGATCTTCCCACTACAGGTTGCTCTTCCGATTCCTTGTTGGTTATGGCCGGCAGAGAAGAAGTACCCTCAATCGTTTAGATCCCCAGGAAGATTGACAGAAAAGAGTTAGCTCATCTTATTCCTCTAGAATGGATGACTAACTATGAAAGACTCCATGCGGATAGAAGACCAATCCAGTCCCAAGAGGTTTCTTTCAAAAGATACCCAGACAAGACGGTTAAGACTATCTTCAAGAAACTTGAGGAAGAATCCAGCTCGTCTTCCCAGATCTTTCAAACAATGATGATCAGACCTGCTATTGAAGAAACCTGGTGCCCTATTCATGCCGTTACATTAGATGCTAAACCCATCTATACGGACAAGATAAAAGGAAACTTCATATGGGATGTTGATCCCGCTAAATGCGACCCTGATTGCGACTGTTGGATGCATGACGATGATATCGACAGAGATATCATTCGCCCAAAGCCTAAGAAGAAAGGAGCATGCAAACCACAACCTCCTCCTCAAAGAAGATCAGACCCTGAAGATGGCCCATGGATTGGAATCCATGAAAAGAAGAAGCCACTGTCTATCTATGAGGAAGGACTTGCAATCCTAAGAAAGGAATGACTTCTGCCTCCGGATGATCCCACTTTAGTATCATGGTCTCCCAAGGACCATTGCAGATCAGCAGAACCTCCTCAACAAACGCAACCAATCCCTTGCTTCATGTATACAGCCACTACACCAGAGTATGGCCAGCATTTTCCTCTGCTAGAAAGGAAAATAGATCCTATCACCAATAGGACATCAAAGCCGTTCATCAATCCCTCTGAAGTTCAAGCTGATGGGAGAATGAAGCCTTTGACCCAGGCCGAAGAAGTTCTCAACTGGCAATCCGAGAACATGGTGGCACAAAACGAGATGCTCCAGAATCTTGACAAAAAGATGGACAAGATTACTAGAGACACAGAAGAGTATCTCAAGGGATTTTCCACGAAGTTAAGACGAAGCTACAAATCTCTCAAAGCTCAGGTGGCCTCCTTAGATCAAGAACTCAGCCATATCCATGGCGCAGAAGTCTTCAGTTATGACTTCACAAAAAAGGAGAGAGAAATGAACAACCTGCAAGCTCAGATTATTGAGATAGAAGAATAAGTTAGGAGAACTCATAAGCAAGAGGAAAAGCCTGCCCAGGAATCATTCCATGGCATCCCCGCTTATCCTTCTTATTACTCAAGACCAGCCAGACCCTCAGAACCGGATCTATCTGGCTTCCTAACTGCTTCTCCAACTAGGCCAGCCCAGCCTGACTTATCTGGCTTCCTAACTGCTCCACCAAAAAAGTACCGGTCATCAGAAGCTAGAAAGTTAAGGTTTACCAAGCCCCAAGAAACCTCAACTTCGAGATCCAAAAGACATACTACTCGAATGAGCACTTCATCATCAGACTCTCAGGATGTCCCTGAAACACCTCTTACTGCATTCCCAAGGAATGAAGAGAATCCTGACAAAACCTATGAAGCCTTGGCCATCACGACAAAGAATAAATCTTCTCCAGACAACCAGTCCGTCTCTGACACTTCAACATCACAAGAAGAAGATCAATTGGCCACAGAACCTTCTACACCCAGAAGTAACAATTGGTTTAGAGACGATGAAGACAAGCTATATCCAAGCACAGACTCTGATGAGACACAACAGACGATGTCCCTAAAAAACGAATCTCTAGGAACTGAACCAGAAAAGGATCTTATTCCGAAGCTCTTTATGGCTAACATAAAGGAGGAAGATACCTTCTTTGAAGAATCCTCTCAGGAAACTCCAGAAGCTGAAAAGACCAAATCCACAGGTGGACCTTGGTTCACCATTGACGATATACCACCTAGTAAATGGAGAAAAAGGATCCTGGACTTTGGTGCTTGGCTCGACACACAATTGATGAAAACCACTGCTGATCCCTACAAAGTAATCGAAGAATTCTGTTGCCGCATGATAGGAACAATGAAAGAGTGGTACATTAATCTTGGAACTGTCAAACAGGATGAGTTACACCGCTTAGACACTACATCCAATCTCCTCGGTGTCATACATCAAGTATTCATTGGAGATGTTGACATCCACAACAAGAAGTACAGACAAGAGTTCTTTGAGATGAAATGTTGTTCTCTCAAAACCAAGGACATAGATAAGCATTATCATAGGATGCTTCAGAGATTCTATGCTCTAAATGGTTTTAATGATACCAGCCTCAAGAACACTTATGTAGCATCTTTGCCCCAGGAGATTCAACCTGAACTCCACAAAATGATAGCTGCAGCACAGAAAGACATTCCCTCAATGAGTCTTGGACAAATCCATCAGATGACGCTAGAACCTCTAGATAAACTATGCAGACTTCATCAACAATTTTCAGAAGTCCTTAGCCAAAAGTCCAAGTACAACAAGGCTTGTAAGAAGTATTATCTGGAGATTAAATGCAAAGACAAGAAGTGTAGCTGCCCCACCAGAAAGAAACATCATAAACAGAAATACAAATCCTTTAAGGATTACAAAAGAAAGAAGAAAAAAGGGGTCAAGTTCTTCAAGAAGAAACCCTTTCGTGGAAAGGGAAAATCCCAAAGATGTTTCATCTGCGGACAAAAAGGACATTACTCCAAAGAATGTCCTAACAATAAACACAAGGCTGCTAAACTGATCAACTCCCTTCATCCTGTCGAAGGAGACCTGGAATCAGTTTACTCTGAACAAAGCTCAGCTGACGAAGAAACAGTCTTCGCCCTTCAAGACTACTCGTCTGAAGGAACCTCCCTCTCAGATTCAGGAGGTGAAGATTTTGTCCCTGTTTACTCTGACAAGGAAATAGGAAGCTCTCTTCCTACTCCTCATTTACCCTGTGTAGAAATCCATGTTCTAGCTGCAAAATTCTCACGACCTAAGAAGGTCATGGCATACATGGACACTGGAGCACAAATTACGATGATGAATCCCGACATCTTGCCAATGGAGTTATGGAAAGATCATAAAGCTTATTTTATGGCAGCAGATGGAGAGACCTTTACAACGAACTTGATAACAAAGAACAAGATAGGAATCAAGTTCTTCCCAGACTGCATTATCTGGACACAGGTCATAGGAACAAAACTTTCAGCCAAAGACATTGTCATTGGAATGGATGTTTATGTGGCAGCCGAGAAACTCCAAATCCTTGCCACTGGAATCAAGTACAAGAGAGAATTCCGACCATTCTCTCAGATCATGAAGCTGTATTCCTTGTCAAATGTTCCTACGGGATATGAAGAGATTAAGTCAAAGCTTCTTAAGCTCTGTGCGGATAGCCATGAGAAGTTCCTTCATCCAGAACCCTTATGGAAGAACAAGGACTTCTTTGTCCAACTTCCATTCAAGCTTAATGAAGATATTAATCCAACAAAGGCCACTCATCCTGGAATGAGTCCTTCTGATTATGCCTTGGCAAGAGAAGAATGCAGCCAGCTGCTCAAACAAGGGCTGATAGAACCCACGAAATCTGAGTGGGCTTGCCAAGCCTTCTATGTTGAAAAAAGATCAGAAAAAGTCAGAGGAAAGAAAAGACTTGTAATCGATTACAAGCCTCTGAACCACTTCCTTCAAGATGACAAGTTCCCTATTCCTAAGGCTGCATCTCTCAACGTGTTCATCAAGGACGCCCAGATCTATTCAAAGTTTGACTTAAAGTCAGGTTTTTGGCAATTGGGTATCGACCCAAAGGATCGTCCAAAAACAGCCTTTTGCATACCTAATGCCCAGTACCAATGGACTGTTCTACCTTTTGGGCTTAAGGTTGCCCCATCACTATTCCAAAAGGCCATGACAAAGATATTTGAGCCCATTCTCCATAGTGCTCTCATCTACATTGATGATGTGTTACTATTCTCCAAAGACGAGAAGACTCACAAACAGTTATTGGGCCAGTTCCATAAGTTAGGCCAACAACATGGAATAATGCTTTCTGAGAAGAAGAGTCAATTGGGCCAAACTGAGATTGACTTCTTAGGAATGCATTTCTCTAATGGAAAGTATCGCCCTCAACCTCACATTGCTCAAGAATTATTAAACTTTCCAGATGAAAATCTCACAGTCAAACAGATTTAGCAATTTCTCGGTATAATCAATTCTATCAGAGACTTCATTCCCAGACTTGCCAGATACACCAGTGCTCTGTCTCTATTGCTGAAGAAGAAACCACCACCATGGGGAGAAGAACAAACAAAAGCTGTAAGAGCTTTGAAAGAAATAGCCCAATCTCCTCCTGATCTAAAAATCCCTGGAGATGGGAAACAAGTCCTCCAGACTGATGCAAGTGACCACTATTGGGGAGCAGTTCTGATTGAAGAAATAGGTGGCAAGAAATACTATTGTGGCCACGCCAGTGGTCAGTTCAAAGATGCAGAAAAGCATTACCACACCACTTACAAAGAAGCACTTGCAGTAAAGATGGGAATCCAGAAGTTTGACTTCCACCTCAGAGGTTACCACTTCGAGGTCCAGATGGACAACTCGTCCTTTCCTAAGATTCTGGAATTCAAAAATAAGATGCCTCCAGATCCACAGACATTGAGGCTTAAGGATTGGTTCTCTAGATATGATTTCACAGTGAAACACATCAAAGGAACCCAGAATGTGATCCCGGATCTATTATCCAGACCCATGAAACCCATCCAAGTCATCACCTCTAGGCATACCTTCCCATTAATCTTAATGGTCCGTCCTATTCCATCCAATGCCTCGGTCACCATGAACTTTCCTCCAAGAGTCAACCACTCCTTCTCCGTATCTCAGCTGAAAGAATATGCCAGGAATAGCCTTTTTTACTTTCTGTTCAAAATAATTAGAAAGAAGCCTCTTCCTGACCATACACCTTTCTTCCCAGATACTCCTTTCCATTTACCATTTCTGATAAACCCTGCTTTCAGATTTACAAAAAATCAACTATGGTATCTTTGGTGTGCTACAAGCTTATACGCTATGCCAGTCCTTATTCCTACCATTGCTATGTATGAACATCTGATGAACCCTAGAAAACACAGGTCTTTGATATGGACTGCCCTAGAATGGTTTTCTCCGTTAAACCGGTGGAGAGAAAATCTCAGCCTAGCCGTTAATGATCTTAAAGAATGGTGCCCAACTGTGGAAGCTCGAAGCAACTGCAAAACAGTGTACATCCTCCATCGTCCATATCAAATTGATCCTAGAACCCAGCTTCTAGTTTGCAAGAGTTACATTAATGTTTGGGAAACCATTGATGATTATCCCACAAGCCTGGAAGGATTAAAAGCTTTAATGGATTATGTTAATTTAATTAATCTTTATGATCCTGTTAAAGGTCCAGTCACTATAACTTGTATTAGTCATGGAAACCTTCCTCCGCAATGGCAAGCTGTAAAGCTACCAGATAATCCTGATCCTCACTGTTGGAAACCTCCATGGACAACTTGGTCGACACATGAGGTTGGAGAAAGCTCAAGGGTCAACAACGATGCATCTCAGATGAACATTGAGGAACAACTTGCAGAAATGAGTTTTTGTGAATTTGTTCAAAAGGATGATCAAAGAATCAACGATCAAGATATGACTGAAGACAGCAAGCAGGATGAGTCATCACTCTATCCTCCACTCCCACATGATCTTGACGAAGATACTCTTGAAGACATAGCACTATACTCAGCCCACATTGATCCAGAGTACTATGCACAGAATCGGTACGAAGATATGATAAGGGACAACTGTGAGTATGAGTCATACTATATGACAAACAATCTCTCAGAAGGAGAATACTCTGATCCAAACATGTCACCATCACATGAGCCAATTATCAAAAAATAATGTGACGCGTGGGACCAGAATCTTATCACAATCTGTGATAAATCAAAAGTTTGCCTTCCACTATTGAAAGATGCTCCATCATGCTTAGTGGCGGGACCGGATAAGCTTATCTTATCTTTATTTTAGTCAGAAAGTGGCAATTAGTGTGTCTGCCACTAGTACTGTATTTATCTTTTTCTGTTTTAAGTCAAAAGTGGCAATTAGTGTGTCGGCCACTAGTGTGTAACGTGTCTTTGTTTGCTGAGTGCTGGCTTGCTTTCTACACTTCTCTTTTCCTATATAAGGGAAGCTCTTGTATCATATTTTCACAAGTTGAAATACAATAAAATGTGTGCTTTCAGTCTAAACATGTTCTAAACATTTCTCTTCTCTCTGAAAACTTAAATTCTTATGTTCTATCCATAGGTACTCCACAGAGATGAAAGTATGCTCTACACTTGCCTCTTTGAGGATCTTGTGTAACAGAAATCCTCTGATCATTGATCCATGCTACGGTCCTTCCTACTATGAAAAGGTTTCTCTAACCGCTGTGTCCTAGGCTGAACCTAGAACCTAGTAAGTCCACAAGGGGTGGCAGAGATGGTTCAAAAGTTCCTGCTCGACGGAAACATGTTAGGGGTATGGTTTCATGGTATGTGGAGGCTCCCGGCCAGCGTGGTATCAGAGCCTGCTCAAGAAAGAGGGGGTAAATATGGTGTGAACATGAGAACGAGAGTGAGTAAGAGAGAAACCCAGTTTATCATGGAGACAACTGAAACTACAAACACTAAACCTATTGTAACTACCTCATCCCTCTCGCTTCCCAAACTCTGTAAAAAGACTCTCTCTAATAAAATAGAAAACCTTATAGAATATTCCTATGTCCCAGAAGATGCTCAGATCGCTGAGACTATTCCTCCACTTCTGAATCCTTACAATATATTCAGAAGAAATAATTCCCTCACGAGATCCATCAGAACCCTCATATCTACAAACAGACCCAACACCGTCAAGGAGTACATCCAGACGTCAAGACTAGATCAGTGTAGCCTCCAGGCTACTAACTAAGAACAATACGTAGATCTGGAGATCTCCCAAGATCTCATCAACGGGTGGAAACGTGAAGGTTACACAACTCTCCACTTTGGAGCTGTCCGACTGATCCTTTCACTACATGGAAGGAAGAACCAACCAGTCTTTGCCAAGATAGCTTTGCTAGACTCTAGCTATCTTAATTATGAGAACGCCGTTATAGGAACTGTGCTAACCTCACTTCATGCTGGAAGTGTTGTTCTTACGGTGTATCCCAACCACAACGTTAGCCTCAGTGACAGTACCTTGTCTACCAGATTAAAAGTTCAGATTCAGATCACTGGATCCGACCAAGTCCCTGAAGCTATGGTGGCTACTCTTCACCACCAGATCATCTACCGTCTGCAGAACCATGCCATAGATCTTCCCACTACAGGTTGCTCTTCCGATTCCTTGTTGGTTATGGCCGGCAGAGAAGAAGTACCCTCAATCGTTCAGATCCCCAGGAAGATTGACAGAAAAGAGTTAGCTCATCTTATTCCTCTAGAATGGATGACTAACTATTAAAGACTCCATGCGGATAGAAGACCAATCCAGTCCCAAGAGGTTTCTTTCAAAAGATACCCAGACAAGACGGTTAAGACTATCTTCAAGAAACTTGAGGAAGAATCCAGCTCGTCTTCCCAGATCTTTCAAACAATGATGATCAGACCTGCTCTTGAAGAAACCTGGTGCCCTATTCATGCCGTTACATCAGATGCTAAACCCATCTATACGGACAAGATAAAAGGACACTTCATATGGGATGTTGATCCCTCCAAATGCGACCCTGATTGCGACTGTTGGATGCATAACGATGATATCGACAGAGATATATTCGCCCAAAGCCTAAGAAGAAAGGAGCATGCAAACCACAACCTCCTCCTCAAAGAAGATCAGACCCTGAAGATGGCCCATGGATTGGAATCCATGAAAAGAAGAAGCCACTGTCTATCTATGAGGAAGGACTTGTAATCCTAAGAAAGGAAGGACTTCTGCCTCCGGATGATCCCACTTTAGTATCATGGTCTCCCAAGGACCATTGCAGATCAGCAGAACCTCCTCAACAAACGCAACCAATCCCTTGCTTCATGTATACAGCCACTACACCAGAGTATGGCCAGCATTTTCCTCCGCTAGAAAGGAAAATAGATCCTATCACCAATAGGACATCAAAGCCGTTCATCAATCCCTCTGAAGTTCAAGCTGATGGGAGAATTAAGCCTTTGACCCAGGCCGAAGAAGTTCTCAACTGGCAATCCGAGAACATGGTGGCACAAAACGAGATGCTCCAGAATCTTGACAAAAAGATGGACAAGATTACTAGAGACACAGAAGAGTATCTCAAGGGATTTTCCACGAAGTTAAGACGAAGCTACAAATCTCTCAAAGCTCAGGTGGCCTCCTTAGATCAAGAACTCAGCCATATCCATGGCGCAGAAGTCTTCAGTTATGACTTCACAAAAAAAGAGAGAGAAATAAACAACCTGCAAGCTCAGATTAGAGAGATAGAAGAATATGTTAGGAGAACTCATAAGCAAGAGGAAAAGCCTGCCCAGGAATCATTCCATGGCATCCCCGCTTATCCTTCTTATTACTCAGACCAGCCAGACCCTCAGAACCGGATCTATCTGGCTTCCTAACTGCTTCTCCAACTAGGCCAGCCCAGCCTGACTTATCTGGCTTCCTAACTGCTCCACCAAAAAAGTACCGGTCATCAGAAGCAAGAAAGTTAAGGTTTACCAAGCCCTAAGAAACCTCAACTTCGAGATCCAAAAGACATACTACTCAAATGAGCACTTCATCATCAGACTCTCAGGATGTCCCTGAAACACCTCTTACTGCATTCCCAAGGAATGAAGAGAATCCTGACAAAACCTATGAAGCCTTGCCCATCACAACAAAGAATAAATCTTCTCCAGACAACCAGTCCGTCTCTGACACTTCAACATCACAAGAAGAAGATCAATTGGCCACGGAACCTTCTACACCCAGAAGTAACAATTGGTTTAGAGACGATGAAGACAAGCTATATCCAAGCACAGACTCTGATGAGACACAACAGACGATGTCCCTAAAAAATGAATCTCTAGGAACTGAACCAGAAAAGGATCTTATTCCGAAGCTCTTTATGGCTAACATAAATGAGGAAGATACCTTCTTTGAAGAATCCTCTCAGGAAACTCCAGAAGCTAAAAAGACCAAATCCACAGGTGGACCTTGGTTCACCATTGACGATATACCACCTAGTAAATGGAGAAAAAGGATCCTGGACTTTGGTGCTTGGCTCGACACACAATTGATGAAAACCACTGCTGATCCCTACAAAGTAATCGAAGAATTCTGTTGCCGCATGACAGGAATAATGAAAGAGTGGTACATTAATCTTGGAGCTGTCAAACAGGATGAGTTACACCGCTTACACACTACATCCAATCTCCTCGGTGTCATACATCAAGTATTCATTGGAGATGTTGACATCCACAACAAGAAGTACACACAAGAGTTCTTTGAGATGAAATGTTGTTCTCTCAAAACCAAGGACATAGATAAGCATTATCATAGGATGCTTCAGAGATTCTATGCTCTAAATGGTTTTAATGATACCAGCCTCAAGAACACTTATGTAGCATCTTTGCCCCAGGAGATTCAACCTGAACTCCACAAAATGATAGCTGTAGCACAGAAAGACATTCCCTCAATGAGTCTTGGACAAATCCATCAGATGACGCTAGAAGCTCTAGATAAACTATGCAGACTTCATCAACAATTTTTAGAAGTCCTTAGCCAAAAGTCCAAGTACAACAAGGCTTGTAAGAAGTCTTATCTGGAGATTAAATGCAAAGACAAGAAGTGTAGCTGCCCCACCAGAAAGAAACATCAAAAACAGAAATACAAATCCTTCAAGGATTACAAAAGAAAGAAGAAAAAAGGGGTCAAGTTCTTCAAGAAGAAACCCTTTCGTGGAAAGGGAAAATCCCAAAGATGTTTCATCTGCGGACAAAAAGGACATTACTCCAAAGAATGTCCTAACAATAAACACAAGGCTGCTAAACTGATCAACTCCCTTCATCCTGTCGAAGGAGACCTGGAATCAGTTTACTCTGAACAAAGCTCAGCTGACGAAGAAACAGTCTTCGCCCTTCAAGACTACTCGTCTGAAGGAACCTCCCTCTCAGATTCAGGAGGTGAAGATTTTGTCCCTGTTTACTCTTACAAGGAAATAGG
Organism: Lathyrus tuberosus; assembly: GCA_022829125.1. NCBI lineage: Eukaryota > Viridiplantae > Streptophyta > Magnoliopsida > Fabales > Fabaceae > Lathyrus > Lathyrus tuberosus. The sequence goes on along the minus strand of JALAZF010000091.1, from coordinate 4,107,409 downwards.
AAGCTCTCTTCCTACTCCTCCTTTACCCTGTGTAGAAATCCATGTTCTAGCTGCAAAATTCTCACGACCCAAGAAGGTCATGGCATACATGGACACTGGAGCACAAATTACGATGATGAATCCCGACATCTTGCCAATGAAGTTATGGAAAGATCATAAAGCTTATTTTATGGCAGCAGATGGAGATACCTTTACAACGAACTTGATAACAAAGAACAAGATAGGAATCAAGTTCTTCCCAGACTGTATTATCTAGACACAGGACATTGGAACAAAACTTCCAGCCAAAGACATTGTCATTGGAATGGATGTTTATGTGGCAGCCGAGAAACTCCAAATCCTTGCCACTGGAATCAAGTACAAGAGAGAATTCTGACCATTCTCTCAGATCATGAAGCTGTATTCCTTGTCAAATGTTCCTACGGGATATGAAGAGATTAAGTCAAAGCTTCTCAAGCTCTGTGCGGATAGCGATGAGAAGTTCCTTCATCCAGAACCCTTATGGAAGAACAAGGACTTCTTTGTCCAACTTCCATTCAAGCTTAATGAAGATATTAATCCAACAAAGGCCACTCATCCTGGAATGAGTCCTTCCGATTATGCCTTGGCAAGAGAAAAATGCAGCCATAACTGGGTTTCTCTCTTACTCACTCTCGTTCTCATCCTGGAGGCTCCCGGCCAGCGTGGTATCAGATCCTGCTCAAGAAAGAGGGGGTAAATATGGTGTGAACATGAGAACGAGAGTGAGTAAGAGAGAAACCCAGTTATGGCTGCATTTTTCTCTTGCCAAGGCATAATCAGAAGGACTCATTCCAGGATGAGTGGCCTTTGTTGGATTAATATCTTCATTAAGCTTGAATGGAAGTTGGACAAAGAAGTCCTTGTTCTTCCATAAGGGTTCTGGATGAAGGAACTTCTCATGGCTATCCGCACAGAGCTTGAGAAGCTTTGACTTAATCTCTTCATATCCCGTAGGAACATTTGACAAGGAATACAGCTTCATGATCTGAGAGAATGGTCGGAATTCTCTCTTGTACTTGATTCCAGTGGCAAGGATTTGGAGTTTCTCGGCTGCCACATAAACATCCATTCCAATGACAATGTCTTTGGCTGGAAATTTTGTTCCTATGACCTGTGTCCAGATAATGCAGTCTGGGAAGAACTTGATTCCTATCTTGTTCTTTGTTATCAAGTTCGTTGTAAAGGTCTCTCCATCTGCTGCCATAAAATAAGCTTTATGATCTTTCCATAACTCCATTGGCAAGATGTCGGGATTCATCATCGTAATTTGTGCTCCAGTGTCCATGTATGCCATGACCTTCTTAGGTCGTGAGAATTTTGCAGCTAGAACATGGATTTCTACACAGGGTAAAGGAGGAGTAGGAAGAGAGCTTCCTATTTCCTTGTAAGAGTAAACAGGGACAAAATCTTCACCTCCTGAATCTGAGAGGGAGGTTCCTTCAGACGAGTAGTCTTGAAGGGCGAAGACTGTTTCTTCGTCAGCTGAGCTTTGTTCAGGGTAAACTGATTCCAGGTCTCCTTCGACAGGATGAAGGGAGTTGATCAGTTTAGCAGCCTTGTGTTTATTGTTAGGACATTGTTTGGAGTAATGTCCTTTTTGTCCGCAGATGAAACATCTTTGGGATTTTCCCTTTCCACGAAAGGGTTTCTTCTTGAAGAACTTGACCCCTTTTTTCTTCTTTCTCTTGTAATCCTTGAAGGATTTGTATTTCTGTTTATGATGTTTCTTTCTGGTGGGGCAGCTACACTTCTTGTCTTTGCATTTAATCTCCAGATAAGACTTCTTACAAGCCTTGTTGTACTTGGACTTTTGGCTAAGGACTTCTGAAAATTGTTGATGAAGTCTGCATAGTTTATCTAGAGCATCTAGCGTCATCTGATGGATTTTTCCAAGACTCATAGAGGGAATGTCTTTCTGTGCTGCAGCTATCATTTTGTGGAGTTCAGGTTGAATCTCCTGGGGCAAAGATGCTACATAAGTGTTCTTGAGGCTGGTATCATTAAAACCATTTAGAGCATAGAATCTCTGAAGCATCCTATGATAATGCTTATCTATGTCCTTGGTTTTGAGAGAACAACATTTCATCTCAAAGAACTCTTGTCTGTACTTCTTGTTGTGGATGTCAACATCTCCAATGAATACTTGATGTATGACACCGAGGAGATTGGATGTAGTGTGTAAGCGGTGTAACTCATCCTGTTTGACAGCTCCAAGATTAATGTACCACTCTTTCATTGTTCATGTCATGCGGCAACAGAATTCTTCGATTACTTTGTAGGGATCAGCAGTGGTTTTCATCAATTGTGTGTCGAGCCAAGCACCAAAGTCCAGGATCCTTTTTCTCCATTTACTAGGTGGTATATCGTCAATGGTGAACCAAGGTCCACCTGTGGATTTGGTTTTTTCAGCTTCTGGAGTTTCCTAAGAGGATTATTCAAAGAAGGTATCTTCCTCCTTTATGTTAGCCATAAAGAGCTTCGGAATAAGTTCCTTTTCTGGTTCAGTTCCTAGAGATTCGTTTTTTAGGGACATCGTCTGTTGTGTCTCATCAGAGTCTGTGCTTAGATATAGCTTGTCTTCATCGTCTCTAAACCAATTGTTACTTCTGGGTGTATAAGGTTCCGTGGCCAATTGATCTTCTTCTTGTGATGTTGAAGTGTCAGAGACGGACTGGTTGTCTGGAGAAGATTTATTCTTTGTTGTGATGGCCAAGGCTTCATAGGTTTTGTCAGAATTCTCTTCATTCCTTGGGAATGCAGTAAGAGGTGTTTCAGGGACATCCTGAGAGTCTGATGATGAAGTGCTCATTCGAGTAGTATGTCTTTTGGATCTCGAAGTTGAGGTTTCTTGGGGCTTGGTAAACCTTAACTTTCTAGCTTCTGATGACCGGTACTTTTTTGGTGGAGCAGTTAGGAAGCCAGATAAGCCAGGCTGGGCTGGCCTAGTTGGAGAAGCAGTTAGGAAGCCAGATAGATCCGGTTCTGAGGGTCTGGCTGGTCTTGAGTAATAAGAAGGATAAGCGGGGATGCCATGGAATGATTCCTGGGCAGGCTTTTCCTCTTGCTTATGAGTTCTCCTAACATATTCTTCTATCTCTCTAATCTGAGCTTGCAGGTTGTTCATTTCTCTCTCCTTTTTTGTGAAGTCATAACTGAAGACTTCTGCGCCATGGATATGGCTGAGTTCTTGATCTAAGGAGGCCACCTGAGCTTTGAGAGATTTGTAGCTTCGTCTTAACTTCGTAGAAAATCCCTTGAGATACTCTTCTGTGTCTCTAGTAATCTTGTCCATCTTTTTGTCAAGATTCTGGAGCATCTCGTTTTGTGCCACCATGTTCTCGGATTGCCAGTTGAGAACTTCTTCGGCCTGGGTCAAAGGCTTCATTCTCCCATCAACTTGAACTTCAGAGGGATTGATGAACGGCTTTGATGTCCTATTGGTGATATGATCTATTTTCCTTTCGAGCGGAGGAAAATGCTGGCCATACTCTGGTGTAGTGGCTGTATACATGAAGCAAGGGATTGGTTGCGTTTGTTGAGGAGGTTCTGCTGATCTGCAATGGTCCTTGGGAGACCATGATACTAAAGTGGGATCATCCGGAGGCAGAAGTTCTTCCTTTCTTTGGATTGCAAGTCCTTCCTCATAGATAGACAGTGGCTTCTTCTTTTCATGGATTCCAATCCATGGGCCATCTTCAGGGTCTGATCTTCTTTGAGGAGGAGGTTGTGGTTTGCATGCTCCTTTCTTCTTAGGCTTTGGGCGAATGATATCTCTATCGATATCATCGTCATGCATCCAACAGTCGCAATCAGGGTCGCATTTGGAGGGATCAACATCCCATATGAAGTGTCCTTTTATCTTGTCCGTATAGATGGGTTTAGCATCTGATGTAACGGCATGAATAGGGCACCAGGTTTCTTCAAGAGCAGGTCTGATCATCATTGTTTGAAAGATCTGGGAAGACGAGCTGGATTCTTCCTCAGGTTTCTTGAAGATAGTCTTAACCGTCTTGTCTGGGTATCTTTTGAAAGAAACCTCTTGGGACTGGATTGGTCTTCTATCCACATGGAGTCTTTCATAGTTAGTCATCCATTCTAGAGGAATAAGATGAGTTAACTCTTTTCTGTCAATCTTCCTTGGGATCTGAACGATTGAGGGTACTTCTTCTCTGGCGACCATAACCAACAAGGAATCGGAAGAGCAACCTGTAGTGGGAAGATCTATGGCATGGTTCTGCAGAAGGTAGATGATCTGGTGGTGAAGAGTAGCCACCATAGCTTCAGGGACTTGGTCGGATCCAGTGATCTGAATCTGAACTTTTAATCTGGTAGACAAGGTACTGTCACTGAGGCTAACGTTGTAGTTGGGATACACCGTAAGAACAACACTTCCAGCATGAATTGAGGTTAGCACAGTTCCTATAACGGCGTTCTCATAATTAAGATAGCTAGAGTCTAGCAAATCTATCTTGGCAAAGACTGGTTGTTTCTTCCTTCCATGTAGTGAAAGGATCAGTCGGACAGCTCCAAAGTGGAGAGTTGTGTAACCTTCACGTTTTCACCCGTTGATGAGATCTTGGGAGATCTCCAGATCTACGTATTGTTCTTGGTTAGTAGCCTGGAGGCTACACTGATCTAGTCTTGACGTCTGGATGTACTCCTTGACGGTGTTGGGTCTGTTTGTAGATATAAGGGTTCTGATGGATCTCGTGAGGGAATTATTTCTTCTGAATATATTGTAAGGATTTAGAAGTGGAGGAATAGTCTCAGCGATCTGAGCATCTTCCGGGACATAGGAATATTCTATAAGGTTTTCTATTTTATTAGAGAGAGTCTTTTTACAGAGTTTGGGAAGCGAGAGGGATGAGATAGTTACAATAGGTTTAGTGTTTGTAGTTTCAGTTGTCTTCATGATAAACTGGGTTTCTCTCTTACTCACTCTCGTTCTCATGTTCACACCATATTTACCCCCTCTTTCTTGAGCAGGCTCTGATACCACGCTGGCCGGGAGCCTCCACATACCATGAAACCATACCCCTAACATGTTTCCGTCGAGCAGGAACTTTCGAACCATCTCTGCCACCCCTTGTGGACTTACTAGGTTCTAGGTTCAGCCTAGGACACAACGGTTAGAGAAACCTTTTCATAGTAGGAAGGACCGTAGCATGGATCAATGATCGGAGGATTTTTGTTATACAAGATCCTCAAAGAGGCAAGTGTAGAGCATACTTTCATCTCTGTGGAGTACCTATGGATAGAACATAAGAATTTAAGTTTTCAGAGAGAAGAGAAATGTTTAGAACATGTTAGACTGAAAGCACACATTTTATTGTATTTCAACTTGTGAAAATATGATACAAGAGCTTCCCTTATATAGGAAAAGAGAAGTGTAGAAAGCAAGCCAGCACTCAGCAAACAAAGACACGTTACACACTAGTGGCCGACACACTAATTGCCACTTTTGACTTAAAACAGAAAAAGATAAATACAGTACTAGTGGCAGACACACTAATTGCCACTTTCTGACTAAAATAAAGATAAGATAAGCTTATCCGGTCCCGCCACTAAGCATGATGGAGCATCTTTCAATAGTGGAAGGCAAACTTTTGATTTATCACAGATTGTGATAAGATTCTGGTCCCACGCGTCACATTATTTTTTGATAATTGGCTCATGTGATGGTGACATGTTTGGATCAGAGTATTCTCCTTCTGAGAGATTGTTTGTCATATAGTATGACTCATACTCACAGCTGTCCCTTATCATATCTTCGTACCGATTCTGTGCATAGTACTCTGGATCAATGTGGGCTGAGTATAGTGCTATGTCTTCAAGAGTATCTTCGTCAAGATCATGTGGGAGTGGAGGATAGAGTGATGACTCATCCTGCTTGCTGTCTTCAGTCATATCTTGATCGTTGATTCTTTGATCATCCTTTTGAACAAATTCACGAATACTAATTTCTGCAAGTTGTTCCTCAATGTTCATCTGAGATGCATCGTTGTTGACCCTTGAGCTTTCTCCAACCTCATGTGTCGACCAAGTTGTCCATGGAGGTTTCCAACAGTGAGGATCAGGATTATCTGGTAGCTTTACAGCTTGCCATTGCGGAGGAAGGTTTCCATGACTAATACAAGTTGTAGTGACTGGACCTTTAACAGGATCATAAAGATTAATTAAATTAACATAATCCATTAAATCTTTTAATCCTTCCAGGCTTGTGGGATAATCATCAATGGTTTCCCAAACATTAATGTAACTCTTGCAAACTAGAAGCTGGGTTCTAGGATCAGTTTGATATGGACGATGGAGGATGTACACTGTTTTGCAGTTGCTTCGAGCTTCCACAGTTGGGCACCATTCTTTAAGATCATTAACGGCTAGGCTGAGATTTTCTCTCCACCAGTTTAACGGAGAAAACCATTCTAGGGCAGTCCATATCAAAGACCTGTGTTTTCTAGGGTTCATCAGATGTTCATACATAGCAATGGTAGGAATAAGGACTGGCATAGCGTATAAGCTTGTAGCACACCAAAGATACCATAGTTGATTTTTTGTAAATCTGAAAGCAGGGTTTATCAGAAATGGTAAATGGAAAGGAGTATCTGGGAAGAAAGGTGTATGGTCAGGAAGAGGCTTCTTTCTAATGATTTTGAACAGAAAGTAAAAAAGGTTATTCCTGGCATATTCTTTCAGCTGAGATACGGAGAAGGAGTGGTTGACTCTTGGAGGAAAGTTCATGGTGACTGAGGCATTGGATGGAATAGGACGGACCATTAAGATTAATGGGAAGGTATGCTTAGAGGTGATGACTTGGATGGGTTTCATGGGTCTGGATAATAGATCCGGGATCACATTCTGGGTTCCTTTGATGTGTTTCACTATGAAATCATATCTAGAGAACCAATCCTTAAGCCTCAATGTCTGTGGATCTGGAGGCATCTTATTTTTGAATTCCAGAATCTTAGGAAAGGACGAGTTGTCCATCTGGACCTCGAAGTGGTAACCTCTGAGGTGGAAGTCAAACTTATGGATTCCCATCTTTACTGCAAGTGCTTCATTGTAAGTGGTGTGGTAATGCTTTTCTGCATCTTTGAACTGACCACTGGCGTGGCCACAATAGTATTTCTTGCCACCTATTTCTTCAATCAGAACTGCTCCCCAATAGTGGTCACTTGCATCAGTCTGGAGGACTCGTTTCCCATCTCCAGGGATTTTTAGATCAGGAGGAGATTGGGCTATTTCTTTCAAAGCTCTTACAGCTTTTGTTTGTTCTTCTCCCCATGGTGGTGGTTTCTTCTTCAGCAATAGAGACAGAGCACTGGTGTATCTGGCAAGTCTGGGAATGAAGTCTCTGATATAATTGATTATACCGAGAAATTACTGAATCTGTTTGACTGTGAGATTTTCATCTGGAAAGTTTAATAATTCTTGAGCAATGTGAGGTTGAGGGCAATACTTTCCATTAGAGAAATGCATTCCTAAGAAGTCAATCTCAGTTTGGCCCAATTGACTCTTCTTCTCAGAAAGCATTATTCCATGTTGTTGGGCTAACTTATGGAACTGGCCCAATAACTGTTTGTGAGTCTTCTCGTCTTTGGAGAATAGTAACACATCATCAATGTAGATGAGAGCACTGTGGAGAATGGGCTCAAATATCTTTGTCATGGCCTTTTGGAATAGTGATGGGGCAAACCTTAAGCCCAAAAGGTAGAACAGTCCATTGGTACTGGGCATTAGGTATGCAAAAGGCTGTTTTTGGACGATCCTTTGGGTCGATACCCAATTGCCAAAAACCTGACTTTAAGTCAAACTTTGAATAGATCTGGGTGTCCTTGATGAACACGTTGAGAGATGCAGCCTTAGGAATAGGGAACTTGTCATCTTGAAGGAAGTGGTTCAGAGGCTTGTAATCGATTACAAGTCTTTTCTTTCCTCTGACTTTTTCAGATCTTTTTTCAACATAAAAGGCTTGGTAAGCCCACTCAGATTTCGTGGGTTCTATCAGCCCTTGTTTGAGCAGCTGGCTGCATTCTTCTCTTGCCAAGGCATAATCAGAAGTACTCATTCCAGGATGAGTGGCCTTTGTTGGATTAATATCTTCATTAAGCTTGAATGGAAGTTGGACAAAGAAGTCCTTGTTCTTCCATAAGGGTTCTGGATGAAGGAACTTCTCATGGCTATCCGCACAGAGCTTGAGAAGCTTTGACTTAATCTCTTCATATCCCGTAGAAACATTTGACAAGGAATACAGCTTCATGATTTGAGAGAATGGTTGGAATTCTCTCTTGTAGTTGATTCCAGTGGCAAGGATTTGGAGTTTCTCGGCTGCCACATAAACATCCATTCCAATGACAATGTCTTTGGCTTGAAGTATTGTTCCAATGACCTGTGTCGAGATAATGCAGTCTGGGAAGAACTTGATTCCTATCTTGTTCTTTGTTATCAAGTTCGTTGTAAAGGTCTCTCTATCTGCTGCCATAAAATAAGCTTTATGATCTTTCCATAACTCCATTGGCAAGATGTCGGGATTCATCATCGTAATTTGTGCTCCAGTGTCCATGTATGCCATGACCTTCTTAGGTCGTGAGAATTTTGCAGCTAGAACATGGATTTCTACACAGGGTAAAGGAGGAGTAGGAAGAGAGCTTCCTATTTCCTTGTAAGAGTAAACAGGGACAAAATCTTCACCTCCTGAATCTGAGAGGGAGGTTCCTTCAGACGAGTAGTCTTGAAGGGCGAAGACTGTTTCTTCGTCAGCTGAGCTTTGTTCAGAGTAAACTGATTCCAGGTCTCCTTCGACAGGATGAAGGGAGTTGATCAGTTTAGCAGCCTTGTGTTTATTGTTAGGACATTCTTTGGAGTAATGTCCTTTTTGTCCGCAGATGAAACATCTTTGGGATTTTCCCTTTCCACGAAAGGGTTTCTTCTTGAAGAACTTGACCCCTTTTTTCTTCTTTCTTTTGTAATCCTTGAAGGATTTGTATTTCTGTTTATGATGTTTCTTTCTGGTGGGGCAGCTACACTTCTTGTCTTTGCATTTAATCTCCAGATAAGACTTCTTACAAGCCTTGTTGTACTTGGACTTTTGGCTAAGGACTTCTGAAAATTGTTGATGAAGTCTGCATAGTTTATCTAGAGCTTCTAGCGTCATCTGATGGATTTGTCCAAGACTCGTGGAGGGAATGTCTTTCTGTGCTGCAGCTATCATTTTGTGGAGTTCAGGTTGAATCTCCTGGGGCAAAGATGCTACATAAGTGTTCTTGAGGCTGGTATCATTAAAACCATTTAGAGCATAGAATCTCTGAAGCATCCTATGATAATGCTTATCTATGTCCTTGGTTTTGAGAGAACAACATTTCATCTCAAAGAACTCTTGTCTGTACTTCTTGTTGTGGATGTCAACATCTCCAATGAATACTTGATGTATGACACCGAGGAGATTGGATGTAGTGTGTAAGCGGTGTAACTCATCCTGTTTGACAGCTCCAAGATTAATGTACCACTCTTTCATTGTTCCTGTCATGCGGCAACAGAATTCTTCGATTACTTTGTAGGGATCAACAGTGGTTTTCATCAATTGTGTGTCGAGCCAAGCACCAAAGTCCAGGATCATTTTTCTCCATTTACTAGGTGGTATATCGTCAATGGTGAACCAAGGTCCACCTGTGGATTTGGTCTTTTCAGCTTCTGGAGTTTCCTGAGAGGATTCTTCAAAGAAGGTATCTTCCTCCTTTATGTTAGCCATAAAGAGCTTCGGAATAAGATCCTTTTCTAGTTCAGTTCCTAGAGATTCGTTTTTTAGGGACATCGTCTGTTGTGTCTCATCAGAGTCTGTGCTTGGATATAGCTTGTCTTCATCGTCTCTAAACCAATTGTTACTTCTGGGTGTAGAAGGTTCCGTGGCCAATTGATCTTCTTCTTGTGATGTTGAAGTGTCAGAGACGGACTGGTTGTCTGGAGAAGATTTATTCTTTGTTGTGATGGCCAAGGCTTCATAGGTTTTGTCAGGATTCTCTTCATTCCTTGGGAATGCTGTAAGAGGTGTTTCAGGGACATCCTGAGAGTCTGATGATGAAGTGCTCATTCGAGTAGTATGTCTTTTGGATCTCGAAGTTGAGGTTTCTTGGGGCTTGGTAAACCTTAACTTTCTAGCTTCTGATGACCGGTACTTTTTTGGTGGAGCAGTTAGGAAGCCAGATAAGTCAGGCTGGGCTGGCCTAGTTGGAGAAGCAGTTAGGAAGCCAGATAGATCCGGTTCTGAGGGTCTGGCTGGTCTTGAGTAATAAGACGGATAAGCGGGGATGCCATGGAATGATTCCTGGGCAGGCTTTTCCTCTTGCTTATGAGTTCTCCTAACACATTCTTCTATCTCTCTAATCTGAGCTTGCAGGTTGTTCATTTCTCTCTCCTTTTTTGTGAAGTCATAACTGAAGACTTCTGCGCCATGGATATGGCTGAGTTCTTGATCTAAGGAGGCCACCTGAGCTTTGAGAGATTTGTAGCTTCGTCTTAACTTCGTGGAAAATCCCTTGAGATACTCTTCTGTGTCTCTAGTAATCTTGTCCATCTTTTTGTCAAGATTCTGGAGCATCTCGTTTTGTGCCACCATGTTCTCAGATTGCCAGTTGAGAACTTCTTCGGCCTGGGTCAAAGGCTTCATTCTCCCATCAGCTTGAACTTCAGAGGGATTGATGAACGGCTTTGATGTCCTATTGGTGATAGGATCTATTTTCCTTTCTAGCGGAGGAAAATGCTGGCCATACTCTGGTGTAGTGGCTGTATACATGAAGCAAGGGATTGGTTGCGTTTGTTGAGGAGGTTCTGCTGATCTGCAATGGTCCTTGGGAGACCATGATACTAAAGTGGGATCATCCAGAGGCAGAAGTCCTTCCTTTCTTAGGATTGCAAGTCCTTCCTCATAGATAGACAGTGGCTTCTTCTTTTCATGGATTCCAATCCATAGGCCATCTTCAGGGTCTGATCTTCTTTGAGGAGGAGGTTGTGGTTTGAATGCTCCTTTCTTCTTAGGCTTTGGGCGAATGATATCTCTGTCGATATCATCGTCATGCATCCAACAGTCGCAATCAGGGTCGCATTTGGAGGGATCAACATCCCATATGAAGTGTCCTTTTATCTTGTCCGTATAGATGGGTTTAGCATCTGATGTAACGGCATGAATAGGGCACCAGGTTTCTTCAAGAGCAGGTCTGATCATCATTGTTTGAAAGATCTGGGAAGACGAGCTGGATTCTTCCTCAGGTTTCTTGAAGATAGTCTTAACCGTCTTGTCTGGGTATCTTTTGAATGAAACCTCTTGGGACTGGATTGGTCTTCTATCCACATGGAGTCTTTCATAGTTAGTCATCCATTCTAGAGGAATAAGATGACCTAACTCTTTTCTGTTAATCTTCCTGGGGATCTGAACGATTGAGGGTACTTCTTCTCTGCCGGCCATAACCAACAAGGAATCGGAAGAGCAACCTGTAGTGGGAAGATCTATGGCATGGTTCTGCAGACGGTAGATGATCTGGTGGTGAAGAGTAGCCACCATAGCTTCAGGAACTTGGTCGGATCCAGTGATCTGAATCTGAACTTTTAATCTGGTAGACAAGGTACTGTCACTGAGGCTAACGTTGTAGTTGGGATACACCGTAAGAACAACACTTCCAGCATGAAGTGAGGTTAGCACAGTTCCTATAACGGCGTTCTCATAATTAAGATAGCTAGAGTCTAGCAAAGCTATCTTGGCAAAGACTGGTTAGTTCTTCCTTCCATGTAGTGAAAGGATCAGTCGGACAGCTCCAAAGTGGAGAGTTGTGTAACCTTCACGTTTCCACCCGTTGATGAGATCTTGGGAGATCTCCAGATCTACGTATTGTTCTTGGTTAGTAGCCTGGAGGCTACACTGATCTAGTCTTGACGTCTGGATGTACTCCTTGACGGTGTTGGGTCTGTTTGTAGATATGAGGGTTCTGATGGATCTCGTGAGGGAATTATTTCTTCTGAATATATTGTAAGGATTCAGAAGTGGAGGAATAGTCTCAGCGATCTGAGCATCTTCCAGGACATAGGAATATTCTATAAGGTTTTCTATTTTATTAGAGAGTCTTTTTACAGAGTTTGGGAAGCGAGAGGGATGAGGTAGTTACAATAGGTTTAGTGTTTGTAGTTTCAGTTGTCTCCATGATAAACTGGGTTTCTCTCTTACTCACTCTCGTTCTCATGTTCACACCATATTTACCCCCACTTTCTTGAGTAGGCTTTGATACCATGCTGGCCGGGAGCCTCCACATACCATGAAACCATACCCCTAACATGTTTCCGTCGAGCAGGAACTTTCGAACCATCTCTGCCACCCCTTGTGGACTTACTAGGTTCTAGGTTCTGCCTAGGACACAGCGGTTAGAGAAACCTTTTCATAGTAGGAAGGACCGTAGCATGGATCAATGATCAGAGGATTTCTGTTACACAAGATCCTCAAAGAGGCAAGTGTAGAGCATACTTTCATCTCTGTGGAGTACCTATGGATAGAACATAAGAATTTAAGTTTTCAGAGAGAAGAGAAATGTTTAGAACATGTTTAGACTGAAAGCACACATTTTATTGTATTTCAACTTGTGAAAATATGATACAAGAGCTTCCCTTATATAGGAAATGAGAAGTGTAGAAAGCAAGCCAGCACTCAGCAAACAAAGACACGTTACACACTAGTGGCCGACACACTAATTGCCACTTTTGACTTAAAACAGAAAAAGATAAATACAGTACTAGTGGCAGACACACTAATTGCCACTTTCTGACTAAAATAAAGATAAGATAAGCTTATCCGGTCCCGCCACTAAGCATGATGGAGCATCTTTCAATAGTGGAAGGCAAACTTTTGATTTATCACAGATTGTGATAAGATTCTGGTCCCAAGCGTCACATTATTTTTTGATAATTGGCTCATGTGATGGTGACATGTTTGGATCAGAGTATAATCCTTCTGAGAGATTGTTTGTCATATAGTATGACTCATACTCACAGCTGTCCCTTATCATATCTTCGTACCGATTCTGTGCATAGTACTCTGGATCAATGTGGGCTGAGTATAGTGCTATGTCTTCAAGAGTATCTTCGTCAAGATCATGTGGGAGTGGAGGATAGAGTGATGACTCATCCTGCTTGCTGTTTTCAGTCATATCTTGATCGTTGATTCTTTGATCATCCTTTTGAACAAATTCACGAAAACTCATTTCTGCAAGTTGTTCCTCAATGTTCATCTGAGATGCATCGTTGTTGACCCTTGAGCTTTCTCCAACCTCATGTGTCGACCAAGTTGTCCATGGAGGTTTCCAACAGTGAGGATCAGGATTATCTGGTAGCTTTACAGCTTGCCATTGCGGAGGAAGGTTTCCATGACTAATACAAGTTGTAGTGACTGGACCTTTAACAGGATCATAAAGATTAATTAAATTAACATAATCCATTAAAGCTTTTAATCCTTCCAGGCTTGTGGGATAATCATCAATGGTTTCCCAAACATTAATGTAACTCTTGCAAACTAGAAGCTGGGTTCTAGGATCAGTTTGATATGGACGATGGAGGATGTACACTATTTTGCAGTTGCTTCGAGCTTCCACAGTTGGGCACCATTCTTTAAGATCATTAACGGCTAGGCTGAGATTTTCTCTCCACCAGTTTAACGGAGAAAACCATTCTAGGGCAGTCCATATCAAAGACCTGTGTTTTCTAGGGTTCATCAGATGTTCATACATAGCAATGGTAGGAATAAGGACTGGCATAGCGTATAAGCTTGTAGCACACCAAAGATACCATAGTTAATTTTTTGTAAATCTGAAAGCAGGGTTTATCAGAAATGGTAAATGGAAAGGAGTATCTGGGAAGAAAGGTGTATGGTCAGGAAGAGGCTTCTTTCTAATGATTTTGAACAGAAAGTAAAAAAGGTTATTCCTGGCATATTCTTTCAGCTGAGATACGGAGAAGGAGTGGTTGACTCTTGGAGGAAAGTTCATGGTGACCGAGGCATTGGATGGAATCGGACGGACCATTAAGATTAATGGGAAGGTATGCCTAGAGGTGATGACTTGGATGGGTTTCATGGGTCTGGATAATAGATCCGGGATCACATTCTGGGTTCCTTTGATGTGTTTCACTGTGAAATCATATCTAGAGAACCAATCCTTAAGCCACAATGTCTGTGGATCTGGAGGCATCTTATTTTTGAATTCCAGAATCTTAGGAAAGGACGAGTTGTCCATCTGGACCTCGAAGTGGTAACCTCTGAGGTGGAAGTCAAACTTCTGGATTCCCATCTTTACTGCAAGTGCTTCTTTGTAAGTGGCGTGGTAATGCTTTTCTGCATCTTTGAACTGACCACTGGCGTGGCCACAATAGTATTTCTTGCCACCTATTTCTTCAATCAGAACTGCTCCCCAATAGTGGTCACTTGCATCAGTCTAGAGGACTCGTTTCCCATCTCCAGGGATTTTTAGATCAGGAGGAGATTGGGCTATTTCTTTCAAAGCTCTTACAACTTTTGTTTGTTCTTCTCCCCATGGTGGTAGTTTCTTCTTCAGCAATAGAGACAGAGCACTGGTGTATCTGGCAAGTCTGGGAATGAAGTCTCTGATATAATTGATTATACCGAGAAATTGCTGAATCTGTTTGACTGTGAGATTTTCATCTGGAAAGTTTAATAATTCTTGAGCAATGTGAGGTTGAGGGCGATACTTTCCATTAGAGAAATGCATTCCTAAGAAGTCAATCTCAGTTTGGCCCAATTGACTCTTCTTCTCAGAAAGCATTATTCCATGTTGTTGGGCTAACTTATGGAACTGGCCCAATAACTGTTTGTGAGTCTTCTCGTCTTTGGAGAATAGTAACACATCATCAATGTAGATGAGAGCACTATGGATAATGGGCTCAAATATCTTTGTCATGGCCATTTGGAATAGTGATGGGGCAACCTTAAGCCCAAAAGGTAGAACAGTCCATTGGTACTGGGCATTAGGTATGCAAAAGGCTGTTTTTGGACGATCCTTTGGGTCGATACCCAATTGCCAAAAACCTGACTTTAAGTCAAACTTTGAATAGATCTGGGCGTCCTTGATGAACACGTTGAGAGATGCAGCCTTAGGAATAGGGAACTTGTCATCTTGAAGGAAGTGGTTCAGAGGCTTGTAATCGATTACAAGTCTTTTCTTTCCTCTGACTTTTTCAGATCTTTTTTCAACATAGAAGGCTTGGCAAGCCCACTCAGATTTCGTGGGTTCTATCAGCCCTTATTTGAGCAGCTGGCTGCATTCTTCTCTTGCCAAGGCATAATCAGAAGGACTCATTCCAGGATGAGTGGCCTTTGTTGGATTAATATCTTCATTAAGCTTAAATGGAAGTTGGACAAAGAAGTCCTTGTTCTTCCATAAGGGTTCTGGATGAAGGAACTTCTCATGGCTATCCGCACAGAGCTTGAGAAGCTTTGACTTAATCTCTTCATATCCCGTAGGAATATTTGACAAGGAATACAACTTCATGATCTGAGAGAATGGTCGGAATTCTCTCTTGTACTTGATTCCCGTGGCAAGGATTTGGAGTTTCTCGGCTGCCACATAAACATCCATTCCAATGACAATGTCTTTGGCTGGAAGTTTTGTTCCTATGACCTGTGTCCAGATAATGCAGTCTGGGAAGAACTTGATTCCTATCTTGTTCTTTGTTATCAAGTTCGTTGTAAAGGTCTCTCCATCTGCTGCCATAAAATAAGCTTTATGATCTTTCCATAACTCCATTGGCAAGATGTCGGGATTCATCATCGTAATTTGTGCTCCAGTGTCCATGTATGCCATGACCTTCTTAGGTCGTGAGAATTTTGCAGCTAGAACATGGATTTCTACACAGGGTAAAGGAGGAGTAGGAAGAGAGCTTCCTATTTCCTTGTAAGAGTAAACAGGGACAAAATCTTCACCTCCTGAATCTGAGAGGGAGGTTCCTTCAGACGAGTAGTCTTGAAGGGCGAAGACTGTTTCTTCGTCAGCTGAGCTTTGTTCAGAGTAAACTGATTCCAGGTCTCCTTCGACAGGATGAAGGGAGTTGATCAGTTTAGCAGCCTTGTGTTTATTGTTAGGACATTCTTTGGAGTAATGTCCTTTTTGTCCGCAGATGAAACATCTTTGGGATTTTCCCTTTCCACGAAAGGGTTTCTTCTTGAAGAACTTGACCCCTTTTTTCTTCTTTCTTTTGTAATCCTTGAAGGATTTGTATTTCTGTTTATGATGTTTCTTTCTGGTGGGGCAGCTACACTTCTTGTCTTTGCATTTAATCTCCAGATAAGACTTCTTACAAGCCTTGTTGTACTTGGACTTTTGGCTAAGGACTTCTGAAAATTGTTGATGAAGTCTGCATAGTTTATCTAGAGCTTCTAGCGTCATCTGATGGATTTGTCCAAGACTCATGGAGGGAATGTCTTTCTGTGTTGCAGCTATCATTTTGTGGAGTTCAGGTTGAATCTCTTGGGGCAAAGATGCTACATAAGTGTTCTTGAGGCTGGTATCATTAAAACCATTTAGAGCATAGAATCTCTGAAGCATCCTATGATAATGCTTATCTATGTCCTTGGTTTTGAGAGAACAACATTTCATCTCAAAGAACTCTTGTCTGTACTTCTTGTTGTGGATGTCAACATCTCCAATGAATACTTGATGTATGACACCGAGGAGATTGGATGTAGTGTGTAAGCGGTGTAACTCATCCTGTTTGACAGCTCCAAGATTAATGTACCACTCTTTCATTGTTCCTGTCATGCGGCAACAGAATTCTTCGATTACTTTGTAGGGATCAGCAGTGGTTTTCATCAATTGTGTGTCGAGCCAAGCACCAAAGTCCAGGATCCTTTTTCTCCATTTACTAGGTGGTATATCGTCAATGGTGAACCAAGGTCCACCTGTGGATTTGGTCTTTTCAGCTTCTGGAGTTTCCTGAGAGGATTCTTCAAAGAAGGTATCTTCCTCCTTTATGTTAGCCATAAAGAGCTTCGGAATAAGATCCTTTTCTAGTTCAGTTCCTAGAGATTCGTTTTTTAGGGACATCGTCTGTTGTGTCTCATCAGAGTCTGTGCTTGGATATAGCTTGTCTTCATCGTCTCTAAACCAATTGTTACTTCTGGGTGTAGAAGGTTCCGTGGCCAATTGATCTTCTTCTTGTGATGTTGAAGTGTCAGAGACGGACTGGTTGTCTGGAGAAGATTTATTCTTTGTTGTGATGGCCAAGGCTTCATAGGTTTTGTCAGGATTCTCTTCATTCCTTGGGAATGCAGTAAGAGGTGTTTCAGGGACATCCTGAGAGTCTGATGATGAAGTGCTCATTCGAGTAGTATGTCTTTTGGATCTCGAAGTTGAGGTTTCTTGGGGCTTGGTAAACCTTAACTTTCTAGCTTCTGATGACCGATACTTTTTTGGTGGAGCTGTTAGGAAGCCAGATAAGTCAGGCTGGGCTGGCCTAGTTGGAGAAGCAGTTAGGAAGCCAGATAGATCCGGTTCTGAGGGTCTGGCTGGTCTTGAGTAATAAGAAGGATAAGCGGGGATGCCATGGAATGATTCCTGGGCAGGCTTTTCCTCTTGCTTATGAGTTCTCCTAACATATTCTTCTATCTCTCTAATCTGAGCTTGCAGGTTATTCATTTCTCTCTCCTTTTTTGTGAAGTCATAACTGAAGACTTCTGCGCCATGGATATGGCTGAGTTCTTGATCTAAGGAGGCCACCTGAGCTTTGAGAGATTTGTAGCTTCGTCTTAACTTCGTGGAAAATCCCTTGAGATGTGTGATGAAAGGGCTAGGAAAGAAACTCTTTTGCTTTATGAGTTTATATTTGTCATTTAATTTTTGTTTTTTTCTTTCTTACAGGTAAAATGTCTAATAACCAGGAAGACACCCACGAGACACATGATACACAGGAAGCTCAGAATGAAGCTTCGAATGTAGAACATGAAATAAAAAGAGGAAAAACCATTATGAAGAGAATCATCCGTGCTAGAGATAAAGGGATGAGATTTGATGTACATTGGAGTGACCCGAACCAACTAGTTGAGCCTAACGGTTCAATGTTATCTTCATACATTGGTTCACTTGTCTGTCAGCACATTCCAATCACTAGTGATAATTGGAGGAGTAAATCGTTGGATGCCGGTAAAGAAAAGATATGGATTGAGATACAGGTACTTACCAAATATGATTAATGTTATTAGATTTTTGTTGATGATTAAGTCTTTAATTTACTTATACTAAAACACTTTATGTTTATATGTGTATGTTTTTTCGTAGAGGTCCTTTAATATTGAAGAAAGCCGGAAAAAGTATTGTCTTCAATTGGCCGGAAAGAGACACAGAGTGTTTAGAGCCTTATTATCAAACAAATATCTTAGGGATGAGGACAAAATTTTTGTTGAAGCAGAACTTCCACCGTTGTATGCGGATGTGATTACACCGCAAAAATGGGGCATTTTTGTAGACAAACGGAAAACCAAAGAATTTAATGTAATGTTGTCTTGTCATGTCTATTGATTGTATTATATATGTGTTTCATTAGTTTGTTTTGATATGACTTAAAATTTTTTATCCAGAAATTGAGTGCCATTAATCGCGAAAGAGCATCAAACCCCGCGTATCCATACAGAAAAGGGCGTTTGGGATATGCACGATTACAACAAAAATTGGTAAGTATATATTAATGCTATGATTTTATTAATTGTATTATTGTGTTATAATTGATGAACTTATTATTTAACTAAATGTGTAGTTAGAAGAGTCTAAAAGTGAAGAATCATCACTTTCGGACCATGTTTTGTGGAAGGAAGCTCGCGTGGGTAAGGGTGGAGTTGTTACAGAAGATGTTCAACATGTTTATGAAGAATGTGTAAGTATAACATTATGTCTCAAAGTTAATTGAAATTTTATTAAATTATAATTAATTTTTAATCCCCACTAATAATTTTCGATATGTCAATGATTTTCAGGAGAATCTATCTAAATCTATACCCGCAGGTGAGGATGATTGCAGGAGCATTCTTAGTCGAGTACTAAATGTTCCTGAGTATCCCGGTCGGGTGAGAGGTAAAGGATTTGGTGTGACTCCATCATCCTTGGATAAGCAATCAAAGAAAAAAAATCCCACCACCCACAAAATCATGCAAACTGTGATGGCACTACAAGCGCAAGTCCAAGCATTGCAGCAGGATAAAGAGAGATATGAGGCGGAAAGGCGCGGTTCCGGTTTGAAAGATGCTAGTGACAAAGCTAGTATCAATTCTCCAAATAAAATTCCTGAGGTAATTAGCACATATTTATTTTAATTAAATTAACACATTTATTTTATTTGACCTTTATACATATTAACAGTTACATATTTATTATTGCTTCAGGGCATTTCATCTTGCCAGCTGTATTTGTCATTTCCGACTTATCGCATGGTTGGCAAGGGAAAAGTGCATAACTTTGTGGGAGCGTTACATCACCATCATCCGCTCCCACAGGGTTATCTGAAAGTGTCGGTTGATATCGCTTTAGATACGGACGCGTTACTACCGATACCAGACTCGGTTTCAGAGGATACATTGCTGCGGGATGCAATAGGTTCGTTTGTTGCATGGCCGTTAGACCTCATTTCCATAGGTGATGAGGTATGTTGAAAACCATTACGAATCTCTTAGTATTCAAATGTCAATTCTGAACGATTATGAAAATCATTCTGAACCATTACTTACATTTTTTTTACATGGTAATGTTAGACTCCTACAAAACCCACAACAAAGAATAAAGGGGTTTTGCTGCAAAACGAGTCTGTTGAATCACACAGAGAGGTAGCTTTTAAGTGTTATTCTATTATCCGAATTCATGATTTTCTACTTTACCTAACTTATATGATTGTTAGGTTCCTGCTCAACCTTCACAACAGACCAGCAAGAAAAAAGCTCCTACGAGGACCGTGAAGGAAAAAAGACCTCACTTTCAGACGTGTCTAGAAACACTTTTGGCAATGTCAGATTTAATGCAAGGTGCTATTCGTCAAATCAACATGGACGAAGGTGTTTTTGGTTTTCCTCATTCCGAGATAATCGGAAAAGAGGACATGGAGCAGGTTTTCAATCATACTGAATTAGGCATCGGTGTTATGCATTCATTCATCTGGTACTCCAATCAATCTATTATTTATTTAGTTGAACAATTTATTTACACATTTCAATGATAATAGTCTAATGTTTATTATGTTTTTATTTAAGGTGCATGTATGAAAAATTCATGTGGGGGACGGATTTGTCAAACAAATTCCGTTTCTTCTCTTGCAGCCTTGTTAATGCACCGAGAATTGGTATGAATGCAATTGAAGTAAGAGACCACTTACTTGAGCGATTTACGGCCAGCAACACAGAAAGTTTGGTTCTTTTACCGTATAATACTGGAAACGGGTAAGATTTTCATTATAATTTCATTCTAATCTTTAATTTGTATCTTTTGCGTAGAAATTATCCATCTAAACTTTTGTTATATTTTACAGTGGACACTGGTTGTTGGTTGCCTTTAATCCTATAACAGAAGTGGTCTATTATCTTAATTCATTGGATATTGATTGGTCCACATATCAGAATATGAAGGATGTGGTTGACACGTAAGTGAGATTGTTCGAAATATTCGTGTGTATTTGTATATTTAATTATTTCTGTGACATTGTTCTAAGTTTACTTTTTTCTTTTATAGAGCTATACTACTATACCGTGCACAAAGAGAGACTCGAGTAGCACGGGCTAGATCAACCAATATTACATGGGTCAAAGTGGAGGTATATTAATTTTCACAATATTGCTTATTAGTGATGCTACTTAATAACACAAAACATCTATATATTATTTCTTATTTGTTTGTCTATGTGTAGTGCCCTCGTCAACGTAATGGCATAGACTGCGGGTACTTCGTTTTGAGGTTCATGAGAGAAATCATTCAAATGGGACAATTGGAGATTCCTATTAGGGTATGCATGGTTTTATAACTTAGGATTTATTTTAATATTTATCGGATATGTCATATAATTTATTATTTTTAACTAAATAATGCGTATTTTGTTTTGTTATGTAGTATTTCGAAGATATGGCGTGTTCTTGTTACACAAGGAAACAATTGAATTATATTACGGAAGAATTGTGCGAATTCTTTCTTCTAAGAAGAATTTTTTGAATGTATAGTTTTGTGAATATAAGAAAATTCTGTTGCAAGAAGAATTCTGTTGTAAATTTTGTGAATTCTGTTAATGTATATGAATTATGTTGTTGCAAGAATTTTGTGAATTTTGTAAATTTTGTGAATTCTGTTGTAAGTTTTGTGAAAGTTAATTTTATTGAAATGTATATGAATTCTGTTGTTGCAAGAATTCTATTTCTTGAAATGTATAAGAATTCTGTTGTTGCAAGAAATTATATAAGAAATGCTGGTTTGAAACTATGCAGGTTTCTGCATAAAAAAAAATGGCTAAAATGGGATTTTTTATACATAGAAAAAATCAATAAAATTATAGGTATACTTTAGCGAGCGCTTTTAAGGAAAAAGCGCTCTCTAAAGCCCCCTTTAGAGAGCGCTTTTAGGGAAAAGCGCTCTCCAAAGGTATATAAAAAGAACATTTTCCGTATACATTAGACAGCGCTTTCAAAAGCGCTGTCTAAAAGCACCTTTAGAGAGCGCTTTTGAAGGAAAAAGCGTTTTCTAAAGTTTATAAAAAAAAATTTTAAATTTTAAACGTATACTTTAGACAGCGCTTTTAAAAGTACTGTCTAAAGTTCCCTTTTAGAGAGCGCTTTTTCATAAATAAAAAAGCGCCGTCTTTACCTACGCCAGCGCAGGCTTAGACAGCGCTTTTAAGCGCTTTTATAGGGCAAAAAAAGCGCTCTCTTTTCCCTCTTTTCCCGTAGTGAATTCATCCCATAATATGCTTTGAGCAATTTCTGGTTTGACAAATTTCTTGATCCAAGACATTATCATCGTGTTGCATCTATCTCATGCAATAGAGTCACGATATTCATCTGAAGGTCGAGTTAAGATGCCTTTTATGAAGCAAATCTCGTTCTCTAATCTCAATGCCACAGTCATAGAACGAGGTCAAGATTGATAATTTCTAGTGGTTAACAAAAGAATAACAAGAATCAGAGCTAGATATTTCATTCGAATGCATGAAATAAGAATTCAAGGTGTCATTTTGATCATCTTTATTGGCGTTAGATGAAGATATGTCATTAACACTACCCACAAAGTTTGCAAAAGACATGCTAGATGATGAAGAAGAAACAAAGAAAGAAAATATAGAGAATAGTTGTAGAGATTTGTGAGATGGAATCAATGAAATGTAGCGGTAATGATGAAACCATATCATAGGTCGATGATTTCATATTGAAGCTATGAATCAAGCATGTACGATGATAAGAATTAATTAGAACTTTTTATTTCACAAATATGAAAACTTACAAGACATTAATTCAATCTTATGAGATTATTAGTTATTATTCCATAACTAATTTATTCAAATTCTAAGGGTTGATTTAGTGGCGAAGGTTTGAGTTTTGAGAGTGTATTTCTTTCAAGATCCCAGGTTTGAATCATGTTAGGGGTTAACAATCCGTATATTGGATCAGTCCATACAGAACTTTACTTTGTCTTTAAACGAGTTTCTGTTAGTGGACGATGGAATTGATCCTCGTGGATTAACCGGTTGTAAGGCTGGATACTAAGATTTAAAAAATAAAACTATATTTTTATTCATGTCATTACAATTAACAATTAAATAAAATAAAATTTGTTTTTTTTTTAATAAATTAAAAAGTTAAATATGTTTGTGGTCCTCGTAAATATGTCATATTTCACTTTTAATCTCCCAAAAAGTCCTTTAAAAGATTTTCTTTAAAAAATGATCGTCCTAAAAATTTTCATCCATACTTTTAGTCTATCCTGCTAAAACTGTCGCTAATTTAGTCGTTAAATAACAAATCATCGCTAAAACAATCGTTAATTCTATCGCTAAGTTAAAAAAATCATCCCAAAATTACAAGAGAAATAAAAGTGTGTGAAAAAAAATTTAAAAGAACTATTCTTTTAAAAAAATTTAAAGATTAAAATTAAGATATGAAATATTAAAAAAAAAGACAAACATATTTAATCCGAAATTATAAAATTGAGTGAGTAATTCTGGTTCTACTCAAACTCAATACTAGTTTTTTCATTCTTGAACGATTAAAAAGCATAATCACATGATAACCGAGTTATTAATATCAAGCATTAGGCTTTCTCCATGGTGCAAAAGTAGAAAATGAGAGAAAGAGAAAATATTATCTCCGTTTGACAATAGCGGTCATTTTTCTATTTTATTTATTTTAAATTATTTATTATTTCTTTTTATTAATTTATCTTTATTTATTATATTTTAATTCATATAATTACTCAACGACCTATTATTAACAAAGATATTTTAGTATACAACATTTATTTTATTATTGAAATAAATACAATTACTTATTATCTGAAAAACCGTGAAAATTTTAAAAAGACACCTAATATAAAACAAATTAAATTATATTATTATGACCTAATTTATAAGAAAAATAATAATTTTTTTTATTAAAAATAATAATTAAATATATTTAATTTTCTTAAACTTATGTAAAAAAATAATACAACTATCAATCTACACTTATCTTACACTAACAATATTAAATAATAAATAGAGGGATAATTTCAGAATAAAGATATTAAATATACTTAAATTTATTGACATTTAATTAGATAAAAAATTCAAAAGACATATATTTATCGTTGATCAATATCAATTCTCTATAAGATTTTTTGTTTGGAAAATATGGTGGAGGAATTCGAAAAGGCATCCAGATCTAGAAAAGTAAATTTAATTTTGGCAAAAAATAAAAAATTAATTCTTTTACACCAAAAAGGTATTAAATTTCCCATTAAAAATAGTTAAAGATAAAACGGTTAATTAAATTAAATTATGTTTAATAATGAGTATTAAAAAAAGAGAAAAAGGAATATGTACGGATCATATAAAATATTTTTACACTTTTAATTTTAAAATATTAATATAATATAACTGAATATAATAATTTAATAGTATAAAAACTAATTTAACTTATAATACACTATCTTTAATTTTTTTTTAAAACTAATAAATGATATATTAATACAACATTTGTACTAATAATAAAATAAATAAATATAAAATTCAATCCGAGTGATTTCCAAAAAACATCGATAGCATAAATTTGAATAAAATTTTAAGGAAAAAAGCAAGATTCTTTTCAAAAGTTATTATATCTTTTTGGTTACATAAAACAATATTATTATGTTTAACCTAATAATAATAATAATAATAATAATAATAATAATAAGGGTTAATTATACAATAACCCTGTTGTTTTGGACTGAGCCAGAGGTTATCCCACTGTCGGGTACGACCCAACCCATTTCTTCGTCGGGGAAGGCTCAATGAAGGCCCAAGTCATCAACTCATGCGGGAAGCGCTCACGCGTCTTCCCCACGGACTCCACGTGCCCCTCACGCGGGGCCACGTCATCAACCAACTACCCACCAGTGAAAGAATAAGTCATCCACCTTCCGAAGTTCACGGGATAGTTGACCCAGGGCGAAGACCACGTGCAAGTCTTCCCCACGCCACGTAAGTCCTGACAGTTTCTCGTATCGGGCCTTGCGATCCAACCTAGTGCAAAGTAACCATTGGCCCAGCGCCGAGGGTAGATTATAAATACCCTCTTTCACTAGAGGGTCAGGTATTCTATTCTTCTACATTTTTCTGTACTTGCCTTCTCACTCTCGCTGAAACTGACTTTAGCATCGGAGTGCCTTGCAGGTACACCCCCTCTTCTCCACCACCGGCGATTTAAGGAGCTCACGACGTATGCTGGCTGCTGATCCTTTTTTGATTCAGTAAGATCAGTGGCGCCATCTGTGGGAAACCTTACTTCCCCGTTCTTTCTCCTGTAGAAACTTAAGAACCAAAGCAGTCTTCAATTTTCGTTGATCATGGCCAGCCCACGCACTGCGACAATGCTCCAGAAACAGCCTTCACCACGTTCACCAACGACGACAACCATGATCCCAACGTGACCGTTCACCTCGAAGAAGGCGACGTTAGGGACGGGAGCACTGCCTCTCCCTCCTCTGACGATGCGACCTTCAACGCCGCCCGACGCTTTGACAACCCGGTTGTCTTCCAGTCAATCCCCGTGCCGCCCAACGCTGACCCGACCATGGTGGCTCTGTTCGCGACGATCAATCAGACAAACCTGATGACCTTCCAACAGAACGAGCGGATCGGGATGCTCGAGAAGGAGCGACAATCACGCTCTCCCCCGCGGAGACATCATCACCCAATTTCTCGCAGTCCTTCCCTGCATCGGCAAGAAGCCTATCATTCCCCTCCCCCACGGAGGCCACAACATGACTCTTGGAGCCCTTCCCCTCGATAATCGGGGCGTCGTCCACGATTGGGAAGGCCCCGGCCCCGTTGCCGCCCAGACGCGCGACCAATCTCCTCCCCGGAAGGAGCGAAGCTCCCCGACTCATAAGAGGAACAAAACGGACAGATACGCAGAGAAGCCGAAGGGCCGGCCAAGGAGCCCTCCCCACCGAGGCAGGAGCCATCGATATGACCCGTCCCCGTCGCGGTCACCCGTTAGGAGCGACGAGGACGACCAGCGCACGCCGCTGTCCAGAGCCATCATGGAAACTCGCCTGTCAGTCTGGATGGAGAAACCCCCGTCCCTGGCTACTTATGATGGCAAGACCGACCCGGACGACCACATTGAAAGCATCGATGTGATGCTTGACTACTGGAACGTCCCGGGGGACCATAAAGTGCAGGCTCTTTCCCACGACCCTAAGGAAGGGCACAATGGCGTGGTACAAGAGCCTCGAGTCCGGGTCCATCGCCTCCTAGAAAGAGCTGAAGAGGCAGTTCTCCAGGCACTTCACCGCTTCCCGGCGCCACCCGTAGCGGAAGCATCCCTGTGTCACACCCTAATTTTTGACCCTAAGATCCCTGCCTTCGCTCTTTGAATAACATCTTAGGCTAATCATCTTGTGCATAACTAACCGCTTTATCTAGCTTTGTCTGTTTGTTTCTTCACTTAAGGACAGGTGTTACTGCAAAAGGCTCAACGTCCTGAAGGTTGTGTTGTGTGTGTTTGTGGAGGTTTCTCTGGCCATTGCAAGGTGTGTATGAACTCCTGTGAGATTGTGTGCCTCTATCCTGTTAGTCCCTAAAACCACTGAAGTCTTTCTTCCCTCAAGATTTCCCAGAGGTTTTCCCCAAGAAAGATTAGGGTTTTCTGTCTGTCGGTTTCGAGCAGGGTCATTGGAGAACTGATTGGAATTTTGTGGTGTGTTGGATTATAAATGACATCCTCATTTTCAAGAGTTTTCTCAGGGCATGATTCGTGTACCGAGTTCATCATCATCTAAGTTTCAATTTTTGCGAGTAACAAGGGTCGAGCAAGACTTCGCCTTTATTCTTGAAGTTGGATCATCATCTTTAAGAAAGAGTTTGGATCATCATCTTTAAGAAAGAGTTTGGATTTTCTTGTTGGTGCTCTGGAGTGAGAACAAAAAGATAGCCTTGTGTTCGCCACGTTTCTGAGATCACGTCAAACATAAGAAGGCCTATGAAAATAGCTTGGATTCAAGGGCTTGCACCATTTTCAATTATCTTGAGTTTTTATTGTTCAAGACATACAAGTGTCCAAACTCATAGGAGGAGTTTTAATTCAAGCATAATTAAGGGAACTTTAGACATAAAAAAAGTCAAGGTGCTGATTTCATGACTCATGTTTTGTTGGGATTCTTTCTCAAGGGTGTATGTTAAGATTGATTCAAACGGACAATATTCAAGAATTTACTACAAGTCACAACATCTTTTCCACTTTCAAAATAACTCAAGACATCATTCCAAGATTCAAATCCAAGCATCCAATGCGTGAAGGATCGAATTGTACGATTTCAAATTCAAGTCGAAACATTCGAAATGCTTGTGTTTCATTACACTTGAATCATTTGGTTATACAAAGCCTTAAAGTTTAAGAATGAGTCATGCCGACATTACGAAACCAGTATTGTATATCCTACATCTATTCATCTCTTATTGATTTGCAAAGTTGGTAGGTCCTATGTGGGTATGTGTTAATTCGGTCTTGTTATCTCTTTGAAATTCTAGAATTAAATATTGGACCACAACAAACCTACAAAAATCCATAACAGCCAAATTTGAAACTCAGAACAATGCCATTCATTAGCCTTAATTTAAAAAGTTATTACAATAGGTGATGTCACCACTTGAGCAAAAAGTATTAATTAATTCAGGGATAAGGGAAACTATCAGTGGATTGAATGAGAATACAAGAACATAGGCAGCCATGGACTCCTAGTGGTTTTCTTTTAATGGAGGAACTTTCAAGAAACAAGAAGAACTTGATTTCAAAGAATAAACTCAGGGTGAACCGTAACCATCTTCGCCACGGTACCAGTTGCATTATCCCGCACTGTATAATTAGAGGTTAAAGCCCACGTGATATATTTCCAAGTATTTTAAAGCTAAATCGCCACCATTTGCACAATTCTTCAACACAAAAATGCGGCATTCCTCCTTGTTGCACCAGATGACGATACTTCTTTAAGCACCAGAGGCATCACTCGGTCCATCAATTCTGCACCCGCAATATGAGTCAGTACACAGTCACCCATAATCAATCATCACAAAACAAGTTCCAAAGCATAAAAAGACCAATTCAAATAATCAAGGTTCAAAATGCATTCAAACCTCATTTTCCTACGATATTACAAAGGTCATGTTACATTCTAATATCTAATGTGCTTAGCCTAATCCTTCAACCACCATACCTCCTAATTTTAGCGTCGGAGACTCGATTGATGTTGAAACGTGATATGCAAGTGAATTAAACGAAAATTTAGCTCGTGGATAAACTTTGGAGGTTGCACTGCTAAGAGGAGGGAATGAGCGATTCTCTTGAACAGCTGTCATAAAAAGCATATCAGCATTACAAAATTACAAACCACCATGCTCAAAATCACACCATAAACACACCTATTTTTTTCACGGTAGCATTCTCCATTCGTGCCTTCTTTCCCCGTTCACGGCCCCACACATCCATCCACTACCTACATTAAAATGCACAAGAAGAATAAGTGACCAAGATCTCATCAAATAACTGAACCTACAAAATTGCAGAGTTATTGGATGTGAACAAGGTTGTGGTACCAAATTTGGCAGATGTTGTACAGATTCTGAAAATCACTTGACATGTCTTTCCCAAGATGACAAGCATGAAGCATTATTGCGAGTGCGTAACATCGTGCAAGCCCCTGGATCAAATACCAAGTTGGCAAGTTATAAAGTTAGAAAATTATGAAAAAGAATTATGAGGTACTTTGAAGGAGTTCTTTTACAAGATTGTTGCCACTGACTTGGAATGTATTTCGGTACCTAAATAAGCTTCGAGGAAGAAATGGATAGGAGGAACGTCTAAAGTGTGCGAAGAGATGCCCTTATCGAACCTGACAAATTAAGAGGAAAATCCAACATAATCAAACACATGTCATCATCACCAAATTTCCAAACACAACTAAGACAAAATTCAAAAACTTTCCAAAAGGGATTCTAAACATGTCTCAGACAATCATCAAATGTAATCATATAGCAATCAAAGCAATTCATTACCAATTCAAATAATTTCCTAAACCAACTTCCAACATGCCTGGACTGAAATGGAAGGCCATTAAACCAAATATCATACTGTCGGGGTAAGAAACAAGCAGACCAACATCAATTACTTCCAAAATTATTCAGACAAAGTTCAACAATTGCCAAAACCATACAAACATGTTCCAACAAGGTTATTTGGGAGTTAAGTCCTTGTTTTCTGGCAGCCTATAGAAACATACATACACAACACGCAGGAGGGGGCATAGATAAAAAAAATCCACAAAGAAACCATTCACATAGCAGTCGTTCACATTCACACATGTAGAAGACCAACAGCAAGAGGACGATTCACATCAGAAAAAACCAGTTCAGGTCTATTTGAGTCACACACAGCAGAACAACAAATAACACACATATCATAACACATACCATCAGATACTCATACGATTGGCAGAGGAAATCATCAGGGATCATAGCATACAACACATAGAAATCATTTACATACTCAGACAGAGTGAAGAGCTACAACAGTCACGCACACATTGTAGATCATAAAGCAACAACATCATTCACGGCAACACATATCGAATAGAAGAAAGGCGAAAAGCGTAAACAATTACAACAACAAAGTAAAAAGAGAAGAGGATTCTTTTGACTTATCTGTGAGGAGGAACTTTTGAAGATTTGGCTGCACCGTATCATCCCGCTTACCTTGGTTTCTTCGCCATTTTTTTTCTTTTACAATTCCTTGTAAAATGTAATCTGCAGAATTTAATGACTTGGGGTAGAGGATCGTTGGGGTTAGGGTTTTATTGTTGCTTTTTTTTTATCGAGAGAGAATGAGAGAGAGCAAGAAGCACAATAGCGGCGATTTAGGATTAGGGTTTCAGAAACCCCTTTTTTTTTGAAATCTTGGTATTCGGCCTTGCGACCGACTAATCCAAGAGGGACCAATCTCACCGTCCAATAGCGGGGGCCCCGTTTAAAGCCGGAGCAAAACTCTGTATGGACTGGCCCACACAAGGGTTGATTGCACCTAATAGGATTCGAACCTGAGACCTTGAGAGGAGCAAACTCTCAAGACACAAGCCTCCACCACTAGGCCAACCCTTGGGGGTTAAGAGAGCTCTGGGCGAGAGAAGAGAGCCTTTGTTTTCTTTTTCTTTTGTTTTGTCTTTATGATCCTGTACACAAACTCACACGTCACTACCATGCACCCTCACCATCTCACTGATCCAATCACCATGCACACACATCATAAGGTGGAGATATGAGGGTCCACGATGGACCCTTTCTCCCTTGCAGCACCTAATCCCTCCGTTTTAATTAGTAAATCTGTTTTTTAAGTCAATTTAACCTTTTACTAAATAAATTCATATTTTCTAAAATAATCAAAAATCTGTTTTTTAAAATAACAAAAAATTAAAATATAAAACTTTTTAACCCTTTATAAAAAAATAACTTCTTTTTTATATATTTAAAATATCACCTTTATTATAAATATAACTAAATTTAATTATTAACTTTTTGATAAAACCTTTTTTTTTTAAATTAGTAAAACCTTTCTTTTTTAAAATAAAGCCTTTTTTACTAAAATATTAAAACTAAAATCCTTTATAATTAATAAGATAAACCTTTAACCTTTTAAATTAATAATAACCTTACAATAATTCTTAAAAATAATAATATAAATCTTTCATTAATTTCCCTCTAAAATTATCAAACTTTTTTCTTAATACATCGTTCCCCATTAGAGTCCCTCATCGTGAACTTAACCATACGTTTGTGTGAAATAGGTTTAGAACTTTGATTTTGATTGATATCATGCCACTTGCTTATGCATTATGTCTGTTTACCTTTATGTGATGGGTACACTTTATTTGTCTATCTTAATGTGTTCCAAACCTTTTCAAAACATAAAACTCTCGATCCAACGTCGAGCCATTTTCTACCCATGTAAGTCGATCGCCTTCAGGCATCGCTATCAACCATTTGGTCACTATATACAAGACTAGCACCACTTTGCTAGCACACTCGTTAAAATCTTATATAACTAATTAATTGCATTATATCCAAGGGAAAATCCCATGCATGGTAATCAATTATCGTGCATGGCGCATGTGCATTTCATACCTCATAGGTTCATACCCTTTAAGATAAGATTATCATTAGAAAACTTTAGGATAGACTTCCTAAGTTAGTCTCCCCCTCAATTTTGATTTTACAATCAAACTTTAGCTCACCTAATTCTCCACCCAAGAGAATTAGATGTGAATCATCTCAAATAAGGGGCATACAATCCCATACCCCACAAAATACAAACAAGTTTCAAAAACTGTGGTGCTTTCTTAAGATGATGACTCATCTTTTCTCCCAAACTTTAAATAACCTTTAGTATCCTTCAGAGAGGAACTAGATGTGCTCTGATTCCTTCTCCCCATAGGATATGTAGGCACAAGATGCGATATCTTGTCGAGCATACTTAGGAATAGAACTTTAGGTCTTCCTACCCTAGGATGCTAACACCTTCCCTAGGTATAACCAACCCCCTAACCTTAGACTCTTAGTTTGCATTTGCATTGCATACTGTGGGACATTCGATCTTTCTCCCTTCCCTTGGATAAATCAAAGACGGTGGTGAAATAAATGATTTGCGATTCAAGTTAATCAATAGATTGACATCCAATTCTCACCGCGACAGAAATGGTGACTTCACTGGGGAGAGAATAACCTAACTTATTTATTTATGTTATTTGTTGTATACTTGTACTTGTATCTGTTACTATATATGCTTGCTTGAGTTTTTCTATGTGTAGGGTGGTTACCTTGAGTTGTGAGATAAGTCCTAACCCGAACTTGAGAGCACACATATGATAGGATTGTGGTGTAATCAATAGTCGGCTGTTGGGAGTAGTCCTAACAAGTTTGGCATATGATGACCATGCTCAGTGGAGGCCCCTTTGGGATTATTAATGTCTGATGCGAGTAGTCGTATTGACGTCACTCTTTCCGACCTGGGAGCCCGAGAAGCTGAGGACCGTAGTTACCTTTACCCCCACTTGGCATTTTTAGGACGTAGTGCGATGGCTATGAGGGAGTAGTCCCAAATGGTTGATACGCGATACTACACTCAGACGAGTTTATCTTGAGAATATTATTAACCCACGTGAGTAGTCACGTAGGCCGATAATATCCGAAGGATTTACGTAGACTCTGGGAACTTTGTAGAACCCGTCATGCAGGTACAAATAAACCTCTAGTACATACCTTCGGAAGGGTAGACCTTGACTCCACGCTTAAGACCTCTTAACCCAGGGCTCTTTTTGTTTGCTTGTGCCTTTGTTCTTGTATGTGCTTACCTGTGGTTGTTGCATTCATACATCTCATAAGCATCCATCTCTTGATTTCGTGGAACTCGACTTTTATTTGTAAACGTCCAGTTTATTATGGACGGTGAAAAAAATTTTGTAGCCCGTTTTAATGACTATTGAAAATAAATATTTTAGTATTTCAATACTAATGGTTGTAACCGTTTTAAAAAAAATGCGTCTTTTGATATTCCCTGATGATTATAAATAGCTGAGTTCCATGAATCTTGCTGCATCACACGCATCCTTTGCATTTGCATTCCTTTGCATTTCGGGTTCTCATTTGCGTTTCTCTTCTCAGTCAAGCTGAATCATCACTACGATACTCGGGCCAATCAAAGCAAGAAGATGGATCATGTGGACAAGAAAACCAAGCACTCTGAGCGGAGATTGCCACTTTGAAGGCTAACATGGAAACCTTTTCCACTACAATAAAGGATTTGATAGATGGCCAAGAGCTGGAGAATCAAGAACTTCGTGACAAAGTTGCAAGCTTGGAGGCTACCAAGAGGAGCCTGATGAATTGGGTCAAAGATTTGGTCATATCCAAAAATCAGGATAGTTTCTCCTCCTCCTCCACCAATCGGCCAACTGAGCAAAGTGGTAAATCTAGGGACATCCATGTGCTCTACGCCGAGCTATTCCATATCCTCTTACAATACGGTTTGATCAAGAAGTAAACTCCACTAGCCATCCCAACGGCCCATAGGAGCTACTTCACAGCTGATGCCCTCTGTGCCTTCCATCAAGAGGCATCTGGCCATGATATCGAGGAATGCGATGCCTTGAAGGAGAAAGTGAAAGAGATGATTCAAAAGTGAGTCTTGTCTTTCGAATTGTGTGAACCCCAAGTTGAGATCTATCTCTTACTTGAACAAGAAGTAATCCCCTCCTTGC
Source organism: Lathyrus tuberosus (assembly GCA_022829125.1). Lineage (NCBI taxonomy): Eukaryota > Viridiplantae > Streptophyta > Magnoliopsida > Fabales > Fabaceae > Lathyrus > Lathyrus tuberosus. The sequence continues at coordinate 4,074,350 of JALAZF010000091.1, read as the reverse complement.
ACATGGTGGATTGACATAGAGGACGTTTTTCTCTAGGCTATGTGTCGTCATATTTTAAGCTTATTTGCTGTTTTCATATGTAATTTTCTGCGTTCGTTAATGCACTTGTTTTGCGTGTGAAAACTTGTTATTTTGAATAATTAATGCAATGAATAATGTTTGTCTTGAAAAAATCCATTCGTTTCACTCATTTTAAATGATCTTTCTATTTTATAATGCCAATACTACCCCAATCTCTTGCCTTGGCAGAGAATTGGGTGGAGGATGACGAAATCAAACTCAAGATCTCTAGTTGTATGCTTTTGAATAAAACTCTGCTAATGATATAAGGCATTGTTTAAAATCCCTAAACACCGGAGACATAAGGAGATAGACCCTCGTTAACCCTTTTGAGCCTTTGAAGTAGGAGTTTTCATTTCCAAATCAAAAAACCCTCATTCTTAACCTGGGGCAGGGTGATTGTTCAGTTAACAAAAATGGAGTAAAACATTATGAAGATTGGGTGGGCACAAACACACTTTGAGCCTTATATCCTTTGTTTCTTAAACCGTGAACCAATCCATGATAAAACCCTCAAAAGACCTTAGTGAAGCAGGGTTTATTTCAAAAAGCATACTTATTAAGGTGGTGTTTCCTGACTCCTATGAAATATGCTCAAATTCGCGTTGGCTTCATAAAATTGGTAATTTAATCATAAAAATATATTTTAAAATAAATTTTCTAGACAAACATATGTTGCAATATTAGTTTCAGAATTAACATTTTTTTTGCTTGCTAACATTGCTTGACATCATAGAAGCTAGCATACGAGCATCAGCGATGAGCTAAATCTTTTGAGACCTGGAACTTCGATGAAGATGGCAAATTGTTTCAAAGGATGACCATATCCAGGGGCACGTTACTTGAAGACTTCTCTGAGCAGGGACAAGTTGTTTCCCAGTTGTTCTTTCACCGTCAGCCTGGGACAGTTACGTCGAGATTTGATAAATCTCCCCAAATTCGAAGACTCAGTTATAAAGAACGCCGTCAATCTGGGGCAGTTATGTCAAGATTTGATAAATCTCTCCAAATTTGAAGACTCAATTGTGCAGAATCCCGTCATTCTGGGGCAGTTACGTCGAGATTTGATAAATCTCTCCAAGTTTGAAGACTCTGTTTTACAGAATGCAGTCAGTCCGAGCCAGTTATGTCGAGATTCGAAGAATCTCTCCAAGCGTTTGAAGACATTGGAACGTTTTAGATGCCACGTTTTCTATAAAATCCTCTTGAGATCACTCCTTCTCATAAACTATATGATCTGGGGCATTTGAGAATTGAGGACTCTACATCCATTCATAATAATTGCTATTTAAAATGGCGACTACCACGTAGTTCATCAATGCAGAGTTACATCAGTCTCACAACATTAACAGTCTCCATAACCCATGTCTCAAAGAGTTTCTATCCTAAGTAATGTGATGATTCCCTAGTAAGTCTATACTTCAAGTAGTCATGACGATTCCCCGGTGAATCTCTACTTCGAGTAGTTATGGCATGCTTGATGCGAAGTTTCCCCAGTTGGCAACCTAAGAATCCTCAGTGAACTTCTTTGGTTTCAACCTTCCCCAGCGAAGCGAGTGTTTATTTCACTCCTCAACGGATTTTCTAACTACCTCAATCTTCTCCAGCAAAAACAGATGTTTATTTAATCCCCGTGAAGTTTTAACTCTGACATCTACAGCTATCACTTTGATCCAAGCTCCAGTTCACGGTGGATATTTATTTTATCCCCATGAAGTCTCTCTAATCATGAGTTTGATTCGTTCCCAGTGGATATTTCTCATCCTCAACAGAGTAGCAGGATTCATCTTGACAATCCCATCAGTGAAGTCATGATGTTCATCCCCAAGTGGAGTGCTCTCTTTTCCCCAGAGAAGTTTTGAAGCCATGAAGCAGGACATGTTTCCATATATGGCTCTCCCTTCATCCCCAGTGATGCTTCTATCTTGTGAAGATTGGTTGAGTATCCGTATCGGGATGTTTATTTTATCTCCGGTTTTCTTCCTTTTGTTCATTTTGTTAGCATAAGCATAAGCATATCATGACATACATTCATTCATATAGATTCATGGCATGTGCGCATTTTGCATCTTGCATTTTTGTGTCTGTTTGGTTGTTCTTTCACTTTGGCTGCGCTTATCCCTAAGTGACTGGGTTTTGTCTGCTCCCTCCAAGTAGAATCGTCAGCCCTAGGCAGAAAGAGCACATTCTTTCTAAACTCTCCACTGAGTTTGATCCTCATGAAAGATGGTTGCTTTAGTTTTTTTTTCCATTTTGGATAAAGATAAACTCGTTGAATTCAGTCCTCAATGGGTGGAGTCTTGTTTGACCATTTCTTTCTGGTTATTTCCTGGATTGAACTTTGGTCCCTGACAATCACAAATTTCGAATATCTCTGAGATGTTAAACTCGGACCGAGTGTGCATTTATTTTGCACTTTGTCTCCCCAGGAAGAATTTATTTCAAGATCTCTATGGAAGACAAAAATTATTTCTCCAACAGTTATTTCAACATTTTCATGGGATTTGAACCCAGACGACAAGTGGTAGCTCTTTATTTGAGCTCGGTTTTCTATCTGGATGACAAATGGCAGTCTCCTTAAGTCAGTTCGTCTATCCTCGGTGAAGTTATCAAGGTTATCAACTATTCTCCGTCAGATGTTATCTCGCCGGAAATCCCTTAGAAAGGTTCATTGAAGACTTTCCAAGTATTCTCTTTATTTAAGAATCCCTATTACAAGAATTTTACTAGCTTCAACATAGTTTTAAGCTACAACGATACTAGTTCTTAGTGGTGTTCTCCCCAGTGGATCCACAATTCAATTTGCTTCCATAAAATGGCATCTCTTCGAGAAGTTTGGTGAAGATTCAGATGATCTTTCTCTTTATTTGAGAAGACATATTTTACAAGTCAGCCGGCCCGCATCTCTTTTGAAGATCCCCGGTGAAACTTCCAAATCCCCAACAATTTATGGATTCCCGCTGAAGTCGTAGATCTCCAGCAGATTTCAATGGGAGATGTTTCTCTATTTCCAGGATCTCGGCAGTAGATTCCCTGGTTAATTTTAAACTTCGACAAACAGTCGTTTCTTTCCAAAAGACCTCCGCAGTAGGTATTTCCCTGAAGATTCTAAGTCTCAACAATAGACTCCTCGGCAGTAGGTATTTCCCAAGAGAGATTCTAAGTCTCAACAATAGACTCCTCCAGTTGATATCTCTTAAAGATTCCTCTAGTTGACCACTAAAGCAGGATCCTTAAGTGAATTTTGTTAAAAGATCTCATCACAAGTTCATCACCCTATGCTTAAGATACCTCGTGATTGTCAGTTGGTAGTCTCTTTCCCCCCGTGGAGTTAGGTCTCTTCCCCGTGGATTCTTGCTTTTTCTGGTTGTCCCTCGTCAGGTCTTCCTTTCTTTAGCTATTTTCCGTTGCTTCATTTGCTGTTATCCTCCTGCGACATCATTTCTCACAGGATCTTTGTCATATCATTTCATACCATAGCATGTACATTTGGTGGCATCTTAGGGCCATAAATTGTGTATGTTTGTATTTAAGTCCCTCCTATCTCGTCGAGATGAAGATTTCGATCTCCATATCTCCGGATAGAAGAAACTTAAATAGGGGCATTTGTCACACCCTAATTTTTGACCCTAAGATCCCAGCCTAAACTCTTTGCATAACATCTTAGGCTAATCATTTCGTGCATAACTAACCGCTTTATCTAGCTTTGTCTATTTGTTTCTTCTCTTAAGGAAAGGTGTTGCTGCAAAAAGCTCAAGGTCCTGAAAGCTGTGTTGTGTGTGTTTGTGGAGGTTTCTCTAGCCTTTGCAAGGTGTGTATGAAATCCAGTGAGATTGTGTGTGTTGCGGTGAGAATCGGATAACAAGATATTAATTAACTTGCATCACATTTCTTTGAATTCACCACCGACTTTGATTTATCCAAAGGAAAAGTTCAAGATCGACAAAAACCTAAAGGGAGGGAGATCTAAGGTTCGGGGGTTGGTTATACTAAGGGAAGGTATTAACACCCTTAATATCTGTATTACTCTACAGGAACCTCTTGTTAATGTTTGTGTTATGTTATGTTTGCTTGCTAAGGGTAAGGTAAAGACCTAAGGGTATATACACTAAGTTTGCTCGCCAAGACGTCGCATCTTGTGCCTACGTATCTGACTAAAGAATCAGAGCAACCGAGTTCACCTAACTAAGGGTGAATTTGAGGAACCATTGACTATGGCCAAAGTTCCAAGGGGAAATGAGTGTGAGCTCATTTTAGAATTTAAAGAAACTCTCTAAGTCTAAGTTATGATGGAGAAAGTGAGTTCTCATGGTGGTGAAAATCACATAGAGTTCAAAACTCTAACCTATTGCTAAGTTATGATTCAATGGCTCTTATGAGGCCAGGAAAAGGGAAAGGCTCTTATGAGGCCAAGGAAAGAGGAAGGCTCTTATGAGGCCAAGGTGGGATGATTTGTTTATTGACTTATGAGTCAACTGAGGAGGACTTTCCTTTGGAATAGTATTGAGGATGTGTCAAATGAAATAGGCAACCACAAATATAACAGAATAGTTGTCCACAAGACTTTATCAGAAAATATGTACAAGTCCCACCAAAGGGGGTAATGAAGTATTCAAAGAAATTAAAATAGAAATGAAAATAGAAATAGTCTCGTCTTAATCATGATTTAATCGAGAAATCGATAATCAATGATTCTTGACTTTCATCGACTTAAAAGTGAATAAAACTGAAATAAAGAGAAAGTGGTCTCATATTGATCAAAGTTTTGTCGCTTTAATGAGATCAACCAAACCATGAAGTTTGTTATATCATCGACCAAAATGGTGAAAATGGAATCGAAATAAAAATAAAGTTGGTCTCGCCTTAATCAAGATTTAATCGAGAAATCGATAATCTGTGATTTTTGACTTTCATTGACCAAATAAAAAGATAATGAAAATGTGGCCTCATATTTATCAAGAGTTTTATTGATTTGGATAAATCAACAAACTATGACTTTTGTAATATCATTGGCCATGAAAAGAAATGGAATTAAATGAAAATAAAGTTGGGCTCGTCTAAATCAAGATTTAATAGAGAAATCAATAATCTCTTTATTAGACTTTCATTGACCAACAAAGAAGAAAAATGAAGATGTGGCCTCATATTTATCAAGACTTTTAGTGATTTAAAATAAATCCACCAAGTCATGATTCTTTATATATCATTGGCCCCTAAAAATGAAAATGGAATTGAAATAAGATAAAGTTGATCTCGTCTACATCAAGATTTAAATCAATAAGTCGATAATCTAAATTAGACTTTCATTGACCAAATAGAAGGAAAATAAAAATGTGGCCTCATATTTATCAAGACTTTATTGATTTGAAATAATCAAAGTCAAGATTTGTGTAATATCATTGGCCCTAAATAAAGAAAATGGAATCAAAAGGAAAATAAAGTTGGTCTCGTCTAAATCAAGATTTAATCGAGAAATCGATAATCTTTTAATTAGACTTTCATTGACCAATAGGAATACATAAAAAAAGTGGCCTCATATTTATCAAGACTTTATTGATTTGAAATAATCAAAGTCAAGATTTATGTAATATCATTGGCCCTAAATAAAGAAAATGGAATCTAAAAATGTGAGAAAATAATAATAAAAATGGGAATTAAATTGAGAACCAAATAAGAGATGGGGGGTGATACACTGAAACAGGGTGTGACGTTTAGAGAAGTCAAATGGGCCTGAAGCCCATCATTCTACTATTACAACAAAGCACAACTCGGTTATAAAATAGAGAAGTAGGGTGGTGAAAGAAAATTTTACGGGCTATCAGCCCAAGATTCAATCCACAAGATTCCTATCAAAACAAAATAAAATACTTTAGGCTCAGACTGTAACATCATCACTTTAAATAAATAAAATAAATAAAACAAAGGAAAACCAAGGAAAAAGACACGAGAAACAACAACCACTTCATCTCTTTTTTAGTAAAAATTAGGTCACTTTTTAGAACAACAAACTCAGGACAGAAACAAAATCAATGCCATATTCTCCAATACCGCATCGTTGAACAAAACAGTGCATCAATAATCAACAAATGCTCAGAATCCTAATGGATTCATCATCGCGGCCGCATCACTATTAAGGGAGAAGAACAGAATGAGAGGAAAAACAGAGTCATCGTTTGTCCTTCGTTCGATATTGAAAACTAGGTCTCGGTCCCAGGTTTGTGAGTTTGTGTCATCTCGCTCGATTTCGAAACTCTCTTTTTCTCGTTTCGGTTCTGAACCAGTTAAGTTGTTTGGGTTTTGTGTGTGATTATGAAGAAGGTTGTTGTGGATGTTGATGAAGGTGGAAGGGTGAAAAATGGAAGAAGGTTTTGATTTGAAGTTCTGTAGGTCTGGAGGATTTACGGTTTCTGGGTTTTGTGGTTGAATGAATTTATGAGTTGTTGTTGTAGGTGTTTGGAAAGAGGAAACCTGATGGGTGATGGAAAGGGTTTATGAAGAAGGTCGAAGGGTTTTCAGAGAGGGTTTTTATGTCTGACTTTAGGTGAGTTTTGAGATTGGAGTGAGGTTGTTGCTGTTTCGGTTTTGATGAAGATTTGTTTGTGATGAGGGAAAAGATTGATGTGGGTTCAGAAAATCGGAAGGAGAAACAAGATTTGAAAGGAGGTCTCTAGAATCATAGTTGGTATGGAATTTGGAGGATTTTTGAATGAGGTCTCTCTGAATAGCAGTCCCTCCCCACTTTTTCTAAGTTCTCCGCTTTTAATCAAACTCCAAACTTATTGATTAACTCTTTGGATTTTGTGTTATTGTAATGTCCTTGTCAATTTTCAGAATGCTCTGAGCTCGTGTATCATTGTCATGCCCTTGTCGCTGTTAAAGCAGGTCTTGGATAAGTACAAGTCTTGAAGCTTTGCATCAGTGTTTGGCAATTTTGGATCAGGTTTTTGTTGAAGAATGTGCTTGTCTTGGAGGGTGAGTTCTTATATTGCAATGGTTTTCTTCCCTTTTCTTTTAATCGTGTTCTCTCCTCTTCTTTAAAAAACTTTTATCTGATGAGTCCCTTCCAACTTGCCAGATGCATCAGGTTTTGTTTGGTATTGAGATGAAGCAGAGATTTTGGCTCTTGTGCTTAGTCAAAGGTGCGCGTGGCTTAGGATGTGGGGTGTCGCAGCAGGTTGTGTACGGTTTGTATGGCTTCACAAGTCATGGCAATGTTTTGTCTTGGAGCATGGTACTTTATGGTGATGGCGGTACGAGTTGTGGGTCCATAGGAGAAGGTTTTTGTTGCCTGGTATTGTGATTAGTATCATGGCTGATTTTTTTTATGAATGAAAAATCGTTGGCTTTGGTTTGGAAATCATGTAATGGGCTTTCTAATGTGGTGGACCTAAAACAATGTTTTATGATTTGTTTTTTTTTTGTTATAGTAAAATAAAATGAAAATGAGTTAGAAAAGAGAAATGAATTGGAAAAGAAAATAAAAAAAGAATAAATTTTGATAGATGAAATGGATATGAATGTGGTAAAAAAAAGAAAAATGGATTTAGGAAAATTGATATGGACGAACAGAATTGAAATTGGATTAGAAAGGAGGATTTGGATAATGAAGTGAATTAAAAGAAAAAGATTTGGAAATGGTTTAAGAAAAATGTGGATGATTGAATTGGATTGAAGAAAGAAAATAAATATAAATGAAACGGATATAGTTTTGGATATGGAATGAAAAGAGGATATGGAAAATTGGATAAAAAGGTTATGGAATAGATGTGGAAATGGATTTAGAAATGTGAATAAAAAAACTATGGGAATGGGTATGCACTTCCACACCTGAACAACACCTAAACCTTGCTAATTGCACTTGACTACCACAACTCCTGAACTACATAACCAAATACTTGCACACAAATCTGCTTTGACCTCTGACAGCTCTATAACCTGACCAAAACCAGTTCACATCCAACTGAAACAATATTTAATCTTCACACTTTGGGTGTACACTGATGGAACAATGACTTGATGAGAACCAAAACCCTAATTCAGAATCTCTGCCACAACCTGATAACCTAATACTGATGCAACCCATTGAAACAAACCACACCCCACAGACCCTTGACCTGACGACCTTGCCTGGTCCTTGCGGAAGAACTTGTGATGAAAACAAATCACCTTGGATTATTGAGGAAAGGAGGCCTCTTAGGAGTATGAGAACATGATTGGTTAGTGATCTATCCAAAACCTCGATTGATCAGCCCTTGAAGCCTCTTGAAATAAAACCTGATTCACAAATGAAACAAAATGAATAAAAACTGATAAAATGGTTAGTTATGCAATATGATTGACCTATGATGCTCATGCAAATGACGATGACATCTAAGGGGTAAAATTTGGGGTACAACAATTGCCCCTATTTAAATAGCTTTACCGGATGGCACGAGGAATGAAAATCCTCGGGCATCAAGGTGAAAAGGTATTTAAATATAGCAAACTGAAAATTTTGCCCTTAGATGGAATGCAGATGCTAAGGACAAGCGACGGATACGCAAATGCTGACATGCCATGAATGATGATATGATGTCATGGTAGTGCGAAGATGCAGACAGACCAGACACCAGGGATAAAGAGAAAACAACCATAGGTGAGTATCACCGGGAAAGGATGAAGGTTAGTATCCATGAGTCAAACTCACTGGGGATACAAGCTAACCAACAAAAGAGACTCACTGGGGAGACTCTGAGGCAACACTAGGAATGGAAAAATAAAACTGAGGGGAAACCCTATAGGTCCTCACTGGAGATAGGAGCCAGAGAGGTGTTCTCCACTGGGGAAAGATCCAGGGAGATGGACGACTGGTTCATATGTGACCGGATGACACTGGGAAAATAAAGACACATTCTTACTGGGCATGAAACCAGAAAGAAGACATGATCTCCACTGGGGATCAGTTTGAAATAAGATGATAGACATCCTACAAAGATTTTCTGGGGATTTCTTATACTGAAGAGTTCAAACGGGATCTTCAAGAAAAGCCAGAAAAGATAGAGACAAACTCTGCGTGTGCCAAATGATGATCAATCACAAGGACTTTCAAAGAGATATTGATAATGACTGAACTTCTGCTGGGAACCAGATTAAAGATCCAATAAGGACTGGACTCAGAAGTAACACGCCAGTAAACACTGGACTCCCAGTATGAATGATACTAGTAAATACCAATTTGAGTTGAATAAGATACCAATATGAGTTGGATTTGCCAGCAAATACTGGACTTTAGACACCAATATGAGTTGGATTTGGGGTTTAGGTTCATATCTAACCTGGTTTTCAAACTTTAGGTTCACATTTGACCGAAGTTTAGGTTCACATCTGACCTGGTTTCAAACAACGGGTTCACGATAACCTGAAGTTTAGGTTCACATCTGACCTGGTTTCAAACAACGGGTTCACGATAACCTGAAGTTTAGGTTCACATCTGACCTGGTTTCAAACAATGGGTTCACGATAACCTGAAGTTTAGGTTCACATCTGACCTGGTTTCAAACAACGGGTTCACGATAACCTGAAGTTTAGGTTCACATCTGACCTGTTTTCAAATAACGAGTTCACGATAAGCTGAAGTTTAGGTTCACATCTGACCTAGTTTCAAACAACGGGTTCACATCTGACCTCATTTCAAACAACGGGTTCATGATAACCTGAAGTTTAGGTTCACATCTGACCTGGTTTCAAACAACGGGTTCACGATAACCTGAAGTTTAGGTTCACATCTGACCTAGTTTCAAACAACGGGTTCACGATAACCTGAAGTTTAGGTTCACATCTGACCTGGTTTCAAACAACAGGTTCACGATAACCTGAAGTTTAGGTCATCAACAAGGGCTATCGGCAAGGAACAAAAACAGGGATCACATCATCAAGAAGTTTGATGGCAAGGAAATAATACATATCCGAGGGTATAAAACCTGAACTCGGAACACCTCATCAAATAGATAGATGGCAAGGAAATAATACATATCCGAGGGTATAAAACCTGAACCCGGAACACCTCATCAAACAGATTGACAGCAAGGAAATAATACATATCCGAGGGTATAAAACCTGAACTCGGAACACCTCATCAAACAGATTGACGGAAAGAAACACATCAAATAGGGATCACATCAAACAGGTTAATGGAAAGGAATAATAACACATTCGAAGGTACGGAACCTGAGCTCGGAACACCTCATCAAATAGACCGACGACAAGGAAATAATACATATCCGAGGGTATAAAACCTGAACTCGGAACACCTCATCAAACAGATTGACGGCAAGGAAATAATACATATCCGAGGGTATAAAACCTGAACTCGGAACACCTCATCAAACAAATTGACGGCAAGGAAATAATACATATCCGAGGGTATAAAACCTGAACTCAGAACACCTCATCAAACAGATTGACGGGAAGAGACAATAACATATCCGAAGGTATGAGACCTGAGCTCGGAACACCTCATCAAACAGATTGACGGGAAGAAATAATAACATATCCGAAGGTACGAGACCTGAGCTCGGAACACCTCATCAAACAGATTGACGGGAAGAAACACCTCAAATAGGGATCACATCAAACGGGTTGATGGATAGTGACTGATTAAAGGTAACACCATTGGTAACTGTAGAAGTATGAATAAAACCAAGGACGAATAAGTTTCTCGGGAAAGAGATTGCCACATATCGTTGTAGAGGTAATGATAGTAAAACAAGCTTCTCAAGGAGATTGCCACTTGTTGTTGGGTATAAATTCCAAAGAGATGTTGATATTACAACACTGCTGGAGAAGTAATTGTCTTTAATGAGGGTCTGCAAAAGATTCTTCTTGCGAGATACAGTGCAAAATAAATGCACGTTCAAGATGGGCTCAGAAACCACACCTGCCAGGGATTAAAGTTCAATCTAGGAACAAGCTAGAAAGAAACGGCCAAACAAGACTCCAATTGAGGAATGAACTCAAATGGGGATTTATCTTATCCAAATGTGGAAAGGATAACTGAACCAACCATCATCCACGAGAATCAAACTCTGTGGGGAATTCAGAAAAGATGGGCACTTTATGCCTAGGGTTGACTTTCTATTGGAGTGAATAGACAAACCCAGTCACTTGGGGAGATAAATGCCAAAGTGAAAAAAAACAGGTAAGCACCAGAAAGGGAAGCAAAAATGCTAAGATAATACGCATATGAATGCTTATGCCATGCTTATGCTTATGCTGACAAAACAGGCAAAAGGAAGCGAGACTGGAGATGAAATAAACATCTCGACAAGGATACCCAGCCAAACTCATCAGATTGGACCATTACTGGGGATGAACAAGTAGGATCAACAACTTCACTGGGAAATACAGTATTCCACTTGAGGTATAGCATCGTGACTTCACTAGGATTGCCATCATGAGCTTGATTTCCTTACTGGAGGAGGAAGATCCATGGAGATTGGCCAAGCTCGACCGAAGTAACAATTTACTGGGAAGCTGGCAAAGGATATCACAAGAATAGAGTAATCATACATTCTGACTTGCATGATGATCACCATAACGAACAACGACTCTTGCAACAGGTAAGTCTCAAATCTTCTCTGCCCCAGATTACATGGTATGTTGGGAGAAAATACCAAGAGGATTTTACAGAAGAATCGGCATACGAAATGCCTCAATATCTTCAAACTCTTATATTCCTAAATCTCGACGTAACTGCCCCAGATTAACGGCGTTTTCACAACAAAGTCTTTGAACTTGCTCTTTAGACTGGTTGAACCGTGAAGGAGATGCCCCAGCCTAATTGGCCTTTTGAGAGATTTATCGAATCTCAACCTGATTACCCCTGATTAATGGTATTCGTGATATAAAGTCCTCTAGACTGTGGTAGAAGTAATTAGGGAGCAAACTCGCCCCTGTTCAATGGTATTCGCAATACAAAATCCTTTAGACTGTGGTAGAAACAACTGGGGAACAAACTTGCCCCTGTTGGTGGGTCACTGGAGTCCAAACTTTTCATAAGGTGACCTCAAGAAGGCTTGCCCCAATATCCTGAATTTGAAGAGTTTCTGCCCCTGATTCAATAGCTTTTGGAATGGTGGATTGGCGAATCCTTCCGCTTGGCTGTCCCTGGCTGAGCTTCCTTTATCCGGTCAAAGTCCCTAGCTGGATGCATTTGTCGGGATTCCTTTGACATTTAATTGTCTTTGCAAATAAGTATTGTTCATTAAAAATTGGCAATTTTAATGCCAATTTCATGCAAGCTTTTGAAATCAAAGTTTTATTGATGAAATACACACATTGGAATGATTTAAATAATCAACAACAAAGGTGGATCTAGCCATTTACGGAATGACAGATGAAGTGATCAACACATGCAATTAGCAAAGATTATTAGGAGTCAGGTTAATCAACCTCGCTGTAGTATGCTTTCAAAACAACCTTACCTCAATTAGGTCTTTTAAGGGTTGTAATGTGGCTTGGTTCACGGTTCATGAAACAAAGGATAAAGGCTCAAAGTTTATTTGTCCCTACCCTATCTTCGTGATGAACTCCAATCCTACACTCAGTTAACTCAAGCTATACATTCAGGTTCCTCTAGGTTAGGAATGAATTGATGATAGTTGATGATGATTCAGACACTTTGGTAGTCAATACTCCCTTGCAGAATTTGGTTATCCTTTATTGTTGAGGTTTTGAGACCTTTTCTTGTCTTCACTGAGGTTTTGAGACCTTTTCTTTTTCTTTATGAGACCTCCTCTTTGCTTGATTGAGGTTGTGGGACCTCTTCTTTGTCTTGATTGTTGTACGAACCTTATTGTATAAGGCGAAGTTTTGGGCTTCCCATCTTTCTTGGCTTTTGCCTTGAAAGGGACTCGACTCACCCTTTGATTAAGAATTTCTCAACGATCCTTCCTTATTTGTAGCTTGGAGGAACAACTTGTATAATGCTAACTCATTTGATCTGAGAAAGCTGACTAGTGTCTTGCATGAAGCGCTTGCATTAGAATGCATAACCAAGTTAAACTGAGAACTACCATGCCCCAAGGTTGAGATTTAAGGGTTTTTTGTGTAAGAAAATAAAACTCCTACTTCTAGGCTCAAAGGGTTAACGAGGGATTATCTTCCTTATTTCTCCAGTGTTTGGGAATCAAAACAATGCCTTACATCCTCGACAAGGTTTAATCTAAAGTATACCACAACAATTATGGATGTAATGTTTTCATCATCCTCCACAATCTTTGCTTGAACAAACAGTTTGATAAGTGGAAGGAAACAAAATAAAGATATATTTTTTGCTTTTCGTAAAAGTAAATGAGTGAAACGAATGGACTTAATCAAAAGGTGCACAAACACTTCATTAATCTTGCCAATTTGAAACGACAATAGCTTATAAGCAAATACAGATTGAAACATGCAAAGAAAATATAACAAAATGCTAAACAGCCAAAAGTTTGTCGGCTTCGGGGAACTGGAATTTCCTTCTTGATTTGCAAAGCTGAGATAAACGTATTCAGAATTGTTTGTCGAGATCAGTTTGAGAATCATCTTCACATCCACTCTCGGAAATTCCTTCCATCTCAGACTCTGATGAACCCGCCTGATTAGGTGAAAGATTGTTGATTTGAATGCCTTGAGGCATGAACGAGAACATATTGGAGTCAAGCAGAGTCTGAATCTTGTCTCTGAGTACCTTACAGTCTTAAGTTGCATGCCCATGTGCCCCAGCATGGTAGTCACAACGGGCATTGGCGTCAAAGCCTGGCGAATATGAATAAGGCGCTCGATCTGTCTCTTTTGGCACTATCAATCCACCTTTGATTAAATCTGGTAAGAACTGACTATATGGTATTGGCAATGGAGTGAAATTCCTCTTTGGCTTTCTTGGCCTTTTTCATGCATGCCGACGCGGCTGACGGTGGTAGGACTGTTAATAATGATGCGGTCTTCGATTTGGAGAAGAATATTGTCCTTGAGGAGAGAATGGTGTCTGACGCTGAGACCCAAAAGATTGCTGACTCTGAACACTTGAGTTGCATGAACGCTGAGGCTGAGGTATTGGAGATTCCCAAGTGGAATTACTTTCTTTCTCCCATTCTTCTTGAGAACTGACAATTGATTCACTCTCACTAGTAGGGATGTTTGAGATGCCTCAGATTTTTCCGTTCTTGACACCGCTCTCAATACGCTCTCCAGCTATTACCAAGTCAGAAAAGTTTGATGTCGTAATGCTAAACAACTTTTCTCGGTATGGACCTTGCAAAGTATCCACGAACCAGTCAACTAATTCCCTGTCCAAAAGTGGTGGTTGGACGCTAGCTGCTACTTCTCTCCACCTCTGAGCATATCCTCTAAAGGATTCATTGTCTTCTTGAGATAAGTCTAGCAAATGCAGGCGGCTGGGAGCCAAGTCAAGATTGTAGTTGTATTGCTTAACAAAGGCATTGGATAGGTCTGACCATGATTGGATGTCGCGACTCTCTAGCTGCATGTACCAATTCAAAGATGCCCCACTCAGACTGTCTTGGAAACAATGGATCAAAAGTTTGTCGTTACGGACATGTGAAGTCATTCTTCTGCAAAACATCACCAAATGCTGCTTCGGACAACTATCCCCTTTGTACTTCTCAAACTTTGGTGTCCTGAACTTAGGAGGTATCACAAGGTCAAGTACCAAACACATGTTCAGAGCATTCAGATCAGTAGAGTCACGATCCTTAAGTGCATCAAGCTTCTTCTCCAAGGCACAACATTTTTCCATTAACTCAACGTCTCGTGGATCCTTGATTTTCACCACAGGGACTACCTCTTGGGAATCTGGCTCAGAGAATGCGAAGCTACGATATTCCACGACATCAACAAAATAGAAATGTCCATCTTGGACAATGGTACGCTCTTGTATAACCTGATTCTCAACAGGAATCCGCACAGGTTGAGCTTGGGTAGCATTGTTCACAGACATACATTAAATATTGTCATCTCTCTTTGCCAAGGCTGTCACAATCTGATCCAACCGGTCTTTCAACAAGTCAAAATCTGCTCTAGTCATAAAATGGCTATGCTCTTCTGAGTTCATGATCCTCCAAAATCTACTTCAAGCCCAATGATGGCTTCGGGAAGTCAACTGTTGGGTTACGGACAAAGGATGGATGAGACTCAAGGCTAATAAATGCGAATGCAATGCAAATGCAAGCCAAATGGTTTCAAGGAACTCAAAGGCGAGTTGCAAATATCTTTTTTTGAAAGCTGAAGAGTTTTGATTTAAAAACCATGATCTTTATTGATTTTTACAAAGGAAAAGGCACTTGAATTCCTTGAAACCGAAAGGCTGTCATGAATGGACAAATATATGCACAAACACACATATAAAGATATTCATATATTCACACATATATACAGGGAAACCAATGAGGGCCTAGGTTTGAAGATCACGAGCATGGAGCCATGGTCTATCCATCCCAAAAGGTGTGTACTATGGGTTTTCATCTGCAGAACAGGCCATTTCAGAAATAGACTCCCTCATGGTCACCGCACTACATCTTAAAAAGGCTTAAGTGGGGTTTGGAAATAACTACTGTTCTCAGTATCGATGGCTCATACATTGAGAGTAGCAAGTTTTCACGAATAGACTCGCTCAACATGACTAAACTCCCATGAGGGCCTAAACTGAGTGATGGTGTCTCAAGTCAACTTTTTCAGGAATCGACTCCCTCAAAGCCTCCTTGAATATACCATCGTCCTATCATAAGTGCTCTCAAGTCCGGGTTGGGACTTATCTCACCACTTAATAGTAGCACCATGCACACAGAAGATCCCAAGCAAAAGAGGTACACAGGTATATACAGACATGTACATGTATAACAAACAAGCATAAATAACATAAACAAAACAAGGTGGGCTTAACCCTCAAAAATTCATTTCCCCAGTGAAGTCGCCATTTCTGTTGCGGTGAGAATCAGATAACAAGCTATTAATTAACTTGCATCACATTTCTTTGAATTCACCACCGACTTTGATTTATCCAAAGGAAAGGTTCAAGATTGAGAAAAACCTAAAGGGGGGGAGATCTAAGGTTCGGGGGTTGGTTATACTAAGGGAAGGTATTAGCACCCTTAATATCTGTAGTACTCTACAGGAACCTCTTGTTAATATTTGTGTTATGTTATGTTTGCTTGCTAAGGGTAAGGTAAAGACCTAAGGGTATATACACTAAGTTTGCTCGCCAAGACGTCGCATCTTGTGCCTACGTATCTGACTAAAGAATCAGAGCAACCGTAGTTCATCTAACTAAGGGTGAATTTGAGGAACCATTGACTATGGCCAAAGTTCCAAGGGGAAATGAGTGTGAGCTCATTTTAGAGTTTAAAGAAACTCTCTAAGTCTAAGTTATGATGGGGAAAGTGAGTTCTCATGGTGGTGAGAATCACATAGAGTTCAAAACTCTAACCTATTGCTAAGTTATGATTCAATGACTCTTATGAGGCCAGGAAAAGAGAAAGGCTCTTATGAGGCCAAGGAAAGAGGAAGGCTCTTATGAGGCTAAGGTGGGATGATTTATTTATTGACTTATGAGTCAACTGAGGAGGACTTTCCTTTGGAATAGTATTGAGGATGTGTCAAATGAAATAGGCAACCACAAATATAACATAATAGTTGTCCACAAGACTCTATTAGAAAATATGTACAAGTCTCACCAAAGGGGGTAATGAAGTATTCAAAGAAATTAAAATAGAAATGAAAATAGAAATAGTCTCGTCTTAATCATGATTTAATCGAGAAATTGATAATCAATGATTCTTGACTTTCATCAACTTAAAAGTGAATAAAACTGAAATAAAGAGAAAATGGTCTCATATTGATCAAAGTTATATCGCTTTAATGAGATCAACCAAACCATGAAGTTTGTTATATCCTCGACCAAAATGGTGAAAATGGAATCGAAATAAAAATAAAGTTGGTCTCGCCTTAATCAAGATTTAATCGAGAAATCGATAATCTGTGATTTTTGACTTTCATTGACCAAATAAAAAGAAAATGAAAATGTGGCCTCATATTTATCAAGAGTTTTATTGATTTGGATAAATCAACAAACTATGACTTTTGTAATATCATTGGCCATGAAAAGAAATGGAATCAAATGAAAATAAAGTTGGGCTCGTCTAAATCAAGATTTAATAGAGAAATCAATAATCTTTTGATTAGGCTTTCATTGACCAACAAAGAAGAAAAATGAAGATGTGGCCTCATATTTATCAAGACTTTTAGTGATTTAAAATAAATCCACCAAGTCATGATTCTTTATATATCATTGGCCCCTAAAATGAAAATGGAATTGAAATAAGATAAAGTTGGTCTCGTCTACATCAAGATTTAAATCGATAAGTCGATAATCTAAATTAGACTTTCATTGACCAAATAGAAGGAAAATAAAAATGTGGCCTCATATTTATCAAGACTTTATTGATTTGAAATAATCAAAGTCAAGATTTGTGTAATATCATTGGCCCTAAATAAAGAAAATGGAATTAAAAGGAAAATAAAGTTGGTCTCGTCTAAATCAAGATTTAATCGAGAAATCGATAATCTTTTAATTAGACTTTCATTGACCAATATGAATACATAAAAAAAGTGGCCTCATATTTATCAAGACTTTATTTATTTGAAATAATCAAAGTCAAGATTTATGTAATATCATTGGCCTTAAATAAAGAAAATGGAATCGAAAAATGTGAGAAAATAATAATAAAAACGGGAATTAAATTGAGAACCAAATAAGAGATGGGGGGTGATACACTGAAACAGGGTGTGACGTTTAGATAAGTCAAATGGGCCTGAAGCCCATCATTCTACTATTACAACAAAGCACAACTCGGTTACAAAATAGAGAAGAAGGGTGGCGAAAGAAAATTTTACGGGCTATCATCCCAAGATTCAATCCACAAGATTCCTATCAAAACAAAATAAAATACTTTAGGCTCAGACTGTAACATCATCACTTTAAATAAATAAAACAAAGGAAAACCAAGGAAAAAGACACGAGAAACAACAGCCACTTCATCTCTTTTTTAGTAAAAATTAGGTCACTTTTTAGAACAACAAACTCAGGACAGAAACAAAATCAACGCCATATTCTCCAATATCGCATCGTTGAACAAAACAGTGCATCAACAATCAACAAATGCTCAGAATCCTAATGGATTCATCATCGCGGCCGCATCACTATTAAGGGAGAAGAACGGAATGAGAGGAAAAACAGAGTCATCGTTCGTCCTTCGTTCGATATTGAAAATTAGGTCTCGGTCCCAGGTTTGTGAGTTTGTGTCATCTCGCTCGATTTCGAAACTCTCTTTTTCTCGTTTCGGTTCTGAATCAGTTGAGTTGTTTGGGTTTTGTGTGTGATTATGAAGAAGGTTGTTGTGGATGTTGATGAAGGTGGAAGGGTGAAAATTGGAAGAAGGTTTTGATTTGAAGTTCTGTAGGTTTGGAGGATTTACGGTTTCTGGGTTTTGTGGCTGAATGAATTTATGAGTTATTGTTGTAGTTGTTTGGAAAGAGGAAACCTGATGGGTGATGGAAAGGGTTTATGAAGAAGGTCGAAGGGTTTCCAGAGAGGGTTTTTATGTTTGGCTTGAGGTGAGTTTTGAGATTGGAGTGAGGTTGTTGTTGTTTCGGTTTTGATGAAGATTTGTTTGTGATGAGGGAAAAGATTGATGTGGGTTCAGAAAATCGGAAGGAGAAACGAGATTTGAAAGGAGGTCTCTGGAATCAGAGTTGGTATAGAATTTGGAGGATTTTTTAATGAGGTCTCTCTGAATAGCAGTCCCTCCCCCCTTTTTCTAAGTTCTCCGCTTTTAATCAAACTCCAAACTTATTGATTAACTCTTTGGACTTTGTGTTGTTGTAATGTCCTTGTCAATTTGCAGAATGCTCTGAGCTCGTGTATCATTGTCATGCCCTTATCGCTGTTACAGCAGGTCTTGGATAAGTACAGGTCTTGAAGCTTTGCAACAGTGTTTGGCAATTTTGGATCAGGTTTTTGTTGCAGAATGTGCTTGTCTTGGAGGGTGAGTTCTTATATTGCAATGGTTTTCTTCCCTTTTCTTTTAATCGTGTTCTCTCCTCTACATTAAAAAACTTTTATCTGATGAGTCCCTCTCAACTTGCCAAATGCATCAGGTTTTGTTTGGTATTGAGATGAAGCACATATTTTGGCTTTTGTGCTTGGTCAAAGGTGCACGTGGCTTAGGATGTGGGGTGTCGCAGCAGGTTGTGTACGGTTTGTATGGCTTCACAAGTCATGGCAATGTTTTGTCTTGGAGCATGGTACTTAATGGTGATGGCGGTATGAGTTATGGGTCCATAGGAGAAGGTTTTTGCTGCCTGGTATTGTGATTAGTATCATGGCTAATTTTTTTGATGAATGAAAAATCGTTGGCTTTGGTTTGGAAATCATGTAATTGGCTTTCTAATGTGGTGGACCTAAAACAATGTTTTATGATTTGTTTTTTTTTTTGTTATAGTAAAATAAAATGAAAATGAGTTAGAAAAGAGAAATGAATTGGAACAGAAAATAAAAAAAGAATGAATTTTGATAGATGAAATGGATATGAATGTGGTAAAAAAAAGAAAAATGGATTTAGGAAAATTGATATGGACGAACAGAATTGAAATTGGATTAGAAAGGAGGATTTGGATAATGAAGTGAATTAAAAGAAAAAGATTTGGAAATGGTTTAAGAAAAATGTGGATGATTGAATTAGATTGAAGAAAGAAAATAAATATAAATGAAACGGATATAGTTTTGGATATGGAATGAAAAATGGATATGGAAAAATTGGATAAAAAGGTTATGGAATAGATGTGGAAATGGATTTAGAAATGTGAATAAAAAAAACTATGGGAATGGGTATGCACTTCCACACCTGAACAACACCTAAACCTTGCTAATTGCACTTGACTACCACAACTCCTGAACTACATAACCAAATACTTGCACACAAATCTGCTTGGACCTCTGACAGTTCTATAACCTGACCAAAACCAGTTCACATCCAACTGAAACAATATTTAATCTTCACGCTTTGGGTGTACACTGATGGAACAATGACTTGATGTGAACCAAAACCCTAATTCAGAATCTCTGCTACAACCTGATAACCTGATACTGATGCAACCCACTGAAACAAACCACACCCCACACCCCACAGACCCTTGACCTGACGACCTTGCCTGGTCCTTGCGGAAGAACTTGTGATGAAAACAAATCACCTTGGATTATTGAGGAGAGGAGGTCTCTTAGGAGTATGAGAACATGATTGGTTAGTGATCTATCCAAAACCTTGATTGATCAGCCATTGAAGCCTCTTGAAATAAAACCTGATTCACAAATGAAACAAAACGAACAAAAACTGATAAAATGGTTAGTTATGCAATATGATTGACCTATGATGCTCATGCAAATGACGATGAAATATAAGGGGTAAAATTTGGGATACAACAGTGTGCCTCTATCCTGTTAGTCCCGCAAACCACCAAAGTCCTTCTTCTCTCAAGATTTCCCAGAGGTTTTCCCCAAGAAAGATTAGGGTTTTCTGTTCGTCGGTTTCGAGCAGGGTCATTGGAGAACTGATTGGAATTTTGTGGTGTGTTGCATTATAAATGACATCCTCATTTTCAAGACTTTTCCCAGGGCATGATTCGTGTACCGAGTTCATCATCATCTAAGTTTCGATTTTTGCGAGTAACAAGGGTCGAGCAAGACTTCGCCTTTATTCTTGAAGTTAGATCATCATCTTTAAGAAAGAGTTTGGATTTTCTTGTTGGTGCTACGGAGTGATAACAAAAAGATAGCCTTGTGTTCGCCACGTTTCTGAGATCAAGTCAAACATAAGAAGGCCTATGAGAATAGCTTGGATTCAAGGGCTTGCACCATTTTCAATTATCTTGAGTTTTAATAGTTCAAGACATACAAGTGTCCAAACTCATATGAGGAGTTTTAATTCAAGCATAATTAAGGGAACTTTAGACATAAAAAAAGTCAAGGTGCTGATTTCATGACTCATGTTTTGTTGGGATTCTTTCTCAAGGGTGTATGTTAAGATTGATTTAAACAAACAATATTCAAGAATTTACTACAAGTCACAACATATTTTCCACTTTCAAAATAACACAAGACATCATTCCAAGATTCAAATCCAAGCATCCAATGCGTGAAGGATCGAATTGTAAGATTTCAAATTCAAGTCGAAACATTCGAAATGCTTGTGTTTCATTACACTTGAATCATTTGGTCATACAAAGCCTTAAAATTTAAGAATGAGTCATGCCGACATTATGAAACCAATATTGTATATCCTACATCTATTCATCTCTTATTGATTTGCAAAGTTGGTAAGTCCTATGTGAGTATGTGTTAATTCGGTCTTGTTATCTCTTTGAAATTCTAGAATTAAATATTGGACCACAACAAACCTACAAAAATCCATAACCAGCCAAATTTGAAACTCAGAACAATGCCATTCATCAGCCTTAATTTTAAAAGTTATTACAATAGGTGATGTCACCATTTGAGCAAAAAGTATTAATTAATTCAGGGATAAGGGAAACTATCAGTGGATTGAATGAGAATACAAGTACATAGACAACCATGGACTCCTAGTGGTTTTCTTTTAATGGAGGAACTTTCAAGAAACAAGAAGTACTTGATTTCAAAGAATAAACTCAGGGTGAACCGTAACCATCTTCGCCACGGCACCAACTGCATTATCCCTCACTGTATAATCAGAGGTTAAAGCCCACGTGATATATTTCCAAGTATTTCAAAGCTGAATGCCACCATTTGCACAATTCTTCAACACAAAAATGCGGCATTCCTCCTTGTTGCACCAAATGACGATACTTCTTTAAGCACCAGAGCCATCACTCGGTCCATCAATTCTGCACCCGCAATATGAGTCAGTACACAGTTACCCATAATCAATCATCACAAAACAAGTTCCAAGGCATAAAAAGACCAATTCAAATAATCAAGGTTCAAAATGCATTCAAACCTCATTTTCCTACGATATTACAAAGGCCATGTTACATTCTAATATCTAATGTGCTTAGCCTAATCCTTCAACCACCATACCTCCTAATTTTAGCGTCGGAGACTTGATTGATGTTGAAATGTGACGTGCAAGTAAATCAAATGGAAATTTAGCTCGTGGAGAAACTTTGGAGGTTGCACTGCTAAGAGGGGGGAATGAACGATTCTCTTGAACAACTGTCATAAAAAGCATATCAGCATTACAGAATTACAAACCACCATGCTCAAAATCACACCATCAACACACCTATTTTTTTCACGGTAGCATTCTCCATTCGTGCCTTCTTTCCCCGTTCATGGCCCCACACATCCATCCACTACCTACATTAAAATGCACAAGAAGAAGAAGTGACCAAGATCTCATCAAATAACTGAACCTACAAAATTGCAGAGTTATTGGATATGAACAAGGTTGTGGTACAAAATTTGGTAGATGTTGTACAGATTCTGAAAATCACTTGACATGTCTTTCCCAAGATGACAAGCATGAAGCATTATTGCGAGTGCGTAACATCGTGCAAGCCCTTAGATCAGATACCAAGTTGGCAAGTTATAAAGTTAGAAAATTATGAAAAAGAATTATGAGGTACTTTGAAGGAGTTCTTTTACAAGATTGTTGCCACTGACTTTGAATGTATTTCAGTACCTAAATGAGCTTCAAGGAAGAAATGGATAGGAGGAACGTCTAAAGTATGCGAAGAGATGCCCTTATTGAACCTGACAAATTAAGAGGAAAATCCAACATAATCAAACACACATCATCATCACCAAATTTCAAAACACAACCAAGACAAAATTCAAAAACTTTCCAAAAGGGATTCTAAACATGTCTCAGACAATCATCAAATGTAATCAGATAGCAATCAAAGCAATTCAGTACCAATTCAAATAATTTCCTAAACCAACTTCCAATATGCATGGACTGAAATGGAAGGCCATTAAACCAAATATCATACTGTCGGGGTAAGAAACAAGCAGACCAACATCAATTACTTCCAAAATTATTCAGATAAAGTTCAACAATCGCCAAAACCATACAAACATATTCCAACAAGGTTATTCGGGAGTTAAGTCCTTGTTTTCTAGCAGCCTATATAAACATACATACACAACACGCATGAGGGGGGCATAGATAAAAAAAAACTCCATAAAGAAACCATTCACATAACAGTCGTTCACATTCACACCTGTAGAAGACCAACATCAAGAGGACGATTCACATCAGAAAAAACCAGTTCATGTCTATTTGAGTCACACACAGCAGAACAACAAACAATACACATATCATCACACATACCATCAGATACTCATGCGATTGGCAGAGGAAATCATCAGGGATCATAACATACAACACACAAAAATCGTTCACGTACTCACATAGAGTGAAGAGCTACAACAGCCACGCACATATTGCAGATCGTAAAGCAACAACATCATTCACGGTAGCACATATCGAATAGACGAAAGGCGAAAAGCGTAAATAACTACAACAACAAAGTAAAAAGAGAAGAGGATTCTTTTGACTTATCTGTGAGGAGGAACTTTTGAAGATTTGGCCGCACCATATCATCCCACTTGCCTTGGTTTCTTTGCCATTTTTTCTTTTACAAATCCTTGTAAAATGTAATCTCCAGAGTTTAATGAATTGGGGTAGGGGATCATTGGGGTTAGGGTTTTATTGTTGCTTTTGTTTGATCGAGAGAGAATGAGAGAGAGCAAGAAGCATGATAGCGGTGATTTAGGATTAGGGTTTCAGAAACCCTTTTGATTGAGAGTAGACGAGAGAGATGATAAGAGAGCTCTGGGCGAGAGAAGAGAGCCTTTGGTTTTTTTCTTTTGTTTTGTCTTTATGATCCTGTACACACACTCACACGTCACTACCATGCACCCTCGCCATCTCACCGATCCAATCACCATGCACACACATCATAAAGTGGAGATCTAAGGGTCCACGATGGACCCTCTCTCCCTTGCAGCACCTAATCCCTCCGTTTTAATTAGTAAATCTATTTTTTTAAGGCAATTTAACCTTTTACTAAATAAATTCATATTTTCTAAAATAATCAAAAATCTGTTTTTTAACATAACTAAAAATTAAAATATAAAACTTTTTAACCCTTTATAAAAAAATAACTTCTCTTTTATATATTTAAAATATCACCTTTCTTATAAATATAACTAAATTTAATTAGGCTAAAATACAGTTTTGGTCCCCCTGTTTGTCAAAATTCACGGTTTTGGTCCCTCCATTTTGTTTTTTAACAGTTTTGGTCCCCCACTCCAATTTTGGTCTAAAAAAGTGATGAATAGTATCTGGTCCGTACATGAACAGTACGTGTCCGTACATGAACTGTACATGTCCGTACATGAACATGAATAGTGAGGGGTGGAGGACCAAAACTGTTAAAAAATAAAATGGGGGGGACCAAAACCGTGAATTTTGACAAACAGGGGGACCAAAACTGTATTTTAGCCATTTAATTATTAACTTTTTGATAAAACCTTTTTTTTTCTAAAATTAGTTAAACCTTTCTTTTTTAAAATAAAACCTTTTTTACTAAAATATTAAAACTAAAATCCTTTTTAATTAATAAGATACACCTTTAACCTTTTAAATTAATAATAACCTTACAATAATTCTTAAAAATAATAATACAAATCTTTCATTAATTTCCCTCTAAAATTATCAAACTTTTTTCTTAATACATCGTTCCCCATTAGAGTCCCTCATCGTGCACTTAACCATACGTTTGTGTGAAATAGGTTTAGAACTTTGATTTTAATTGATATCATGCCACTTGCTTATGCATTCTGTCTGTTTACCTTTATGTGATGGGTACACTTTATTTGTCTATCTTGATTGTGTTCCAAACCTTTTCAAAACGTAAAACTCTCGATCCAACGTCGAGCCATTTTCTACCCATGTAAGTCGATCGCCTTCAGACATCGCTATCAACCATTTGGTCACTATACACAAGACTAGCACCACTTTGCTAGCACACTCGTTAAAATCTTATATAACTAATTAATTGCATTATATCCAAGGGAAAATCCCATGCATGGTAATCAATTATCGTGCATGGCGCATGTGCATTTCATACCTCATAGGTTCATACCCTTTAAGATAAGATTATCAGTAAACAACTTTAGGATAGACTTCCTAAGTTAGTCCCCCCCCCCCTCAATTTTGATTTTACAATCAAACTTTAGCTCACCTAATTCTCCATCCAAGAGAATTAGATGTGAATCATCTCAAAGAAGGGACATACAATCCCATACCCCACAAAATACAAATAAGTTTCAAAAACTGTGGTGGTTTCTTAAGATGATGACTCATCTTTTCTCCCAAACTTTAAACAACCTTTAGTATCCTTCAGAGAGGAACTACATGTGCTCTGATTCCTTCTCCCCACAGGATATGTAGGCACAAGATGCGATATCTTGTCGAGCACACTTAGGAATAGAACTTTAGGTCTTCCTACCCCTTAAACCCTTAGCAAACCGACAACAACTAGCAAATAACATGACAAAACAAGAGGTTCCTGTAGAGTACTACCGATATCTAGGATGCTAACACCTTCCCTATGCATAACCAACCCCCGAACCTTAGACTCTTAGTTTGCATTTGCATTGCATACTGTGGGACATTCGATCTTCTCCTTTCCCTTGGATAAATCAAAGACGGTGGTGAAATAAACGATTTGGGATTCAAGTTAATCAATAGCTTGACATCCAATTCTCACCGCGACACCCTGGAAGCCATCATCAAGGGAAAAGAAGAATCTCTCCGGGACTACATATAAAGGTTCAATCGAAAAGCTGTCCAGGTATCCACCTCGGACGACATGAAGAGATATTTGATCAAGCGAGGACTGCGACCTCGCACCGAGTTCGCCAAGGCAGTCGACATTGAAAGGCCCAACACTTTAGACACGCTCCTCTATAAAGCCCAGGCCTACATCCAGTATGAGGAGAAGGAGGTCGCCCACTGCGCCAGCGACTCGCGGAACCAAGAGAGTGCCAAGAGCTCCAGGCATGAAGATTCCTCTGCTCCCCGACGAGGTGGGGAGAAAAGAAGAGAATACCGGCCCCGAGACTCCCGAGAAAAAAGGGGACCAGTAGGCCGCTTTATTGAGTATACGCTACTCACAGCTCCCCGCAAGCGTATTCTGACCGAGTGCATAAACTCGTAGTTCCAACAAGGAGGTGTCCGCTTCCCGAAGCCGACACCCCCTAAGCCCAACGTCGACAAGTCCAAGTACTGCCGGTTCTATAGGAACTACATACACGTCATGGATGATTGCATCCATCTCAAGGATGCTATCGAAATCCTCATCAAGGAGAGGCACCTGAAGTAGTACACCCGGAGGCGCGAAGCCCCCCGATAAGATGCCCGAGAAATGAAGAGGGTCGAGGAGGCGACCCCATCCTCCGGAGACAACGGGCTGTAAGTCGTTCTGTGCGTCTCTCGGCCAGAGGATTTCTACCTTCCCTACGAGCCTGACACACCCGTGATCACTCGTAGCCCATGGGTAAACTTCCCCGCCGTCATGGTCATTTATGGCGGAGGGTTCAACAAAGTTTCTGTGGGTTTAGTAAAACAGAAGTTCGACGAGCTGATAGAGGCAAGCTCCGCGCAGAACGCCATATTCTACAAGGTCCGGGAGAGGTCAAACCCCATTACCTTCTACCTCGAAGAATTGCCGAACGGTGCCCCCAACTCCAACATCTCTCTCCTGAACAGAGAACAGATGGCGAACTTTGACGTCCGCTGCATCTAAGTCGACCAGGGGAGCTCAGTGGACATAATGTATGCCCACCTGTTCACCACCCTCCAGCTCGACGAGACACGTCTGACCCCGTGCGTCGGCTCCGACCTGCAGGGCTTCAACGGCACCACCACAAGGCCGTGGGGCTACGTCGAGCTAATGGTCACCTTTGGCAACGAGGAAACCGCCCGACAAGTAAAGGTCCGCTTCCTGGTAATAGAGTGCCCCTCTCTATACCAGTGCATTCTGGGGAGGCCAACCCTGGTCGAACTCACAGTCGTTCCATCTACAATCCACCTGAAGATGAAGTATTACACGACCAGGGGCCGTGCCGTCATCCTCCACGGGGACATCGAGGCCGCCAGGAGATGTTTTGAGGATGCCACCAAGGGATTGAACTCGATCAACATCAAGTCCAAAATTGCGGGAAAGCCATCTCAGGACGAGGAGTAGAAACCACTCCCGCACGTCAACGCGATCGACCTCGACAGCCGCTTCCCCAGCAAGCAGGAGCAGAATAAGGAAGCAGATCACGCCCCTCAAGCAGAAGGCGACTGGCAGCCTCTTCACCCCATGCGCCCCATTCCGGATAGAGACTTCGAGCTCATCATGCTCAGTAATGACCCAGACAGGAACGTGAAGATCGGCATGAGGATCCCCGACCTGGAGAGGAAGCAGCTGAAGGTCTACCTCAGGGAGAATGCTGACCTGTTTGCATGGAGTGCTGCAGAGATGTCTGACCTCGACCCCGACATGGCCTGCCACCAGCTCACAATAGATTCAGCCGCTAGGTCTGTAGTACAACGTAGGCATAGGCAGTCTCCTGAGAAAGCAGAGGCTGCTGAAAAAGTTGTAAAAGACCTCTTAGAGGCAAATTTTATTTCGAAAGCCCAATACACAATCTGGCTGTCCAATGTTGTACTCGTTAAAAAGTCTAATCGAAAATGGTGTATGTGCGTTGATTATACCGATCTTAACCGGGCATGTCCCAAAGATGCATATCCATGGCCTAACATCAAAAAACTGGTCGACAATTCTGCAATTTATAAATTTCCATCGTTCATGGACGCGTACTCGGGGTACAATCAAATGCCCATGGCGAAGGCCGACAAGCAGTACATGGCTTTCATGACTGAGTCGGGCAACTATTACTACAACGTAATGCCTTTAAGTCTGAAAAATGCCGGCGTGACTTACCAGCAGATAATGAACAAAGTCTTTTGGGGCAAGATCAGAGACATGATCGTGAAATCACGAGAAGAGATCGACCATACCGCCCATCTCACAAGAGTCTTCGATACGGCGAGAAAATGCAGAATGAGGTTCAACCCGGAGAAGTGCACCTTCGGTATCCGAGCAGGAAAGTTCCTCGGCTTCTATCTGACAGAACGAGGGATCGAGGCGAACCCCGACAAGTGTAGGGCATTCTCTGAGTTCCCAATTCCGAACTCGAAGAAATTGATCCAATCTCTAAATGGGATGTTCGCCTCGTTGTCCCACTTCGTGGCCAAATCTGCCCAACAAACACTCCTATTTTTCAAGCTCCTGCGCATAGAGGCCACGTTTGAGTGGACCAAGGAATGCGAACATGCCCTCCTCCACCTCAAGCAAGTCCTCTCGCAGCCCCCGGTCCTCTCACGGCCAGAGAACGGGGAGACTTTGTACTTGTACCTCGCCGTCGCAACCGAGGCAGTCAGCGTGACTCTTATCCGAAAAACCCCTAGGGGACAGAAGCCGATATACTTCACCAGTAAATCCCTCCAAGTCCCTGAGCTTAGGTACCAACAGATCGAGAAGGTCGCTCTGGCCCTCGTCACAGCGGCCAGAAGGTTGCGACACTACTTCCTGGCCCACACCATCGTGGTAAGGACGAATCAACCTGTGAAGCAGCTGGTCGGCAATCCTAACATGGCGGGCAGGATGCTTAAGTGGTCACTCGAGCTCTCCGAGTTTGACGTCCAATACGAGAGTAGGAAGGCCCTAAAGGCCCATGTGCTAGCTGACTTCGTTGCGGAGATGATCGCTCCGATATCCTCGACCGACGGATCCTGCAAGTGGATAATCTACGTCGACGGGGCATCCAGTTCGACGGGAAGCGGAGCGGGCATCATTCTAGGAAACGAGGAAGACATCTTGATCGAGGTCTCTCTCGCCTTATCCTTCCCGACATTGAACAACCAGGCCGAGTACGAGGCCTTCCTCGCCGGACTGCGCCTGGCTGAGGACCTCGGCGTGAAGGAGGTAAAAATATTTACCGACTCCCAGCTCGTGGCCTCCCAGGTGCGGGGAGAGTACCAGGCCAAGAACGACAACCTCAAAGAGTACCTAGCCCTGGTGAAAGAGAAGATGAAAAAATTTGACTTGGCAGAAGTAAGTCACGTTCCCCGCGAACACAATACCCGGGCAGACATCCTTTTGAAGTTGGCGAGCACGAAGAAGAAAGACGGGAACAAGTCTTACATCCAAGAGGTACTTTCTCGCCCAAGCATCGAGAAACAAACCTCGACCGTCGACATAAACGCCATCAGTGACGGCAGCAACTGGATGACCTTGGTATACGCGTACCTCAGCATGGGGAAACTGCTTGGCAACTCCAAGGAGGCTAGCATGGTCAGACGGCGAGCCTGCTTGTACGTCTTGATTGAGGATAAACTGTACCGACGGGGATTCTCCATTCCCCTCATCAAATGCGTCGAGGATTCCAAAGTCCCTAAAATACTCCAGGAGATCCACGAAGGGATCAACGCACAATACCTCGGCGGGCAATCCCTCGCCCGTATGGCTTTACGGGCAGGATACTACTGGTCCACCATGCAACATGACGCCAAGGAACAAGTCAAGAAGTGCGACAAGTGCCAGCGGCACAGGGAGATTCACCTGGCCCCGCCTAACGAGCTCAAAGCGCTCTCGTCCCAGTGGCTTTTCGCCTGGTGGGGGATGGACATCCTCAGACCCTTCACCATAGGGTTGTACCAGAACAAATATTTAATAGTCGACGTCGACTACTTTACAAAGTGGATATAGGCTGAAGCCCTCTCCAAAACCACGAACCGCAACATACTCCATTTCTACAAAAGGAATATACTTGCCCGATTCGACGTACCCCAGGCAATCGTCACCGACAACGGGACGTAATTCACCGACAAAAACTTCTAGGACTTCATTACTAAGCTGGACACGAAGCAACATTTCACATATGTCGAGCACCCGCAAACAAACAGGCAAGCCAAGGCTGTGAAAAGAGTGATCTTGCGAGGCCTAAAACGGAGACTGGGAGAAGCCAAGAAGAGGTGGGTCGAGGAGCTACACAGCGTGCTCTGAGCCTACAGAACGACCCCACACTCGACCACCGGGGAGACCCCGTTCCGACTAACTTACAAAAATGAGGTAGTGATTCCAGTAGAAATAAGGGAACCCTCTAGGAGGACCGAATCTCCCCTCGACGAGGAGACGAACGATGAGGCCCTAAGGGATGAGCTCGACCTGGTAGAAGAAATACAGTCGGAGGTATCCCTCCGTGAAGCCTCACTCAAGCAGAAGATAACCTTACGACATGAAAGCAAAGTCATCAAACACAAATTCCAGGTAGGAAACCTAGTCCTGTGAAGGAACCAGAAAGATTCGCGCAAGGGCAAGCTTGCCGCAAACTGGGAGGGCCCCAAACGGGGACTAGAGCCTACTACCTCGAAAACCTGCACGGGGAGGAACTTGCTCGACCATGAAATGTTGAAAAGGTTAAACAGTACTATAGTTAGACACTGCCCGCGATGCACTTTGTTCGACCACGATGAAGTGGGTCCCGACCACAGAAGCGTGCTAAGGTACAAGCGCGACTACTAAACTCGAGACAAGAAGACGGGAGCCCGCTCTAGTGTGTGCGAGCAAGATCTTGATCTGGAGGGGACACCTTAACCGAGCTCCACCATTGTCATACGAATTAGGCAGAACTCCTAGTTCGCGATGGGAAGTTTACGCCCCAAAGAAAAGACCTCGATCGAGCTCTTAGCTTCGTTGAAGGTCGGAATCCGACTCCGACCACTCGACCAGTTCTCTACACTGTCGAGGACCAATCACGCAGAGCAAAGGCCTCAATTACTTCATAAAAAAAAGCAACACAATATTGCATATTCACGAGGAAAGAAAAATGCTCGACATACTACACCACACACAAAATGCCAACATATTAAACAAAGAGAACTATGCATTAAGATGGGCAAAGCCCATTGTCTAAACTTTACAAAACCCATGGTGCGCAGGCCAGGCAAAGTCAGATTACAGAATCATGGCTCGTACTTTGATTTGTAGTCGAGGAAGTTGTTATCCATTTTGTTCTTCTCCGCCCAAAGGATTGCATTCTCATCCCGCAACTTCTTTAGCTCGGAAGAGGGGCTAGTCTCATCATTAAGGACTAGGTCCGTCTTGAAAATCCTCAACATGGTCGCCATATCCTCACACAGGGCCTTTCTCTTGTTCACCTTGTCGACCCCCATGATTGCTTTGGACTCTCCCGTGGGCACGATCAGAGATTTTCCCCCGCTGAAGAGCTCTCGATGAAGGTAACAGGGGGCAGCACGAATTTGTCCCCGACAACCCCTTCCAAAAGGTCGACGAGACCAGACTCCCCGGTACGTTGCTTCTTGTCCGAATTTTCTTGAGAGCCCGAAGACTGACTCCCATGAGGAGAAGAAGTAGAACCCCCCGGTGGTGGTCGACCTTCACCACGTCTAGATCTGAGAGACTCGTCCCTTTAGAGGAACCTTCTTCTCGGCCTTTGTCGCCGCAAGCCTCAACACGCACTCTTGAAGGTTCGACATCAGACCTGCAACACAGAAAGATCAAGTCAGAATAAAAATGACAAACGAGAAGTCGAGCATATAAAAACATTCGCTACCTAAGAGCCTCAAAGCCTCCTCGTCAGAACCACACTCGAGGAGCGCTTTAGTATTTATTAAATGAGTCTCGACGGCGATTTCCCCGTTAGCCTCCCTGACAAAATTCCCGTCTTTGTGCACGCACTTAGCAAGGGTAAAGCTGTCGATGAAGCCCACAATCCTGTCATAGGTAAGCCTATCATCCTCGTCTAAGTCCCGGGGCTTCGTGATATAGCTCCCAGTCTCCTTCTTGAAGTGGGTGTTGTGCCATTCCAGAGGAAATTTGGCCTCCAAGGTCACCTCCGGCTGCCCATCAACGATCGACTCCACGCGGTCGAACAAAAAGTCGACGGCTTCGTGGGTCACCAGCTTCACAACAAAGAATCTCTCCTTAAAGAAACAGACAGAATCCAAGTACATTTTGAATAACCTCCTTGGTTACTTCAGGGACACCCAACTGTGTCTGTGAGGGCAAGGTGTCTTACACTCAATCTTTATTTTAATGATGTCAAAATATGTACTAGCTCGTAGTATGTAATTTGGACGGTATCATCTCATCATAGTCGACATCTGTATCTCACAATGCATAAACAATCAATAATCATGTGTCCAAACACATAGGAAGAGTCTTATACATTTGTTATATGTATGTGATCATGCTATGAGTCATAGGTATACATTAACATGGCCTAGGTAGATGAAAACATGTGTAAAAATCAATTTTTGAGAGTTTCGGTAGCTTGAGTCGACCTAAACCAAGCTTTGGTCGACTCATGAGATGTTGTTTTTTGTTGCATTTCCCTCGGGTTAGCTCTCGCCGATCCACCGGTCGACGCATACTAGAGTCATTTCTTCATTGTACATTTTCATCAGCCATGCGTCGAAGCATGACCCTGTAGCGGTCGACACATAGCACTCAAACTTGCACAGATGTGCCCTGCGCTGACCCTCATTAAAGTTAGGTCTACTCTTCACTAATAAGGATAATTTTTTTTTTGGTTTTTCTAAGTTTCAAAATGCTATTTTTTTGTGGTAGTTGGTCCTAGCATCATATAAATACTTTGTTCCTCTTTTTTACATAACAAAAAGAAAAGTGAAAGATTTACACTGAAAATTTTCTCTCATCATCTTCATCCCCATTCTTGCATTTTTTCAACAAATACATATAACCATTTTTGTTGATCTTTTTGCATCATGAGGTGATAACGTCCAAACATAGAAGTGTATCTTGTTTGGGGTGAGTTTTTTCTTGAATAAAACCTTTAGGGTGTTGTCCTTCAAGATCAATTGGATTTAGGGGGTTTTGGTTCAGATCTTTGTGTGCATTGAATTCAGACGAGCGAAGGTGATTGAAGAACGGTGGGTTCTGTCAATCTAGTAGCGTTAACCGGAGGATTGTGCAACAAAGGTTTGGGGTTCGAATTGTGTGTGGATTGGAATCAGCCGAGCGAAGGTGATTGAAGACCGGTGTGTTCATTAAATCTAGTAGCAGTAAATGGAGATTCATTCAACACGTTCGAGACACTTGATTCGACTAGAATCAAGGGAAGAAAAGACATAATATCAGCATCAACGGAGTTTCTTGAGTGTGTGATTGCTAAGGCTTCTCTTGTAAAAACAATTTGCAGCAAGATTATAGATTTCTCAATTCTAGATTTAGAATTGGGGACAGACATACCCGAAGCGAGGACGAAAGGGGAATTGCCTAAACAAACTTAGTGTCGTTTCTCTTTCCCTATCTCTTTTAATTTTTGAACTGTTTACGATTGTGGTTGTTCAATTGATTGATAAAAATTCTGGTATAGTATAGTGCAGAAAAACTGATTTGGAAACATTGCACAATCATTTTGGATTGTGCTTGGTGAAAAATTCTGCACTTACTAACATAGAGGTTTTAGCTTGGAGTGTTTCGCACTCCAAGTGCTCGATAAATTGAACGCTTACAAGATGTTTGATAAATTGTCAATTTGGTTTAAATTTTGATTGTTCATTGGAAATTGCACAACATTGAGTGCTGTTGGTAAGTTGATTAATAGTAAAGGTTGTGATTCAATTTTCTTATCGAGCCTATCATTCCATTTGGCTTATGCATATCCGGTCCTTTCGGTAACCGGTTCGTTTAGACGATATAGTCCTCGGCCGCTTCCGCAAATAATTTTAAAAATCAAATTTAAGCGCCGACTCTCAATTAAAAATTAGTCATCTATTCAACCCCCTTCTAGATCAATTGCTATCGTCTAACAGTGTCGACCATGTTGAGTTTGCCGCTGCAAATAAAAGAGGCAGAAAAACAACGGGAGCGTGGCCCCGACGCCGAGGTACTGACAGACGAGTTCGAATTCCCACATGAACGCGGTAGCATTGGGGTGAAGCTGCGAAGGAGCCAAGTTTAGCCACGGGAACACCGCCACATGAAAATCGAGGGCAGACAGATACCCGCTCCCCGGAAGACAAGCTCATACATGGGAAAGAGTTTCCATTTGTATCTCGAGCATATTCGGTCGGTTTCGTTAGGCCGGTAGACTTTCCGATTGGCCAGGGTCTCCTCAGCCCGATTCTCGACAGTATCAAAGACTTCTGAGTCGGCATGGACACACCACGAGATCGTGGGCAACGGTTCCAGCCCAGCCCAGGCAGAGGGAGACTCATCGTTCACGTCTCGGGGGTGTTTTCAACCTCCTCGCCAGCGACTGCCGCATTGACGGCATCTTCGTTGAGCACGACCACATCTTCCGACCTGGGATCCATTTGACCTGAAATGCAGAAAGGAACAGTGAATTCGACGATGAGATCAAATCCACCCTTCCACCGCAAATCAAGTGAAAGGGCGAGGATATGTTCGAGACACGTCCTTGACCGGACCCCTTGCCGACAAGCGCGTGGTTACGAGGAAACCCCCTTCACTACGGGGAGATACCCCCCCCCCCCCCCGCCCCCCCCCGCGCGGGGAGGAGTTCCCTCGACACGAGTCCTCCTCGACCAAAGACGTCCCCTCAGTACGCTCGCGCCACGGGGAAAGGTGTCCCCGACGTTGGGACCTCGTGAGGTGCTCGAGGCCTTCATCAGGAACCCTCGTACTTTTTCCAGAACCTTCATGACATTCCCGGAATCCTCACCGGAAACTTTATAGTCCCGCCAGAAACTTCATGAAGTCACCGGAAAATTCATGGGTTTCCTAGAAAAGCCGCCGGAAACCCCGTAGAACTCATCCCAAATTCAAGAAACCCCCAGAAAACCCATAAAAAGCATGAAATATGGAGAAGGGGACAAAGAACTTACTTAAAGGAGGAAGAACTTTGGACGGCGGAACAAGGTTAACGGCGAATGCGATGACGGACGTTCTTTGAAGAACAGAGGGTGCGTTGAGAGACTCGAGAGAAATTCTGAAGAAAAATGGAGGGGATAATGCAAATGAAGTGGACTCCCCCTTTTTTATAAACCCCGGCCCGGGAAACGAAGCGTCACTAGGCACTCAAGTACCCTTACGCCTAGCCACACTAGGCATTTATTACTGGTGACACGTGGCCCTAGAAGACGCTACGCGCGTCCTTTCAAGTACCTCTCCTGTCCGAGACCGAACATGTATGTTCCCTTCCTCTCTCATCACATCGTCGGCCACGTTGCCCGACCCCATCGCTGTCGGGAACACTCCCCCGGGGGAAGCGGGAAAAGAGCCATGACTACATATGACGGACAAGTCTCCCCGCGAGCACATGTCGACACAACATCTGTCGAGCGGCGCCTACTCTTGGCCATGCTCATTGTCCCGTGAGCTCAGCGCCTCGAGCACGCTCGACACCCACAGGCAACCCTTGCGTCTCTCCTCAACGTCAAAACAGACTCTTAAGTAATTACTCCTCTACTTCTGAGCAACGAGTTAGGGGGCTCCTGTTCTGGACTGGGCCAGAGGCTGCTCCACTGTCGGCATGACCCAACCCATCTCCCCGTCGGGGAGGGCCCAAGCCATCAACTCACGCGGGAAGCGCTCACGCGTCTCCCCCATGGACTCCACGTGCCCCTCACGCGGGGACACATTATCAGCCAACTACCCACGAGCGAAAGAATAGGTCCTCCACCTTTCGAAGTTCACGAGACAGTTGACCCAGAGCGTAGACCATGTGCTGGTATTCCTTACGCCACGTAAGCCCTGACAGTTACTCGTATTGGGCCTTGCGATCCAACCCAGTGCAAAGTAACCGTTGGCCCAACACTGGTGGCACATTATAAATACCCTATTTCACTAGAGGGTCAGATATTCTATTCTTCTACACTTTTCTGTACTTGCATTCTCACTCTCGCTGAAACTGACTTTAGCATCGGAGTGCCTTGCAGGTACACCCGCTCCTCTTCTCTGCCACCGGCGATTTAAGGAGCTCACGACGTGTGCTGGCTGCTGATCATTTTCTGACCCAGTAAGATCACCTGTAATATAGGCGAGTTACGATTTATCCCCTATAATATTTTTCTTTGGATTCACCCACTATATATATATATATATATATATATATATATATATATATATATATGTATATATATATATATATATATATATATATATATATATATATATTTGTTTTATCCACCTAAACGTACAATTTGAACACTGAATCTGGAGGTAAATAAAAAAAATTTTACAGGAGTAACTTTGATGCTTAGGGAGCAAAAGACATAGAATTTTAATATTTCAAAGGGAATTCAAAATTTTTTTTATAGGGGTAAACCAGAACTTGCCTATATTACAGGGGTATTGTATATTTAATCATAATAATAATCATAATCATAATCATAATATATATATATATATATATATATATATATATATATATATATATATATATATATATATATATATATATATATATATATATATATATATATATATATATATATATATATATTTTTTTTTTTTTTTTTTAATTTTAGTCCCTCAATTTTATTTGATTCACAAAATTAATTTTACTATTTTAAATTTAAATAATTTTGGTCTCTCACTCGCATTTTTTCTAAAAAAATCGATGACATTTTTTTGTTTTTTAACTTATATTTTTATCTATAAAGTTTAACAATGATTTGTTATTTTCTACAAAGTATTTATTATTTAAAAAATAGAAAATAATGTCACTTTAAATGAAAAAAAATGAGAGAGATCAAAACTATTTAAATTTAAAATAGAATATTAATCTCATAAATTAAATAAATGGAAGATTGAATAACTCTACTAAAGGCTAATAATAATAATAATTATAATATTTAATTATAGTCTTAATTCTTTTATTTTAATTTATTTACGAAATTAACCATCTTATTTCAAATTTATATAATTTTGATTTTTTTTCTTCATATTTTTGAACTGAAAATTAAGTATACGTCGATTTTTTAATAACGTGAAATTTATATATTTTATTTTTATATTGTTATAAAAAACAATTTATTTTTTAATAATTTTACATTTAAAATTAGTGTAATGCTAACTTGTGTTTCATAGACACAAGTTAAGAAATTCACTTATTGTATTGAAAAAAACAATTAAAAATTTAATTTTATATTTTTATTAAATTTAATACACAACTTTTAAACACAAGTTAACATAACCTTAAAATTAATAACATATGTATTTTTTAATAACATATAACTTATATTTTATATTTTTCAACTTTTCAATAAAGTTTATATAATGATTTGTCACTTATCTAAATTCAGTCTCATGTTATATTATTTAAAAATAGAAACATCATCTATTTTAAATGAAAAATGCGAAAGGATAA
Organism: Lathyrus tuberosus; assembly: GCA_022829125.1. Lineage (NCBI taxonomy): Eukaryota > Viridiplantae > Streptophyta > Magnoliopsida > Fabales > Fabaceae > Lathyrus > Lathyrus tuberosus. The sequence continues at coordinate 4,036,783 of JALAZF010000091.1, read as the reverse complement.
TAACTAGTAACTGAATTTAAGAGATCAAAACTTAATTAAGCATAATAAAATACTAATAAACCACAAGAAACAAATAACTAAATTACTACACCCTCAGTTTCTCGACAGTATCAAAGACTTCTGAGTCGGCATGGACACACCACGAGATCGTGGGCAACAGTTCCAGCCCAGCCCAGGCAGAGGGAGACTCATCGTTCACGTCTCGGGACTGTTTTCAACCTCCTCGCCAGCGACTGCCGCATTGACGGCCTCTTCGTCGAGCATGACCACATCTTCCGACCTGGGATCCATTTGACCTGAAATGCAGAAAGGAACAGTGAATTCGACGATGAGATCAAATCCACCCTTCCACCGCAAATCAAGTGAATGGGCGAGGATATGTTCGAGACACGTCCTTGACCGGACCCCTTGCCGACAAGCGCGTGGTTACGAGGAAACCCCCTTCACTACGGGGAGATACCCCCCCCCCTGCGCGGGGAGGAGTTCCCTCGACACGAGTCCTCCTCGACCAAAGACGTCCCCTCAGTACGCTCGCGCCACGGGGAAAGGTGTCCCCGACGTTGGGACCTCGTGAGGTGCTCGCGGCCTTCATCAGGAACCCTCGTACTTTTTCCAGAACCTTCATGACATTCCCGGAATCCTCACCGGAAACTTCATAGTCCCGCCAGAAACTTCATGAAGTCACCGAAAAATTCATGGGTTTCCTAGAAAAACCGTCGGAAACCCCGTAGAACTCATCCCAAATTCAAGAAACCCCCGGAAAACCCATAATAAGCATGAAATATGGAGAAGAGGACAAAGAACTTACTTAAAGGAGGAAGAACTTTGGACGGCGGAACAAGGTTAACGGCGAATGAGACGAAGGATGTTCTTTGAAGAGCAGAGGGTGCGTTGAGAGACTCGAGAGAAATTCTGAAGAAAAATGGAGGGGATAATGAAACCCCGGCCCGGGAAACGAAGCGTCACTAGGCACTCAAGTACCCTTACGCCTAGCCACACTAGGCATTTATTACTGGTGACACGTGGCCCTAGAACACGCTACACGCGTCCTTTCAAGTACCTCTCCTGTCCGAGACTGAACATGTCTGTTCCCTTCCTCTCTCATCACATCGTCAGCCATGTTGCCCGACCCTATCGCTGCCGGGAACACTCCCCCGGGGGAAGCGGGAAAAGAGCCATGACTACATATGACGGACAAGTCTCCCCGCGAGCACATGTCCACACAACATCTGTCGAGCGGCTCCTACTCTTGGCCATGCTCATTGTCTCGTGAGCTCAGCGCCTCGAGCACGCTCGACACCCACAGGCAACCCTTGCGCCTCTCCTCAACGTCAAAACAGACTCTTAAGTCATTACTCCTCTACTTCTGAGCAACGAGTTAGGGGGCTCCTGTTCTGGACTGGGCCAGAGGCTGCTTCACTGTCGGGCATGACCCAACCCATCTCCCCGTCGGGGAGGGCCCAAGCCATCAACTCACGCGGGAAGCGCTCACGCGTCTCCCCCATGGACTCCACGTGCCCCTCACGCGGGGACACATTATCAGCCAACTACCCACGAGCGAAAGAATAGGTCCTCCACCTTCCGAAGTTCACGAGACAGTTGACCCAGAGCGTAGACCATGTGCTGGTCTTCCTTACGCCACGTAAGCCCTGACAGTTACTCGTATTGGGCCTTGCGATCCAACCCAGTGCAAAGTAACCGTTGGCCCAACACTGGTGGCACATTATAAATACCCTATTTCACTAGAGGGTCAGATATTCTATTCTTCTACACTTTTCTGTACTTGCATTCTCACTCTCGCTGAAACTGACTTTAGCATCGGAGTGCCTTGCAGGTACACCCGCTCCTCTTCTCTGTCACCGGCGATATAAGGAGCTCACGACGTGTGCTGGCTGCTGATCATTTTCTGACCCAGTAAGATCACCTGTAATATAGGCGGGTTACGATTTATCCCCTATAATATTTTTCTTTGGATTCACCCACTGTAATATATATATATATATATATATATATATATATATATATATATATATATATATATATATATATATATATATATATATATATATATATATATATTTCTTTTATCCACCTAAACGTACAATTTGAACCCTGAATCTGGAGGTAAATAAAAAAAATATTATAGGAGTAACTTTGACGCTTTAATAATCATAATCATGATCATAATAATATATATATATATATATATATATATATATATATATATATATATATATATATATATATATATATATATATATATATATATATATATATATTTTTTTTTTTTTTTATAATTTTAGTCCCTCAATTTTATTTGATTCACAAAATTAATTTTACTATTTTAAATTTAAATAATTTTGGTCTCTCACTCGCATTTTTTCTTAAAAAATGATGACATTTTTTTGTTTTTTAACTTATATTTTTATCAATAAAGTTTAACAATGATTTGTTATTTTCTACAAAGTATTTATTATTTAAAAAATAGAAAATAATGTCACTTTAAATGAAAAAAAATGAGAGAGATCAAAACTATTTAAATTTAAAATAGAATATTAATCTCATAAATTAAATAAATGGAAGATTGAATAACTTTACTAAAGGCTAATAATAATAATAATTATAATATTTAATTATAGTCTTAATTCTTTTATTTTAATTTATTTACGAAATTAACCATCTTATTTCAAATTTATATAATTTTGATTTTTTTTTTCATATTTTTGAACTGAAAATTAAATATACGTCGATTTTTTAATAACGTGAAATTTATATATTTTATTTTTATATTGTTTTAAAAAACAATTTATTTTTTAATAATTTTATATTTAAAATTAGTGTAATGCTAACTTGTGTTTCATAGACACAAGTTAAGAAATTCACTTATTGTATTGAAAAAAACAATTATAAATTTAATTTTATATTTTTATTAAATTTAATACACAACTTTTAAACACAAGTTAACATAACCTTAAAATTAATAACATATGTATTTTTTAATAACATATAACTTATATCTTAAATTTTTCAATTTTTCAATAAAGTTTATATAATGATTTGTCACTTATCTAAATTCAGTCTCATGTTATATTATTTAAAAATAGAAACATCATCTATTTTAAATGAAAAATGCGAAAGGATAATAACTAGTAACTGAATTTAAGAGATCAAAACTTAATTAAGCATAATAAAGTACTAATAAACCACAAGAAACAAATAACTAAATTACAACACCCTCAGTTTCTCGACAGTATCAAAGACTTCTTAGTCGGCATGGACACACCACGAGATCGTGGGCAACGGTTCCAGCCCAGCCCAGGCAGAGGGAGACTCATCGTTCACGTCTCGGGGCTGTTTTTAACCTCCTCGCCGGCGACTGCCGCATTGACGGCCTCTTCGTCGGGCATGACCACATCTTCCGACCTGGGATCCATTTGACCTGAAATGCAGAAAGGAACAGTGAATTCGACGATGAGATCAAATCCACCCTTCCACCGCAAATCAAGTGAAAGGGCGAGGATATGTTCGAGACACGTCCTTGACCGGACCCCTTGCCGACAAGCGCGTGGTTACGAGGAAACCCCCTTCACTACGGGGAGGATTTCCCTCGACACGAGTCCTCCTCGACCAAAGACGTCCCCTCAATACGCTCGCGCCACGGGGAAAGGTGTCCCCGACTTTGGGACCTCGTGAGGTGCTCGCGGCCTTCATCAGGTACCCTCGTACTTTTTCCAGAACCTTCATGACATTCCCGGAATCCTCACCTGAAACTTTATAGTCCTGCCTGAAACTTCATGAAGTCACCGGAAAATTCATGGGTTTCCTAGAAAAGCCGCCGGAAACCCCGTAGAACTCATCCCAAATTCAAGAAACCCCCGGAAAACCCATAAAAAGCATGAAATATGGAGAAGGGGACAAAGAACTTACTTAAAGGAGGAAGAACTTTGGACGGCGGAACAAGGTTAACGGCGAATGCGACGACGGACGTTCTTTGAAGAGCAGAGGGTGCGTTGAGAGACTCGAGAGAAGTTCTGAAGAAAAATGGAGGGGATAATGCAAATGAAGTGGACTCCCGCCTTTTTATAAACCCCGGCCCGGGAAACGAAGCTTCATTAGGCACTCAAGTACCCTTACGCCTAGCCACACTAGGTATTTATTACTGGTGACACGTGGCCCTAGAAGACGCTATGCGCGTCCTTTCAAGTACCTCTCCTGTCCGAGACCGAACATGTCTGTTCCCTTCCTCTCTCATCACATCGTCGGCCAAGTTGCCCGACCCCATCGCTGTCGGGAACACTCCCCCGGGGGAAGCGGGAAAAGAGCCATGACTACATATGACGGACAAGTCTCCCCGCGAGCACATTTCCACACAACATCTGTCGAGCGGCTCCTACTCTTGGCCATGCTCATTGTCCCGTGAGCTCAGCGCCTCGAGCACGCTCGACACCCACAGGCAACCCTTGCGCCTCTCCTCTACGTCAAAACAGACTCTTAAGTCATTACTCCTCTACTTCTGAGCAACGAGTTAGAGGGCTCATGTTCTGGACTGGGCCAGAGGCTGCTCCACTGTCGGGCATGACCCAACCCATCTCCCCGTCGGGGAGGGCCCAAGCCATCAACTCACGCGGGAAGCGCTCACGCGTCTCCCCCATGGACTCCACGTGCCCCTCACGCGGGGACACATTATCAGCCAACTACCCACGAGCGAAAGAATAGGTCCTCCACCTTCCGAAGTTCACGAGACAGTTGACCCAGAGCGTAGACCATGTGGTGGTCTTCCTTACGCCACGTAAGCCCTGACAGTTACTCGTATTGGGCCTTGCGATCCAACCCAGTGCAAAGTAACCGTTGGCCCAACACTGGTGGCACATTATAAATACCCTATTTCACTAGAGGGTCAGATATTCTATTCTTCTACACTTTTCTGTACTTGCTTTCTCACTCTCGCTGAAACTGACTTTAGCATCGGAGTGCCTTGCAGGTACACCCGCTCCTCTTCTCTGTCACCGACGATTTAAGGAGCTCACGACGTGTGCTGGCTGCTGATCATTTTCTGACCCAGTAAGATCATCTGTAATATAGGCGAGTTACGATTTATCCCCTATAATATTTTTCTTTGGATTCACCCAATGTAATATATATATATATATATATATATATATATATTTGTTTTATCCACCTAAACGTACAATTTGAACACTGAATCTGGAGGTAAATAAAAAAAATATTACAGGAGTAACTTTGACGCTTAGGGAGCAAAAGATATAGAATTTTAATATTTCAAAGAGAATTCAAAATTTTTTTTATAGGGGTAAACCAGAACTTGCCTATATTACAGGGGTATTGTATATTTAATCATAATAATAATCATAATCATAATCATAATAATATATATATATATATATATATATATATATATATATATATATATATATATATATATATATATATATATATATATATATATATTTTATAATTTTAGTCCCTCAACTTTATTTGATTCACAAAATTAATTTTACTATTTTAAATTTAAATAATTTTGGTCTCTCACTCGCATTTTTTCTTAAAAAATCGATTACATTTTTTTGTTTTTTAAGTTATATTTTTATCTATAAAGTTTAACAATGATTTGTTATTTTCTACAAAGTATTTATTATTTAAAAAATAGAAAATAATGTCACTTTAAATGAAAAAAAATGAGAGAGATCAAAACTATTTAAATTTAAAATAGAATATTAATCTCATAAATTAAATAAATGGCAGATTGAATAACTCTACTAAAGGCTAATAATAATAATAATTATAATATTTAATTATAGTCTTAATTCTTTTATTTTAATTTATTTACGAAATTAACCATCTTATTTCAAATTTATATAATTTTGATTTTTTTTTTCATATTTTTGAACTGAAAATTAATTATACATCGATTTTTTAATAACGTGAAATCTATATATTTTATCTGTATATTGTTTTAAAAAACAATTTATTTTTTAATAATTTTATATTTAAAATTAGTGTAATGCTAACTTGTGTTTCATAGACACAAGTTAAGAAATTCACTTATTGTATTGAAAAAAACAATTAAAAATTTAATTTTATATTTTTATTAAATTTAATACACAACTTTTAAACACAAGTTAACATTACCTTAAAATTAATAACATATTTATTTTTTAATAACATATAACTTATATTTTATATTTTTCAATTTTTCAATAAAGTTTATATAATGATTTGTCACTTATCTAAATTCAGTCTCATGTTATATTATTTAAAAATAGAAACATCATCTATTTTAAATGAAAAATGCGAAAGGATAATAACTAGTAACTGAATTTAAGAGATCAAAACTTAATTAAGCATAATAAAGTACTAATAAACCACAAGAAACAAATAACTAAATTACTACACCCTCAGTTTCTCGACAGTATCAAAGACTTCTGAGTCGGCATAGACACACCACGAGATCGTGGGCAACGGTTCCAGCCCAGCCCAGGCAGAGGGAGACTCATCGTTCACGTTTCGGGGTTGTTTTCAACCTCCTCGCCAGCGACTGCCGCATTGACGGCCTCTTCGTCGAGCATGACCACATCTTACGACCTGGGATCCATTTGACCTGAAATGCAGAAAGGAACAGTGAATTCGACGATGAGATCAAATCCACCCTTCCACCGCAAATCAAGTGAATGGGCGAGGATATGTTCATGACACGTCCTTGACCGGACCCCTTGCCGACAAGCGTGTGGTTACGAGGAAACCCCCTTCACTACGGGGAGATACCCCCCCCCCCCCCCCCCCCCCCCCCGCGCGCGGGGAGGATTTCCCTCGACACGAGTCCTACTCGACCAAAGACGTCCCCTCAGTACGTTCGCGCCACGGGGAAAGGTGTCCCCGACGTTGGGACCTCGTGAGGTGCTCGCGGCCTTCATCAGGAACCCTCGTACTTTTTCCAGAACCTTCATGACATTCCCGGAATCCTCACCGGAAACCTTATAGTCCCGCCAGAAACTTCATGAAGTCACCGGAAAATTCATGGGTTTCCTAGAAAAGCCGCCGGAAACCCCGTAGAACTCATCCCAAATTCAAGAAACCCCCGAAAAACCCATAAAAAGCATGAAATATGGAGAAGGGGACAAAGAACTTACTTAAAGGAGGAAGAACTTTGGACGGCGGAACAAGGTTAACAGCGAATGCGACGACGAACGTTCTTTGAAGAGCAGAGGGTACGTTGAGAGACTCGAGAGAAATTCTGAAGAAAAATGGAGGGGATAATGCAAATGAAGTGGACTCCCCCCTTTTTATAAACCCCGGCCCAGGAAACGAAGCGTCATTAGGCACTCAAGTACCCTTACGCCTAGCCACACTAGGCATTTATTACTGGTGACACGTGGCCCTAGAAGACGCTACGCGCGTCCTTTCAAGTACCTCTCCTGTCCGAGACCGAACATGTCTGTTCCCTTCCTCTCTCATCACATCGTCGGCCACGTTGCCCGACCCCATCGCTGCCGGGAACACTCCCCCGGGGGAAGCGGGAAAAGAGCCATGACTACATATGACAGACAAGTATCCCCGCGAGCACATGTCCACACAACATCTATCGAGTGGCTCCTACTCTTGGCCATGCTCATTGTCCCGTGAGCTCAGCGCCTCGAGCACGCTCGACACCCACAGGCAACCTTTGCGCCTCTCCTCAACTTCAAAACAGACTCTTAAGTCATTACTCCTCTACTTCTGAGCAACGAGTTAGGGGGCTCCTGTTCTGGACTGGGCCAGAGGCTGCTCCACGGTCGGGCATGACCCAACCCATCTCCCCGTCGGGGAGGGCCCAATCCATCAACTCACACGGGAAGCGCTCACGCGTCTCCCCCATGGACTCCACGTGCCCCTCACGCGGGGAAACATTATCAGCCAACTACCCACGAGCGAAAGAATAGGTCCTCCACCTTTCGAAGTTCACGAGACAGTTGACCCAGAGCGTAGACCATGTGCTGGTCTTCCTTACGCCACGTAAGCCCTGACAGTTACTCGTATTAGGCCTTGCGATCCAACCCAGTGCAAAGTAACCGTTGGCCCAACACTGGTGGCACATTATAAATACCCTATTTCACTAGAGGGTCAGATATTCTATTCTTCTACACTTTTCTGTACTTGCATTCTCACTCTCGTTGAAACTGACTTTAGCATCGGAGTGCCTTGCAGGTACACCCGCTCCTCTTCTCTGCCACCGGCGATTTAAGGAGCTCACGACGTGTGCTGGCTGCTGATCATTTTCTGACCCAGTAAGATCACCTGTAATATAGGCGAGTTACGATTTATCCCCTATAATATTTTTCTTTGGATTCACCCACTGTAATATATATATATATATATTTGTTTTATCCACCTAAACGTACAATTTGAACACTGAATCTGGAGGTAAATAAAAAAAATATTACAGGAGTAACTTTGACGCTTAGGGAGCAAAAGACATAGAATTTTAATATTTCAAAGAGAATTCAAAATTTTTTTTATAGGGGTAAACCAGAAGTTGCCTATATTACAGGGGTATTGTATATTTAATCATAATTATAATCATAATCATAATCATAATATATATATATATATATATATATATATATATATATATATATATATATATATATATATATATATATATATAATTTTAGTCCCTCAATTTTATTTGATTCACAAAATTAATTTTACTATTTTAAATTTAAATAATTTTGGTCTCTCACTCGCATTTTTTCTTAAAAAATCGATGACATTTTTTTGTTTTTTAACTTATATTTTTATCTATAAAATTTAACAATGATTTGTTATTTTCTACAAAGTATTTATTATTTAAAAAATAGAAAATAATGTCACTTTAAATGAAAAAAAATGAGAGAGATCAAAACTATTTAAATTTAAAATAGAATATTATTCTCATAAATTAAATAAATGGAAGATTGAATAACTCTACTAAAGGCTAATAATAATAATAATTATAATATTTAATTATAGTCTTAATTCTTTTATTTTAATTTATTTACGAAATTAACCATCTTATTTCAAATTTATATAATTTTGATTTTTTTTTCATATTTTTGAACTGAAAATTAATTATACGTCGATTTTTTAATAACGTGAAATCTATATATTTTATCTGTATATTGTTTTAAAAAACAATTTATTTTTTAATAATTTTATATTTAAAATTAGTGTAATGCTAACTTGTGTTTCATAGACACAAGTTAAGAAATTCACTTATTGTACTGAAAAAAACAATTAAAAATTTAATTTTATATTTTTATTAAATTTAATACACAACTTTTAAACACAAGTTAACATTACCTTAAAATTAATAACATATTTATTTTTTAATAACATATAACCTATATTTTATATTTTTCAATTTTTCAATAAAGTTTATATAATGATTTGTCACTTATCTAAATTCAGTCTCATGTTATATTATTTAAAAATAGAAACATCATCTATTTTAAATGAAAAATGCGAAAGGATAATAACTAGTAACTGAATTTAAGAGATCAAAACTTAATTAAGCATAATAAAGTACTAATAAACCACAAGAAACAAATAACTAAATTACTACTCCCTCCGTCCCAAATTATAAGACGTTTTGGGCTTTTCACACAAATTAAGAAACTTAATTATTACTTTATGGAAAAGACAAATTATGTATAATTTTACAGTAATGCCCCTCATGATTATATAGGAGAGAGAAATTAAAAGAGTTGAAAGAATAAATAATAATAAATATTTGAGGGTATATTGGAGAAGATGTCATTTATATTGCATTGGGAATGTAATGTGACTTATAATTTGGGACAAATTTTTTTGGCAAAGTGACTTATAATTTGGGACGGAGGGAGTACAATACTAGTATAAAAAACGACAAAAACCGAATGTCCCCAAACATTCCCCAGAATTTGAAATGCCACTCACATTCCACCTTGGTTCTCTCATCATACTACTTGCCTCACTCTTTCTATGGACGGTGTCACCATTTCCTATTCAACAACCATGTGACTACTCTCAAGGCAACTGGATCATTGATCATCATCATCATCATTCTACTCTCTATCATCCTTCCAAAGATTGTCCATTCATTGGTCAAGGTTTTGATTGCCTCAAAAATGGTAGAACCGACACAGATTACCTCAACTTTAGATGGAAACCCTCTTCTTGTAACCTTCCAAGGTTCTCACTTTTTCACTCAACCTTTGTCTTTTTTTCTCAAATGGGTATTCAGTGTTCCACTGCTTATGAGATCTGAGTATAGGAAAAATGAAAACTTTTTTTTTTGCTGGCAGATTTGATGGTGGGAAGTTTTTGGAAAGATACAAAGGAAAGAAGATATTGTTTGTGGGAGACTCCATTAGCAACAACATGTGGCAATCACTAACTTGTTTGCTTCACATTGCAATCCCAAACTCAAATTATACCTTAGCACAACAGACTAAAGAACTCACTGTCTTCTCATTTCCGGTACTGTTCTTTTTGTTTATTACTATATATCTGCATTTACAAGATAATAATTTTGTTTCATTTGAGGGTTTTTTTTGGTGGTTTTGTAGGAATATGAAGCTTCAATCATGTGGTTGAAAAATGGGTTCTTAGTGGATTTGGTTCATGATAAAGAAAAAGGAAGGATTTTGAGGTTGGACACAATTTGCACTGGGAACCAATGGAAGGGTTATGATGTTTTGATTTTCAATACCTATCATTGGTGGACTCATACTGGAAAATCTCAAACGTATTGAAGATTTCTGAACTCAATTTTTGTGTATTTGTTTTTATGTCAGGAGTTTTTATTTGGGCATGTATTTATGTTGCTAATGGCTTTTTATTTCAATGTTTTATAGATGGGATTACTTTCAAGTTGGGAATGAGTTAATTAAGGAGATGGATCATTTGGATGCTTTTAAGATTGGATTAAGCACTTGGGCCAAATGGGTTGATTCCAACATTGATCCTTCAAAGACTAGAGTTTTGTTTCAAGGAATTGCTGCTTCTCATGTTGAGTAAGTTTATCTGATCCTTCCACTCAAAATTGTATCAATATTGAATAATTCACAAAATTAATCGTAATTATATGCGTCAGTGGCACATATTAGACACCAGACATATCTTTATTATGAAGTGTGGAATGCTTTATAGATTGTGGCTATATTCAAAAACTCACTCTTCTTTCATATTTTTAGCGCAAAGGGGTGCTTGAGACAAACTAAACCAGATGAAGGACCAATGCCACCTTATCCCGGTGTAGACATTGTAAAGAACATTATAAGTAAAATGGAGAAGCCGGTAGAGTTGTTGGACATCACTTTGCTGACACAGTTAAGGAGGGACGGTCACCCGTCTATCTACACAGGCCGCGGCGGAAGCTATGTGGACTGCAGTCACTGGTGTCTAGCCGGTATTCCTGATACTTGGAATGAAATGTTGTATGCTGCTCTTGTTGAAAACTAGTGTTTGGTTTCATTCAATATAACAATGATTGTCATTCTTTGAAATGGTTTACTTTGTTTGTGCTCACACAGCTAGAAAGGATTGATAGAAATACAAACTTTAACCAAATTAGTTCCTTCATCTTAGACATTTTAAAAAGTTTAGTATTGCAATATGCTCAATCTGGCCCATTTTTATTGGCATCATTTATTTGCTTTTACCTTAGAAGGCCTAAGTTGGCCCTTTTTCAAGTTCTTTTTGTTTTAAAAGAAATAAAGCAATGAGAATAAAATAGTAAAGTTCAAAATTGAGGTCAGCTAGCTGTATTGTGCTTAAAGATTGAAGAAAACAATTATAAAACATTTATAATTATGAAACATTTATGTTATTTGAATAAATAAAACTCGATACCATATTTCAGCACTGTGTAGATATATTAAAGTTGAAAATCATGTAAATATAAAATTATGTTGGATCTTTAAACATGAGACAATCTTAATAATCCTATAAATGAATTGAAATTTAAACAACTTTTAAAAAATTGTTTACATCAATCAATATTGTCCACAAATATTTCTCTTACAATCACTTAAGATCAATATTGTTCTCAAATGTGTAAATATCTTTTATATTTATTTGTATGTATTCATTTAAATTTGTTTAACTAATCAATTTCATTAATTGAGAGATTATCATTATGATTTAGTAGGGTCTTGATAGTCAACATATTTTTGTATATATACATGATTATACAATGAAATGTTCGACAAATATTCTTTTACATGGTATCAAAAAAACTTTGGTTTCTAACCCTAGTCATTTACATTTGTTGGTATCAGAAAGCTTTGATTTCTAACCCTAGTCATTTACATTTGTCGTCGACAATCACTTTCTCTCCTTTCCCTTGTCGCCGACTGAAATTGACTTCCTCCTACCTCATAGCCAAATCTGATCCTCCCTCTCCAATCCTCCCTCTCCAACCGCTTCATCACAACCAAAATCCCCCCCGGTCTCTACTTAAACTCATACTCATGTCACTCATCTTGCCCTCAAAGAAACTAATCCAAAACTTTAGCCACGTATTGATGCAATCGTCCAATAATTAATCTACGAGACTACATCCGATGATTTGTCAAATACAATCATCGAATGTGATTCAACAACTGAACTTGCTTGGAACCGACAATTTGAAATATTCTATTGTGATAATGTAAGTTTCATGTATCTTTTCGGCGATTCCGTTCAACATCGACACGCTAAGCACAATAAGATGAATATTTACTTTGTGCGTGAGAATGTTACTCATGGCCAAATGTGTGTGTTACATATCCCTTTATGATACCAAATAATCAACATCTTTAATAAGTGTCTTCCACAAAAAATCTTTTATGATTTTTGACTTAGTTTCAACATCCGACAACCTCTAATTTCGACTACAGAAGTGTGTTAGAATATGTAAGTGTCATATCCCAATTTTGTCCAGACATTTTAAATTCATCTGATACATGTCCATTTGTCAAGTTTTACATTTTTATTCATATGCATTTTTATCATCAAATAAAGTCACCGTAATCATGCATATATGCATTATACTTAAAAAGTCAACATTTTACATGTTGAAGAAATTGACTAAAAATGCATTTTCTCATTATGCATTTTAAAAAATAAATTCATGATCATTTGATTTATCATCAGAATATCGATTTGAATTTTATGCATCATGTTCTGGACTGGGCCGAGGCTGCCCAACAGTCGAGCAGGCCCAACCCATATAGCATGGGGAGGCCCCCTAAGACCTCTCCGCGGGGCCCTTGACTGCTGCAAGCAGACCAACGTTCCCCCCGAGCACTTTGCAGTGTCGGGCATCTAGGTCACCAGGACAGGAGGACCTCGCATCCCTGCGGAGAGGTACCTCCTCGACATACCAGCTTCTCCCCGCGAGAATGCCACATACCACTCCTCGACAGACATGGTCCCTCCCCGCGAGGACATGCCCGTCGTACGGCTTGTTGGTCCTCGACACAGAAGACTCCTCCCCCGCGAGGAGTGCCTAACGGTCCGTACCACGTGGACACGTTCCAAGTAACCTCCCACTTCCGCAGGATTCGGTCTGCCCTAATCCCGGAAATCTAGGAACGGTTACCCCAGGGCGAAGACCACGTGCTGGTCTTCACTACGCCACGTAAGCCCTGGCAGTTACTTGGATTGGGCCTGACAATCCAGCCCAACGCAAGTAACCGTTGGCCCCGCGCTGGGGGCTCTCTATAAATACCCTCTCACTTGAGAGGGTCAGGTTAAGTCACTTTTTCACTCTTTGTATTTGCTGCTACTCTGTGCACTCCCTAACTTGAGCGTCGGAGTACCTTGCAGGTACACCCCCCCGCCGTACTTCAACCTCACCGGAGCCGGAGCTCAACGGACGTCGTTGGCCACCTGTAACTGTCTGATCCAGGTACGATCAGTGGCGCCGACTGTGGGGACTTTATAAGCTTCCCCGTTTTCTCCTCGATAAACCAAAGCTTCCTCTATTCATCACCAACATGGCCAATCCGACCGTCAACCAGGCTCTGGACACCGTGCTCGCGCAACTGGAGAACGGGAACCACCGTGAGGACGCCGTCATCCTCCACGGCGACGAAGGCGACATAAGGGACGGACGGACCGCCTCCCCGGACTCACAGGATGCGACTATCAACGTCGTCTGCACGGACGACCAGCAAACCCCTCTCCAGCCAGTGGCTCCGCCGCCCAACGCGGACCCAAGTACCGTGGCCCTATTTGCGTTGATCAACCAGACCAATCAGCTGATCGCGCAGCAGAACACCAGAATTGAAGCCTTGGAGCATGGACGTGCACGACGATCTTCCCCGCGAAGACATCATCGCCCCCAGTCACCTCGCCTCTCTCCTTCCCCGCGAAGGACCCCTTCCGAAGATTCTCGGACACCGTCGCCCGTACGCCATGGTCGTCGACCGCGTCTCGAGCGCCCCCAGCCGGCAATCACCCAGAAACGCCCTCGTTCCCCGCCCCGGAAGGAACCCAGGGCCTCCGCCACCTCCAAGAAGTCCAAGCAGACCGAAGAGAGACCAAAGAACCGGTCGAGGAACTCTCCTCCACGGCACCATCGATCACCCTCGAGATCCCCGGCTGATAGCGACGCCGAGGACCAAAGGACCCCCTTGTCGTGGGAAATCATGGACGCCCCAATCCCTCCAGGCATGGAGAAACCTCCACACTTGGGGACCTATGACGGGCTGACCGACCCCGACGATCACGTGGAGAATTTCGAAGCGATGCTCGACTTTCAAAACGTCAGGGGAGCCATCAGGTGCCGGCTGTTCCCCACTACCTTACGGAAGGGAGCCATGACGTGGTACAAGGGCCTGGAACCTGGTTCGATCACGTCGTGGAAGCAGCTGAAACAACGCTTCACCAAACACTTCACCGCATCTCGTCGACACCCCAAGACAGAGGCTGCCCTAGAGAAAATCTTCCAAGGAAGGAACAAATCCCTCCGAAATTACATTGAGAGGTTTAACAAGGAAGCCGTCGAGGTCCACACGATCGACGACATGAAGAAATACTTAATTATTCACGGACTACGCGCCGGGTCGGACTTTGCCAAATCCATCGGCCTCTGAAGACCCAGGCGTCTCGAAGACCTTCTCGCGCGAGCCCAGAAGTACATCGAGCTCGAAGAGACGGAAGCAGCCCAGATTGCTCTTGAGACAAGACGCAGAGAAGGCCCCCGCGGCCACAAAGACGATGACGCTTCTCCCCGGCGGGGAGGAGAAAAGAGGAAGGAAAATCGCAATCGAGATCCCCGGGAACAGCGCGGGCCAGCTGGCCGATTCACGGAGTACACGCCGCTCAACACTTCCCGGTCTCGGATCCTCTCAGACTGCCAGAATTCCGAGTTTGTGAAAGGAGGAGTTCGCTTCCCGAAGCCCGCGGCTCCCAAACCAAACGTTGACAAATCTAAGTACTGCAGGTTCCACAGAAGCCACGGGCATGTCACCGAGGATTGCATCCACCTCAAGGATGCCATTGAGATTCTCATCAAAGAAGGGCACTTGAAGAAATATGCCCAGCAGAATGATCCTCCTCGTACCAGCTCAAAGGAATCGCAGAACGTCGAGGAGACAACACCTCCTCCCGCCGACAGCCAGCTTCAGGTCGCCCTCAGCGTCACTCGGCCTGAGGACTTCTTCGTCCCCCCAATCATCTAGGGCGAAGAGGCAATCCGCAACATGTGGGCGACCTTCCCCGACGAAGGCCCCGTCACGGCCCGTAGTACCTGGGAAGGCTTCCCCAAAGCAATGGTTATCTCCGGAGGAGACCCCGGGAAAATATCGGTTGGGTCGATCAAACGAAAGTTTGACGAACTGGAATCCGCGACATCGTCAAAGGTGACCACCCTCGAGAAAGTGCGCGGAAACTCCAATCCCATCACCTTCTACCTCGAAGAACTCCCCGGGGGAGCACCAAACGCCACTATTCCCCTCCTGGTCAGGGCCCAAATGGCGAACTTTGACGTCCGAAGAATCCTAGTCGACCAGGGGAGCTCGGTCGACATCATGTATTCTCATCTGTTCGGGACCCTTCAGCTGGACGAGAGGCATTTGACCCCATACGTCGGGTCAGACCTACAGGGGTTCAATGGATCCACCACCAGACCATGGGGTTACGTGGAGCTGATGGTTACGTTCGGGGCCGAAGACACGACCCGACAGGTGAAGATCCGTTTCCTGGTGGTGGAATGCCCATCCCTCTACAACTGCATCCTCGGAAGGACCACCCTTGCTGAACTCAAGGCGGTCCCGTCAACGGTCCATCTCAAAATGAAGTACTACACGAGGAGAGGACGGGTAGTGACGATGCACGGGGACATCGACGCGGCTAGGAGATGCTTCGATGCCGCCGTCAAGGGCCTAAGTTCCATTGGTCCCAAACCTAAGGCCGTGGCCAAACCACCCTAGGACGTCGGACAGATACCTCTCCCGCGCGTCAACGCGGTCGACCTCGACAGCAGGTTCTCCGGCGAGCCTAATGAAGACAGAGTCGAGGACCACGACCACCAGGCGGAAAACAACGGGCAACCTCTCCACCCAATACGCCCCATCCCAGATGGAGAGTTCGAGCTTGTGGCTGTCGGAAGCAGTCCAGATCGCAACGTGAAGATCGGCACCAGGATCCCCGACCTAGCCAAAGAGCAGCTTAAAGCATGTCTGAGGGAGAACGCTGACCTCTTCGCGTGGAGCGCATCCGAGATGCCTGGCCTCGACCCCGAGGTGGCTTGCCATCAGCTCGCAGTAGATCCGGCCGCTAGGGCCGTAGCACAGCGTAGGCGCAAGCAGTCTCCCGAGAAAGCGGAGGCTGCTGAGAAAGCTGTAAAAGACCTCCTAGAGGCAAATTTTATTTCGGAAGCCAAATACACGACATGGCTGTCCAACGTTGTACTTGTTAAGAAAAATAATGGAAAATGGAGAATGTGCGTTGATTATACTGATCTTAACCGGGCTTGCCCGAAAGACTGTTACCCCTTGCCTAACATCGACCAACTGGTCGACAATTCTGCAGGTTACAAACTACTGTCTTTCATGGACGCCTATTCAGGATACAACCAAATTCCCATGGACAAGGTCGACAAGCAACACACGGCCTTCATGACCGCGTCGGGCAACTACTACTACAATGTAATGCCTTTCGGTCTGAAGAATGCCGGGGCGACCTACCAGCGGATGATGAACAAGGTCTTTCGAACTGAAATTGGAGACATGCTCGAAGTCTACATGGATGACATGA
Organism: Lathyrus tuberosus; assembly: GCA_022829125.1. Classification (NCBI taxonomy): domain Eukaryota; kingdom Viridiplantae; phylum Streptophyta; class Magnoliopsida; order Fabales; family Fabaceae; genus Lathyrus; species Lathyrus tuberosus. The sequence goes on along the minus strand of JALAZF010000091.1, from coordinate 4,019,521 downwards.
TCGTCAAGTCCGCAGAAGAGGTCGACCACGCCGCGCACCTCAAGAAGGTGTTCGATACGGCGAGAATATGCCGTATGAGGTTTAATCCCGACAAATGCACCTTCGGTGTCCGGGCAGGAAAGTTCCTCGGATTTTACCTCACGGAACGAGGAATCGAGGCAAACCCCGACAAGTGCAGAGCCTTTTCCGAGCTCCCTACTCCGGGCTCGAAGAAGTCAATACAATCATTGAACGGAATGCTCACCGCCCTTTCCCGTTTCGTCGCCAAATCCGCACAGTACGCACTCCCCTTTTTCAAACTCCTCCGGCAAAAAGCAGAGTTTGAGTGGATCGAGGAATGCGAACAAGCGCTCGCACATTTGAAGCAAGTCCTATCGCAACCCCCGGTCCTCTCGCGACCCGAGAACGGGGAAACACTCTTCTTGTATCTTGCGATCACGAGCGAAGCGGTCAGCGCCGTCCTCATCCGGGAAACACCAGACGGACAGAAGCCAGTTTACTTCACGAGCAAAGCCCTCAAAGGCCCCGAGCTCAGGTATCAACAGATCGAGAAAGTCACACTGGGCCTCATCACCGCGGCCAGAAGACTCCGCCACTACTTCCTTGCCCATACCATCGTCGTGAGGACCAACCAGCCGATCAGGCAACTCCTCGGACGACCAGATATGGCGGGGAGGATGCTCAGGTGGTCGCTCGAGCTGGCCGAATTCGACATCCAATACGAAGGGAGGAAAGCCTTGAAGGCACAAGTGCTGGCCGACTTCGTAGCAGAGATGACCGTCCCAGAACCCTCAGCCAACGGGTCGCAGAAATGGACAATATATGTCGACGGAGCATCCAGCCCGAAAGGAAGCGGAGCGGGAATCATACTCGAAAACGAGGAGGGCATCCTCATCGAGGTGTCCCTCGAACTGGCTTTCCCGACTTCGAATAACCAAGCCGAATACGAAGCCTTCCTTGCGGGACTCAGGCTGGCTGAGGACATTGGCGCCAAGGAGGTCAAGCTATTCACCGATTCCCAGCTCGTAGCCTCGCAAGTCCGAGGAGAGTACCAGGCCAAGAACGACAGTCTCATAGAATACTTGGCCTTGGTAAAAGAGAAGATGAAGAAGTTCACCTCGGCAAAAGTGACTCACATTCCCCGGGAGCATAATGCCCGGGCAGACGTCCTGTCAAAATTAGCAAGCACGAAAAAGAAAGGCGGAAACAAGTCCGTCATACAAGAGGTCCTTTCCCACCCGAGCGTCGATAAACCTGGTATGGTTTCGAATATCAACGCCATCGGGGACAGCGGCTGCTGGATGACCCCGGTATACGAATACCTCACGACGGGCAAACTGCCCGAAGACCCCAAAGAAGCTAGAATGGTCAAGAGACGGGCATGTTCGTACACTGTAGTCGAGGATAAGCTATACCGGCGAGGATTCTCTATTCCCCTCCTCAGATGTGTCGAAGATACCAAGGTCCCCGGCATACTCCAGGAGATCCACGAGGGAATCAATGCGCAGCACCTAGGCGGACGATCGCTAGCTCGGAAAGCACTCCGGGCAGGATATTACTGGCCGACCATGCAACAAGACGCCAAGGAGCACGTCAAGAAGTGCGATAAATGCCAGCGGCACGGGGACATGCACCTCGCTCCCCCTAGCGAACTCACGACGCTATCCTCCCTGTGGCCGTTCGCACGGTGGGGGATGGATATCCTCGGGCCTTTCGTCCAGGGGTCGTATCAAAACAAATACCTCATCGTCGGGGTAGATTACTTCACAAAGTGGATTGAAGCAGAAGCATTGGCCAAAATCACCGCTTTCAACATACTTCATTTCTACAAAAGAAATATCCTCGCCCGGTTCGGAGTGCCTCAAGCCATCGTCACAGACAACGGAACCCAGTTCACCGACAGGAACTTCCAAGACTTCGTCACAAAACTAGGCACGAAGCAGCACTTCACGTCGGTCGAGCACCCCCAAACGAACGGGCAGGCTGAGGCCGCTAACAGAGTGATCCTTCGAGGATTAAGACGACGACTGGGCGACGCCAAACAACGGTGGGTCGAAGAGCTACACAGCGTTCTCTGGGCCTACCGAACAACCCCACACTCCACGACCGGGGAGACCCCCTTCCGTTTGACTTATGGAACGGAGGCAGTGATCCCCGTGGAGATCAGAGAACCCTCGAGGAGGACGGAAGCCCCCCTCGACGGGAACACGAACGACGAAGCCTTGAGGGAAGAACTCGACTTCGTGGAGGAAACACGCTCGGGCGCTTCTCTCCGAGAGGCGTCACTTAAACAAAAAATAACACTGCGTTATAATGACAGTGTCATTAAACGTGATTTTCAGGTGGGCACCCTCGTCCTACGAAGGAACCAGAAAGACTCGCGAGAAGGCAAACTCGCCGCGAACTGGGAGGGCCCGTACCGCGTCCCCGCGAAAACGGGGACAGGAGCCTATTTCCTCGAAAATCTGCACGGGGAAGAACTTGCTCGACCATGGAACGCTGAAAAGCTAAAACAATATTACAGTTAAACACTACCCGCGGATGACTAGCACCGCGATACGGGGACGCGCTGGGGTACAAGCGCAACACCCCTATAAGAACACGATGATCAGAGACCGCGTTGTGTGTGCGCGAGGACATTTGATCCGGCGGGGATACCTCGATCGAGGCCCACCGTCGTCGTGCCAACCGGGCATAACACCCAGCTCGCGATGGGAAGTTCATGCCACGAGACTAGGACCTCGACCGAGCTCTTAGCCTCGTTGAAGGTCGGAGTACTCCTCCGGCCGCCCGACCAGCTCTCCACGCGGTCAGGGACGATCAAGGTCGAGCAAATCCCGAAGCCTTATTACTTGGGCAAAAATAAAGTATAAAACAATAAAGTATAACAAACACCACATCACACACAAGGAAAATTAACAGAGATATTATAAAGTACGAATAGCGGGCAAAACACTTGGTCCAAAAAGTTACAAATATGAGCCCACAGGCCGGGCGAAAATAACCATTGTGCAAAAAGTACATCAGCTAAGCCCACAAGCCGGGCGAAACAAAACGGCTCGCAGTCCGACCAAAACAAAGATAAAAACCTACTCAGCTGCGGTCCCGTCGGGCTCCTCGTGCGCATGAATGTCGTTCTCCCGCAGAGGATACACGATCTGGCCATCCACCACCTCAGCGTCGGGGTCGATCCCTTCGACGACAAGGTCGGGGTTGAGAACCCGAAGCTGCGCCACGGCACTGCGGAAACCTATACCCGCGGTTTCGATAGAATCATCCTCGGACACTCGGAGATCCTGCTCAAGCTTCCGGAGCTGTGCCACAAACGTCGCACGAGTGGTCAGGAGTTTGTCCTCCTCAGTCTCCCCTTCGGCTGGCCGCACCGCATCTTCCAGCTCGGCAATTCCTACCTTAAGCCGCTTCTCCTCCAATTCCAGCTCAGCGATTCGGGCAAGGTGGCTCTTCTTTGTCTCCTCGGCGTCCTTAAGCTTGGCCTCGACCAATTGCTGCTGCTTGCCTTGCTCTTTGTTCAGATCTCGGCACTCTTTTAGCTCCTTGCGCATGCCGAGCATCTCAGCGCCCAAGGTATCCAGTGCCTCCTGCAGGCGGGCCAGTTCAGCAGCAGGGCGGGTCTCGTCATTTAAAATGAGGGCAGTCGAGCAGATACGCATGACGGCCGACAGGTCCTCAAAAAGCATCTTCCTCCTCACTTCAGGTGCGGTCCCCAGCACGGTTTGGATCTCGGAAGGAAGGGAGCGAGGATAAGTGACCTCGGAGAAGAAGTGAGGTTTTTGATGGCAGGGGGGAAGGTCAAAGCTGGAAGGAACCGGGGGACTATCTTCACCACCCAGGTCGACGACCTCCGCAACGCGCTGCCTCTTCGGAGTCCCTTGGGTAGCCGGGGATTAGCTTCCCGCAGGAGTTGTGCGGTCACCCTTGGTCCCTGATACAGAAGCAGCAGGCTGGGACAGAGTGGATCCGTCGAGGGCAGCGGCCGTGGAAACACCCTCGTGCGGGGCCCCAGAGGGAGCAACTTCCTGGTCTTTGGAGCGCGACGCTTCTTCCCGGGCCTGCGCTTCCCGGGCCCTCTTCGCTTTCAGTTTCTTCAACCTCTCCTCGGCTCCGGCCATTGTTCCTGCAAAAGAAAGCGTTAGTAAAGCGAGAAACACAGATACGAGGAAGAAATAAAACCAGGGCGTTTCACCACCTAACAATTCGATGGCCTCCTCGTCGGAGAAGGTCTCGAGCAGAACGCAGGTGTTTATCAGGCGACGTTCTTTCTTCACCTGCCCATCTGCACCTATTATAGGCTGGCCGTCCAGCGTCTCATGTCGAGCCTCTGAAAAGCTGTCGACGAAAGCTACAATTTTATCGTAGGCTTCCCGCTCGTAGGCCTCCATCTGAACGGGTTTCGTTTTATACTTGTCAACTCCCTTCTTAAAGTGTTCCTCCGTCCAGTACAGAGGAAACTTCGGCACCAGCACCTCCTCGGGACGGCCGTCGACCTCGCGGGTGACTTTCCGGTACAATGAATACACCGCCTCAAGGGTGACCGGCTTCACATAGAAATAGCGGAACTTGAAATCCCGGATGGAATCCAAGTAAGTGTGGAACAACGCCTTACTCTGCTTGAAGGACACCCAGCCGTGTCGACCTCCTACCGACGACCGTTGGAGGTGGAATATGCGGAAGAAAAGGCGGACGGTCGGCACGATCTCCAAATATTTGCATACGAGCTCGAAAGCCCGGATGAAGGCCAGCGAGTTCGGATGAATCTGCGAAGGGGCCAACTTCAACCAGTCAAAGATCCCCTCCTGAAAATCCGTGAAAGACAGCCTCCACCCCGCCTTCTCGAACATAAACTCGTACAAGGGGACCCGCATTCCCCGGTAAGGGGAGCATATCCGGTGATGCTCCTCGGGACGAAACACCTTCCAGGATTGACCACTTCCGATTAGTCTGTGCTCGACGGTGCAAAAAGCATCGCCCACATCTGGGTACACGAAGATGGACGACATCTCAAGGGCTTCGCTACAGACCCAGTCCTCAAGCGGCCTCTCCTGCGCAAAGGCCATGTGAGCCATGGGGGAGTCGGGCTGGTCGTCGTCGTTTTCCTCGAAATATCCTGTGGCCACCTCTGCAGCCAAATCGTCCATTTACCTGAAAAGCAGAAGGAAACGGTGAATTCGATTGGTCGTATCAAATTCACCCCTCCACCGCTGTTCAAGCGAACGGGCGAAGAAGGGGCAAGGCTTTCTCAACTCCCCGACTAGATCGACCAAGGATCAACTTGCCCACCGGGGAACTCATCGTCTCCCCGGAAGGTTCTGCCCCGTGTCCCCGCGGCACTAACAAATACCCTGCTTACCAAGGACCCCGAGACATTCAACGGATCCCCGACGTGTTCGTCCCTGTTCCCCGAGGTATTCATCAAAAGCGAGCAAGAATCTTCGCACTCTCCCTCTCCACAACTAAAGATTCCCGCCGTAATCGCCGGGAATCCCTTCGTTTCTCATGGGAATGCCATCAATTCACCAAGGAAACGTCCTACACTAGTTAAAATCGAAGAAAAACGCAAAATAAAGGTCCGGTTTGAAGCAAATACCTGGTAAGCGGCGGTGTAGGGTTCCGGCACGGAGGTTTCCGGCTCTGGTACGGCGGCGAACGGCGGTCCTAGAAGAGGAAATGCTTCCGGCAGAGAGTGCCCGGCGATTGACGACGGCGAGCTACGACGGAAGAGGTTAGAGAGAGAAGGAGAAAGTTTCTTGAGAGAGAAGCGGAAAAGTGAAGAATGAGCGAGGGGAGCGGCTTTTATAGGCAATTCTCGCGAGACCCGAGGGGCGTAGGGCACTCGAGTGCGCTACCCTAGCCAGCCGTCCTAGCCCCCCTAGGTAATGATGGCAGGTGACACGTGGCACGCATGCAGTCACCCGTCTCCCCACGCGTATCGTTTCGGTTTCCCCATCGCTTTGAATCCGAAGCCCTTCATCTCCCCGACCATACGACCGGACACATCTGTCCAACGCCCGACACTCATCCGGCCGAATGAATTTCGCATAGGAAATCGACCTCCTCGGTTCCATCTCTTAGCGTATCCTCGACATATAATAACCCTTAAGTCATCACTCTGCCACCTCAGAGCAACGACTTGGGGGGCTCCTGTTCTGGACTGGGCCGAGGCTGCCCAACAGTCGAGCAGGCCCAACCCATATAGCATGGGGAGGCCCCCTAAGACCTCTCCGCGGGGCCCTTGACTGCTGCAAGCAAACCAACGTTCCCCCCGAGCACTTTACAGTGTCGGGCATCTAGGTCACCAGGACAGGAGGACCTCACATCCCTGCGGAGAGGTACCTCCTCGACATACCAGCTTCTCCCCGCGAGAATGCCACATACCACTCCTCGACAGACATGGTCCCTCCCCGCGAGGACATGCCCGTCGTACGGCTTGTTGGTCCTCGACACAGAAGACTCCTCCCCCGCGAGGAGTGCCTAACGGTCCGTACCACGTGGACACGTTCCAAGTAACCTCCCACTTCCGCAGGATTCGGTCTGCCCTAATCCCGGAAATCTAGGAACGGTTACCCCAGGGCGAAGACCACGTGCTGGTCTTCACTACGCCACGTAAGCCCTGGCAGTTACTTGGATTGGGCCTGACAATCCAGCCCAACGCAAGTAACCGTTGGCCCTGCGCTGGGGGCTCTCTATAAATACCCTCTCAAGTTAAGTCACTTTTTCACTCTTTGTATTTGCTGCTACTCTGTGCACTCCCTAACTTGAGCGTCGGAGTACCTTGCAGGTACACCCCCCCGCCGTACTTCAACCTCACCGGAGCCGGAGCTCAACGGACGTCGTTGGCCACCTGTAACTGTCTGATCCAGGTACGATCACATCATAAAACAAAAATCAATGTTTCTAGAAGATCCAAAATATATCTCATTTATTACATCATTATTCACTACTTAATTAAATAATTTTTTAGAAGACACTCACATTCTTTGCATTTCTTTTTTTTTTCTTTCATAATTCCTAAACTATCATTTCTAGAGCCTATAAAGAAACCTCATTTCATTCACAAATGACACAAAGAATAACTCACAAGAACAAGGCAAAACTTTACACAAATTTCTATCCAATTTTTAGTTCACTTTTTATTCTTCTTTATTTAGGTAAGTTTTTAATTTTTTTTGTATTTAATTTTCTTTGTATTATTATTCTTGCTACACTTAATTAATATCTTAACCATCACCATTTTGCATGAAAACTCCATTGATTCAAAATCAATTGTTTTAAGTGTTCTTGAATCTCCATAAGGAAAAGTGATTAAATGTGATTTAATTTTCTTTGCATTATTATTCTTGCTACACTTAATTAGTACCTTAACCGTCACCATTTTTCATGGAAATTCCATTGATTCAAAATTAAGAGTTTAAAGTGTTCTTGAACTTCCCTGAGTAAAAGTGATTACATGTGATTTAATTTTTTGTTTTTTAATTTTCTTTGCATTATTATTCTTGCTGCACTTAATTAGTATATTAATCATCACTATCTTGTATGGAAACTCCATTTATTCAAAATCAAGAGTTTAAAGTGTTTTTGAACCTCATGAACAAAAAGGGTAAAATGCAAATTGATGCTTGTTTTACATAAATAATGTATCCAATAGCTTTTTAACATCACCCCGAGCATGAATCCATGGTTTGTTTGTCATGAGGCTGGATGAAATGTCCGAATCAAGCAAATATATGTTGTTGCATTTTTGTTGATTTTCGAATTTTAGTTCTTGTTTATTTACTGATTCAAAATATACCACTGTGTTTGTGAGATTGAGTAGATAAATTTTCATTATTAATTTTCTTAATTCTATAAAAAATTGAGAAAATTATGGTGTTTTTACGTTTTCGTTGGAACTTTTTTCTTCCATTTTTGTTGCTACAAGAATAGTAAGTAGTAACCAAATGTGGGGTTAAGGAATATGAAGTCTCCCCCACACACCCGATTGCTCATCGCACCCTTGCTCGTTCCCCTCATTGGGGCCCAGGGCATTTTCCTAATTTTTAGCATGTTTTTGTCTTTCGTATATTATTTTATTTATTGTTTTCTTATTATTGATTTATTTATTTATTTTTGTTTCTTCTTTTATTTTCTTTAGTTTTTTTAAATTCTTTTACCTCTTGTATTGATAGTATGCCCTATCTCTCTTTTTTTATTTCTTTTATCTTTTTTATTGCTTTATTTTTTTAGTTTATTTTATTGTATTTTTAGTTGATGCATAATTGTTGATCCAAAATGATAAAATGACTTTTAAAATTAATCTTTCAAAAATACTAAAATCAAAGACGCTTAATCAACATCAAGTACATTTTTCAAAATCACACCAAAAGTTTTTCAAAGCAAAATCAATCGCTTAACATCCATTAACATTCACAAATAAAATCAATCTTTTGAAAAAAAAATCAACATGGTCAACACCAATCCCCTTTCTTTAATAAGCACCTTATATCATTTCAAACCATTTCAATATCATTTTCAAACATCCCAATCATTTCATGCCATTCTAATTCAACACAAATCAAACGTCGATCAACATCGACTGACTTTTCATCAATCAAACGTAACATCAAAACATTTTCCTTAACAAAATGCGAAAGAAAAGGACGGTTGGAGTCTAACATTCCGAAGGAACCCTCGAATGATCGGTCCCAAGACACACGTCTTGGGTTAGCTGTTCATTCTTTCTTTTGCTACTAAAACACTTAATAAACTTGTACAAAAAGGAACGTTGGAGTCTAGCATTCCGATGGAACCCTTTAACAATTGATTCCAAGGCATACATCTTGTTCTTATTGAGCGTTCATTGTCCATAAAACAAATTTCTAAAAATTACCTTGAATGAAAAATGACCATTGGAGTCTAGCATTCTGGTGGAACACTGAATAATTGGTCCTAAGGCATTTTCGACAAATCAAATATCTTTTCTCGCTTCCCGTGCGATCAAACTCTTTTTACAAAAGAAAGATGCTTCGTCTATTCCAAGACGATGCAAACAAGCTTCATTCCTACATGTGCAAGAAGATAGAACGTTTTCCGCCCGAATGTGATGAGAACATATCTGTAAGAACCCGGATTATGTTATCCATTTTGATGCGATGTCAATGTTCACTTCTCCATGTTTTGGGGAGTAAGAAATCTTTTTTGCTTGATTGCGACTACGTCCCTTTTGCTAAAATCAACCAACAAACAAACATTTTTCTACCCAGAACTACGTAGCCTTGAGTTTTCCATCGCACCTGGAGATACGTATGAGCAAGACCTGCAATCTTGTCAGACACATTAATAAAAAAAACTCTTTGCGACCCCTTTATTTTTTCTCTTTAATGTTTTACCACTCGAAGAAAACAATTAACGATAACTAACATTCAATCACAAATCTAACTAAAAAGTTACCATTTAGTACTGTTGAGAGAGTTTACACTAGGGAGCATTGATACATAGTGGGATTTCTTTTCTTTGAGCAATACCTTTGTGAGAGACACACCACATACTCACCCAAAACCTTAAGGTGATAGGTGAGTGGGTTCTCCCACTTATAAATGCTCAAGTCACCACATTCCTATCCAATGTGGGACTATTATCCATACTACTCACACTTTTTATATTATTCCAACACTCCTCCTCAAGGGTGAGTCCACAATGTTCCCCTTTTTTTTTATACTTGTACCGCCGTCGACACCTTTTTCAAGGCACCTCTTATTAGGTATTTCGAATACTCCTCTTCCTTGGGCATTTCGATTTCAACGAGACACCACTTACCAGACATTTCGATACAAGTAAGTCGGTCCCTTTCTCGAACCAAAGGCTCATGATACCATTTTAGGCTCATGATACTCACACTTGCTTATATTATTCCAATACTCCCCCTCAAGTGTGAGTCCACAATGCTACCCCTCATGTGAAAACTATTTTGTCCACATATATTTGTACCGCCGTTGACACCTATTACTAGGCACCTTTTATTAGGTATTTCGAATACAACTCTTCCTTGGGCATTTCGATTTCAACGGAACACCACTTCCTGGGCATTTCGATACAAGTAAGCCGGTCCCTTTACGAACCAGGCTCTGATGTCATTTGTTGGGGGAATTTACTAGGGAGCATTGATACATAGTGTATGACTAGACACCTTTATGAGAGACACACCACTTGTCCACCTAAAATCTTAAGGTGATAGGTAAGTGGGTTCTCCCATTTATAAATGCTCAAGTCACCACATTCCTATTCAATGTGGAACTATTTCCATACTACTCACACTTGTTATATTATTCCAACAAGTACAACGGACGTGAGGGGTACTAATACCTTCCCCTTGCGTAATCAACTTTCGAACCCGAATATGGTTGCGACGACCATTTTCTTTTTAAAGGTTTTATTGATATTTTCTTATTTCTGTATTGGAATGAATAAAGTTCGATGCCGACTCTATTCGAACTATGTTCCGCGAGTGTGCAAAACACTTTGCGAAAAATCATATTTTTCGAAATATGAAAGTAAATATCTTTTATATTTAATAAATATTTTTTATATTTAGTATATATTTATTTGTGCTTATTTATCAAACCAATCTTATTTAAAGAAAGATCACCGTTATGAATTAGTAACGTGGTAGTCCAGATATTATTGTATATCTACATAATTATGCAATGAAATATGTCAAACAAATATTTCTCACGAATATTATTGTGTTATATCTTTTGAGAGGTTTGTCGTTGCTATCCATCTAGTCTTTTTCTAATACAAAAGATTAATCTCAACCGTTCTTCATATGTGATATTCAATTTATATAAAAATGTATATATCTTTTGCTAGTTATTAGTTAAATTATTCTCTATGTATTTTTCGTTAGTTAGTATAGTTTATAAAATTACTAACCGAAGACGTTATATATTTGTAATTGTAATAAAGTGAAAGACTACACTGAAAATGAGTGACATACTTCAAATCAAGAGTGACATACTTTAGTTAGTATAGTTTATAAAATTACTAACCGAAGGCATGTTATATTTTTGTAATTGTAACAAAGTGAAAGACTACACTGAAAATGAGTCATATACTTCAAATCTGGGGTGTATTGTCACACACCCAACTCTTGCAAGTTGCTACCATTTAGATGCCGGTCCAACATGTTTTGATACCCGACATCATGCAATAGTGTTGTTGCTTGGTACCTTCCCCGGTCCATCCTTGTTAATTGTCACAATTGCCACTAGACACATGGGCAGATCTAGCCCATTTAAGAGAATTGAGTTCTCCAAACATAAAAAGTTCTAATAGTTGTCGCCACATTAGATCCTTCATGATACACAGCCATTATCATTGTTCAACAACCTTTACTGCCATCACTACAAACCACACACAACACTTCTACATGTCCGATTTTTTTAGTTTAGGTTTTTCAATGGATAAGATTTTAAATTGGATTCAATGGCGCTCACTCCAATTAATAAACGACCAAAAGAGCTATGTCGAGTTGAAATAACTGATGGGCCAGGTTGGTTATGCCGATTCAAATCTAGTGCAGGGCAATATCTGATTTAGATATGATAGAGAATATATTTATAGCTAATTGAGAATATTGTGACTTAAGATTTGGGCAATTAAGCCTGAATCTCAATCACCATTAATAGGTCATACAAATCTAAGGCAATTACATTTAATTTCCTAGATGGGCATTCGTGTAAGATAGGTCATAACTTTTGTATAAGGAGAAGAGCGCATGGAGAACAAATACACATAATTCATAAGAGAATTCAACTGTGACTTTACTATTCCACACTAGTAGATTTATCATTGATGTACTTTTATTGGTACATATAATGTCCATCGTGAGGTCCGATAAGACTAATTTAGGCCACACACATTTATTCCAAAAGCAGTATGATCAAATCTTATGATGACGAGAGCTTCCACCAATAGCAACAAAAAAAAATAGCGACTGACATAGCGGAGATGTTAACCGCTACGGAAGAATTGCATTTCCAAAATGAAGCGTTATAGGACAATGTCCATGACTTACAATAGCAGCAACATGCAAAGTCAAATGTGGCCGAGGAGGAGGAGCCCGAAAATTTCCAACCATTCATAGAGGAGATATGGGATGCTCTGATCCTTATAAATTTTAAACCACCACCTTTGGTGTCATTCGATGACAAGAGCGGTCACTAGGAACACATAATGACCATAAACACCCAAATGACTATTATTGGGCTAGATGACTCGCTGAAGTGAAAACTGATGGCCAGAACGTTCATGGAGGCTACCCTTAGGTAGCGCATGAGCCTTCTGAGGTTCTCAGTATAGAGCTACCAGGACCTAACGAGAAAGATAGTTCACCAATTTTCTACAACAAGCACATAAAGTTTTCACTATAAGTTTATTCAATGTTCGACAAGGCTATTATAAATCCTTGTGTGAGTATTTTGCCAGATTTAATGAAGTGTCCATTAAGGTCGCCAACCCAAACCGAGAGATGTTTGTTAGAGCTTTCCAAAGCGGTCTCAAGGCTGGGAACTTCAAAGAGTCCTTGGTCCAAAAGTCGGCAGCTTATATGGAAAATATCATAGCAAAAGTGAACTGTCATACCAAATGAGAGAACAAAATAGTGAAAAAAGAACTCTAGAGGCATAAGAGCGAAGTGGCAGAAAATTTGAAGTATCACGCCAGCGAAGGGATTGAAACACGAAACCAATTTGAGAAAAGCTTGCATTCAAGTCTACAGAAGGCCCTTACAACATTTCACCCCACTTAACACAAGGAGATAATAGATTCTCCATGTTATTTACTAGAGTAAGGTCATTCCCAAACCCTTTAACCCTAAGGAAGATATAATTAGGAACAAGCCAGAGAAATGGTGAAAGTAACACATGATACATGGTTACCACACAAATGATTATCACCACCTGAAGCAAGAGATTGAAATACAATCCAAGAGAGCCACATGCATAGATACATATAGGTTAGCTCCCGTATTTTGGGAAAAAGAGCACCACAGATGACGGCATACCACCACCTAAGAGACTTCGAAGCATGAAGAAAGGCATGACCCAGACAAGCGACTCATACTTTGAATATGATTTTAGGAGGTTTCGTAGGAGGCGAAGCAACTAGTTGGTCAAGAAATAGACATGCCTACCAAGTAATGTATATTTTTAATGTCCGATCTGCAGACAGAACAATTGCTTCTTCAAAAACTAATTTATCTAATAGAGATGTGAAGGGAGTCCTACCCACATGAAAATAACCCCATGGTGATTAGCTTACATATGTAGATTTGGAATGTCAAGAGAGTTCTCGCAGACCCTTGTACCTCAACCAATGTGCTTTAATATGATGCATTTTAAGGTTTAAAGATGGACTCTGATCTCCTACAACCTTTCAGAGGCTTGCTTGTAGGTGTTTTGGGGAAACAAGTGCAGATTCGAGGATATGTCTCAATGCTTATGATGTTTAGAGTGGACAAAATGCCAAGGCCGTATAAGTAAGATACTTAGTGGTGAACTCCCCTTCCCCATATAATATCATTCTCGACAGACATATGCTCAACGTCTAAAAGTTATTTTATCTACCCTATATCTAACAATGAAAAACAACTAGACAACAGACAGGTAGGCTTAATTATTGGTGATCGGGAAATGTCATGAAAATTTTGTCAGGATAGCATAAGGCTTAAAAGAAAGGGGAAGTAAACTCCAAATTCAATGACCGCATGGTCAATTATGTTGATTTATAGCCTAGGGCCGACTCCTTAGAGGATAGATTAACACCCATGGAAAAGTTGAAAATAAAATAGATAAATCCTCAAAATCACTAAACCATTAAGATATGGACAATCCAATTGCTTTAAGAGAATGCAGACTTATTAACAGGGCACCATTTGATATGTTCAAAATATACCCTGGCATAGTATGTCGTCATCTCACGATCAAGCACGATTTTAAACTTGTCACCCAAAGAAAGCATAAAGAGGGTGTAGACAAGATAGTAGCTATCTTAAAAATGGTGAAAAAATTGAAAGATGTTGGATATATAAGAGAGATTATATGCCTAACTTAGTTGGTAAACATTGTGATGATGAAGTACATGACGGGAAAATGGCAGATGTGTATAGATTTCGGTAACCTCAACAAAATATGTATCAAGAACCCCTTCCTGCTGTCGACCATTAACAATTTGATTAACATGGCATCATGTTTCGGTGTCTAGAGTTTCATGGACACTTACTTGAGGTGAAACCCAATAAGGATGAACCCTTTAAATGCTCCAAAAACCGCACTCATGACTAATCATAATATCTACTATTACGAGGTCATGTCGTTTGATTTGAAGAACACTAGAATGACCTACCAAAGGTTGAGGGATACTATTTTCTCCAAGCAGAGAGGTTGTAACATAGAAGTATATATTGATGAAATGGTGGCAAGAAAACCTATGAAGGGAAGCACGTCGATGACCTAAGAGAGACTTTAGCATTTGTAAGAAGGCATAATATGCCTTTGAACTCTAACAAGTGCATTTTCGGAGTGCAGGTCAGAAAGTTGTTAGGGTTCATTTCTTTGCAACCTTGAGAAAGGTGGAAATATTCCAGTGCATAGAAGAATGCCAAAAGAAGTTTCAAGGTGTCATACCCTAAATTTTGACCCCACATTTTAATTATTTTCGGTCATCTGACTACATTTTCACTTTGCATCATCTGCATATTATATCATATATTTTATCATGAATATTGTTTGAATTATCAATTAGAATGAACGTGTTAAATTTTCAGGCGTTTTGGTCAAACTAAAAGTCAACTGTGCAAAAATTCGGTGTACAGATATTTTTTTAAATCGAATTTGCAGAAGTCAATTCTTAATCTATTTTTTCGCGTACTTTAACCTGGTGTGCTTATTTTATTTTTCAACTATTTTTCGGTCGCTTTTCTGACCCGTCTGAGCCTTTTTACCAGGTAAAATCAATTTCAAAATTTGACAAAACGCTGTATTTTTTCAATACGTATATTTTTTGCTGATCGTTTTGGTGTGTTCATTTTATTTTTACGGACACCTCGATACAAACAGTTTTTATCATTTTTTTATCGGTTTTGGTTCTGGTTTTAATTAATTTTATTTTTTATTAATCAGGTTTTTAATAAACTTTATTTTTGTTAGTTTTTTTATTATTATTATTATGTGATTTCTTTATTTTTATTATGTAAGTATTATTATGATAATGTAGTAATTTTTAAATTTAACACTACTAGTCTCTCTCTCACATAAATGCCACGCCCCACTTTCTTGTTTTTTTTTTCAATTTTTCTTTTCCTGCTACTTGATACTACTAAACACACTTAGTATTTTTTTCATATTTTTCTTCATATCACCCACACAATTCACTTCATTTTCACTAACTTCAAATTATCATTATTTCTTCAAAGATGCTAAACAAATTTTTCTTCATTTCATCATCATTTCTCAAACAAATTTATTTCTAAATCCTCCTTCTATGACTACACCATTTCTTTATCATTTTTATCCAAGTTTTTAAATATTCAAACATTACGATTCAATCTTCAAAATATATTATTCAATTTTCAAAATTAATCATCACTAAATTCATCATTTTTTCAAACTAATATTCAAACTTCATCATTCATCTTTAACCATATTTTTCAAATATCATCATCACTTTCAACATTCAAACATTAATATTCAATATTCATTCAATTTTTCAACATTCTAATTTCATCATTGTTTCTTTGGATAGAAATTACAATTTTTTCAAATATCATCATCAATTCTTACATAAAAAATCATCATCATCTTTGAATAAAATTATCAAATATCATCATTTCATTCACAATTTTCCAATTTCATCATTCAAAAACCATCATCATTCTTGACATTTTTGCAACAAATACTTAACTCCCAAGCATTCAAATGACTATAAATAGGATACATGTTTCTCACAATTACACACACCAAAACAAATTCCTAACATTGTTTTCTTCACATATCTCTCTCCCTCATAACTCTTAATTTCTTTTGCAAAATTCATGTTCATATTCTTTTTCACTACAACACATGTAGCATACTTCATACCACAAACTCACATACATACTACACATTCACGAAAGGGTGAGAGTTTGCAAAACACGAGTGTGAGAATTGGGAAATACTCAGGTTCTCTCTCTTCTTAATTTACCTTTTATTTAATTTTTTATTTTTATTTAATTTTATATTTTTATATATATTATTATTGTTATTATGAGAAATTAAGTTTTGTTTGGTGAGCTTAGTTTAATATGCCCATATATCTTTGCTAATCTCACTCTTTATTTTCACAATACTAGCATGACCCATTTAATTTATGTTTTTTATTTCAATTTTAATTTCTTATGATTTGTTTAATTTAATTTAGTTAAACTTGTTTAATTACTAAAATGACTAAAATATTTTAATTATGTTTAAGATGTTAATTTCTTTTAAAATTAGTTTGTTGATTATTAATTTCATAATTGATTAACTTCATATACATGTTAATTTCTTTATTGAATTTATCTTAAACATTTTTATTTCTTTGATTTCAACTTGTTATTTTGTTGAATTTTAATCTTTGTGTGCCATGCTTATTGATTAATCTTGACGCTTTTCCTCGATTAAATGCTTTTAACACGATGTTCTTCCGTGTATGTTTTTATTACATGATGTTTTTTCCATGTATGATTCTTTGGTCACACGATGTTCTTCCGTGTATATTTTCAATTGCCATGATGTTTTTCCATGATTTTCATGATGTTCTTCCGTGTATATTTGTATTACATGATGTTTTGCCATGTTCTTCCATGTATTCATTTCTTCCACGATGTTTTGCTGTGCATGCTTTTATTACACGATGTTTTTCCGTGTATGCTTTTTATCACACGATGTTCTTCCGTGTATGTTTTCAATTACCACGATGTTTTTTCGTGGATGTTTATTTATGACACGATGTTCTTCTGTGTATATTTTCACTTACATGATGTTTTTCCATGATGTATATCTTTGATTTCACGATGCTTTGCTGTGTATATTTTATTTATTCCGTGATTCTTTGCCACGTATGCATGTTCCCTTAGGATCTCTTAGTTCAACTTAATTTTTGATTAAGTTTGAAGTAAGGTAGACATTAGGATGTTCATCCAAGCATGATAACATTAGGGTAGAATTTCCTTTCAAAACTCAGCCTTAGGTCCATCTTTGCTTGACAACATTAGGTTAGATTTCCCCTCTTATCAGATCTTTTCTCTCGCCACCGTGCGATCAAAACTTTCTTTTATGTAGTTCGCGCCCCTTAGGGTGAACTACGACCACTCTGATTTCTCAAGATCCCATTGAGAATATGTAGGCATAAGATCGTGAGATCTTAGTTAGCAACCTTTTCTTTTGTTTTATCTTTCTTTACCTCCGACGCTTTCCCAGACATTCATATTCATATAGCCATATCTCTTATCAAATCTTTTCTCTCGTCTCCGTGCAATCAAGATCTTCTCTTTACATCCGACGCTTTCCCGGATATATCTTATTTTTTACCTTCTCTTTTCATCCGACACTTTCCCAGATATTTCACTCTTCTCTATTTCCATTTTTCTCTTTACATCCGACATTTTCCCGAATATTCATCTCTTTAACTTCTTTTTTCATCCGACGCTTTCCCGGATATTCATATTCATATTCATATTCATATTCATATCTTTATCCTCCTCTAGGGCTTCATACAAGCATCATATCCATAATCTCCTCTTGGGCTTCATACAAGGACCCTCAGGTTTCTTAAAAGCATCACAAATAATAGGATCCTCCCTTTACAACCTTTAATCTCTTCACTTTTTCAATCAATGCTCACAAGCTTTGCTTTCCAGCTTTTCCCGTACTTCCGAACTACGACTGCTCTGATTTCTCTTTTGAGAATACGCAGGCACAAGGCTTCAACCCTGGCGAGTACCCTTTTTTCTTTTTTCATCCTGTTTTCCATTTTCTTCAAAATTCCTTTTTCCACACACACACACACACACACACACACACACACACATATATATATATATATATATATATATATATATATATATATATATTACAAAAATAACAAAAACATTTCTCACTCTCTTCATCACTCAAAAACAATAAACTTCCCCAAATAATAGCAAATAATAATAGTAATAGCCATATATATAGACAAGAGGTTCCTGTAGAGTACTACAGATGCTTAGGGTGTTAATAGCTTCCCTTAGTATAATCAACCTCTGATTCCAGTTCTCTTTATTTGCATTTTGTTTCTTTTAACATTTGCATTCTTACAGGTTTATTTAGTTTTTTTCCCCCTCCTTTAAAGCTTCATATGATAAATATAAAAGTTCACATTTGGCAACCAATGGCAGTTCACGAAAATCGCGCTACACAAGGGTTAAAGAACTTCTTGGCGATTCATCTATTGCTTACTCGTCCAAAGAAAAAAGCTCCTATATATTATGAAAACTAACTATCTCGTCTGTCTGATGCTAAAAAAGCCTAGCTTGGAGGACAATATAGTGCCATTGGTCGTTGATATTTATGAGTATGACATATCCTTTGTGTCTAGGAACATAATTAAGTCCCAATCCCTAGTAGATTTTGTGGTGAAATTCATATCACCAGTGGAAAAGGAGGCCACCCATGTTTGGATTCTATTAGTGGATTGATCCTCAAATTTAAAGGGAAGCAGAGCAGAAGTAGTACTTGAAGGACCAAAAGACATATTGATCGAGCAATCAAAATGGTTAGACTTTAAGGCCAACAATAATCAAGCTGATCATGAGACATTGATTGCAGGAATTAAATAGGCAAAAGAAATGAAGGCAACTAAGCTCCACAAAAGAAGTGACTCCCAACTTATCGTCAACCAGATTAAAGGCAGATACCAAACAATGGAGTCCCAATTGTTGAATTATTTGCAAAAGATTCGTGAGATGGCTAAGGACTTGAAGTTTTTTTTATGTAATCCACGTTCCTCGTGAAGAAAATATTAGAGCTGATGTGTTATCAAAGCTTACCAACACCAAAGAATAAGTCCTCAATAAGACAATTATATTGGAAACTCTAGCCAACCCTAGCATAGAGGTTGCTAACTCATGATTGATGAAGCTTTATAAGAGAAAGAGATGGATGTCACCCATTGTTAGATATCTGGCTGACAAGGAGTTGCTAACTCATGATTCAAAAGCAAGAAAGATCAAAAGGCTCTCTCCCCAATACATCATGATCTCCGAGAAGTTATAAAAAATGGGCCAAGCCAGACTTATGTTGAGACATCTAGAATAAGAGGAGATAGACCTGGTTTTAGATGAGGCTCATGAATGCGTATGTAGAATCCAAATAAGTGGGAGATCTATGGCAAGTAAGCTTGTAATATTCAGGGATTATAGGCCGAGCATGTTGAGAGACAATATTGAATTTGTAAACCAAGTTGGAAAATACCAAAGATTCTCGAACTTCATCCATGCCCAACCCAAGATATTGCACTATGTTACTTCACCATGACCTTTCTATTAGTAAGGAGTGGATATCTTAGGCCATTTCCCAATGGACCCGAGCCAACTCGAATATCTATTGGTCGAGGCATATTACTTCACTAAATGGGAAGAGGAAAAGGAAATGGCAAAAATAATAGTAGATCGGGTGCTACACTTTTATTGGAGGAATATCATCTGCAAGATCGGCTTGCCAAAGATCATTGTTTCCGACAACGAGACATACTTCTCCAATTCATATGTAGTTGAGTTATGTTAGTTTCTAGGAATCTAGACAATGTTTACCTTAATTGAAGATCCATAAGCGAATGGACATGCATAAGCAACCAACAAAATCATAATCTTCAGGATGAGAAAAATAACTGGAAGAGACCAAGAGACTATAGTATTAGATGAATTTCATAAAGGTGTATATGGAAGCCACAAAGGTGGGAGAGCTATAGCTAGTAAGATTATAAGATTCGGGTACTACTGACTGAGCATGCTGAAAGACAATGCTATATTTATAAATTGATGTAGAAAATACCAAGATTCTCGAATTTCATCAACACCCTTGCCAAGTGTTGTCCGCTTTCTAAGTGTTTACTCTAATTAATTATTTTAAAGCAAAGCTGTCACATGCAAGTATACATGTATGTTTGATTGCAGCAAGTGATAAAATAAGAGTTCATACCCACAGGGAGTGAACTTGATATAACTTTGAACTTTAAAGTATTATATTCTTGTTTAAAACTAGTATGAGCAAGGTAACAAATAATAATAATGGTAACAGTAAGATCAACACACTACAAACTAAAAATATAAATAAAGAAGGATAAGATATCAGAGAGAATGATTGATGAGCTGAGATCCATTAATAAATTGCTACTAAATAGTTTTCATGATGTGAAGTGTCGTGCCTCAAAAGGTCAGAACGTGATCTAGTGGTGTATTTCTACAACATCAAAACATACATAACTAGGGCAAGGAAACAAATCTCTCAGTCTTACTTATAACCCTAAAATGTGTCTGGTTTTAGTTCTGCAAAATCTTTATGGTCTCAACTTCTTATCTCTAAGTAAGTTGAATTAAGTGAATATCTCTATCCTACTTTGTTAACCACTTTTGTTGTTGTTTGATCTCTCTCAACCACATGCTTGTACCTTTTTCTAAGTTGATCATTCTAAGAAGCAAGTATATAGCAATAAAAACACATAACAAAATAAGGCACTTAACAACACATTATTTCAATGTAAAAACAACTTTATATTAACTTCACTTTGCTCATCAAATACGAGTTTAGCTCATAATGAGCTGAGTAAAAACTACTGGAATGAAAATACAAGATGACATATTCTTAACAAAAATATAGAAAAGAAATGACAACCTAGTAAGAACTTGAAGATCCTTTGCATTGGGTAAACATCATCAGACCTCTGCATTCACGACAGTTCCAAGCAGTAAGTACATGACTGGATGAGAAGAAGAAATCTCTCTAATCTTCTTAATCCTCAAAGTAACTAAACTAAAAATAGAAAATATATTGTGTGCTCTCTAGCTTGCGGTCTCTCTTCAATGCTGAACATATAGCCTTTGAGAATGAGAAATGGGAGTTGATGGATCTTGGATCATGGGCTTTTGATGAAAATAAGGTTCAGCCCAAATCAAATCACAAATAACTCCAGCTGTCGCTTCTTCCTTTGTGAACAAGTTATCAAGGACATACAACATTTGGAGACAAGGCGTTTTTGGCAGGCTGCTACAACAGGTAGTGACGCAGAGCAGACGACGGGTGGCTGGGTGTAAGATGCGCTTTTGTAGGTGTGGTCCCCATTATACCTTCCTTTGTCCTCTAACTTCTTTGATCTTATCTTGATGCTTCAGCTCTTTCTTGACACAAACCTCTGCCACATATGCCCTAGTGATAGACATTCTTCCAAGCTCTTGGTGAAATTACAATTGAAAAATCTCATTTTCTTTCTTCCTCTTATCTCCATTCTGCTCAGACTATGTCTTGAGGTGTCACACCTCAACTTGCCTTAATCTGAATTGGTTTAGGACCAAAAACACACAATAAACCATAAAAGGTGCAACTAGTGCACTAAAGGCAAATTCATACTCAAACAAGAGAAATACAAATAAATCTAATTAAACCTAGCCAAATTACTACAGAAAATGGATCATTATGACACACTAAAATAGTGTTATCACTCCCTCAAACTTGAACTATCACCTGTCCTCAGGCGATGCGACAGCGATTGACCATAGAGATTTTCAAGGACACTTTAGGATCATATCAGTGAAATTTAACATTTGCTGGATGAATGGCCTGAACAACGAATTAGTTGGTACGACTCAGCCTATTATTATCCCAATGATGTTATCACCAAAGTAATTGGGACACCTTCTGTCACGCCACTACTCTTCTGAAGAATGAGTTAACTTTCCTTTGAGATTTCTAATGGATTACTTCTGTGAATAAAGTTTCCTTCCTTTTGGGTCTTACATTGGAGTTTTGCTCTGACTTTTCTGGCGAGTTTTGGCAATCACACTCTAGTTCACACCTTTCCAATTTTTATTGCCTTTCTTCTCTTTTTTTTTCTTTTCTTTTTTTTTTTTGCACAACACCCCATCTTTTTGCTCAACGGGATCTCACTTGTAATGAGTCCAACTAGCTATTGTGATGAAGGTGCTGGCTGTTCCTCCAGTTTCGGGCACAAGAACTTTTTCACCAAGAGTGGTCTTTGCCACCTTTTTGCACACTTTTGTGTGTTTTATTAACAATGATTGAGGTGTGCTCTATTTTTGTGAATAGCCTAAATCTTTATCCAAATCAACTCATCTTTCCACAGTAATTCCTTAAGGGTTCATCTTGCTTCTCAGTTTCCAACAATTAAGTTTCTAAAGAAAGCGTTGCTAACTCAGCAGACTATCGGAGGCGGGACAGAAGTCATCGGCTTCCTTCTGCCACAACATCCTAGAAAACAACTTGGCTTTGTAGCACAACTATACCAGCAGACTTATTACCCAACGCAAAATGATTATTTTTCTGACCCTTGGTTGTTCTCTACTAATTTCTCAACTGTCCTAAAAATTACTCATGCAAACAACTAACAAACAAAAAATAAACTACGCCAAAAGAAATTAATCAAGCACTAGTTAAGTTAATCATCCAGAACAACAAAATACCAAAGTACCAAAAACATAAATCCATGGCCAAAACAGGGCCTCAAACATCAAGTCATGGCCAAAACACGGCATACCAAAGTACCAAACAATTATCCAAAACAAAACATCCCAGCAACAATAAAACAACAAATAGAAGTAGAAAACAATTAGAAGATAGGGTAGACAAAGAGAGGTTCAAGCTTTATCTGCCTTCCCCCCAAACTTAAAGTAAGGACAGTGTCCTCACTATTAAGTGGCAAGGGGAGGCAAGACTGGGCAAGACTCTACATGATGCCAATTAGGCTCTGAGCCTGGTGCTTTTGCGCACCGGCTAAACATCTCCCTTCTTCTTCTTTTTGATTTCCTTCTTTTTGCTTTCTCCATCTTTGACAACTTGATCTTTGATAGCTTCCTCCACAACAGCTCCTTCTTGGACTGGCTCCTCCAAAACAACTTTTTCCTTCTTTTTCATTTCCCTCTTTCTTGGGCTGGTCACCCTTTGTTTGACAATTTCTTCCTTACTCTCAGCAACTGCCTTCACAGGGGTCACGACAGGAGACAACACAGGAGTGACTGTTACTGCTTCCTCTTGGCCCGACTGACTGTCAGCCTCTTCACCTTCCTCTTCTCCAACAGCTTCTTTTCCTTCAGCTTTTAAGGACTCTGGAGATGATTCTTCTATTGTTGAATAGTATTTGGGCAGATTTTTATCTACCAGCTGGTCTTCCTCTCCAATCAGATCTTCCTCCATTTTACTATCATCCACTGCCTCGTCTTGGTTCATCTCTTCACTATCTTTATCAGCTTCCTCGATTAACTTATCTAAAACATTATCCTTTCCTGTTGCACTTAACTCAGAGTGTTTTTGGTTTAAGTCAAAGTCCTTTAGGGGACTGTCCTCCGGAAACTTGACTTTAGGGGTCTGAACATCAGGGTTTTGAACATTAGGGTTTTGAACATCAGGGATTTCCTTCTGTTTCCATTCTTGCCTCACTTTCTTCTTCTTTGGAGACACTTTAGCCTTTTCACTCTTTCCACTCATTTTCTTTTTCTTATGCACAGGACTGTCTTGGACAAACATGCCTTTACTTATCTCTGCAGCAGCATCCTTACTCCTCCTTTTCTTCTCTCTTTTCCCTTCCTTTTTTTTGGACTTCTCATTTTTCTTCAATTTCTTGTCTTTCTGAACTGACCTCTCTTCCACTTTACTCTCTTCCAAATCTCTCAAAATATGATTAGGAAAAACAGGAGGAACCAACATACTTGATGGAAATTGTAACGCCACCACTTTTTCTTGCCAACAGAACTTCTCTTTCTCAAACTTGAAATATTCCCTTTGATCCTTCTGCATTTACAGAATGGTATCCAACATCATGCCTTCTCTTTGGTGATCCTCTAGAGCCTCTGCCTGGCGCGCCTCCGCTGGTCGCTTCTTTCCTTTTATCCTCATCAAGGTTTGAATTAAAGCATTGTCTAATGCAGCTTGTGGCTGCCCAGTCTCATCAGTATCCAGCTCAGGTACTCCGTGTCTTCGGCATATCATAGTAATCACACAAGGAAAATACAACATTCTTTCCTTCTTTCATGAGCAGGCCTGGATCTCTTGCATGATGATTTTCCCAACATTGATTTTGCTTAATGAGGTGATGCAGTGAAGCAACACAAGTCGAGTTCTACTCACGGTTTCATTATATGCTGTAGGTTTTAGAGAATGCTTCACAAGTTGGTACTAAACCTTCACTGTAGGCAGCAGGTCCATCCTTCTTACAGCTTTCTCAGAGCTTAATTCCACCCACTTGGTCCCTGGGTTACACAGTGACTCCATAATCACATCATAATATGCTTCGTCCAGTTTTAACAACAACTCTTGATATTCATCAGCTGACTCCTTGATGTTCAGCGTCAGGTTCAAAGTAGCCTCATTGTAGACCACCTTAGTACCTCTCACCACAACCTTAATCCTGGTATGGGCCGGGATCAGTGAGGTTTGAGTAAAATTCCTTCACAAGCAAAATATTGTAGGGACCGGGTTGACGACAAAGTTTCATCCACCCTAGCATTTTGATTGTGGTTCCCAAATCTCCAGCAAGCCCCAAGTTCTCTTCTTGGTTGTCAAACACGAAACCCCTTTTAGCATGGAAGCCCATTTTGCTGAAAAACTCCATGAAGCGGCGAGAAGCTTCACTATTGATGAACTTCTCGTATCCGTCTTGCTCTTCATCCGAGTAAACAACATATGGTGTTGCATTTTTCCTTGCAGCCATCTTAACTCATTTTCCAGTAGGGATCTCTATTATTTTGGTGTGAAGGTGTTTTAGGTTGAACGAAAATGGTGAGGCACAGCAAAGAGGGGAAGTGAGACGGTGATGGGAATGTGAGAGAGAGAGGGAGCGAGATTTTGTGATAGTGAAGTGGAATGGCTGGAAAGAGAAAAGTGAAAGAAAATATTTTTGTGAAAATTAGGGAAAAACTGAAAAGGCAGGTTGATGTAACGTATGGGAAAGGACAAGATTTTGAATTTTTGGCATGGAAAAGGAATTGTTTGCTGCTGTGTCCCACCAGTCTGACGTGTCAGACTGGTCATCATGATTCCCTAGCACAGGGCCCAAGGCGCGTGATGTCCCCCTATTAATTTCTCTCTCCAATGCTCAGACTCTTCAATTCCCATCCAAATAAAATAAATAAAATGCCAACTTAGCATTTTATTTAATTTTCAGGACTTAGGAATATTTGCTCTGAATATTTTGTTTCTTACTCATTTGTCACCGTACCATGGTCGTGACTCCAAATGCCTACTGCCTTCATGAAAAGAATACTCAACTGTACAAAAATAAAAAGAAAATTGCATTAAGCTGGGCTGCCTCCCAGTAGTGCTATTTTAAGTTCTTATTGCCTGACCAACACAAAATCACTTAATCCATGAAATGAATGGTTCCCCTAGGGTTGCTTGAAAGGTCACCAAAATAGGTTTTAATCCTTTGACCATTAACCTTGAACTTTTCACCATCTTTTTCAATCATCAATTCCACAGCTCCATTAGGGAAGATTTTCACTAACTTGAATGGTCCTGACCATCTTGACTTTAATTTTCCAGGAAATAATTTCAGTCTAGATATAAAAAGCAAAACTCTTTGACCTTCCATTAATTCCCTTTTCTGGCTTTTCCTGTCATGCCATCTCTTGGTCCTTTCCTTATAGAGCTAAGCATTTTCATAAGAGAACAACCTATGTTCCTTTAACTCATTGAGTTGGAGCATTCTAGCTTGGCCAGCAGTTTTTAAGTTGAAATTTAATTGCTTAACTGCCCAAAGTGCTTTGTGCTCCAATTCTATGGGTAGATGGCATGCCTTCCCATAAACAATTCTATAAAGAGACATGTCTAGAGGATTTTTGTAGGCAGTTCTGTACGCCTAAAGAGCTTCGTCCAAATGTTTGGACCAATCCTTCCTTGTAGGGTTAACAATCTTTTCTAAAATCCTTTTAATCTCTCTATTAGATAACTCCACTTGGCCACTTGTTTGGGGATGGTAGGCTGTATCAACCTGGTGTTTGATACCATATTTTTCCATTAAATTTTCAAAAATTTTATTGTAAAAATGTGACCCATCATCACTAATGATTGCTGTAGGCGTACCATGCCTTGTCAGAATGTTTTTAAGCAAAAATTTGGCCACAACTCGAGCATCATTAATGGGTGTTGCTACTGCCTCTATCCACTTGGAAACATAATCCACAACTACAAGAATGTATAAATTACCAAAAGATGGAGGAAAAGGTCCCATGAAGTCAATGCCCCACACATCAAAAATTTCAATTTCAAGTATGTTGGTGAGTGGCATCTCTTGCCTCATGGAAATATTTCCTACCTTCTGGCATCAATCACATCTTTTAACTAGCTCATGAGCATCTTTGAGAAGGGAGGACCAGAAATAACCTGATTGCAAAACTTTTGCAGCAGTTCTGGTTCCTCCAAATGTCCTCTGTATGAAGCTTCATGACAGGTAAACAAGATCTGTCGTGCCTCTGTATGATCCACACATCTTCTTAGTAATTGATTTGCACACTTTTTGTAAAGGAAAGGTTTATCCCAAAAGTAGCTCTTGACTGTATGAAAAAACCTTTTCCTTTACTGGAAGTTGAAATCAGGGGGCACATATCTGCTGACCAGATAATTCACTATATCAGCATACCATGGTGTCACGTCAGTGCTTATCAGAAGTAACTTCTCATCAGGAAAAGTTTCTTGTATGTCTTCGATGTTGTTACTTTGCACTTCTTTTGGAAATATTGAAAGATGATCAGTAACATAATTCTCTATCCCCTTCTTGTCTCTAATCTCTAGGTCAAACTCTTACAACAAGAGAATCCACCGTATAAGCCTTGGTTTGTCATCCTTTTTAGCAATTAAGTACTTGATAGCTGCATGATCTGTGTATACAATGACTTTTATTCTGACCAAGTAAGGTCTGAACTTATCAAATGCAAACACAATAGCCAACAACTCTTTCTCAGTTGTGGTGCAGTTGATTTGTGATTCAATCAAGGTCTTGCTAGCGTAGTAGATGGTGTGGAAAACCTTGTTGTATCTTTGATCTAGTACAACTGCAATAGCAAAGTCACTAGCATCACACATTAACTAGAAAGGTTTTGTCCAGTCAGGAGTCTTCACACTGGGCACAGAGATGAGGAATTTCTTTAGTAGATTAAAGGATTCCTCACATTCCTGACTGAATATGTATGGCACGTCATGCTGCAGCAGCTGGCACAGAGGTTTGGTAATTTTTGAAAAATCCTTGATGAATCTTCTGTAGAAGCCATCGCGCCCCAGGAAACTTCTGATTCCTTTTATGTTCATAGGTGGTGGTAATTTCTCTATCACCTCCACTTTTTCTTGATCTACCTCTAAACCCTTCTTGGAGATTTTGTGTCTAAGAACGATCCCTTCTTTCACCATAAAATGACATTTTTCCCAATTAAGGACCAATTCATTCTCCTCACATCTAGCCAATACTAGATCTAGATTTTCCAAACACTTCTTGAATGATTCTCCAAAAACAGAGAAATCATCCATGAATACTTCCATGGAATTTTCAATGATATCTGAGAATATTGCCATCATGCAGCTTTGGAAGGTGGTTGGTGCATTGCACAGTCCAAACGACATTCTTCTGAAAGCAAATGTACCATAAGGACAAGTGAATGTTGTATTTTCTTGGTATTTCGGGGCTATGGCAATCTGATTGTACTTGGAGTACCCATCTAGGAAACAATACTATTATTTTCCAGCCAACCTGTCCAGCATCTGATCAATGAAAGGGAGGGGGGAATGATCCTTCCTCGTTGCCTTGTTCAGGTTTCTGTAGTCCATACAAATTCTCTAACCAGAAACTATTCTTGTGGGAATTAATTCATTCTTCTCATTGATAATCACAGTCATGCCTCCCTTCTTTGGAACACATTGAATAGGACTTACCCACACATTATTAGAGATAGGGTAGATAATTCCAACATCCAACCACTTAATAATCTCTTTCTTGACAACTTCCTTCATGATTGGGTTCAACCTCCTTTGACTTTCAATGCTATTCTTAGCATTTTCTTCCAACAGAATGTTGTGCATGCAAATTGTTGGGCCGATCCCCTTTATGTCTAAGATTTGCCAAGCAATTGCCTTCTTGTGTTTTCTCAACAGTGCTAACAACTGCTCCTTCTGTTCTTCTTTCAAATCTGTAGCAATGATGACTGGTAACTTCTGTCCTGCCTCCAGATAAGCATATTGCAAATGCTTGGGCAGTTGCTTCAGTTCTAGTTCAGGAGGTTCTTCTATGGAAGGTAGATGCTGTTTGCGACCAACAACTGTAGATTCTATCACTTCCACAGTTTCTTCCTCATGCTTCTTCATTGGACCATAAATGAGTCCACCTTGTGGCTTTTCCTCTTCTTTTAATTTTCCTAGCTCTTGTTCTAACACATCATTAGTCTTGAGAAGGTTTTTATGAATTATACCTTCCCAGCTAGATATCATGGAATAATTAGCTACATCCTCTTCAGGATACTGTAGGGCATTGAGTACATTAAATACTACTTGCTGACCATTAACTCTCATGCTGAGTTCTCCTCTTTCCACATCAATAAAAGTTCTTCCCGTTGCTAAGAATGGTCTTCCTAACAATATAGGGGTTTCTTCATCAGCATCAAAATCCATGATAATGAAGTCAGCAGGGAAAACAAATTTGTTAACCCTTACTAACACATCTTCTATCTTTCCTTCGGGGTAACAAATACTCCTATCTGCTAGTTACAAAGTGATGGTTGTAGGCTTGGCAGCTCCGATCCCTAACTTCTTAAAGATGGATAAGGGCATAAAATTAATGCTGGCCCCAAGATCACACAACGCTTTTCCACAGAAAGTGTTTCCAATGGTGCATGAAATAGTGAAACTCCCAGGATCTTTTAATTTAGGTGGAAGTTTGCCTTGCACCAACTGACTACACTCTTGAGTGAGTGCTGTAATACCCAAAAATTTGCCCTCTCATTTTTTCATATCATTTAGCACGAGCTTTCATTTCATTGCATTACATTCAAGCATAGAAAAACAAAACATCAAGCATTTAGCATTGCATCTTGCATAAGGGCATGAGATCAGTTGTTTCTCAAAGGTGTTGATCATCCCAAGCTAAAGAATAAGAGCCAAGTGTTGCTCACAAGCCTCAAGGGCCTCTTAAGTCATATATCATCTCAATTGGTCTCACAAGGCATGGGAAGAGGAGAATTCATCAAGAAGATTGGACAGTGCATAATCTCCTACACAAGGCAGTCAAAAGTTGGGATCTAACCCCCAAATGGGCAAGCTTTTTGAGTTTTTATCATCTCCAAATGGCATATCTCATCATTGTTTGAGAGGATACACATCATATTCAGAGGAATTTGGATTTGGAGGATGTGCTATTTCCTCCTAACTAGAGGGTGCCAAAATTAGGGTTTGGCCTAAAATCAGTTTATCTCTGATTTTTTTGGACAAAACTTGATCTCATGGTATTCCTCATGTTCTCAAGTGTATATGGATGGAAAATTGCTCATCAATTGATTTCAGAAGGGTCTCAATTGATCAGTTGCTTGATAATCAAGACATTGGGGAAAAAGTCAACTATGCAGTGAAAAAAGTCAATTCTTAACTTTTTAAGGTCAAATTCATGAAATTCATGTTATATATGTTCAATGGACAAAATTTGATCAAGAAATGATGGAGGAATAATGAAAAATCAAGAATTTACAAAACTGCCAAAAATGGAAACTTTAGGGTTGCCAAAAATAGTAAGTTTAGACCATTTTGCACCCTACTTTGAGGCTCTCTCTTTCCAAGATAAAAGTTCCAAACCTCAGGGCCAATTTGAGCCAATTATAGTTCATGTTCTAAGCTTCAAATCCATATAAAGAACATCTCCATTGGACCAAAATTGAGTGAGTTATGGTTTATCAAAGTTTGAGAAAAGTAAGTCCAAAATCAAGTCATGACCAAGCATGCTCAGACCCACGCGCCATAATTTTTACAAACATTTGGTATGCCAAATGTCAAGCTGAATTTCTCAATGATAAAAGCTCCAAATGAAAATCTTTTCAACATCAAAGTTGTTCCTTGCAATGCCCTCTTCAATGCTGATGTTGGACAAATTTTCATTTGAGCAAATTATGAGGTGATTATGAAGTGTCCAAGTAGGTATGATCATGCTAAAAATTTCAGGCACCAAGTTGACACGCCATGCCAAGCTTACCTCGCCCATGATATCAGTCTTCAACCTTGATGTTCTAAGTTATTTTTCACCCATTTCCAAGCCTCCTTTCAATCCAATTCTCACACCAATATTGTTCCATAATGTTTCCTCTTTATAATGCCACAAAGATTTCATGATTCCATACACTAGGGAGAGAGAATTTCATCTCCAAACATCCATTGGTGCATTAAGTGTGTTGCTGCTACAAAATCATAAAACTCATGGTTAGTGTTGAGAAGCCATATCAGCTTGCACGTGCGTTCCTCCACCCTTTCCAACCATTGCCTCATTAAACCAAACACCTTTCACATACACCATACCATACTCTCCATGATACACCAAAGAGGAAATGAACTAAAAGCTTGTTGAGCAAGTTTCCTCTGCACTACTGATTTCACATTGCCACCAGTCATGCCATCACCACCATTCTTTTCGCTTCACTCCACCATAACACCCTAAACATGCTACACCATATCACTTCTCCCCTCACTCGCCCTAACTAACTTGACTCAGTTAGTTAGAGGCAGCTCAGTTAACTCTACTCAGTGACTCAGTTAACCATGAGTTAACCAATTAAACTCAACATATAAATCTAAACTTCACTCATAAATTGAATTTTCAACTTCATTTTTCACTCTCCCTCTCAAACATTTTAAGCTTTCTCCCGCAATTTCCTTCTATTCTCTCTGAGTTTACACGAATTCACCATCACTCATCTTCATCATTGCTTGGCATTGAAGCAAGGATACATTGAATCAAGATCATTCTCCAAGTGAAGTCCCGTCAACATTTTGATTTTCTCTCTGTTTGCCATTCCAAGATTCTACAGCATTTATTTTGCTTAGATTGAAGTTCCAAGGGTGAAGATCAATTGGATATCTCTGGTTTTCTCAACTGTTCCAAGATCTACAAGTTTCAGGTTCAAATTTTCTTCACCTTATTCTGCTCATTTAGATTGTTTTGAAGCTTGGTTTTAGCTCATTAGGAGCCCTGTTAACTCCGGCTAGTTAATAGGCCTCTTAGAGGCATAATTTCAAAACCTAGGGCATATTTTAATCTCCTCTGTTCTCTATATATGTGCTTGTTATGTAAAAAGTGATGGTGGATTCATGATGTGCGTAGCGTCAGCTCCATTTTGATACCATGTTTGTGCATTTCTGGAGATTTTGAGATTGGCAGGTGGTGGTTGCTCGCCGGAGAAGATGACCGGAGGTCCTTCTCCGGCCGGTGAGTTTAATCCTAGGGTTTTGTGAGTTTGAATCCTGGCCGTTTGATTTGCGCATCGTGTGGTTAACATGTTGCCACGTCTTTTAAATTTTGTTTTTATCTTGCTGATTGTGTGTTCTACATTCCACGTTTCTTATTGTGTGCATCTAATTTGGACCTTTGATCTTGCATGATTGGTGATTAGTTGATTGGATCTAGTGCATTGGTTTGATCTGATGGTTGTGTGTGTGACAACGCATTAAAATTGGCATGTGCTTCCCACGTGTTATTCTTTTTGAATTCTGATGATTGTGTGTGTGCGTGTAAGGGAACTATCATGTGCCTTCCTCATGGATTGTTAGATACGCATGCTTTAATGATTGATGTGGGTTGACTTAGATGTATGGCTATGATTGCATCAGTATGTTGATTGCATGTACACGCGTCACACACAACTACACGTTAATTGGACTTGGACTTAAATTGTTGTTCGCACCCCTCCTTTGGGCCCATTGTGAATTTTGAACATGATTTTTTACTGCTCTGCACCCCCTGTTTTTTTTCTTTATTTTAATTTCTTTTTATTCTTTTTTTTATTTGTTTTATAATTGATTTTTTAAAAATACCAAAACATTATGAAAAATTCTACAAAAATTCATGTGATGTCTTAACATGTTTAAATAATTTTATATTATTTTTATTTTTGATTTTGTGAATATTTGCATATTATTCCATATTTTTTCTTTTATTTCTTTTGAAGTTTGTTTCTATGTTCATATGTGCATTTCAAAGATTTATTTCTCATAGCTCCCTAAACATTTTTGCACCAATATTTTTGCATCCTTTAAATAACATCAAAAAATTCACAAAGATATTTTTGTTTCATTTTTAGAACTTTATTTTATTGCATTTAGGTCCTCCATCTTTGCACTTTGTTTCATGATTCATAAGTGACTATTGCTTGATTGTTTGAGGTCCTTTCTTTCTGAATTTTTGTATGATTTTTTGGTATGATATGTACCTCTGGTTGAGATCTCTTGGGACCTAATTTGGTGATTTTTGAATTGTGTTTGGTATTT
Organism: Lathyrus tuberosus; assembly: GCA_022829125.1. Classification (NCBI taxonomy): domain Eukaryota; kingdom Viridiplantae; phylum Streptophyta; class Magnoliopsida; order Fabales; family Fabaceae; genus Lathyrus; species Lathyrus tuberosus. The sequence goes on along the minus strand of JALAZF010000091.1, from coordinate 3,986,744 downwards.
GTTTGATGACTCTTGTTTGATGTCCCTTTTCATGAATTTCTTTGATCATTTTTGCTTACTTGCTTGATAAGGCACTTGTGCCATTGTATGAGATCACTTTTCTTGACTTATTGAGCCATGTTTAGATCATTATAGGTCTGTTGATTGAAATTATAGGTCATTGGTTTGAAGTTGATGTCTTTTTGTGTACATGTTCAATACTTGTTTTACATGTTTCCTTTTGACCTATTTCCTCTTTCTTTTGCATCTAAGTGCCAACTTGAATTGTAATTGGTTTGTTTATGCCATGTTATACTATTCATTTACATTTCATATGATGTATGCCTATGACTTTAAAGTGTTGCATTCATTCCACATGCCATTCATGTTTCACTTTGCATACTTGAACATGTTTCATCCAAATGCATGTTTCTCTTTCTTCTAGCCTCTAAATAACTTGTAATTGCTTGAATGTGTGTGTCTTGTGCATCTTATATTCATATTAACATGACACATCACTTCTGACCTTGATACTTGAGTTTCATATTGATTTATTTTTGGGTTTGACTTATGCCTTAAGTGGTTTCTTTCCATGTTAAATTCATGTTCATATGTTCTCACTCCTTCTCCTAATCACTCTTAATGTTTGGATGCTTGATTGTATGCCTCATATGACATTTGTACATCATGTTTAGGCACATGTTTAGGTCATCCACATTCTGACTTTGACATTACTTGAAGCATTATTACATGACCACTTTGTATAACCACTCATTCTTCATCTAATTCTTTCATAGTGCATTTCTTTGTGATTTAAGGAAGTGTGTGTGTGCAGTTGATTTGTGTTTGCTCTCATATTATTGGAGAAAATTCATATGATGCACATTCTGACATTGTGCTTCCCTTATCCTTTAAGATGCTTTTACTTTGATTCTTGATTGGTTTAAGTTTCATTTGTTCATCTTAACTAGTTTCTTCACTTGTAAATAATTGTACTAACCATTTCAGGGGCTAATGGTAAGTCATTTGAGTGTGGATATGCATCCACATTCTAGTTTCTTCCCTCATCTTTTAATCATTCCATTTGTGTTGTTAAGCATTCAATAATGCTTTAATTTCATAATATTCTTTCTTCCCTCTTAGAAACAACTTAACTTCCATCTTGGAAGTAAGTTGCTTTCTTTCTTTCTTCTTCTCTTTTCTTTTAGGATTAGGTTCCTTAAACCTCATTAACCATAGGATCACCAAGCATGCTAACACTAGGGTGAGTCTTAGTCCCTATTATATTTTGACCTTTGATCCGCTTTTGAGTCTCTTCTCTCCTCATCTTCAAACAAAAGTAAAAACACTTAATAGAGGCAAAACAAATATTGTATTTGAGCCTTTCATGTGAGAATGAGATAGTGAGGGATCTTCTCTCATTTTCTTAGAATGTTTAGCGTACGTCCCATCTCGGGTCGATATGCGAGGCATTCGATCTTACATGAATGACTTAAATACAATACGTGTTACAAAACACAAAACAATCAAAACACTTCTTTCTTAAAAGACAAAAACAAACAATAACATATTTCCTTCGAGAATTCTTTTCTCATCTTATTCATTCCCAACGTACGAACGTGCTTCTCCTCATTCTCTTGCAAGATGGTAACGCACTCGGACCAGCGAGCCTGCAACACCTGAGCTAGAACGTTAGCCGTTCCCTAAAAAACACAAACAATCCATCCCTAGTGAGGGGAACTGCGTCGCTCTGATTCTCATGCTCCCGATGAGATACGTAGACAGTGGGGTAGGGCCCATTCGAGCACTTCTTTTATTTTCCCTACATTTGTTTCTCATTCCTTTTCTAGTTCTTTTTCCAGTATCTTTTCCTTACCCCCTTTGATCGAGACAAGCAAGCGTGGATCCCATTGGGTACGATGGACGCGTGGGGGTGCTCATACATTCCTCTCGCGTAACCGACTCCCGAACCCAGTTCTCTTGGTCGTGAGACCATGCTTTTCCTCCCCTTCAGGTTTATGCGGTGTTTTATTTCCCTCTCTTGGGATAAATACACATTGCTGGTGACTCTGTTTCCGTGCCACTTTCGCGTTTGTACTTGGATGAAAATCCCGGGAGCGACAGCTGGCGACTCTGCTGGGGATCGAACCCATAATCTTTGGTTTCCTTAGCGAGTCAATCCTAGCGCTTGTCTATTTTTCTTTCATTGGGTGTTTACTGTTGTGTTGTATTTACTATTTTACTGTATAGCTGTATTACTACATATTACTGTATTTACCGCATTTCAGCATGTTTATTTTATATGCTATATTATGCTATACTGGACTGTGCTGTTTCTGTTTGGTGGGATGGGGTATTCTGAGAGATAGGCCCAATACCCAGGCATGAGTGCACTTATGATTAGTGTGTTTCATGTCCTCTCGCGTTCCATCTCGGTTCGAGGAGGGAATATGAAACACAATCTGGATGTGGTTCTCTCTAGAGAATTCTGCGTTGTGGATCTCCCATGATGGTAGAGCTATATGGAAGAGCTGTTAAGTCTGGATGACCCCTCTTTATTTTGAGGTGAATCAGAGGACGATCTCTTTGTTTGGTGATAGCATTGTATCCTTCGGGCTGAATATGCTATTGCTTCTCATTCCGAGATCCGAATTTGATGATCCTCACTTTCTAGTACATACATGTGAGATGGGGGGATTGTTTACAGGTGTGCAGGAACCCTTGACCTTCAGAATACCCGATTTTCTTATTTGTTCTGGATTGGTTACTGAATCTTTGGTCCTGATCAGTTCACATTAGTTCTGGACTTGTTACTGGGCTCATTATCCTGGTTTTGTGTATCTCACTGAATTCAGACTGCAGTACAGGGATTCAGCTTTATTTGTGCAGCACTGATCACATGCCCTTGCATACATATCATCATTAGCATTCTTGCATTTAACCTTCATGTTTATTCATTTGCAGGGTATACTTCCTTTCGATTCCAGTTGACAGTCCCCTTTTGCAGCTATGGATATTCCCAGAAAGAACAATGTGCATTATACTTTCTTTGACACAAAGGTGGGACAGTTACGAAAGATGGTTTTCCTTATTACTCCAGACCATGTGGGTATGTTCCAAAAGGCTTATGGGGAGATTATGACTGTGGTTATTGACTTGAATGCTTCAGAAATGAGTGTCATCTATACGTGCTTACAGTTTTATGACCCACAGCTAATGTGCTTTACTTTCTTGGATTTTCAGTTGGCCCCGATGCTAGAAGAGTATGCCCTGCTTCTAAGTGTGCCTCTCAAGTACCAGATTCCTTTCAACTCCGATATGCGCCCTCCAAAGCCTGAAGAGATAGCTAAGGACCTCCATCTGAGCGTACCTGTGGTAGCAGATAACCTCGTCACCAAAGGAGGTTTATTTGGTTTTCATTTGGACTTCTTGGTTGCCAAAGCTGAAGAATGTGCTGCTAAGTCTCAGTGGGAAGCCGTTTGTGCAATCCTGGCTTTGAGTATCTATGAAATTATGCTGTTTGCTGATGAACCTAAGTTTGTGGACATGAGTGCAATCTATATTTTTATAATGAAGAATATCATACCTACACTCCTGGGTGATTTGTACTATTCTGTGCATTTTAAAAATGAAAAGAAACGAGGAGGTTTGGTTAGATGTTGCGCACCCCTGTTCCACAAGTGGCTTATGAGTCATTTACCAAATTTAGAGGCCTATTTGAATCCTCAGCCCGCAAAGAATTGGGCTAAAAGAATAATTCAGTTGACAGCAAAGGACATTCGTTGGCTCAATCAAAGGACGATGGGGGGAGACTTTGTCAGTAGCTGTGGAAGACATCCTAATGTGCCACTCTTGGGAATAAAGGGTTGCATCAATTATAACCCTGTTATTCTCAGGAAACAGTTAAGATTTGCCTTAACGGAGCCTCCGAGGGACGGTGATTTGGAAGAATCTTTCTTTTTCCCTGTAAAGGATAATCTTTTGTTGGTAAGGCAAGCGACTGGAGCTTGGGGTAATCTTCAAACGAAGGGTAAAGTCGTCTTCGGAAAGTGCAACAATTTGTCTTCTTCTCAATATGATGCCTGGTTGAAGAGAAGAGTCCAGATCACTCTTTTACCATTTTCTCAGGAAAGACCGTCAGATCCAGTTGCTGTTGAACCAGTGACCATGATAAGCATTGCTGAATATAATAAGCTTAAAACGAAAATGGATAAGACTGTCAAAATGAATGAGAAGCTAAGCGAAGGACTCAGAAAGACGCTTTGTGAAAAGTGTAATGTTGAATATGAACTGCAAAAGCTAATTGAGCGTCATGTGGCGAATGAGAAAAGAATTGCTGAAGACATTATCTATATTCGCAAGGTTAAACAGAATGAGATGGCGCTAAAAGAGGCATGCAAGCGCATCAATGAGCAGTTGACCAAGTCTGAGAATGCCCTTGCCAAAGGACAACAGAGATGGGATGAGTTTTCCGAATGCCGGAGAGAGATCGAGGCGAGAATCAGGGTTGAAAACGACGAGTTGAGGAAAAATTTGAAGAGCAAAGAAAGTGAATTTCTTCAGCAACTAAGTTCAGCCAACCAAGAGATCGAAGATCTGAGGGTTCGCGCCGGAGTAAAGAGAGCCAAAGAGTTAGTTGTCAAAGATCAAATCCGAAAGCTAGAAGAAGCTGTCAAGTTAAGAAGTCAACTGATCAGAAGTCTTAACGAGCGCCCAAATGATCCAGTTACTGAAGCGCTTCTCAAGGAGGTCCGGGAAGATTTATATGGGCTCAGTGTCTGAGGTTTTTTGTTGTTCTGGAAATTCACCATCAGGCTTGTTGATGGGTTTTCCTTTGTTTGTATTCATGATATTCAGTTGTATTTGTTCGAGAACAAGTTGTATTTGACTATTCCACACCTGGCTGTGGTTTTTTTTTTTCATTTATGATATTGGCTTTGTTGGCATTATTGAAGTGGATGCTGCATCAAATTATACAATGATTCACACACTCACTGGGTCGTATATGATGGGTATTCTGAATTATTAACATGCACCTCTGATGCTCTGTCACTGTTAGCAACTGCAGGAATGTGCGCTGTTCTCTTTTGGTTAAACTGGAATCGAAGAAAGGAATGCCTCAAAATGAATAAACATGTGCATTGCATCGCATATCATTTTTCATTTTGTTGCTTGTTTTTCAGGTACTTGTTGCAGGAGATCTCTAACCTTTATTTGGGTTTCAGGCATTATAGCTGAGAATCACGTACACCGATACTCAACTCGAAGAAATCAAGCAAGGATAATGGATCAAATGCAGAATGATTTGGCTGAAATGAGGGCACACATGGACCAGTTTATGACTCTCATGACTGGTATGGCACAGGCTCAGGAAAGATTGAGGCTTCTGGTCGAGCGTCCAGAAACCACGCCTGAAGGTAATCAGAATGACAACTCACAGACAAGGGTCATCCCTCCTCCTGTTGGCAATCCTCCTCCTGGTGGCAATTTGGGTAATGGAAATGGCAGAAATGTTGGTGTTTTTCAGGAAGATGTTCTGGAAGACCAATTTACCCTACTGGATGCTGATATGGGTAACCAGGGTGACCGAAGGTACGATGAGTTAGCTGAGAAGATCTGGGCCATAGAGTGCAAGAATTCTATGGGTATTGATGTTACTAGTTTGGGACTGGTGCCAGGAGTCAGAATTCCTCCAAAATTCAAGCCGCCTACTTTTGACAAATATCACGGCAATACGTGTCCCCAGACACATATTCAAGCTTATTTTGGGCGGATTTCAGCCCATACAGATGATGAGAAGTTATGGATGCATTACTTTCAAGACAGTCTGGCTGGAGCTTACTTGACCTGGTATATGAAATTAAACAGAGCTGCTGTGAGAAGTTGGAAGGATCTGGCAGAAGCATTCCTAAAGCAGTACCAGTACAATATTAACATGGCGCCCAATAGCACTCAATTGCAGGGGTTGTCACAGAATGCTAAGGAAAGTTTCAAGGAATATGCTCAAAGGTGGAGAGAGATGGCTGCACAGGTTCAACCTCCTTTGCTGGATAGGGAAATGGCAGACATGTTTATGGGCACCCTGCAAGGGGCATTTCTTGAAAGATTGGCTGCCTGTCCGTCAAGAGGATTTTCTGACATCGTGATTGCGGGTGAAAGGATCGAGAGTCTGTTGAAGCTTGGAAAGATTCAAGATGTAAGTGGGGCTGGCTCTTCTGGGATGAAGAAACCATTTGCTAGTGGTCAGAAAAGAAGAGAAGGTGATATAAATGCTATATACAGAGGACGAGGCCGAGGACGTTCTCAGGGTTACCATCAAGTAGGTGCAGTGACAATCCCAGCACCATCTATTCAGCAGCAACAACCACAACAGCAAGCTCAGCAGCAACCTCCTTTCCAGCAGAGGTCTAGGCAGAGGGATCGTAAGATTGACCCTCTCCCTATGACTTACTCAGCGTTGTTACCACAGTTACTCAAGTTGAAGTTGGTTGAGCTTCGTACTATGAGACCTCCTGCCGCTGGCAACTTGCCACCTAATTTTGATGTTAACGCTCGCTGCGAGTTCCACTCAGGTGCTCAAGGGCATACCACTGAAAAATGTTGGGCGTTTCATCATAAGGTGCAAGATTTGATTAACGCTAAAGCAATCAATTTCTCGTTACCTCCTAATGTTCTTCAGAACCCCATGCCTGATCATGGTGTGGCAGATGTGTGTGCCATTGAAGATGGAAAGAGGTTAAATTTGGTAACAGATATTAGTCAGGTGAAGACTCCGTTGCTAGTGGTAAAGGATCGTTTGTTGAAGGGACAGGTGTTCCCGGGATGTGATCAAGATTGTTCTGAATGTATGAGTCAGGGGAATGGCTGTGATAAGTTGAGAATTGGTTTGTAGAGTCTGATTGACGAGGGACGTCTACAGTTTGACCGGGCTGTGAATGAAACTGACGAGGTGTTAACTGTGACCATCTATTATACTCCTTTAGAGATTCAGGTGCCTGCTAGTATAGCTCCTGTAGCAAGTGTTGTGCAAGAAAGACCCAGTCCTGTTACCATCACGGTGCCAGGACCAATTCCATTTACAACTACGAAGGCAATCCCATGGCACTATGGGGCAGACGTGTACTACAAAGGGAAAAGCATGAAGTCGGGACATCATCCAGTTCAAATATTGATAATGTGGGTGGTGTAGGAGGCTTTACAAGAAGCGGAAGATTGTTTGCTCCCCAAACTTTGTGCAGTGATAAAGAAGCTAAAGCTGTAACAAAAGCTAAAGGAAAACAGGTGGTCGAGAGTGTGCCTGTGCCTGAAACAGAGACAAAGATTACCTTTGACAACGAGGTGGAAGAGTTCATGAGGATAATACAAAAAAGTGATTATAAGATTGTCGATCAACTGAACCAGACGCCCTCAAAAATTTCAATTTTGTCATTGTTGATGTGTTCTGACGCGCACCGAGAGGCTTTATTGAAAGTGTTGAAGAGAGCTATGTTCCACAGGAAATCACTGTTAATCAGCTTGAAGGTGTGATCTCTAATGTTAATGTCAGTCATGGTTTGGGTTTCACAAGCGGAGATTTGACGTCTGAAGGGAGAAACCACAATAAAGCTTTGCACATTACAATGGAGTGCAGGGGTGCAGTGTTGTCTCACGTACTGGTAGACACTGGTTCCTTGCTCAATGTCTTGCCTAAAAAGGCGCTAATGAAGCTAAAAGTTGATGGTTTGATTTTAAGGCCAAGTGATTTGGTTGTCCGAGCATTCGATGGAACGAAAAGATCTGTGTTTGGTGAAGTAGAACTACCAGTGCAAATTGGACCGCAAGTGTTCAAATCCACATTCCATGTAATGGACATACAGCCTACGTATAGCTGCTTATTAGGCCGCCCTTGGATTCATGCGGCCGGGGCTGTTACCTCCACCTTACACCAGAAGCTGAAGTATGAGTTTGAAGGACAAGTTGTGACAGTGTGTGGCGAGGAAGACATTTTTGTTAGTTACTTGTCCACGTTCAAGTATATTGAGATGGATGGGGAAATTCACGAGTTGCTTTGCCAGTCGTTTGAAGCAGTAAACATTGATAATGTGCCTGAATCATCCCTTGCACCAGATAGAGCCGGTATATCCATTTCATCCTATAAGCAAGCTGTTGAGGTCGTCAGAGCAGGCAATGCCCAAGGCTGGGGCAAGCTGATAGAGACACCAATGAAGGAGGACAAGTTTGGCATTGGTTATCATCCTTCTATGACTTCAGCTGCAGAGAACAGTGGACCCATCACTTTCAGCAGTGGGGGGATCATTTACCCAGATCAGTCTTGTGTAGCTACAGAAGATGGTGTTGACAGTGACTGTGACTTGGACAACTGGGTACGTCCACGTGCTCCGGGACAACCATTGCAGAATTGGTCCGTTAAAGAAGTCATCCGGGTTACTCTTCAAGCAGAACTTGATCCTTCGGATTCCATTGACAACGATTTTGCTATGGCTATGTATGACTTTGATAAACCGATTTATCAAGCCGAAGAAGGGGATGAGAAAGGCTGTGAACTCCCTGAGGAACTGGCCAGATTGTTGAAACAAGAGGAAAGGGCCATCCAGCCTTATCAAGAGACCATAGAGATCATCAATATTGGTACCGAGGACGCTAAGAAGAAAATCAAGATTGGTTCCAGCCTGCAAACAGATGTGAAGAAAGCTTTGACTGAGATGTTGTGTGAATATGTTGATATCTTTGCCTGGTCGTATCAAGACATGCCAGGGTTGGATACTAATATTGTTATACACAGGCTGCCATTGAGAGAAGAATGCCCGCCAGTCAAGCAGAAACTTCGTCGGACTCATCCCGACATGGCCATAAAGATCAAAGAAGAGGTTCATAAGCAGTGGGACGCTGGGTTTCTTGCTGTGACTAATTATCCTCCCTGGGTTACGAACATTGTGCTGGTCCCAAAGAAAGACGAAAAGGTTAGAATGTGTGTGGATTATCGAGATCTTAACAAATCTAGCCCGAAAGATGATTTTCCACTGCCCCACATAGATGTGTTGGTTGACAATACAGCTCAGTTTTCAGTGTTCTCATTCATGGACGGTTTCTCCGGGTACAACCAGATTAAGATGGCACCTGAGGATATGGAGAAGACCACGTTCATTACTCCGTGGGGTACATACTGTTATAAAGTGATGCCTTTTGGGTTGAAAAACGCAGGGGCAATATACCAGCGGGCAATGGTAACTTTGTTTCACGACTTGATTCATAAAGAGATTGAATGTTATGTGGATGACATGATTGCCAAGTCACGAACGGAAGAAGAACATCTGATAAACTTGAAAAAGTTGTTTGAAAGATTGAGAAAGTTCCGTCTAAGGTTGAATCCTAACAAGTGCACTTTTGGGGTGCGTTCTGGAAAGCTGTTGGGTTTCATTGTGAGCAAAAAAGGAATTGAGGTTGATCCTGCCAAAGTGAAAGCAATACAAGAGATGCCTGAACCGAGAACAGAAAAAGAGGTTCGTGGTTTCTTGGGTAGATTGAACTACATTGCAAGGTTCATATCTCACCTAACAGCCACATGCGAACCAATATTCAAACTGCTATGAAAAGATCAAACGGTCAAGTGGAATGACGATTGCCAATTGGCATTCGATAAAATAAAAGAATACTTGCAGGAACCTCCAATTCTCATGCCTCAAGTTTCAGGAAGACCTTTGATAATGTATTTGACAGTACTTGAAGGTTCTATGGGTTGTGTTCTCGGTCAACACGACGAGACAGGTAGGAAGGAGCATGCTATTTACTACCTGAGCAAAAAGTTCAATGACTGCGAGTCCCGATACTCAATGCTTGAGAAGGCATGCTGTGCACTTGCATGGGCTGCTAAGCGATTGAGGCAGTATATGATCAGGCACACAACCTTGTTGATTTCAAAAATGGATCCTATCAAATACATTTTCGAGAAACCAGCACTAACAAGCAGAGTTGCACGGTGGCAAATGTTTTTGACAGAGTATGATATCCAGTATACTTCCCAAAAGGCCATCAAAGGAAGTATCTTGTCAGATTATCTTGCGCAACAGCCAATAGATGAATACCAACCCATGAAATTTGATTTCCCTGATGAGGACATCATGTTTCTCAAAGTTAAAGACTGCGAGGAACCACTCCCGGAGGAGGGGCCAGACCCTGAATCCAAATGGAGTTTGATGTTTGATGGGGCTGTCAACATGAATGGGTGCGGAGTTGGAGCCGTTCTTATCACGCCGGAAGGTGTTCATATACCTTTCACTGCCCGAATAACTTTCGGATGCACCAATAATGAAGCAGAATATAAAGCTTGTATAATGAGGATTGAGGAGGTGATTAATTTGCGAATTAAGACCCTTGATATCTTCGGTGATTTAGCTTTGGTAATCAATCAAGTGAAAGGGAGTTGGTACATGCACCAAGCAAATCTGGTTCCGTATAGAGATTATACAAGGAGATTGCTAACATTTTTCACAACAGTGAAGCTGTACCATATTCCTCGAGATGAGAATAAGTTTACAGATGCCTTGGCCACGTTATCTTCCATGATCAAAATGCAAGGATGGAATCATGTACCTAAGATCGAAGTATCTCATCTTGACAGACCTGCATTTGTGTTTGCTATTGATGCAACGTCTGATGACAAGCCATGGTTTCATGACATCAAGTGTTTCTTGAAAAGTCAAGAGTACCCGCCAGGGGCATCTACTAAAGATAAGAAGACGTTGAGAAGGTTGTCTGGTAGCTTCTTCTTGAATCAGGATGACGTGCTGTACAAACAGAATTTTGACATGGTTCTGCTCAGATGCGTGGACAGACACGAAGCAGACCTGTTAATGCAGGAAGTCCATGAAGGCTCCTTTGGTACCCATGCCGGAGGACATGCAATGGCTAAGAAATTATTGAGGTCGCGGTATTATTGGTTGACAATGGAAGCAGATTGTTGCAAGTACGCCCGCAAGTGTCACAAATGCCAGATCTATGCAGACAAAGTGCACGTTCCTCCAAATCCATTGAGTGTCATGTCCTCTCCTTGGCCCTTTGTAATGTGGGGCATTGATATGATTGGGAAAATTGAGCCTACTGCTTCAAACGGCCATCGTTTCATTTTGGTCGCCATTGATTATTTCACTAAATGGGTAGAAGCAGCATCTTATGCCAATGTCACTAAGCAAGTGGTAGCTCGTTTCCTGAAATGAGATATCATTTGTCGCTATGGAGTGCCCGAGAGAATCATTACTGATAATGGTTCTAATCTGAACAACAAAATGATGGCTGAGCTGTGCCGGGACTTCAAAATTGAACACCACAATTCTTCTCCGTATCGCCCGAAGATGAATGGCGCTGTGGAGGCGGCCAACAAGAATATTAAGAAGATTGTGCAGAAAATGGTTGTTACATATAGAGATTGGCATGAGATGTTACCATTTGCTCTACATGGGTATCGAACGTCAGTATGCACGTCCACTAGGGCAACACCATTCTCACTTGTATACGGTATGGAGGCAGGTTGAAGTGGAGATTCCATCCCTCAGAGTCATGATGGATGTCAAATTAGACGAGGCTGAATGGGTTCGTGCTAGATTTAATCAGTTGAGCCTTATTGAAGAGAAACGGTTGGCAGCGGTGTGTCATGGGCAGTTATACCAGCCGAGGATGAAGCAGGCATTTGACCAAAGGGTGCGTCCTAGGGTTTTCAAAGTGGGAGATGTGGTACTCAAAAGGATCTTCCTCCTAGTACAGATCACAGGGGTAAATGGACTCCCAACTATGAAGGTCCATTCGTGGTTAAGAAGGTCTTCTCGGGCGGAGCCTTATTACTTACAACCATGGACGACGAAGACTTTTCATCCCCTGTCAACTCATACGTAGTCAAAAAATACTTCGCATAAATAGACCCGTTGGACCAAAAAAAAAAAAAAGAAAAAAGGAAAAGTCCAGGCAAAAAAGGGCATCCCGGCGAACCACAAAAACAGAATAAAAAAAGGTTCGGGCAAAAATTAGGGATACAAAATAAAAAAAATTGTACACCCGGTGAGTTGAAAATCCGCAAGGACAACTCAGGCAAAAAAGGGTATCCCGGTGGATAGAAAACCCGAAAGGGCGGTCCACGCAAAAGAGGGATTTAAGCGAACGACTACAATCTGAGTTATCTGTACTCCATCACCGTTTCAACTACTGACTTTCCAAAGGGTAGGAATCAGTCTGATCATTCCTCAGAAGGCAAGGTCGGGGAGTCTTGAAGACATACTGGCCATAGCAGAATTGAAACTCAGTGGAATGCCGTTTTCACATTAGTTTCTTTTCTCAATTTACAACAATCTTCTCTTTCCAGGGTTTGCTTCCTGATGTAATTGCCTATTCTGGGCTTTTCTTCAATAAATTAAATTTCAGTAAAAAGCATCTTATTTTATTTTATTGCTTTGTTTGCAAAAACGTCCGAATTTTTGATTAACATTGCATTTGAAAACATGGTAGCTTTACAATAACATGCGCGGAAAAACATTTAAAATTACTTTGGGTGTTGAATAATCCTAGATGGTGGATTCAAACCACACAATACTCTGGGGCATGTGTATGTTTGCTTTCGTTGCAGGTAACAGGTCCGGATGATTTCAAGCACAAGACGAGTAATCACTTATTCCCACGCAGAAGACTGGGGCAATCATATTCAGGGAAGAGTTCACATGTCACCCTTTTGTCACAACGTTTTCTAATTGAATCCATCATTCGGTCGGCGGCCGGTCATAACGCTTCGATATCAGCGAATTGAGTTCAACTGGGTATCAATGTATCTTATTAAGTCGATTCTCTCATTCAGTACTTCCAACAGCTACAAGCCTTTCTATGTTGATAACGGTTGCGAGTTCCCCAGTAGAGTTGCTTCGTAGACACCGAAGTTGATGGTCAATCCCCAGTGAAGTCGCCGGGAATTTGAAGATGCTTAATCTTCTGTAAAATCCTCTTGGGACGTTTCCTTCAGATCAGTCTTGTATCATGGAGGAAAACAAGTCGTTGATCCTCCCAAGCATTGGGCATATTAAGTTTCCCCGACAGAAGATGTTCCAGATCTATTATCCCCAGTAGAGTTTGAAGACACTTGGGCTTCTGTAAAATCCCTTAAAAGGCATTCCCCAGCACGAGACGCTTGGAAGCGGTTTTCCCCAGCAGAGTTTGTGGTAAGCTCATTATCCCTAGCGGAGTCGTCAAATAGAAAGTTTGCCTAACATGGGGAATTGTGGCATTTATCCTAAGCTCGATGGCCTTATTCCTCAGTAGACTACCGTCGAGTTGTTCCGGTTTCCCCAGCAGATCTTTAGGGACTCTTTCTCAGCATGTTGCAATGGAAGGTTCTAACTAGGATTTGCATATCCCCGGCAGAGTAGCCCTGATTCACAGCAAGATCGTATCTCTGGTAGTGGTATCCCCACAGAGTTCATCATCGAATCTTGTCAGCAATACCCCCAACTGAGGTGTTGTTCTGCCCGCAGAGGTTTAGCAGGTCAACAGAATCTCTTCCTCAGCAAAGTGTTAGCATATTCTCCCCGGGTTTGATAGATCCCCAAGTAGAGTTTTAATGGCTTGGCTTCTTCGGCAGAGTGTTGGTACATTATTTCCTCAGCCAAGTCAGAAAATTCTCATCCCCAGCAGAGTTGCCATGACTAGAATTTGTTCCCAGTCAAATGTAGTAATTCCTGGCAGAGTCATCATTCTCCATATCTCAAAGCCCAATTTATTTTTGACAAGCGTAACAATTCGAAGCAAACGGATTGTTCATTCATTTTTCAGTAGAGATACCATCCTTTCAGGGGTCTCTAAAGTCAAATTATTGATCATTGCTCCTCAGCAGAGTCAGCAGGGGTGTCTGACATGTATGCAGAGTGTAATCCAATATTGGAAATCAGCAAAGTCCAACCGTAGATTGGTAAAAGGTCCATCCAAGGGTGGCAAATTCTTAAAGTCCAATCGTAGATTGACAAAAGGTCCATCCAAGGGTGGAAAATTCTTAAAGTCCAACCGTAGATTGGCAAAAGGTCCATTCAAGGGTGGCAAATTCTTAAAGTCCAACCGTAGATTGGCAAAAGTCCACCCGTAGTGTGGCAAGTCAGTAGTCGTCTAACTACATTTAAAAGACCGCAGCTAAGTCCAACCGTAGATTGGCAAAAGACCATCCAAGGGTGGCAAATCCTCAGCAAGTCCAACCGTAGATTGGCAAAAGTCCACCCACAGGGTGGCAATTCAGCTGCAAAGTCCAACCGTAGATTGGCGAAAGTCCACCCGCAGTGGGGCAAGTCAGTAGTCTTCTGACTCTATTCAAAAAGACAGTCCACCTGCAGTGTGGCAAGCCAGTAGTCTTCTGGCGTTGTACAAAAGACATTGCTAAAGTCCACCCGTAGTGTGACAGGCCAGTAGTCGTTTGGCATTGTTAAAAGACATTGCTAAAGTCCACCCGCAGCGTGGCAAGCCAGTAGTCGTCTGGCGTTGTGATAAAAGACGTTGCTAAAGTCCACCCGTAGTGTGGCAAGCAAGTAGTCGTCTGGCGTTGTACAAAAGACGTTGCTAAAGTCCACCCGCAGTGTGGCAAGCCAGTAGTCGTCTGGCGTTGTATAAAAGACACCTCTTCAGTGCTTTTCTTCCCATCAGAGTTTTATTCAAGCAGAGTTTAGTTGGTTGGGTTTATATCCCTTTTCTTCTTCTCCACAGAGTGCAAATTTTCTGGTTATCTTCGGTATTCAATCCCTCCATACCTTGAAAGTCTGACAGCAATCGCTATCATCCGTTCAGGTCTACAGTGATTGAATAGGGGCAGCTGTAATACCCAAAAATTTGCCCTCTCATTTTTTCATATCATTTATCATGAGCTTTTATTTCATTGCATTACATTCAAGCATAGAAAAACAAAACATCAAGCATTTAGCATTGCATCTTGCATAAGGGCATGAGATCAGTTATTTCTCAAAGGTGTTAATCATCCCAAGCTAAAGAATAAGAGCCAAGTGTTGCTCTTAAGCCTCAAGGGTCTCTTAAGTCATATATCATCTCAATTGGTCTCACAAGGCATGGGAAGAGGAGAATTCATCAAGAAGATTGGACAGTGCATAATCTCCTACACAAGGCAGTCAAAAGTTGGGATCTGACCCCCAAATGGGCAAGCTCTTTGAGTTTTTATCATCTCCAAATGGCATATCTCATCATTGTTTGAGAGGATACACATCATATTCAGAGGAATTTGGATTTGGAGGATGTGTTATTTCCTCCAACCAGAGGGTGCCAAAATTAGGGTTTGGCCTAAAATCAGTTTATCTCCGATTTTTTTGGACAAAAACTGATCTCATGGTATTCCTCATGTTCTCAAGTGTATATGGATGGAAAATTGCTCATCAATTGATTTCAGAAGGGTCTCAATTGATCAGTTTCTTGATAATCAAGAAATTAGGGAAAAAGTTAACTATGCAGTGAAAAAAGTCAACTCTTGACTTTTTAAGGTCAAATTCATGTTATATATGTTCAATGGACAAAATTTGATCAAGAAATGATGGAGGAATAATGAAAAATCAAGAATTAAAAAAACTGCCAAAAATGGAAACTTTAGGGTTGCCAAAAATAGTAAGTTTGGACCATTTTGCACCCTACTTTGAGGCTCTCTTTTTCCAAGATAAAAGTTCCAAACCTCAGGCCCAAGTTGAGCCAATTATAGTTTATGTTCTAAGCTTCAAATCCATATAAAGAACATATCCATTGGACCAAAATTGAGTGAGTTATGGTTGATCAAAGTTTGAGAAAAGTAGGTCCAAAATCAAGTCATGACCAAGCATGCTCAGACCCACGCGCCATAATTTTTACAAACACTTGGTGTGCCAAATGTCAAGCTGAATTTCTCAATGATAAAAGCTCTAAATGAAAATCTTTTCAACATCAAAGTTGTTCCTTGCAATGCCCTCTTCAATGTTGATGTTGGACAAATTTTCATTTGAGCAAATTATGAGGTGATTATGAAGTGTCCAAGTAGGTATGATCATGCTGAAAATTTCAGGCACCAAGTTGACACACCATGCCAAGCTTACCTCGCCCATGATATCACTCTTCAACCTTGATGTTCCAAGTTATTTTTCACCAATTTCCAAGCCTTCTTTTAATCCAATTCTCACACCAATATTGTTCCATAATGTTTCCTCTTTATAATGCCACAAAGATCTCATGATTCCATACACTAGGGAGAGAGAATTTCATCTCCAAACATCCATTGGTGCATTAAGTGTGTTGCTGCTACAAAATTATAAAACTCATGGTTAGTGTTGAGAAGCCATATCAGCTTGCACGTACGTTTCTCCACCCTTTCCAACCATTGCCTCATTAAACCAAACACCTTTCACATACACCATACCATACTCTCTATGATACACCAAAGAGGAAATGAACTAAAAGCTTGTTGAGCAAGTTTCCTCTGCACCACTGATTTCACATTGCCACCAGTCGTGCCATCACCACCATTCTTTTCCCTTCACTCCACCATAACACCCTAAACATGCTACACCATATCACTCCTCCCCTCACTCGCCCTAACTAACTTGACTCAGTTAGTTAGAGGCAGCTCAGTTAACTCTACTCAGTGACTCAGTTAACCATGAGTTAACCAATTAAACTCAACATATAAATCTAAACTTCACTCACAAATTGGATTTTCAACTTAATTTTTCACTCTCCCTCTCAAACACTTCAAGCTTTCTCTCGCAATTTCCTTCTATTCTCTCTGAGTTTACACGAATTCACCATCACTAATCTTCATCATTGCTTGGCATTGAAGCAAGGATACATTGAATCAAGATCATTCTCCAAGTGAAGTCCCGTCAACATTTTGATTTTCTCTCTGTTTGCCATTCCAAGATTCTACATCATTTATTTTGCTTAGATTAAAGTTCCAAGGGTGAAGATCAATTGGATATCTCTGGTTTTCTCAACTGTTCCAAGATCTACAAGTTTCAGGTTCAAATTTTCTTCACCTTATTCTTCTCATTTAGATTGTTTTGAAGCTTGTTTTTAGCTCATTAGGAGCTCTGTTAACTCTGGCTAGTTGATAGGCCTCTTAGAGGCATAGTTTCAAAACCTAGGGCATATTTTAATCTCCTCTGTTCTCTATATATGTGCTTGTTATGTAAAAAGTGATGGTGGATTCATGATGTACGTAGCATCAGCTCCATTTTGATACCATGTTTATGCATTTCTGGAGATTTTGAGATTGGCAGGTGGTTGTTGCTCGCTGGAGAAGATGACCGGAGGTCCTTCTCCGGCCGGTGAGTTTAATCCTAGGGTTTTGTGAGTTTGAATCCTGGCCGTTTGATTTGCGCATCGTGCGGTTAACATGTTGCCACGTCTTTTAAATTTTGTTTTTATCTTGCTGATTGTATGTTCTACATTCCACGTTTCTTATTGTGTGCATCTAATTTGGACCTTTGATCTTGCATGATTGGTGATTAGTTGATTGGATCTGGTGCATTGGTTTGATCTGATGGTTGTGTGTGTGACAACGCATTAAAATTGGCATGTGCTTCCCACGTGTTATTCTTTTTGAATTCTGATGATTGTGTGTGTGTGTGTGTGTAAGGGAACTATCATGTGCCTTCCTCATGGATTGTTAGATACACATGCTTTAATGATTGATGTGGGTTGATTTAGATGTATGGCTATGATTGCATCAGTATGTTGATTGCATGTACACGCGTCACACACAACTACACGTTAATTGGACTTGGGCTTAAATTGTTGTTCGCACCCCTCCGTTGGGCCCATTGTGAATTTTGAACATAATATTTTACTGCTCTGCACCCCCTGTTTTTTTCTTTATTTTAATTTTTTTTTCTTTTTTTTATTTGTTTCATAATTGATTTTTAAAAAATACCAAAACATTATGAAAAATTCTACAAAAATTCATGTGATGTCTTAACATGTTTAACTAATTTTCTATTATTTTTATTTTTGATTTTGTGAATATTTGCATATTATTCCATATTTTTTCTTTTATTTCTTTTGAAGTTTGTTTTTATGTTCATATGTGCATTTCAAAGATTTATTTATCATAGCTCCCTAAACATTTTTGCACCAATCTTGTTGTATCCTTTCAATAACATCCAAAACTTCACAAAAAAATTTTTGTTTCATTTTTATAACTTTCTTTTATTGCATTTAGGTCCTCCATATTTGCACTTTGATTCATGATTCATAAGTGACTATTGCTTGATTGTTTGAGGTCCTTTCTTTCTGAATTTTTGTATGATTTTTTGGTATGATATGTGCCTCTGGTTGAGATCTCTTGATAACTAATTTGGTGATTTTTGAATTATGTTTGGAATTTGTTTGATGACTCTTGTTTGATGTCCCTTTTCATGAACTTCTTTGATCATTTTTGCTTACTTGCTTGATAAGGCACTTGTGCCATTGTATGAGATCACTTTTCTTGACTTCTTGAGCCATGTTTAGATCATTATAGGTCAGTTGATTGAAATTATAGGTCATTGGTTTGAAGTTGATGTCTTTTTGTGTACATGTTCAATACTTGTTTTACATGTTTCCTTTTGACCTATTTCCTCTTTCTTTTGCATGTAAGTGCCAACTTGAATTGTAATTGGTTTGTTTATGCCATGTTATACTATTCATTTGAATTTCATATGATGTATGCCTCTAACTTTAAAGTGTTGCATTCATTTCACATGCCATTCATGTTTCACTTTGCATACTTGAACATGTTTCATCCAAATACATGTTTCTCTTTCTTCTAGCCTCTAAATAACTTGTAATTGCTTGAATGTGTGTGTCTTGTGCATCTTATATTCATATTAACATGACACATCACTTATGACCTTGATACTTGAGTTTCATATTGATTTCTTTTTGGATTTGACTTATGCCTTAAGTGGTTTCTTTCCATGTTAAATTCATGTTCATATGTTCTCACTCTTTCTCCTAATCACTCTTAATGTTTGGATGCTTGATTGTATGCCTTATATGACATTTGTACATCATGTTTAGGCACATGTTTAGGTTATCCACATTCTGACCTTGACATTACTTGAAGCATTATTACATGACCACTTTGTATAACCACTCATTCTTCATCTAATTCTTTCATAGTGCATTTCTTTGTGATTTAAGGAAGTGTGTGTGTGCAGTTGATTTGTGTTTGCTCTCATATTATTGGAGAACATTCTTATGATGTACATTCTGACCTTGTGCTTCCCTTAGCCTTTAATATGCTTTTACTTTGATTCTTGATTGGTTTAAGTTTCATTTGTTCATCTTAACTAGTTTCTTCACTTGTAAATAATTGTACTAACCATTTCAGGGGCTAAAGGTAAGTCATTTGAGTGTGGATATGCATCCACATTCTAGTTTATTCCCTCATCTTTTAATCATTCCATTTGTGTTGTTAAGTATTCAATAATGCTTTGTTTTCATAATATTCTTTCTTCCCTCTTAGAAACAACTTAACTTCCATCTTGGAAGTAAGTTGCTTTCTTTCTTTCTTCTTCTCTTCTCTTTTAGGATTAGGTTACTTAAACCTCATTAACCATAGGATCACCAAGCATGCTAACACTAGGGTGAGTCTTAGTCCCTATTAGATTTTTACCTTTGATCCGCTTTTGAGTCTCTTCTCTCCTCATCTTCAAACAAAAGTAAAAACACTTAATAGAGGCAAAACAAATATTGTATTTGAGCCTTTCATGTGAGAATGAGATAGTGAGGGATCTTCTCTCATTTTCTTAGAATGTTTAGCGTACATCCCATCTTGGGTCGATATGCAAGGCATTCAATCTTACATGAGGGACTTAAATACAATACGTGTTACAAAACACAAAACAATCAAAACACTTCTTTCTTAAAAGACAAAAACAAACAATAACATCTTTCCTTCGGAAATTCTTTTCTCATTTTATTCATTCCCAACGTACGAACGTGCTTCTCCTCGTTCTCTTGCAAGATGGTAACACACTCGGACCAGCGAGCCTGCAACACCTGAGCTAGAACGTTAGCCGTTCCCTAAAAAACACAAACAATCCATCCCTAGTGAGGGGAACTACGTCGCTCTGATTCTCATGATCCCGATGAGATACGTAGGCAGTGGGGTAGGGCCCATTCGAGCACTTCTTTTATTTTCCCTACATTTGTTTCTCATTCCTTTTCCAGTTCTTTTTCCAGTATCTTTTCCTTACACCCTTTGATCGAGACAAGAAAGCGTGGATCCCATCGGGTACGATGGACGCGTGGGGGTGCTCATACCTTCCTCTCGCGTAACCGACTCCCGAACCCAGTTCTCTTGGTCGTGAGACCATGCTTTTCCTTCCCTTCACGTTTATGCGGTGTTTTCTTTCCCTCTCTTTGGATAAATACACATTGCTGGCGATTTTGTTTCCGTGCCACTTTCGCGTTTGTACTTGGATGAAAATCCCGGGAGCGACAAGTGCAACCGTGGCAAACCCTCCCACTCTCTTTCTTTTGGTGAGCACATCCTTCATGAACTTTGAATAATTTTGCATTTGTTGAATGACTTCAATCAATGGTATGTTGATGTGAAGCTTCTTCAAAATCTCCATAAACTTTCCAAACTGTTGTTCTTCCTTGGCCCTCCTAATCCTTTGTGGAAAAGGTGGGGGTGGTCTTTCTTGAATAAAATTTGGCTTTCTGCAGGAGTCAGTCATGACCTCTTGTGGCTTTTGAGAAGTCAAATCTGCATTAGTAACCTCTTCATTTTGCTTCTAATGTTGAGACGGTTCTTCATCAGTATCTTTTCTTTTTTCAGAACTATCTGGCTCAGGTACTTCTGCGCTTGCCTCTTTGTCCTTTGAGATGGATTCTTCAACTTTTTTTCCACTTCTCAGCTTGATGGCTTAGCATGTTTCAACATTCTTTACTCCAGCAGGTGCAGTTGGAGTTTCAGTGGAACTAAACCAGTAGCTATTTGCCCTACTTGATTCTCCAAATTCTTGATACTCACTCCTTGTGCTTGAAACTGATTCTTTGCTTCTTGAATGAAATACTTCAAAATATTCTCCAGCTGGTTGTTGCTCTGATTCCCCCCACCGTAGTTAGGAGTAGGAAAATCAGGAAGAGCTTGCGTTGTTGTTGCTTGCGGCTTTGGTTGATTTTTATTATTACTCCAAGAATATTTTGGATTGTTGTATCTATTGTTGTTATTGCCGACATAGTTAACTGATACAGGATTTGAAGAACATTCCTCAAATAGATGGGGTCCTCCATAGTAAACACATGCAATCACAGCCGTGTCAGTAACCACCTTTACTGGCTCTGGTCTTGGTACTTCAGGAGTCATCATATTCTTCATCATTTGGTGAATTTGAGCCACTTGAGCAGTAAGAGCTATTGTCTCAGTGACTTCATGAACTCCAGCAGGTTTTTTTAGTTGAGTTTGCAGAAGCCCTAGTGACAAGCCACTGGTATGTGTTGGCCGTAATGCTCTCAATCAACTTGTAACCGTCTTCATAAGATTTGGACAAGAGAGCTCCACCACTAGATGCATTTAGCATATTCCTTGAGGATGGAATTAATCCATTGTAGAAAGTCTCAAGTTGAATACAAATGGGAATCCCATGATGAGGGCATTGTCTTAGTAACTCTTTAAATCTTTCCCAAGCATCAAACAGCGATTCGTCATCTTCTTGCCTAAATGAAGTAATCTCATTTCTCATCTTTGCATTCTTTGAAGGAGGGAAGTGTTTTGCTAGAAATTTTTCTGCCAAGGTATTCCATGTAGTGATGGAATTTGGTTCCAAGGAATTTAGCCAGCTCTTGGCTCTATCCCTTAGAGAATAAGGAAATAGCCTTAACCTAAAGGCATCATCAGTCACGCTAGGAATCTTGAAATTGTTAGCAACATCTAGAATTTGTCTTAAGTGCAAGTGTGGGTCTTCACGAGGAGAGCCTGAATATTGACCAATGGTTTGCAGCATTTGAAACATCAGAAGTTTGAACTTAAACTATGGTGCAGTGATATCTAGTCTCACAATACCAGTGCTCATGGCAGCTGGATCAAAGACATCATAGTCTCTGATGTGGCGCGCCCTGTCATTGGCAATGCCAATGATGTCTTGCTCAGCTAAGAGACTTTCTGGCTGTGTCTCGTCTGATGATGATGACGAAGCTTCTTCGTTTGTCTCCACGTGCACTCCTCCCTCTGATTCAGCCACAGCTGATGTAGATGGATCTCCAGATGGTTGTTGAGAACGCAAAAATCTCCTTCATGCTCTTAGAATTCTTTTAGGTTCAGGATAATCACTGTAAACTGGTTGTAACGACCTGCACATGCAATAGCTTAAACCTGTTGTACCACCAAATCACAACAAAAATGTTAAAGGCTCAAATACAACCTTTAAACAAAAATAACAAATACAGTAGTTCAAAGTGTATCTTCCACTCCCCGCAACGACGCCAAAAACTTGTTGTCTGCTTTCTAAGTGTTTACTCTAATTAATTATTCTAAAGCAAAGGTGTCACATGCAAGTATACATGTATGTTTGATTACAACAAGTGATAAAATAAGAGATCATACCCACAGGGAGTGAACTTGATATAACTTTGAACTTTAAAGTATTCTATTCTTGTTTAAAACTAGCATGAGCAAGGTAACAAATAATAATAATGGTAACAGTAAGATCAACACACTACAAACTTAAAATCTAAATAAAGAAGGATAAGATATCAGAGAGAATGATTGATGAGGTGAGATCCATTAATAAATTACTGCTAAACAGTTTCCATGATGTGAAGTGTCGTGCCTCAAAAGGTCAGAACGTGATCTAGTGGTGTATTTCTACAACATCAAAACATACATAACTAGGGCAAGGGAACAAATATCTCAGTCTCACTTATAACCCTAAGATGTGTCTGGTTTTAGTTCTACAAAATCTTTATGGTCTCAACTTCTTATCTCTAAGTAAGTTGAATTAAGCGAATATCTCTATCCTACTTTGTTAACCACTTTTGTTATGAAATCAGCATGTTGTTGGATCTCTCTCAACCACATACTTGTACCTTTTTCTAAGTTGATCATTCTAAGAAGCAAGTATATAGCAATAAAAACACATAACAAAATAAGGCACTTAACAAAACATCATTTCAATGTAAAAACAACTTTATATTAACTTCACCTTGCTCATCAAATATAAGTTTAGCTCATAATGAGCTGAGTACAAACTACTGGAATGAAAATACAAGATGATATATTCTTAACAAAAATATAGAAAAGAAATGACAACCTAGTAATAACTTGAAGATCCTTTGCGTTGGGTAAACAACATCAGACCTCTGCAGTCACGATAGTTCCAAGCAGTAAGTACAGGACTGGATGAGAAGAAGAAATCTCTCTAATCATCTTAATCCTCAAAGTAACTAAACTAAAAACATAAAATATATCGTGTGCTCTCTAGCTTGCGGTCTCTCTTCAATGATGAACATGGCTTGCTTTTTATAGCCTTTGAGAATGAGAAATGGGAGTTGATGGGTCTTGGATCATGGGATTTTGATGGAAATAAGGTTCAGCCCGAATCAAATCACAAATAGCTCCAGCTGTCGCTTCTTTCTTTGTGAACAAGTTATCAAGGATAGACAACATTTGGAGACAAGGCGTCTTTGGAAGGCTGCTGCAGCAGGTAGTGGCACAGAGCAGGCGGTGGGTGGCTGGGTGTAGGATGCGATTTTACAGGCATGGTCCCCACTGTACCCTCCTTTGTCCTCTAGCTTCTTTGATCTTATCTTGATGCTTCAGCTCCTTCTTGACACGAACCTCTGGCACGTATGCCCTAGTGATAGACATTCTTCCAAGCTCTTGATGAAATTGCAATTGACAAATCTCATTTTCTTTCTTCCTCTTATCTCCATTTTGCTCAGACTATGTCTTGAGGTGTCACACCTCAGCTTGCCTTAATCTGAATTGCTTTAGGACCAAAAACACACAATAAACCATAAAAGGTACAACTAGTGCACTAAAGGCAAATTCATACTCAAACAAGAGAAATGCAAATAAATATAATTAAACCTAGCCAAATTAATACAGAAAATGGATCATTATGACACACTAAAATAGTGTTATCACCGAGATATTGCACTCAGTTACTTAACACTGGCCTTTCTATCAGTGGGGAATGAATATCTTGAGGCATTTTCCATTGGCCTCGAGCTAGCTTAAATATCTATTGGTTAAGGTGGGTCTCTTCCCCAAATGGGTAGAGGAAAATACAGTAGAAAAATAACACTAGATTAGGTGTGACACTTCTATTAGAGGAATATCATCTAGAAGATCGGATCTCCTAAGACCGTTGTTTCTAACTACGGGGCACACTCCTCCAATTCATCTATAAATGTGTTCTATCAAAAACTAAGAATCTAGAAGAAGTTTATCTCAATCGAAGATCCATAAGCAAGTGGACAGGCAGAAACAACCAACATAACCATACTCTTTGAGATGAGAAAAATAATTATAAGAGACCAATGGACTCTGGTGCAAGCTGCTACACGAGGTAATATATGTATCATTTCAATCTTGAGTAAAACTTATATTATCATGCATATTATCGTGTTTATTTTTATAACATAATTGTGGAAGACGTTATTTAGTATTATATGTATTATAGTCATATTGCAGAACCCCACACTCATCAACCAAAGATACCACCTTTAGGATTGTCTACGACTCTGATGTGATTCTCCTGATTGAAATCAGCATACCCACATGACGAAGAGACCACTTCAACGATGAAGACAACCAAGAACTTGATTCTCCCGATTTGATAGAAGAGGTCAGGGAGATGGCTTAGATTCAAGAACTTGCAGCAAAGAAAATAGCAGAGAGGAGGTATAATTCTAAGGTAATACCTATAACAATGTAAGAAAGCGACCTAATATTAAAACAAGTAGTGGGGGCGACATGGAAGGGCAAGTTATACCCCAACTTGGAAAGGCATTCTTGAGAATGGCATAAATTTTCCTACAGAGCATATAAGTTAGATATTCTTGAGGAATAGAAGTTTAGAGGACCTGGAATATTGTGAATTTAAGATGCTATTATAGTTTAATAGAGCCTATGAGTTAACCTTATGTAATTTTATTGTACTTAATAAAGCAATGACACTTAGAGTGGAACTCTTTTTCTTGCAAAGGCATGAGTCTTTAACGAGATTCCCTAAGTATCTTAATTAATTATGCATTATACGACAGGAAGATAATACAAGTATCAATATACGCTATCTGGACACAAGACTTTTAGAACCCTACATGAACTTTAAATACCATATAAGGTATTTGCCAGAACCCTACGGGGACTCTAAAGACCCTATGGGGTATTTTCTAGAACCTTATGGAGACTCTGAAGGCCCTACAAGGTATCCACCAAAACCCTAGGTCAACTTTAAATACCCTCTGGGGTATCCACCAAAATCCTACGACGATTCTGAAGAACTTACGAGGTATTTGCAAAAACCATAAGAGGACTCTGAAGCCCTATGGGGTATCTATAAGTGTAGATCCATGTTCCTGCAAGTATTACCATCATTTGGATTTTGATGATGACAACTGATGAAGAAATAATTTTCAAGATAACAACTCCATAGGTCAAATGGCTTGTGAACGTTGATAGTTCTCGGTGACAAGGGGAGTTACTTTGAACTATCAAAGTAAAGCTTATGGTGATGGCACCTGATGAAGAAGATATCTCAAACCTTATCAGTTAGAAAATTCAATTTAAAGTACTAAGTCATGGATATATCCAATAAGGGAACTTGACAATGTAAAGTTGTGAAAGTATGAAAGCTCTTCTAATCCTGCATGTCGCGTCTTAGAGTGATTAGTTAAAATGTATGAGGTCAAGAGCAAGTATTTATGTACTATGGAAATCACACTCGCACACAACTTTTTATAACCTTATCTATTTTATAAAATCACTTGAAAACCTCTCTAGAATTATGCAGAATTGATTAAGGAGTAATATTAAACAATTAGTGAAGTTTTTACCTTGTCTAATCAATTAAATACTTTTCCCACTCCATTAGAACTAGCTAAATGACCTCATAATCCATTAGAAAAACTTTTAACCAATTAATGCATATAGTCGTTTTAGGGTTTCCTTTTTTTTGGATTAGGGTTGCCATTTTTGAAGAGGTTTTAATCAATTATCAACTAGGGTTAATTGATTAAAACATTAAAATGATCCATGGATTATTTCCATTTTGAGGCAATTTTTTCCTATATAAAGGAGTTTTCTCCTCATTAATTTTACCATTGTAATTATGATTAAAAAACCTTATATTTCACTTATACTATCTCTATTTTCATTTTTTCTTTACACGAAGATTGTCATAGCGCCAAAAGATAAAAAAGTCCTCGTGAGAGTTTTTGTTGTAATTAAGGTTGTGCTTTATTTGTTGTATCCAAGAGCGTTATTCTCTTGTGGAAATTCTTTTGTAAAGGTTTCAAGTTAATCCCGTATAAAAACTTGGCTGTATGTTATTGAGCTTGTCGCATGTTAAAAGATTATTTGGTTCTTGAGCTCAAATTCTATTCCTCAGGGGGCATATGTCGAACTCGATGCTTTGACGGGTGTTATCCCACCAGTCCTCGGCCTCTTCTTCCAGCACTTGTTGTGCTTCAGAGCACCCCATCACCCTAAAAATCTTTTCAATCGCCTTGAGCCACTTTTGTGCGCTCGCCGGGTCATGAGTTCCTTCAAACTTCGGTGGGTTGTTCCTCTGAAACTTCTCTAATGCACGAAACTCATCAGGAGCATGGTTCCGAGCAAGAGCTGCAATAGCATCAGCAAGAGCACGCGTGTTATTTCCAGCCATTCTGTACAACACTCACCACGTCAGAAAGAAACGAATAATCGTTAACAAGTAACGACTAATAACAGACTGACAACATAAAACTTGGCCGGACAGACCGACCTGCTCTGATACCACTAATGTAACACCCTTCTACCCAACATACAATTTCAAGTAAAACATTTCACATTATCAGAGTAAAACAACATAAAGGGTGTCACACATATTCAAAGACATCATGTAAATATCATTGTCCTGTCGCGTAACACAGGTTACTCGTTCATCAATATCAAAATTAACAACTACGCAGCGGAAATCAACTTTTATTTTCAATTCCATAAAATACTTCATAATAAATATGTCCAAATAAGACACCATCATCAACATTAAAAAATTTCAGTCATAACTAAAAGAAATGAGGTTCACAACAATTTTCCCAACCCGATGTTACATGACACAGAGCAGGACACCTCTAACTAGACAGTAATAACGAAACACTCTAAAGCTACTTCCTTCGTCACCTCGTAGCTATTCTTGGTTATCTGCAAGTTACCCACATAAGAGGCAACATTTCCAAGCAGGCAGGGTGAGAAAACATAATTCATTATAGTAATACAAAGACATGGAAAATAAATAATTAAGCAACAACAACATCAGAATCATCATCAACAATTATTCACAATACAAACTCAACTACTTCATAAAATGCGATGTCAAACATAATGGTATGCAAAGGATGCATGTGGTACCGATTTTTCTCCATGCGATGGACACTGGCCATCAACCCTCCACAAGGGAGCACAACATAACAACATATCACTTCAATCTGCACTATGGGATTGAAGCTACCAATAGGCCGAAGCCCCAACATACAAAAATTCCATGAAATGCAATGATGCTAAACTCCTCATTTCATCCAAATATCAACATGTGCATCATTCATTTCATTTGCAACAATATTCATCATAAAATTCATATTTTATCATCCATACAACGACAAAGCAACGAGACAGCAAAGATCAGCACAAAAAACATCAAAACAGCAAAAACGGAAAATACTCAGTAGCCTGACACGGCCGCTCGTGTCCAGTGACACGGCCCGTGTCAGGAGACCTACACGAAAAACCCAAAACAGAAAATTTTTCAGCAGGAACAGAGACCTGACACGGCCGCCCGTGTCCTGTGACACGGCCCGTGTCAGAAGCTCTGTAACAAAATTATTTATTTTCTCCAACCAGTAGGCTGACACGGGTGCCCGTGTTGTGTGACACGACCCGTGTCAGGATGCGACAAAACCCAACTTTTCCCGAAAAGTATTTTTTTCTGCGTTTTTGACTTCGATTACCCCAAAAATCAGTTTTTCCCACGAAATTTGATAAAAAATACTCACAAAACACACATATAGCAATACATATCAATCAAATCCATCATATTTTCATCAAATTACTCATTCTACATCAACAATCATCAAAATCAACACAATTCTTACAATCCTTAATCTATTTATCTCCAATTCCTATAAAACTATAAGAAATTATGAACTCACCCCATACCTTAGAGTAATCCAAAGCTTTTTCCTTCTTCCTTTAAGATTCCTCTAGTAATCCTCAAGCCCTAGTTCTCCTTCTTCTCTCTTCTTCAGTATTTTCACAAAAGATACGACAAAAATGAGAAAATGATCGTTCTTTTCTTTGACTAACAAATCCCAACTTATGAACTTCCCATCCTATCCTTACTTACTTTCCCATAAGACCACCTTGCCCTTTCTCATTTTATTTTTAATAATAATAATAATAATAATAATATAAATAACACATGCTCATTTATTTTATTAAAATTATTCAAAACCACTCTTTCACTCCAAAATTCTCCAAAGTTATCAAATACCTCTTAATTCCTTCTAAATTAATTAAATAAATAATTAAATAATTGATATATATTTTTGGGTCATTACGACTCTCCCCTACTTTAAGAATTTTCGTTCTAAAAAATTACCTGAAGTAAACAGAGTCGAATACGACTCCTTCATCTGATCTTCGCGATCCCAAGTCCAACTATCACCAGCTGGTCCGCCCCACAGTACTTTCACTAAAGCAATCTATTTACCTCGCAATTGCTTCAATTCTCGACCATCAATCCTCACAGGCAAAGCTTCCACTGTCAGGTTATCCTTTACCTGCACATCATCCATTTGAATCACATGCGACGGATCCGGAATATACTTTCTCAACTGCGACACATGAATCATGCAAATTTGCAAGTGACGGTGGTAAAGCCACCCGATAGGCAACTTCTCCTATCCTCTGCATAATCTGATACGGACCAACAAAGCGAGGAGTGAGCTTTCTAGACTTCAAAGCTCGTCCCACACCAGTCATCGGAGTAACTCTTAAGAACACGTGGTCTCCCTCTTGGAATTCCAGTGCTTTTCTTCTCTTATCATGGCAACTCTTCTGACGACTCTGCGACGTCTTCATCTTACCCCGAATCATTTTAATCTTCTCCATTGTCTCTTGAACAATCTCAGGTCCAAGTACAGAACTCTCTCCTGACTCACACCAACACAATGGAGTCCGACAACGTCTACCATACAACGCCTCATATGGAGCCATCCCAATAATAGCATGAAAACTATTATTGTATGTAAACTCGATCAATGGCAAGTGACTATCCCAAGATCCTCCTTGATCCAGCACACAAGCCCTCAACAAATCTTCTAAAGATTGGATTGTCCTTTCCGTCTGACCATCTGTCTGCGGGTGATAAGCGGAGCTCATCTTCAACTTGGTACCCAAAGCGTCCTGTAGACTCTTCCAAAACCTCGACGTAAACCGCGGATCTCTATCCGATATAATACTCGAAGGTGTTCCATGTAACTTCACAATTTCATCAATATAAATCTCAGCTAACTTCTGCATAGAATAATTAATCCTCATCGGCAAGAAATGCGCCGACTTAGTCAACCTATCCACAATCACCCATGTCGAGTCATTACCTCTTACAGTCTTCGGTAACCCAGTCACAAAATCCATGGAAATGCTATCCCATTTCCATTCAGGAACATTCAACGGCTGCATCATACCTGAAGGCTTCTGATGTTCAATCTTGGACTTCTGGCAAGTCAAACATGCCTACACAAATTCAGCGACATCCCTTTTCATACCTGGCCACCAAAATAATCTACGCAGGTCTTGATACATCTTCATAGCACCAGGATGAATACTCAATCGACTTCTATGTCCTTCCTCCAAAATACTCTTTTTGATTCCAGAAATATTCGGAATACATACTCTATCTCGAAATCTTAAAACTCCATCTTCACCAATTCGGAACTCACCTCCATTACCTTGATTAATCTTCATTAACTGGTCCACTAACTTCAAATCAGATTTCTGACCTTCTCGAATTTCCTCCAAAATTCCACTAGTCAGCTTTAGCATGCCCAATTTCACACTATCAGCGGTCGTCTCACACAACAAACTCATGTCTCTGAATTGCTCAATCATTTCAAGTTCTCTCACCATAAGCATCGAAATATGCAATGACTTTCTACTCAAAGCATTAGCCACTACATTTGCTTTACCGGGATGATAATTCAAATCGAATTCAAAATCCTTTAATAATTCTAGCCACCTTCTCTGCCTCATGTTTAACTCTTTCTGATCGAACAAGTATTTCAAACTCTTATGATCACTGAATACCTCAAATTTTGAACCAAAAAGATAATGCCTCCAAATCTTCAGCACAAATACTACCGCAACCAACTCTAAGTCGTGTGTAGGGTAATTTCGCTCATGGACTCTTAACTGCCTAGAAGCATAAGCAACCACTTTACCATTTTGCATCAAAACTCCACCAAGGCCCATCTTTGAAGCATCACAATAAACTACAAAGGACTCATTCGGGCCTGGCAAAACCAACACCGGAGTAGTTGTCAATTTTTTCTTCAGTTCCACAAAACTTTCCTCACAAGCGACATCCCATACATACGCTTGTCCTTTTTGAGTCAATTGCGTCAACGGCAAAGCCAACTTAGAAAAACCTTCAATGAATTTACGATAATAACCAGCCAATCCAAGAAAACTACGAATCTCCGTAGCAGACTTCGGAGTCTCCCACTACAACACCGCATCAATCTTTGAGGGATCCACAGAAATTCCACCACTTGAAATCACATGGCCTAGGAAACTCACTTCCTTCAACCAGAACTCACACTTTGACAACTTAGCATACAATTTCTTTTCCCTCAACACTTGTAACACAACCTTCAAATGTTCTGCATGTTCTTCTTCTGATTTAGAATATACCAAGATGTCATCTATGAAAACCACCACAAACTTATCAAGATATTCATGAAAGATCCTGTTCATATACTCCATGAACACACCAGGCGCATTAGAAACTCCAAATGGCATCACCGTATATTCATAATGACCATACCTCGTTCTGAAAGCTGTTTTCGGAATATCATCAGCCTTAACTCTAATCTGATGATAAACAGACCTCAGATCAATCTTACTGAACACACAAGCACCTATGAGTTGATCCATTAAATCGTCGATCCTTGGAAGCGGGTACTTATTCTTGATGGTCACCTTATTCAGCTGCCGATAATCGACACACAATCTCATACTACCATCTTTCTTCTTAACAAACAACACCGGAGCACCCCACGGAGAAACACTAGGACGAATAAACTTCTTTTCTAATAATTCTTCTAGTTGTTTCTTCAACTCACTCAATTCTGAAGCAGACATCCGATTAGGGGCCATCGACACCGGACTCGTACCTGGTATTAAATCCACTTCAAACTCAATTTCGCGTTGTGGAGGTAAATCACTTATATCTTCAGGAAACACATCTCGAAACTCACAAACCACCGACAACTCAACACTGACGGCTTCACCATCGACTTACAACAATGCAAACACTGCGAACATCAATGCTTCATCTAATAAAAGTTCATCCACTTGCTTAGCAGATAAGAACATCAGTTCACCATCCTCACCTAACTCTGGAAACTTCACAGCCTTGCTATAACAATTAATATGAATGTAGTTGAACTCCAACCAGTTCATACCAAGGATAACATTGATTTGGTGCAAAGGTAAGCACATCAAATTCTTCTCAAAGATTGTCAAAGGACACTTCAAACAAACAAGCATGGTAGTCACCAAACCATTAGCCGGAGTCTCTATTATCATACTACCATTCATGTTAGACAAATTCAAACCCAATCTAGTAGTACACTCAAGAGAGTTAAATGAATGCATAGCTCCAATATCAATAATAGCAATTAATTCAACTTTGTTAATAAAACGAGTACCTCAAATCAAGTTGTCCTTCTTGGGAACTTCTGAGCCAGCCAAAGTAAACACTCTTCCCATAGTCTGGGCAGTAGTAGTAGACTTCTTAGGTTTCTGGCATTGAGTACTGATATGCCCCTGTTCACCACTGTTGAAACAGGTCGGACCCTCATTCGGACAATCACCAATTCTATGCCCAGTCTTACCACAAAGGTAACATCTCAGAACTTTGTTAGTACACACATCAGCTTTGCGACCTGCCTCTCCACACTTATAGCACTTAGTAGGTGTATTAACGGCTCCCCTACTTGACTTCTTCTCATCTGATACCTTCTGTTTCCCTTTATCACCTGGGGTCGCATAAGGTTTTCCTCTGAACTGACCCTTATCTTTCTTTTCACTTAGCTATTTGTAGTGAGCAGATCGAGCTCGACTATCTTCATCATAGATTCTACTCTTATCCACCAGTTCCGCATACCTGCGAATCTGTTGGCATCCAATCCCTTGCTTAATCTCTGGTCTTAGCCCATTCTCAAACTTGAGACACTTATAAAGTTCAGCATCTGCACGGTTGTAATAAGGACAAAACTTCACAAGCCTCTCAAATTTGGTAGCATACTCAGCCACAGTCATATTTCCTTGTTTCAATTCAATGAATTCCACTTCCATCTTACCACGAGCATCTTCAGGAAAATACTTGCCCATAAACTCTTGCTTGAACACATTCCAAGTCACCACAGTGCCAACATCTTCCAGCCTCTGACAGGTGTTATCCCACCAGTCCTCGGCCTCTTCTTCCAGCACTTGTTGCGCATCAGAGCACCCCATCACCCTAAAAATCTTCTCAATTGCCTTGAGCCACTTTTGTGCGCTCGCCGGGTCATGAGTTCCTTCAAACTTCGGTGGGTTGTTCCTCTGAAACTTCTCCAATGCACGAAACTCATCAGGAGCATGGTTCCGAGCAAGAGCTGCAATAGCATCAGCAAGAGCACGCGTGTTGTTTCCAGCCATTCTGTACAACACTCACCACGTCAGAAAGAAACAAATAATCGTTAACAAGTAACAACTGACAACAGACTGACAACACAAAACTTGGCCGGACAGACCGACCTGCTCTGATACCACTAATGTAACACCCTTCTACCCCACATACAATTTCTAGTAAAACATTTCACATTATCAGAGTAAAACAACATAAAGGGTGTCACACATATTCAAAGACATCATGTAAATATCATTGTCCTGTCCCGTAACACGGGTTACTCGTTCATCAATATCAAAATTAACAACTACGCGACGGAAATCAACTTTTATTTTCAATTCCATAAAATACTTCATAATAAATATGTCCAAATAAGACACCATCATCAACATTAAAAAAATTCAGTCATAACTAAAAGAAACGAGGTTCACAACAATTTTCCCAACCCGATGTTACATGACACAGAGCAGGACACCTCTAACTAGACAGTAATAATGAAACACTCCAAAGCTACTTCCTTCGTCACCTCGTAGCTATTCTTGGTTATCTGCAAGTTACCCACATAAGAGGCAACATTTCCAAGCAGGCAGGGTGAGAAAACATAATTCATTATAGTAATACAAAGACATGGAAAATAAATAATTAAGCAACAACAACATCAGAATCATCATCAACAATTATTCACAATACAAACTTAACTACTTCATAAAATGCGATGTCAAACATAATGGTATGCAAAGGATGCATGTGGTACCGATTTTTCTCCATGCGATGGACACTGGCCATCAACCCTCCACAAGGGAGCACAACATAACAACATATCACTTCAATCCGCACTATGGGATTGAAGCTACCAATAGGCCGAAGCCCCAACATAAAAAAATGCCATGAAATGCAATGATGCTAAACTCCCCATTTCATCCAAATATCAACATGTGCATCATTCATTTCATTTGCAACAATATTCATCATAAAAATCATATTTTATCATCCATACAACGACAAAGCAACGAGACAGCAAAGATCAACACGAAAAATGTCAAAACAACAAAAATGGAAAATACTCAGTAGCCTGACACGGCCACCCGTGTCCAGTGACACGGCCCGTGTCAGGAGGCCTACACGAAAAACCCAAAATAGAAAATTTTTCAGCAGGAACAGAGGCCTGACACGGCCGCCCGTGTCCTATGACACGGCCCGTGTCCTATGACACGGCCCGTGTCAAAAGCTCTGTAACAAAATTATTTATTTTCTCCAACCAGTAGGCTGACACGGGTGCCCGTGTTGTGTGACACGACCCGTGTCAGGATGCGACAAAACCCAACTTTTCCCGAAAAGTGTTTTTTTTTTTCCGTTTTTGACTTCAATTACCCCAAAAGTCAGTTTTTCCCACGAAATTTGATAAAAAATACTCACAAAACACACATATAGCAATACATATCAATCAAATCCATCATAGTTTCATCAAATTACTCATTCTACATCAACAATCATCAAAATCAACACAATTCATACAATCCTTAATCTATTCATCTCCAATTCCTTTAAAACTATAAGAAATTATGAACTCTCCCCATACCTTAGAGTAATCCGAAGCTTTTTCCTTCTTCCTTCAAGATTCCTCTAGTAATCCTCAAGCCCTAGTTCTCCTTCTTCTCTCTTCTTCAGTATTCTTCACAAAAGATACGACAAAAATGAGAAAATGATCGTTATTTTCTTTGACTAACAAATCCCAACTTATGAACTTCCCATCCTATCCTTACTTACTTTCCCATAAGACCACCTTGCCCTTTCTCATTTTATTTTTAATAATAATAATAATATAAATAACACATGCTCATTTATTTTATTAAAATTATTCAAAACCACTCTTTCACTCCAAAATTCTCCAAAGTTATCAAATACCTCTTAATTCCTTTTAAATTAATTAAATAAATAATTAAATAATTGATATAGATTTTCGGGTCGTTACAACTTTCTCCTTGGATAACATCTTTAAATTCGTCCATAATTAATGCATAATCTATTGGATATTTGATTTGCTCCTTGAATATCGCCAACAAGATTTGATTTTTTTTAATTTAAATCTAACAAATCACCTAATCATATTGTTAAATTAATAACAATAAAATCTTTAACAAATCTTCTTCAGAACATACTCTAAAATGCAACATTCTAGCGCTTGTTACACAAGGCCCAAATGTGGTACCAACATGTTAGAGCGTCGCGCCCAACATGTGTCCTATATGCAGCTTCATATAACTTTATTAAGTTAGACCAATCTTGAATGCTTGGAAACTTCTCCAAGTTGTTGTTTTGCTAAAATGCAGTCAATCCAAAAGGTCAATCCAATAGAAACAACAATCCCCCCCTTTGAAAAATTATGGAAAAACAACTTTTCAAGATGAATAACACGTCTTCCATGAGAACAAGTGACAACCAGTAGATGTACTGGATCTTCGAAGCATTTCAGCAGCATTAGCTTCCATCTATCAAAGTTAAGCACCAACATCAGCAGAAGCTAGGAGCATCGAAATTCAAATGCTTACATATAATCCATCTAGTTGCTCCAAACCAAACAAAAAACCATGCAATCATTCATAGACTTAGTCATTCATGAATCTAGTATCACATAGTTAGTAACATACAATCCTATTAATTAACATATATAAGTATGCAATCATTCACATACTTAGTCATGCACACAAAATCATTTAGTACTTGATATTATATTATGCAATGAATACTACTAACACTGATAGATTTGTTTTCACAAATACAAGGACCAGGACTAGATGTCCTGCCCGATGCTCCAGCATGGAGCTCAACATTAGCACTTTCCTAGATGGATAGTACTAAACAAAAACTTGTTGCCTATGCAACACTTATTACTCTCCCTTTTTTTGCCATAATTTGGCAAAGGCATGAAATAATAATGATCTTTAACAAATTACCAAAAGCTTATTATACATCAGTGTTCCAAAAGAAATCTCATGCATTCTTATTCGTAGATCCTTCTTCTTCCTCAGTTCCTATTTCCTTTGTCAATAGAGGAAACCTTGATTCTGCCTACTCAATTAAGAGTTGCAGATGGAATTTTCATAAAATTTCTTCTATCTTGCACCTTTATAAATTCCTTGATCAACTTGTCATTGATAGAACTATCATTAGTAATAGTCTTTATTAGTACATCAACTTTCATGCTTTCTTTCTAATTAAAAGCTTCTTCTCTTAGCTTCCCTTCAGCATCAATATTTATTTAAAGATCATATTTCCACTTCTGAAAAATTGTTTAAGGATGGAACGACACATTATCCATGTGAGCATAGTAGACATCCACATGAAATCTCTTCTCTTCAACCTTTCTCCTTAAGGTGGACACAATGTCTTAGACCCTTGCTTTAACATTTCCCTTAAAATCTGTTGTTTGAACAAACTTGTTATCCTTTTCGAACTTAACCAGGGCACCTTGATCCTCCGTCAATAACATGTCACACAAGTTGTCTGGCTCATCCAGGTTGACACCTTAATCATTGATCATTTGGTTACTCCAAAATAGTCGAGTGCAAATTCTTTCAACATATGTACCTTGAGAACCACTGGAGTAGTTCTTCACTTGAGAAATAGGAAAACAACTTACAACTTCTTCCAAGCTCAACTCAAGGTTAGGCTGCATCTGATGAACCATATGTTCCACCATGTTGTATGATAGTACATCAACAGACATGAGAGCTCTCAAGATTCTCATTTTCTTTCATAATGACTTCCTCCAACAACTGAACCTCCTCTTCAAATGTCAAAGCTTCTCTTGGAAGCATCCTATCAAGGGCTAGATACTTACACTTCACCATAATATCCTCATAAAGGAGTCGCAAGTTACAAATATCAGCACCTTCATTGATAGGTTCTGACCTATCACGAACTTCCTTGTTCATATTGACAACATCATCAATGTGGTCATACCTTTTATGATTTTTTTCATGAGTAGCCTCGTCACAAGACTTGGACAAAATCTTCATGGTCTTTTTCTACATGATGACAAAAGGTAAGTCTTCAACTTTCACATTCAAATTCATATTGAGTAAGGAAATTTGATCATCCATATAGTTAGGTTTGAGATTTAGGATACATGATAGTCTGAGTCTCAAACTGATGGCTCCAAAAGTATCAGCATTAATTATACTCCCATCTTCTCCAGCATGTAGCAACGGGTTACCTGATTTTTAAGTAACAACTTACTTCATAGAAAGACCATTGAGATCAACACCTTCACTATTATAGGGAGATAGATCATTTATAGATTGAGTGCCTTTGGTAAACAATCCACACTTCTTGTTGTTAGCATCACAAACTAGAAGTACACTTTCATCCTTACTTCTCACTTCTTCACCCCATATCTCCATATCTTTTACTGTATGTTCATGATTATTGAAATTCTGGTATCAGACGTGTGATGTTAAGGTACGATGTCACAACAACACACTCTGCACAATGGACAGAATAAACAGCAAAATAACACCAAGAATTGTTCACCCAGTTCGGTCTAACTACCTACGTCTGGGGGCTACCAAGCCAGGGATGAAATTCACTACTTGTAGAATTAATTTACAGACTCAACAACCCAGTTGACAATCTCCTAAAGTTAATCCCTACTAGTGACTTTCTACCTAAGAAACCACTTAGATAAGAGAACACTACTCAATCCCTAAAACAATACTCAATGAACAACCTCTTTGAGCAACCTTGATCTTACTTCACAGCTATGATCAAGTAATAACTCTCTATTGCTTCACAGCTTCTAAGAGAGGACAGAAAACGACTCAGCAATTCACCCTAGAATTCTGGATATACAACTCATACAAAATACTCAAGACACTCAGCATATGCTCTTGATCTTCTCTCTGTATTTCTGTACCTTTTCCTTTGGTCTTGTGCGCTTTAAATAGCAACCTGAATTGGACTTGGACCTGCTACAATATCTGACCTGATTTGTTATTTAAAACTGAATATTTAAAACAGATTTTTTCCTAAAATCTTTTCAAATCTTCAACCTTTTAAATCTCCTACAAATCTGCACCAGATCTCCTATGCAGCAGAAAATATCTATCCCAAGATATTCGTATCCAATGAGACAGCTTGCTCTCCACAATTCCAGCTAACACGCAACCCTAACAACATCACCTGATGTTGTTAAATCTACAGATCTAATGTCACAACATCGCCATGTGACATCAGACATCCAACTTCAGCAAATTAAATACTTAACACAACCCAGTGTTAAACCTCAATGTTGCAACATCAGCACCTTGACATCAACATTGAACATCCTTTGTTTTACCAAAATTCCAGCCAATCCAAGAACTAACAATCTCCCCCTTTGGCTAATTTTGGCTAAAACAAACTCTGTACTTTGCACCTTCAGAGACTTTAGCAGCGGAAAAACTTTAATCAATGATCTTGAAACTCCAAGCAGCAGCATCATACTTCAACATCATAAAAACTTCATTATGGACTTTGCTTCACAAAAACTCTGCTGCAACACCATCTTTAACAGCAACAATTTTCAACAATGTTGCTCCCCCTTAATACAAAAACCAGCATACCAGTTGTTCAGCAGATCAGCAAATACTCCCCCTTAATTTCTACACTTCTGAACTATAACAGCAGCAATCAGCTACATCCTTAGCAGCATATACCTTGACTTCATTCCTTAGCAACATTTGAAATTTGTACTCTAAGATACTCTTGGTTCACTTGGCTATTTCTCCCCCTTTTTAGCCACAATTAGACAAGCTTTAATAAGAAGCCCTACTAACTACAGTCAGTACACCCTAGCTCTCATTGTTAGCCTCACAGTTAGTAACCAGGCAAAACAAATCATAGAATAGAAAAACATACACGGGTGCATATAACAACACAATATTCAAATTACATAACCGGCACATTAAGTGCTGAAACAAAGACAGAAAATAAACTACAACTACTAATCAAGAGAAATAATACAAGCATTAATCATCTGAGCTGAGATCATCATCTTCTTCATCTTGTTTTGGACTGTCATTGTCAGACTCATCTGTCTTATCAGCAACTACATTCTCACTTTCTTTTTCCTTCATCTTCAGGGACATAAGTAATTTTTTAATCTTGTTCTTCCTTTCAATGTTTACTCTGATGACTTCCTCTAGTTCTTTGCAGGCTTCCTCCAGTTCAGAAATCATATCAGTCTTGACATGAGTATGATTAGTAGATGTTGAGGCAGATGCTTTGACATTATCAGCAACATGTCTTCCTTTAAATAGCTTCTGATGAAACAACAATCCAGGCTTCCTTCTACTCACACTATCATCCTGATTAAGAATCCCAGGATCCTGAGACAGAATTATCCCACAAATGAGGGATGGAAATGCAATAGGCAATTTCACAGCTCTTGTTGCAGCAGGCTTGATAGTCTGATTGTAGATGTAAGATCCATAATCAATTAGTTTCTTTGTTCCAATGGCATAAACTAATTTTCCCAGTCCAGCAGAAACAGAGGTCTTGTGATTAGTGGGAACCTAGTTAACCGCACCTATTCTATGAAGTAGAGCATATTTCACACTCAATAAACTTGCTGACAACTTTCCTCTTGAAGGCCAAACTTCAACCTGATCAGATGTGATCTCTTTGCAGATAGCATTATTAGAAACTTCTAATTCTCCATCATCTTCCTCACTTCTTCCTAAGTAGGCATTGATCACCTTAGGAGAGAACCAGACACACTTACCCCTGACGGTAACTCTTCTGAAGGTTAGGCTTTTGCTATTATCAATAGACTCAGGGATATTCACTATAAATTCTCTGACCAGTCTATCATAGCAACTAGACAATCCTGACACATTCCTTATGAGACCAGCAAACTTAATTAAATCTACAATTCTAGTAGACTCTAAGTCATCACCTACTAGCTCTCTTTCCAGAGCTATCCTTCGTTGGCTCACACAGTTCCACATGGATGCACTTCTGGCACAGTGAAATGAGATGTTATCAGGTACTTGATCAGCAGCTCCTTTCATCACAGGGTTGATGTCTTGAACATCACACTCTGAATCTGATTCTTCCCTGATTTTCCTCTTCTTGCCAGACCTGGCAACGTTGCTCCACGACTTGGGAGAGTCTGCGACTGAAGTCCTTTTCTTATCCTTTACCATATCTTCATTAGGAAGGGACTCCACTCCTTTTCCTTTCCTATCCTCACTATCAGATGAGTCCTCAACATCTATAACCTCAACCTGATCCTTCTCTTTACACCTGTGACTTTCATTCCACTGGGATGATGTTCTGACATTAAAGAAGACATTAGTATCTTCAAGATCTTCTTCTTTATTACCACTTTCAGCGTCTCGAATCACCGTCAAGGCCATTTGTTGAAGATTTGTGTCCTCACTTTGAGAGTCTACCTGTTCAACAGGCATTTACCTTAATGGGACAAAAATCCCTTTCACCCGTATTCCCTTCTCAAGAATTTTGGTGGCAATCTGCTCCAAATGCATGTCCACATCATACTTCTCCTCAATAGCTTGAGAGGACGATGACCTAGTTTTAGGTTTATTCAGCTTGGTTGAACGTTTAGAGTTACCTGAGTCTGGAAGTGCCATATGAATGTGTTCTTTGTCACCAAGTTCTTTTTCCGAAGAAACCCTAGTTCGTACTTGTGCAGGTCTTTGAGAATCAGAGTTCTTGGATGGGGAAGACATCGTTCCTTTGTAACAAACTAGGTTTAGAGAAGATTTTTCTATTCTGTTGAGGGAGATGAACCGTTGAGACGAAAACTCTTTGATGAATCTTGATACAGAATCAATGTGGCAAGGCGCCTGATTTTGAGTCCCTCTTAAAGACCAATTACTAATTTTCTCCCTCCATAAAGACTTTCCTTTTAAAAAATTCACATCAGAAATCATTAACTCTGAGTGACCTTTCAGCATCCTGACGTCATAGTCTGATGTTATAACATCAACTTGAGCATTATTAGTTGAATTACCTTCAAGAGAAATCCAGTGATAGCAGTTATCTTTGGTTCTGGCACCCTTCATAACAACCTGATTATGCTCATCAGAAACCACACACTCATTTTTGGTGTAGTTCACTTTGTACCCTTCATCACATAATTGGCTTATGCTGATCAAATTTGCATTTAAACTATTGACCAATAGAACATTATCAAGTTCAGGTCTACCATCACCTTTCACTTTTCTAACTCCTGCAACTACACCTTTCTTGCCATTGCCAAATATAACCTCATGAGAGGGACAATGACTGACTTCAACTATTAGAGTTCTGAATCCAGTCATATGCTTTGAACATCCACTGTCAAAGTACCATGTATCCTTATCAACCTGGCTATCTGAGGTGTGGGCTAAAAGACATTTCACCTTCTCCTTAGGAACCCATTGTTTAGCAACTTTAGGTCTGACCTCATTGGGTTTGCTTTGAGGAGCAGATTGTGGATAACCATGCAATTTAAAACAAGAGTACTGCATATGTCCAAACCTTCCGCAATAGAAGCATCTTACTCTGTCATCTCTAAAGTGGTTAAATCTTTTGCCACTTTGATGATAATGCTGTGGCTGCCACCCATAATGTCTTCTTCTTCCATAGTTGGAATATCTTCTTCTGTACTGATGATGCTGTCTCCTATGGTGATGAGGCTTCCTTCTTCCATAGTAATGAGGCACAACATTGTTGTATCCACATCCATATCCATACCGGTTTCCCCGATGTTGAAACACCTGATGAGACATATTCTGTTTGAACCTTGCAGCTTGCATGCTCTTGTGATATTGGGGAGGCATATACTGACTAGATCCCTACATCTTCCTTTGATGAGGACCATTCCTTTTCTCAACATTCTGAGGCTGAACAACCCTCTTAGGGGTAGGATCCTGTCTCTTTGTTTGAGACTTTGGTTGGGACACCTCCTCCTTTGCTCCTGAGGTGCTTGCCACATATCCTATACCAGACTTATCACCAGCAACCTTTTCTGTCTGAAGGACCTTATCAAGTGTGTCTGTACCACAGCTCAGCATCCTAATAGACTTGGTCATTTGATCAAGGTGAGCTCTAACTAGTACAACTTCATTTTCCAGATAAGCTTTTTCATTCTCAAGTTGAGCAATCTGTTGCTTGTGGCACTTGTTTTCTTGATAAATCTCACCACTTTTTAAACACAACTCTTGATAAGTAGATGCTAATTCCTCATACGTTATTTCTCCATCACTAGAATCATCATCAGAAACAACAGTTCCTGTTAAAGCTCTAACATGCTTTGCTGACTCACCTTCACTTTCACTATCAGAGTCAGTCCAGGAAACTGTCATGCCCTTCTTCTGCTTTTTCAAGAAGGTGGGACATTCTTTCTTGACACGTCCATACCCTTCACACTCAAAGCACTTAACTCCTTTGTCTTGGGTAGTTTTCTCTT
This sequence comes from Lathyrus tuberosus, assembly GCA_022829125.1. NCBI lineage: Eukaryota > Viridiplantae > Streptophyta > Magnoliopsida > Fabales > Fabaceae > Lathyrus > Lathyrus tuberosus. Next base: position 3,944,186 of record JALAZF010000091.1, on the reverse strand, counting down.
CATCCTTCTCTTTTGACTTGCTGGTGTCAGAAGATATGTTCTTGACATTAGGCCTGGAGTTATTATTCATTCTCTTGAACACTTTGTTGAACTATCTTCCCAACATAACTATGGCCTGAGATAGATCCTCCTGGGATTCAGAACTCTTTCCTTTTTCTTCTTCATTATTTGACACCAAGGCTATACTCTTTGGCTTCTTTTCTGGTTCTTCCTCATTCAACCCAAGCTCAAAAGTTTGAAGAGATCCAATGAGCTCATCAACTCTTATCTTGCTGATGTCTTGTGATTCTTCAATGGCAGTTACCTTCATCTTATACTTCTTAGGAAGGGACCTAAGGATCTTCCTTACAAGCTTTTCATCTGACATTTTCTCACCAAGAGCACTGGATGCATTAGCCAGCTCCAGAACATTCATGTGGAAGTCATGAATAGTCTCATCTTCCTTCATCTTCAGGCCTTCAAATTTTGATGTTAAAATCTGAAGTCTTGACATTTTAACTCTAGATGTACCTTCATGAGTGGCCTTCAAAATATCCCACGCTTCCTTAGCAACCTCACAGGTATTAATTAACCTGAAGATATTCTTATCCACTCCATTGAAGATTACATTTAGAGCTTTGGAATTTCCAAGGGTGAGCTCATCTTCCTCCTTGGTCCACTCTTCTTCAGGCTTTAGCATAGAGGTGCCTTCCTTATCTTTGCCAGCATCATCTTTGTCACACAAACCAGGTGCTTTCCACTCTTTAATAATGGCCTTCCATGCCCTGCTGTCCAAGGATTTTAAGAAGGTAGTCATCCTTGGCTTCCAATAATCATAATTGGATCCATCCAAAATAGGGGGTCTGTTGACGAATCCTCCAACTTCTTTGTCCATCTTTACACCAGAAAGTAACTTCCCTAGATCTCACCCAGAGACAGACAGGATGCCTGCTCTGATACCAATTGAAATTCTGGTATAGGACGTGTGATGTTAAGGTGCGATGTCACAATAACACACTCTACACAATGGACAGAATAAACAGCAAAATAACACCAAGAATTGTCACCCAGTTCGGTCTAACTACCTACGTCTGGGGGCTACCAAGCCAGGGATGAAATTCACTACTTGTAGAATTAATTCACAGACTCAATAACCCAGTTGACAATCTCCTAAACTTAATCCCTACTAGTGACTTTCTACCTAAGAAACCACTTAGATATGAGAACACTACTCAATCCCTAAAACAATACTCAATGAACAACCTCTTTGAGCAACCTTGATCTTACTTCATAGCTTTGATCAAGTAATAACTCTCTATTGCTTCACAGCTTCTAAGAAAGGACAGAAAACGACTCAGCAATTCACCCTAGAATTCTGGATATACAACTCGTACAAAATACTCAAGACACTCAACCTATGCTCTTGATCTTCTCTCTGTATTTCTGTACCTTTTCCTTTGGTCTTGTGCGCTTTAAATAGCAACCTGAATTGGACTTGGACCTGCTACAATATCTGACCTGATTTGTTATTTAAAACTGAATATTTAAAACAGATTTTCTCCTAAAATCTTTTCAAATCTTCAACCTTTTAAATCTCCTACAAATCTGCACCAGATCTCCTATGCAGCAGAAAATATCTATCCCAAGATATTCGCATCCAATGAGACAGCTTGCTCTCCACAATTCCAGCTAACACGCAACCCTAACAACATCACCTGATGTTGTTAATTCTGCAGATCTAATGTCACAACATCGCCATGTGACATCAGACATCCAACTTCAGCAAATTAAATACTTAACACAGCCCAGTGTTAAACCTCAATGTTGCAACATCAGCACCTTGACATCAACATTGAACATCCTTTGTTTTACCAAAATTCCAGCCAATCCAAGAACTAACAATTATTAACAACATCTTCATTGGATACAATAGTATCAACTTCAACAGCCTCATGATCATCATTCTCCTTTTGTATTTAAGACTGTGTCATCGTATCATACAGAATGTCTGGCACATCATTGTCATCAATATGAATTCCCAAATTGGATTTTCGGGTTTCTTCACCAAAAGACATCTGAATGACGTGATGATTCTCCACAGGCCCATACATGTGAGGGACATTAAACAAAATTCCATCAGTAGCTAGATCAGATTTTTCAACAAGAGGAATGTTATGGAGTGCAATATCTGAAACATATTTCTTGACGTGCAACTTGAGATTGGACTCTAAGACACCAATTTATGCTTCACCAAACTCACTATCATGATTTTGGTTAATCAGAACTCCATTCTTATGAGAAGGTATCCCGAAATTCCTCTTCTCATCCAGCTTCTTCTTCTGAACCACTATTGGTTATTCAATGTTGGGAGGACTTCTAGATTGACCCTCAGCCTCCCTTTCAATACAGCTCCTTGCACGAGTCTCATAAATCCCATAAGTGGCAATTCTTCTTAAATCTTGAGTTTTGGTATCCCCTTGACATCATCTTCAGATATGATCTCCTTCACGCTCTTAACCTTAGATAAGGGTTGAGAAATCCACATAAAACAATTGTCTTTAGATCTTAAGCCTTTCATTAACACAACTTAATCCTTGCTAGAGGCAATACATTCTGACTTGTTGTAGCCAACATCCAGACCTTGATCACATAATTGACTTATGCAGATCAATTTAAAAGTTAATCATTCTACTAGCAGCACACCATCAAGACATGGTAAATCTAGACTCATCATCTTGCCTATTCCCTTGATTCTTCCTCTAGTTCCATCACTAAATATCACATACTTATTAGAATAAGGCTTTAACTCTTCAATATAGCTCCTTTCACCAATCATATGTTGTGAACATCCATTATCAAAATATCAATCCTTTATAAAAGAATCTCTAAGAGGAACATGAGCTAAGAGACATTTGACAATTTCCTTGGGTTTCCACACTTTCTGAGCTTGAGTTTTGTTCCCTTTTTTCCTTTGGACTTTGGCTGACTATAATACTGAGGATATACATAAAGTTTATAGAAAAGGGTCTTATATGACCATATTTACCACAATGGTGACACCTCTTTGCATAGTTCTTGTAACCCCTGTGTTTAAGGCGCACATGTTGAACACGGTGATAAGACACGTGGTCCAACATCTGAAACTCAGTCTTCTTCTTAGTGGGAAATTAGACCTTTGTGTTCATGTAACTATTGTTAAACCTTGTAGTCTTATTCTCCCCAATCTCTAATATCTCATCTAACATATCAGAACCACTGTTCAAAATACGAACAAATTTTATCAAGTTGTCAAGTTTGGATTTTAACAATGTGACTTCTTCTTCTAGTCCTGCAATGGTTGAACCAATCTTCTCTTTTTCTAGGAGTAGATAACTTATGGTCTTCTTTTGTTTCTCTTCTCTTAAGAACTATTTCTTCCATTCAGTGAGCAACTCTCTATCAGTTTTAACAAGATCTTCTGCTGATATCTCTTCATCACTAGACTCACTGCAAGAGAACTTATGGTCTTCTTTTATTTTTATTCAGTTAGTTATTTTCTAAATAAACACTAATTTGACACATTCATGATGTGAAGGTTATAACTTGAGCTACATGAATCATATTGACGCATTCTAATATGCATTGGAAAGCTGAGAAGATAAGCTACAAGTTTTATGTTAAAGTCAGAAGCAAATTCAGAGTGTAAAAGAGTCGAATAATTCATTTTCAATTCAGACTTAAGAAAATACAAGAAAATACTTAGATTTTAGGTCGGTGCTCTTAAAGCCCAATTTTATTTATTAGTTATGCTAAACTCAACATTAGGGAAAAGGGACACTTTTTAGGAATTAGAGAGAGCATTAGGATTACATGGAAAACTAAACTCCCAGGTTAATCTAGTATTTCAGAATTTCATCAAGACTTTGAGGTTATTATATTATTCAATTTTTATTCAATTTCTTTCAATCATGTTCTGTGTATTCTTGTTTGCTTAATTCGAGTTTTATAGAATATGTTTGATTGAATTTGATCGATGCATGTTCCTTAAATTCGCATGTTAACTTAGCTTCACTACTACAAAATGCGCAAACAGCAATGCCCGGTTTACAACGGTTTCATATACACCATTGTAATAGGTTAAAATTTTCGCGCCCAATGAGTAGCTAGATTTATAAACAGTAATTTAATGACGGTTGTTGATCTTACCGGCTAATCAGAACCTGAAGTGGGCCAGAGACTATGTCTGCGATGCTGGGTTTAAAAGATGAGGAGGGGAGTGTACCTGCAACGCACTCCGATGCTAAAGTAAGAATCGGGAGAAGAGAAGGCAAGTACAAAGTGAGTATGTCTTAGGATGATTATTGAATACCTAACCCTCTCAAATGAGAGGCTTTTTATAATGCCCTCATCGCTTGGGAATTGGTCCCTACTTTTGGATATTCGCTCCCCAAGAATAGGTAACTGCCAGAAACTAGCCATTGAGACAGGCTGAGGTGCTCAGAAGTAGCCGTTGCTGCGAGCAAGGGTGTGGTCGCGGGCAAGGGCGTCGTGACTGTTTTCGGATGGTGGAACTGTGCGTGATGGGAAGAAATGTGACGAAGGGCAGTGTATCCTGGAGGTTAGATGGCCAACCTTCCTCAGTGGAGGGGCAGAGGAGAGAATGCTTCCTTTTGCCCTTAACTGGCAAGGCTTAGGCTATTGGGCCGTTTTGGGAGCATAAGTGGATTGGGTAATGCCTAGCCATTGGGCTAGTCCGGAACAAAAGCCCTCCAAGTCGTTGCTCCTGAGCATAGGAGTGATGACTTAAGGGCAGCCCATGCTCCCGAGGAGGAGTAGGCGTGGTCGACGCCTGTTACTGAGACAGGGTCGTTTCGTGGTGCTCGAGGGTACCTGTGCCCGCAGAACCCAAAATGTTGTCCCGCGTGCCTGACGAGCGGGGAGCCCTTGGTTGATGGAACTTGAAGGGATGGAGAGCCACGTGTGCATCGAGCCACGTGTTGCATTTAATATGTAATGATGGCTATGCTAGGGTCATGATGATTCCCCTACACCGCGTATGCTCATGTACGTGCCTCTGATCTGTCTATAAATAGAGGGAGGAAGTTTTCATTTTCACTTTTAGCTTCTCTCTCTTCTCTTGCTACTGATCTTTATCTTCGTCGTCCACCGCCGTTATACCGCCGCACGAGCAACGACCAGACTCTGCCGACCACCTATTTCCTCTCTTCGACCACGTAAGTTTTCTCATCCTCTTCTGTTTTATGCATTTTGATCCTTGTTTTGCTTAGATTGCATGTGGTTAGGATGAAAACTGGGTAGAGAAAGCGTGGTTTCCGGCGAATGTTGGTGGCTGGCGGTGGTTAGGCCATTTTCTGCTGCCGGCTCCGTCGTCGGAGCGTTAGGAAATTAGGGTTTTTGACGATTCTAGAACCGTTGCGACAACGAACGAGTTTGTCGCCGGTGGAACTTATGAGTTTTCCGGTGTACCCATGAGTTTTCTAGTGGACCTTCAACGGAATTCTGGGTAACGCACTGGGGAGGATCTCCTCGTGTGGGTTTAAGGGATTGCCATGAGAATCTCCTCGCGCCGTTGCTGTGCTGTTTGAGTAAGGGCTTAGGTCAGGGACGTTGTCCTCGGGCCTTCGTACGCCCTTTCACTTGACTAGCAGTGAAAGGGTGGATTTGATTTTGTCATCGAATTCACTTTTGTCCTATGCTTTTTAGGTAGAGGAGATGTCTCGCAATCCCGAGGACAAAGTTATGCTAGAGCGGGAGATGTCCGAGGAGAGCTTTTCGGAAGCCAGTAGTTTTGAGGAAACCACCACTCCCCGGACTGCTGGCGAAACCTCCGTTCCCAGTAATACCGGGGAAGAGTGGATTGCTGCTGAGCCTCGAGAGCATGCCTCCCTTTTTTCCTTCCATACTCGGGACTTCTTCACCACGGTGGGGGCCGAGGGAGACTGGTAGGTCCATTTCCCCGAGGAGGACGAATGAATATGCTCGGCTTACGGAGAGAGGTTCCCTATGTACGAGTTCGTTTTCAAGGAGATCGAGTTGAGATTGCCGTTCACGGACTTTCAAGTGACAGTTTTTGGGCACCTAAACTTGGCGCTCTCCCAACTACACCCAAGCACAATTGCCTTCATCCGAGCATTAAAGATTACATGCGAATTTTTGAAGATTGGATCCACTCTCCCCCTCTTCTTCACTGTCTTCCACCTCCAACGCCAGGTCGTGGGGAGGCAGTTTGGATGGGTTTCCCTGAAGCATGAGAGAAAATTGTTCAAGGTCTTCTCCGAGTACATTAGGAGGTTTATGGAGAGGTATTATATATTGGAGCCTGTGTCAGAGAGGGCTAAAGACTCCTCTTTCGTCTGGGAGATTTCAACAGACGAGAGCGGGGAGCTGATAAGTGCAGATTGTACCTATTTTTGTATATAAGTTTTGTTGTACTTATCATTACTTTTTGTCTATATCGGTTCAAATAAACCCCACTTTGTTTATAAATACGTTTACTTTACGTTTTAGTGTATATATTGCGTATTGTTTAAATATTACTTAGTTTAATTGATTTTTATCTCAATTTTGTAGGTAGGTAATAAAGGCTATCTTGCCATATTCTTGAAGAGCATTGAATAAGCTTTCCAATGCTTCCGACCGTGCGTAAATCGGAGTTTCGGTGAAGAAGTTGTGGCAAAAATAAGGACTGGTTTTCTGTCATGTTCGCACTGCGAACTGGCAGTGAGCATTCAATTTGCGAAGACCAGTGAAGGCCACAACGAAGGAGGCCAGAAAGAGACAGAGGAGAAACAAGCCAAAGTTTGCACTGCGAGCCAGTCAGCGAGCATTCGCACTGCGAACCAACGAAGGAAAGCAAAGGCGGTTTAGCAATCAGAGGCACTTAAAGTGCCATTTTTTGAGTCATTCGCACTGCAAATGATCATTCGTACTGCGAACTGTGCAGAATTTGCAATGTATATAGTTTATTTCAGTCATTATTTTTTAGAGGATGGTTTTAGGGATTCTTGCTCCAACTCCATCAAACTTCATTTTTTCAGTAGATTCGCTTAGAAAATAACTGTGGAGCATGCATACGGTTGAACCGGGGTGGATTGATCGTCGACCGGCTCCAATAATCCATGAGATGTTTGGTTCATTTCTCTTCTCCTTTGTGTTTTTCTTTATGCTTGGGTTGTGTATATGTATTTGCTGTAAACTCATGTATATTTGTCGCCCATGGCGTTATATAAAACTTGCTTTACAAATCTCTATTGGTGATTGTCTCTGATTTTTGCTTTATGCGCGAGGTTTAGGTTGCATTAGAGATAACCGTCGCAAATTTCGATTAGGGATGATTGTAAGTTAGTTTCTAGATTCTAGAAATAGATTTAGGGCTAACAATCTTCAATAGGCGTCGAAACTTAATGCCTCCGTGCCTTGAGCTAGCGTACGAAAGTATCGGCAATGGTAACACAGTTGTTCTCTCAACTTTGCGTTAGACATAACCTGTGTTGTGAGCTATGCTGGGTGATATTGAGGAGTATTGTAGGTTGAGTATAACTGGTCGGTAAGTTTAAGTTTGTGAGGAGTCGATTATGTGCACGCCGGATAAGTTTGTCTTGCTGAAGAATGAATTTATTTTTATGTTTTAATATTTACTTTTCTGTTTTCATGTTTTAAACCATTTTAATCCAAACTCATTAACGCGAGAGACTGTCGAACGACATTCTTTCCCTCGAACCGATCTCTGTGGACACGACATAAATCCTGAAGGGAATTCTTCCGAAAATAAATATTTTTGCTGCTTGCCCTATTCCGCACCCAACAGGAACCCCTCATCGACGAGCAGGGCAGATAAAGGGTCGTCGGTTGCTGAAGTTTCATTTCTCCTAGAGTGAGGACTACTTCGCCCAGGAGACCGAGGAGTACATTGCAGGGCCACATATGCTGGAGGAGGATGATCGGGCCAGCTACAACATGCTGGTGGCTTTTGTTGATGGTTTCTGCCCTGCCCAGTACGTGACCAGGGGCAGGGACATTATCTATGAAGAAGACGCGGGCCCAAGGTGGAGACCCGATACATTAATACGAAGGAGCTCCTCGAGTGCGGCATGTGCGAGGAGGCTCTGGAACTTTTGGGTAACCATTTATTTTTTCTTAGCTTGTTTTATTGTTGTTTTTTGCTTACTAACGTGTGTCCGTTGTTTTGCAGGCAAAATGTCCTCGGCCCAGGAGCGTTTGGTAAAGAGTGTCCAGGCAAAGCTCAAGTTGGGCAAGAAGATCGGGGGAAGCAGCCTCAGCAAGCAAGTGGTTGCGCCCCCGACTGGATCAGGGACCTCTTCCTCCTGAGTCACTGCCACTCAGACCTCCCCTCTGCTGGTAACCTTGCGGCCTAAGCGCCCCTGGCCAGAGGAGGTCCTCGACCTTACCAACGAGGGGGATAAGAGAAAATACGAGCTACTTCGCTTTAATAATAGGAGTTTCTTCGAAGGCTCCTCCTTCGCACTTCATCGGGCGGAGTCCTTGGTGCTCGAGGAGCTGGACCATCTGAGCAAGAGGACGTTGCTGGCCCAAGATGCCGCTGCCCTGATGAGGGTCTTAGGCATGGCGGTGATCTACACCGAGGAAGGCGGCCATCAAGAGATGGAGCTGAAGAAGAGCCAGGCCGCCATCGTGGCTTTGCAGGAGGAGCTGAAGGTTGCGAAGGAGGCAGCAAAAAAATCTAAGAAAGAGCTGGCCGCGGTTACCGGGGAGAGGGATACTCTGGCCGCTGAGAAGAGAAATGTGGAGGACATGAATGCTTCATTGAGGGCTGCCGCTGCTCCTGCTGAGGACGAAGGCGATGAGATGAAGAGTCTGAAGACTTGAGCCGAGCTTATTTCCCGGATCAGCGCAGCTGAGGAAGATTGCTTGGGGGTTGCCGAGGAGGACTTCAACAACATAGTGGAGCAGCTAAAGGTTGCGAACCCTGGGGTCGATCTGTCTAGCGAGGGGACTAGGTTCCTCAACAGTGTAGTGGACGGTCAGATTGTCGTCCCAGGCTTCCTAAGATTTGGAAACGAGCCCGAGCAGCCTGTCTACGAGGAGCCTCAGCCTATGGCCAACTGATTTTCTCTTTCTTGTACCTCCTGCCTGCGCGTTGTACCTTTGTAATTTTTTCTTTTTGGATGGGGCTTGGCCCCTTTTTAATGTAACCAATACAATTGCGGTCCTCGTGGCCATTTTTATATTATAATATTTATTTTCGTCCGTGGTGGTCGATTATGTTTGAATTGTTTTGATGTTTGTGCATGCATGTCTTGACTTTGCTTAATTTTGCTAAGTGTCACACGCTGTTCGTCACTCGTGCCCGTTGTACGGGCTATTTTTGTGAATGATTTTCATTATGTTTGGGGGTTTGCTTGACAAATTGGTGTTCGACAGTGAGGGGAACTGGTCGAAGGGCCTGGGTAGTTTTCGGGCAAGAAAGCGGAGCTCAGGTCGCGTTTGTGGCCTGAGTTCGCGGTGTGAACTTCCCATCGCCAGCTGGGTGTTCAGTCTTTCGTGGTACGTTGGCGACGGTGGGCTCGGTCTAGGGACCACTGTCGGGCAGGGGTTTTTCTCATTCCAGAGCAAAAGTCTGCCTTGATTTATTTTAGTATGCAGCACTTGTACCGGGGTTTGCACTTCTGGTCGGTACACTATGCTTGTTGTGTCGATGGAGCACGCCGACAATTGTGGCCTTATCTATAATATTGTTTCATCTTTTCGGCGTTCGATGGTTGAGCGATTTCTTCCCTGTTGAGATGTTCTAGGTAGTAGGCTTCATTCTCTATTTTTTCTCGAATACGATAGGGTCCTTCCTAGTTTGCGACGAGTTTGCCTTTGCGATAATCTTTGTGATTTCTTCTTAGGACGAGACTGCCCACTTGGAAGTCTCATCCAGTGACTTTGGCGTTATGCCTAGTTACGATTTTTTGTTTTAACGAGGCCTCGCAGAGGGCTGCCCCTGATCAGACCTCTTCGACGAGATCGAGCTCCACCCTCAGTGCCTCACTGTTGTTTTCCTCGTCCAGGGGAGCATCAGTCCACCTGGAGGGCACGTGTATTTCGATAGTGATTATTGCCTCAGTCCCGTATGCTAAATGAAAAGGGGTTTCCCCGTCGAAGAGTGGGGTGTAGTACGGTAGGCCCAGAGCACGCCGTGCAGCTCCTCAACCCATTGTTTCTTGGTTTCATCCAGTCTTCGTTTGAGACCTTGCAGGATTATCCTGTTTGCTGCCTCGGCTTGCCCGTTCATCTACGGGTGCTCGAAGGACGCAAAGTGTTGTTTGGTGCCCAGTTGGGCGATGAACTCCTGGAATTTTTTGTCCATGAACTGTGTCTCTTTGTCGGTGACGATTTCTTGGAGGATGCCGGAGTGAGCAAGGATGTTTCGCTTGTAGAAGCAGAGTATGTTTTGGGCTGTTATTTTGGCCAGAGCTTCTGCTTCTATCCACTTTGTAAAGTAGTCCATGCCTATTATCAGATATTTGTTCTGATTTGACCCTACGACGAATGGTCCTAGGATGTCCAGGCCCCACCATGCGAAGGGCCACGGGGAGGACATTGCTTTGAGTTCATTGGACGGTGCCAAGTGCATGTCCCCGTGACGTTGGCATCTGTCACATTTTTTCACATACTCCTTCACGTCATGCTGCATGGTCGACCAGTAATATCCTACTCGTAGAGCTTTCCTGGCGAGGGATCTTCCTCCGAGGTGTTGGGCATTGATTCCTTCGTCGATTTCGCACAGGATGTGGGCGACCATTTCTTCCTCAACGCATTTGAGGAGAGGAACGGAGAACCCTCATATGTAGAGCTTATTTTTGACCAGGACATAGGAACAGGCTCTGCGTCTGACCATGATGGCTTCCTTTGGGTCGGATGGTAGTTCATCCTTGGAGAAGTAGTTGTAGATTGGGGTCATCCAGTAGTTGTTGTCGCCAATGACGTGCACGTCGAGGGTCATGGGAGTTCTCTCGATGCCAGTTCGAGGAAGTACCTCCTGGATGATGGATTCGTTTCCTCCCTTCTTCTTTGTGCTCGCCAGCTTTGACAGGACATATGCCCGGACATTGTGTTCGTGGGGAACGTGCTTTACCTCCACCGATGTGAACTTCGTCATCTTTTCCTTAACCAAGGTAAAGTATTCGTATAAGTTGTCATTCTTGGCCTGATACTTTCCCCGAACTTGGAGGGCCACGAGCTAAGAATCTGTCCAGATTACAACTTCCTCGTCTCCCAGGTCTTCGGTGAGGCGTAGACCTGCTAGGAAAGCCTCATACTTTGCCTGATTGTTGGAGATGGGGAAAGATAGAGTGAGCGAGACCTCGACGAGTATACCCTCGTTTTCCAGGATGATGCCTGCTCTGGTCCTTGCCGAGCTGAATGCTCCGTTGACGAAGCTTATCCACTTGCGAGCTCCGCAAGTCGGGGAGTCGGGAAAGGTCATCTCCGCCACGAAGTCAGCCAGCGCCTGAGCTTTAAGGGCTTTTCTACTCTCGTACTAGATGTTGAACTCGAACAGTTCTGGCGACCATTTATGCATCATGCTGGCCATGTCTGGGTGGCCCAATAGTTGACTCATAGGCTGGTCCATGCGCACCACAATGGTGTGGGCTAGAAAATAGTGCCTCAGCCTCCTCACTGCATTGATGAGGGCCAGGGTGACCTTTTCGATCTGCTGGTATCTAAGTTCCGGTCCTTGCAGCGCCTTGCTCGTGAAGTATATGGGCTTCTGCCCATCAGGGGTTTCATGAATGAGGGCGGCGTTGACGACCTCGGTTGCGACAGCGAGATAGAGGTAGAGGGTCTCCCCGTTATCTGGCAGGGAGAGGACCGGTGGTTCTGATAGTGCTTTTTTTAGGTGGAGGAGGGCTTTGTCATATTCCTCCGTCCACTCAAAGGTTGCCTCTTTTCAGAGGAGTTTGAAAAAGGGGAGCGCGTGCTGAGCAGATTTGGTCACGAATCGGGACAGAGAGGCGAGCGTCCCATCAGAGCTTGGATTGATTTTTTTGAATTCGACATGGGGAACTCGAAGAAGGCTCTGAATTTGTTAGGGTTATCTTCGATTCCTCGTTCTGTCAGGTAGAAGCCGAGGAACTTTCCTGCCCGTACCCCGAACATGCACTTCTCCGGATTAAAGCACATCTTGTACTTCCTGGCCTGCTCGAAGACTTTCTTTAGATGAAGGGTATGATCGGATTCCTCGTGGGATTTCATTATCATGTCGTCTATGTAGACTTCAAGCATATCCCCGATCTCTCCTCAGAAGACTTTGTTCATCATTCTTTGGTAGGTAGCGCCAATGATTTTCAAACCGAAGGGCATTACGTTGTAGTAATAATTGCCCGATTCGGTCATGAAAGCTGTGTACCTTTTATCGCTTTTGGCCATGGGTATTTGGTTATAGCCTGAATACGCGTCCATGAAAGACTATAATTTAAAACCGACAGAATTATCAACTAATTTTTCTATGTTGGGGAGGGGATAGGCGTCTTTAGGGCAGACCTTATTAAGATCGGTATAGTCAACACATATTCTCCACTTTCCATTTGATTTATTTACAAGTACAACATTGGGCAGCCAAGTAGTGTACTTGGCTTCCGAAATGAAATTTTCCTCTTGGAGGTCTTTTACATCTTGTTCGGCAGCCTCCGTTTATTTTGGAGACTGTTTTCGCCTACGTTGAGCTACTGCCCTAATGACGAGGTCGATGGTGAGCTGGTGGCAGGGCACCTCAGGATGCAGCCCCGACATCTCTGAGGCGCTCCATGTGAACAAATATGCATTCTCCCAGAGACAGGCTTTCAATTGCTTCCTCGCGTGGTCGAGGAAGTTGATCCCGATTTTTACTGCCTTTGGGGGTCGTCATCGAGGAAGACTAGTTCGAACTCGCCTTCCAGGATTGGTAATATCGGATGGGCTTGCCGCCGCTGGTCAATGTGGAAGGGCTGCCTGAGCTTGGCTGGATCTCCTCCCCCTTCCTTTTCTGGTCCCTCAAGTCGTCCTTGGAGAAACGTCTTTCGGGTCGATGGAGTTGACACGGGGCAGCGGTTTTGCCTCCTCGGAGCTGTAGGGCAGAGCAGGCTTGCTGGGAATCTTTGGCTGGGCGGCGATAGTGTTCAGCCCTTTTAAGGCTGCCTCAAAACACCTTCTCGCTGCTTCTATGTCTCTGTGTAGGGTGGCAGTGAGCCCTTTTGAAGTGTAATACTTCATCTTCAGGTGCACAGTGGAGGGAACACCTACCAATTCGGCCAGAGTTGGTCGTCCAAAGATGCATTGGTAGAAGGATGGGCAGTCAATGACCAGGAACTGGACTTTTATGGATCTGACCGTTTCGGCTACCCCGAAGGTGACGATCAGCTCCATGTACCCCCACGGCTTTGTGACTGATCTGTTGAAGCCTTGTAGATCAAAGCCCATGTAGGGCATTATGTGTGTCTCGTCTAGCTGAAGTGTGGAGAATAACTGGGAGTATATGATGTCGACCGAGCTTCCCTGATCGACCCGAATTTTCCAAACGTCAAAGTTGGTCATTTGCGCCCTTACTAGAAAAGGAATTATGAAGTTGGGAGCTCCGCTGAGGAGTTCCTCGCGGTAAAAGGTGATGGGAACTGACTCTCCCCGGACCTTATCAAGGATAGAACTCCAGTTCGAGCTTGTGTTAATGAGGTGGTCGAATTTCCTCTTCACGGACCCCACGGTCACCTTGTTGAACCCTCCTCCCGATATGACCATGGCGGAAGGGAAGATTTCACATGGGCTGTGTGCAGTGAAGTAAGGAGGGACATTGAGCCCATCGGGGACATAGAAGTATTTTGGCCGTGAGATGCTCATGGCAACCTGAAGACTGGTCTCATCCGAGGAAGGCACCTCCTCTTCGACCTTTTTTGATTCTTGGGCGTCCTGCCGAGGAGCATCCTTCTTCTTCACGACTTATTTTAGGTGCCCGTGCCTGATTAAGATCTCAATTGCATCCTTGAGATGGATATAATCATCTGTCATATGCTCGCGGCTCTTTTAGAACCAGAAGTACTTTATTTTATCTGTGTTGGGCTTGGCCGATATCTGCTTCAGGAAACGGAATCCTGCCTGCCGGAACTTCGAGTTTGCATATTCAGAGAGAATCTTCTTGCGAGAGACGGTCAGCGGAGTGTACTCATGTAAATGGCCAGAAGGCCCTTTGTAATCCCAGGATTCCCGGGGGCGGTCATCCCGCCTTTTCTCCACTCCCCGACGAGTTGATGAGGAGTCGTCGTGCTTGGAGGACATGGCACTCTCTTGGTGCCTCGAGTCCTGGGCAGTGTTCACAACTTCCTTTTCTTTGTACTGGATGTATGCCTGAGCGTTGAGGAGGAGGGCGTACAGTCTCGTTGGAGTCTCAATGCCAACCGCCTTGGAAAAGTCACTGTGGGGACGGAGTCCTCGTTCGAGTAAGTACTTCTTCATATCGTCGATCGTGGAGACCTGGACGACTTCTTTGTTAAATCTTTTGATATATGCTCGAAGAGGTTCGTCTTTCCCTTGAATGATGGCCTCAAGGGAGGCTTCTGTCTTTGGGTGATGACGAGAGGCTGTGAAATGCCCGGAGAACATCCTCCCCAATTGCCTCCAAGATGTGATGGATTCAAAGGGGAGGCTCTTATACCATGACATTGCCCCCTTCCTCAGCGTGGTCGGGAAAAATCTACATTTGATGGCACCTCTTACGCCACGGTAGTCAAGTAGGGCATCAATGTTCTCGATGTGCTCGTCGGGATCTGTAGTGCCATCGTATGTGCCTAGGGATGGGGGTTTCTCTAGCCGTTTGGGTAGGCATGTGGCCATGATCTCTTGGGACAACGGGCCTCGAGGCTCTTCGTCGCTTCTGTCGCTCGATTGCGAACGAGAGCGGGTTCTTCCTCCAGAGTGAGGACCGCGATCTCGATGGGGAGAAGGGGTTTGCGCCCGACCCTTGGATCTAGGCAGAGGTGAAGGCTGGCGTTCTGTCCGCAGATCCCTTCTAATTCTCTTAGCCCATGGGAAGTGCTGGCCCTGGGGAGGAGTATGGTCATGTTTCCTTATTGCTAGGGATTCTGGCTCCGCTGGCACCCAACGGTCTCTTCCTCGTCTGGGAGAAGGACTCCGTGATCTTCGGCGTTCGCGCCTCAGAGGAGGAAATCTTGGATGGCGGATCTCTTCTAAGGCTCAAATTCTTGTATTCTACTGGAGGATCAGAAGGTTCGTGTTGTTGAGGGCCTCGAGTTGGGCAGCCATGGTCGGATCGGTGTTGGGTTGAACTGGGATGGGCTGATGGTCCTCTGAGGGCTGGACCTTACTGTTGTCAGCGCGATCCGGGGAGGGAGACGCGATGGCGGCATCCCTCTGCTGGTGAACGTCGATCCCAAGAAAAAGGGTTCCTCCATCAGTGTCTGTCTTGATGACGGGGAGGACGACGGTGTTGTGAGCATTGTTGACGTTGTCATGGCTGGCCATGATCGGAATCTTGAAAGAAATGCTTTGGTCTTGGATTTACGGGGAAAGAAAGACGGGGAGAACATAGTTTCCCACAGATGGCGCCACTCATCTTACCGGCTGATTAGAACCTGAAGTGGGCCAGAGACTTCGTCTGCGATGCGGGGTTCAAAGGATGAGGAGGGGGTGTACCTGCAAGGCACTCCGATGCTAAAGTAAGAATCGGGAGAAAAAAAGGTAAGTACAAAGTGAGTATGTCTTAGGATGATTATTGAATACCTGACCCTCTCAAATGAGAGGGTTTTTATAATGCCCCCAGCGCTTGGCCATTGGTCCCTATTTTCTAGGCGAGATATTCGCTCCCCAAGAATAGGTAACTTCCAAAAACTAGCCATTGAGACAGGCAGAGGTACTCGGAACTAGCCGTTGCTGCGAGCAAGGGCGTGCTCGCGGGCAAGGGCGTCGTGAATGTTTCCGGATGGTGGAACCGTGCGTGAAGAGCATAAATGTGACGAAGGGCAGCTGATCATGGAGGTCATCTGGCCAGCCTTCCCCAGTGGAGGGACATAGGAGATAATGCTTCCTTTTACCCTTAACTGGCAGGGCTTAGACTATTGGGCCGTTCTGGGAGCAGAAGTGCATTGGGCCAGTCCGGAACATTTATCTTTAAAAACCATAGTAATAAATGATGTGTAGCAAGCTTCGATTCCTAGCAACTACATTTTTTTTTCCATTTTTTAGAGTACATTAAGCGTGTGTCACTTAAGTCCATTATTTAAAAAATAAAATGTAAATGATTTTACAACGGTGAAGTAAATCAACCGATGTTAGAAGCACGTGTCACTTAAGTCCATTATTTAAAAAATAATTTGTAAATGATTTTACAACGCTGAAGGATATCAACCGTTGTTAGAGGACTTACAATTCCACTACGGTTGCATTACTCAACCGAGATTAAAGGGTTTACTGATAAATTAAAACAAAAATTATTCTATATTTCTTTCATAAGACGCCCTAGGAAAACAAGCGAGCCAGAGACGACAGCGGTGGCGTAATCTTTACCCTCTTCGTATCCATTCATTTGGAGCTCAAATCTTCACCCTCTTCGTTCATTTGATTCTTCACCTTCGAAGTACGGTACTATTCAACATCTTCATTCCTTTTTTCTTGGTTTATATTGTATATGCTCAAATATTGACCATCTTTGTTCATTTGATTCCTCAGCTTCGAAGTACGGTACTCTTCAACATCTTCATTCCTTACGTGCATAAGATTCTTCAGCTTCGAAGTACAATAGTCTTCAACTTCTTCATTCTTTTTTTATTTGTTTATGTTGTATATGCTCAAGTCAGGATGAGAGTACATGTTTTATATGCTTTAGGTTTAGATTTGCATATGCATATGCTTAAGTTTTTGGATTAGATTTTGTTGTGTCATTCACATTATTATACGTGTATAAATTTTAGAAGTTGTTATGGATCGTAGTTGGATGAAAGCCGATAGATTAGGTCCGGTTTATGAGAACGGAGTTCTTGAATTCCTTGAATACACTGATAAACATCTTCTCGACAATAATGGTATCTTTTATTGTCCTTGTGTTGTTTGCGTGAATATCAAAAAGGGTACAAAGAAAGAAATGTTCCATCACCTTTGTTGTGATGGTATATGTCAAAATTATATAATATGGACGTGGCATGGTGAGGTGGATAAAGAGGAAATTCGGGTGTCACAAAGCCAAAGAGTGGATGAAGATGAATATATGGAAGATCAACTAGAGGATATGTTCCGAGATATTGGGGAATCTTCTTTTAAGAATGCTCATATTTATGATACTTTATGTAGTGATAAAGACACACCTTTATATAAGGGATACACAGATTTTACACGATTGTCGACGGTGTTAAAGTTGTTTAATCTGAAGGCAAAAAATTGATGGTCGGATAAAAGTTTCACGAAATTACTTGAATTGCTAAAGCAAATGTTACCAGAAGATAACAAATTGTCGGATCGTTGCTATGAGGCCAAGAAGATATTGTGTCCAATGGTTCTAGAGTATATCAAAATACATGCTTGTCCTAATGATTGCATATTATACCGGAAAGAGTATGAAGACTTGTATCAATGTCCAAAATGTGGCGTGTCACGTTACAAGTTGAAAGCCAACAATGATGATGACAATGACTATGACAATGTTAGTAGGAAGCATATTACTGCTAGTGTTATGGTACTTGCCAATAATTTCACGATTTAAGAGACTTTTTTGCTAATTCAAATGATGTAAGGAATCTTAGATGGCATGCAGATGAAAGGACCCATGATGGAAACATTCGCCATGTAGCTGATTCGTGGAAGAAAATTGATTTGTTGTTTCTGGATTTTGGAGTTGAGCCAAGAAACCTTAGGCTTGGGCTTGCACCGATGGAATGAACCCCTTTGGTAATCTGAGCACTAATCATACTTTGTGGCATGTTCCTCTCACTATTTACAACCTATCTCCTTGGTTGTGCATGAAGTGCTAGTATATACTGTTAAGTATGATGATTTCTGGACCACGACAACCTAGCAACGACATAGATGTTTATCTAAGTCCATTAGTTGATGATTTACGACTGTTGTGGGATGAAGGCGTTGAAGCTGATGATTCATATTCTGGGGAAACGTTTAAAATGCGTGCAATGTTATTTTGCACAATCAACAATTTTCCTGCTTACGGTAACTTGGCTGGACATAGTGTCAAAGGACATAGAGTGTGTCCTATATGTGAAGATGATACTTGTTATCACCAACTTGAGTTTGGAAAAAAGAGTGTTTACCTTGGGCATAAAAAATTTCTAAAACCTGGTCATCCTTATCGTAGATTGCGAAAGGCTTTTAATAGAGAGCAAGAGTCTGATGAGGCTTCTGAACATTTAACCGGGGATAAAGTTTATCAACAGCAGGAACACATTAATGTTGTATTTGGGAAGAGAGAAAAAGAAAAAGGGGCGGTTGCAAAAAATATATGGAAAAAGAGGTCCATCTTCATTGATCTTCAATATTGGTCAAGTCTTGATGTTAGACATTGTCTTGATGTGATTCACGTGGAGTCTAAATGTTAAGTCAATGGCTCGGGATGTAGTTATTCAAGCACATTTCTATATATTGAATAATATAGATGAAGTTCAACCTTTCATAGATACTCACAAAAGACTTTTGAGGAAAAAATATCCCCGAATGAGTGACAAGTTATTGTTGATATAGCATAATAAGAGATTCATAGATTGGTTTAATAAAAGTGTATCTAAATGATCATATTGCTAAAACACGATACAAACAACGCCGATCAAAACGATCCAGGCAGCCAAGATACAAAAACAACCAACAGGAAAACACTCCTAGACATTAGGCCCTATTACAAAAATCAGCTAGTTTACGATCTATTTCAACTCTACCAAGAATCATGTCTATAACATGTTTACTATGTAAGGCTCATTTGTCACAGCCATGGAAGATGATGTTGTTTCTCACAGTCCACACATGGTAGATTGCCTCAGCAATCGCCATCTTCAAAATCTTCGCCCTGCTGCCCTTCCCACCAGTGTGCTTAATGATCCACGCCATCTCATGTTCCCAGCCACCCGTGCTGTGTTGCAAATCAAGCCAAGCTAGAACCTGTTCTCACACAGTTTTAGTATTTGCACATTCAAAGAACAAGTGGCCACAACTTTCTTGCAAGTTACAGAACACACACATGCCATTAGATTCCATGCCAAATCTAAGCATATAATCCTTTGTAAGAAGAGGTTTATTGTAGGCCATCCATAATGTGAAGATGGCTGGAGGTCTCACGATGTTGTTATAGAAAAGTTTCCTCCATAGAACCTTGGGTTATGCCTCCCAGAGCATATCATACATTTTCCTTGTGTTATATTTACCAGCATCTTGGAATTCTTTCCACGTGCCAGAATTGATCATTAAGTCTCTATTTTTTAATATTGCTTTTAGAATCCATGAGCAATGATTGAATGGTTGATATATGCTAAGATCCACCTGTTTCATAAAATATATGTGCACCCATTTAATCCATAGTTTGTCCTTCTTAACCCATATGTTCCATACCATTTTCCCTATAGTGGATTTATTCCACTCTGTCATACCCCAAAATTTGACCACTAAGATTTCCCATCATTGTGCAAATCATCACCACAATATGGATGAACCACCATGCCTCCTCAATTTCCCCAGGAATTGTTAGGCATTTTCTACAATCAAGAGTTAGGGTTTTGAGCCTTCTCAAAACACTTAGACAAATGATCAATCAAGGAATGACATGTTCTTAAACTTCCCTAACCTCTCAAACACCTATAAAGGATCAAGAGGACTCCCACATCAAGAATCAAGCACAAAGTTGCAACATTCAATGTGGATTAAGCCTCAAGATCGTCAGTGTCACCAAATTAGGGTTTTGGTCGACCAAGGCCTCTAGATGGAAATTTTCCTCTGGGCATGAGCCAATGCTTCAAAGAATAACCCAAGATACTCCAAGGGACCTCATGAACCTAATCATCAAGTCAATTTAGCCTCAGGGGAAACATTCACTAAAAATCAGGAATTAGGGTTTCTTGACCTAATTCACCCCTAAGTTGACTTTTGGGACAAAACACGAGCCAAGACCTCAAGACATGATTTGAGGGTCTCTAATACACTATATTGATCCATTTTCCACAATGGATTGATCCAAGAAGCTTGACCCACAAGTTTCAGTTTCATCTGGACCACAATTAGGGTTTCGAGGAAAAAAGTCAACTGTACCTTTGACTTTTGACCAAGACATGCTCCCAAACCTTGGGACATGATTCAATACACCCTATAACACCTATGGAACATATCCATTAGGTTTGATTTAGGTCAAGGACTTGATTTCACAAAGGATCGCACAGTTTAGAATT
This sequence comes from Lathyrus tuberosus, assembly GCA_022829125.1. NCBI lineage: Eukaryota > Viridiplantae > Streptophyta > Magnoliopsida > Fabales > Fabaceae > Lathyrus > Lathyrus tuberosus. The sequence continues at coordinate 3,923,823 of JALAZF010000091.1, read as the reverse complement.
CATCTGATAAAAAGTCAACTGTGCACAAAAGTCAAGTTTGACTTTTTGAGATTTTTCACAATTTTCGTTTTTTGACCCTAAAACAATGTTAATATGTGTTTTGAATCATCATTCATCAAGAAAAATCAAAGAAAGCGAGTTAACTTGTAAAAGAGGTAACCATAAAAAACTTAGAATTTTTCTAAGTTATGGAACAAAGTGGCTAGGGTACCAACTTCCAAGGACCATAACTTGAGATCCAAGTAACCATTTTGGATGGTCCAAAGATGGATTTGTAGCTCTCATGGCATACTTAAAAAGTGTCAACTACACCTCATTCCAATTCCTCGTGGATTTCAAGTTATGGAGTGATCAAAATGACTGAAAACACAGAAGTGACATTTTTCCAACACTTAGTGAAATTTTCACTAAGTCAGAATCTGCCTTATTTTTTCCCAAAAGTAGAGGATTTTTCATTGTAATTCAGGTTGACTCAAAAACAAAGTTGGACATCATATTGAAATAGGATATATCAGCTTTCCAAAATGTCCAAGAACCTCATGAAACTCCACTTGAGCTAGAAGTTATGACAACTGCAATATGCCTTGATGCAAACTGTTTTGCAAGGCAGATTTGTGCATAAGTGCTCGAATTGCTCAAATTGTGAAACTATAAGCATGGTTGTCCATCTGCACACCTCAAGGGGGAACAAACAAGGGACCAACACTGATCTATCAGCCTCCAAAGTCCCATAATCTACCATAGCCATGCCAAACCTAAAAAGCCTAAAGGAGGCAAAGACTCCAATTTTGTTTTGGAACATTTAATGGATGCTTAGAGGTGGCATGTATAAGAGCAAAGATGAACACTTCAGTCAAGCCTTATCATTGAATCAGGGAACCGTAGGACTGTGCTCTAATCTCAAGTCAATGGCTAGAGGAGACTTGAGATTCCATTTGATCATAATTGGCCACATGCCTACTGCAGTTGCCATTCCCTATTCCTTGCAAAACAAACTTGATCTACTATAAATAGAGATCATTTGTGATTAGTTTGAGTAAACCAACGCACCTAAACTGATGTTTTCCTCAAAATCACACTTTCACTTCCAAAAATGCCTTCTAATGCAAGCTAATATCGGGTTTTGAATTAGAAAGTGTTTCCAACCAAACCAATCACACACACCCCTCATAAACATCATATGTGAGCTGATGAAACACTAAAACAACATCTGGAACATTAATTTCACAAAATCACCATCCATTTGCTCAAGTTTTCAACAAAGTTGTAGCTGAGGTGCCACATTCTGTTCCAGTCCATTTCAAATCAATCCAAGCTTTCAAACACACTCCATATGGTGTAGGGAAGCTGTTCAGATCATCACAACTCATCTGTAACACCTCCAACTCAAAAATCAAGTTGCTCTTGTTGCCACGACCTTCAAGTAAGCCTAAACTTGGTCATCTCATGATTCATACATATTTCCTCGCACAATAATTTTGCCATATGTTCATAATAATGTATGGAGTGTTTCCCCTCCATTAATTGCTTTGTATGAGTCATGTATCAAATTTCTCAGCCTTCATGCAGAATTTAGGGTTCTTGAGGTTTCTCTTTGATTTCTTATTCCATGCTTAAAATAAATGAAATTAAAGACCATAGACATGATCGCGAGGTGAAAACGGGTAGATTGATATGTGGATTATGTGATTTCATCAAGTATTTAGTGAGATTGATGGGAAAATGCAAATCTGGGCAAAATCAGAACACGCACGTGTTCTTGGTGTGTTCTTGGCGCATTTTTCAAATATTCAAATATTTGAATTTTGTGATTTTATTTAATTGATTCAAAAATTAATTTCTCTTTGAATTTTAATGATTTTGAGTTGATTCTTTTTTTGATAATTCACAAAAATGTTAAAATATTTTATTTTACAAAAATTTCCCAAAGATATTATTTATTTTATATACTTGATATTTTTGCAAAGAATTAATTTTTATTTGTTTTTTGACATTTAAAATATTTTTTCCTTCTTGATTTTCCAAACTTAAATGGTTTTCAATCATTTTGTGGATAAAAACATGATTTTTGAAACATTGATCCAAGATCACCACTCATTTTTCACATGTTTTCAATAGTTTTTTTTAAACAAAATTAATTCCATTTTTAAACAAATTAGAATTTTGATTGATTCCACCCTCATCAATCTTTTTCAAACACTCACGTGCCTCTAATAGAGTGTAAGACCCAATCCCTTTTTGAAACCAAAATTGTTTAGGCCTAAGTCATTGTATAAGACCCACTGTTTTTTCAAAAACCTCGGCACGATTGCCGTTTTCAAACAAATCATTTGGGCCCCTCCCTGAGTTGTAAGCCCCATCACTTGTACAAAAATAATCTATGGGCCTCTTGATAGGGTGTAAGTATCATCTCTCTGTAAATAAATAATTTTTGGGCCTCAATGCATTGTATAAGTCCCGATACAGTCAGAAATTTCGGCGCGATCGTCGCCTTTTTTAATAAAACAACTGGGCTTCTCCTTGAGCTATAAGTCCCATTTCTTTTCTTTTAAATTTTTTTGGGCCTCTAATAGAGTGTAAGACCCAACCCTTTTGTAAATAAACCTTTTTGGGCCTCAGTAATTTTATAAGTCCTGATACGATCCTCAACATAGCAATGCAATCGCGGTTAAACCTTGGGCCTCTCCTTGAGTATAAGCCCCAACAATCTTTTCAAAAACAACTTTTCCTTTGATTTAGATTCAAATATACTTGTTGTTATCAAAACTTTCTTTAATTACTTTGAACAACTAACAAAACAGCATGGAAGCTTGCTCACCGGTAAGTTTTAACAGCTTTCATTTAACCGCTTTGATATATATATATATAACTGTATTGTGGGAAGCTGCGCACGGTTTGTCTTCTTTCATCTCTTTTAAATACACGTCATATATATAACTGTATTGTGGGAAGCTGCGCATGGTTAGTCTTCTTTCATACCCTTTTAAAAATACTTGTCATATATCAACTGTATATATACTAGTATAGTTATTTAGAGTTTTCCCCGGCAACTAGGTCTAGAACTAGGTAAAGCCAGTTGGTCACTCTTTAAATACAGTCAAAACTAGATCCCCATAGGATTTCCATATATAGTCTTGCCTCCTCTTGGGCTTATACAATATGGAACAAAGAGAAAGGCAGTATTCTTCGTGAACCTTTTCTCAGACTCTCACCCCTAGAAATTGTCAAAGAAATTCTACTCCCCAGAGGTGATCTATTCTCGGTGAATGGCATCTCTTGAGTTTCTTCAAACCTCAAATTTTCATGAAATGATCTCTTCTCGGTGAATTGAATTTCTTGAACTTCTCTCGGTTTGGGACCCACAGGCTTTCTAAAAGCATCCCCGCCTCCTCTTGGGCTTTGTACAAGGACCCTTCGGCTTCTTATAAGTTCTCATGCCTTCTCTTGGGCTTAAAACAAGGAATCTGACGACCTCTTAAAGGTATAAGATAGAACTTATTCATCCTTTGCTAGAGTTGTCTTCCCAGTGTCAAAATTCAGACTAGTTTAGGGTTGATTCTCATCCCTTAACGCTTGCCTCCTCTTGGGCATCATACAAAAGATAAAACTCTTCCACACCAGTAGACTTGGACAGTCTAAATCCCCTTGAGTCTCAAAGACATTCTCAAGTTCCCTACAAACATAGGAGAAACCCCAGTCAATCTGGATCAATCTCCAGCAGAGCTGAAACTCAGTCTCTCTCCTAAAAATCTCAAATCAGAACCTCAAGGTCTCTGATACCTCACCTCTTCTGCAATCCTCAGCAAGAGTTGATTCCCCCTTTGGAGCTGCCTCGGGATCTCAATAATCCCAGCAGAAGGTTAGCCTCCTCTTAGGCTTTGTATAATGATCCTTCCTCAGCGAAGTTAGCCTCCTCTTGGGCTTTGTACAATGATTCTCCTCAGCGGAGCTAACCTTTTCAGACTCTCTTGTCGAGTTAATCACTTTTCAGACTCTCTTGTTGAGTCAATCACCTTTTAGCACTCTCTTGTCGAGTCAACCTTTTTAGCCTCAATCCTGGGCTTTATACAGGACAGATAGAAACACTCTCTTGTTGAGTCAATCTTTTCCAGGCTCCTCGTAGGCCTGGTATAAAGATTTCCCCTATCAGAAGTCAGCCTCCTCTTAGGCTTTGTATAATGATTTCTCCAGCTTGTTCAGCCACAATCCTGGGCTTTGTACAGGATAGATAAAAGAACTCTCTTGTTGAGTCAAACCCTTTTAGCCTCATTCTTGGGCTTTGTACAAGACATAAATTTCCCTCTCTTAAGCTTGGGACATATATCTTCCCCAGCGAAGTCATTTCCTCCCAACCTTCTTTTAGACTTCGAGGAATGATTTCCCAAGCAGAGTCAAACTTTTTAAGCCTCGATCTTGGGCCTTGTACAAGACATATAATACTCTCCCGCAGAGTCAAACTCATTTCAGCCTCCATCTTGGATTTTGTACAAGACACATAAAAATATCCTCAGTTGAGTCAGCCAAATTTCCCTTTTAGCCTCAATCTTGGGCTTTGTACAAGACACATACAAACCTCCCTGGCGGAGTCAAAATCCCCTTTTAGCCTCAATCTTGGGATTTGTACAAGACAGATAAAACACTTTCCCCCGAAAAAGTCAAACTTTTAGCCTCCTCTTAGGCTTTGTATAATGATATCCCCAAAAGAGTCAGTCTCTTTTTTGCCTCAATCTTGGGCTTTGTACAAGACATATAAACACTCTCTTGTTGAGTCAGTCGACTTCCCAAGTGAAGTCAATCAACCTCTTAGCTTCAACCTTGGGCTTTGATCAAGGCACACAAAAATCAACAATCCCTCTTTAGAGATGACAAGTTCTCTCTCAGTCAAACCTTTTAGCTTCAATCTTGGGCTTTGAACAAGACACAAATAACCTTTTAGCTTCAATCTTGGGCTTTGAACAAGACACCAAAACATCTTTTTCCTCCCTTAGAATAAGAGGAACTACGATTGCTCTGATTTCCCTGTTTCATTTAAACGGGAATACGTAGGCATAAGATTGCGAAATCTTAGCGAGCATACTAATAAAAAACTCTAGTTCCAGTACCTTCACACATCAATCAAAACTTAGGTCTAGTACCTTACCAAAAACACATGAACATCAACAAAAACTCACCCACTCTCTCATACTTCCTAAGAAACTTTCCCGACCCATTAACAGATAAACACTATCAAGTACAAAGAGAAACCTAAATCTAATATCCTGTGGATAACCACATATAGGATGGGTAATTGACAACTCCCCACTGTATAACCTGACCCCGACTCCCCGAATCTCTTTAAGCGTGTGTTCAGTTAAACATTCGCGTGCAAGGTTAGTTTTAGATAACTTCCCTTTCCCTTCCAGCTTCATGGGATAAATAAGAAATAAGAAAGTAGCACCCCTTCCTACCATTGCAATGAGGAAAAACCCAGTGATAAGGTGGTTGCGTCACCGACAAAAATCGCTCGCTACACACTCAATCAAAGAATTAATGTTGCAGCTACTCATGGAAATAGGGTCATACACATGATCCCATAAGATGGGAGCCTTCTTGTTATCCTTTTCCTTGCCTGTCCAAAGGAATTTTCTGCATAGACCTTATACGTGGGAGATCACCTTCTTAGGGAGAGGGAATATTTGCATCCAATAATTGGAGATTGCAAACATCACACTTTTAATAAGTTGGAACCTTCCAGCATAGGAAAACAATCTAGTACTCCAGTGTTGTATTCTTTTAAGCATTCTCTCAATAAGAGGTTGGTAGCTAGCAATTGAAATCTTCTTGCTATGTAAAGGAACACCAAGATACTTGAAGGGCAAGGTACCAATGTCAAAAGTCATTTCTTGTTGCAACATCCTTTGAGTTTCAATGTCCACTCCACCAAGGAACAATTTGCTTTTAGGGTGACTTATGTGCAGGCCAGTTGCATCAGAGAATTCTTTAAACTTAACCATTATAAGCCTAACAGATTCAAGATCTCCTCTGACAAAGATGAGAATATCATCTGCAAAACAGAGATTAATAATCATCTATTTTTCACATTTCGGGTGAAAATTAAAATTAGGATTCAATTGAAGTTTTTGACGCAGCCTGTGAAGATACTCCATAATAAGCTCAAATAAGAGGGGGAGATAGGACCCCCTGTCTCAGCCCTCTCTTTGCTTTCAATATTTCTGAATGGACCCCATTAAGAGAAAACCTGTAAGAAACTGTAGTTACACAAGCCATAATCCAGTCAATGAACATTTAAGAAAACCCTATTTCAGCCATAATCTGAGATAGAGCTTGCCATTCAATTGTGTCATACGCTTTTGGATGTCCATCTGGATCATACACCTAGGAGAGACATGTTTTCTATTATACCCCCTCACCAATTCTTGAGCAATCATTATATTGTCATGTATTATTTTACCAGGTACAAATGCATATTGAGTATCATCAACAAGATAGCTAATAACCCTCCCAAATCTAGCAATAAGGATCTTTGAAATTATTTGTAAATGGTATTGCAGCAACAGATAAGCCTCATATCTTTAATTCTCTTTGGGATTTAGGTATCAAAGTCACCAAGGAGCAATTGATAGCTTTATACATACGGCTTGTTTCAAAGAAATCCAAGATAGCATCCTTAACATCATGTTTTACTATCTTCCAGGCTGTTTTGAAAAAGTATGCATTAAATCCATCCATACATGGTGTCTTGTTATTCCTAATGTTTCTCAAGGCTTTCCAGATTTCTTTGTCTTCTATAGGCCCGATTAGTTGTTGGGCTTGCTCTCTAGAAATAACTTTTCCTTGCCTCACTGTAGGGATATCAATTCCTGTCATTTTCTTAGCATTTTCCCCAACCAACTTGTGGTAGAATCCTAGGATTTATTGTTCTATATCCTTTTAATTACTTAATAATTTCCTTTCAAGAGAGACCATAGTGTATATACCCTTCTGTTTGTTCTTATCTGTCATACCCCGAATTTTGACCCTAGATGTCATCATCATTCTAAGAGCATCGACCATTGCATTGCTAACCCTAACCATTGTTCAAGTTGTTTCTTGTTTGGTTTTGTCTGAAATTAGGGTTTTGGCTCAAGAAAATCAAGGGACTCCTTACATAATCAGTCAATGTTTTGGATGATCATTAACCCCTCAAGGTTACATACACTTAAGAGGCTTCTCCTTGTCAAGAATCAAGTACAAGATGGTCTCATTACAAGTTCTATGAAGCTCAAGTTCATCTGGCCACAATTAGGGTTTCATCAGGAAAAAGTCAATTGTTCCTTGACTTTTGATTAAATCATTATGCCAAGCCTTGGGACATGATCTAAGATACTCATAAACTTCCTTTAATTTTCACACGATACTACCCTAATTTATGAACCAACCTGCTGTTGTTATCCCAATAGGGGTCAATGATTTTGAGGACAGGTACAAAAAATCACCAGTACAACCTTTGGGGATGGGTAGAGCCATGACTTCATGACACCAAACCTTTGACCCCATATTTTTTCTATGTTTTTGTGTGCTGCATTCATGCATTCATTTCATTAAAAAACTTTAAACAAAGAAAAGTTTCTCTTCTAGTCTCTCTTTTTTCAAATTAAGCTAAGATAATGATTGCAAATGTTAGAGAAAAAGATTGCATTATGGATTTCGGTAGAAGGAGGACTCACAAGTACACCTTCAAGGTTCCAAAACTAGAGGATTTGAGAGGGTTGGCAAAGATGATCACTAACCCTGATGCTTTCGGAGCTAAATACGGAGGATTGCTGTCTCCTTTAAGGGTCCATGTAATTATAGGAATCCTGGCTACGCTAATCCAGTTCTACGATCCGGTCTATCACTATTTCATATTCCCGGATTATCAACTTGCACCAACACTGGAGGAATACTCTCATCTGACTGATTTACCCATTACTGATCAAGCTCCCTTTTCTAGTCTGGAAGAAATTCCAAAGGATCAAACCATTGCAAGAGCAATCTATTTGGACGTGTTAGAAGTCAGGACTCACATGACCACTAAGGGTAGAATCCAAGGTTTACCAGCCAAGTTTTTGATAAAGAAGGCTCTGTACTTTGCTAGTATAGGGAACATGACTGCTTTCGAGAGCATCTTTGTTTTGCTCACCTACGGGTTATTTCTGTTTCCCAACATTGATGACTTCGTTGATATCAATGCCATTAGGATTTTTCTGTTTGGAAACCCTGTGCCGACCTTGCTCGCAGATGCTTATCATTCTGTACACTTAAGGAATTTGTACAGCGGAGGAATGATCACATGTTGTGTACCCCTGCTATACAAATGGTTTACTTCCCATTTACCTAAGTCAGCTGCATTTTGGGACCATAAGAGTACTTTACGATGGTCGCAGAGAATCATGTCTCTTACCAACTCTGACATAGACTGGTACAATCGGATCTATGACGGGATAAGAATCATTGCCCGTTGTGGAAACTTCCCCAATGTACCGCTCATAGGAATTAAAGGAGGAATCAATTATTATCCAGTTTTGGTTCGTCGTCAATTCGGATACCCGATGAGACATGTCCCACGTAATGTTCATCTGGAAGGTCTTTTCTTCAAGGAAGGGGAAAATGACAGGGCACTAAAGACAGAAATAGTGCATGCCTGGAAACATGTTCACAGGAAAGGAAGAGAGTCTCTAGGAAAACTGGACTATGTCTCTGTGGAACCTTATCCCCACTGGATACAAACTAGAGCTCTCAAGCTGAGGATGCCTTACCCTCGTCAAGAAGTTCTTCCGTTAAAGGAATCTGTCCTTTACATTATGTCTGATACAGAAAAAATTTAGGTTACTCTCAACAAAGTTCAACAGGAGAAGAAGTATTAGAAGAACAAGTACCGTATTCTCAGTGTGGACTGTAACAAAATACAACAACTGTTAAAAGAAAAAGATGCTCTGATCGAGATTTTAGAGCAACATGCTGTAGAAAATCAAGATGACCAAAGGAATTTGCTCGCTCCTTTCACTTGGCAAAGGAATGACAACCCGACAACGGCTCAAGAGCCCCGGTCAAAGAAAAGGAAAGCACCAGAACCAGCACCTGAGCCCTCCTCAGAGAGGACTCAGGATCCATAAGTTTAGATATTTCCTTTTACAGCACTTTGTAAATTGCTGTATTTCCATTTCCGCAATCTTTGAATTCAATAAAACGGGGTTTCCCCACTGTTTGATATTTGCAATCCAATTGTTGATGTTTCTTTTGATTAAACAAAAAAATAAAAATAATTAAGATAATCATTGCATATCTTTCATCATTCTCACATAACACATCCCTCTTCCCTACAAATCTCACATTTATGTCTCGATTCTAGAGTCAAACTGTCTCATTCGTACAATACTCGGGCCAATCGACAAAAGAAAATGGATGATCTTAAGGAAGAGAACAGAGAGTTGAGATAAGAGATCGACACTCTGAAAGAATATCTGAGAAAGCTTCACAACGACATGCAAGCTCTAGCAGCAGCTCAGATGTAACAACAAAGAACTGTGATCTCAGAGATCACATCGATGCCCATAGTGGAAAAGTTTGATCCTCGGTATAACATGCCTAAAGATCGTCCCTGGGGCATGCCTATTAACTATATCCTGGAATGATATATTCCGCCGATCACGGAAGATCCAGAAACTGCAGTAGGAGCCGCTGGGCCTGAAGGTTACAAACTTCGGGAAAGCGAAGATGCAAGGGGCATGATAGCAACTCCTGAAGGTTACAAACTTCGGGAGAGGGAAGTACCAAGAGTCACGACCGTAATGACTATACCACCACCCGTGGTACACACTGTCCCAGAAGGACAGATTCCACAGATACCGTCTGGTGGAAACGAAAGTATGTTCGACAGAATGAATGAGCTCCAAGAGCAATTCCTGGAAATGCAGAAGGAACTGCAAGCCATTCGCGGTCAGGATCTATTCCAAAAGGATGCCGCAGACCTTTGTTTGGTCCCTAATGTGAAAGTTCCGCATAAATTCAAAGTGCCCGAATTTGAAAAGTACGAGGGTAACTCTTGCCCTCAAAGTCATTTGGTGATGTACGCTCGGAGGATGTCAACTCAGACAGAAAACCAACAGCTGCTAATCCACTATTTCCAGGATAGTTTAACCGGTACCAGCACTCAAATGGTACATGGGGTTAAACCGCACTAAGATCGTCACTTTCAGAGATCTTGGAGCTACCTTCGTTCAGCAGTATAAGTGTAACCTGGACATGGCACCAGATAGAGATCAACTCAGAGCAATGTCTCAAAAAGACAAGGAGACATTTAAGGAATACGCTCAAAGATGGCGAGAAATTGCTGCTCAGATTTGTCCACCTCTTGAGGAAAAGGAGATGACAAAGATCTTCTTGAAAACCTTGAGCTCATTTTACTACGACAGAATGGTCGCTAGTGCGCCCAGTGACTTCACTGAGATGGTGGGCATGGGAGTACGTCTAGAAGAAGTAGTCCGATAAGGATGTCTAGTTAAAGATGTTGGATCATCAAGCAGTACCAAAAGATACGATAGTGCTCTCCTTAAGAAAAAATAGCAAGATATTGGTAATATCTCTCTTAGAAAGCAAAGGTGACGGTACCAACCAGTAGCAGCTGTAACTCCTACTATTAACCCTGCGCTTGTTCCTACGTATCAACCTCAGGTTGCTCAATACAACAACAACTGTACAACACGACCACCAAGGTTTGACCCTATACCGACGTTGTATGCAGAACTATTTCCACTACTATTGTCAAGGGGCACGTCCAAACCAGGGCTCCTCTTATAGTACCAAAAAAATCCACCTTTTTGGTTCAAAATGGATCAGACTTGCCCTTACCATCAAGGAGGACCAGGGCATAACATAGAAAACTGTCTCAGCTTCAAATCTGATGTGCAGAAGCTTGTCAGGAGTGGGGTCTTATCCTTCAAGGATACAAATCTAAACATTCAGACAAACCCGTTGCCTCAACAAGAGAAAGCTGCGGTAAATTTTATAGAATAAGAGTTTAAGCACATCTATTAAATTCATGATGTACTCTTATTAAAAACCAACCTGGTCAAGATGCATTGCAGACAGAGCGGGTATGGGGATGTACCGTTTCATAATTATCACCAGTGTGATATCTGCTCTAAAGACAATCAAGGGTGTTCTGTGGTGTAATCAGCTCTACAGGAACAGATGGATCTCAGATGGATCCAGGATCACCGAATTCATGAGGTCAACATGACTTATACGAATTCCAACATCATTCAGAACCGCAAAATCTGTGCGAGGAATGTCAACTTGGTGGCAATGTACTCAAGGCAAAGCCAACATCATAATCTTCCACGGAACGATTAGGATTCCTATCTGGTATGCTCGGCAAACAATCAGGGATGCTCTTTTGTACAAGAGGCCCTCCAACGTCAGATGGATCTTGAGTGGATTCAGGATTACCACGATAGAAGTCAGTATCAAGTGAATATGATTCAAATTTTTGATATTCGCTTGATGAATACCAGCTTGGTGGAGTTACACGCTACACAAGTCCAGCTTGGTTTTCTGACTTCGCATAATTATTAGAACTGTAAAGTATGTCGTGGGAATAACCAAGGACGTGCTCTCGTTCAAAGAACTTTGCAACATTTGTTAAACCACCGGTGGCTTCCGATCTATATGGATGAAGATACACAACAGGTTAGCATGACTAATGGGAACCCTACTAGGCAACAAAGTCAGGACGTTCGATCCATGGAAACAGGCCTAGTGAGGTTACACTGCATTCAAAGCGGATGTGGCCAGGTACCACCACACAACTATGAACATTGTAGAGTTTACTCGGAAGATAATCAAGGATGTTACCTCGTGCGAGCAGCCTTTCAAAGTTAGTTGGACCACAAAGAGATTCGACCGTGTCCAAGTTCTGGGTTAATCAACTTGATGCCAGACTATTTCGCTGATCAAATCAAAGACGTCGTCATAATCTCTGATCATAAGAGGACCAAAGATGTTTGTACCATAATACGAATCAAGAGTTCCCTTGGACAGTAGAAAAGTTCCCAACCAGGAACTGATTGAAATTACTTACAATGGTCAGAAAAATTAGAAGGCTCCTGTAGTTATCTATCTGCTGGGACCAGTGCCATATGAATCAACTAAGGCTATTCCTTACAAATACGGTGTAACAACAATTGAGAATGGAAAGGAAACTCCATTACCCTCTGTCGTGAATATCGCAGACATCAGTTGAGTAACACGGAGCGGTCGAATCTTCAATCGAGGAGTTGGAGAACCCAGAGAAAAGGAACCTCAAACAGAAGTTCCTGATCAACCAGTCGGTCAATTCGGTGATCCCGACCTTTCAAAGAACAACGATGAGATGCTAAAGCTCATCTAGAAGAGTGAATACAACATTGTTGATCAACTGTTGCAAACTCCTTCAAAAATCTCTATATTATCTCTTTTACTAAGTTCCGAAGATCAAAGGGAAGCTCTAAAGAAAGTCTTAGAGCAGGCCTTTGTGGAACAAGATGTGTCAATAAGACAATTCGACAACATCATCTCCAACATCACTTCTTGCAACAAATTGGGTTTCAGTGATGAGGAACTATCGGAAGAGGGCCCAAATCATAATATGGCACTCAATATCACAGTCAACTGCCAGGATGATGCTTTAGCCAGCGTACTAGTAGACACCGTATTGGCTCTAAATGTTATGCCAAAGTCTACTCTAATGCGACTATCATTTAACGGATTTCCGATGAGGGCAGTGAGGTCATCGTCAAAGCATTTGACGGATCCCAAAAAATGGTTATCAGCAAAGTCGACCTTCCCATAACTATCGGTCCTCAAACTTTCCAAGTCACTTTCCAGGTCATGGACATCCGGGCAGCATACAGCTGTTTGTTAAGAAGACCTTGGATACACGAAGCTGGGGCAGTCACTTCGACACTTCACCAGAAGCTGAAGTTCATCAAGAATGACCAACTAGTCACAGTCTGCGGAGAGCAAGCCTTGATCGTGAGTAACTTATCGTCATCCACATGTGTAGAACCAGAGGAGGTTGTAGGAACTCAGTTCTAAGCACTCTCGGTGAGCAATGAGAATCGGTCAGAAAAAGGACCATCGATTTCCTCGTACAAAGATGCTCTCGAAGCGATCAGAAGTAACAATGCTAAAGGATGGGGACAAATTGTCATTCCTGCTGATAACAAAACAAAGAAGGGTCTTGGTTTTTCCGCAACCTGTACCCAAACTACTGCTAGCAATGAAAGTATTCATCCCATTCAGAATTTCTTCCACAGTGGAGGTTTCCTTCACCCAGTGTCTCAAGAAGTCCATACCATCAACGAGGGTGACTCCTCCGACACAGATGAAGAATGGAAGTCCTATCTTAATGAGGACAGTTATATGTCTCAGGGAGAGGTGCCTACGCAATTTTACTATCTCACACAGAGTCCAAGATATATACCAAGGTCAGACGTCAAAATGATATATGGAGATTGTGATACAGAAGGATGTCGTGCTCCACCAAACTCATTAGATGAGAACACTCTGATGAAAGACAACTTTGACCATGACTATTATGGTCTAATGGATGGCCTGCCTATCTGGAAGCCGTACCCAGGAGGCTCAGGGCAAGAGAATCAGCCCAACGATGCATATCAGCTGAGCATCATTGAAAAGAATACCTGCGTTCCCACCGAATCATGGGATCATTATTCAGGGCATATCCAGTACGACGATGAATTTGCAAAGATTGCAGGACAACAGTTCATCAACTACTCTTTTCCTGAGGTTAACATCATCGAAAGGGATAACTCCTCCAGTTCCAAAGAAGTATGGGACACTCTAGGACAACCAAAAGGCAAATACGACCTCATGGTCAAGTACACCACTCCTGAAAGCTCTCGTATCAGGCTCGAAGACATCCAGCAAACTAGATGGGGAGATACACCTGAGAGTTCAAACACTATGCAAGATAAAATTGAGGAATTCTCCTACGACAACTCTTCCTGGGAGACAGACTCCAATGATCCTGATCCACCAGAAATCAGCGTTACTTTTGAAGACAAATCAAGAAAGAAGGTACCAGACTTTGTGGTTCACCGAAGAGTTCGCCGCCAATGGGTTGCTGTCGACGTTCCGAAAGTTGTTCATATGTCTAAGTAATTGCCGTCTTTATCTTAACCTTTCACCCTGTCCAGGTGAAACAAATGTTTTGATAGGGCTCACTTTCTGTAAAGGCACCTCTTCGCTTTGCCCAAAGAGACAAAGTTTTGTTTTATAGCGCCGTAGTTTCAAGAATCGACAAAATCATAAATAAAATAACGTTGTTCTATAATTTTCGCATTTATTGCTATTTTCTCTTTTCGCTTTTTCATAAAATGGTAATCCTAAAAACAACTCAAATAATAAAAACAAGCAGTTTTCAGAAAATACACTGCACACACTCTTGCATTCTCTCTATCTCTTCTAAAAAAATCATCACGTCATGCAGATTGCTTATTTTAAACCCCATTGAAACATACAATCCAATGCCTTCTCCTAACTTTGAATTCCCGGTATTCGAGGTTGAAGTAGAAAATGATGAAGAATTTCTAGAAGAGACCTCCCGATTACTCAGACAAGAGGAAAGGTCCATTGAACCTTACAAAGAGCCGTTGGAAACGGCCAACTTGGGTTCAAAAGAAGAGAGCAAAGAAATCAAGATTGGGGCACTGCTCAGTCCGACTGTCAAATAAAGTTTGATAAAGCTTCTCAAAGAGTTTCCCGATATATTCGCTTGGTCCTATCAGGATATGCCAAGGTTGGATACCAGCATCGTGGAACATCATCTACCGTTGAGATCAGAATGTCCGCTGATAAAAAAAAGACTAAGACGGACTCATCCAGACATGTCTATCAAAATCAAAGAGGAAGTACAAAAACAGATTGACGCGGGTTTCCTCGCCACATCAGAATATCCTCAATGGTTAGCCAATATAGTACCAGTTCCGAAAAAGGACGGAAAGGTCAGAATGTGTGTAGACTATAGGGATCTGAACAAAGCCAATCCAAAGGACGACTTTCCCTTACCGCACATTGACATGCTGGTAGACAGTACAACAAAGTTCAAAGTTTTCTCCTTCATGGATGGATTCATGGGCTATAATAAAATAAAAATGGCGCCAAAAGACATGGAGAAAACTTCATTCATCACCCCATGGGGTACCTTTTGTTACAAGGTAATGTCGTTCGGTTTAAAGAATGCCGGGGCAACCTATCAACGGGCCATGACTACTCTGTTTTATGACATGATACACAAAGAAATCGAGGTGTATGTCGATGATATGATGGCCAAATCTAAGATGAAAGAGGAGCATGTGACCCACCTGTCAAAACTATTCGAGCGTCTAAGAAAGTACAAACTTTGCTTGAATCCCAATAAGTGCACATTCGGTGTCCGTTCAGGGAAACCTTTAGGGTTCATCGTCAGCCAGAAAGGATTTAAGGTTAATCCTGACAAAGTCAAGGCCATTCAAGAAATGCCTTCTCCAAAGACTAAAAAACAAGTCAGGGGATTCCTGGGACGTTTGAACTACATTTCCAGATTCATATTCCTCATGACCGCGACATGCGCGCCAATCTTCAAATTAGTCAAAAAGAATCAGGACTGCGTATGGACAGAAGACTGCCAAACCGCCTTCGACAGTATCAATGAATACCTGTTGAATCCACCGATTCTATCACCTCCAGTGGAAGGAAGACCACTGATCATCTACCTAATAGTCTTGGAAGATTCCATGGGCTGTGTACTTGGCCAACAAGACGAAACGAAAAGGAAAGAGTCTGCCATTTACTATTTGAGCAAGAAATTCACCGACTGTGAGACTCGATACGCTATGCTTGAGAAAACTTGTTGTGCTTTGGCTTGGGCAGCCAAACGTCTTCGCCAATACATGATTCGTCACACTACTTGGTTAATCTCCAAAATGGATCCAATCAAGTATGTCTTTGAAAAGCCTGCTCTCACAGGAAGGATAACCCGTTGGCAGATGTTGTTATCAGAATACGACATCGAGTACCATGTTCAGAAAGCCGTCAAGGGAAGTGTTTTAGCCAATCATTTGGCTCATCAACTAATTGACGATCAAGAATAAGTCGGGTTTGACTTCCCAAACGAAGATGTCATGTACTTGAAAATGAAAGATTGCGATGAACCGCTACCCAGTGAAGGGCCATAACCAGGTTCCCAATGAGGACTAATTTTTGACAGAGCTGTCAATCATTACGGAAATAGAATTGGGGCAATCATCATAACACCTCAGGGTACCCACATTCCTTTCACTGCCAGATTGATATTCAAGTGTACAAACAACGAGGCCAAATATGAAGCTTGTATCATGGGTCTCGAAGAAGCGATCGACTTATGAATCAAGAACTTGGATGTATATGGCGACTCAGCCCTGGTTATCAATCAGATCAAAGGAGATTGGAATACATACCAATCAGGATTGATCCCTTACAAAGACTATGCGAGAAGGTTGTTACCATTCTTCAGCAGAATCGAGTTTCATCATATCCCTCGTGAAGAGAATCATATGGCAGATGCATTAGCCACTCTCTCTTCCATGATTAGTGTAGGTCAATAGAACGACATACCTAAGATTAACATAATGCGCCTTGAAAGGCCCGCTTACATCTTCACGATTGAAGCAGTCATAAACGATAAACCTTGGTATCACGATATCAAGTGCTTCCTTCAAAAATAAGAATACCCACATGGGGCATCCAAAAAAGATAGAAAGACCCTCAGAAGACTTGTAGGCAATTTCTTTCTGAGCAGTGATACACTATATACGAGAAACTTTGACATGGTCTTGCTCCGATGTATAGACAGACCAGAAGCAACCCTGCTGATAAAAGAAATTCACGAAGGATCCTTTGGCACTCATGCCAACGGGCACACAATGGCGAGAAAAATTCTAAGAGTAGGGTATTATTGGTTAACAATGGAATCCGATTGCTACAAGTACATGAGGAGGTGTCACAAGTGTCAGATATACTCAGACAAAATCCATGTACCGCTAACGCATCTCAAAGTTCTCTCTTCCCCATGGCCTTTTTCCATATGGAGAATCGGCATGATTGGCATGATTGAACCCAAGGCTTCAAACGGACATCGGTTCATCCCGGTAGCCATTGACTACTTCACCAAGTGGGTCGAAGCAGTGTCATACGCCAATGTAACCAACAAGTCGTGGTCCGCTTCATTAAAAACAATCTCATCTGTCGTTATGGTGTTCCAAGCCAGATCATTACCGATAATGGATCCAACTTGAACAATAAGATGAGGAAGGAGTTGTGTGCTGAGTTCAAGATCGAACACCATAACTCATCTCCCTATCGACCCAAGATGAACGGAGCGGTAGAAGCAGCTAACAAGAACATCAAGAAGATTGTTTAAAAGATGGTTGTAAGCTACAAAGATTGGCACGAGATGTTACCCTTTGCTCTTCACGGTTATCGCACATCTGTCCGCACTTCAACAGGGGCAACCCCTTTCTCTCTAGTATATGGCATGGAAGCAGTGCTCCCCATAGAAGTAGAGATCCCATCAATCCGGGTATTGATGGAAGCTAAGCTAACAGAGGCAGAATGGTGTCAAAGTCGACACGACGAACTGAATCTGATTGAAGAAAACCAAATAACGACACTATGCCATGGTCAATTGTATCAGCAAAAGATGAAGAAGGCGTTTGACAAAAAGGTCCGACCTCGCGTCTTCAGAAAAGGAAACCTTGTGCTCAAGAAGATACAATCATTTCTCACTGATTCCCGAGGCAAATGGACCCCAAATTATGACGGCCCCTATGTGGTCAAGAAAGCCTTCTCAGGCGGCGCCTTGAGACTCGCAACCATGGATGGAGAAGAATTTGCTTACCCCACAATTGTTGATGTAGTCAAGAAATACTTCGCCTAAATATAAAAAAAAAACATCTCAGTGGACTGAAAACCTGAAAGGGAGGTCCAGGTAAAAAGTAGAGACATAATAAAAAAAATCATCCCGGTGGATTGGAAACCTCACAGTACAATCCAGACAAAAGTTAGGGATAATGGCAAGTAACTACGCTCAACAAAGGGGCAAATCCCTCAGCAGCAGTCATGTCATCAGTCAGAAAAAATCCCGTCAAGGTCATCTTCGACGGAAGCTCAGGATGCCCAGAATTCAAAGTTGGTAGAAGAATAGCGATTGTTATGTTTCAATGTAGCCCTTTTCCCTTAAATTACCATTTTCTAAACTTTGTAAATACTCTATGGAATCACGCGCTTGGAAGATTTCCATCCTATCAATAATACTTGAGCCTTAGTGCTTTTGTTTGTAATTCTTATTTGTTTTAGCTTTACAGAAAGACATTTTAATATGATTAATGATTCTTGAAACAAAACAAAAAATGAATTTAATTGTCAACATTTTTCTGCTTTTAAAATAAAGACGACAATTTCTTTTGACTGTTGAACATCGAAAGAACATCGATCGCTTCTCCAGAAGTAATCGAACCTCAAAGTGTAGAATCAAAGTACTCCTTCTAAACCAGTGCGCCTGAATGAAGGATCAACTGTATCAAATGTGATTTTCTCATCTGATATCCCCGACAGAGTTCTTACCTCCTAAGCCCGACCAACGTTTTCCCCCACATGGATTATCTCTCCTAAGCAAGGCAGAATTGCTATTTTGGACCAAATGGTACTTCCTCGTTCCCCGCAGTGGCCGAGTATCTAGTCATGTTCATCCATTAGTCTGTATGTCGCGTCAGTTTTGTCAGCATAAACATACATATATCATGCATTATTGATTTACATTCATATTCATTTTGCATCACTATCACTTTAGTCGGTTTTATCCCCTAGTGATAAAAGTCATCTCAATCGAGTTATCAGTTTTTTCTTTGTCAGGAAATGTTGCGTCTGAACAATCTCTCTTCCAGTTTATTTCTGGATTGGAGTTGGTCCCTTGACCACTTTGATAACTTGAACCTCTGAAAAACAAGAAAACTTTTGACAAACGTCACTCTTCGCCATTGAAGATGATATCCTCACTTTCCCGGATTAAGGAAAATCCCCAGAGAAAGTATTTTAATCAAAGATTCGGCAGTATAGCAGTTTTTCTCCGAAAAATTCGTTGACAAAAAGGTCATCAGCACCTCAAAATTGGATTGCATCACATGGCGTTTCTCCGAGAAGATCTCGAGAAAAGTATGATGTAATATCTCTAAGCAGAAAGCAGTCTCTCAAGAGACTCATTTTCCCCAGTAGAGTCGACAAATGGCGTCTCCAAACAGAGAAGTTTGTACACCTCTACAGCTCAGACAAATGGGTTCCCCAGTAAGTCTGACATCAAAGCTTTTCCCATCAAATGGCATCTCCCCAGGAAAATTTGGAGAGAAGTTTGATGAAGACCGCTACAATTAGAGTCCCTTGTCAAGAAAGTTTATTGACAAAAGAAACTGAGACCAGTTCCTTGGTAGGAAACCAGGATCAAGGGGAAGTTTGTATCAGAAACTGAGACCAGTTCCTTGGTAGGAAACCAGAATCGAGGGGAAGTTTATATCAGAAACTGAGACCAATTCCTTGGTAGGAAACCAGGATCGAGGGGAAGTTTATTGACAAAAGAAACTAAGACTAGTTCCTTGGTAGGAAACCAGGATCGAGGGGAAATTTCTACCTTTTCTAAGCACCATTGCTTAGCAAAAGAGGATGGATGAGCAAACTACCATTCATAACCACCATCAAAATTTTAGGTATTCTGATATTTAATCCTCTTGTACCCCGAATGCCCGAATACCTTCGCCATTCACACCTTCGGGTCCAAGAAGATTAAATAGGGGCATCTGTCATACCCCAAATTTTTACCACTAAGATTTCCCATCATTATGCAAATCATCACCATAATATGGATGAACCTCCATGCCTCCTCAATTTCCCCAGGAATTGTTGGGCATTCTCTACAATCAAGAGTTAGGGTTTTGAGCCTTCTCAGAACACTTAGACAAAGGATCAATCAAGGAATGACATGATCTTCAACTTGTCTAACCTCTCAAACACCTATAAAGGATCAATAAGACTCCCACATCAATAATCAAGCACAAAGTTGCAACATTCCAAGTGGATTAAGCCTCAAGATCGTCAGTGTCACCAAATTAAAGTTTTGGTCGACCAAGGCCTCCAGATGGAAATTTTCCTCTAGGCATGAGCCAATGCTTCAAATCATAACCCAATATACTCCAAGGGACCTCATGAACCCAATCATCAAGTCAATTTAGCCTCAGGGGATGCATTCACCAAAAATCAGGAATTAGGGTTTCTTGACCTAATTCACCCCTAAGTTGACTTTTGGGACAAAACATGAGCCAAGACCTCAAGACATGATTTGAGGGTCTCTAATACACTACATTGTTCCATTTGCCACAATGTATTGATCCAAGAAGCTTGATCCACAAGTTTCAATTTCATCTGGACCACAATTAGGGTTTCGAGGAAAAAAGTCAACTGTACCTTTGACCTTTGACCAAGACATGCTCCCAAATCTTGGTACATGATTCAATACACCCTACAACACCTATGGAACATATCCATTAGGTTTGATTTAGGTCAAGGATTTGATTTCACAAAGGATCGCATAGTTTGGAATTCATCTGATAAAAAGTTAACTATGCACAAAAGTCAAGTTTGACTTTTTGAGATTTTTCACAATTTTGGTTCTTTGACCCTAAAACAATGTTAATATGTGTTTTGAATCATCATTCATCAATAAAAATCAAAGAAAGTGAGTTAACTTGTAAAAGGGGTAACCATAAAAAACTTAGAACTTTTCTAAGTTATGGAACAAAGTGGCTAGGGTACCAACTTCCAAGGACCATAACTTGAGATCCAAGCAACCATTTTGGATGGTCCAATAATGGATTTGTAGCTCTCATGGCATAATTTAAAAGTGTCAACTACACCTCATTCGAATTCCTCATGGATTTCAAGTTATGGAGTGATCAAAATGGCTGAAAACACAAAAGTGACATTTTTCCAACACTTAGTGAAATTTTCACTAAGTCAGAATCTGCCTTATTTTTTCCCAAAAGTAGAGGTATTTTTCATTGTAATTCAGGTTGACTCAAAACCAAAGTTGGACATCATATTGAAATAGGATATATCAGCTTTCCAAAATGTCCAAGAACCTCATGAAACTCCACTTGAGCTAGGAGTTATGATAGCTGCAATATTCCTTGATGCAAACTGTTTTGCAAGGTAGATTTGTGCATAAGTGCTCGAATTGCTCAAATTGTGCAACTCCAAGCATGGTTATCCATCTGCACACCTCAAGAGGGAAAAAAACAAGGGACTAACACTGATCTATCAGCCTCCAAAGTTCCAAAATCTACCATAGCCATGCCAAACCTAAAAAGCCTAAAGGAGGCCAAGACTCCAATTTTGTTTTGGAACATTTAATGGATGCTTAGAGGTGGCATGTATAAGAGCAAAGATGAACACTTCAGTCAAGCCTTATCATTGAATCAAGGAACCATGAGACTATGCTCTAATCTCAAGTCAATGGCTAGAGGAGACTTGAGATTCCATTTGATCACAATTGGCCACAGGCCTGCTGCAGTTGCCATTCCCTATTCCTTGCAAAACAAACTTGCTCTACTATAAATAGAGCTCATTTGTGACCAGTTTGAGTACACCAAAGCACCCAAACTGATTCTTTCCTCAAAATCACACTCTCACTTCCAAAGATGCCTTCTAATGCAAGCTACTATCGTGTTTTGAATTAGAAAGTGTTTCCAACCAAACCAATCACACACACACATAAACATCATATGTGAGCTGAACAAACACTAAAACAACATCTGGAACATCAATTTCACAAAATCACCATCCATTTGCTCAAGTTTTCAACAAAGTTGCAGCTGAGGTGCCACATTCTGTTCCAGTCCATTTCAAATCAATCCAAGCTTTCAAACACACTCCATATGGTGTATGGAAGCTGTTCAGATCATCACAACTCATCTGTAACACCTCCAACTCAAAAATCAAGTTGCTCTTGCTGCCACGACCTTCAAGTAAGCTTAAACTTGGTCATCTCATGATTCATGCATATTTCCTCGCACAATAATTTTGCCATATGTTCATAATCATGTATGGAGTGTTTCCCCTCCATTAATTGCTATGTATGAGTCGTGTATCAAATTTCTCTTCCTTCATGCAGAATTTAGGGTTCTTGAGGTTTCTCTTTGATTTCTTATTCCATGCTTAAAATAAATGAAATTAAAGACCATAGACATGATCGTAAGGTGAAAAAGAGTAGATTGATATGTGGATTGTGTGATTTCATCAAGTATTCAGTGAGATTGATGGGAAAATGAAAATCTGGGCAAAATCAGAAAAAGCGCGTGTTCTTGGCGCCTTTTTTAAATATTCAAATATTTGAATTTTGTGATTTTATTTAATTGATTCAAAAATTAATTTCTCTCTGAATTTTAATGATTTTGAGTTGATTCTTTTTTTAATAATTCACAAAAATGTTAAAATATTTTATTTTACAAAAATTTCCCAAAGATATTATTTATTTCATATACTTGATATTTTTGCAAAGAATTAATTTTTATTTGTTTTTTGACATTTAAAATATTTTTTCCTTCTTGATTTTCCAAACTTAAATGGTTTTCAATCATTTTGTGGATAAAAACATGATTTTTGAAACATTGATCCAACATCACCATTCATTTTTCACATGTTCTCAATAAATTTTTTAAAAACAAAATTAATTCCATTTTTAAACAAATTAGGGTTTTGATTGATTCCACCCTCATCAATCTTTTTCAAACACTCATGGGCCTGTAATAGAGTGTAAGACTCAATCCCTTTTTGAAACCAAAATAGTTTGGGCCTCAGTCATTGTATAAGACCCACAGTGTTTTCAAAAACCTCGGCGCGATCGCCGTTTTCAAACAAATCATTTGGGCCTCTCACTGAGTTGTAAGCCCCATCACTTGTACAAAAATAATCTATGGGCCTCTTGATAGAGTGTAAGTCCCATCTCTCTGTAAATAAATAATTTTTGGGCCTCAATGCATTGTATAAGTCCTGATACAGTCAGAAATTTTGACGCGATCGTCGCCATTTTTAATAAAACAACTGGGCTTCTCCTTGAGCTATAAGTCCCATTTCTTTTCTTTTAAATATTTTTGGGGCTCTAATAGAGTGTAAGACCCAACCCTTTTGTAAATAAACCTTTTTGGGTCTCAGTCATTGTATAAGTCCCGATACGATCCTCAACATAGCAATGCGATCACGGTTAAACCTTGGGCCTCTCCTTAAGTATAAGCCCCAACAATCTTTTAAAAAATAACTTTTCCTTTGATTTAGATTCAAATATACTTGTTGTTATCAAAACTTTCTTTAATTTCTTTGAACAACTAACAAAACAGCATGGAAGCTTGCTCACCGATAAGTTTTAACAGCTTTCATTTAATCGCTTTGATATATATATATATAACTGTATTGTGGGAAGCTGCACACAGTTAGTCTTCTTTCATCTCTTTTAAATACACGCCATATATATAACTGTATTGTGGGAAGCTGTGCATGGTTAGTCTTCTTTCATACCCTTTTAAAAATACTTGTCATATATCAATTGTATATATACTAGTATAGTTATTTAGAGTTTCCCCGGCAACTAGGTCTAGAACTAGGTAAAGCCAGTTGGTCACTCTCTAATTACAGTCAAAACTAGATCCCCATAGGATTTCCAGATACAGTCTTGCCTCCTCTTGGGCTTATACAATATGTTACAAAGAGAAAGGCAGTATTCTTCGTGAACCTTTTCTCAGATTGTCACCCCTAGAAATTGTCAAAGAAATTCTACTCCCCATAGGTGATCTATTCTAGGTGAATGGCATCTCTTGAGTTTCTTCAAACCTCGAATTTTCATGAAATGATCTCTTCTTGGTGAATTACATTTCTTGAACTTCTCTCGGTTTGGGGCCCACAGGCTTCCTAAAAGCATCCTCGCCTCCTCTTGGGCTTTGTACAAGGACCATTCGGCTTCTTAGAAGTTCTTATGCCTTCTCTTGGGCTTAAAACAAGGACCCTGACGACCTCTTAAAGCTATAAGACAGAACTTAGTCATCCTTTGCTAGAGCTGTCTTCCCAGTGTCAAAACTTAGACCAGTTTAGGGTTGATACTCATCCCTTAATGCTTGCCTCCTCTTGGGCATCATACAAAAGATAAAACTCTTCCACACCAGTAGACTTGGACAGTCTAAATCCCCTTGAGTCTCAAAGACATTCTCAAGTTCCCTACAAACATAGGAGAAACCCCGGTCAATTTGGATCAATCTCCAGCAGAGCTAAAACTCAGTCTCTCTCCTAAAAATCTTAAATCAGAACCTCAAGGTCTCTGATACCTTAACTCTTCTGCAATCCACAGCAAGAGTTAATTCCCCATTTGGACCTGCCTCGGGATCTCAATAATCCCAGTAGAAAGTTAGCCTCCTCTTAGGCTTTGTATAATGATCCTTCCTCAGCGAAGTTAGCCTCGTCTTGGGCTTTGTACAATGATTCTCCTCAGCGGAGCTAACCTTTTCAGACTCTCTTGTTGAGTCAATCACCTTTTCAGACTCTCTTGTTGAGTCAATAACTTTTCAGACTCTCTTGTTGAGTCGATCACCTTTTATCACTCTCTTGTTGAGTTAACCCTTTTTAGCCTCAATCCCGGGCTTTATACAGGACAGATAGAAACACTCTCTTGTTGAGTCAATCTTTTCCAGCCTCCTCCTAGGGATGGTATAAAGATTTCCCCTATCGGAAGTCAGCCTCCTCTTACGCTTTGTATAATGATTTCTCCAGCTTGTTCAACCACAATCCTGGGCTTTGTACAGGAAAGATAAAAGCACTATCTTGTTGAGTCAAACCCTTTTAGCCTCAATCTTGGGCTTTGTACAAGACATAAATTTCCCTCTCTTAATCTTGGGACAGATATCTTCCCCAGCGAAGTCATTTCCTCCCAGCCTTCTTTTAGGCTTCGAGGAATGATTTCCCAAGCAGAGTCAAACTTTTTAAGCCTCAATCATGGGCCTTGTACAAGACATATAATACTCTCCCGCAGAGTCAAACTCATTTCAGCCTCCATCTTGGGCTTTGTACAAGACACATAAAAATAACCTCAGCTGAGTCAGTCAAATTTCCCTTTTAGCCTCAATCTTGGGCTTTGTACAAGACACATACAAACCTCCCTGGCGGAATCAAAATCCCCTTTTAGCCTCAATCTTGGGCTTTGTACAAGACAGATAAAACACTTTCCCCCAAAAAAGTCAAACTTTTAGCCTCCTCTTAGGCTTTGTATAATGATATCCCCAAAAGAGTCAGTCTCTTTTTTGCCTCAATCTTGGGCTTTGTACAAGACATATAAACACTCTCTTGTTGAGTCAGTCAACTTCCCAAGTGAAGTCAATCAACCTCTTAGCTTCAACCTTGGGCTTTGATCAAGGCACACAAAAATCAACAATCCCTCTTTAGAGATGACAAGTTCTCTCTCAGTGAAACCTTTTAGCTTCAATCTTGAGCTTTGAACAAGACACAAATAACCTTTTAGCTTCAATCTTGGGCTTTGAACAAGACACCAAAACATCTTTTTCATCCCTTAGAATAGGAGGAACTATGATTGCTCTGATTTCCCTGTTTCATTTAAACGAGAATATGTAGGCATAAGATTGCGAAATCTTAGCGAGCATACTAATAAAAAACTCTAGGTCCAGTACCTTCACACATCAATCAAAACTTAGGTCTAGTACCTTACCAAAAACACCTGATCATCAACAAAAACTCACTCACTCACTCATACTTCCCAAGAAACTTTCCCAACCCATTAACAAGTAAACATTATCAAGTACAAAGCGAAACCTAAAGCTAATATCCTGTGGATAACCACATATAGGATGGGTAATTGACAACTCCCCATTGTATAACCTGGCCCTGACTCCCTGAATCTCTTTAAGCGTTTGTTCAGTTAAACATTCATGTGCAAGGTTAGTTTTAGATAACTTGACTTTCCCTTCCAACTTCATGGGATAAATAAGAAATAAGAAAGTAGCACCCCCTCCTACCATTGCGGTGAGGAAAAACAAAGCGATAAGGTGGTCGCGTCACCGACAAAAATCGCTCGCTACATACTCAATCAAAGATATAATGTTGCGGTTACTCGTGGAAACAGGGTCACACACATGATCCCATGAGATGGGAGCCTTCTTGTTATCCTTTTCCTTGCCTGTCCAAAGGAATTTTCTGCATAGACCTTATATGTGGGAGATCACATTCTTAGGGAGAGGGAATATTTGCATCCAATAATTGGAGATTGCAAACATCACACTTTTAATAAGTTGGAACCTTCCAGCATAGGAAAACAATCTAGTACTCCAGTGTTGTATTCTCTTAAGCATTCTCTCAATAAGAGGTTGGCAGCTAACAATTGAAAGCTTCTTGCTATGTAAAGGAACACCAAGATACTTGAAGGGCAAGGCACCAATGTCAAAAGCCGTTTCCTGTTGCAACATCCTTTGAGCTTCAATGTCCATTCCACCAAGGAACAATTTGATTTTAGGGTGACTTATGTGTAGGCCAGTTGCATCAGAGGATTATTTAAACTTAACCATTATAAGCCTAACAGATTCAAGATCTCCTCTGACAAAGATGAGAATATCATCTACAAAACAGAGATTGATAATCATTTGTTTTTCACATTTCGGGTGAAAATTAAAATTAGGATTCAATTGAAGTTTTTGACGCAGCCTGTGAAGATACTCCATAATAAGTACAAATAAGAGGGGGGAGATAGGACCCCCTGTCTCAGCCCTATCTTTGCTTTCAATTTTTCAGAATGGACCCCATTAAGAGAAAACCTGTAAGAAACTGTAGTTACACAACCCATAATCCAGTCAATGAACATTTAAGAAAACCCTATTTCAGCCATAATCTGAGATAGAGCTTTCGATTCAATTGTGTCATAAGCCTTTTGGATGTCCATTTTGATCATACACCTAGGAGAGACATGTTTTCTATTATACCCTCTCACCAATTCTTGAGTAATCATTATATTGTCATGTATTGTTTTACCAGGTACAAATGCATATTGAGTATCATCAACAATGTAACTAATAACCCTCCCAAATCTAGCAGTAAGGATCTTTGAAATTATTTGTAAATGGTATTGCAGCATGAGATAAGCCTCATATCTTTAATTGTCTTTGCCTCAGGGGATTTAGGTATCAAAGTCACCAAGGAGCAGTTGATAGCTTTATACATATGGCTTGTTTCAAAGAAATCCAAGATAGCTTCCTTAACATCATGTTTAACTATCTTCCAGGCTATTTTGAAAAAGTATGCATTAAATCCATCCATACATGGTGCCTTGTTATTCCCAATGCTGCTCAAGGCTTTCTAGATTTCTTTGTCTTCTATAGGCCCAATTAGTTGTTGAGCTTGCTCTCTAGAAAGAACTTTTCCTTGCCTCACTGTAGGTATATCAATTCCTATCATTTTCTTAGCATTTGCCCTAACCAACTTGTGGTAGAATCCTAGGATTTCTTATTCTATATCCTATTGATTGCTTAATAATTTCCTTTCAAGAGAGACCATAGTGTATATACCCTTCTGTTTGTTCTTATCTGTCATACCCCAAATTTTGACCCTAGATGTCATCATCATTCTAAGAGCATTAAGCATTGCATTGCTAACCCTAACCATTGTTCAAGTTGTTTCTTATTTGGTTTTGTCTGAAATTAGGGTTTTGGCTCAAGAAAATCAAGGGACTCCTTACATGATTAGTCAATGTTTTGGAATGATCATTAACCCCTCAAGCATACATACACTTAAGAGGCTTCTCCTTGTCAAGAATCAAGTACAAGATGGTCTCATTATAAGTTCTATGAAGCTCAAGTTCATCTGGCCACAATTAGGGTTTCATTAGGAAAAACTCAATT
Organism: Lathyrus tuberosus; assembly: GCA_022829125.1. Classification (NCBI taxonomy): domain Eukaryota; kingdom Viridiplantae; phylum Streptophyta; class Magnoliopsida; order Fabales; family Fabaceae; genus Lathyrus; species Lathyrus tuberosus. Next base: position 3,895,798 of record JALAZF010000091.1, on the reverse strand, counting down.
GTTCCTTGACTTTTGATTAAATCATGATGCCAAGCCTTGGGACATGATCTAAGATACTCATAAACATCCTTTAATTCCACCCATGATGATTGAAAGATTCAAGAATGCATAATCATTGAAGATCACACAGTTGAATTCATCTGATTATACAAGCTTCATCTAACAAAGTCAACCTTTGACTTTTAGGGTTATTGGTCTAAATTGAAGTCCCCAAGCCAAATTTCATCAAGACATGTTGGATTAATGAGTTTGAGCATGAAAAACCAAGATTTGGAAGGTTTCTTGTAAAAGGGGTAAAGTTAAAGAAACTTGAAAATTTCTAAGTATAGAAAAAAAACCCTAACTGGGAGGCCAACTTTGAAAGATCATAACTCCCAATCTACACATCCATTTTGTGTGATCTAAAGCTCAAATTAAAGCCCTTGCAGCATACTACAACTTTGTATGAGAGGTGGAAACCTCAAAAAATGCATGGATTGAGTTATGAGGCTTCAAAGTTTGCGAAAATATTTGGACACTTAGAAAATTTCAAGGCAGCATTTGATTTTTTGAAACACCAATCTTTGAGGTCAGTTTTCATTATGATCCCTTTAGATTCAGAATTTTTGTTGAACATGAAAGTTTTAGAGCATGTTTGGGGCTTTTCACAAAGTATTAGAAATCCTCCATAGCCTTCTTGAGCTGAGAGTTTCGAAGGGGAGAAGTTGAGGTCACAAAGAGGAGTTTCATGCCATTTTCACAAACTAATCTTGAGCAAAACACCAAGCCATGCCCTATAATCCTACATTTCAGGCCTCATTACTTCTAAAAACACCCATAATAATAGGTTTTCATGATTTAAGGGAGCATTATATAACAATTTGAAGCTTTATCCATTGAACCATTCCATTTTGGGAAGAAAGGCAAGACTTCCATTTTGATAAAGTTACTTTATCCATAAGTCAACTTGTCTTGAGCTCTTCACTTGTTCTTTCTGCACTCAATCTTTTTCTGAACTCTCAACCACTCTAGAAAGGTTGTGTAGTTGCACATCGGAACCATAATCTTACATGAAACCACTTGGTTCATTTCCAACCAAGCCAACTTGCAAAAACTCCAAGAATTTGTTATCCTGACCAGAACTTCTCCCAACCTTTTCCCTATAAATAGAGGGACACCTCAAGTTTAAAAACACACAACAAACACACACCAAAACCTCATCATTCTCTCATTCCCATAGTTAAACACTCCAAACTTACAAAACCTCTGGCCAGATTCATTTCCTTTGTGCAAACACCAAACAAACACCATAAAGCTTCTCTATACCCTTAATAGAACTTGTTCCAACCCTTGAACAAGTTCTGTAGCAAGCCCTACACTACTTGTCATTTCTCACCTCCATTTTGCAAAAGGATTCGTGTTCTATTCTTGAAGCAATTTCCAACACTCTCAAGCATCCTAATCACCTCTATAGGCATCAACAAAACCAAGGAGGTGGTAATTTCTCTTCTAGAACTCCCTTAGAAGAAACCTTGGACTGACTCCAAGAGGTAAGCTTCTCATTCTTTGAACTTCATGATGTGTGTGCTTTTGATGTCATATTTGTGAAGCAAGATGTAGTTCATACCATGTGCACTCTGTTTAGAATCTTGGTTGTATTAAATGAGACAAGCATATGATGTTTTGACATGTTGAACCCTCATGTGTGTTGCACTGTTGTGGAGTATTTTATGAATTACTTAGTTAGTTTTAGATTGAATAAATGATATATTTGAATTCCTTGTTAATAATTCTACAACTTTCATTTTTACGAAGTTTAAAATGATAACGAAATGAGGAAGATATTTGAGGTTGAAGTTCTGGCCATGGAGTAGGTTAGGGCACGGGGAGAGAGAAAGAAAAGAAAAGAAATGAGGAAGAAGAAGGTTGAGATGGCGCTGATGTGGTGCCCAGGTGGCGCTGAGGTGTCCATTTCCATGTGTGTAAAAAATATATATTATTGGATTTGAATATATTAACGGATGAGGGCGTAACACCGCTGGTCCAGGAGGAGGGTTTGTGTGCGTTTGTGAGCGAAGGGACTGGGGTTCGAATCCCCCTCACCCCAGTAATTTTTATTTGTTTTCTGAATCTCAAGTGTGTTTAATATATATTTTTCACTTTCCATCTATATTCACATGCGCGCGTTGGCTCGTCTGGTTAGATTTTGAGTTGTTGAAGCTAAGTGCATGGGTTCAAGTCCTGGCTGGGACATAACCTTATTTTTTTGGCACTTTTTACACTTCATTTTATTCACAACTTCAATTAATCATAACTAGGTCATCCTTTGACCTTTTTGATCCCTTCTTTTTGGTATAGATTCATATTGATGTCTATTTTCATGAGAAATAATTTGTTTCCTAAAAATATTTAATTTTCTCATACTTTTGATGGTTCAAAGTGTGTGACTTTGTAGGGTTTCCATATGATGTCTTTGGATTTTCTTTTGATTGATTCTTGGATTTCCTTTGATAACCATGAGTTGTATGATTATTAGATAGCATGTCCAAACCTTGTGTGAGTTTGTCAACTTGTATATTTGGCTTTAACTTGGTTTTTTTGACTTACTTTATGTATGTTTACATGTTTAAATGCTTAAAACCTTGTCACCTATTCCATGAACCACTTTGTGCACTTACCTTAACCTTTCATATACATATTTTGATGAGCACCAAGAACCATAGCATGCACTTTAGGTTGTCACCAAAGTCTTGACCCATGTACACTTTTGCTTCCATGTTAAGTGATGTCTTAACTTACACATGCTTACATTAACTCTTGTGAATGTTCTTGCTTGATTATAACCATGTTAGAACCCTAACAAGCATGTTTAGGTTATTACCAACTTGTCTTAACATGTTGAAACTTGTACCATGCCTAATTGTTCAAGTAATGTTTTAACTTATTCATAAAATGTTTGAATTTTCAACAAGCCATCTCTAAGCATTTTCACATTCCATTCTTTGTATGCTTGCATATCCATCCACATGTTATTGTCATAAACATGTCATTCTTGCTCAAGTATGTTTGGTTATCACTATTTACTTATTTTCACATTGTACCCATGATAAGTAATATCTTAACTTATCTATGTATGATTCACTACATCTTTGAACTTCATTCATGTTTAGGTATTGTTATAACCTTTACATATTGAACTTGAACTTTGTTTTCTACCCATGATAAGTAATTAACTTATGCATGTCCACTTTGAACTCTTGTTTTATCCATGTTTAAGTGTTGTCATAACTTCCACATGTTGACTTGAACTTTGAATCTTACCATGCCTAAGTGTTGTAATGATTTATTCATGCTTTGAAATGTTAAATTGTATTCATGATTAAGTGTTGTTACAACTTAGCTTCTTTTGTCTTGTATTCATGATTAAGTGGTGTTAGTAAACCCTAAAGCATGGTTGCCTTAATCAAGCACTTGAACTTTCATTCATGACCTTAGTCTTGTTAGAACTATATCTCATGCTTGTTTAGATGTTGTAACATCTTTGTTTGATTAAACTTACTTTGGTTGTCACCATGTCAAGTTGAAACTTTGAACTTACTAGGTAGTTACCTTGTTTGGTTCATGACTTTGCTAAGTCCTTGCTTTAAATGTTGTCACATTTATCCTTATGCTTTGGTTGTAACCATATGCTTTACCTTTGCCATATTAACATCATGTTTGAATGTTACTCTATCATGCTTTCATTAACATCATGTTTGAATGTTATATTGATGTACTTTCAATTAATATCATGTTTGAATATCATGTTTGTTCATACCATCCATTTTAATCATGCTCCATTTAACTTTGTCAAGTTATTCCCCTAAGTGATGTTAGCTTGTTAGCTACCATCCTCAAGTTGCCCTATTCCTTAATCCAAGGGAAAGTATCTCTGTTGACTCCATGTCATAGATAGCTCATCCTTACCCACCCTTTGACCTTGTTAAAGTCATTAGGTTTTTGAGTCTTAGTCTTAAGATAGAATTCACATCTCTTGTGACTTTGTCAAGTCAAGTAAGTGTTAAGACCTTAACACTTAATCCCATTGAATCTTGATCATAATCAAGTATTCATCCATCCCTATTGAGATGAACTACAAATGCTCTGATTCCATCCTTGTAAGGATATGTAGGCACAAGACCACGAAGTTTTGGCGAGCATACTTGGTAACTAAACCCTTAGGTCCCTATCTCACCACATAATCCAAACACAAACAATAGCAAACAATATCGCAAATACTAGTAAGAGGTTCCTATAGAGTACTATAGATACTTAGGGTGCTAATACTTTCCCTTTGTATAACCAATCCCCGATCCCCCAAAATCTCTTAGCATTGTTGTTACATTGCGAACTTAGGGTTGTTTACGATCTTTACCCTTTCCTTTGGATAAATCAAAGCTCGGTGGTGAATCTTTAAAAGATTTGTGGTTCAATTTTAATCAATAGCTTGATATCAAATTTTCACCGCAACAGAAAAATGGCGACTTCACTGAGGACACTTCTCTTATAAGAGGATTACGCCTAACTTACTTATATTTGCTATATTATTGTTTGCTTGTGTGTTTGTTGTTCCATTGGGTTGTTACCTTGTGGTGAGATAAAGTCCTAATCTTGGACTTGAGAGAAAATTAAGATAGGAAGGTGGTATATTCAAGAAGGCTTATAGGGAGTTGATTCCCAACTAAGCTAACTTGAGAAATCACCACTCTGTGGAGGCACCTTTAAGAATAAGTATTGTTGATCAAGAGATTGTGAAAACAATACTACTTCTTGATTGAGCCTACGAAGCTAAGAACTTTTAGTTACCTTTAACCCCACTTGGCCTTGTTAGGAACATAGTACGATGACTATGAGGGAGTAATTCCAAAATAGTTGATACGCGATACTACACTCAAAAGAGGTTCTCTTGAGAATATTATTAACTACCAAGTGAATTGGGAAATTGATAATATCCAAAAGATGGGCTGATGCCTTTAGGAATTTGTTAGAACTAGTTGTACAGGTACAATAAACCCTAGTACATATCAAATGGGAGGGTAAACCTTTTGACTCCATGCAAGCCTTACACCATGTTTGAGTGTGATCTTGTTTTGTTTATGCATACATGCATTCATAAGCATCATTTTTCATAAAAAAAGTTTTGTGGAACTTAAATTTTTGTTTGTAAACATCATAGGATAATCATGGATAAGGACAGAAGAAAAACTATTAAGTAAACTTTCAAGAGTCCTGACTTGGGTGACTTAAGGAAACTAGGAGCTCTGGTTAAAGATCGAGAAGGGTTCAAGGACAAATATGGAAAAATAATATCACTGTTGAGGATTAAGATGGAAGATGGTCTTCTCTCTACGCTCCTTCAGTTTTACAATCCGACCTACCATTGTTTCACCTTTCCTGATTACCAACTTGTGCCTACATTGGAGTAGTATTCATATTTAGTTGGTTTGCCTATTTCTGACAAGTCTTCTTTCCCTTTCTTGGAAAAATATCCTCAGGAGCAAGACATTGCCAAAGTCACACATTTGGAGTTGTTTGAAATTCAAGATAACATGACCACCAAAGGAGGAGTCTTTAACTACAGAGTTTTTAATTGGGAGAGCTCAATATTATGCAGATCACATAAGCATGGATGCTTTTAAGGCTATTCTTGCCTTAATCATTTATGGAGTGTTTCTCTTCCCAAGCTTTGAATACTTTGTTAACCTCAATACAATCAAGATCTTCCAAAAGAAGAATCCAGTACCTACCTTGTTAGGAGATACTTATCACTCAGTCCACTTGAGGAACTTCCATGGGAAAGGAATGATCACCTGTTGTGTGCCATTATTGTACAAGTGGTTTATTTCTCACTTGCCCAAATCAAGCTCATTTTGGGATCTCAAGAATAGCTGGTGGTCACAAAAGGTTATTGCTCTCACCCACTCTGACATTGATTGGTACAATCGTGTCTATGATGGAGTTATGATCATTGATAGCTGTGGGGACTTTGCCAATGTACCTATTCTTGGTACCAAAGGAGGAATTAGCTACAATCCTGTCTTAGCTCACCGTCAGCTAGGATATCCTTTGAAGGATAAACCCAAGAGCGTTCATGTTGAGAGTATCTTCTTCAAGGATGGTGAAGATAACAAGGAGCTTAAATATCAGATTGTGATCGCTTGGAGCTATTTGCATAAGAAGGGGGAAGAAATACATAGGCAAGCCCACCTGTATTTCTTTGGAACCCTATCTCCAATGGGTCCGAGATAGTGCCATCGAACTAAAGATGCCTTATTCTCGTCAAGAGCCCATAACTCTGAAGAAGGAACCTACTCTGATGTTCATGTCTGAAGTAGAGAAGTTGAAGATTGCTTTAAGCAAAGCACTTCAAGAAAAGGATGCTTGGGAGAACAAATACCAAATAGTCGTCAGCGAGAACACAAAACTCCAAAGGCAACTACAGACGAAGACTGAAGAAGTACTCCCTTGTAAGAAGAGGAAGGTACAAGAGCATTTATTTTCCTCTAGCCCTCAGTCAACTCCTTGGAAGTTAATTGTGGATAAGCTTACTCTCGAGAAGACTCGGTTGGAGGAGCAAATCAAGAAGCTCAACATAAGGCTGCTAGGAGAATCTTCTTAGGGCTTTTGTAGCTTTTATTTAGCTTTTAGTTTAGGACTCCTGTAAGAAGTGCTAAACATTTTGTAATCAACTTTTGAATTAATGAAATGAGTTCTTTCTGATATATTCCTGATGTTTGAAAATATTTAAGTTCCATGAGACTTTTTGCATTGCATCTTGCATTTGTTGTCACATTTGTGTAGCGAGCGATTTTGGACGCGGTTCTTAAGCGCGGTCGCTCTCTGCGGTTTGAGCTTACTACAGGTCGATTCATTTTTTATCCTATTAAAGCTGATGAAGGAAGGGAAATAGATGTCTCCAATTAACCCTGCTTTGCATACTGAGTTTAAACAGCGGTCTGTTAGGTTACAGATGCTATCAATGTGGGGGGCCTTTGTACTGGTTATTTGTATTTTCGCCAATACTGATTTCTTTCTTTTTATTTTGACAGAATGTTTTTGGCGGGGAACAAGGATTAAGATGTTAGGATTGATGCTTTTTGTGAGAGTATGGGATTTTAGGTTTTTGTTTAGTGTGCTCGCTAAGATTTTTCTTTCAATCTAATGCCTACGTATTCCCGTTTACCGAAATAGGGAAATCAGAGCGTTCGTAGGTCCTCCTATTCTATGGGAGGAAATGGTTGTTTTGGTGTCTTGTTCAAAGCCCAAGACGTGAAGCTAAAGGTGATTTGTATCTTGTTCAAAGCCCAAGATGCGAAGCTGAAAAGTCTATTTGTATCTTGATCAAAGCCCAAGATATGAAGCTAAAAGGTCTGACTTTAGAGAGAATTTGTTATCTCTAAAGAGGGGGTTGTATGTCACAACTGTTTATAAAGGAGAATTACTTTAAACCGGGATATGTGAATCCGGCAATGCCATAATTTCCTTTATAGGGGATTTTAACCTGAAGGAGAAGACTTTAACTCAGTGTAGAGCAATGCTATCTTTCCTTAGGAATTTCTCATGCTAAAAGAGGGACAGTGGCATGGATATAGATGATCCAGAGGCTTGCCGCTTATAGCGATTAGATGAAGGGGAAAGGAGTTGTTGATGTTTGTGTACTATGAACAAGGCACATCTTTGATGCTAAAAGGTTGATTGAATCAACCAGTGGTTTTCTTATACAAAGCCTAAGAGGAGGCTATTATGTGTCTCGTACAAAGCCCGAGAGAGAAGCTAAAAAGGTTTTGACTCAACGAGGGAATCTTATGGTATCTCGTATAAAGCCTGAGATGGAGGCTATTTGACTCAACAAGAGAGCTTTTGTATCTCGTACGAAGCCCGAGATGAAGGCTAAAATTTGTTTGGCTCAATAAGAACCTTTTTGTATCTCGTATAAAGCCCGAGATAGAGGCAAAAAGGGCGTAATTGACTCAACGAGGGAGTCTCTTATGTGTCTCGTACAAAGCCCGAGAGAGAGGCTAAACGTTGCTTGACTCCGCTGGGGAGAATCATTGTACAAAGCCCAAGAGGAGGCTATTGTAACTGTTTTAGTTAAGTGACAGGTCCAGTATACTGATTTTAAAGAGAAAACCAATTCTTATATGAGCAACACTGTACTCAGGGATTTTAATTCGAGGATCAGGGATATTTCCTTTTCTTTGAGGAATCGGGAAATCCAAAAGGTATTAAGACTGTCCGAGTCTACGGGTTTCCTTCCTATTTAACGAAGGGGTCGCTTGAGAATGTCTTTGAGACTCAAGTAAGTTAGACTGTCCAAGTCTAGAGTTTTATCTTTTGTACTATGCTTTGAGAAACAGTAGTAGACTCTTTGAAAGGACTATTCTATGAAGATGACTAAGTTATGTTCCTATACCTCTAGGAGGTCGTCGGGACAATTTGTACGAAGCCCAAGAGGAGGCTAGAGACTTTTAAGAAGCCGACGGGTCCTTGTATTAAGCCCAAGAGGAGGCTATCATTCCCGGAGGAAGAGATCATTATACGAAGCCTAAGAGGAGGCTACGAATACTTCTAAGAAGCCGATGGGTCCTTGTACTAAGCCCAAGAGGAGGCGGGGTTGCTTTTAGGAAGCCTGTGGGTCCTTGTACGATGCCCAAGAGGAGGCCGATGCTTTTAAGAAGCCCGTGGGTCCCCAAACCCTGAGAAATTCAAGGCAATGCTATTCACCGAGAATAGATCAAAGTCAGGAAAGTTTGAGAATTTGGAAGAAACTCAAAGATGCCATTCACGGAGAATACATTCATCTTTGGGAGTAGAGTTTCTTGACAATTCCTAATGAGGACAGCCGAAGAGAAGACTGTATCTGGTGATCCTATTGGGGATCTAGTTGTCTATTTCTCCGAATAAACGAAACGGCGTCACCTAGTTCTAGACGTAGTTGCCGGGGAAACTCTAATATCTATACTATTATTACACAATTGATATGAGTTTATGAAAGAAGACTTACAGCGAAACAGCCCCACAATACAGTTATATGTATATGAAAGCAGTAAATGAAAGCGATAACCACTTACTCGGTTGTAGAGTTTCCATGCTGTTTGGTTAGTTGTTCAACAAAGAAAGATTGAAAACAACAGTATATTCAAAATCAAAGGAGAAAGTGCATTGAAAAAGAAAGATTTGGGGCTTATAGCTCAAGGAGAGGCCCAGGGTTTTATCAGTGAGCGCACTGTTGAATTTGTACAGAGGGACTTATACAAGTGACTGAGGACCAAAATTATTTCTGTACAAGTGGGTTGGGTCTTACACTCTAATAGAGGCCCAAAAAGTTTTAAAGAAAAAGAGTGGGGCTTATAACACGAGGGTAAGCCCAATTGATTTTTTCATTTAAAATGGCGATCGCGCTGCGGTTTTCTCTTAACGCAGAGGGACTTATACAATAAGTGAGGCCCAAAATGGTTTTGGTTAAAAGGGGGTTGGGTCTTACACTCTAATAGAGGCCCAAAAAATTTTGAATGGGTCTTATAGCTCAAGGAGAGGCCCAAGGTTAGTTTTCCAAAGGCGACGATCACGCCGTTTGTTTTTGACGGTATCGGGACTTATACAATACACTGAGGCCCAAAATTGATTTGGTCAAAAAATAATTGGGTCTTACACTCTATTAGAGGCCCAAAGTGTTTTGAAAATGATTTATGAGGGTTGAATTAATCCAAAAACCCTAATTTGTTTTCAAAATGTGTTTTAATTGAATAAAAATTCAATTAAAATGATCAAAATTGTTTAACATATGGAAAACAAATTGTGATCTTGGATTAATGCTTCAAAAATTAAGTATTGACCTACAAAATAATTAGAAGGCATTAAAGGTTACAAAATCAAGGTGGAAAGAATATTTTAAATGTTAAAAACAATTAAAACATTAATTCTTTGCAAAAATATCAATTATATAAAATAAATAATATTTTTGGGATTTTTTGGGGAAATAAAATATTTTAACATTTTTGTGAATTATTAAAAAAAGAATCAACTCAAAATCATTAAAACTCAGAGAGAAATTAATTTTTGAATCAATTAAACAAAATCACAAAATTCAAATATTTGAATTTATGAAAATGGCGGCAAGAACATGGACCAAGAACACGCGCGTGTTCTGCCTCGCCCAGATTTGCATTTTCTATCCAATCTCACTGAATACTTGATCATATCATGTAATCCACATACCAATCAACTCGTTTCAACCTCACGATCATGTCTATGGTATTTAATTTCATTTAAATTAAACATACAACAAGAATTCATGAAAAATCCTCAAGAACCCTAATTTTTGCATGAAGGCTAGGATTTTTGATACACGATTCAAACAATGTAATTAATTGAGGGGAAACATTCCATGCATGATTATGAACATATGGCCAAATTATTGTGCAGCAAAAATTGCATGGATCATAGAGTTAGAAGAGCTCATGCTTACCACTTGCAGCTGGTGATCGTGATTTGTGTTGGAGATGTTACAGCTAGGTTCCAATGATTTGGATAGCTTCCCTAGGTGCCATGGAGTGTGTATGAATGCTTGGAATGGATTGAAATGGTTTGGAGTTGAAGATGGCACCTCAACTGCAAATCTATCAAGAACTTGAGCAACTGGCTGGTGATTTTGTTAAATATGTGTTCCAGATGTTATGTGAGTGCTTGGATCACTTCTATATGATGTATATGAGGTGTGTGTGTGATTGGTTTGATTGGAAAAGCTCTCAAACTCAAAACCCGATAGTGACTTGCCTTAGAAGGCAAAATTGGAGTGAAAGAAGAGATTTTGAGGAAAGCATCTGTTAGATGGCTTTGGTGTACTCAAACTGATCACAATTGAGCTCTATTTATAGTAGAGCAAGTTTGATTTGGGATCCACAGTGAATGGCAACTGCAGCAGAGGTTTGGCCAATATTGTCCAATGGAAATCCAAGTCTCCTCTAGCCATTGACTAGAGGTTAGGGCACAGAGCTGTGGTTCCCTTGGTCTTGGATAAGTCTTAACAGAATTCAGTTGAGAATGGCTCAGTCCATGCCACCTTGATGCTTCCATTGAATGCTCCATTCCAAAATTGGAGTCTTGTCCCTATTTTGGCAATTCTAGGTTTAACATGCTATTTCTTGTTCCTAAGACTTTGGAGGCTTGGCTCAGTGATTGTCCCCTTTAGATTCAATCCTCTGAGGTGTCCAAGTGGATAGGAGCATTTGGTTTTGGCTGATTTTGGCAAATCGACCAAAAGTGCAAAATCTGCCTTGCCTTGGCAGATTTCAGCAAGGCAACTTGCCAATGTCATATCTCATGGCTCAAGTTGAATTTGGTAATGTTCTAGGCCATTTTGGAAAGCCCTTACATGATACAACAACTGTTTGAACATGTTTGGTTTTGATCTCTTTTGAATCCAAGTGAAAAATCCCCCTACATTTGGCAAGAAGTAAGGCAAAATCTGACTTAGTGAAATTTTCACTAAGTGTTGGAACAAAGTGACTTTTCTTGATTTTGATCACTCCATAACTCAAAATCCATGAGAAATTTGGAAATAACTTAGTATGAAGCTTTTTTAGAGGGCAATGTGATCTACAAATCAAGCTTTGAATGGGGAACAATGGCCTTGTGGTTTAGGAGTTATGGTCCTCTAAAGTTGGCACATTAGTGGTACTTTTTCCATAACTTGGAAATTTTTCTAAGTTTTATGGTTACCCCTTTTACAAGTTATCCAACTTTTCTTGATTTTTCTTGATGAATGATGATTAAAATCATACATTAACATCATTTTAGGGTTAAAAATCCATTTTGGTGAAAAATCTCAAAAAGTCAAAGTTGACTTTTGTGCACAGTTGACTTTTTATCAGATGAATTCCAAACTGTGCAATTCTTCATGAAATCATGTCCTTGACCTAAATCAAACTTGATGGACATGTTCCATGGATGTCATAGGGTATATTGAATCATGTCTTAGGGTTTGGGAGCATGTACTGGTCAAAAGTCAAAGTTACAGTTGACTTTTCCCGCGAAACCCTAATTGTGGTGCAGATGAAATTGAGACTTGTTGCTCAAGCTTCTTGGATCAATTCATTGTTCCAAATGGATCAATATAGTTCATTAGAGACCCTAAAATCATGTCTTGAGGTCTTGGTTCATGATTTGTCCCAAAAGTCAATTTAGGGGTGAATTAGGTCAAGAAACCCTAATTCCTGATTTTTGATGTATGCATCCCCTGAGGCAAAATTGACTTGATGGTTGGGTCCATGAGGTCCCATGGAGTATATTAGGTTGTGTTTTGGATCCTTGGCTTGTGCCCAGATGAAATTTTTCATCTGGAGGCCCTGGTCGACCAAAACTCTAATTTGGTGACACTGTCGATCTTGAGACTTGATCCACTTAGAAGGGAGCAGCCTTGTGCTTAATCCTTGAAGTGGGAGTCCTCTTGATCCATTGTGGATGTTTGAGAGGTTATACAAGTTGAAGATCATGTCATTCCTTGATTGATCCTTTGTCTAAGGCTCTGAGAGGGCTTGAAACCCTAAATTTGATTGCAGTAGATGCTAACCCATCTTTGGGGAGACTGATGAGGCATGATGGTTCATCCCTATTGTGATGATGATTTGCAAAATGATGGGAAACCTTAGTGGTCAAAATTTGGGGTATGACAATTTGCATTGCATCTCTTTTCATAATACTCGTTTCCGTCTTGTCATCTCCAGTTTCCACGCTGAATCTTCCACACCGGTATAACACCCGTGCTCAAGCCAAGAAAAGAATGGCCGATAAAGAGCACGAGATTGATCACATCAACAACGAGTTAGAAGACCTCTGTTGAAATATGGGACATTCATGGAGATGCTTCATGTTATCTGTGCCAAGATGGATACTCAAGCAACTATTGTTTCCGAGAATGTAAGCCATGTGGTACACCCTCTTCCAGTTACTGCTTCTGTCACTCTACCTCTGTTTGGACTACCGCCCAATATTGTTCCTCGACCACAAATTCATGTCTCTTCTCAACAGACAGTTCCGTTAGCAGCTGATGTTCCTAACATAGTTCCAACTTTTGCACCCGCTGCTATGCACACTCGTGTAAATCAACTTTTTTATGACGACCACCATCAAGTTTATGACATACCCGATGGGTTTGAATATGAGGATGAGAAGTGTGATAAGCTGAAATAGAAGTGGAGTTGATGGAAAAAAGACTCAGAGCTATGGAAGGGGATCAAGTATTTGGAGCCGCTGCTCGTGAAGTGTGCTTGTTATCTGGGTCAATAATTTCCAACAAATTCAAGACACCTATCTTTGACAAATATGAAGGGGCATCTTGCCCTAAAAATCAATTGATTATGTATTATTGTAAGATGGCCGCACACGTTGATAATGACAAACTGATGATCCATTGTTTCCAAGACAGTTTGAAAGGAGCATCCTCAAAATGGTATCTGGGTTTGGATCAGTCAAGGATCCGTTATTTTCAAGACCTCTCCGATGCTTTTATGAAACATTATAAGTATAACATGGATCTTGCGCCAGACAGAAGGTAACTGCTCAGCATGTCACAAAAAAACTCTGAATCTTTTAAAGAGTATGCCCAAAGATGGAGGGAAACAACCTCTCAAGTAGATCCTCCTCTATCAAAAAAAGAGCTTGCAGACTGGTTTATTGACACGGTACAGCCATAATTTTATGAAATAATGATGGGCAGCGACACTGCTAACTTTTCCAACTTGGTGGCTGTAGGAGAAAAATTGAGTTGGGTCTAACGAATGGGAAGATGAGTGGTTATGCAAGAAGTTCTAAGGACACGGTTAAAAGGCCTTCTAGTGGTTTCCAAAAGAAGAAGGAAGGAGAAACCAACACCGTCACAATTGCCCATAGAAGAAATTCCTCTTGGAAGAATCAACAACAATAACAGTTTATTCAATAGCCGGTTTATCAGTATGCCCCTCAACCATATGTGGCAACTGTTACTCCCACTTTCAATCAACAATAACCTGTTTTTCAACAAGTTCCTCAACATCAGCAAACGTCCAACGCTCCTCAGCAAAATCCTGTTCAACGCCTGAACAATCAAAATCATAATAGAAGATAGGGAGGGAGGCCACCAATACCTCATATCCCTATGACTTATACAGAGTTGTATTCGTTCCTCATTGAACAAGGTTTGGCAACTCCAAGGCCATTGGGTCCTCCGCCTGACAAATTGCCACCATTTTACAATCCCAATGCCCATTGTCCTTTTCATGAGGGCGCTCCTGGTCATGATATTGAGGGTTGTTACGCCTTAAAGCATATTGTGAGAGAGTTGATCGAGAAAAAGATTTTGTCCTTCAATGGTACAAACCCAAATGTGAAGAGTAATCCTATGCACGCCCATGGGGCATTTGTCAATATTGTTGAAGAAGGGGATGAAGTGCTGATCTGTGATGTAAAAGACATCAAAACTCCGCTGCCAGAATTCCATGCTAAGTTGTTTGAAATTGGTTTAGCTAAGGAGTGTCACATGCATTGTGCCAAGTGTGTTGTTCAACCAAAGGGTTGTGAAGGGGTCCAAAAGGATGTTCAATATTTAATTAATCAAGGTATGCTTCAAATAAGTATGCATGTAAAGAAGAACGAGGTAGCTGTGATTGAACCAATATTCAATCTACCTACTCCTGTGTTTAAAAGGATTGAGTCCGCTTTCCAAGAGGTGGAACCTATCTTCAATCTCCCTAAAATGGTTTCCAAACTTCCAGTTTCGGTTGTGACTACTGTTCAAGGGAAGAAAATGATGTATGTGCCAAACAAAGACCTTTCAAAGCTGTTCCTTGGAACTATGGAGCAGCTGATAGTAATCAGGAAACTGTGAGTTCAGAAAAGGGGCTGAAGGTTGTGAATGATGAGGTGACTAATATAGTAGGGACAAGCAAAATGACCCGTAGTGGTCGAATCTACAACCCTCCTATTCATGTGGTACCTCAAGTGCAAAAAGAAGCTACTACTACCCTTCCCAAGAACAAGGATGTTGTTCCCATCAATGAGGATGAAGAGTTTCTCAAAATTATCAAGAGGAGTGACTATAAGGTTATTGATCAGCTGCATCAAACACCTTCAAAGATCTCCATGTTATCTTTCCTCATGAGTTCTCCCGCACACTGCAATGCTTTGCAAAAGCTTCTTGCTCAAGCTCATGTGACGCAGGGCATTACTGTCGAGCAATTTGATAATGTGATAGCCAACATCACTGCCTGTAATACCTTGAGTTTTGATGGGGGTGAATTGCCTAAAGAAGGCAATAATCATAATTGTGCTTTGCACATTTCCATTAAATGTGAAGAAAATACCTTGGCTAGGGTGTTGGTGGACACCAGATCTTCCCTCAATGTGCTACCTAAAAGGACTCTTGCAAAACTAACATGTGAAGAGGCGGATATGAAGCCTAGTTACCTTGTTGTAAAGGCTTTTGATGGCTCTAGGAGGTCTGTGATCGGAGAGGTAGATTTACCTATCCTCATTGGTCCCCATGTATTTAACATAACCTTTCAGGTGATGGACATCAACCCCAGCTATAGCTGTCTGTTGGGAAGACCATGGATTCATACCGCTGGGGCAGTCACATCTACTCTTCATCAAAAGATGAAATTTGTGGTCGACGACAAGCTGGTAACCATATTTGGAGAGGAAGACCTCATGGTGAGTAATATTTCTTCCTTCAAATACATTGAAGCATATGAAGACGCGCTGAAAACTTCTTTCCAAGCGCTGGAAATTGTAAACATAGTTATGTGTGAGGTGGAGAAGCCTGAGCAGAGGGACTTTCCATCTTTTGCATCTTTGAAAGGTGTCATTTCTGCCATTGAGGATGGTAAAACCACAGGTTGGAGTGAAATGATCAACGTCAAAATAAAAAAGGACCGCTTTGGGTTGGGTTACAAACTAACTAAGAAAGCACCAACTCCAAATCAAAGATGACCAAGAGCAATCCAAGAAGTATTCGTCAGTGCTAGCTTCCAAGTGAATGCAATTGTCGAAGACTTTGAAGATGAGGACCTAAGCCATTTGGTATACTATTCCGATGTGGCTTTGAGCAATTGGGATTCTGTGGACATTCCAAAAATTCTCCCATTATCAAAGTAATGTTTGTTTGTTTGTTTGTTTTAATATTTTCAAAAATCCTTAGTCGTGCCCAAGATTATAGGATCATTTTGCAAGGGCCCCCTTCTGTTTTTCAAAGATTAATGAATGAAGACATTTTGTTAAATTTCTATTTTGTTCATTTACTTTTCTTGCTTTTCACTTTTAAAATGAAAAAGGCAATCTTTCATAACTACTAAAAAGAACAAAGAGCATTCCCTCATGGCATCACCTTTATTTCATTTTTTATAAAAACAATCATTTAAAATATGCAGAATTATTGATACCCACATTGAATCTGATGACTCTCTGATCTCTCCTAACTTTGATGCACATATCAATCAAGCTGAAGATGAGGGTGAGGAAGTTTGTGACATCCCAGATGAATTGGCTAACATATTTAAATACGAGTACGTAGGTCTCCAACCACACCAAGAGCAGGTCAAAACCGTCAACTTGGGCAGTGAAGAAAAGAAAAGGGAAATCAAGATCGGCACCAAACTTTGGGCAGATGTTAGAGCAAAGTTGGTAAAGCTTCTCCAAGAATATGTGGACGTGTTTGCTTGGTCATATCAAGATATGCCTGATTTGGACACATGCATCGTCGTTCATAAATTACCACTCAAGCCTGATTGTCCTCCTGTTAAGCAGAAACTCCGAAGGGCAAGACCAGACATGGCTTTGAAAATCAGAGAAGAAGTTAAGAGACAAATTGACGCTGGATTCCTTGCTGTTGTAAAGTATCCACAATGGGTGTCCAATATTGCTCCTGTACCAAAGAAAGATGGGAAAGTTCTAATGTGTGTCGACTATAGGGATTTAAACAAAGCTAGTCCAAAGGATGACTTCCCTCTTCCTCACATCGATACCTTAGTGGATAATACTGCCAAATTCACCGTCTTTTCCTTCATGGATGGTTTCTCAGGATACAACCAGATTAGAATGTGAAAGTACCTATGGTTTGACAGAATTTTGGTAAAACATTTTAATGATAAAGATGAAGAAATCTGGCCATGAACAAAGATGTCGAAGAAGATGTCCTAACATGAAGACATGACATCCTGGAGTACTACACTGATTTAGCAGGTTTTAAATCTGTAACAAATCTTCCCAAGATTTGATGCACTTTCTAGGAATGGATCAAATACCAGAGATATAAAGCCCAACACTGGTGAAGCCTATATAAGAAGATTTAGAACTACGGTTTGATATACCTTTTATAACTTATATAGAATATAAGGGTTTAAGGTTGTGAGAGTCGTTGGCTCTCTAGGTTTGTAAGTCTCCCTCTGTATCGATTTGATACATTGTGGAAGACATAGGTACTGTACAGATTCAGAAGCCTTTAGGTAATGAATCTTGTATTATTCTTGGATGAAGCTTTGAAGCAAATCCAAGCTAACGTGTTAGTCAAGGATGCTTGACTGAACTTTATATTGGAAGGGGTGTCTTTCAATAGGGATGATACAATTATATGGTATTAACAGTTAGATAATCACAGGTTGTGATTTAGGGAGTGAGATGGGTTTCTCTTATCAATTATATGTCACTTCTAATGATAAAGTCTCCATCGGGTAGTGATAGGTTAGCGTGGGTGCTTTATGTAAACCTGAGGTTGTTTACATAAAACTATACTACTGATAGTGAATTCTTCTTCCTGGACTGGTATCCCCCAGATGTAGGTGAGTTTCCCCGAACTGGGTCATCATATTCTGTGTTATTTATCATTCTACAATTTACAGTTCAGTTTTGATTAACATGTTGGATCAAATGTCGTAACATCTGTGATTCTACAGTTTCTGATATTCAAGGTATTAGTCTGCAAATATGCTTCTTTGTTTAAATGTTTATGCAGAATAATCTCTTGACATGTGTTAGGACATCTGCTGTCTATAATACCAGATCAATTAGGTTTAATCTCAGGGAACAAGGAGATCTATACATGAGAATTTAGGAGGAATTCATGTGGTGTATGGATGGTTTCTGGACGAGAGGGGTCAGTGGAGCTTTGGTCTCAATCCAAGAGTTTTTTAATTTAGGATGTTGATCCTAATGTGATCTCACGGGAAGCATGAGAGTGTTCATGTGTGAGTGATTATTGGTTCTTGTCAGAAGAAGCAATAAGTACAGTTGATGATTGTGTTCAGCAGGTAGGTTGGACAGAGGGTGCGTTCTTGAAGACATGAAGATGTGTCTTATGTTTTCCAATCATTACATAAGTGTTCATTGGAGGCGCACTGGTTATCTTAGGTTGGGGGAGTTGCTCCTTGATCTAAGACGTAATACTGGAGGGGTGCAGTTCAGAATCAAGATTGTTTGGAGGACAAGCAAATTATGATTATGGGATGTCAAGAAGGATGTTTTGACATTTTACTGATGTTGTATGTTATGGGGATATTGATCAATACAGAAGTTTATGGTAGACAATGTCTGACATGATGTCAGGACATTGTTAAGAACATGCTTTTAAAAGTAACTGGTCTTTTGGTCGGTGGGCCTTGAATAATGGAGAACATGCGCGTGCAAAACATGTTCATCGTTACTTACATTATTGTTGGATGGTTTCCTTGAAGAAGAAATAGTCAAAGCATTCTTGGCCAGTGCGCATTCGGTTTTGGTGAAGTTGCATCCTTGGATTAATGACCTCATTGAATTGTCCTTCGTTTATTTTTTAGTTCGTTACATTCAAAGGAAATTTCTTGGGTATTTAAGGGAGACCTTGGATCAGTTTCTCTCAGGTTGTGTTCTCTTTGTGGTGTGTTCCAAATGACTTTTGTTCAAGTCTGGATAAGTATTGGTTGGGTATAGGAATGTCCTGGCTACCTTTGCCAATTTTTGGCTTAAAAGGGGGAGTGTGAGTCACTGGTACAGGGAATGAGTGTGTTGTTCTTGCAGTTGTTTTGCAAGAACATAGAACAAGGGTCTTTCATTTTTATCGATGTTTTCCTTGTGTCTTGTGACTTGAGTTAAATATCAGGTTGTGTTTTGTGACCTGAGTTACATGCTTTATGTACTCAAAATTACGAAGTCTACAACTGATCTCTAGAGGGGGAGTGTGTTTGAAAGGAGTGTTCAAAGTTCTGGCGTATCAGAC
This sequence comes from Lathyrus tuberosus, assembly GCA_022829125.1. Taxonomy (NCBI): domain Eukaryota; kingdom Viridiplantae; phylum Streptophyta; class Magnoliopsida; order Fabales; family Fabaceae; genus Lathyrus; species Lathyrus tuberosus. Next base: position 3,876,558 of record JALAZF010000091.1, on the reverse strand, counting down.
TTTCTTCTTGCTCATTTAGGAGTCTCAACTTCTGGACCTTTTTCAACTTTAATCACCCTGGGAAGATGAAGGTTGTGTTATCTTCCTCCTTATGTACACCAACATAAATCCGGTATGCTTAGTATTCCAATCATAACCACCATTCAGACTAAAAGGAGTTTTAGCCAAAATTTGTCTATAGGGGGAGATTGAAAGCACCTATGGTTTGACAGAATTTTGGTAAAACATTTTAATGATAAAGAGGAAGAAATATGGCCATGAACAAATATGTCGAAGAAGATGTCCTAACCTGAAGACATGACATCCTGGAGTACTGTACTGATTTAGCAGGTTTTAAATCTGTAACAAATCTGCCCAAGATTTGATGCTCTTTCTAGGAATGGATCAAAGACCAGAGATATGAAGCCCAAGACTGCTTAAGCCTATATAATAAGATTTAGAACTAGGGTTTGATATACCTTTTGCAACTTTTATAGAATATAAGGGTTTAGGGTTGTGAGAGTCGTTGGCTCTCTAGGTTTGTAAGTCTCCCGCTGTATCGATTTGATACATTGTGGAAGACATAGGTACTATACAAATTCGGAAGCCTTTAGGTAATGAATCTTGTATCGTTCTTGGATGAAGCTTTGAAGCAAATCCAAGATAACGTGTTAGTCAAGGATGCTTGACTGAACTTTGTATTGGAAGGGGTGTCTTTCAATAGGGATGATACAGTTATGAGGTGTTAACTATTAGATAATCACAGGTTGTGATTTAGGGAGTAAGATGGGTTTCTCTTAACAATTAGATGTCACTTCTAATGATAAAGTCTTCATTGGGTAGTGATAGGTTAGCATGAGTGCTTTCTATAAACCTGAGGTTGTTTACATAAAACTATACTACTGATAGTGAATTCTTCTTCCTGGATTGGTATCCCCCAAATGTAGGTGAGTTGCACCGAACTGGGTCATCATATTCTGTGTTGTTTATCATTCTGAAATTTACAGTTCAGTTTTGATTAACATGTTGGATTAGATGTCGTAACATCTGTGATTCTATAGTTTCTGATATTCAAGGTATCAGTCTGCAGTTATGCTTCTTTATTTAAATGTTTATATAGAACAATGTCTTGACATGTGTTAAGACATCTGCTGTCTGCAATGCCAGATCAATTAGGTTGTATCTCAGGGAACAAGGAGATCTATACATGTGAATTCAGGAGGAATTCATGTGGTGTATGGATGGTTTCTGAATGAGGGGGATCAATGCAGAACAATGTCTTGACATGTGTTAGGACATCTGCTGTCTGCAATGCTAGAATTTCAATTGGTATCAGAGCAGGCATCCTATCTGTTTCTGGATGAGATCTTTGGGAGATACTTTCTGGCATTTAAACAAGGAGGATTTTTGAAGATCAGATAAATCAACTCAAACATACTCAAGGGTATTAATAGATGAGATGGGTGTTTTGGATCGAAGGTAACAACCCGGTGGTTGTTAATGTTGCTGAGGAGGTTCTACAACAACCGCAGGAGAAGTGGCTACTTCTTCTGTTGAGGTGTCTTATAAGATGTTCTGAAATCTTATTAGGGCAAGCAGAGTTTGTTCCTTGGTGGTTCCGCTGCATATGTTTTTGATGGAAGAGCTCTAGAATTATGGGATTCTGGAGTTGTTACTGAAGACAGATTGTGGAAGATCTCAATCGTCAGCCTCTATATGTGAAGATATCTGCATCTTTTTATTCCAAAGTCGGGAGCGATGGAATGAAGGGAGTTGTTGGAAGATGCCGGTTATGGTGACTTGGTACTTGGAAGCTTGGTTCCATGGCGCAATTTGAAGTCAGTTGAAGAGGAGAGGAGTTGAGTTTAGGTTTATCAAGTTCTTGCTATGGGAGTTTGATAAATTATTGATCGGTTAAGTTGTCAAAGATACTTGATAATTCTCTCAAGTCCACTCATAAAGGCGTCTCAGTCGTGCATCTGGAGTTTTCTAGTTATTCTTCTGACTAAAAGGTGTTTCTGTGAAACACAAACCTGAAGAAAGTTGAGGTGATTTATTTTCACCATCCAAAACATCAAGGAAGGATTCATCTCTCCTAATCCTAAGGGAGGATCCAATCTGAATGGAGTTTTCAGAACTGTTGAGGTAAATAGGATTCGTTCAAAGAGAATCTTAGTTACTTGAGTCAAGGGTGGCAGCCTTGGTATCTCAATAAGTTATGTGTCAAAGAAGTTACTTGCAAAAGATTGAATACTTGATAAGTGTTCATGAAGTGATCTGGTGGAGTGTGGCTTCAACAGTGAAATAGGATTATTGAATAAGGATTTAAGATTAATTGTTATTTGTGTTACTCACAAGTATTTAATTGATTATCCTTGAAGGTGGAGTTCAAGATTATTGATGTTCAACATGATGTTGGAACATATCTTCATTTGGTTTATGCAGAATCATGGGAGGGGTACTGCATAAGCTTTTGGATCTATGTCTCTTAGGTGTTGACCTCAGAATCTTCTTCAGTATGGCGTGGAAGAAGCATATGATTTCTAGAGAGACAATGGTGATGTGGAAGATGAAGAAGAGGACATCACAATCTTGATGGATTGTTCTTGGATCAGTTTATTTTTGATCTAGGAGTATTGGAGTGCACCAGGTGTGTTCAAATTGTTACTAAAAGCATCTGGTGTTTGTCTGGAAAGTGTCATGGCAAGAGACTTGTCCACAATGGAGTGCTGGTAATGGCACAACTTGGATCAGTTTATTTCTGATCTAGGTACTTAGGAGCATGGGATCTAGCTCATTTTGGAGGTCAAGGTTAAGTGGAAATTATCTATGGCTTTCTACAAACTGCTCTACTAAGGAAAGTGGCATTCTTTGGTATGGCTATGGTGTAGTCTAGGACTACTTTCTCTTCTGAAGATTCAGACGTGGCAGGTGTGAATTCTTTGGAGCTTCAAAGTAGTTATTCATTAAGGTGTGAGCTTGAATGGAATACCTGTGATAAGTTTAAGCAGGATTGAGGTTGTCTACTCAAACTTGGTTGTTGAATCAAGTCTATAAGAGCATGGAACTCTTGTTCTGTTAAAGGGAGGAGATTCTTCTAAGTGGCAGAAGGAGGAGTTGAATTCAGCAGCTAGATGTCATATCAGAATATTCTGACATCAAGCTTAACATCAGAGTCTCAGCTGGTGATGTGGCGCATCAGCATAAGATAAGGTGATCTACAGGAGAATAGAAGTTATGGATGCTTCAAAAAGGTCTATCTCATACAGTTTGTGGGAGTTGTGGATTGAGAAGATGTTACATGTCTAAAGGCTTGGCGGATCCAAGATGTCTTGCTATGGAGCAAGTAGTTCATGTAACTTGAAGATCATATTTCATTGGTGGAACAGTATATCTTGTGGGAGTTCTAAAAAAGAATGAGATCAGTCAAAAAGTGGCATTTGGTTGATATTTAGTGTGCATTTAAGCAAGGTGCTTGGAACTAATTACTCTTGGACAGAAGGGTAGTTGGTTGAAAACATAAGGAGGTCTGGTCTATCTTGGAGCTTGTGGTAGAAGTTCTAAGTTGAGGATGGAAGATTACCTTCTTTGGGTGGATGAGAGTTTATTTCTCTCAGTGGTTATCTGGAGTTCTTGTTGATCAAGCTGGTGGCGCAATGTTGTTTGAAGATCTTCAGTTGGATTACTATGCAGATAGTAAGTCCAGTGGTGGAGCATATCAAGAAGTATGTTGATTGGTGTCTGTGATATGTGAAGGATGTCCTAACTGATGTTAGAACATTTTTTGGGTTGGTTATCCTTGGAGTAGGATGCTAAGTTCTGAGTGTAGAACTTAACACTCACATCTTGTCTAAGAGGTATTTATCTTATCATACAGGAGAATGATGGGTAAAGGATTGTCTTGGAAGTCTGATGTGAATGGGACATGCTAGAAGTGGATCAGTTTGGTGCTTGTTGAGCGAATGGGCTGAGAAGTTCTGGAGCATGTATACGATATCTGACATCGTTAAGAAGATAACAAACTAAGAGGTAAGGTATCTCTTTGAGGAATGTGGAGCGTTCCAGATCAATTGGGTTTTATCTCAGGGAACAAGGAGATCTATACATGAGAATTCAGGAGGAATTCAAGTGGTGTATGGATGGTTTCTGGACGAGAGGGGTCAATGGAGCTTTGGTCTCAATCCAAGAGTTTGTTAATTTAGGATTTTGATCCTAATGTGATCTCACGGGAAGCATAATAGTGTTTATGTGTGAGTGATTATTGGTTCTTGTCAGAAGAAGCAATAAGTACAGTTGGTGATTATGTTCAGCAGGTAGGTTGGACAGAGGGTACGCTCTTGAAGACTAGAAGATGCGTCTTATGTTTTCCAATCATCTACATAAGTGTTCATTGGAGGAGCACTGGTTACCTTAGATAGGGGGAGCTGCTCCTTGATCTAAGACGTATTACTGCAGGGGTGCAGTTCAGAATCAAGATTGTTTGGAGGACAAGCAAACTATGATTATGGGATGTCAAGAAGGATGTTTTGACATTTTACTGATGTTGCAGGCTGTGGGGACATTGATCAATACAGAAGTTTATGTTAGACAATGTCTGACATGATGTCAGGACATTGTTAAGAACATGCTTTTAAAAGTAACCGGTCTTTTGGTCGGTGGGCCTTGAATAGTAGAGAACATGCGTGTGCAAAACATGGTCATCGTTACTTGCATTATTGTTGGACGGTTTCCTTGAAGAACAATCAATCAAAGCATTCTTGGCCGGTGCACATTGGGTTTTGGTGAAGTTACATCCTTGGATTAATGACCTCGTTGAATTGTCCTTCGTTTATTTTTTGGTTCGTTACATCCAAAGGAATTTTCATGGGTATTTAAGGGAGTCCTTGGATCAGTTTGTCTCAGGCTGTGTTCTCTTTGTGGTGTGTTCCAAATGTCTTTTGTTCAAGTCTGGATAAGTTTTAGTTGGGTATGGGAATGTCTTGGCTACTTTTGCCAATTTTTGGCTAAAAAGGGGGAGTGTGAGTCACTGGTACAGGGAATTAGTGTGTTGTTCTTGCAGTTGTTTTGCAAGAACATAGAACAAGGGTCTTTCATTTTTATCGATGTTTTCCTTGTGTCTTGTGACTTGAGTTAAAGATCAGGTTGTGTCTTGTGACCTGAGTTACATGCTTTATGTACCTAGAATTACGAAGTCTACAACTGAACTCCAGAGGGGGAATGTGTTTGAAAGAAGTGTTTAGAGTTCTGGTGTTTTAGACTTTCTTCTTGCTCCTTTAGAAGTCTCAACTTCTGGACCTTTTTTAACTTCGCTCACCCTGGGAAGAGGAAGGTTGTGTTATCTTCCTCCTCATGTACACCAACATGAATCCGATATGCTCAGTATTACAATCATAACCTCCATTCAGACTAAATGGAGTTTTAGCCAAAATTTGTCAAAAGGGGGAGATTGAAAACACCTATGGTTTGACATAATTTTGGTAAAACATTTTAATGATAAAGATGAAGAAATCTGGCCATGAACAAAGATATCGAAGAAGATGTCCTAACCTGAAGACATGACATCCTGGAGTACTGCACTGATTTATAAGGTTTTAAACATGTAACAAATCTGCCCAAGATTTGAGGCGCTTTCTAGAAATGGATCAAAGACCAGAGATATGAAACCCAAGATTGCTGAAGCCTATATAAGAAGATTTAGAACTAGGGTTTGATATACCTTTTGTACCTTATATAGAATATAAGGGTTTAGGGTTGTGCGAGTCGTTGGCCCTTTACGTTTGTAAGTCTCCCTCTGTATCGATTTGATACATTGTGGAAGACATAGGTACTGTACAGATTCAGAAGCCTTTAGGTAATGAATCTTGTATTGTTCTTGGATTAAGCTTTGAAGCAAATCCAAGCTAACGTGTTAGTCAAGGATGCTTGACTGAACTTTATATTGGAAGGGGTGTCTTTCAATAGGGATGATACAATTATATGGTATTAACAGTTAGATAATCACTGGTTGTGATTTAGGGAGTGAGATGGGTTTCTCTTATCAATTATATGTCACTTCTAATGATAAAGTCTCCATTGGGTAGTGATAGGTTAGCGTGGGTGCTTTATGTAAACCTGAGGTTGTTTACATAAAACTATACTACTGATAGTGAATTCTTCTTCCTGGACTGGTATCCCCCAGATGTAGGTGAGTTGCACCGAACTGGGTCATCATATTCTGTGTTGTTTATCATTCTGTAATTTATAGTTCAGTTTTGATTAACATGTTGGATCAGATGTCGTAACATCCGTGATTCTGCAGTTTCTGATATTCAAGTTATCAGTCTGCAGTTATGCTTCTTTGTTGAAATGTTTATGCAGTACAATGTCTTAACATGTGTTAGGACATCTGTTGTTTGCAATGCCAAAATTTCAGAATGGATCCTAATGACATGGAGAAAACTACCTTCATCACACCTTGGGGGACCTATTGTTATAGGGTCATGCCATTTGGACTCAAGAACGCGGGTGCTACTTACCAAAGGGCGATGGTTACACTCTTCCATGACATGATGCATAAGGAGATAGAAGTCTATGTCGATGACATGATAGCCAAATCCTGAAGCAAAGAGAACCATTTGGATCACCTATTTAAATTGTTCGAGCATCTCAAAAAGTTCAGATTGCGACTTAATCCAGCTAAGTGTACTTTTGAAGTTAGGTCTAGAAAATTACTTGGACTCATTGTTAGCCAACGAGGGATCGAAGTTGATCCAGATAAAGTCAGAGCAATTCAAGAAATGCCCGCTCCATAAACTGAAAAGAAAGTCAGAGGTTTTCTTGGAAGACTTAACTATATCTCCAGATTCATCTTCAACATGACAGCTACCTGTGAGCCTATCTTCAAGCTGCTCTGAAAGGATCAAACAGTCGAATGGAATTCTGATTTCCAGTTAGCTTTTGAAAAGATCAAAGTTTATCTCCAAGAACCTCCAATTCTGATTCTTCCTGTGCCTGGAAAACCTCTCTTCATGTATCTGACAGTATTAGAAGGGTCCATGGGTTACGTACTTGGATAACATGACGAAACTGGAAGGAAAGAGCACACCATCTACTATCTAAGCAAGAAGTTCAATGACTGTGAAAGTAGATACTCGCTTTTAGAGAAAACTTGTTGTGCTCTAACTTGGGCTGCCAAACGCCTCAGGCAATACATGATATGCCACACTACTTTGTTGATCTCCAAAATGGATCTGATAAAGTACATCTTTGAAAAGCCTGCTCAGACTGGAAGACTTTCCCGATGGCATATGCTTTTGTCCAAATACGACATCCAGTATGTAGCTCAAAATGTAGCTCAAAAATCCATTAAGGGGAGTATCTTGTCAGAATACATCGCAGAATAACCAGTTGAGGAATACGAGCCTTTTAAGCTTGATTTTCCTGATGAAGACGTTATGTTGATAAGGAAAGATTATGAATAACCCGGTCCGGATGAGGGTCCCGAGCCTGGTTCCCATTGGAAAATGATGTTTCATGGTTCCTCCAACTACAACAGGCATGGTGTAGGTGCTATCTTGAAAAATTCAGATGGTGGTTACACTCCGTTTACAGCCAGACTAGACTTTGAGTGTACAAACAACATCGTCGAGTATGAAGCATGCATTCTAGGTCTTGAAGCAGCCATTGACCTTCCCATTAAAATTCTTGAAGTAAGTGGAGATTCAGCTTTGGTGATATACCAAGTTAAGGGAGAATGGGAAACCCGAGACAAAAAGTTGATTCCTTACCAAGCTTATATTGTGGAAATGATCAAGTACTTTGATGAGATCACTTTCCGACATGTTTCGAGGTCTAAAAATCATGTCGTTGATGCTTTGGCTATGTTAGCCTCCACGTGGAAGGTTAGATTTGTCAATGAAGTGCCACTCATCCAGATTGAGAGGAAGACTGAGCCTGCTTATTTCCAATTAGTGGAAGAGGAAACAGATGGAAAACCTTGGTTCCACGACATCAAGTTGTATCCGCAAAACCGAGAATATCCAGCTAATACTACCGCTCTTGACAAGACAACTTTGAGAAGACTGGCATCCAAGTTTTTCCTCAGCAATGGTGTGCTGTATAAAAGAAATCATGACATGGTTTTGCTAAGATGCGTCAACAAGCATGAAACACACCTGTTAATGCAAGAAATCCATGAGGGACAATTTGGGACTCATGCCATCGGACATGCCATGTCCAAGAAGTGTTTAAGAGCTGGATATTATTGGTTGACTATGGAATCTGATTGGATCCGATATGGCAGGAAATGCCATAAATGCCAAATATATGCTGATAAGGTGCACGTACCTCCGACAGTGTTGAATGTTTTAACATCTCCGTGGCCTTTCTCAATGTGGGGCATTCACATGATTGTAGCAATCGAGCCCAAGGCTTCCAACGGTCATCGTTTCATCTTGGTCCCCATCGACTATTTTACAAAGTGGGTAGAAGTTGCTTCATATGCCAACGTGACCAAACAAGTAGTTGCACGCTTCATCAAGAAGGACATTATCTGTCGTTTAGGAATTCCAAGCATAATTATTATAGATAATGGTACTAATCTGAACAACAAGACGATGAAATAATTTTGTGAGTCCTTCAAGATAGAACACCATAATTCTTTGCCTTACCGTCCAAAGATGAATGAGGCTGTTGAGGCTGCCAATAAAAACATCAAGAAAATCCTAAAAAAGATGGTCAAAACCTACAAGGATTGGCACGAAATGCTACCCTTCGCGTTGCATGGATACCGGACCTCTATCCACACTTCAACAGGGGCAACCCCATTCTCTTTGGTTTATGGTATGGAAGTAGTTCTCCCGATGGAAGTGGAGATTCCATCCTTGAGAATCCTAATGGAATCCAAGTTGGAAGAAGCAGAATGGATCCGTAGCAGATATGACGAGTTGAATGTTATCGACAAAAAGAGGATGACAACTATGTGCCATGGGCAGTTATACCAAAAGAGGCTTAAGAGAGCATTCGACAAGAAGGTTTGCCTACGTGAATTTAAAGAGGGAGATCTGGTACTCAAGAAAATCTTGCCATCACAAAGAGATGCCCGAGGAAAGTGGGCTCCCAATTATGAAGGCCCATTTGTTGTGAAGACAGTATTCTCAGGAAGACCCATCATACTTACAACAATGGATGATGAGCAGCTTGCACATCCAGTGAACGCTGATGTAGTAAAAAAATATTATGCCTAAACAAAACCGGCTAGGTCAAAAACCGGAAATGGCGACTCAGGCAACAATGGGATCCCGGTGGATCTAAACCTAAGAAGGAGATCCAGGCAAAAGTTAGGGATGAAAACAAAATAACAAGATCTCGCTAAGTTTAAAATCTGAAAGGGCGGCTTAGGCAAAAATTAGCGTCCCGATGGATTAAAAACCTGAAAGGGCAATCCAGGCAAAAGTTAGGGACAAAGGCATTTGATTGTATCAAATAACATTTACTAACACTGAAGAATCAGCAGAAGATAATCCACTCGCTATCGTCAGAAGCAAGAATCTAGGGTATCTTAGTTATCAAGGATTGTAGTAGTTGTTGGATTCAATGTAAACCTTTCCCTATTGCCTTTTTCAATTGTAATACTCCATGGAGCTTTTGCCATTTGCAAGCTACCATGCTTCAATGAATACAAATTTTGCCAATCACTTTATTGTCATTTGTGCTTTCCTTTACCTTTTCTTGTTATGCAAAACGCCATCTATTTGTTAATAATGGGCTTTGAAAATAAAAGGTTTTTGAAAAGAAAATGTTTTGAAAACGTTTTGACAAAACATAAAACCTCCTTGATACATGGGAGAATCAAAGGAAGTCTCCATATATCCCCGAAAGCTTCAAGGTTACAAAGGCATTGTCATACCAGTTGCAATATCCCTCTGAAATCGAAACTGACAATACTATTGAATTAATTTGTTGATTATGATCACCAAGTTTAAGGAAATTCTCAGTACTTATCCAGTTGGTACTTGCTTAAACTGCTTTTGTGGAGGATTCATTTCCCTTGTGAAAGTCTCCCCCCTAATTCTTGTCTCTTCTTGAGTCAGTATTTGCACGCCATGATCATATTCATCATGTTCCACATGTACATTTCACATTTAGCTTTTAGATTAGGATGGGTTATCACCCATTTGTCTCCCCCTTGAAGTCCGTTTATCACATTGCTTCGTGATTATTATGTACTTCCTCGTGGTCGTCACCAGGTATATTCTTTTCCCCAATGGTCACTGCCGTTCACTAGTCTGTTTTGTCCTTGGTGTCTTGGAATATTGTTTTTTACCAATATTTCCACCCCTAGTAGATCTGCTTGAGATCCGATTGTCATCGGTAAGGTCGACTTGGTCGTAACCAATATCCCCTTGAAGTCTAGTTGTTACTAGTATCAATCCACTGAAAGCTGGTTGTTACCTTGCTTACAATTCAAGTCTAATTAAGTTGGCATGTACAGAGGAGTCTTTACCCTGTACTTTTCCTGATGGTTCCTGAAGATCCCGGTTGAACTCTTTATTCTAAGGAATTTCAAGAAGATTGGATGTTTGAAAGCTCCAATATGATGTGTTATTGATCCTATGGTTATAAGAATCCCTTTTTGGCGCAGTAGTCCTGTTATTATGAGGATTCTCATTATTTTCCATCCCTGTTGTTACAAGGGTATAATCAACACATTCCTTTTAAGGATGTCAGCCTATCTTTATGAGGATCCAGTTTGCAGATTCTATTGTTATGAGAGTATATGTCCCCTATTGTTATGAGGAGTCTTTTCAATGATTCTATTTCCTATTGTCATGAGGAATATTGTGGACAATCCTATTGCTATGAGGACTATATTTTGTTGTACTCATCCTATTGTTATAAGGATTCTTGTTTCTAGAGTGTCAGCCGGTCACGTTTGAACCTATTGATCAATTACTCTAGATATCCCCCGGTGGAGACCATCCTGTGATGTTTTGTTTTGAAACTCCCTTTTGATCTCTTGTGAGAAGGTCTTATTCTTGTATATCCTTCCCCAGTGATCTCAGGTCATGTCTGAACTTGTTGATCAATCACTTTGGGTATCCCCCCCAGTGGTGTTTCTTGGGATGATCCTAGTGTGGCCTTTCCCTTTCTCCAGCTGGTCTTTGCTTTTGATCCTTTTGGTCTGCATTGTACATTCAACATTTATCCTTCCATCATGGAACATCATACTAAAGTTCAGTGCATGTCTGCAGTGTTCTTAGCATTTATTTAAGCCAGTTTTGTCTGTAGCATGACATACCATTGAATCTAGGGACAAAATTTCCGGTTATTTCAGTATTTAAATGCCTTTCACTTTGATTCCCTGAGGGTTGTCACCACTCAAAAAATCCAGTGAAATTATTCAAATAGGGGCAACAGTCATACCCCAAATTTTGACCCTAGATGTCATCATCATTCTAGGAGCATCAAGCATTGCATTGCTAACCCTAACCATTGTTCAAGTTGTTTCTTATTTGGTTTTGTCTGAAATTAGGGTTTTGGCTCAAGAAAATCAAGGGACTCCTTACATGATCAATCAATGTTTTGGAATGATCATTAACCCCTCAAGCCTACATACACTTAAAAGGCTTCTCCTTGTCAAGAATCAAGTACAAGATGGTCTCATTACAAGTTCTATGAAGCTCAAGTTCATCTGGCCACCAATTAGGGTTTCATCAGGAAAAAGTAAACCGTGCCTTGACTTTTGATTAAATCATGATGCCAAGCCTTGGGACATGATCTAAGATACTCATCAAAATCCTTGAAGTCCATCCATGATGATTGAAAGATTCAAGAATGCAAGATCATTGAAGATCACACAGTTGAATTCATCTGATTACACAAGCTTCATTTGACAAAGTCAACCCTTTGACTTTTAGGGTTTTTGGTCCAAATTGAAGTCATCAAGCCAAATTTCATCAAGACATGTTGGATTAATGAGTTTGAGCATGAAAAACCAAGATTTGGAAGGTTTCTTGCAAAAGGGGTAAAGTTAAAGAAACTTGAAATTTTCTAAGTATAGAAAAAAAAACCTAATTGGGAGGCCAACTTTGAAACATCATAACTCCCAATCTACACATCCATTTTGTGTCATCCAAAGCTCAAATTAAAGCCCTTGCAACATACTACAACTTTGTATGAGAGGTGGAAACCTCAAAAAATGCATGGATTTTGAGTTATGAGGCTTCAAAGTTTGGGAAAATCTATGGACACTTAGAAAAATTTCAAGGCAGCATTTGATCTTTTGAAACACCAATCTTTGAGTCCAGTTTTCATTATGATCCTTTAGATTTAGAATTTTTGTTGAACATGAAAGTTTTAGAGCATGTTTGGGGCTTTTCAAAAAGTACTAGAACTCCTCCATAGCCTTCTTGAGCTGAGAGTTTCGAAGGGGAGAAGTTGAGGTCACAAAGAGGAGTTTCATGCCATTTTCACAAACTAATCTTTAGCAAAACTCCAAGCCATGTCCTATAATCCTACATTTCAGGCCTCATTACTTCTAAACACATCCATAATCAGAGGTTTGCATGATTTAAAGGAGCATTACACAACAATTTGAAGCTTTTCCATTGAACCATTCCATTTTGGGAAGAAAGGCAAGACTTCCATTTTGATAAAGTTACTTTATCCATAAGTCAACTTGTCTTGAGCTCCTCACTTGTTCTTTCTGCACTCAATCTTTTCCTGAACTCTCAACCACTCTATAAAGGTTGTGTACTTGCACATTGGAACCATAATCTTGCATGAAACCACTTGGTTCATTTCCAACCAAGCCAACTTACAAAAACTCCAAGAACTTGTTATCCTGACCAGAACTTCTACCAACCTTTTCCCTATAAATAGAGGGACGCTTCAAGCTTCAAAACACACAACAAACACACACCAAAACCTCAGCATTATCTCATTCCTATAGTTTTTGTAAAAACACTCCAAACTTGCAAAACCTCTGGCCAGAGTCATTTCCTTCATGCAAACTCCAAACAAACACCATAAACCTTCTCTATACCCTCAATAGAACTTGTTCCAACCCTTGAGCAAGTTCTGTAGCAAGCCCTACACTACTTGCCATTTCTCACCTCCATTTTGCAAAAGGATTCGTGTCCTGTTCTTGAAGCAATTTCCAACACTCTCAAGCATCCTAATCACCTCTATAGGCATCAACAAGACCAAGGAGGTGGTCATTTCTCTTCTGGAACTCCCTTAGAAGAAGCCTTGAACTGAATCCAAGAGGTAAGTTTCTCATTCTTTTAACTTAATGATGCGTGTGCTTTTGATGTCATATTTGTGAAGCAAGATATAGTTCATACCATGTGCATTCTGTTTAGAATCTTGGTTGTATTAAATGAGATAAGCATGTGATGTTTTGACATGTTGAACCGTCATGTGTGTTGCATTGTTATGGAGTAGTTTGCGAATTACTCAGTTAGTTATATATTTGAATTCCTTGTTAAAAATGCTACAACTTTCATTTTTACAAAGTTGAAAATGATAAAGAATTGAGGAAGATATTTGAGGTTGAAGTTTTGGCCATGGAAAAAGGTTAGGGCACGGGGAGAGAGAAAGAAAAGAAAAGAAATGAGGAAGAAGAAGGTTGAAATGACGTTGATGTGGTGCCCAGGTGGCGCTGAGGTGTCCATTTCCATGTGTGTATAAAATATATATTATTGGAGTTGAATATGTTAATGGATGAGGGCGTAGCACTGCTGGTCCAGGAGGAGGGTTTGTGTGTGTTTGTGAGCGAAGGGACTGGGGTTGGAATCCCCCTTGCCCCAGTCCTTTTTATTTGTTTTCTGAATCTCAAGTGTGTTTAATATATATTTTTCACTTTCCATCTATATTTTTTACTTTCTCATACTTTTGATGGTTCAAAGTGTGTGACTTTTTAGGGTTTCTATATGATGTCTTTGGATTTTCTTTTGATTGATTCTTGGATTTCCTTTGATAACCATGAGTTGTATGATTATTAGATAACATGTCCAAACCTTGTGTGAGTTTGTCAACTTGTATCTTTGGCTTTAACTTGGTTTTTTTTTACTTACTTTAAGTATGTTTACATGTTTAAATGCTTAAAACCTTGTCACCTATGCCATGAACCACTTTGTGCACTTACCTTAACCTTTCATATACACATTTTGATGAGCACCAAGAACCATAGCATGCACTTTAGGTTGTCACCAAAGTCTTGAACCATGCACACTTTTGCTTCCATGTTAAGTAATGTCTTAACTTACACATGCTTACATTAACTATTGTGAATGTTCTTGGTTGATTATAACCATGTTAGAACCCTAACAAGCATGTTTAGGTTGTTACCAACTTGTCTTAACATGTTGAAACTTATACCATGCCTAATTGTTCAAGTAATGTTTTAACTTGTTCATAAAATGTTTGAACATTCAACATGCCATCTCTAATCATTTTTACATGCCATTCTTTGTATGCTTGCATATCCATCCACATGTTATTGTCATAAACATGTCATTCTTGCTCAAGTATGTTTGGTTGTCACCACTTACTTGTTTTCACATTGTACCCATGATAAGTAATGTCTTAACTTATCTATGTATGCTTCACTACATCTTTGAACTTCATTCATGTTTAGGTATTGTTATAACCTTACATATTAAATTTGAACTTTGTTTTGTACCCATGATAAGTAATACCTTAACTTATGCATGTCCACTTTGAACTCTTGTTTTATCCATGTTTAAGTGTTGTCATAACTTCCACACGTTGACTTGAAATTTAAATCTTATCATGCCTAAGTATTGTAATGACTTATTCATGCTTTGAAATGTTAAATTGTATTCATGATTAAGTGTTGTTACAACTTATCTTCTTTTTTCTTGTATTCATGATTAAGTGGTGTTAGTAAACCCTAAAGCATGTTTGCCTTAATCAAGCACTTGAACTTTCATTCATGACCTTAGTCTTGTTAGAACTAATCTCATGCTTGTTTAGATGTTGTAACATCTTTGATTGATTGAACTTACTTTGGTTGTCACCATGTCAAGTTAAAACTTCTTTGAACCTTTGAACTTACTAGGTAGTTACCTTGTTTGGTTCATGACTTTGCTAAGTCCTTGCTCTAAATGTTGTCACATTTATTCTTATGCTTTGGTTGTAACCATATGCTTTACCTTTGCCATATTAACATCATGTTTGAATGTTACTCTGTCATGCTTTCATTAACATCATGTTTGAATGTTATATTGATGTACTTCCATTTGATATCATGTTTGAATATCATGTTTTTTCATACCATCTGTAGCACGGTTTTTGAGGTTTCGAATCACTATCACTTTGGTACTACAATTCGATTCATTTTTTATCCTATTAAGCTGATTAAGGAAGGGAAATAGATGTCTCCAATTAACCATGCTTGCAAACTGAGGTTAAACAGTCAAAACTGTTGGTTTATAGATGCTATCAAAATAGGGGGTCTGTCTTAGGTTATTTGCTTAAGAAAATGGAGTGTCTTGACGGTTCATGAGGCTTTTTAGTTAGGATAATAGATCTGTTTTTCTTTGGTTGATATATGGAGGTACTGGATTTTGGGTTTTTTTTATTAGTATGCTCGCTAAGATTTCACAATCTTATGCCTACGTATTCCCGTTTAACGAAACAGGGAAATCAGATCGATCGTAGTTCCTCCTATTCTACGGGAGGGAAAAAGTGTTTTGGTGTCTTGTTCAAACCCCAAGATTGAAGCTAAAGGAGATTTGTATCTTATTCAAAGCCCGAGATATGAAGCTGAAGGGTTATTTGTATCTTTTTCAAAGCCCAAGATATGAAGCTAAAGGGTTTTGACTGAGAGAGAATTTGTCATCTCTAAAGAGGGATTGGGTCTTTTATACAAAAGGGTTGACTCAACAAGAGAGTCTTTTATACTCAACAAGAGAGTGATTTATATGTTTCTTGTATGAAGCCCAAGACGGAGGCTAAAAGTTGACTCAACAAGAGAATCTTTTATACTCAACAAGAGAGTGATTTATATGTGTCTTGTATGAAGCCCAAGACGGAGGCTAAAAGAGTTGACTCAACAAGAGAGTCTTTTATACTCAACAAGAGAGTGTTTTTATATGTGTCATGTATGAAGCCCAAGACGGAGGCTAAAAATTGTTGACTCAACAAGAGACTCTAAAAAGGTCAGCTCCGCTAGGGAGAATCATTTGTACAAAGCCCAAGAGGAGGTTGTCTTACTGCTGAGGATTAGATCCATAGGCAGACCCAAGGGTGGGGAACTCTCATGAGAGAGATTGGGTTTCAGAGTGATCGGTGTTTCTTCCTATGTTTGAAAGGAACTTGAGAATGTCTTTGAGACTCAAGAGGCTTAGACTGTCCATGTCTAGAGTTTTATCTATTGTACAATGCCCAAGAGGAGGCACGGGCATTAAGGGATGAGTGTCAACCCTAAAATGGTCGGAGTTTTTGACGCTGGAAAGACTGCTCTAACAAAGGATGACTAAGTTCTTTCTTATAACTTTAAGAGGTCGTCAGGGTCCTTGTATTAAGCCCAAGAGAAGGCATGAGAACTTCTAAGAAGCCGAAGGGTCCTTGTACAACGCCCAAGAGGAGGCGGGGGTGCTTTTAGGAAGCCTGTGGGTCCCCAAACCGAGAGAAGTTCAAGAAATGCAATTCACAGAGAAGAGATCATTCCAAGAAAGTTCGAGAATTTAGAAGAAACTCAAGATATGCCATTCACGGAGAAAAGATCATCTCCGGGGAGTTAGAGTTTCTTTGACAATTTCTAAGGGTGACAGTCTGAGAAAAGGTTCACCGAGAATGCTGCCTTTCTCTCTGTTCCATATTGTTTAACCCCAAGAGGAGGGAAGACTGTATCTGGAATCCTACGGGGGATCTAGTTTTGTTTGTATTTAAGAGTGACCAACAAGGCTTTACCTAGTGCTAGACGTAATTGTCGGGGAAAACTCTAAATAACTATACTAGTATTACACAGTGGATATGTGACGAGTATTTAAAGGAGGTATGAAAAAAGACTAACCATGCATAGCTTCCCACAATACAGTTATATATATATATGACGTGTATTTAAACGAATGAAAGAAGACTAACCATGTGCCGCTTCCCACAATACAGTTATATATATATATATATATATATATATATATATATATATATACATATATATATATGTCATACCCCAAATTTTGACCACTAAGATTTCCCATCATTGTGCGAATCATCATCACAATATGGATGAACCATCATGCCTCACCAAATGCCTCAAAGATGGGTGAGCATCCACTATAATCAAAATTAGGGTTTCAAGCCCTCTCTGAGCTTTAGACAAAGGCTCAATCAAGAAATGAATTGATTTTCAACTTGTCTAATCTCTCAAACATCCTCAAAGGATCAAAAGGACTCCCACTTCAAGGATTAAGCACAAGGTTTCTCCCTTCTAGGTGGATCAAGCCTCAAGATCACCAGTGTCACCAAATTAGGGTTTTGATCACCCAGGGCCTCCAGATGAAAAGTTTCATCTGGGCACAAGCCATTGATCCAAAACATAACCTAATATACTTCATGGAACCTCATGAACCCATGCATCAAGTCAATTTTGCCTCAAGGGATGCATTCATCAAAAATCAGGAATTAGGGTTTCTTGACCTAATTCACCCCTAAGTTCACTTTTGGGACAAATCATGAGCCAAGACCTCAAGAGATGATTTGAGGGTCTCTAATATACCATATTGATCCATTTGGGACAATGGATTAATCCAAGAAGTTTGAGCAACAAGTCTCAATTCCATCTGCACCACAATTAGGGTTTTAAGGGAAAAGTCAACTGTAACTTTGACTTTTGACCAAGACATGCTCCCAAACCCTAATACATGATTGAATATACCCTATGACACCCATGGAACATGTCCATCAAGTTTGATTTAGGCCAAGGACATGATTTCCTGAAGAATTGCACAGTTTGGAATTCATCTGATAAAAAGTCAACTGTGCACAAAAGTCAACTTTGACTTTTTGAGATTTTTCACCAAAATGGATTTTTAACCCTAAAATGATGTTAATGTATGATTTGAATCATCATTCATCAAGAAAAATCAAGAAAAGTGAGATAACTTGTAAAAGGGGTAACCATAAAACTTAGAAATTTTTCTAAGTTAAAAATAAAGTGGCAAGGGTACCAATTTTGAAGGACCATAACTCCTAAACCACAAGGCCATTTTTTCTCATCCTAAGATGGATTTGTAGCCCTCATTATCACCTACAAAAACTTCAACTACAAGTCATTCCAATTCATTAAGGATTTTGAGTTATGGAGTGATCAAAATGGCTGAAAAGTGAAAATGTCACTTTTTCCAACACTTAGTGAAATTTTCACTAAGTCAGATTCTGCCTCACTTTTTGCCAAATGTAGGGGGATTTTTCACTTGGAATCAAAAGAGATCAAAACCAAACTTGTTCAAACAGTTGTTGTATCATGTAAGAGCTTTCCAAAATGGCCAAGAGCATTGCCAAATTCAACTTACACCATGAGATATGACATTGGCAAGTTACCTTGCTGAAATCTGTCAAGGCAAGGTAGAATTTGCAACTTTGGTCGATTTGCCAAAATCAGCCAAATTCAATTGCTCCTATCCACTTGGACACCTCAGAGGATTGAATCTAAAGGGGACAATCACTGAGCCAAGCCTCCAAAGTCCATGGAACAAGAAATAGCATGTTGAACCTAGAATGGCCAAAATAGGGACAAGACTCCAAATTTGGATTGAAGCATTCAATGGAAGCATCAAGGTGGCATGGACTGAGCCATTCTCATCTGAAATCAGTCAAGACTTATCCAAGACCAAGGGAACCAAAGCTCTGTGCCCTAACCTCTAGTCAATGGCTAGAGGAGACTTGGATTTTCATTTGCCAACATTGGCAAACCTACTTACCAGCTGCCATGCACTATTCCTTGCAAAACAAACTTGCTCTACTATAAATAGAGCTCAATTATGGTCAGTTTGAGTACACCAAAGCCATCTAACAGATGCTTTCCTCAAAATCTCTTTCTCTTGGCAAAAATGCCTTTCTTAGCAAGGTAGCTATCGGGTTTTGAGTTTGAGAGCAATTCCAATCAAACCAATCACTCACACACCTCACATACATCACATATGAGCTGATCAAACACTTAGATTACTTCTGAAACATCAATTTCACAAAATCACCAGCTGGTTGCTCAAGGTTTTAACCAAAGTGCAGCTGAGGTACCACAAAATGATCCAGCCAATTTCAATCAAGTCCAACCATCCAAACACAATCCATAGGGTGTAGGGAAGCTGTTCAGATCATCACCACTCATCTGTAACACCTCCAAATCAAAAATCACTTTGAACTTGCTGTCACGGCCTAGAGGTCAATACTTAATTTTTGAAGCATTAATCCAAGATCACAATTTGTTTTCCATGTGTTAAACAATTTTTGATCATTTTAATTGAATTTTTATTCAATTAAATCCATTTTGAAAACAAATTAGGGTTTTGGATTAATTTAACCCTCATAAATCATTTTCAAATCACTTTGGGCCTCTTGAGAGAGTGTAAGACCCATCCCCCCTTGTACAAAAACTTTTTGGGCCTCATTCATTGTATAAGTCCCTCTGTACAAGTAAACGGCACGATCGTCGCCTTTTTTAAATAAACCTGGGCCTACCCTTGAGTAGTAAGACCCATTTCTTTTTCTTAATACTTTTTGGGCCTCTAATAGAGTGTAAGACCCAATCCTTTTTTGACCAAATCATTTTGGGCCTCAGTCACTTGTATAAGTCCCGATACCGTAAAAAACAAACGGCGCGATCGCCTCCCTTTTCAAAATAACCCTTGGGCCTCTCCTTGAGCTATAAGACCCTTCAAAACACTTTGGGCCTCTATTAGAGTGTAAGACCCAATCCCCCTTTTAACCAAACAATCTTGGGCCTCACTTATTGTATAAGTCCCTCCGCGTTAAAAGAAAACCTCGGCGCGATCGCCATTTTTAAACGAAAAATCATTTGGGCCTACCCTCGTGTTATAAGCCCCACTCTTTTTCCTTTAAACCTTTTTGGGCCTCTTGAGAGAGTGTAAGACCCATCCCTTTGTACAGAAAACCATTTTGGGCCCCAGTCACTTGTATAAGTCCCTCTGTACAAAGTCAAACAGTGCGCTCACTGATAAAACCCTGGGCCTCTCCTCGAGCTGTAAGCTCCAAATCTTTCTTTTTCAAAGCACTTTCTCCTTTGATTTTGAATATACTGTTGTTTTCAATCTTTCTTTGTTGAACAACTAACCAAACAGCATGGAAGCACTCCAACCGAGTAAGTGGTTATCGCTTTCGTTTACTGCTTTTATATTATAAACTGTATTATGGGGCTGCTCACTGTAAGTCTCCTTTCATAAACTCATATCTACTGTGTAATAATAGTATAGATATTTCGAGTTTCCCCGGCAACTACGTCTAGAACTAGGTGACGCCGTTTCATTTATTCGTAGAAATAGACGCCTAGATCCCCAATAGGAGCACCAGATACAGTCTTCTCTTCGGCTGTCCTCCTTAGGAATCGTCAAGAAGCTCTACTCCCCAAGATGAATGCATTCTCCGTGAATGGAATCTTTGAGTTTCTTCCAAATTCTTGAACTTTCCTAACTTGATCTATTCCTTGTGGATAGCTTGCCTTGAATGTCTCAGGGTTTGGGTACCCACTACGGTCATAATCTTGGACCTTAACTAAGGAACCCTCTTTAAAAGCTAAAAGTCGCTGGATAGTAAACTTCGCACGTTTACCAGTGGTTTTTATCTTTAAAAGAGTTATCTCCCCTAATGGAAAGGAGATGATAGACCCACGGGCTTCTTAAAAGCATCGGCCTCCTCTTGGGCATTATACAAGGACCCACAGGCTTCCTAAAAGCAACCCCGCCTCCTCTTGGGCTTCATACAAGGACCCTACGACTTCTTAGAAGTATTCACAGCCTCCTTTTAGGCTTCGTATAATGATCTCTTCCCCCGGGAATGATAGCCTCCTCTTGGGCTTCGTGCAAGGACCGATCGACTTCTTAAAAGTTTCTAGCCTCCTCTTGGGCTTCGTACAAATTGTCCCGACGACCTCCTAGAGGTATAGGAACAGAACTTAGTCATTTGCATAGAACAGTCCTTTCATAGAGTCTACTACTGTTTCTCAAAGCATAGTACAAAAGATGAAACTCTAGACACGGACAGTCTAACTTCCTTGGGTCTCAAAGACATTCTCAAGCACTCTTCAAAAATAGGAAGGAAACCCGTAGACTCGGACAGTCTAAATACCCTTTTGGATTTCCAGTTTCCTCAAAGAAAAGGAAACAACCCCGATCCTCAGATCTAACCCATGAGTACAGTGATGCTCATATAAGAACTGATTTTCTCTTTAAAATCAGTATACTTGACCTGTCACTTAACTGACACAGTAACCCTAGCCTTCTCTTGGGCTTTGTACAATGATTCTCCCCAGCGGAGTCAAACAACGTTTAGCCTCTCTCTCGGGCTTTGTACGAGACACATAAGAGACTCCCTCGTTGAGTCAATTACCCCTTTCGCCTCCATCTCGGGCTTCGTACGAGATACAAAAAACTCTATTGTTGAGTCAAATAGCCTCCATCTTGGGCGTTATACGAGATACCAAAAGATTCCCTCGTTGAGTCAAAAACTTTTAGCCTCTCTCTCGGGCTTTGTACGGGACACAAAATAGCCTCCTCTTAGGCTTTGTATAATGATTTTCCTAGCGGAAATTAGCCTCCACTTAGGCTTTGTATAATGATTTTCCTAGCGGAAATTAGCCTCCTCTTAGGCTTTGTATAAGAAAACCACTGGTTAATCCAATCAACCTTTTAGCATCAAAGCTGTGCCTCGTTCACAGTACACAAACATCAACAACTCCTTTCCCTTCATCTAATCGCTGTAAGCGGCAAGCCTCTGGATCATCTATATCCACGCCACTATCCCTCTTTTAGCATGAGAAATTCCTAAGGAAAGATGGCATTGCTCTACACTGAGTTAAAGTCTTCTCCTTCAGGTTAAAACCCTTTCTTCAGAAATTATGGCATTGCTCGGATCCGCGTATCCCAGTTAAAGTAATTCTCCTTCTCCCCTCTTTAGAGATGACAAATTCTCTCTAAAAACTGAGGTCTTTCAGCTTCACGTCTTGGGCTTTGAACAAGACACAAATAGACCTTTCAGCTTCACATCTTGGGCTTTGAACAAGATACAAACCACCTTTCGCTTCACGTCTTGGGCTTTGAACAAGACACCAAAACACCCATTTCCTCCCATAGAATAGGAGGAACTACGAACGCTCTGATTTCCCTGTTTCGATAAATAGGAATACGTAGGCATAAGATCGAAAGAAAAGATCTTAGCGAGCACAATCAACAAAAAACCCAAATCCCATATCTCCATCAATCAAAAAGCAGTAATTCAAAAGCATCAATCCTAACATCCTAATCCTTGTTCCCCACCAGAAACCTTCTGCCCAGGTAAAAAGAAAGAAAACCGTACTGGCGAAAATACAAATAACCAATACAAGACCCCCCCACATTGATAGCATTCGTAACCTAACAGACCGCTATTTAAACTCAGTATGCAAAGCAGGGTTAATCGGAGACATCTATTTCCCTTCCTTATTCAGCTCACAATAGGATAAAAAATGAATCGACCTGTAGTCAAAGCTCAAACCGCAGAGAGCGACCAGCGCTTAAGAACCGCGTCCAAAATCGCTCGCTACAAAAAAAATGGCGCCCACCGTGGGGCCCGTCTTTCTTTTTCCTTTTTTCTCTTCACTTGTGTGAATACCACAGATTGGGGCTTCCGCCGGGGAACCCATTTTCTGTCAGGAACTTAGGAATCATAGCTTTATAAGTCTAGGATGATTAGGACAAATATATATACTGCTTTTCCTAATTGCTATATGTGTTTATTTTTCTGCTACTGGGAATGCGGGTGATGCCGTATGTGGAAAGAGTGAGTATACACTTAATATAAGTGATGGCGACGGGGTCGACCATCAACCTCAGTGGAGGTTGACCAACGCAACCCATTCACTCTTCTAGCCAATGGGCCAGTTGTTAAGTCTGAGAAGCTGAGGAGCCAAACCCTTTCGTAGTGCGGAAACTATCGAAAATAGTTGTTACGCGATACTACCCTCATTTGAGGCTGGTGATCTATTCTCGGTGAATGGCACTTACTCTGAGATTGCTCTACAACTCGATGGCGATCCGCTTGTTGTCTTGCTTTCCTGGGAGGAGCTGATGATAATGAGTACAGGTACAAAAAATCACCCTAGTATAAACCTTTGGGGATGGGTAGAGCCTTGACTTCATGACAACGACCCTTGACCCCATGTTTTTTCTATGTTTTTGTGTGCTGCATTCATGCATCCATTTAATAAAACATTAAAACATTCAAAAAACTTCTCTTCTAGTCTCTCTATTTTTCAAATTAAACTAAGACTGTGATTGCAAATATCAGAGAAAAAGATTGCATTAATGGATTTCGGTAGAAGGAGAACTCACCAGTATACCTCCAAGGTTCCAAAGCTAGAGGATTTGAGAAAGTTAGCGAGGATGATCGTTAACCCAGAGGCTTTCAGAGCCAAGCACGGTGGTTTGCTACCACTGTTAAGAGTCCATGTGATTAAGGGGATCATGGACGCGCTCATTCAGTTCTACGATCCGGTTTATCATTGTTTCACATTCCCGGATTACCAGCTATCACCAACGCTGGAGGAGTATTCTCATCTGACTAATTTACATATCACTGATCGAGCTCCATTTTCTGGACTGGAAGAAATTCCAAAGAATCAGACTATTGCAATAGCAATTCATTTGGACGAGTCTGAGGTCAGGACTCACATGACCACTAAGGGTGGCATCCAAGGTTTGCCAGCCCAGTTCTTGACAAAGAAAGCCCTGTACTTCACTAGTATAGGGAACACAACTGCTTTTGAAAGCATCTTTGTCTTGCTCACCTACGGGTTATTTTTGTTTCCTAACATCAATAACTTCGTCGATATCAACGCTATTAAGGTTTTTCTCATTAGAAACCCTGTGCCGACTTTGCTCGCAGATGCGTATCATTATGTACACTTGGGAAATTTGTACAGTGGAGGGGAGGTCACATGCTATATACCTTTGCTCTACAAATGGTTTATCTCTCACTTGCCCAAGTCTGCTGCTTTTTGGGATTGCAAGAGTGTCTTACGTTGGTCGCAGAAGATCATGTCTCTCACCAATTCCGATATAGATTGGTGTAATAGGATTTATGAGGGAATCAGAATCATTGACCATTGTGGAAACTTCCCCAGCGTACCCCTCATAGGAACTAAAGGAGGAATCAACTATCATCCGACATTGGTTCTTCGTCAATTTGGATACCCTATGAGACACATCCCACTGGGTGTTCATCTGGAAGGTCTTTTCTTCAAAGAAGGAGAAAATGACAGAGCACTAAAGATGGAAATAGTGCAAGCTTGGAAACATGTTCATAAGAAAGGATGAGAGTCTTTGGGAAAACCGGACTGTGTCTCGGTGGAGCCTTATCTCCATTGGGTACAAACTAGAGCTCTCAAGCTGAAGATGCCTTATCCTCGTTACGGAATTCTTCCACCGAGGGGAACTGTCATGTACTTCATGACGGAAACTGAAAAGCTTCAGGTTACTCTCAACAAAGTTCAACGGGAAAGAAGGTCTTGGAAGAACAAGTACCACACCCTCGACGTAGAGTGTATCCAAATACAGCGACTACTAAAAGAGAAAGATGCTCTGATTGAAATTTTAGAGCGGCATGCTGTAGAGAATCAAGATGACCAAAGGAATTTGCTCGCTCCTTTCACCTGGCAAAGGAATGACAACCCGACAACGGCCCAAGCGCCCCGGTCAAAGAAGAGGACTCGGGACCCATTAGTTTAGGTTTCTGTTTCTGCACTTTGTAATCTACTGTATTTCCATTTCTGTAATCCTTTGGAATTCAATAAAAAGGGGTTTCCCCACTGTTTGATATTTGCAATCTAATTGTCGAATTTTATTTTGACCAAAAAAAAAACACAACAATTAATATAATCATTGCATTCATCATTCTCACATCGCGTATTCTTCTTACCTATGAATCTCACGTTTGTGTCTCGATTCTAGAGTCAAACTGTCTCATTCGTATAATACTCGGGCCAATCGTCAGAAAAAGATGGATGATCTTGAGGAAGAAAACAGAGAGTTGAAAGAAGAGATCGACGCTCTGAGAGAGGATATGAGAAAGCTTCGTAACGACATGCAAGCCATGGCAGAAGCTCAGCTACAAAGAACTGTGATCTCAGAGATCACCTCAACGCCCATCATAGAAAAGTATGATCCTAGGTATCAGATGTCGAAAGATCGTCCGTGGGGCATGCCTGTTAACTATATCCCGGAAGGATATGTTCCGCCGATCACTGAAGATCAGGGAATTGCAACAGAAGCCGCTGGGCCTGAAGGTTACAAACTTCGGGAAAGCGAAGATGCCAGGGGCATACTGAAGACTCCTGAAGGTTACAAACTTCGGGAGGCGCCAAGACTTACTGCCGTAGTCACGGTACCACCCCCTGTGGTGCACACTGTCCCGGAAGGACAGATTCCACAAACACCTTCTGGTAAGAAGGAAACTATGTTTGACAGAATGGATGAATTCCAGGAGCAGTTCTTGGAAATGCAGAAAGAGCTGCAAGCCATTCGCGGTCAGGATCTATTTGGAAAGGACGCCGCAGACCTCTGCTTGGTCCCAAATGTGAAAGTCCCGCACAAGTTCCAAGTGCCCGACTTTGAAAAATACAAGGGTAACTCTTGCCCTCAGAGCCATCTGGTGATGTACGCTCGGCGGATGTCAGCTCAGACGGAGAATCAGGACCTGCTGATTCACTACTTCCAGGATAGTTTAACCGGTGCCGCACTCAAATGGTACATGGGTTTAAACCGTACTACGATCAGTACATTCAGTGATCTTGGTACTGCCTTCGTCCAACAATACAAGTACAATTTGGACATGGCACCCGACAGAGATCAACTCAGATTAATGTCGCAAAAGGACAAAGAAACCTTTAAGGAGTATGCTCAGAGGTGGCGTGAAATTGCTACTCAAATTTGTCCACCTCTTGAGGAAAAAGAGATGACAAAAATCTTCTTAAAGGCCTTAAGCTCATTTTACTATGACCGAATGGTTGCCAGTGCGCCCAGTGATTTCACCGAAATGGTCGGCATGGGTGTACGTCTTGAGGAAGCCGTCCGAGAAGGACGTTTGGCAAAAGACACTGGATCAACGAGCGGTACTAAAAAATATGGTAGTGTTCTCCCTAAGAAAAAAAAGCAAGATATTGGGAATATCTCTCTCGGAAAGCAAAGGCGACGTTATCAGCCAGTAGCAGCTGTAACTCCTGCTATCGGCCCCGCGCCTGTTCCTATGTATCAACCTCAGGTTGCGCAGAGCCAACCTGACCAACAAAGGACACAACAGCCTCTTTAGCAGGCTCGTCCTCCATATAACAACAACCGTACAACACGGCCTTCAGGGTTTGATCCTATACCCATGTTCTACGCAGAATTATTTCCGTTACTACTGTCTAAGGGGCACATTCAGACTAAGTCTCCTCTTACAGTTCCGGAAAATCTGCCTTTTTGGTTTAAGGCGGATCAAACATGCCCTTATCATCAAGGAGGTTCAGGGCATAACATTGAGACTTGTCTCAATTTCAGATCCGACGTGCAAAAGCTTGTTAGGAGCGGGCTCTTATCTTTCAAAGATACGAATCCTAATGTTCTTACGAACCCGCTGCCTCAACATGAGAAAACTACAGTCAATCTGATTGAGAAAGAGACTAACAATGTCTATCAAATTCACGATGTACTCTTGTTGAAAATCAATCTGGTCAAGATGCATTGTAGACATAGTGGATATGGCCATGTGCCACCTCATAACTATCACCAGTGTGATATCTGCTCTAAAGATAACCAAGGATGTTTGGTAGTGCAATAAGCTCTACAAGAACAGATGAATCTCGGATGGATCCAAGAGCACCGAGTTCGTGGAGTTAACATGGTTTACGCGAACTCCAACGTCATTCAGAACCACGACATCCGTGCAATGAATGTCAACTTGGTGGCGATGCACTCAAGGAAAAGCCAGTATCATAATCTGCCGCGGCACGATTACAGTTCCTGTCTGATTTGCTCGGTAAACAAACATGGATGCTCTTTCATACGAGAAACCCTCCAGCGTCAGATGGATCTTGGATGGATCCAAGACTACCATGATAGGAACTCCTATCAAATCAACATGGTTCAGATCTTCGATATCCGCGTAATGAATACCAACCTGGTAGAGTTACATGCTGAACAGGTCCGACTCGGATTCTTAATATCACATGACTATCAAAGCTGTAAAGCAGGTTGCAAAAACGATCGAGGTTGTACCCTTGTCCAGGAGGCGCTTCAGCACTTGTTAAATCACTGGTGGATGCCAATCTACATGGATGAAGATACTCAGCAGATTAGTATCAATAACAGGAATCCTACTCGTCGTCAAAGTCAGGATGTCCGATCAATGGAAGGTAACCCAGTGAGGTTACATTGTATTCAAAGTGGGCGTGGCCAGGTGCTTCCACACAACTATGACAGTTGTAGCGTCTGTTCGGAAAGTAACCAAGGGTGCTACCTTGTGCGAGCAGCTTTTCAGGATCGGGTCGATCATGGAGAAATTCGTCCATATCCAGGTTCTGGACGCCGAACTACCTTGCCAATCAAGTTGAGGATGTTGTCACAATCACTGGTCATCATAGGACCAGGGATGTTTTTTCCATCATTCCTCTACTTGACGAATCTAAAGTTCCCAACCAGGAACGGATCGAGATTACTTATGATGGTCAGAAAAATCAGAAGGTTCCCATAGTCATCTATCTACCAGGGCCACTACCGTATGAATCAGCTAAGGCAATCCCTTACAAATATGGTGCAACAATAATCGAGAATGGAAAGGAAATTCCATTACCCTCCGTCGTGAATATTGCAGACATCAGTCGTGTAACACGGAGCGGTCGAATCTTCAACCGAGGGGTTGGAGAATCCAACAAAGAAAAGGAACTTCAGGCAGAAATTCCTGATCCGCCAGTCGGTCAATCTAGTAATCCCGACTTTTCAAAAGACAAGGATGAGATGCTAAAGCTCATCCAAAGGAGTGAATATAACATTGTTGATCAACTATTACAGACTCCTTCAAAGATCTCAGTATTATCACTGTTACTCAGTTCAGAAGCACACAGAGAGGCTCTACAGAAAGTCTTGGAGCAAGCCTTTGTGGAACAGGATGTAACAATCAGACAATTCGATAGCATTGTCTCTAACATCACTTCCTACAATAATTTGGGATTTAGTGATGAAGAATTACCTGAAGAGGGTCGTCGTCATAACATGGCACTCAACATTACAGTTAACTGCCAGGGTGATGCTTTAGCCAACGTACTGGTAGACACAGGGTCAGCCCTGAATGTTATGCCAAAGTCCACTTTGATGCAATTATCATTCAAGGTCCCTCCGATGAGAGTCAGCGAGGTCATCGTCAAAGCATTCGACGGATCCAGAAAAACAGTTATCGGCGAAGTTGATCTTCCCATAACTATTGGTCCTCACACTTTCCAAATCACTTTCCAGGTCATGGACATCCGGGCAACATACAGTTGTTTATTAGGAAGACCTTGGATACATCATGCTGGAGCGGTTACTTCGACCCTCCACCAAAAGCTAAAGTTCGTCAAGAACGATCAACTTGTCATGGTTTGTGGGGAACAAGCCTTGCTTGTGAGTAACCTATCATCATCTACTTGTGCGGAACCCGAGGAGGTTATTGGAACTCAGTTCCAAGCACTATCGGTGAGCAAGGACAATCAGTTCAAAGAAGGAACTTTAATTTCTTCATACAAAGATGCTATTAAAGTGGTCGAGAGTACCGATACGACAGGATGGGGACGGCTTGTCGTTCCTATTAACAATAAAACAAAGAAGGGTCTTGGTTTTTCTGCAACCTGTACCCAGACAGTTGCCAACGATGAAAGTCTTCATCCCCTTCAAAACTTCTTCCACAGTGGAGGTTTTCTTCACCTAGTGTCTCAGACAGTTCATGCTATCAATGAGGAAGATCCCTCTGACACGGATGAAGAATGGAAGTCCTATCTTAACAAAGACGGGTATATGTCTCAGGAAGAGGTGCCTATGCCTTTTTGCTTTCCTACAGAAAGTCCGAGATTTATACCAAGATCAGATGTCAAAATGATCTACGAAGATTGTGATCCGGAAGGATGCCGTGCTCCGCCAAATTCATTAGAGGAGGATACTCTGATGAAAGACAACTTTGACCATAATTACTATGGCTCGATGGATGGCCTGCCAATGTGGCGGCCTTACCCAGGAAACTTGGGGCAAGAGAGGCAGCCGAACAATGAAACTCAGCTGAGCGTCATTGAACAGAATACCTATGTCCCCACCATGTCATGGGATCAACACTCAGGTCATTCGAAGATTACTCAACATGACGATGAATTCGCAACGTTTGCAGGACTAGAATTCATCAATTATGCTTTTCCCGAGGTCAACGTCATCGAGAGGGATGACTTCTCCAGTTCCAAAGAAGTTTGGGACACTCTGGGACAACCAAGTGGAAAATATGACTTTATGGTCAAGTACACTGCTCCCGAAAGCTCTCGTATCAGGCTCGAAGATATCCAACCAACTAGATGGGGAGATACAGCTGAGAGCACCAATGCTATGCAAAATGCAACAGAGGAGTCCTCCTACGACAACTCTGCTTGGGAGACAGATTCCAACGATCCTGCTCCACCAGAAATCAGCGTCATTTCTGAAGACAAATCAAGGAAGGTGCCAGACTTTGTGATTCACCGAGGAGTTCGTCGCCAATGGGTTGTCGTCGAGGTTCCGAAGGTCGTTCATCAGTCAAAGTAATTGCCATCTTTAACCTTTCACCCTGCCCAGGTGAAACGGATGTTTTGATTGGGCTCGCTTTCTGTAAATTTCCCTCTTCGCTTTTCCCGAAGCGACAGAGTTTTGTTTTATAGGGCTGTAATTTCAAGAGTCGACTTGTTCATTAATAAAATAACGTCGTTCTGTAATTTCCGCATTAATTGCTGTTTTCTCTTTTTGCTTTTTCAGAAAATGGTAATCCTAAAAAACAATTCAGAAATAAAAACAAGCACTAAAACAAATACACTACACACACTTGCATTTTCTCTATCTCTTCTAAACACGAATCATCATGTCATGCAGATTGCTTGTTTTAAACCCCGTTGAAACATACGATCCGATGCCTTCTTCCAACTTTGAGTTCCCGGTATTCGAGGCTAAAGAAGAAAATGACAGCGAAATTCCAGAAGAGATCTCCCGACTACTCAGACAAGAGGAAAGGTCCATTGAACCTCACAAAGAACCGTTGGAAACGGTAAACTTGGGTTTAGAGCAAGAGAGAAAAGAAGTCAGGATTGGGGCACTGCTCAGTCCAACTTCCAGAGAGAGTTTGACAAAGCTTCTCAAAGAATTCCCCGATGTATTTGCTTGGTCCTATCATGATATACCAGGGTTGGATACCAGCATCGTGGAACATCACTTACCGTTGAGATCAGAATGTCCTCCAGTAAAGCAAAGGTTGAGACGGACTCACCCGGACATGGCTATCAAAATCAAGGAGGAGGTACAGAAACAGATTGACGCGGGTTTCCTTGCTACATCTGAATATCCTCAATGGTTAGCCAACATTGTACCCGTTCCCAAAAAGGATGGAAATGTCAGAATGTGTGTTGATTACAGAGATCTAAACAAGGCAAGTCCAAAGGATGACTTTCCTTTACCACACATTGACATGCTGGTTGACAGCACAGCAAAGTTCAAAGTATTATCCTTCATGGATGGATTCTCGGGCTATAATCAGATCAAAATGGCGCCGAAAGACATGGAGAAAACTTCGTTCATTACCCCATGGGGTACCTTTTGTTACAAGGTAATGCCGTTCGGTTTGATGAACGTCGGGGCAACCTATCAAAGGGCCATGACTACTCTGTTTCATGACATGATACACAAGGAAATCAAAGTGTATGTCGATGATATGATTGCAAAATCAAGAACAGAGGATGAGCACGTTGAACATCTGTCAAAATTGTTCGAATGTCTAAGAAAATTCAAGCTCCGCTTGAATCCCAACAAGTGCACCTTCGGTGTCCGTTCAGGTAAATTACTAGGGTTCATCGTCAGCCAGAAAGGAATTGAGGTTGATCCTGACAAGGTCAAGGCCATTCAAGAAATTCCTTCTCTGAAAACTGAAAAACAAGTCAGAGGATTCCTGGGACGTTTAAACTACATCACCAGATTCATATTCCTTATGACCGCGACGTGTGCGCCGATTTTCAAATTACTCAAAAAGAATCAGGATTGCGTTTGGTCAGATGATTGCCAAACCGCCTTCGACAGTATCAAGGAATATCTGTTGAATCCTCCGATTCTATCACCTCCAGTGAAAGGAAGACCACTGATCATTTACCTCACAGTCCTAGAGGACTCAATGGGATGTGTACTTGGCCAACAAGACGAAACTAAACGGAAAGAGTCTGCCATTTACTATCTAAGCAAGAAATTCACCGACTGCGAGACTCGATACACAATGCTTGAGAAAACTTGTTGCGCTTTGGCTTGGGCAGCCAAACGTCTTCGCCAGTACATGATTCGTCATACTACTTGGTTAGTCTCCGAAATGGATCCAATCAAGTACGTTTTCGAAAAACCTGCTCTCACGGGAAGGATTACCCGTTGGCAGATGCTGCTATCAGAATATGACATAGAGTACCACGCACAGAAATCCATTAAAGGAAGTATTTTAGCCGATCATTTGGCTCATCAACCAATTGGAGATCAAGAATCAATCGGGTTTGACTTCCCAGACGAAGATGTCATGTATCTAAAGATGAAAGATTGCGATGAACCGCTACCCAATGAAGGGCCAGAACCAGGTTCCCAGTGGGGACTTATCTTTGACGGAGTAGTCAATCATTATGGAAACGGAATTGGGGCAATCATTGTTACCCCTCAGGGTTCCCACATTCCTTTCACTGCCAGACTTACGTTCAAATGTAGGAACAACGAGGCTGAATACGAAGCATGTATCATGGGTCTCGAAGAAGCGATTGATTTAAGGATCAAAAACTTGGACGTATACGGCGATTTAGCCTTGGTTATTAACCAGATAAAAGGAGGTTGGAACACATACCAATCAGGATTGATTCCTTACAAAGACTATGCAAGAAGGTTGTTACCCTTCTTCAATAGAGTCGAGTTTCATCACATCCCTCGTGATGAGAATCACATGGATGATGCATTAGCCACTATCTCTTCCATGATTAGTGTAGGTCAATGGAATGACATACCTAAGATTGACATTATGCGCCTTGAACGGCCCGCTTACGTCTTCACGATTGAAGCAGTCATAGATGACAGACCTTGGTATCACGATATCAAATGCTTCCTTCAGAAACAAGAGTACCCATCCGGGGCACTCAGAAAAGACAGGAAAACCCTCAGAAGACTGACTGAAAACTTCTTCCTGGGCGGTGACACTCTTTATAAGAGAAATTTTGACATGGTCTTGCTCCGATGCGTCGACAGACCAGAAGCAGACATGCTCATGAAAGAAATTCATGAAGGATCCTTTGTCACTCATGCCAACGAACACACAATGGCCAGAAAAATTCTGAGAGCAGGGTATTATTGGTTGACCATGGAATCCGACTGCTACAAGTACATGAGGAGGTGTCACAAGTGTCAGATATACTCCGACAAAATTCATGTACCGCCATCACATCTCAAAGTTCTTTCTTCCCCGTGGCCTTTTTCCATATGGGGAATCGACATGATTGGCATGATTGAGCCCAAGGCTTCAAACGAACATCGGTTCATCCTTGTAGCCATTGACTATTTCACCAAGTGGGTCGAAGCAGCGTCATTCGCCAATGTAACCCGACAAGTGGTGGTCCGATTTATCAAAAATAATATCATCTGCCGTTATGGTGTTCCAAGCGAGATCATTACTGATAATGGATCTAACTTGAACAATAAGTTGATGAAAGAGTTGTGTGCAGAGTTTAAGATCGAACACCATAACTCATCTCCCTACCGACCCAAGATGAACGAAGCGGTAGAAGCGGCTAACAAGAACATCAAGAAGATCGTTCAAAAGATGGTTGTAACCTACAAAGATTGGCACGAGATGCTACCCTTTGCTCTTCACGGTTATCGCACATCTATCTGCACTTCAACAGGGGCAACCCCTTTCTCTCTAGTATATGGCATGGAGGCAGTTCTCCCCATAGAAGTAGAGATCCCATCAATCCGGGTATTGATGGAAGCGAAGCTCACCGAAGCTGAATGGTGTCAAAGCCGACACGATGAACTGAATCTGATCGAAGAAAAGCGAATCACGGCACTACGCCACGATCAGCTGTATCAACAGAGGATGAAGAGAGCGTTTGACAAAAAGGTCCGACCTCGTGTCTTCAGAAAAGGAGACCTCGTGCTCAAGAAGATACAATCTTTTCTCACTAATACTCGGGGCAAATGGACCCCAAATTATGATGGCCCCTATATGGTCACGAAAGCTTTCTCAGGCGGCGCCTTGAGACTTGCAACCATGGACGGAGAGGAATTTGCCTACCCCACGAATGTTGATGTAGTCAAGAAATACTTCGCCTAAAAAAAACGTCTCAGTGGATTGAAAACCCGAAAGGGCGGTCCAGGCAAAAGTTAGAGACATGAAAAAAAATCATCCCGATGGATTGGAAATCTCATAGTACAATCCAGGAAAAAGTTAGGGATAATGGCAAGTAACTATGCTCAACAGAGGCAAGTCCCTCAGCAGCAACAACAATTGCATCATCCATCGGAGGAAATCTCCCGTCAAAGGTCATCTTCGACAGAAGCTCAGGATGTCCCGAACTCAAAGTTGGTAGAAGGATAGTGGTCGTTATGTTTCAACGTAGCCCTTTTCCCTGTAAATTACCATTTTCAAACTTTGTATATACTCTTTGGAATCACGCGTTTGGCTGATCTCCATCTTATCAATAAAGTTTGAGCCCTTGTGCTTGTAATTCTTTACTTGTTTTAGCTTTACAGAACGACGTTGTTTAAACTTAATCAGCGATTCTTGAAATAAAACAAAAATAAATTTACTTGTTAAACTTTTTCTGCTTTTAAATTAAAGATGGCATTTCTTTTGACTGTTGAACATCAGAAGAACATCGATCGCTTCTCCCGAAGTAAGCGAACTTCAAAGTGCAGAATCAAGGTACTCCTTCTAGACCAGTACTCCTGAATGAAGGATCAATAATGTCAGAGACCATGTTTCGTCTGACATCCTCGGCCGAGTTCTCATCTCCTAAGCCCGATCAACATAGCTCCCAACGGGACTATCTCTCCTAAGTAAGGTGGAATTGCTATTTTGAATCAACGGTACTTTTTCGCCCCGCGATGGCCGAGTATCCAATTGTGTTCATCCATTAGTCTGTATGTCGCGTCTGTTTTGTCAGCATATACATACATACATCATGCATTTTTTATTTGCATTCATATTTCATATTGCATCACTATCACTCTAGTCGGTCTTGTCCCCTAGTGGTAGAAGTCCTCTCAATCGAGTTGTCAGTTCTTGCCTCGTCAGGAAATACTGTGTCTGAACAACCTCGCTTCCAGTTTAATTCTGGAAAGAAGTCGGTCCTTGACCACTTTGATAACTTGAACCTCTGAAAAGACAGATAAAACTTTCAATAAACATCACTCTTCGCCATTGAAGATGATATCCTTGCTTTCCCGGATTAAGGAAAATCCACAGAGAAAGCCTCGTGATCAGAGATTCGGCAGCACGCCAGTTTTGCTCCGAAAAACCACTGATGAGAAGGTCATTGGCACCTCAAAATTGGATCCCATCATATGGCATTTCTCCGGGAAGATCCCGAGAAAAGTATGATGTAACCCCAAACGAAAACAGTCTCTCAAGAGACTCGCTTTCCCCAGTAGAATCGACAAATGGCGTCTCCAAAACAGAGAAGTTTGTGTACCTCTACAATTCAGACGAATGGGTTCCCCAGCAAGTCTGACATCAAAACTTTTTCCACGCAAATGGCATCTCCCCAGGAAAATTCGGCGAGAAGTTTGAAGGAAAGCCGCTACGAATAGCGTCCCTTGTCAGTAAAGTTTATTGACAAAAGAAACTAAGACCAGTTCCTAGGTAGGAAACCAGGATCGAGGGGAAGTTTAAATCAGAAACTAAGACCAGTTCCTTGGTAGGAAACCAGGATCGAGGGGAAGTTTAAATCAGAAACTAAGACCAGTTCCTTGGTAGGAAACCAAGAACGAGGGGAAGTTGACAAAAGAAACTAAGACCAGATCCTTGGTAGGAGACCAGGATCGAGGGGAAGTTTACCTTTTGTAAGCATCATCGCTTAGCTAAAGAAGATGAATGCGTAAGCTACCATTCATAACCACCATCAAAATTTCGGGTATTCCGATATTTAATCCTCTTGCACCCCGAATGCCCGAACACCTTCGTCATTCACACCTTCGGGTCCAAGAAGATTAAATAGGGGCATCTGTCATACCCCAAATTTTGGCCACTAAGATTTCCCATCATTGTGCAAATCATCATCACAATATGGATGAACCATCATGCCTCACCAAATGCCTCAAAGATGGGTGAGCATCCACTATAATCAAAATTAGGGTTTCAAGCCCTCTCTGAGCTTTAGACAAAGGCTCAATCAAGAAATGACTTGATTTTCAACTTGTCTAATCTCTCAAACATCCTCAAAGGATCAAAAGGACTCCCACTTCAAGGATTAAGCACAAGGTTGCTCCCTTCTAGGTGGATCAAGCCTTAAGATCACCAGTGTCACCAAATTAGGGTTTTGATCACCCAGGGCCTCCAGATGAAAAGTTTCATCTGGGCACAAGCCATTGATCCAAAACATAACCTAATATACTTCATGGAACCTCATGAACCCATGCATCAAGTCAATTTTGCCTCAAGGGATGCATTCATCAAAAATCAGGAATTAGGGTTTCTTGACCTAATTCACCCCTAAGTTGACTTTTGGGACAAATCATGAGCCAATACCTCAAGAGATGATTTGAGGGTCTCTAATATACCATATTGATCCATTTGGGACAATGGATTAATCCAAGAAGTTTGAGCAACAAGTCTCAATTCCATCTGCACCACAATTAGGGTTTTAAGGGAAA
This sequence comes from Lathyrus tuberosus, assembly GCA_022829125.1. Classification (NCBI taxonomy): domain Eukaryota; kingdom Viridiplantae; phylum Streptophyta; class Magnoliopsida; order Fabales; family Fabaceae; genus Lathyrus; species Lathyrus tuberosus. The sequence continues at coordinate 3,840,241 of JALAZF010000091.1, read as the reverse complement.
AGTCAACTGTAACTTTGACTTTTGACCAAGACATGCTCCCAAACCCTAATACATGATTGAATATACCCTATGACACCAATGGAACATGTCCATTAAGTTTGATTTAGGCCAAGGACATGATTTCCTGAAGAATTGCACAGTTTGGAATTCATCTGATAAAAAGTCAACTGTGCACAAAAGTCAACTTTGACTTTTTGAAATTTTTCACCAAAATGGATTTTTAACCCTAAAATGATGTTAATGTGTGATTTGAATCATCATTCATCAAGAAAAATCAAGAAAAGTGAGATAACTTGTAAAAGGGGTAACCATAAAACTTAGAAATTTTTCTAAGTTAAAAATAAAGTGGCAAGGGTACCAATTTTGAAGGACCATAACTCCTAAACCACAAGGCCATTTTTTCTCATCCAAATATGGATTTGTAGCCCTCATTATCACCTACAAAAACTTCAACTACAAGTCATTCCAATTCATTAAGGATTTTGAGTTATGGAGTGATCAAAGTGGCTGAAAAGTGAAAATGTCACTTTTTCCAACACTTAGTGAAATTTTCACTAAGTCAGATTCTGCCTCACTTTTTGCCAAATGTAGGGGGATTTTTCACTTGGATTCAAAAGAGATCAAAACAAAACTTGTTCAAACAGTTGTTGTATCATGTAAGAGCTTTCCAAAATGGCCAAGAGCATTGCCAAATTCAACTTACACCATGAGATATGACATTGGCAAGTTACCTTGCTGAAATCTGTCAAGGCAAGGCAGAATTTGCAACTTTGGTCGATTTGCCAAAATCAGCCAAATTCAATTGCTCCTATCTACTTGGACACCTCAGAGGATTGAATCTAAAGGGGACAATCACTGAGCCAAGCCTCCAAAGTCCATGGAACAAGAAATAGCATGTTGAACCTAGAATGGCCAAAATAGGGACAAGACTCCAAATTTGGATTGAAGCATTCAATGGAAGCATCAAGGTGGCATGGACTGAGCCATTCTCATCTGAAATCAGTCAAGACTTATCCAAGACTAAGGGAACCAAAGCTCTGTGCCCTAACCTCTAGTCAATGGCTAGAGGAGACTTGGATTTTCATTTGCCAACATTGGCCAAACCTACTTACCAGCTGCCATGCACTATTCCTTGCAAAACAAACTTGCTCTACTATAAATAGAGCTCAATTGTGGTCAGTTTGAGTACACCAAAGCCATCTAACAGATGCTTTCCTCAAAATCTCTTTCTCTTGGGAAAAATGCCTTTCTTAGCAAGGTAGCTATCGGGTTTTGAGTTTGAGAGCAATTCCAATCAAACCAATCACTCACACACCTCACATACATCACATATGAGCTGATCAAACACTTAGATTACTTCTGAAACATCAATTTCACAAAATCACCAGCTGGTTGCTCAAGGTTTTAACCAAAGTGCAGCTGAGGTACCACAAAATGATCCAGCCAATTTCAATCAAGTCCAACCATCCAAACACAATCCATAGGGTGTAGGGAAGCTGTTCAGATCATCACCACTCATCTGTAACACCTCCAAATCAAAAATCACTTTGAACTTGCTGTCACGGCCTAGAGGTCAATACTTAATTTTTGAAGCATTAATCCAAGATCACAATTTGTTTTCCATGTGTTAAACAATTTTTGATCATTTTAATTGAATTTTTATTCAATTAAATACATTTTGAAAACAAATTAGGGTTTTGGATTAATTCAACCCTCATAAATCATTTTCAAATCACTTTGGGCCTCTTGAGAGAGTGTAAGACCCATCCCCCCTTGTACAAAAACTTTTTGGGCCTCATTCATTGTATAAGTCCCTCTGTACAAGTAAACGGCGCGATCGTCGCCTTTTTTAAATAAACCTGGGCCTACCCTCGAGTAGTAAGACCCATTTCTTTTTCTTAAAACTTTTTGGGCCTCTAATAGAGTGTAAGACCCAATCCTTTTTTGACCAAATCATTTTGGGCCTCAGTCACTTGTATAAGTCCCGATACCGTAAAAAATAAATGGCGCGATCGTCGCCCTTTTCAAAATAACCCTTGGGCCTCTCCTTGAGCTATAAGACCCGTTCAAAACACTTTGGGCCTCTATTAGAGTGTAAGACCCAATCCCCCTTTTAACCAAACAATCTTGGGCCTCACTTATTGTATAAGTCCCTCCGCGTTAAAAGAAAACCTCGGCGCGATCGCCATTTTTAAACGAAAAATCATTTGGGCCTACCCTCGTGTTATAAGCCCCACTCTTTTTCCTTTAAACCTTTTTGGGCCTCTTGAGAGAGTGTAAGACCCATCCCTTTGTACAGAAAACCATTTTGGGCCCCAGTCACTTGTATAAGTCCCTCTGTACAAAGTCAAACAGTGCGCTCACTGATAAAACCCTGGGCCTCTCCTCGAGCTGTAAGCCCCAAATCTTTCTTTTTCAAAGAACTTTCTCCTTTGATTTTGAATATACTGTTGTTTTCAATCTTTCTTTGTTGAACAACTAACCAAACAGCATGGAAGCACTCCAACCGAGTAAGTGGTTATCGCTTTCGTTTACTGCTTTCATATTATAAACTGTATTGTGGGGCTGCTCACTGTAAGTCTCCTTTCATAAACTCATATCTACTGTGTAATAATAGTATAGATATTTATTCGTAGAAATAGACGCCTAGATCCCCAATAGGAGCACCAGATACAGTATTCTCTTCGGCTGTCCTCCTTAGGAATCGTCAAGAAGCTCTACTCCCCAAGATGAATGTATTCTCCGTGAATGGCATCTTTGAGTTTCTTCCAAATTCTTGAACTTTCCTGACTTGATCTATTCCTTGTGGATAGCTTGCCTTGAATGTCTCAGGGTTTGGGTACCCACTACGGTCATAATCTTGGACCTTAACTAAGGAACCCTCTTTAAAAGCTAAAAGTCGCTGGATAGTAAACCTCGCACGTTTACCAGTGGTTTTTATCTTTAAAAGAGTTATCTCCCCTAATGGAAAGGAGATGATAGACCCACGGGCTTCTTAAAAGCATCGGCCTCCTCTTGGGCATTATACAAGGACCCACAGGCTTCCTAAAAGCAACCCCGCCTCCTCTTGGGCTTCATACAAGGACCCTACGGCTTCTTAGAAGTATTCACAGCCTCCTCTTAGGCTTCGTATAATGATCTCTTCCCCCGGGAATGATAGCCTCCTCTTGGGCTTCGTGCAAGGACCGATCGGCTTCTTAAAAGTTTCTAGCCTCCTCTTGGGCTTCGTACAAATTGTCCCGACGACCTCCTAGAGGTATAGGAACAGAACTTAGTCATTTGCATAGAACAATCCTTTCATAGAGTCTACTACTGTTTCTCAAAGCATAGTACAAAAGATGAAACTCTAGACACGGACAGTCTAACTTCCTTGGGTCTCAAAGACATTCTCAAGCACTCTTCAAAAATAGGAAGGAAACCCGTAGACTCGGACAGTCTAAATACCCTTTTGGATTTCCAGTTTCCTCAAAGAAAAGGAAACAACCCCGATCCTCAGATCTAACCCATGAGTACAGTGATGCTCATATAAGAACTGATTTTCTCTTTAAAATCAGTATACTGGACCTGTCACTTAACTGACACAGTAACCCTAGCCTTCTCTTGGGCTTTGTACAATGATTCTCCCCAGCGGAGTCAAACAACGTTTAGCCTCTCTCTCGGGCTTTGTACGAGACACATAAGAGACTCCCTCGTTGAGTCAATTACCCCTTTCGCCTCCATCTAGGGCTTCGTACGAGATACAAAAAACTCTATTGTTGAGTCAAATAGCCTCCATCTCGGGCTTTATACGAGATACCAAAAGATTCCCTCGTTGAGTCAAAAACTTTTAGCCTCTCTCTCGGGCTTTGTACGGGACACAAAATAGCCTCCTCTTAGGCTTTGTATAATGATTTTCCTAGCAAAAATTAGCCTCCTCTTAGGCTTTGTATAATGATATTCCTAGCGGAAATTAGCCTCCTCTTAGGCTTTGTATAAGAAAACCACTGGTTGATCCAATCAACCTTTTAGCATCAAAGCTGTGCCTCGTTCACAGTACACAAACATCAACAACTCCTTTCCCTTCATCTAATCGCTGTAAGCGGCAAGCCTCTGGATCATCTATATCCACGCCACTGTCCCTCTTTTAGCATGAGAAATTCCTAAGGAAAGGTGGCATTGCTCTACACTGAGTTAAAGTCTTCTCCTTCAGGTTAAAACCCTTTCTTAGGAAATTATGGCATTGCTCGGATCCGCGTATCCCAGTTAAAGTAATTCTCCTTCTCCCCTCTTTAGAGATGACAAATTCTCTCTAAAACCGAGGTCTTTCAGCTTCACGTCTTGGGCTTTAAACAAGACACAAATAGACCTTTCAGCTTCACATCTTGGGCTTTGAACAAGATACAAACCACCTTTCGCTTCACGTCTTGGGCTTTGAACAAGACACCAAAACACCCATTTCCTCCCATAGAATAGGAGTAACTACGAACGCTCTGATTTCCCTGTTTCGGTAAACGGGAATACGTAGGCATAAGATCGAAAGAAAAGATCTTAGCGAGCATAATCAACAAAAAACCCAAATCCCATATCTCCATCAATCAAAAAGCAGTAATTCAAAAGCATCAGTCCTAACATCCTAATCCTTGTTCCCCGCCAGAAACCTTCTGCCCAGGTAAAAAGAAAGAAAACCGTACTGGCGAAAATACAAATAACCAGTACAAGACCCCCCCACATTGATAGCATTCGTAACCTAACAGACCGCTGTTTAAACTCAGTATGCAAAGCAGGGTTAATTGGAGACATCTATTTCCCTTCCTTATTCAGCTCACAATAGGATAAAAAATGAATCGACCTGTAGTCAAAGCTCAAACCGCAGAGAGCGACCAGCGCTTAAGAACCGCGTCCAAAATCGCTCGCTACAATATATATATATATATATATATGAAAGCAGTAAATGAAAGCGGATAAATACTTACCCGTTGTAGAGCTTCTATGCTGTTTGGTTAGTTGTTCAACAAAGAAAATTTGATAACAATAAGTATATTGAATCTAAATCAAAAGAAAAGTTGCTTTGAAAAGATTGTTGGGGCTTATACTCAAGGAGAGGCCCAAGTTATTACAATGGTCGCACTGTTGCTTTGAAAACTGTACATAGGGACTTATACAATATGTGAGGCCCAAAAGATTTTTTTATGTACATGGGGATGGGGCTTACAGCTCAAGGAGAGGCCCAGATGAGTTATTAGAAAACGGCGATCGTGTCGAGGTTTTCTTTTAACGCATAGGGGCTTATACAATATCTGAGGCCCAAAATGGTTTTGGTTAAAAGGGGATTGGGTCTTACACTCTACTAGAGGTCCAAAGATTTATTTTTGTACAAGTGATGGGGCTTACAGCTCAAGGAGAGGCCCAGATGATTTTATTTTAAACTGGCGATCGCGCCAAGATTTTTGACGGTATCGGGACTTATACAATACACTGAGGCCCAAAATATTTTGGTTTTAAAGAGGGGTTGGGTCTTACACTCTATTAGAGGCCCAAAGAGTTTTAAATAAAAAAAGATGGGTCTTATTGCTCAATGAGAAGCCCAGTTGGTTTTGTTTTAAAAGGCGACGATCGCGCCGTGATTTTGAAAATACAACGGGACTTATACAACATCAGAGGCCCAAAATGGTTGGTATTTTCAAAGTGTTGGGTCTTACACTCTATTAGAGGCCCATGAGTGTTTGAAAATGATTGATGATGGTTGAATTAATCAAAACCCTAATTTTGTTTAAAAAGGAATTAATTTTGTTAAAAAATTAATAAAAAAGTATTGAAAACATGTGAAAAATGAGTGGTGATCTTGGATCAATGTTTCAAAAATCATGTTTATATCCACAAAATGATTGGAAACTAATTAAATTGGGAAAATCAAGGAGGAAAAATATTTTAAATGTTAAAAACAAATAAAAGATTAATTCTTTACAAAAATAACAAGTATATGAAATAAATAATATTTTTGGGAATTTTTGGCAAAATAAAATATTTTAACATTTTTGTGAATTATTAAAAAAAGAATCACCTCAAAATCATTAAAACTCAGAGAGAAATTAGTTTTTAAATCAATTAAATAAAATCACAAAATTCAAAAATTCAAATATTCAAAAAAGGGCGCCAAGAACACCCAAGAACACGTGCCCTCCCTCTGTTTCTGCAGATTTGCATTTTTTTATCCAATCTCACTGAATACTTGATGAAATCACACAAACCACATATCAATCTGCTCGTTTTCACCTAACGATCATGTCTATGGTCTTTAATTTCATTTATTTTAAGCATGGAATGAAAAATTAAAGAGAAACCTCATGAATCCTAATTTTGGCATGAAAGCTCAAAAATTTCATACACGATTCAAACAAAGCCATTGACTGAGGGTAAACACTCTATGCATGATTATGAACATATGGCAAAATTATTGTGCAGCAAAATATGCATGAATCATAGAGTTAGAAGAGCTCATGCTTACCTCTTGCAGCTGGTGATCGTGTTTTGTGTTAGAGGTGTTGCAAGCTGGTTCCAATGATTTGCACAGCTTCCTTAGGTGCCAAGTGATGTGTCTGAATGCTTGGAGTGGTTTGAAACAAGCTGGAACTTTAGATGGTACCTCAACTGCAACTCTGTCAAAAGCTTGAGCAGATGGCAAATGATTTTGTGATTTTGGTGTTACAGATGTTATGTGAGTGTTTGGATCACTTCTATATGATGTTTATGAGGTGTGTGTGTGTGATTGGTTTAGTTAGAATGGCTCTCAAACTCAAAACCCGATAGTGACTTGCTTTGGAAGGCAATTTTGGAGTGAAAGAAGAGATTTTGAGGAAAGCATCAGTTTGATGGCTTTGGTGTACTTACACTGAGCACAAATGAGCTCTATTTATAGTAGAGCAAGTTTGTTTTGCAAGCAATAGTGAATGGCAACTGCAGCAGAGGTTTGGCAAATGTTGATCAATAGGAATCCAAGTCTCCTCTAGCCATTGACTAGAGGTTAGAGAACAGGCATTTGGTTCCCTAGTTCAGAGATCACCCTTCACTCATTCAGTTGGAAATGGTTCAGTTCATGCCGCTTTGGTGCATCGATTGAATGCTCCAAAACAAAATTGGAGTCTTGTCCCTCTTTTAGGCATTTTAGGTTTGGCATGCTACTTTGGGAATCTTGGACTTGGGAGGCTGATGGATCAGTGTTTATCCCTCCTTGGTCTCTCTCTGAGATGTTCAGATGGATAAACTTATTTGTCATTTGCATTATTTGATCAAATCGAGCAAAATGCACAAATCTACCTTGCCATGACAGTTGCAGCAAGGCATATTACCATTGTCATATCTCTCAGCTCAAATGGGTTTTGATGGGGTTCTTGGCCATTTTGGAAATCTCTCCTATGATAAAACACATGTGTGATCATAGTTTGTCTTGACACTTTTTGGATCCAAGTGAAAAATGCCCCTACATTTTGGAAAGAGTGAAACAGATTCTGACTTAGTGAAAATTTCACTAAGTGTTGGAAAAAGTGACATTTCATGTTTTCAGCCATTTTGATCCAACCATAACTTAAAATCCATGATCAATTGGAATGAGGTGTAGTTGACACTTTTAAAGTATGCCATGAGAGCTACAAATCCATCTTTGGATCAATCCAAATGGTTGCTTGGATCTCAAGTTATGATCCTTGGAAGTTGGTACCCTAGCCACTTTGTTCCATAACTTAGAAAAATTCTAAGTTTTTATGGTTACCCCTTTTACAAGTTATCCCACTTTTCTTGATTTTTCTTGATGAATGATGATTCAAATCACACATTAACATCATTTTAGGGTTAGGGAACCATAATTAATCAAAAAATCAAAAAGTCAAACTTTGACTTTTGGGCACAGTTGACTTTTTATCAGATGAATTCCAAACTGTGCGATCCTCTATGTAATCAGGTCCTTGACCTAAATCAAACTTGATGGATTGATTTCATAGGTGTAATAGGGAGTATTAAATCATGTCCCAAGGTTTGGGAGCGTGTCCTGGTCAAAAGTCAAAGGTACAATTGACTTTTCTCGCGAAACCCTAACTGTGGTTCTGATGAACTTAAAACTTGTACACCAAGCTTCTTGGATTAATCCATTATTGTAAATGGATCAATGTAGTGTGTTAGAGACCCTCAAATCCTCTCTTGAGGTCTTGGCTCATGTTTTGTTCCAAAAGTCAACTTAGGGGTGAATTAGGTCAAGAAACCCTAATTCCTGATTTTTATTGTATGCATCCCCTGAGGCAAAATTGACTTGGTGATTGGGTTCATGATGTCCCTTGGAGCATCTTGAGTTATGCTTTGAAGCACTGGATCATGCCCAGAGGAAAATTTCCATCTGGAGGCCTTGGTCGACCAAAACCCTAATTTGGTGACACTAGCGATCTTGAGGCTTGATCCACTTGGAATGTTGCAACTTTGTGCTTTATTCTTAATGTGGGAGTCCTCTTGATCCATTGTGGGTGTTTGAGAGGTTTAGACAAGTTGAAGATCATGTCACTCCTTGATTGATCTTTTGTCTAAGAGCTCTGAGAGGGCCTGAAACCCTAAGTTTAATTGTAGTAGATGCTCACCCATCTTTGGGGAGACTAATGAGGTATGATGGTTCATCCATATTGTGATGAGGATTTGCACAATGATGGAAATCTTAGTGGTCAAAATTTGGGGTATGACAGATGCCCCTATTTAATCTTCTTGGAGCCGAAGGTGTGAATGGCGAAGGTATTCGGGCATTCGGGGTGCAAGAGGATTAAATATCGGAATGCCCGAAATTTTGACGGTGGTAATGAACGGCTACTTGCTCATCCATCTTCTTTTGCTAAGAAATGGTGCTTAGAAAAGGTAGAAACTTCCCCTCGATTCTAGTTTCCTACCAAGGAACTCGTCTTAGTTTCTGAAATGAACTTCCCCTCGATACTGGTTTCCTACCAAGGAACTGGTCTCAGCATCTGAAATAAACTTCCCCTCGATCCTGGTTTCCTACCAAGGAACTGGTCTTAGTTTCTGATATAAACTTCCCCTCGATCCTGGTTTCCTACCAAGGAACTGGTCTCAGTTTCTGATATAAACTTCCCCTCGATCCTAGTTTCCTACCAAGGAACTGGTCTCAGTTTCTTTTGTCAATAAACTTTCTTGACAAGGGACGCTAACTGTAGCAGTTTTCGCCAAACTTCTCGCCCTATTTTTCTGGGGAGATGCCATTTGATGGAAAAAGATTTGATATCAGACTTGCTGGGGAGCCCATTCGTCTGAGTTGTAGAGGTGTACAAACTTCTTTATTGGAGACGCCATTTGTCGACTCTACCGGGGAAAACAAGTCGCTTGAGAGACTGCTTTCTATTTGGAGATATTACATCATACTTTTCTCGAGATCTTCTCAGAGAAATGCCATGTGATGAAATCTAATTTTGAGGTGCTGATGACCTTTTCGTCAGCAAATTCTTCGGAGAAGAACTGCTGTATTGCCGAATCTTTGATCAAGAGGCTTTCTCTGGGGATTTTCCTTAATCCGGGAAAACGAAGATATCACCTTCAATGGTGAAGAGTGACATTTGTCGAGAGTCTTCTTGTCTTTCAGAGGTTCAAGTTATCAAAGTGGTCAAGGGACCAACTCTAATCCAGAAATAAATTGGAAGAGAGATTGTTCAGACGCAACATTTCCTGACGAGGAAAGAACTGACAACTCGATCGAGAGGACTTTTATCACTAGGGGACAAGATCGACTACAGTGATAGTGATGCAATATGAATATGAGTACAAATCAATAATGCATGATGTATGTATATGCTGACAAAACTGACACGACATACAGACTAATAGATGAACACGACTAAATACTCGGCCATTGCGGGGGATGAAAAGTATCACGGGTTCAAGAGTAGTAATTCTGCCTTGCTTAGGAGAGATAGTCTCTGTGGGGAATACCGTTGGTCGAGCTTAAGAGGTAAGAACTCTGTTGGGGGTGTCAGAGGAAACACGGTCTCTGACACAGTTTATCCTTCATTCAGGTGCACTAGTTTAGAAGGAGTACTTTGATTCTGCACTTTGAGGTTCGATTACTTCTGGAGAAGCGATCGATGTTCTTACGATGTTCAACAGTTAAAAGAAATTTCCATCTTTATTTTAAAAAGCACAAAAAGTTTGACAAGTGAATTCATTTTTGTTTTATTTTAAGAATCGTTGATCATGTTAAAATGTGTCATTCTGTAAATCTAAAACAAATAAGAATTGCAAACAAAAGCACTAGGGCTTAAATTTTATTGATAGGATGGAAATCAGCCAAGCGCTTGATTCTATGGAGTATCTACAAAGTGAGAAAATGGTAATTAAAGGGAAAAGGGCTACATTAAAACATAACAACCGCTATCCTTCTACCAACTTTGAATTCTGGGCATCCTGAGCTTCTGTCGAAGATGACCATGACTGGAGTTTTTCGGACTGATGACATGACTGCTACTGAGGGATTTACCCCTTTGTTGAGCATAGTTACTTGCCATTATCCCTAACTTTTACCTGGATTGTACTTGGAGATTTCCAATCCATCGGGATCGTTTTTGAATATGTCTCTAATTTTTGCCTGGACCGCCCTTTCGGGTTTTTAATCCACCGAGACGTTTTCTTTTTTTTTTATTTAGGTGAAGTATTTCTTGACTACATCAACATTTGTGGGGTAGGCAAATTCCTCTCCGTCCATGGTTGCGAGTCTCAGGGCGCCGCCTAAGAAAGCTTGCTTAACCACATAGGGGCCGTCATAATTCGGAGTCCATTTGCCCCGGGAATCAGTGAGAAAGGATTGTATCTTCTTGAGCACGAGGTCTCCTTTTCTGAAGACGCGAGGTCGGACCTTTTTGTCGAACGTCTTCTTCATCCTTTGCTGATACAACTGACCATGGCATAGTGCCATTATTCGTTTCTCTTCGATCAGATTCAATTCGTCGTGTTGACTTTGACACCATTCAGCCTCTATTAGCTTTGATTCCATCAATATCCAGATTGATGCGATCTCCACCTCTATGGGGAGCACTGCTTCCATGCCATATACTAGAGAGAAAGGGGTTGCCCCTGTTGAAGTGCGGACAGATGTGCGATAACCATGAAGAGCAAAGGGTAGCATCTTGTGCCAATCTTTGTAGGTTACAACCATCTTTTGAACGATCTTCTTGATGTTCTTGTTAGCCGCTTCTACCGCTCCGTTCTGTGAAGACATGGCTTCTCAAGATTATTTTGATGAAGACAACATTGTTATACTTGCTCAAAGGAAGTGGATCAAATGTATACAAGCAAGAACTTAAAGTTTTTCAACAGATTACAAGACTTGAAGAAATTCTCAAGAAACAATCAAGGTTAAACTTTCACTTATTAATTGATGCATACAAGTGTTCAATACATTTTTTAAATATTGCATTTATCATATAAAAAGGTTTTGACTCATATTCATGAAGATTGCATTTCATAAAATTAAGTATTTTCAAAACTGGACGCATGTAACCGGTTACAGCTTAACTGATAACCGGTTAACATGAAGAAAATTTGAATTCTTTGGTTACGTTACAACGTGATAACCGGTTAGCAGTTATGCTGTAACTGGTTACCACTGAACAGATTTCAGAAAATAATGCTTCTCTTCATGCTTCTTTCACAAACCTTTTCCTTTTGAACCATGGCATCCCTAATTAATTATATCTGTTTGTAGAGGTGTTTAAGAATTATATAAGCATCAAATTGTCAGATTTTTAAACACACCTCCTTGCTAAAAAATTTCAAACAATCATTCTTTTACTAAAACCTTCATTTTATCAAAGTGTTCTTAACAAACTTTCTAAGAGTGAAACCTTTGCATAAAATATTCATACATACTGCATTCGTTTCATTTCAATTGTGTTAAACACTTGTATAACATTCTAAGAGTGATTGTTACAAAAGGAGAAGATCAATCTTTTGATTGATTCAAGTTCAAGATCCAACTTTCATCACTTACTTCAAAAATCAGAATTATATTACTTTGTCACATCTTATTCTTAGGATTGTTAGGAATAAGGTTATGAAGTGTAATCCTTGTTATCCGAATTGTGGATACAAGAGGTCCATTTGTGAGAGGTTGATTCTCGGTTGGACTTTAAACTTGTAAAATCTAAGAGGGTGTTCTTGGTGGTTGATAGTTAGTGACTTGTATAGAAATACTAGGAAGAGTCTTGTCTTGTCCAAAACTATAGTAAAATCTCTTTCATGTTGAAAGGGGAGTGGAGTACTCTCGACCTGTGAGGGGAACCACTATACGTCTTTGTGTTCTTTACTTTCCGCATTTACCGCTTTCCTCACCTAGAAACTTTTAGGAAAGTAAAATTCAAAAACTGTCAAAAATCCGGATAATTGTCTAAGAGCCTAATTCACCCCCCTCTTAGGCACACATATAACTTACAATTGGTATCAGAGCAGGTTATAGGTAACATGTTCCTACAGATCCAGTATGGCTTCCGCAAGCACAAACCCGGTATTCAAAGACGGTGGAAGTAGTAACAAGCCCCCACTTTTCTCTGGAGAGTATTTTGACTTTTGGAAAATCTGCATGAAGGCACATCTTGAAGCATAAGGAGAAGGTATATGGGAAGCCATTGATAATGGTCCGCATAATCCGGTTAATGTGGTCGATGGTGTTGGTACTCCGAAGTTAAAAAATACATATGATGGAGATGACAAGAAAATAATCTTGAATGAAAAGAAAGTTGTCAATATTCTTTAGAGTGCATTAAGTATGGATGAGTTCTTTCGTGTTTGTCAATGTAAATCGGCTAAAGAAATATGGGATACATTGGTAGAAACACATGAAGGTACGACTGAAGTAAAAAGATTCAGACTAAACACTTTAAGTCAAGAATATGAAATGTTTTGAATGCAGCCCAGAGAATCCATTGTTGCATTATAGAAGAGATTTGTTCATTTGACTAACCACTTAATGGCACTTGGTAAAACATTCTCAAATGATGAATTAAATCTCAAAATTCTAAGATCATTGACTAGAGAATGGCAACCAAAAGTAACAGCAATATCGGAAAAGAAAAGCCTCTCTACGATGACTTCTGCATCTCTAATTGGTAAACTTCAAGAGCATGAGTTAGAACTTGAAAGATTAGAGAAGCATGAAATACAAGTAAAAGATTCAAAAGACGTTGCCTTAAAGACAAAAGTAAAAAATTATGATAGCAATCAAGTGGATGAGTTCAATAGTGATGAAAATGATGATCTTATCAAGAAGTTTGAAAAGTTTCTAAGAAAAGAAAAGAAAAAGGAGATCACTAAAGGGGAAGCACCAACGAGAAAGATTAAATGCTTTGAATGTGGAGAAAGAGGACATGTTAAAAGTGAATGCCCTACACTTCAAAAGAAAAATAAATTCAAGAAAAAGAATCATAAAAAGGAAAGGAAAACATATGTAGACAACGAAATAAGTTAATCTTCAGATGAAGAATATGTAAATCTTGCATTAATAGCTTCACACCACTCCGATGATGAAGAAAATGAGGTTAGTAATAATTTTTTTGAAAGTGATGCACAAGGTGCCATAAATGAATTGTTAAATGAATGCAAAATTTTGTATAAAACTATATCATCTCAAAAGAAACAAATTTCAACTTTAGAAGAAAAAAATGTTTCATTAGAAAAAGAGATCGACAATGAGAAACAAAAGGTGATTAGTGAAAAACAGAATTTTGTATGTAAAAATTGTGAATCTCTCTCTTTTCAAATTATTCAATTAAAAAGAGTACTTGAAAGGTATGAGAAAGGACAAATTGGATTGGAAGAAGTCCTTAGTCAACAAAAATATTCAAATGATAAAAGTGGACTTGGCTATTCAAAGTTTTCTAAAACAAGTTCAAGTAAAACTATATTTGTTAAGGCTAAGGATCAAACTTCCAAAGAGAAAGTGAACAAACCTATGACTGTGCATCCTAATCCTAAAAAGAAAAGATTTCCTTAAAAGAAATCTTATGTTCCAATATATAAAAGCAACTTTGAACCTACTTGTTTTTATTGTGGTATTGTTGGCCATACACCTAATGCTTGCTATGTAAGAAACTTTAGTGTTGCAAGTGGGCATTATGTGTGGGTAAAGAAAGGTACTAACTTTGATGGACCCAAAGCACATTGGGTACCAAATCAAACTTAATTTTTTTTGTAGGTTTGCTTGAGGACCACTTTAAATCTATGTTTGTTTTGATAAGTGGTGGCTCTAAGCTTTTGGTGGGAGACATAAACTAACTTTCAAATCTAGTGCTTATAGTCCAAGGGTTATTTCATATGGGGAATACCTTAAAAGGAAGAATTCTTGGCATTGGAAAAGTTGGAGCACTAACTCTCACATTCATTGAAGATGTACTTTATGTTAAAGGACTAAAGGAATATCTTCTAAAAGCCAACTTTGTGACAAAGGCTTCAAGATCATGTTCACCAAGGATGAATGTTTTGATGAAGTCAATCTTGAGGTAAAATCTCATAGGTAAAAATTGTTTTTATTTTTCATAATTTCTTTATATACTTCAAGTCATTTTCCCATCCTTTTTGTTAATGACAAAGAGGGAGAAGAATTGTGTATTATTGCTTGGTTTCTCTAACAAAATGTGCAAAATTTTAAAAGCTTTCAAACATCCCTAAGAATATTGGATTTAGGGGGAGCATCATCTAAGGGGGAGCTTTCATTTGGTTAGAGAAACAAGGTTGGAATTAACTTTCAAAAATATGGTTGTCATCATCAAAAAGGGGGAGAATGTGAAGACATGGCTTCTCAAGATTATTTTGATAAAGACAACATTGTTATACTTGCTCAAAGGAAGTGGATCAAATGTATACAAGCAAGAACTTAAAGTTTTTCAACAGATTACAAGACTTGAAGAAATTCTCAAGAAATAATCAAGGTTAAACTTTCACTTATTAATTGATGCATACAAGTGTTCAATACATTTTTTAAATACTGCATTTATCATATAAAAAGGTTTTGACTCGTATTCATGAAGATTGCATTTCATAAAATCAAGTATTTTTCAAAACTGGACGCATGTAACCGGTTATAGGTTAACTGATAACCGGTTAACATGAAGAAAATTTGAATTCTTTGGTTACGTTACAACGTGATAACCGGTTAACAGTTATGCTGTAACCGGTTACCACTGAACATATTTCAGAAAATAATGCATCTCTTCATGCTTCTTTCACAAACCTTTTCCTCTTGAACCATGGCATCCCTTAATTAATTATATCTGTTTGTAGAGGTGTTTAAGCATTATATATGCATCAAATTGTCAGATTTTTAAATACACCTCCTTGCTCAAAAATTTCAAACAATCATTCTTTGACTAAAACCTTCATTTTATCAAAGTGTTCTTAACAAACTTTCTAAGAGTGAAACCTTTGCATAAAATATTCACATATACTGCATTAGTTTCATTTCAATTGTGTTGAACACTTGTATAACATTCTAAGAGTGATTGTTACAAAAGGAGAAGATCAATCTTTTGATTGATTCAAGTTCAAGATCCAACTTTCATCACTTACTACAAAAATCAGAATTATATTACTTTGTCACATCTTATTCTTAGGATTGTTTGGAATAAGGTTATGAAGTGTAATCCTTGTTATCTGGATTATGGATACAAGAGGTCCATTTGTGAGAGGTTGATTCTCGGTTGGACTTGTAAAATTCAAGAGGGTGTTCTTGGTGGTTGATAGTTAGTGACTTGTATAGAAAGACTAGGAAGAGTCTTGTCTCGTCCAAAACTATAGTAAAATCTCTTTCATGTTGAAAGGGGAGTGGAGTACTCTCGACCTGTGAGGGGAACCACTATACGTCTTGGTGTTCTTTACTTTCCGCATTTACCGCTTTCCTCACTTAGAAACTTTTAGGAAAGTAAAATTCAAAAACTGTCAAAAATCTGGATAATTGTCTAAGAGACTAATTTACCCCCCTCTTAGGCACACATATAACTTACACGTTCATCTTGGGTCGGTAAAGAGATGAGTTATGGTGTTCGATCTTGAACTCAGCACACAACTCCTTCATCATCTTGTTGTTCAAGTTAGATCCATTATTAGTAATGATCTGGCTCGGAACACCATAACGGCAAATGATATTGTTTTTGATAAATCGGACCATGACTTGTCAGGTTACATTGGCGTATGACGCTACTTTGACCCACTTGGTAAAGTAGTCAATGGCTACCAAGATGAACCGATGTCCGTTTGAAGCCTTGGGTTCGATCATGCCAATCATGTCGATTCCCCATATGGAAAAAGGCCATGGGGAAGAAAGAACTCTGAGATGTGTCGGCGGCACATGGATTTTGTCTGAGTATATCTGACACTTATGACACCTTCTCATGTATTTGTAGCAGTCGGATTCCATGGTCAACCAATAGTACCCTGCTCTTAGAATTTTTCTCGCCATTGTGTGTCCATTGGCATGAGTGCCAAAGGATCCCTCGTGGATTTCTTTCATCAGCATGTTTGATTCTGGTCTGTCTACACATCGGAGCAAGACCATGTCCAAGTTTCTCTTATAGAGTGTGTCACCACTCAGAAAGAAGATGCCTGCTAGCCTTCTGAGGGTTTTTCTGTCCTTCCTGGATGCCCCCGGTGGGTACTCCTGTTTCCGAAGGAAACATTTGATATCTTGATACCAAGGTTTGTCGTCTATGATTGTTTTAATCGTGAAGATATAAGCGGGCCTTTCAAGACGCATTATATCGATCTTAGGCATGTCATTCCATTGACCTACACTAATCATGGAAGAGAGAGTGGCTAATGCATCAGCCATGTGATTCTCCTCGCGAGGGATATGATGAAACTCGATTCTGTTGAAGAAGGGTAACAGCCTTCTTGTGTAGTCATTGTAAGGAATCAATCCTGATTGGTATGTGTTCCAAACTCCTTTGATCTGATTGATAACCGGGGCTGAATCGCCATATACATCCAAGTTATTGATCCTTAAGTCGATCGCTTCTCCAAGACCCATGATACAAGCTTCGTATTCGGCCTCATTGTTTGTACACTTGAATGTTAATCTGGCAGTGAAAGGAATATGGGTACCCTTAGGTGTTATGATGATTGCCCCAATTCCATTTCCATAATGATTGACAGCTCCATCAAAAATTAGTTCCCATTGGGAACCTGGTTCTGGCCCTTCACTGGGTAGCGGTTCATCGCAATTTTTCATTTTTAAATACATGACATCTTCGTCTGGGAAGTCAAATCCGACTAATTCTTGATTGTCAATCGGTTGATGAGCCAAATGATCGGCTAGAACACTTCCCTTAACGGCTTTCTAAGTGTGGTACTCAATGTCATATTCTGATAACAACATCTGCCAACAGGCAATCCTTCCCGTGAGAGCAGGTTTTTCAAAGACATATTTGATTGGATCCATTTCGGAGATTAACCAAGTAGTGTGACGAATCATATACTGGCGAAGACATTTGGCTGCCCAAGCCAAAGCACAGCAAGTTTTCTTGAGCATAGTGTACCGAGTCTCGCAGTCGGTGAATTTCTTGCTCAAATAGTAGATGGTCGAATCTTTCCTTTTGGTTTCGTCTTGTTGGCCAAGTACACAACTCATGGAATCTTCCAAGACTGTTAGGCATATGATCAGTGGCCTTCCTTCCACTGGAGGTGATAGAATCGGTGGATTCAACAGGTATTCCTTGATACTGTCGAAGGCAGTTTGACAGTCTTTTGGCCAAATGCAGTCCTGATTCTTTTTGAGTAATTTGAAGATTGGCTCCCATGTTGCGGTCATGAGGAATATAAATCTGGAAATGTAATTCAACCGTCCTAGGAATCCCCTGACTTATTTTCCAGTCTTTGGAGAAGGCATTTCTTGAATGGCCTTGACTTTGTCAGGATCAACCTCAATTCCTTTTTGGCTGACGATGAACCCTAAAAGTTTCCCTGAACGAACATCGAATGTGCATTTGTTGGGACTCAAGCGGAGTTTGTACTTCCTCAGCCGCTCGAATAGTTTTGACAGGTGGGTCACATGCTCCTCTTCTGTTTTAGATTTTGCAATCACATCATCGACATATACCTCGATTTCTTTGTGTATCATGTCATGAAACAGAGTAGTCATGGCCCTTTGATATGTTGCCCCGACGTTCTTTAAACCAAACGGCATTACCTTGTAACAAAAGGTACCCCATGGGGTAATGAATGAAGTTTTCTCCATATCTTTCGGCACCATTTTTGTCTGATTATAGCCCGAGAATCCATCCATGAAGGAGAAAACTTTGAACTTTGTTGTACTGTCAACCAGCATGTCAATGTGCGGTAAGGGAAAGTGATCCTTCGGACTGGCTTTGTTCAGATCCCTGTAATCTATACACATTCTGACTTTTCCGTCCTTTTTCAGAACTGGTACTATGTTGGCTAACCATTGAGGATATTTTGATGGCCATGTCCGGATGAGTCCTTCTCAACCTCTGTTTGACTGGCAAATATTCTAATCTTAACGGTAGATGATGTTCCACGATGCTGGTATCCAACCCTGACATGTCCTGATAGGACCAAGCGAATACATTGGGAAATTCTTTGAGAAGCTTTATCAAACTCTCTTTGACAGTTGGACTGAGCAGTGCCCCAATCTTGACTTCTTTTCTCTCTTCTTCTGAACCCAAGTTGACCGTTTCCAACGGCTCTTTGTGAGGTTCAATGGACCTTTCCTCTTGTCTGAGTAATCGGGAGATCTCTTCTGGAATTTCTCCGTCATCTTCTTTTTCTAGCTCAAATACCGGGAACTCAAAGTTGGGAGAAGGCATTGGATCGTATGTTTCAATGGGTTTTAAAACAAGCAATCTGCATGATGTGATGATTGTTGTTTAGAAGTGATGGAGAGAATGCAAGAGTGTGTGTAGTGTATTTTCGGAAAACTGCTTGTTTTTATTGTTTGAGTTGTTTTTAGGATTACCATTTTCTGAAAAAGCGAAAAGAGAAAACAGCAATAACTACGGAAATTACAGAACGACGTTATTTTATTTATGATTTTGTCGGTTCTTGAAACTACAACCCTATAAAACAAAACTCAGTCGCTTTGGGCAAAGCAAAGAAGGATATTTACAGAAAGTGAGCCCTATCAAAACATCCGTTTCACCTGGGCAGGGTGAAAGGTTAAGATAAAGACGGTAATTACTTAGACTTATGAACAATCTTCGAAACGTCGACTGCAACCCATTGGCGGCGAACTCCTCGGTGAATCACAAAGTCAGGTACCTTCTTTGATTTGCCTTTAGAAATAACACTGATTTCTGGTAGAGCATGATCATTGGAATCTGTCTCCCAGGCAGAGTTGTCGTAGGAGAATTCCTCAGCTGTATTTTGCATAGTATTTATGCTCTCAGACTTCTTTGGAACTGGAGGAGTCATCTCTTTCGATGAGGTTGACCTCGGGGAAAGCATAGTTAACGAATTCTAGTCCTGTAAACTTTGCAAATTCATTGTCGTGCTGGATATTTTCTGAATGCCCTGAGTGTTAATCCCATGACATGGTGGGGACACCGGTATTCTTTTCGATGATGCTCAGCTGATATGCATCGTTGGGCTGATTCTCTTGCCCTGAGTCTCCTGGGTACGACTGCCACATAGGCAGACCTTCCATCGGACCATCATAGTCGTGGTCAAAGTTGTCTTTCATCAGAGTGTCTTCCTCTAATGAATTTGGTGGAGCACGACATCCTTCCGGATCATAATCTCTGTATATCATTTTGACAGCTGACCTTGGTATAAATCTCGGACTCTGTGCGGGATAGTAAAATGGCATAGGCACCTCTTCCTGAGACATATAACCGTCCTCGTTAAGATAGGACTTCCATTTCTTATCTGTATCGAAGGAATCTCCCTCGTTGATGGTATGTACTTCTTGAGACACTGGGGGAAGGAAACCTCCACTATGGAAGAAGTTCTGAATGGTATGAAGACTTTCATTGTTAGTAGCAGTCTGGGTACATGTCGAGGAAAAACCAAGACCCTTCTTTGTTTTATTGTTATTAGGAATACAAGCTGTCCCCATCCCTTTGCATTATTTTTTTTATCGCTTCGAGAGCATCTTTCTACGAGGAAATTGAGGTTCCCTTTTCTGATTGATCGTCATTGCCCACTGAAAGTGCTTGGAACTGGGTTCCTACAACCTCCTCCGGTTCTACACAAGTGGACAATGAAAGGTTACTCACGATCAAGGCTTGTTCTCCACAGACCGTGATGAGTTGGTCATTCTTGACAAACTTCAGCTTTTGGTGAAGTGTCGAAGTGAGTGCCCGAGCCTGGTGTATGCAAGGTCTTCCCAATAAATAGTTGTATGTCGCTCGGATGTCCATGACCTGGAAAGTGACTTGGAAAGTATGAGGACCGATAGTTATGGGAAGGTCGACTTCGCCGACAACCATTTTCCTGGACCCGTCAAATGCTTTGACGACGACCTCACTGCCTCTCATCGGAGATTCTTTGAATGATAGTCGAATCAGAGTGGACTTTGGGATTACGTGGAGAGCCGATCCGGTATCTACCAGTACGCTGGCTAAGGCATCGTCCTTGCAGTTAACTGTGATATTGAGTGCCATGTTGTGACTTTTGCCTTCTTCTGGCAATTCCTCATCACTAAACCCCAAGTTGTTGCAGGAAGTGATGTTAGAGACGATGCTGTCGAATTGTCTTATCGATACATCCTGTTCCACAAAGGCCTGTTCTAAGACTTTCTGCAGAGCCTCTCTGTGGGCTTCGGAACTGAGCAAAAGAGGTAACACATAGATCTTTGAAGGAGTTTGTAACAGCTGATCAACAATGTTGTATTCACTCCTTTGGATGAGCTTTAGTATCTCATCATTGTTCTTTGAAAGGTCGGGATCACTGGATTGACCGACTGGTTGATTAGGAACTTCTGTTTGAGGTTCCTTTTCTCGGGTAGGTTCTCCAACTCCTTTATTGAAGATCCGACCGCTCTGTGTTACTCGACTGATGTCTGCAATATTCACGACGGAGGGTAGTGGAATTTCATTTCCATTTTCAACTATGGTTGCACCGTATTTGTAAGGGATGGCCTTAGTTGATTCATACGGTAATGGTCCCGACAAATAGATAACTACATGAGCCTTCTAATTTCTCTGACTGTCATAAGTAACTTCAATCAGTTCCTGGTTAGGAACTTTCAATTCGTCAAGTAAAGGGACGATGGTACAAACATATTTGGTCCTCTCATGATCAAATATTATGACAACATCCTTGATTTGATCAGCGAAATAGTCTGGCATCCAGTTGATTGACCCAGAACCCGGACATGGTCGAATCTCTTTATGGTCCAACTGACTTTGAAGGGTTGCTCGCACGAGGTAACATCCTTGATTATTTTCTGAACAGACCCTACAGCGCTCGTAGTTATGTGGTGGTAACCTCACTAGGTCTGTTTCCATGGATCGAACGTCCTGACTTTGATGCCGAGTAGGGTTCCCGTTAACCACACTGATTTGTTGCGTGTCTTCATCCAAATAGATTGGAAGCCACCAATGGTTCAACAAGTGTTGCAAAGTTTTTTGCACGAGAGCGCACCCTTGGTTACTCTCACAACACACCTTACAATTCTGATAATTATGCGAAGTCAAGAAACCGAGCTGGACTTGTGTAGCGTGTAACTCCACCAAGCTGGTATTCATCAAACGAATATCGAAGATTTAAATCATGTTGAACTGATAAGGATTTCTATCATGGTAGTCCTGGATCCATCCAAGATCTATCTGACGCTGGAGGGCCTCTTGTACAAAAGAGCATCCCTGTTTGTTTACCGAGCAAGTCAGACAGGAATTATAATCGTGACGCAGAAGATTATGATACTGGCTCTGCCTTGAGTGCATTGCCACTAAGTTAACATTCATTGCACGGATTCCGTGGTTCTGAATGATGTTGGAACTTGCATGAGCCATGTTAATTCCACGAACTCAATTCTCTTGGATCCACCTAAGATCCAATTGTTCCTGTAGAGCTGATTGCACCACAGAACATCTTTGATTGTTTTTAGAGAAGATATCACACTGGTGATAGTTATGAGGTGGTATATGGCCATACCCGCTCTGTCTGCGATGCATCTTGACCAGGTTGGCCCTCAATAAGAGTACATCACAAATTTGATAGCTGTTGTTAGACTCTCCTTCTATCAAATTTACCGCAGTTTTCTCATGTTGAGGCAGCGGGTTCGTGAGAACATTAGGATTCGTATCCTTGAAGGATAAGACCCCGCTCCTGACAAGCTTCTGTACATCGGATTTGAAGCTGAGACAGTTTTCTATGTTATGCCCTGGTCCTCCTTGATGGTAAGGGCAAGTCTGATCTGCTTTGAACCAAAAAGGTGGATTTTCCGGTACTGTAAGAGGAGCCCTGGTTTGGAGGTGTCCCTTGACCAGTAGTAATGGAAACAGTTCTGCGTACAACATCGGTATAGGGTCAAACCCTGGAGGTCATGTTGTACGGTTGTTACTGTATGGAGGATGATCCTGTTGAAGAGGTTGTTGTGTCCTTTGTTGAAAATTTTGTTGATTAGGTTAGCTCTGAGCAACCTGAGGTTGATACGTAGGAACAGACACAGGGTTAATAGCAGGAGTTACCGCTGCTACTGGTTGATACCATTGCCTCTGCTTTCCGAGAGAGATATTACCAATATCCTGATCATTTTTCTTAGGGAGAGCACTACCGTATCTTTTGGTATTGCTTGATGGTGCAGCGTCGTTAACTAATCGTCCCTCTCGGACTGCTTCCTCAAGATGAACTCCCATGCCCACCATCTCGGTGAAGTCACTGGGCGCAGTGGAAACCATTCGGTCGTAGTAGAATGAGCTCAAGGTTTTTAAGAAGATCTTTGTCATCTCTTTTTCCTCAAGAGGTGGATTAATCTGGACGACAATTTCACACCATCTCTGAGCGTACTCCTTAAAGGTTTCCTTATCCTTCTGCGACATCGATCTGAGTTGATCTCTATCCGGTGCCATGTCCAGATTATACTTATATTGTTGCACGAAGGCAGCGCCAAGATCTCTGAAAGTAGCGATCTTAGTGCGGTTTAAACCCATGTACCGTTTTAATGTGGCACCGGTTAAACTATCCTGAAAATAGTGAATCAGTAGCTCCTGGTTCTTTGTCTGAGTTGACATTCGCCGAGCGTACATCACCAAATGGCTTTGAGGGCAAGAGTTACCCTTGTACTTTTCAAATTCGGGCACCTTGAATTTGTGCGGAACTTTCACATTGGGGACCAAACAAAGGTCTTCGGTGTCCTGTTCGAATAGATCCTGACCGGAATGGCTTGTAGTTCTTTCTGTATCTCCAGGAATTGTTCCTGGAACTCATTCATTCTGTCGAACATACTTTCGTTTCCACCAGAAGGTATCTGTGGAATCTGTCCTTCTGGGACAGTGTGTACCACAAGTGGTGGTATAGTCATCATGGCTGTGACTCTAGGTCATTCCCTCTCCCAAAGTTTGTAACCTTCAGGAGTTGCTGTCACGTCCCTGTCATCTTCGCTTTCCGGAAGTTTGTAACCTTCAGGCCCAACGACTCCTGTTGCAGTTTCCGGATCTTCAGTGATCGGCGAAATATATCCTTTTGGGATATAGTTAAGTGGCATGCCCTAGGGACGATCTTTAGGCATGTTCTACCGAGGATCAAACTTTTCCACTATGGGTGTTGATGTGATCTCTGAGATCACAATCCTTTATTGTTGCATCTGAGCTGCTGCCAGAGCTTGCATGTTATTATGAAGCTTTCTCAGATCCTCTTTCATAGTGTCAATCTCTTCCCTCAACTCTCTGTTCTCTTCCTCGAGATCAACCAATTTTTTTTTGACGATTGGCCCGAGTATTGTACGAATGAGACAGTTTGACTCTAGAATCGAGATGCAAACGTGAGATTCGTAAAGAAAGAAGAATTTGTTACGTGAGAATGATGAATGATATGCAATGATTATATTAATTGTATATATTTTTTTATTTATTCAAAGTAAACTTCGACAATTGGATTGCAAATATCAAACAGTGGGGGAAGCCCCGTTTTATTGAATTCAAAGATTGCGGAAATGGAAATACAGTAATTTACAAAGTGCTGTAAAGGAAAAGTCTAAACTTATGGATCCTGAGTCCTCTCTGAGGAGAGCTCAGGTGCTGGTGCTGGTACTTTCCTTTTCTTTGACCAGGGCTCTTGAGCCGTTGTCGGGTTGTCATTCCTCTGCCAAGTGAAAGGAGCGAGCAAACTCCTTTGGTCATCCTGATTTTCTACAGCATGTTGCTCTAAAATCTCAATCAGAGCATCTTTTTCTTTTAAAAGTTGCTGTATTTTCTTGCACTCTACATTGAGAATACGGTACTTGTTCCTCCAAGACCTTCTCTCCTGAAGCTTTTCCGTATCAGACATAAAGTAAAGGACAGGGTCCCTTAATGGAATAACTTCCCGACGAGGGTAAGGCATCCTCAGCTTGAGAGCTCTAGTTTGTACCCAGTGAAGATAAGGCTCCACCGAGACACAATCTAGTTTTCCTAAAGACTTTCTTCCTTTCCTATGAATGTGTTTCCAAGCATGCACTATTTCTGTCTTTAGTGCCATGTCATTTTCTCCTTCCTTGAAGAAAAGACCTTCCAGATGAGCATTTCACGGGACATGCCTCATCGGGTATCCGAGTTGACGACGAACTAAAACTGGATGATAGTTGATTCCTCCTTTAGTTCCTATAAGGGGTACATTAGGGAAGTTTCCACAATGGTCAATGATTCTGATCCCGTCATAGATTCGATTGTACCAATCAATGTCAGAGTTGGTAAGAGACATGATTCTTTACGACCAATGTAAAGAACTCTTAGGATCCTAAAATGCAGCAAACTTGGGTAAGTGGGAAGTGAACCATTTGTATAACAGGGGTACACAACATGTGATCATTCCTCCGCTGTATAAATTCCTTAAGTGTACAGAATGATAAGCATCGGTGAGTAAGGTCGGTACAGGGTTTCCAATCAGAAAAATCTTAATGCCGTTGATATCAACGAAGTTATCAATGTTGGGAAACAGAAATAACCCGTAGGTAAGCAAAACAAAGATGCTTCCGAAAGCGGCCACGTTCCCTATATTAGAAAAGTACAGAGCTTTTTTTATCAAGAACTGGGATGGCAAACCCTGGATTCCACCCTTAGTGGTCATGTGAGCCCTGACTTCTGACTCGTCCAAATAAATTGCTCTTGCAATGGTTTGATCCTTTGGAATTTCTTCCAGTCCAGAAAAGGGAGCTTGGTCAGTAATGTGCAAATCAGTCAGGTGAGAGTACTCCTCCAGTGTTGGTGCTAGTTGATAACCCGGGAATGTGAAACAGTGATAGACTGGATCGTAAAACTGAATTAGTGAAGACAGGATTCCTTCAATTACATGGACTCTTAACAGAGACAGCAGTCCTCCATACTTAACTCTGAAAGCCTTAGGGTTGGTTATCATCCTTGCCAATCCTCTTAAATCCTCTAATTTCGCAACCTTAAAGGTGTACTTGTGAGTTTTCCTTCAACCAAAATCCATTAGCGTAATCTCTTTATCTGACATTTGCAATCATTGTCTTAGTTTAGTTTGAAAAAGAGAGACTAAAAGAGAAGATTTTTCTTTGTTTTTTAATGTTTTTTAAATGAATGTATGAATGCAGCACACAAAAACATAGAAAAAACATGGGGTCAAAGGGTCAGTGTCATGAAGTCAAGGCTCTACCCATCCCCAAACGTTTATACTGGTGATTTTTTGTACCTGTCTCAAAATCACTGACCCCTCTTGGGATAACAACAACAAGCAGATCGCCAGCGAGCTGTAGTATCTTATAGTAGTCTCAAATGAGGCTAGTATCGCGTGACAACTATTTTCGATAGCTTCTGCACTACAAAATGGTTTCAGTCTACTAAAATCCCCAGCTTCTCAGATAACCCAATGGAATAATATGCTTTCAACAACCGAAGTCGTATAGGCATTGAATCCGCAAAGGGCATCTCCACTGATTCGATGGTCGACCGAGGTCTCTTATTTGGGAGTCACTCCCTTAAATATTTCTCGTCTAGTGCCATCACTTATCTTAGGTGTATACTCAATCTTTCCAGATACGAAATCACACACATTCCCATTAGCAGAAAAGTAAACACAGATATCAATTAGGAAAAGCAGTATATATATTTGTCCTAATATCTTAGACCTCTATGGTCCTATGATCCTAACAGACAATGTCTCCCTAGCAGAGTCGTCATTTCTATGGTATTTCATGAACTTAAGGTCTTCTACTTAAGACTGGGAGAAAGAAATTCCTCCCACTGTGGTCGCCATTTTTCTGTAGCGCTGTTTTTGTGGTTTCGAATCACTATCGCTTTGGTACTACATTTCGATTCATTTTTTATCCTGTTAAGCTGATTAAGGAAGGGAAATATATGTATCCAATTAACCCTGCTTGCAAACTGAGGTTAAACAGTCAAAACTGTTGGTTTACAAATGCTATCAAAATAGGGGGGGTCAGTCTTAGGTTATTTGCTTAAGAAAACGGAGTGTCTTGACGGTTCATGAGGATTTTTGGTTAGGATACTAGATCAGTTTTTCTTTGGTTGATATATGGAGGTACTGGATTTTGGGTTTTTTTTATTAGTATGCTCGCTAAGATTTCGCAATCTTATGCCTACGTATTCCCGTTTAACGAAGTAGGGAAATCAGAGCGATCGTAGTTCCTCCTATTCTATGGGAGGAAAAAGGTGTTTTGGTGTCTTGTTCAAAGCCCGAGATTGAAGCTAAATGAGATTTGTATCTTGTTCAAAGCCCAAGATATGAAGCTGAAGGGTTATTTATATCTTGCTCAAAGCCCAAGATATGAAGCTAAAGGGTTTTGACTGAGAGAGAATTTGTCATCTCTAAAGAGGGTTGGAGTTCCTCTGAGGGTATTGTTGATTTTTGTATGCCTTGATCAAAGCACAAGGTTGATGCTAAAAGGTTGATTGACTCAACCAGGGATTTCTTTATACAAAGCCTAAGAGGAGGCTTGAAGTTTGACTTTTCTGGGGAAAATATTCTTTGTATCTTGTACAAAACCCAAGATTGAGGCTAAAAGGGATTTTTGACTCCGTTGGGAGAATGTATCTTGTATAAAGCCCAAGATGGAGGCTGAACTGAGTTTGACTCAACAAGAGAGTGCTTGTATATGTCTTGTACAAAGCCCGAGATGGAGGCTAAAAGGGTTGACTCAACAAGAGAGTCTTTTATACTTAACAAGAGAGTGATTTATATGTGTCATGTATGAAGCCCAAGACGGAGGCTAAAAGTTGACTCAACAAGAGAATCTTTTATACTCAACAAGAGAGTGATTTATATGTGTCTTGTATGAAGCCCAAGACCGAGGCTAAAAGAGTTGACTCAACAAGAGAGTATTTTATACTCAACAAGAGAGTGTTTTTATATGTGTCTTGTATGAAGCCCAAGACGGAGGCTAAAAGTTGTTGACTCAACAAGAGAGTCTGAAAAGGTCAGCTCCGCTAGGGAGAATCATTTGTATAAAGCCCAAGAAGAGGTTGTCTTACTGCTGGGGATTAGATCCATAAGAAGACCCAAGGGTGGGGAACTCTCATGAGAGAGACCGGGTATTGCACCCCAAAATTTTCCCTCACATCTTTGAGACAAATTGATTCAAGAAGCTTCCTCACACTCCTAGGAGTCTCAAAAGCTCAAGACTACTCAAGGATTGACCATACAAGCTCTCCTCCTAAACAATCAACCTACAACTAGGGTTTTATTTTTCTCAAAAGGAATTGAGCTCTCAATACCTCAAATGGACTTCATGGCTCTCTATGTGATCTAGGGTATCCTCGTGTCAAGTCTCAAGCATTGCTTCACAAGTTTACTCAGTCAATTGCACAAATGATCAACAGTCGATTGTATTGGACCAAAAGTTAACTTTTACCAATTTACAGTCAAACGTCATCATTTCTTGCCAACATCAAGATTTTGAAGTTCCATTCATCATTTGATCAAGGGTTGATCATGATTTCTCAAGAAAATCAAGATTTACTCAAAAGTCAAAAATTGCCAAATTAGGATTTTCTTAAGGAAAAGTCAACTGATATTTGACCACGCACAACTTTCACATACTTCATCAGAAATTCCTCAACCAAAGCTCATTTTGAAGGAAATTCAATTCTCTACAACTTTGTCTCTCTAAGCTCAAGGCCAAAAATGCCTCGTTTGAGAGATATGGACCAAAACTTTACAGGTCATTTTGAAAGTCAACAATAAGACACTTTTTTCGTCAAAGCAATTTACACAAAAATAAAGACTTCAAATGAAAAAGTGATCAACACGAAAGTTGTAGGGGACATCTTGAGGGTTCCAAAAAGTCCAAGATCACCTTCATATGACAAAAATTGAGAGAGTTGCGATTGGTGCAAGTTGAGTAAAATTTGAGAAACGCATGAAACCTACATTGAACATTTTTGAGCTTTTGGACCAATGGGCCTATCTTTTAAGGTTGAATCATGTTTATGACATATTCAAGTTCCTCAAAGTTCACTTTGGTATTATTTTGATTTTTATTTTATTTTATTTTGATTTTATTCAAAGAAATAAACAAAATTAAATAAAACAAAATAAATCAAATAATGGTGGGCACATGGATCCTTTTAATGGAGTTTCTAGAATATTAAAACATGTCATTCAAGGCCATCAAAACCCAAATAAAACCGTGGGAGAGAGTGAAGAAAGCATGGTTTTCAAAAAATTAAAATGGTTGGAAACATGTTCCTTGATCCTAGCTCTTCAATGATTCTTTGTCAACCATGTTTCTCCTGTAAATACAAGGCTCAAACACAAGAGAAAGAGGGCAAGAGGCTTCACAAAGGAAGACTTCCAAATCACAAAATTCTTAAAAAAAATAGGGTGAAAATTCAAAACTCCATTTCCAATCATTCTCAATCCAAACCAAAGATTAAATACTCTTCCTGAAGGTTCGATTCCCACCCCCATGCAATTTCTTTTTAACCATTTTCTAATCCCTTTCTTTTATCATATTTCAATTAATTTATTTATTTCATTTCCATTAAATTAAAACAATAAAAAAAATCATAAAACCTTTAAAAGAATAAAAAATATAGTTTAGGTTATGTAATCATTTTTTTAGACTTAGATTATTTTTATTAAAATTAATTTTTTAGACTTAGGCTTATAATTAATTAATTTTTGTACAAATGAATTAGAAATTAGGTTTATTTATTTCAAAATTATTTCTCAAAAAAAAAACGAATATTGACTTAGGTATTTAGGATATTTAACTTGACTTTTAATATGTAATTGCTTTTCGTTTATCATTTATTTTCTTAGAATAAATGTATAGGTTTATGCATAAATTGTAATAGTGTAGTTTACATTTCTTGTATGATTCTATTATGTAACTGTTCATAAGCCTTGTAATAGTGTAGTTTACATTTCTCGCACGATTATATTATGTAATTGCCCATAAGCCATGTAATAGTGTAGGTATTTATTTTTCGCACTTATATTTTATTTGCTAGATAAATAGGCATGTATGGCAAGATCTAAAATCAAACGTTAGAATAACCTATAACTCAAGATAATATAATTGAATCAACGCACATTGCACGCATTCACCTCTAGGGTAGCCTCTCTCTGTTGCCTTACAATTAAAACGGTCATGTCCCTCGAAAGTAGGGGTACTTTAGCAAAAGACGCTTACGAATAATATCATCATAGTCCCTTCGATATAAAGATCATAGTCCCTCGATGACCCTTCGAGATGCCTACAAAAAGATGATCTTGTCCCTCGACGACCCTATGGAAAAATGATGATAGTCCCTTCGCATTGCTAAGGTATCCTTACATGTTGCCTTTTATGACCATTCGATGACCCTTCGCTGTCCCTCAACATCCAATAGACAGTACTACCTACCCATTAGTGGTATGGATAGTACTATCTCTCAAGGAAAATGATAAGTACAAGAAAGACCTTACAAATTAGGGGTAAGTAACTTTTAAATGCTTGCTCACAACTCAAAAACAAATACTTTTCATATCTCACTTTTCCAAAAATATTTTCAAAAAAAAAAAAAAAACAAACAAACAAACACTTTGTATACATTCTTACACGAATTATTACAAAGTCAAACTTTTACAAAATATTTTCAAAAATGTTCACACACATTCAAAAAGTAAGTAAAAAAGGTGAGCTAAGCATTTAAAAGCCCATGGATAACCATGGATACAAAGGGTGCTAATACCTTCCCTTTGTATAACTTACCCCCCGAACTCAAAATCTATCAAGGTCTTTCTTGTTCTTTTCAGCCTTTCCTTATTGGATAAAAGAAAAGTCGATGGCGACTCTTGCTAACCGCAACATGTTTTGCGAAAACAAAACAAAAAAAAATGTCAGTTCTCCCACCGTGTTACAGAACTGGCGACTCTGCTGGGGAAGTACAATAAAAAGAGGGGTTACCTTAGAGTTAGATCACTTTACTACTTACTTAAAATTGTTTTACTTGTGTGCTTTATTTTTAATGGGTTTTGTTTTGGGGTTACTTGTGTGAAAGGTCCTACACCCGGACCTAGTGATTCCTTAGGTAAGTGACAATAGATCATGGAGACTGTATGGCATGTACCGATATGGTTGATATGATGGTCACAATATTTAGAACCCTAGTTAACTCATCTTTGGCCATTAGAAGGTAGCGAGATGGTCGGCTTTGGATTTAGACCGAAGTTGGTTGATACTCGAGGCTACGCTCATTGAGATCAGACTTTCGGGATGTTTTGGTCGGCCACTCGAGTGTCGCACTAAAATAAAGCCTTCGAGAAAAATCCGTGATATGAGTCCTTTAGAACCCGGTTACTATTCTAGGACAGGTTGAGCCAACTAAACCTCAGTGGGGAATGGTACTTACCTTTGGACTTCATGCAAGCCTTTAAACCTAAGTCTCTTGTATGACTTGTTTGTGTTTTCTACTTATTTACTATTAACATATACATGACATCATAACATCATAACATATCATTTTCACTAACCATTTCAAGGACCAAGGAATTTATCTTTATTCGTCGTTGCAGGCCATGGCTTCCGTTCCTAGAAATTTCATCCGAGTCAACTTTGTAAGGGTTCCTTCCCAGCTTAAAGAATTGGTCTCAAAGGTTCCCGATGGCTCTCGATTCACCGAAAGGCATGGTTTTCTAATCAAATTGGTTACCTCAGGTTTTGAAGAAGACATGATGAGAGTCCTATTCCAGTTCTTTGATCCTAAGCACCACTGTTTCACCTTCCCGGATTACCAATTGGTGCCCACGATAGAGGAGTTCTCTAAGCTACTTGGAATACCTATTCTCGATCAGATACCTTTTACCGGTCTAGAAGACGTTCCAAAGCCTGAAGTCGTTCCAAGCCTTGTGTCCAATTGGGAAACAAGGAGTGGAGTCAAGGGGTTTCTTGCTAAGTTCCTGATTGAGAAGGCTCAATTGTTCCTAAGCGCTATGAGTTACCATGCTTTTGAGGAAGTATTGGCTTTGTTGATCTATGGGTTGGTGTTGTTCCCTAATCCAGACCGACTCATAGATGTGTACACTATCAAAATATTTCTGACTCATAACCCGGTACCTACCTTGCTCGGAGATATTCTGCACTCGCTTCACACTCGTACTATCAAGGAGCGAGGGGCTCTCATGTGTTGTGTACCCTTACTATCTAGGTGGTTTATTTCGCACCTTCCCCGGTCAGTGTTGAAGAATGAACAAAGGTTACAATGGTCTCGAAGGATAATGTCACTTTCCCATTCAGTTATCTATTGGTGTACCCGATCTCTTGAAGACTTCACTCTTATTGATCATTATGGGGAATTCCCTAATGTGGCACTCCTTGGCATTAGGGGAGGCATCACCTATAGTCCTTCGCTACCTTTGCGCCAGTTTGGTTATGCTCAAAGGGATGGTCCTCATGATATGCTTATTCATGGTATTGTGTTCGATTATGAAGATGATCCTCAAGGTTAACGTCAAAGGTTTATACGCGCGTGGAATAAGGTGTATAAGATTGAAAGTAAGACCTTGGGATAGAAGAACTCTATTCCTTTGGAGCCTTACCTAAGATGGGTGTGCACTCGTGCCCGAGATCTTATTATGCCATATCCAGCTGTCAGACCAGTGATTGTTGAACCTGAGTTTGAAGGAGATGTTCCTCAAGTCATTCTCCATCCAGATATTCCTACCGATCTTGAAGAGTTACAGAAGTCCTGGGTTCAGATGAAAGAAGAAAGGGACACCTTTGAGACTCAGTTCTATGCTAGTGAGAAGAAGGTGTTGGAGTTGACGAAATTACTTCATGAGGAGTAGAGCATCAATGCTTACATCGGCACAAAGAGGAAGCGCCCGTGGGAGACTTGAGTCTTGAGTCCTAGGTCTTAGGCGTTTTTGAATTTGCTTTTTGAAATTTCCTTTCATTGTAGGCCAAGAGGCATAAAAGAAAAAAAAAAGGAATTTTGAGTTTACTAATAAAAGTTTTCCTTTTGTTTTTGTTTGTTTGCAAAGATAAATTCTAAAGCCCTTGAAATCATTGTATATGCATCTACATCTCATAATAATTGCATAACAGGTTTCTAAGACAGGTTTCCCATCTTCTCGCTATTTATTTTAGAAGAAATGGCTCTCGAGCAAACCGTCAAAGATCTCCAGGCCCAGAACGCCCAGTTCCAAGAGCTGATCCTGAACTTGTCCAAGGGGGAAGAATAACTGAAAGCACTTCTGACCAAGAAGAAGAAGAAAGCAAGAAAATCAACTGGCATCATCAACATGGGGAGGATATTCAAAGGTCTGGCTAAACAGGTCAAGGAAATTGGGATCCCAGTAGACCAAGATGATGAATTGGATGACAACTATGAAAGTGACAAACATGAGGAAAATAGTAACCACGACACCGGTGGACACTCTGAAGAGGAAGATGATTATCTGGATGATCAGTATCCCCCTGGTGATGAGAAATACAAATTACTTGAAGAACGTCTGATGGCCATGGAGGTTCAGAAAGTACCTGGTTTGGATTTTGAGGACTTGGGCTTGGTTTCAGGAGTTGTCATTCCTCCTAGGTTCAAAATTCCCACGTTTGCTCAATATGACGGTGTGTCTTACCCGAAGCTGCATTTGAGATCTTATGTCCGAAAGATTTAGCCACATACTACTGACAAAAAGTTATGGATGCATTTTTTCCAAGATAGTTTATCTGGAGCTCAACTGGAGTGGTACTGTCAACTTGAGAGTACCAATATTTGTACCTGGAATGATTCGGCTGAAGCTTTCTACCGGAAATACCAATATAACTCTAATTTGGCGCCAACTCGAATGCAACTCCAAAGCATGTCCATGTGCCCTAATGAAAGTTTCAAAGAGTACGCCCAGAAATGGAGAGATCTTGCAGGCAGGGTTCAGCCTCCTTTAGCTGACAGAGATTTGGTTGACATGTTCATGAGCATACTAACCGGTCCTTTCTATAGTCATCTACTTGGAAGCTTGTCATCCGGTTTCACCGAGCTGATATTGATAGGAGAACGTGTTGAAAGTGGAATTCGAAGTGGTAAAATACAAGTGGCTACATCTTCAAACACTACAAAGAAGCCACATAATGGGAAGAAGGAGTCTAATGTTTTGTACGGCCAGAAGGGTCGTAATAAGAATGACCACAACCAATCTGTTGGGGCAGTTCTGATCTCTGCACCGGTTCCACAACAACAACAGGGTAATCAGCGTAAGTAGGATGCACCCAGGAGACAGTTTACAAAGATCAACATGTCATTGGCTCAGGCGTTGCAGCATATGTTGAAGGCAGAATTGATTACTTTGAGGGATCCTCCTAGGAATCCTAATACTTTCGCTCCTAGCTATAATCCTAATGCAAGGTGTGCATAATATTCTAATAGTCCTGGACATGATATGAACAGCTCTTGGGCACTGAAGAACAAGATTCAAGACATGATTGGCGCTAAGGAGATTGAGTTTGATCCCCTGAGACTCCTAATGTGATTACTACTTCTATGCCGAATCATGACAAGATCGTTAATGCTATTGACAATGGTTCTTGTCTTTCTACCGTGGTTGACTTGATTGTTCCTCTATCAATTGTTAAGAAGAAGTTGTTGCAAGCCGGTTTATTTTCGGGCTGCGTTGAAAACTATTATTATTGTGCATCTCAATCCAATGGTTGTGTGAAGCTGAAAGAAGGCATTTAGCGTTTGATGGGCGACCGTACTATATTGTTTGAGAAGACTCCTTTTATGGAGAACTTATGTGAAAATTTGTCCCTTGGTCTGAAGTTTGAGGACGTATCTGTGGTTACTAATTCCAAAACTCCAGTGAGGATCACCTCTAAAGGTCCTGTGAAGATTACTGCCGAGCCTAGAGTGGCTCCCCTGATTATTACTACGCCCGTTCCGATTCCATATTCCTCTAGCAAGGCTATCCCTTGGAATTATGGTGCTGATGTTTACATTCATGGTGTCAAGCAAGAGCCTTTGACTGATGGAACTGCTGAAGTTACTAATCCCGATGTCGACAATATCGTTGGGACAAGTAAGGTTACCCGAAGTGGAAGGATCTTCTCCCCATAAATCTCTCTGAAGACTGTTACTACTCCAATTCATATCTCTGCCTCCGAGCCAATTACTGAGACTCGAGGCAAAGAACCAATGATTGAGCCCGCCCAGATGGTGGCCCCGGGTGAAACTGCTATCGAAGATTCCTCTAAGGAAGAAATGGAGGAAGTGCTGAAAATTATCCGCAAGAGTGATTGCAATGTTGTTGAACAGTTGGGGCACACCCCCTCCAAGATCTCTATGTTATCTCTGTTGTTGTGCTCCGAGGCCCATGCTAAAGCTTTGGTGAAGTTTTTGAAATCTGCGCACGTGCCGCAAGAAATCTCTGTTGACCAGCTTGAAAATTGTGTCGCTAGCCTGACAACTGATAATGGTCTAGGCTTTTCTGATGCTGATCTGATTCCCGCCGGAAGGAACCACAATAAGGCCCTGCACGTCTCTATGAGTGTAAGGGCACTACCCTATCTCATGTATTAGTGGACAATGGTTCCTCATTGAATGTGTTTCCAAAGGCTGTTCTAGACAAACTCGACTATGAAAGGGTTATGCTGAAATCTAGTGACGTCATGGTAAGAGCCTTTGATGGTTCGAAGAGAATGGTGCATGAAGAGGTTGATCTCCCGATCAGAGTGGGTTCTCAAGTCTTTGATTCTACTTTCTATGTAATGGATATTCATCCTGCCTATTCCTGTTTGCTTGGGCGCCCTTGGATACATGGGGCAGGCGCTGTGACTTCTACCTTACATCAGAAGTTAAAGTATCCCGCGAAAGGCAAGATTGTCACCGTCTGTGGTGAAGAAGAGTACATGGTTAGTCATTTGAATACCTTCAAGTATGTTGAGATGGATGGCGAATTCCTTGAGACTCCATGTCAAACATTTGAATTGGCTCCTCAGACTGTTCCTATTGCTAAACCAGTTCCTACTGTTCCCAAGGTTACTAGAGTGCCTCCTACAATGGCTTCCTTAAAGGATGCTAGAGCTGTGGTTGAAGAAGGTGGTTGTACCATTTAGGGTCAGCTTCCTGACATTCCTTACAAGTCTGATAAATTTGGTTTGGGCTTCACTTCAGAGGCTCAGAGGGCTGTACGTCGTGCTCGTGCTATTCGTATCACCAACAAAGAAGTTCATAAAGATCAGGTCAACGATGTGGAAGATGCTGATAGTGATTGTGACCTAGACAGTTGGATCTTTCCTACCATTGGCAGTGGGCTCAACAATTGGAAGACTGAAGACATTATTCCTATCTCCTTTAGTAAGGAGTAAATGCTATTTTATTTTTTTTCTTATTTTCAAAGTTTGGTTTTGTAATTTGAATAATAAAACTTTTAAGCCTTATGCCTTGCCCAGGGCACAGTGGTCCATTTGTTAGGGTTGTCATTTCATCACATATTTTCATTCAATAAATCAATGGACGTTTTGCATTCAAATTTTGCGGTCTTTGTATTTTCTTTTACTTTATCTTCATTAAAATAGCTATGTGTTCTTACACACACCCACGCAATAAACTGCAGATCCACATCCACCCTGGATCTCATTGATAACGGTTCTGCTATTGTCAATTATGACTTTGAAAATCCGATCTACCAACCCGAGGACGAAGGTGAGGATGATTTTGAAGTGCCTAGAGAGCTTGCTAGACTATTAGAGCAAGAAGAAAAGACCATACAACCGCACGAAGAGCTAGTCGAGGTCGTAAATCTAGGTATTGAGGAGGATAAGAAAGAAATCAAGATAGGTGCCAGATTAGAAGACCGTGCCAAGAAAAGACTAATTCAGATGCTACGTGATTATGCTGAGATTTTCGCTTGGTCTTATGAAGATATGCCAGGACTTGATACCGATATCGTGGTTCACCGTTTACCGATGAAGGAAGGTTGTCCTCCGATAAAGAAGAAGGTTCGTCGTATGCGACCTGAGATGTCTGAAAAGATCAAAGCCGAGGTTATGAAGCAGTTCAATGCAGGTTTTCTAGCTGTCACATCATATCCTCAGTGGGTTGCAAATATGGTACCAGTGCCTAAGAATGATGGTAAAGTTTGTATGTGTGTGGACTACAGGGATCTGAACAGGGCAAGCCCCAAAGATGACTTTCCTCTCCCACATATTGATGTTCTTGTAGACAACACTGCTCAGCACAA
Source organism: Lathyrus tuberosus (assembly GCA_022829125.1). Taxonomy (NCBI): domain Eukaryota; kingdom Viridiplantae; phylum Streptophyta; class Magnoliopsida; order Fabales; family Fabaceae; genus Lathyrus; species Lathyrus tuberosus. Next base: position 3,803,446 of record JALAZF010000091.1, on the reverse strand, counting down.
GGTATTCTCATTCAAGGATGGTTTCTCAGATTATAATCAAATCATGATGGCACCTGAAGACATGAAGAAGACTACGTTCGTTACACAGTGGGGTACCTTTTGTTACAAGGTAATGCCATTTGGTTTGAAGAACGCAGGGGCAACATACCAGCGCGCTATGATTGCTTTATTCCATGATATGATCCATCACGAGATAGAGGTATACGTTGATGATTTGATAGCCAAGTCTTAGAATGAAGAAGAGCACCTTGACCACCTACACAAGCTATTTGAGAGGTTGAAGAAGTACAAGTTGAGATTGAATCCAAACAAATGCACCTTTGGGGTTAGATCCGGTAAACTTTTGGGTTTCGTCGTCAGTGGTAAAGGTATTGAAGTCGACCCGGCAAAGGTAAAAGCTATAAAAGATATGCCCGTTCCCCATACTGAGAGAGAAATCAGAGGTTTCTTGGGACATTTGAACTATATTACCAGATTTATCTCCCATTTGACTGCTACTTGTGAGCCAATCTTCAAATTACTGAGGAAAGATCAAGTAGTGAAGTGGAACGAAGAATGTCAGATAGCCTTTGACAAGATCAAGGAGTATCTCCAAGAACCTCTGATTCTGATGCCACCAGTTGAAGGAAGACCTCTAATCATGTACTTAACATTGCTAGAGAATTCAATGGGGTGTGTGTTGGGGCAACATGACGAGTCTGGTCGAAAAGAGCATGTAATATACTACCTTAGCAAAAAGTTTACCGACTGTGAAACAAGATATTCACTGCTTGAGAAAACTTGCTGCGCTTTGGCATGGGCTGCTCGCCGACTAAGACAGTATATGTTGACTCATACCACTTTATTAATCTCTAAGATGGATCCTATCAAATACATATTTGAGAAACCTGCTCTCTCCAGACGAATAGCAAGATGGCAGATGGTCTTGACAGAATACGACATCCAGTACACTTCGCAGAAAGCAATCAAAGGAAGTGTACTAGCTGATCATTTGGCTCATCAAGCGGTGGATGACTATCAGTCTATGAATTTTGAGTTCCCAGATGAGAATATTATGCTTGTTACTGATTATGAAGAACCTGGACCATATGAAGGACCTGAACTGGGATCCCGATAGACTATGGTTTTTGATGGAGCTTCTAACGCACTTGGCAATGGTATTGGTGTTGTAATTATCTCTCCTAAGGGTTGCCATACGCCGTTTACTGCTAGACTTTGCTTTGACTGTACCAACAATATGGCTGAAAATGAAGCATGCATCATGGGTATTAAAGTTGCCATTGATATGAGGATCAAATTCTTGAATGTATATGGGGACTCAGCCCTAGTGATCAGTCAGATTAAAGGAGAATGGGACACGAGGCATTCAAATCTTATTCCTTACCGAGAACATGTGTTGACTTTGATTCCATACTTTGAAGAAATCACTTTTGAGCATATTCCACGAGAAGAGAATCAGTTGGCAGACGCGTTGGCCACCGTGTCATCTATGTTCAAAGTCAGATGGGACAACGAGGCTTATAGGATTACTATTGACATACTAGACGAGCCGGTATACTGTTATGAAGTTGATACTGATGGGGTAGAAGAGAAACCTTGGTTCCACGAAGTGAAAAAATATCTCGAAACTCAGGAATATCCTGAAGGGGCATCTATCAATGACAAGAAGTTTCTAAGGAGGTTCTCTGCCAAGTTCTTTCTGAGTAACGGAATTTTGTACAAACGCAACCACGATTCAACCTTGCTTCACTGTGTAGACAAGAAGGAAGCAGGAAAGATTATGGAAGAGATGCATGACGGAATCTTTGGCACTCACTCTAGTGGGCATACAATGGCTAAGAAGATTTTGAGAGCAGGTTACTACTGGTCTACCATGGAAACTGATTTCCATCATCACTCAAGAACTTGTCACAAGTGTCAGATCTATGGTGACAAAGTACATGTACCTCCGGTTCCGTTGAATGTTCTAACTGCTCCTTGGCCTTTTGCAATGTGGGACATTGATATGATAGGAGAGATTAAACCTACTGCTTCCAATGGACATCGTTTCATCCTTGTTGCTATTAATTACTTTACAAAGTGGGTGGAAGCAGCCTCGTTCGCTTCTGTTACCAAGAATGTTGTAGCTCGGTTCATCAAGCATAATCTTATCTGTCGGTATGGCATCCCTGAAAGGATTATCACAGACAATGGTATTAATCTGAACAACACTATGATCACTAAACTCTGCACGCAGTTCAAGATTAAGCATCACAATTCTTCTCCATATCGACCAAAGATGAATGACGCAGTGGAAGCCGCCAACAAGAATATTAAGAAGATCTTGCAAAAGATGACGGTGACATACAAAGATTGGCATGAGATGTTACCATTTGCTCTTCATAGTTATCGCACCTCAGTACGTACCTCAACAGGGGCAACCCCTTTCTCTTAAGTCTATGGTATAGAGGCAGTTTTACCTGCTGAAATTCAGATTCCTTCCCTAAGGATTATGAAAGATGCAAACTTAGACGAAGACGAATGGGTTCAGACTCGACTTGATCAGATAAATTTGATTGATGAGAAGAGGCTCGCGGCTGTCTGTCATGGCCAGATGTATCAGAAGCGTATGATCAAGGCCTTTAACAAGAAAGTCAAGCACCAAGTGTACCAGGCCGGTGATTTGGTAATAAAGCGTATCATACTACCACAGGGTGATCCCAGGGGCAAATGGACTCCCACATATGAAGGTCCATTTGTAATCAAGAAAATATTTTCTGGCGGCGCTATGATGCTTACTACTATGGACGGTGAAGATTTCCCGCACCTAGTGAACGCGGACATAGTCAAAAGATACTACGCATAAAAAGAGACCCGCTAGGTTGACTGGCCTAGGCAAAAATAAGGGCATCACGGCGAACCAAATGGGTTCGGGCAAAAATTAGGGATATATATACAAAAGAACTGTACACCCGGTAAGTCAAAAACCTGAAAAGGCGGCCTGGGAAAAAAAAAGGGGTATCCCGGTGGACTGAAAACCTGAAAAGGTGGTCCAGGCAAAAGTTAGGGATTAAAGCGTACGTCTATGTCCCGTTGGATCACTTATCTACTTCCAGCTTAGTTTTGTTCGAACGGCGCAGATCAATCCAGTCATCTTTCTTCCGACAACAAGGGATGAGATGCTTGAAGATATAGTGGCAATAGCAGAGTTGAAACTCAATGGGATCATTTCCACATAGTTGTTTTTTCTTTGTTTATCACTTTGTACCTTTTCAATTTTTACGACAATTTCCTCTTACTAGAATTTATGTCTCCTTGTACAAAAAATGCTTGTTTATAGCCCAATTTTAAAATCAATACAAGTCTACTTTCAAATTCAAAATTGTTTTTACTTGCCTTGTTTTGTTTGCGTAAACGTCCAATGGGTACTTTGAATGAACATATGCACTTGAATATGATTGAAGTTTACCAAAAATATATGTGAAAACAGGAATAACATTTACTAAGGACTCTAGGAGTTGGGATAATGTTCAAGATGTCCACGAACCCCCATAGAGCCAGTTTCATGGAAATATCCCTACAGAGCAATCTCCATGGAACTATCTCTAGAGAGCTATCTTCACAAGCTTATCCCCAACAGAGATATATTCCCCGACAGAATTAGTATGCCCTCAGACAGAAATTGGGGCATCTTCCAGCGGTTCACTTACATATATTTGATGGACAGCTTGGCGTGATCATCTTCCCCAAAGGGTCCCCTAGAAAATAAAGAAGTTGATCATTTCCCCAGCATACAGCAGAAATATCCTCAGCACAGCCTATGAATTTCTAATCCCCATCAGAGATTATTCCCTCTTTGTAGTATACAGAATTCAGTTCCCCAGCTGAGTTTATTCCTCTAACACTATAAATTCTCCAACAGAATTCTCTCCCCCAGCATAGTTGACGCTCATATCTGGAACCCGGGCAGATATTGCATCGGAGGATTATCCATCTCGTTTATCCCCAGTCAGGGTACATGCAGCCAAACTCTCCTTGAACGCTTTTATCCCCAAGCAGAAGTCGAAGATCCCCAGTGGAGTATTCCCAAACAAAAAAGCGGGAATTCCCAGTACAGTCGTTCCAAACAAAAGATGAAGAGTGATATTCTTTATTCCCAGCAACAGACAGGGATTTATTTTCCCCAGCCAGACGTTACTATTCAAAGCCACTGCTATCGTCAGTAACATTGACATCCATGCATCATGTACAAAATATCATAGCATATACATATAAAACATATAACATTCTCATTTATCTTGAGAGCATCATTACACAATGCATTACATACATCATGACATTGCATAAAACTAACTTTGCCTTTTTTAGGTGAGTTCACAATTGTCGCTCCCAGGATTTTCATCCAGGTACAAACGCGAGAGTGGCGCGGAAAAACAGAGTCGCCAGCCGTGTAAATTTATCCCAAGAGAGGGAAAGGGAACACCGCATAAACCTGAGGAAGAGGGAAAGGAATGGTCATCGCAACCATAGCATGGGTTCGGGAGTCGGTTACGCGAGGGGAAGGTACTAGCACCCCACGCGTCCATCGTACTCGATGGGATCCATGCTTGTTGTCTATTCTAAGGGTGAGTTATCCTATCATCTATGGCTGTACTTAGACGGGAGAGGGGAAAACAAAGACAGACTCGGTAGGACGTCGACGTCCTAGGCCTACGTACCCCCTTTGTGCAATGGGGAATTCAGAGTCAACGTAGTTCGGACCAAGTTCTTTTTGTGTTTTTTATGAGCGACGTTAAGTTCGCGTCCGGCAGTTAGGGTTGATTCCTGTTTGCGACTCAGACGGAAAGTAACGTGCCTTTTTTGAAAATATCCTTTAGTTTGACCATCCCAAAGGACAAAAAGGTTTGAAGTTTGTTTGTGTTTTTTAGGACAGAAGTGGCTTAAGTTAATTTATAAGTTGCATTGCACCAAAGTCTAGGGCACAGGGGCGAATACTTAACGCATCGTCCCAAGACAGGACGCTCGCTAAACACTCTAGAAAGATGAGAGGAAGCCCCTCATTCCTCATTCCCCACGCTTAAGGCTCGTGCGTAATACACTTTATACTTATTACGTGTTTTTAAGAAGTTTGAGATGAGAAGAGAGAAGACACAAAGGGGACTCTAAGGGGGGCTAAGAATCCTAAAGTTATCATGCATGGGTGACCTATGGTTAGTGAGGTTTGACGACAACCTAAACCTAAAGGAAAAAGAAAAGAGAGAAGGAAAGAGTAAGGGTGACCATGGATACTTATCCATGCCCATAAAGAACTTACCTTAGTCCCTGCATAAAAGGTTAGTATGAAACAAACACAGGTGATATCAAAGCAAATGAAAACCAAACAATGGCATATAATAGTGACAACAATCCAAACATGAATTAAGAAGTCAAATAAACAACCCCAAGGCAATGGCACAAGTGCCTTTTCAAACAGATAATCAGACAAGATCAAAGATACGCATACAAGAAAATCTCACACAAAGGGCCATTAAACAAATAGTAAAACAATTCCTAAAATCCCCAAATCAAATATAAAAGTTTCTCAACCAGAGACAAACAAAAAACCAAAAACTCCTGCAAAAAATCAAGATGTTAGCCACTTAAACAATTGGGCAAAGCTCAGGTGAGAAGTAGGGTTCAGTGTGCCAAAGGGGAAGATTAAAATGCAATATGAAATAATTTTAAAAATGATAGAAAATTATTTTAATGCACTTTAGAATATTATCTAACAAATGCAAAAAGAACGAATTAAAAATATTTTATGGACGCAGAGAAATAAAATAAACAATTTAGATATGCATGATATGGATCATTCAAAAAGAAAATGAATACAATAATTAATTTAGATGATAAAAAATAAAATTAAAATTAAAATAAAATTTGGAAAATTTTATAAAATGATAGAAAGTATGCATGAATTTTCTGGGATTTTTTAAATGCAATTATATATTTTTAAAAAATGAAAATAAAATGAAACAAATTAAATAAAATAAAAATGGAGAAAATAGCATGGGGGTGCGTTAAGTAACAAAATGAACTGGGATTGTTAATGGGCCAAGGATTGGGGGTGTCAATAGCGAGCCCAGACCAACAAAGTAATCAGAAAAAAAAAAGGGAAGGGTGTACGCATGCGGCCTAGTCAATGAATTGACTATGTCCTTACCTTGGGATGCATCCAACGTCCATGAACAAGTCACGCAAATAAAAGTACACAAAATGGAATAATGTGATTGGACGTACACGGTAAGGGCCATGGGGTAATAAACATGAGATTACTAATTAAAATTCAGAAAAAAAATAAAAGAAAAAAACACATGGCGCGATCTGGACCGTGTGATCAACGCAATGGACGGCTGAGGAGTCGTCTTCTTCCTTAGAACCCCTCACCGGCCAGCCACCGCACCAGTCGCCGGAACTAGGGTTTCGGTCGACTCCTTCACCACCTGCAATTAAAAACCTGCCCAGAAAATACAAAACCATATACCATTCCGTCCAGAATTCAACGAGGATTCCAAATCTCTCATCCAAAATCACAAATCGTTAGTGTATAATAAAAAACGCAAGGAGAAAGGTTAGGGCATAAAACTTTAAATGCACCAAGCAAGCAATATACGCATCCATATTCCAAACAAATCATATCAGCATGATCTATAGACATCACACAACATTATGCACGATTAAAATTCAAGTTTCATGATCACGAAAAAACCCACCAACCTGAGATGGTACAATCTGAATCCTTGCTTTTAGCTGCGAATGATGGTTGGTTTTTGCTCTATGGATCACCAGGAAGAGGTTTGTGGAAGAAGTTCTTGAAAAAACCTTGTGGATTGTGAGATTTGTTGAAGAAAAGCTTTAGGGTTCAAGTTCTTGTTCTCCTCCAAAAGCACGTGAATGAACCCTAACCAGTGCATGAATGAGCTTATATAGACTAGGGTTTTTCACTGATATTGATTTGGGCTTGGGCAATTCCTTGTTTAGTGAGTTTGGGTGATTTTTAGAAATTTGCATAATGTGAGCTACACCTCTCTCCATGCGTGTACACTTAAGAAATCCATGATGGATCACCCATATGTGAATTGCTAATTATACCTCAATTGAACTTGGGCCTTGAAAACAATTGATTCATGAGTTTTTGATGACTTGGCTTTTTTGAATAATGGAAAATAAGTGAAGAATAAACCATGGAATTTCTTAATTATTGGGCCCAAAATAATCCTCAAGGAATGTTCTTTGATACTAGAATGTGGCATGAAGCAATGGAATTGATTATAGGTCATTATGCCCAAAGTTGTGAAAATGGAACCATGAAAAACCCTAAAAACCACTTTGTCTTCTTTTGATCATAACCGGAGTTGCACAAATGATATGGAAACCCACTAGTACTTGTTGGAAAGAGGAGAAAAATATCTTCAACTTTCATGTTGGAGAAAAATTCATTTGAAGCTTTCTTGATGATGAAAAGTAAAGTTTAATGCAGTGCAGGAACTTGCCCAAAAAGGAAACTTTCAAATTATAGGTCATTTCCAAATTTAGTAACTTTTGCACCAACTCCTGATTCTTGGTAAATGGCATGAAACTTGGCTTTTGGGGACCATATGAGGATGTGAGACCTTGAAAACCTTGGAGAGAACCTCAAAATTCCACAGTTGATTTCTCCTCTCACTGTTGACTTTTACCCAATTCACCTGATTCTCAATCTTCTGATCAATTAAGTCTCTCCTGAACCAAACTGAGGGACAACCTCTCATCCCTAGGTACTTAGGGACCCAAGGAATACCATGGAATCAAGTCTTGCCCAAAAAATCAGAAATAAACTGACTTTATAGCAAACCCTAATCTTGGTACCCTCAGTCTAGGAGGAGATAACACAGTCTCCAATTCCAAATTCCTCTGAATATGATGTGTATCCTCTCCAACAAAGATAAAATATGTTATTTCGTGATGATAAAAACCCAAGGAGCTTGCCCATTGGAGCAATAAACCCAAGAATTTCAAAACCCTAATTTATGCACTGGTTAGGAGAGAGTGATCCACTTGAGCTCTCTTGCTTGACCTTTTGAAGAATACCTTCTCCTCTTGAACATGCCTCAGGCACCTTGACCCCATGCTAAGAACCAATGATATGCACACATGATAATGCAAAAATGCAATGCAACATAAGCCAATTAGTACTAAAGTAAGGAGGGCAAATTTTGGGGTGCTACAACAATCAGACAAACATTATCATCTTCTAGATACGGTGCAGAGATAATCAAGACAACGATTTAATTCTGACACTGATTCAAAGACAGATTTAATTCAAGTACTTCAACAGTTCAGAGATAATCAAGACAGATGATTTAATTCTGACACTTAAACAGTTTAGAGATAATCAACCCAGAGATTTAATTCTGATACTTAAACAGTTCAGAGATAATCAACCCAGAGATTTAATTCTGATACTTCAACAGCTCAGAGATAATCAACCCAGAGATTTAATTCTAATACTCCAACAGTTCAGAGATAATCAGGACAGAGATTTAATTCTGACACTTATCCCAGAAGATTTTCCAAAAAAATGGTTCAGAGATGACCGAGACGAAGATTTAATTCTGATACTTATTCCAGAATATGTTCCAGATTCAGTTCAGAGATGGTCAAGTATATTTTCCAAATACGGTTCAGATACGATCTAGATATAGATTTCATTCTGATACTCATCCAAATACATCCTCAGATATAATCAAGGCGTAGATTCATTTTGACATTCCCCAGCACATCTGCTAGATATAATTGAACACGAACTCATTCTAGTATACTCCTCAGATACAGTGAAACCTAGACTCCTTCTGATACTCCTGTCAACAGTTACTTTGGATGGCATCTATAACCCCATCTCCATCCTGTCATCTTTCTGAATGGCATCTTTAAGCCCATTTAAGCAATACAATCAACCGACAGCATTACTTCGTGCACCCGTGAGTGCAAATTTTAGGGCACTTAAGTGTTCAATCCTCTTCCACCTTCAGATCACGAATGGCGGATGCGCCAATATAACTCTTCAGGTTTAAGAAAATTGAACAGGGGCAGCTGTTGCATCCCAAAATTTTCCCTCACATCTTTGAGACAAATTGATTCAAGAAGCTTCCTCACACTCCTAGGAGTCTCAAAAGCTCAAACTACTCAAGGATTGACCATACAAGCTCTCCTCCTAAACAATCAACCTACAACTAGGGTTTTATTTTTCTCAAAAGGAATTGAGCTCTCAATACCTCAGATGGACTTCATGGCTCTCTATGTGCTCTAAGGTATCCTCGTGTCAAGTCTCAAGCCTTGCTTCACAAGTTTGCTCAGTCAATTGCTCAAATGATCAACAGTCTATTGTATTGGACCAAAAGTCAACTTTTACCAATTTACAATCAAACATCATCTTTTCTTGCCAACATCAATATTTTGAAGTCCCATTCATCATTTGATCAAGGGTTGATCATGATTCCTCAAGAAAATCAAGATTTACTCAAAAGTCAAAAATTGCCAAATTAGGATTTTCTTAAGGAAAAGTCAACTGAACTTTGACCACGCACAAATTTCACATACTTCATCAAAAATTCCTCAACCAAAGCTCATTTTGAAGTAAATTCAATTCTATACAACTTTGTCTCTCTAAGCTCAAGGCCAAAAATGCCTCGTTTGAGAGATATGGACCAAAACTTTATAGGTCATTTTGAAAGTCAACAAAAAGACACTTTTTTCGTCAAAGCAATTTACACAAAAATAAAGACTTCAAATGAAAAATTGATTAACACTAAAGTTGTAGGGGACATTTTGAGGGTTCCAAAAAGTCAGAGATTACCTTCATATGACAAAAATTGAGAGAGTTATGATTGGTGCGAGTTGAGCAAAATTGGAGAAACGCATGAAACCTACATTGAACATTTTTTAGCTCTTGGACCAATGGGCCTATCTTTTAAGGTTGAATCATGTTTATGACATATTCAAGGACCTCAAAGTTCACTTTGGTATTATTTTGATTTTGATTTTATTTTATTTTGATTTTATTCAAAGAAATAAACAAAATTAAATAAAACAAAATAAATCAAATAATGGTGGGCACATGGATCCTTTTAATGGAGTTTCTAGAAGATTAAAACATGTCATTCAAGGCCATAAAAACCCAAATAAATCCATGGGAGAGAGTGAAGGATACATGGTTTTCAAAAAATTAAAATGGTTGGAAACATGTTCCTTGATTCTAGCTCTTCAATGATTCTTTGTCTACCATGTTTCTCCTATAAATACAAGGCTCAAACACAAGAGAAAGAGGGCAAGAGGCTTCACAAAGGAAGGCTTCCAAATCACAAAATTCTTGAAAAAAAAAGGGTGAAAATTCAAAACTCCATTTCGAATCATTCTCAATCCAAACCAAGGATTAAATACTCTTCCTGAAGGTTCGATTCCCACCCCATACAATTTCTTTTTAACCATTTTCTAATCCCTTTCTCTTATCATATTTCAATTAATTTATTTATTTCGTTTCCATTAAATTAAAACAATAAAAAAAATCATAAAACCTTTAAAAGAATAAAAAATATAGTTTAGGTTATGTAATCATTTTTTTAGACTTAGATTATTTTTATTAAAATTAATTTTTTAGACTTAGGCTTATAATTAATTAATTTTTGTACAAATGAATTAGAAATTAAGTTTATTTATTTCAAAATTATTTCTCAAAAAAAAAAAAACGAATATTGACTTAGGTATTTAGGATATTTAACTTGACTTTTAATATGTAGTTGCTTTTCGTTTATCATTTATTTTCTTAGAATAAATGTATAGGTTTATTTATAAATTGTAATAGTGTAGTTTACATTTCTTGTACGATTCTATTATGTAACTGTTCATAAGCTTTGTAATAGTGTAGTTTACATTTCTCGCACGATTATATTATGTAATTGCCCATAAGCCATGTAATAGTGTAGGTATTTATTTTTTGCACTTATATTTTATTTGCTAGATAAATAGGCATGTATGACAAGATCTAAAATCAAATGTTAGAATAACCTATAACTCAAGATAATATAATTGAATCAACACACATTGCACACATTCACCTCTAGGGTAGCCTCTCTCTGTTGCCTTACAATTAAAACGGTCATGTCCCTCGAAAGTAGGGGTACTTTAGCAAAAGACGCTTACGAATAATATCATCATAGTCCCTTCGATATAAAGATCATAGTCCCTCGATGACCCTTCGAGCTGCCTACAAAAAGATGATCTTGTCCCTCGACGACCCTATGGAAAAATGATGATAGTCCCTTCGCATTGCTAAGGTATCCTTACATGTTCCCTTCTATGACCATTCGATGACCCTTCGCTGTCCCTCAACATCCAATAGACAGTACTACCTACCCATTAATGGTATGGATAGTACTATCTCTCAAGGAAAATGATAAGTACAAGAAAGACCTTACAAATTAGGGGTAAGTAACTTTTAAATGCTTGCTCACAACTCAAAAACAAATACTTTTCATATCTCACTTTTCCAAAAATATTTTCAAAAAAAAATAAAAATAAACACTTTGTATATATTCTTACACGAATTATTACAAAGTCAAACTTTTACAAAATATGTTCAAAAACGTTCACACACATTCAAAAAGTAAGTAAAAAAGGTGAGCTAAGCATTTAAGAGCCCATGGATACAAAGGGTGCTAATACCTTCCCTTTGTATAACTTACCCCCCGAACTCAAAATCTATCAAGGTCTTTCCTGTTCTTTGAGTGTTTGAAAGGAACTTGAGAATGTCTTTGAGACTCAAGAGGCTTAGATTTTCCAAGTCTAGAGTTTTATCTATTGTACAATGCCCAAGAGGAGGCACAGGCATTAAGGGATGAGTGTCAACCCTAAAATGGCTGGAGTTTTTGACGTTGGAAAGACTGCTCTAACAAAGGATGACTAAGTTCTAACTTATACCTTTAAGAGGTCGTCAGGGTCCTTGTATTAAGCCCAAGAGAATGCATGAGAACTTCTAAGAAGCCGAAGGGTCCTTGTACAATGCCCAAGAGGAGGCGGGGATGCTTTTAGGAAGCCTGTGGGTCCCCAAACCGAGAGACCTTCAAGAAATGCAATTCACAGAGAAGAGATCATTCCAGGAAAGTTTGAGAATTTGGAAGAAACTAAAGAGATGCCATTCACGGAGAAAAGATCATCTCTGGGGAGTTAGAGTTTCTTTGACAATTTCTAAGGGTGACAGTCTGAGAAAGGGTTCACCGAGAATGCTGCCTTTCTCTTTGTTCCATATTGTTTAACCCCAAGAGGAGGGAAGACTGTATCTGGAATCCTACGGGGGATCTAGTTTTGTTTGTATTTAAGAGTGACCAACAGGGCTTTACCTAGTGCTAGACGTAATTGCTGGGGAAAACTCTAAATAACTATACTAGTATTACACAGTAGATATGTGATGAGTATTTAAAGGAGGTATGAAAGAAGACTAACCATGCGTAGCTTCCCACAATACAGTTATATATATATATATATATATATATATATATATATATATATATATATATATATATATATATATATGACGTGTATTTAAAAGAATGAAAGAAGACTAACCATGCGCCGCTTCCCACAATACAGTTATATATATATGAAAGCAGTTAATGAAAGCGGATAAACACTTACCCGTTGTAGAGCTTCCATGATGTTTGTTTAGTTGTTCAACAAAGAAAATTTGATAACAACAAGTATATTGAATCTAAATAAAAAGAAAAGTTGCTTTAAAAATATTGTTGGGGCTTATACTCAAGGAGAGGCCCAAGTTATAACAATGGTCGCACCGTTGCTTTGAAAACTGTACAGAGGGACTTATACAATATGTGAGGCCCAAAAGTTTTTTTATGTACATGGGGATGGGGCTTACAACTCAAGGAGATGCCCAGATGATTTATTTGAAAACGGCGATCGTGCCGAGGTTTTCTTTTAATGCATTGGGGCTTATACAATATCTAAGGCCCAAAATGGTTTTAGTTAAAAGGGGATTGGGTCTTAAACTCTACTAGAGGCCCAAAGATTTATTTTTGTACAAGTGACGGGGCTTACAGCTCAAGGAGAGGCCCAGATGATTTTATTTTAAACTGGCGATTGCGCCGAAATTTTTTACAGTATCGGGACTTATACAATACACTGAGGCCCAAAATATTTTGGTTTTAAAGAGGGGTTGGGTCTTACTCTCTATTAGAGGCCCAAAGAGTTTTAAATCAAAAGAAGATGGGTCTTATAGCTCAATGAGAAGCCCAGTTGGTTTTGTTCTAAAACGCGACGACCGCGCCGTGATTTTGAAAATACAACGGGACTTATACAACATCTGAGGCCCAAAATGGTTGGTATTTTCAAAGTGTTGGGTCTTACACTCTATTAGAGGCTCATGAGTGTTTGAAAATGATTGATGAGGGTTGAATTAATCAAAACCCTAATTTTGTTTAAAAAGGAATTAATTTTGTTAAAAAATTAATAAAAAAGTATTGAAAACATGTGAAAAATGAATGGTGATCTTGGATCAATGTTTCAAAAATCATGTTTATATCCACAAAATGATTGGAAACCAATTAAATTGGGAAAATCAAGGAGGAAAAAATATTTTAAATGTTAAAAACAAATAAAAGATTAATTCTTTGCAAAAATATCAAGTATATGAAATAAATAACATTTTTGAGAATTTTTGGAAAAATAAAATGTTTTAACATTTTTGTGAATTATTAAAAAAAGAATCAACTCAAAATCATTAAAACTCAGAGGGAAATTAATTTTTGAATAAAATTAAATAAAATCACAGAATTCAAAAATTCAAAAATTCAAAAAAGGGCGCCAAGAACACGCGCCCTCCCTCTGTTTCTGCAGATTTGCATTTTTTATCCAATCTCACTGAATACTTGATGAAATCACACAAACCACATATCAATCTGCTCGTTTTCACCTCACGATCATGTCCATGGTCTTTAATTTCATTTATTTTAAGCATGGAATGAAAAATTAAAGAGAAACCTCAAGAACCCTAATTTTGGCATGAAGTCTCAGAAATTTCATACACGATTCAAACAAAGCAATTGATTGAGGGTAAACACTCTATGCATGATTATGAACATATGACAAAATTAGTGTGCAGCAAAATATGCATGGATCATAGAGTTAGAAGAGCTCAGGCTTACCTCTTGCAGCTGGTGACCGTATTTTGTGTTAGAGGTGTTGCAAGCTGGTTCCAATGATTTGTATAGCTTCCTTAGGTGCCAAGTGATGTGTCTGAATGCTTGGAGTGGTTTGAAACAAGCTGGAACTTGAGATGGTACCTCAACTGCAACTCTGTCAAAAGCTTGAGCAGATGGCAAGTGATTTTGTGATTTTGGTGTTACAGATGTTATGTGAGTGTTTGGATCACTTCTATATGATGTTTATGAGGTGTGTGTGTGTGATTGGTTTGGTTATAATGGCTCTCAAACTCAAAACCCGATAGTGACTTGCTTTGGAAGGCAATTTTGGAGTGAAAGAAGAGATTTTGAGGAAAGCATCAGTTTGATGGCTTTGGTGTACTTAAACTGAGCACAAATGAGCTCTATTTATAGTAGAGCAAGTTTTTTTTGCAAGCAATAGTGAATGGCAACTGCAGCAGAGGTTTGGCAAATGTTGATCAATAGGAATCCAAGTCTCCTCTAGCCATTGACTAGAGGTTATAGCACAGGCCTTTGGTTCCTTAGTTCAGAGATCACCCTTCACTCATTCAGTTGGAAATGGTTCAGTTCATGTCACCTTAGTGTATCCATTAAATACACCAAAACAAAATTGGAGTCTTGTCCCTCTTTTAGGCATTTTAGGTTTGGCATGCTACTTTGGGAATCTTGGACTTGGGAGGCTGATGGATCAGTGTTTGTCCCTCCTTGGTCTCTCCCTGAGGTGTTCAGATAGATAAACTTGTTTGTCATTTGCACAATTTGATCAAATCGAGTAAAATGCACAAATCTGCCTTGCCATGACAGTTGCAGCAAGGCATATTACCATTGTCATATCTCTCAGCTCAAATGGGATTTGATGGGGTTCTTGGCCATTTTGGAAAGCTCTCATATGATACAACACATGTGTGATAATAGTTTGTCTTGACACTTTTTGGATCCAAGTGAAAAATGCCCCTACATTTTGGAAAAAGAGAAACAGATTCTGACTTAGTGAAAATTTCACTAAGTGTTGGAAAAAGTGACACTTCATGTTTTCAGCCATTTTGATCCAACCATAACTTAAAATCCATGATGAATTGGAATGAGGTGTAGTTAACACTTTTAAAGTATGCCATGAAAGCTACAAATACATCTTTGGATCAGCCCAAATGGTTGCTTGGATCTCAAGTTATGATCCTTGGAAGTTGGTACCCTAGCCACTTTGTTCCATAACTTAGAAAAATTCTAAGTTTTTATGGTTACCCCTTTTAGAAGTTATCCCACTTTTCTTGATTTTTCTTGATGAATGATGATTCAAATCACACATTAACATCATTTTAGGGTTAGGGAACCATATTTGATCAAAAAATCAAAAAGTCAAACTTTGACTTTTGGGCACAGTTGACTTTTTATCAGATGAATTCCAAACTGTGCGATCCTATATGAAATCAGGTCCTTGACCTAAATCAAACTTGATGGATTGATTTCATAGGTGTTATAGGGTGTATTAAATCATGTCCCAAGGTTTGGGAGCATGTCCTGGTCAAAAGTCAAAGGTACATTTGACTTTTCTCGCGAAACCCTAACTGTGGTTCTGATGAACTTGAAAATTTTGCACCAAGCTTCTTGGATTAATCCATTATTGCAAATGGATCAATGTAGTGTGTTAGAGACCCTCAATTCCTCTCTTGAGGTCTTGGCTCATGTTTTGTCCCAAAAGTCAACTTAGGGGTGAATTAGGTCAAGAAACCCTAATTCCTGATTTTTATTGTATGCATCCCCTGAGGCAAAATTGACTTGATGATTGGGTTCATGATGTCCCTTGGAGCATATTTAGTTATACTTTGAAGCACTGGCTCATGCCCAGAGGAAAATTTCTATTTGGAGGCCTTGGTCGACCAAAACCCTAATTTGGTGACACAGGTGATCTTGAGGCTTGACCCACTTGGAATGTTGCAACTTTGTGCTTGATTCTTGATGTGGGAGTCCTCTTGATCCATTGTGGGTGTTTGATAGGTTTAGAAAAGTTTAAGATCATGTCACTCCTTGATTGATCTTTTGTCTAAGAGCTCTGAGAGGGCCTGAAACCCTAAGTTTAATTGTAGTGGATGCTCACCCATATTTGGGGAGACTAATGAGGTATGATGGTTCATCCATATTGTGATGAGGATTTGCATAATGATGGGAAATTTTAATGGTCGAAATTTGGAGTATGACACCATCCATCTTAATCATGCTCCATTTAACTTTGTCAAGTTATTCCCCCAAGTGATGTTAGCTTGTTAGCTCCCATCCTCAAGTTTCCCTATTCCTTAATCCAAGGGAAAGTCTCTATATTGACTCCATGTCATAGATAGCTCATCCTTACCCACCCTTTGACCTTGTTATAGTCATTAAGTTTTTGATTCTGAGTCTTAAGATAGAATTAACAACTCTTGTGACTTTGTCAAGTCAAGTAAGTGTTAAGACCTTAACACTTAATCCCCTTGAATCTTGATCATAATCAAGTATTCATCCATCCCTATTGAGGTGAACTACAAATGCTCTGATTCCATCCTTGTAAGGATATGTAGGCACAAGACCGCGAAGTTTTGACGAGCATACTTGGTAACTAAACCCTTAGGTCCCTATATCACCACATAATCCAAACACAAACAATAGCAAACAATATCGCAAATACTAGTAAGAGGTTCCTATAGAGTACTACTGTATATACTTAGGGTGTTAATACCTTCCCTTTGTATAACCAATCCCCGATCCCCCAAAGTCTCTCAGCATTGTTGTTACATTGCGAACTTAGGGTTGTTTACGATCTTTACCTTTTTCTTTGGATAAATCAAAGCTCGGTGGTGAATCTTTAAAATATTTGTGGTTCAAGTTTAATCAATAGCTTGATATCAAATTTTCACCGCAACATTATCCTTCACAGAAGCATGAAAAAAGGCATTGTTATTGTCACCAAGTTGGAGCCATTGAATTTTAGCTTTCTGCATCAATATATTTTCCTCAACCTGATTCAAATGCATAACTCTTTATGTACAATTCTTGATATGCTCCATATTCTGCTCATCAAATAAATTATTTTGAAGCTGCTCTTGGGCTTGTTGGAGATCCATTCTGGCCTTCTGAATTTGGGTATGAATATCAGAGAGTTTTCTATTCATCTGCTTGAGGATAGGTTGTAATATTTTCATCTTGGTCCAAAGTTTATACATTGGTTTGCCATGCACCTCTTGCTGCCAGCAGTTGGTCACAACCTGCAAAAGGGATGGGTCCTGGACAACACAGTTAAGGAATTTGAACAAAACTTTGTTCTTAATTTTAGGGACAGTACTACCAATCTTAACATGATAATGGTCTGAGATATTAGGGGCTAAATTCTCCACAATAGCATCTTGGAATTTTTGGAACCATTCAGCACTACCTATGACCCTATCTATTCTAGAGTAGTTCACTCCACTAGTGTGTTTATTGGACCAAGTGTAGTGGCTTCCTTTTGTGCTAGCTTCATATATTCCCATGTAACGCCCCGTTTTGTCCGATTTATTTAATCGAGTCGATTTAATTATTTTCGTTTTTATATTATTTTATTCTTGACTTTTATTTGACAATATATTATTTTTCATCGTTATTATGTTTTATCGCGTTTGCGAGATATTTGAGCTGAGGGGTAAACTAGTCTTTTTAGGATTTAGATATTTGTTATTATAAGAAAGAAAGAAAAGAGAGTTTAGAGAGAAAATAGAGAGAAAGAAAAAGAGAAGAGAGAAAGGAAGAGAAGGGAAAAGAAGAGGAAAAACTTGGAATAGAAGAAATCATTCGTTCAAGCGCGATTAATCGGGTAAGGGTGAGAAGTTTCGATTATATCTTGCTTGTGTATGTACATGTGTTGTTTGTTGTAATTGTTTTGGTTGTTTCACCACTTTTTCTTATTGATAATTTGTGATCAATTGGTAGGAATCGATCGTTTTAACGGTTAAAATGTGGAATAAACCGTGTAGAATACTTGTTGATTATGTTGGAACATGTATTGGTTGTTATGCTATGAATTAGAAGGGTTTGGGTGGAAGAAATGATGGATTTTGGCCCCAAATTCTGGGTTTCGCGGGTTTGCCTAGCGAACCACAGTGAAGGAATGGGAGAATGCTCACCTAGAAGTTCGCCTAGCGAACTTTATGTTGGTTTTTCTCTGCCTTGGTTCGCTGGGGTTCGCCTAGCGAATACTGGAGCGAACGTGACATTTTTCTATTTTGTTTTCTTCAAAACTTTCAAACCGTAAGTCCGTTTTGGCCACCGTTCGAAGCGTTGGAAAGCTAATGAAATATTATTTCTATTAAAAATGGTTTGGAGGACATTAGATGATTTATTTAAGTCGTGGTTGTGTAAAAGTGTTGGGTTGTCGGGTTTTTATCGGGTTAAATGAGTGTGGTCGGTGTTTTACAGTGTGTTGTGCTATTGTTATATTACGTGGAGCTTTTATGTGGTTTATATGATGTTGAAGCATGTGATAAGTTGTTGTAATTTTTGTGGCCTTATGGAAAAATACTTTGTTGAATTGAATACAAATGTATGGTATTAATGTATGTTGTTGTGGGTAGCCTTTGTGGCGTGAATCCTAGTGTTGTGAATATCATTGTATGATTGTAGGATTGTTGTGGTTGATGGTGAGTAATTCTTGAAGTGAATTGATATGAGTGTATATGATAAAATCCTAATTGTTGTGGTTTGTGGATTATGATGAAATGCATTGTTTATGTGAAATTCAATGTGTGTTATTTGGTGGCCTTATGGCAAGTAAAGGCATTGTTTGAATTGATTTTCAATGCATGATTATTGATGTTGAGATGGTTCACATGGATATATATGTATATGCATTTGATTGTCATGAGTCATTTGTATGCCAAGCATCATGATATGTATCTTGTGATGTCGTGTGCCCTTGTGGGGTGTGAGCGATGAAACGATTCCAGAGGGAAGCTGCTGTAACGATCGTGAGCCTTATACAAAGAGGACCTAAAGCGATCTGATCGTGAGCCTTATACAAAGAGGACCTAAAGCGATCCATAAACGTCGTGAGCCTTATACAAAGAGGACCTAAAGCGACGGGGAACATCGTTTTCCCGACGGGGAGTTACACTAAGTAACAAGCGATGATTCCAATAATTCCTGAGTGAATTAATGATGAGAATGATGAATGGATTGGTACCGCATTTCATAGAGTCGTTGTGTCGGTCTCTGTGTATTTGCATAATCATGAATGGATTGATTATGTGTGGGAAATTGTGAATGGATTGATTATGTATGGGAAATTGTGAATGGAATGATTATGTGTTGAGAATTATGATTGGATTGGTGAATTGATATGCATTTGTGATAAATGCATTGGTTATGGATGATATGTTTTATGTGCAGACATATGCTATGTTTTGTGGGGATGTTGTACATTACAATGATTGTATTAATTATCTATGGTATGCTATATATGAATATATGTGATGTGGTAGTGTGTTTCCATATGTCATAACTTTGGGATGCATTATGTGTGAAGATGCTATTATGTTGGTATAATTGATATATGCTATGTGGTTGGATTATTAGAAATATGTTATGTATCTGTGGCATGCTATCTGTATTAGTATGTGATGCTTGTGGTGAGAATAATTATGCATGTGAATTTATGTGTGTTTGCATATTATTATGCAATCTTGATCTAGTTGTTATTTCTCACCCTTCTAGTGTGGTTTGTTGCTCTATGAGGCAATTGCAGATTAGTATCTCGGAGGCTTTTGTGAAGATTAGTTCTCCATCCTTTTGTCGGTCTGTCTGCTCTGATACGTAACACGGGAGTCGGGGAACACTTTTGTTATATATGTATACATTTGTTGGATCTATTTTGTATTACCTTTGTATGAATATTTTGATGTTATAAAATAATTTTTTTTGTAAAACAAGTCAGTTATGGATCTTTCCGCTTTATTCCATAATTGAACTTCCCTTTTGTTGGAAAAAGTTTCCCTTTTATGTTTATCCCATTTTGTGTTATGTATCAAGTTTATGAGCAGGGATTGTGTTTTCTTTCTTTAAATGTGGCATCCTTGTTTCTTTCTAAGAATAAATTTTTATTTACTCTGATTTAATTATGTATTATTGATCCGCGATGGGAATTGGGGTGTTACATCCCACATTATGCATCATGTTAGCAAGGTCTCTAAACTTAGCTTCTGTGACAATATTACCTCCAATTTAGTCTTGGCTAGACAAAACATTGTTGAAGTCTCCCATAACAATCCAAGGGTTGGGCATACTGTTCCCAAGGATCTCTATTTCCTTCCAAAGATTTTTCTTCTTCTCGATTTGGTTGAAGGCATAAACCACAGTAACCACATATTGCATTGCTTGATCTAAACCATAGACTTCAACAAGCAAATATTGTTCCTTGGATTGAACCGTTTTTATCTCCGCCTCATTTTGATTTCATAGCAGCCAGATTTTACCATCGGGATGGTGGTCATAGTTGTCTATATACATCCATTTGCTTCCAAATTTCCTTCTTATTTTGTTAGCATTTTGCTTCTTTACTTTAGTTTCAAGCAAGCCAATTATAGGAACTTTAAAAGTGGAGAGGTGGAAGCTCACCTCTCTATGCCTAGTTTCTTTATTAATGCCCATAACATTCTAAGTCACTATCATTGAGCAAGGTTGTTTTCTCCCATAGGACCTTCTCTAATCCTTAGGGGAGTAAACGAGTTTTAGTAAGCAACAAAGGAGCTCTTGGGGTATGTATCATTGTTCTCTTTCCTTTATCCACTTTGCTTGATTTCATCATTGTCCATTTATCAACAGTTTGCAACTCTAGCACTTTCTCACTCCTTTCCTTAATAATTGGTTCTTCTTCAGTAGTTGGCAATTGATTTGTGTCCTTTTCAAGATATTCTGATGTAGGCTTGCTAGCTACCGGTTTCCACATCTTTTCAGGTTGAGTTTTCTTCCAATTCTGCTTCTTAAAGGCACAATCGTGTCCAATCTTTAGACAAGTTTGGCAAAAAATTTCAGCCTTCATTCATATTCAGTCTTCTTCTCCAAAAGATTCCCATTATGATCTCTAATACAATTCGTCTCCCTTGGCTTTTAAGTTATGTCCACTTCCACTAACACCCGAGCATAGGAGATGCACATTTTTTTCGCAATACACTTATCCGTAGTGATTGGCTTCCCAATAGCACAAGCTATCTTCGAGATACTTTTCTCCCCCCATAAATGTACTGGTAGATTTGGCATTGTGATCCACAATGGTATCAGCCTTAGGAGATCTTCCATCATTTTGAAATTTATGGTCCATTGTCTAAGGAATAAAGGTTTACCATAGATGAAGTAGGGGCCTTGATACATGATGTTCTCCTTTTCCTCATTACTCCTGAATCGCACAATAAAGTATCCCACTTCATTGTAATATAGGTCTGGTAATGACACAAAATTCCACGATTTCTCCATGAATTTCTTCACAACATTCATTAAGAGTGTTTCACCCAGGGCAAAAAAATCATTGCATTCTCCCAAAACTCCAATTCCTCAATGACATCTGAATTTTCAATCGTAATTTCAACTTCTCCATTAACAAGTTTCCACTGCCATTCCAAGATTCAGATTTTGATTACCTTGGATTACTTCCACCCAGTGTTTTCTTTGTACTTCAGTCTTTTCCACCGGTGGTGATTCTGCCGTCTCCTTTGTTGTCTCTAAAGACGGTGAAAAGATCTTCAATATTTGACTTTGTTGATTCATCTCCGGTTGAACGTTCCCCCATATCAATTCTTCATCAGTTATTTCTTCTTCCACCTCTGGAACTGTTCTACCACAACTTGCGATATGATCGTCCTTTCCACCCCTTTTCGGCGCGTCTCAACCTAGTATTTCGGTCAGCCGACGTCCCTTTTGCCCATGGGTCCTCAAACCCTAGAAGAGCATAGACAATTTTTTGCAAAAGTGACAATTAAAAAGGAACATATAGTAATTTTATTTGATATTTATATCATGGCTGATCAAATTAGAACCTTAAGAGAATTTGTTTCACCTGATTCACTTTTTGGTGATTTTCTTTCTTTGTCTGATTTTGATGAAACTTTTACTTGTGATATTTGTACTAATAATCACATATGTTCAGTTTGTGCTGAAATTTAAGCTGCCTTACAGGTTGATATTTCTTCTAATGTTTTTTATGATATTTCTACTGACAAAGTTGATGTTGCAGATGTAAATGTAGTTCCTGGTGCCAAAACTTTTCCATCCATTGAGCAACCATCTACTTTAGAGCTTAAGCTACTCCTTTCAAATTTAAAATATGTATTTTTTAAATTTGAAGAAAACTTGCATGCAATAATTTTATCTAAACTTGAATATGAACATGAACAAAAAGTGTTGAAAGTATTAAAGAAACATAAGAAGGCAATTGGATGGACCTTGGATGACATTCCTGGTCTTAGTCCGTCTAGGCATGGCAACAGGGTGGGTCGGGGACTGTTTTTACCTCCCCCAAATAATCCTTGTTCCCCGCCTCAAACCCCATTAGGGATGGATAATTAAAACCCAAACTCGTCCCAAACGGGTTCGAGTTGGGTTCGGGTATCACCGCCCCCCACCATCCATTTAGAGAAATCAAATTTTTTAATAGAAATATTTATGTTTTTCAAAATCAAATTACATTACAAACAATAAAATACAACAATCTCGAAAAATTCCACACATACATTTCAAATATTTTAAATAATATATACAAATTAAAATATCAAAACATTAGTCACATATTTAATATTATAAATTATAACAACTAAATAATAATGTACATGATAAAACAAAACGGGGCGGGTTCGGGGAAGGGGACGGGTTCGGGGTGGGTACTAGTGTCCCCATTACCCGACCCGTCCCCATATTATATAATCGGGGAAAACCTAAACCCGGATCCAAACCCAGTCAAAGAGGGTTTTCCCTGTCAACTTCGGGGCGGGTTCGGGTGGGTAACCGTGGGTACGAGTTAAGTTGCCATGCTTAAGTCTGTGCATGGGTATGCGTATAATCTGACTTGAGGATGGAGAAAAATAATTTAGGCAGCCCCAGAGGCAACTTAACCCATTGATTTTAGATATTGTGAAAATTGAGACCTATATTGCACCAGTGGACAAAGAGAAGACCACTTTCACTTGTTCATTTAACACTTTTACCCATAGAAGAATGTTCTTTGATCTAGGAATAAAAAGTGAAGGTACTGATAAAAGTTTCAAAGTCAATGGACACTGCCTTAAGCTACTCCATAAGAGTCCCACATTGGAAGAGGAAATTGTAGAAGAGCTCTCGTTGGGAAAGGCTACTTATGCAGTTATCTATCCGCCTTGACTCCTCAGGTAGGTTCTTTCCTCTCTCTCTCTCTCTTCTCTCTTATTTTATGTTTGTTATGGTAATGGGTCAAATATGAAATTAAAATGTCAATGTGTACAAAATAAATTTTTGGACATAAATCCAAGAGCCTTTAATACTCCTTGTGCATGTCATAGTCTTAATTTGACATGGTGTGATATGGTTAACTCTTGTCCTAAAGCTAAATATTTTTTTGGAGTTGTTCAACGCATTTATACTTTTTTTTGGCCATTTCTACTAAGAGATGGGAAATTTTGAAAGATAATGTAAAATGGTTGACTCCAAAATCATTGTCACCCACTCGTTGGGAGAGTCATGTAGATAGTGTCAAAGCTATTAAAATTCAAATGTCAGATTTTAGAGAAGCTTTATTTGAAGTGTCAGAAAAGGATCTTAATTCTAAAATAAGAAGTGAAGCTAAATCCTTAGCAACAAATGAGCTTGGTGATTTTGATTTTTTAACGTCGATCATTATTTGATTTGAAATATTATCCGCAATTAATGTGGTCAGCAAGCTCTTACAATCAAGGGATATGGTTATTGATGTTTCTATGGAAAAAATAACGGGGTTGATTTCATTTTTTAAGGAATATAGCGAAACTGGTTTTAAAAATACCTTCAATTATGCTACAGAAATTTTCCTTGAATTGAATATTGATCTAGTATTTCCTCAAAGGCATATAATTCGAAGAAAAAGACAGTTTGATGAGAATTTGAATACCCCACCAATTGAGCTATCTGAAGAGGAATCTTTTACAGTTAATTATTTTCTTTACCTTGTTGATCAATCTATTGTATCTCTTAAAAAGAAATTTGAGCAATACAAATAATATGAAAGTGTTTTTGGTTTCTTATTTACTTTTCAAAAGCTATAATAATTGGACAATGCAACTTTAGAGTCTTGTTGTAGTCATTTAGAAGAGACATTGAAACATAACGAGCAATGTGATATTGATGGGAAAGAATTATGTATGGAGTTAAGGTTACTAAGAGATATATTTCTTGTAGGAAATATTGGAACTATTGATATATTAAGATTTTTGAAAGGCGTAATTTTTTTCCTAATACACTCGTTGCATATAGAATTTTATTGACTATTCCGGTGACAGTTGCCTCGACAGAAAGAAGTTTTTCAAATTTGAAGTTGTTGAAGTCTTGTTTGCAGTCTACCATGTTACTAGAAAGGCTTAATGGGTTAACATTCATAACAATTGAGAATGATTTGTTGGAGAATATACAGTATGAAGAATTGATTGAAGAATTTGCTTCAAAAAATACTAGAAGAAAGATTTTAGTTAAGTAGCTAAAAGGTATTTTGACAATATTGAATATAATATGTCTTTTTCATGTTAGTTACATGTATAAATGACTAATTTTGATGCTGTTAATGTTATTTACAATTTAAATAGATAATATTTTTTATTAAAAAAACTGTATTTTTTATTAGGGGTCTATTTTTATTATTTTCCTCGGGCCTCTAAAAAGTCAGGACGAACCCTAATTAGGTATATCGGAAATCACATTAAATTTCCATGTTTCATGCGCCATACGGTAACCTTGCAATTTAAATGGACACTCACATTTTCTCGATCCCATGTCATCTTGTTTCAACCTCCTAATCTGTGGTTGCTATGTACCACTTCTTTTGCACTTCATTTTTGCAAATGCTTGTCTTCGATCCAAACCATTATCGGACCTTCTGATTACAACTCCAAACCCCAATTTCTCAACCTCTATGCGGACCATTGTATCATATGTTAACGAACAAAAAACTCTTGCTTATTTGTAAATTATTCACTGCCATCTCTACCTCAACGACAGCTGGTCGAGCACCCAGTTTAACATCATCATTGACTTCATCTGGTTTACCATCATGCTTTACTTCATCTGGTTTAACATTCACACTCACAATAGCTTTGGGAAACATATTCGGGTGCACCATATCTAATGACACAAAAAAAAAAAAAACAACTTTAAAACTCAAAGTATCAGGAAAATTCCGATATGTATTTCTGGACCACACCAAACTTTTTTTGAAGATACATATCCGAACTCAACATTCTTTTTTAAACTCAAATTTTGATAGTTTTCAATAATTTTTTTTAGCTTAAAGAGGATCATGGTCCAAACATAAAACTAACCAATTATCCTACTTGAGGGTACATCTCTGCTATCTTTACACACTAAATTGTACAAGAAATTAGTTTTTGTTAAATTGATGCACACATTATTCTACTTTTTAATTAAAAATATAGTAATCAACTCTATTTTAATTGTTTTTAAAGGTAGAATAATATATTAAATGCAGAGGGTCACATAAAATGCAAGAGAAAAAAAAATTATAATATATAACATAAGCGAAAAAATATAAAATATTGGAATAGATGGATCCATCATAAATGCATATTAAATTCTCATTAAGAATAGAATAACTTGTACATTTTATATATATATATATATATATATATATATATATATATATATATATATATATATATATATATATATATATATATATATATATATATATATAAAAAAGACTAATAGAATAGCTATATTATAGGACCTAATAAAGATAGAATAAAACAAAATAAAAAACACTAAGATTTATAGTCTAATACTCCCCCACAAGGTGGACTGTTGATGGAAACAAGTCCAAACTTGGAAAGGAAGGAAGAGAATAGTGGTTTAGAAAGAGGTTTGGTGAGGACATTGATGATTTGAGAAGAATATGGTATTGGAAAGATTTTTATGAGGCATGTGTCCATCTTTATGCAAATGATATGGCATTTGATATTGATGTGTTTTGAACGTTCATGAAACATTGGATTGTGAGCCAAATACATTGTTGATCGATTATCGCAGTAAATTGATGTCGGTCTGGAAAATGTAATGTGTAAGTTTTTGAATATGTAATGCATCCATTAGGATTTTCGTATGAGGCCAGCGAGAACTTTGTACTGAGCTTCCAAACTTAAGCACGAGACAATCGTTTGTTTCATCGACTTACAGGAAATTAGAGATTTGCCAAGGAAGATTGCAAATCCGATAACTGATCTTCGTGTCACGGGGTAGGTAGCCCAACCACTATCTACAAAACCAGAAAGAACCAACTCAGAGTTAGAAGGGTACAAGAGGCCCCGAGCAAGGATGGAGTTTAAATATTTTTATATTCTATTTTCTACCTGGAAATGAATAAAAGATGGTTTAGATGCAAACTGGCTAACTTGTTTGTCAGCAAATGAAATATCAGGTTGTGTCATAGTTAAATAAATTAGTTAACCAATTAGTCTACGGTATTGAGTAGAGTCATGAAAAGGGTTACTATCAATACATTGAAGTTTGAGAGATGGGTTATAAGGTGTAGATAAGGGTTTGAAGAAAACATACACATATTACTTTGTAATTCAAGAGTATAGTTATGTTGGTTAAGCAAAAACCAGAGGGAGATCTAGACACTTCTAATCCAAGAAAATATCATAAGGGCCCTAAGTCCTTGATACAAAACTTGTGATGAAGGATGTGCTTAACATGATGTATTTCATTTATGTTATTACCTATCAAAACCAAATAATCTACACACACTAACAAATCAGTAATGTAGTTATCACAAGATTTCGTAAATAATGAAAAACCGACAGTGTGATGTGTGTAACCAAGAGCAATTAAAGAATCGGATAATTTTGAATACCATTGGTTATTTCCTTCTTGAGACCAAAAGGCTTTTGTTTAATTTACAAAGCTTAGTAGTGGTGGAAGAAAGGAAGGAGTTATAGCCTTTGGGGGTTGTCATGTAAATATCTTGATGTAAATCCCCATGAAGAAAGACTTTATTGACATTGAGTTGCTCAAGATGCCAATTTTTAATAGAGGTTAAAGCAAGAAGAGACCTTAAAGTGGTTAGTTTGACGACTTGAGAGAAAGTGTCAAAGTAATCAACATCTTCTAATTGAGTATAGCCTTTTGCAATGAGACAAGCTTTGTACTTATCAATACTACAACCAGCAAGATATTTAATTTTATAAACCCATTTACAACCTATGGGGGTTTTATTAGGGGGGAGGTCAACAATAGTCCATGTTTTGGTAAGTTCTAAGGCATGTAATTCTATTTGCATAGCCTTGAGTTAGTAGTCATGTTTTCTATCTTGAGAATAAGAGGTCGGTTCAGAGGTTGAGGAGAGGGAAAGGAAAAAAATTGTAGTTAAGTTGTCATAAGAGATAACAAATGAGAAACGAAAGTTAGGTGTTAGAGGATGGATGGATTAGAAGGGTTAGTATGAAGGGGGTTACAGTGATAATTGTTAAGGTATTATGGTGGTTAGGTTTGTCTAGCGGACCTACTAGTAAGGAGAGGAGAAGGGGTAAGAGCAGTGGGAGAATTAATGGTTGTAGTTGATGTTAGATTGGAAGTGGGTAAGGAAAGAGTAGTATGGGAAGAGGAGGTGATAATAATAAGGTCCATGTTAGAAGTATCAGCATGTAAAATACGAATGAGGGGAAAGGGCTGGTGGTCATGAGTTTTATTTAAAAAATAGCAAGATTCATAAGAAGTAACATTTCTTGAAACAGTAAAATTGTTAGTAACAAAATCATATAGAAAGTACCTTTTGGTTCCTTCATTATATCTTAGAAAAACACAACTTTTAGATCTAGGATCAAACTTAGTTCTATTATTAACAAGCGTTGAAACATAAGTAAGACAACCCAAGTATTTAAGAGTTGTGAAATCAGGATGCTTGTGATATAAAAGAAAATAAGCAGTGTTGTTTTAAATGAGAGGAGAGGGAAAGCGATTAATAAGATGAATGACATGAGCAATTGAAAAATGACAAAAAAAAATTAGGAAGGTAGCTTGAAAGAAAACAGATCTTGCTAGATTAAGGATGTGTTGGTGTTTACGCTCAACAATACCATTTTGTTGAGGACATTCAACACATGGTCGTTGATGCAAGATGCCTGATAACTCAAAAATGTATCGTATTTTTGACTTGACTTACAAGAATTTTAGTTGCAATTTCTTCTATTTTCATTTGATCTACACTTTGATTTACGTCTCGATTTTATATTTTCAGGTAGCTTGGGATTTAATTATAAAAGAATGAAAAGAAAGAGAAAAAGAGAGGAATTGAAGAAATGAAGAAAGAAAATGAGAAGGAAAGAAAATGAGAAGAAAGAAAAGAAAAAAAAATATATAAAAGGGTGGGCCCACCACACACTTAAGGTGTGGCGCCCACCACACCAAGACCATGTGGCGCCTGCCACTAAGAAGGTTAAGGGAGTGTGGCGTCTGCCACACTAGAAAGGAGGAAAGGGTGGCGCAAGCCACTAACATTTGGGGAGGTGGCAAGTGCCACCTCAGTGCACTACTATTCCTTCTCTGTTTCTTTCTCCACTACCTCCTATATTTCCTCCATTACTTTTTAGTTTAACCGAGTCTTCCGCTTCTCATGGAACATTTTCTCACGAAGCTACAACTGAGTATAAATATTAGAAGCCGGTTTCAAAACGGGGGACTTCTCTCTTGGCCAGAATTTTCTTTGTTTAGTTTTTTAGGCAGTTTTCTTCCACCATGTAAAAGTAATAGTTCTCCACATCGGGGGACTATTACCAATATAGTTTTAGTTTTAGGATTTATTTTTGTAAGTCGATTTCTGTACTTTGATTTGCAGCTTTCAGGCATATTACAATTCAGTATCTATTTAATTCCATGTTCCCTTTAACGTTTATTTTACTGTTATTACTTTTGTTCTGGACTGGACCAATGGCTAGAATTGGCCCAATCCGCCTCTGCTCCAGAGCGGCCCAAATTGCCTAAGCCCAATCCACAGAGGGGCAAAAACGACATTTCTGCCCCTCCAACCGGGCAAGGAACGCAACGTTCCTCCCCGAGTTTTATGGCCGTTACGCACGGCTTCCTCGCTGCCCCAACAGCAAAGGACAGGTGCCCGAAACTGCGTTTATGCCCGACATAACGGCTAGTTTCTGGCACCCTGCCCGACATAACGGTTAGTTTGGGTAGTTACCTATTTTTTGGGGAAAACGGTTATTTCGCCCCAAAAATAGGACCGTTGGCCACGCGCTGGGGGTTCTATATAAACCCTCTCGCTTGAGAGGGTCAGATATCACATTTTCACCCTAAGAATACACTTTGTACTTGCCCCTTTTCTCTGACCTTTTCTTACTTGAGCGTCGGAGTGCCTTGCAGGTACACCCCCTCCTCTCCTCATTCACACGCCGAACACCTTGCACGCCTGACGACCAGAATCCGTCCGAGCACCTTGCCATCTGACGACCAGCTTACGTGGACCTGTTCGAATACTCCGGATCAGTGGTGCCGTCTTTGGGAACTCCTTGTTCTCCCCTTCTTTCTTTCCTCCTCGGAAACTAAAAGATCAAAACATACTTTCTTTGATCCGCCCACATATGGCCGCTCAGAACTCCACAAAAGGTGTTGATGCTACGGTTCTCTTTCCCGTCAATAAGATGGACGTTGACGGCAGTTCTTTGTTACTTTCTGATCCCCGTTTCCTTCGA
This sequence comes from Lathyrus tuberosus, assembly GCA_022829125.1. Taxonomy (NCBI): domain Eukaryota; kingdom Viridiplantae; phylum Streptophyta; class Magnoliopsida; order Fabales; family Fabaceae; genus Lathyrus; species Lathyrus tuberosus. Next base: position 3,773,295 of record JALAZF010000091.1, on the reverse strand, counting down.
GACGGGGCCACTGCGTCTCCAACTCCTCCTCCCACCGAGCAAGGAGGCAAACAGCTAACGTCGGGTGAACGACCAATTCCTGGCCCTCCCAGCGCCGACCTGGCCGTTGCAGCTCTTCTGGAAGCTATCAACCGCACAAACCTCCTTATCTTGCAGCTAGGAGAGAGGATAGGAGCTCTCGAGGAAGCATCTCTTCCAAGATCCTCTCCTCCGAAGAGTAAACACCGGAAATCAAGAATCCCGCCACCTAGGCGCGGGGAAGACCGTATGACGAGGCGTGAGCCTGAATCTTAACGCATTCGCAAGCGCGACCAGATCTCCCCGCGAGATTGATCGTCACCAAGACATAAGAGAGCGAGGCAGGATAGGCATTCTCCACTGGTCAGACCGCACGATCGGCCACGTTCACCCTCACCTCGCAGAGACCTCCTCCGCGAGCGCAGACAACGGTCACCATCAACTCCAAGTTCAGACAGCGACGACGAGCCTCGCGGCACGTTGTCCCGCAGGATCTTGGCCACTCGTCTCCCTAGAGGACTAGGGAAGCCTCCGTCTTTAGGGACTTACGATGGAACCACTGACCCAGACGAGCACATAGAAAACATAGATGCTCTTTTGGACTACAGAGGTGTACGAGGAGCCATCAAATGCCTCCTGTTCCCGACCACACTCCGGAAGGGGGCAATGACATGGTACAAGCAGCTCCCAGAAGAATCCATTACATCATGGAGGCAGATGGGGAGGATTTTCTCCCGTCACTTTACTGCATCACGACGCCATCCAAAGACCGAGGCGTCCCTCAGAGCTGTCGTACAAGGAAGAGATGAGCCTCTTCAGGCCTACATTGAGCGGTTTAACAAGGAGGCCGTCCAAGTGCCAACGACCGACGAAATGAAGAAATTCCTGCTCGAGCAGGGGTTACGTCCTAGCTCAGACTTCGCGAAATCCATTGGCCTCGATCCACTGAGGAACCTTAACGCCCTTCTCCTCCAAGCCCAGTCACATATACAATATGAGGAAAAGGTTGCTGCCCACTCTGTCCAAGCCTCTCGAAACCAAGAAGGTGCCCGGTCATCCAGAGCTGAAGAACCCTCGACATGCCGTCGAGGAGATAAAAGACGCGACGATCGTCCTCGCGATGCGCGCAAACAGAAATGACCTTCTGGGCGGTTCCATGATTATACCCCCCTCAATACCTCGAGGGAGAAAATCTTTTCCAAATGTGCCAACTCAGAATTCAAGCAGGCGGGCGTTCATTTCCCCAAACAACTGCCGGCCAGACCGGGTGTAGACAAATCCAAGTATTGCCGCTTCCACAAGAGCCACGGTCATACGAAAGAAGAATGCATCCACCTCAGAGATGCCAAAGAGATCCTCATTCGCGACGGCCGCCTGAAGCAGTTCACGAAAAAGAAGGAAGCTCCCCGGCAAGAAACCCAGGAGAGCAAGAAGGTTGCAGAAGAGACTCCGCCCTCCGATGACACCAACGTATAGGTCGCTATGTCCATAACTCGGCCAGAGGACTTCCGCATCCCTGATGATCTGCCCGTCTCCACGTCCCTCGCTGCTCACAGCCCGTGGGAGGCCTTCCCGTCAGCCATGGTCATTTCTGGTGGCGGATTCAACAAAATCACGGTCGGTTCAGTCAAGAGGAGATTCGATTAACTGATCAGCAAAAGCTCCAATGAAGTCACCACGCTGGATACCACTCACAAAGGGTCCGCTCCTATTTCCTTCAACAAGGAGAAGCTCCTCGGCGGGGCACCGAACTCGAGCATCCCGCTGCTTATCCGGGAAAGGATGGAGAATTTCGACGTCCGCCAAATACTCGTGGACCAGGGCAGTTCAGTTGATATAATGTACAACCACTTGTTCGAGACACGGCAGCTGGACGACTCTCACCTTACTCCATACGTTGGATCCGACCTGCAGGGATTCAACGGAGCAGTGACAAGGCCCCGAGGTTACGTAGAGCTCATCGTAACCTTCGGTTCAGGAAAGACAACCCGAGCAATTAAAGCACAGTTTCTGGTAATTGAATGCCCGTCACTATACCAGTGCATTTTTGGAAGGCCAACCCTAGCTGAGTTGATTGCAGTGCCTTCCACCGTACATCTCAAGATGAAGTACTACACTTCTGATGGGATGGTCGCCACCCTCCATGGCGATATCGAAGCTGCCCGTCAATGCTTTGAAGCGGCGTCAAAAGGACTAAGCACCATCTTAGCAAGACCGAGGACTTCTGGTCGTCCCCCTCTGCCCAGCAGCTCCGAGCAGCCAAAACCGCTCCCCCAAGTCGAATCTATCGACTTGGACAGCCGTTTCAGCGAGGAAGATCACGCCAAAGACCCAACGACTTCGAGCAGCCAGTCCAACAACAGCGGCCATCTGCTATGCCCTGTCCCAGATGGCAACTTCGAGATCGTTCCATTCGGAGAAGACCCCCAACGGGGAGTGAAGATCGGAGCAGACCTCCCCGACCTGGCTTACAATTGATCCGGCCATCAAAGTCGTTTCCCAGCGCAGAAGGAAACAGTCCCCGGAGAAGATGGAAGCCGCGGAGAAAGCTATCAAAGACTTTCTAGAAGCTAGGTTTATTTCTGAGGCCAAATACACTACATGGCTCTCAAATGTTGTACTTGTAAGAAAAAATAATGGCAAATGAAGGATGTGCGTGGATTACACCGATGTTAATAAGGCCTGTCCGAAGGACGCCTACCCCCTCCCCAATATAGATAAGCTCGTAGATAACTCAGTAGGTTTTAAACTTTTATCGTTCCTCGACGCCTACTCGGGCTACAACCAAATACCAATGGCCGCGAGCGATAAAACCTACACGGCCTTCATGACCGAATCGGGCAACTATTACTACAACGTAATGCCCTTCGGGCTGAAGAACGCCGGTGCCACATACCAACGAAAGATGAACAAAGTCTTCCAAGGAAAAATAGGAGACATGCTCGAGGTATACATGGACGACATGATCGTCAAGTCCCACGAGGAACTAAATCATGTCGCCCATCTTCGCAAAATTTTCGAGCAAGCAAGAAGGTACCAAATGCGTTTTAACCTAGAGAAGTGCACGTTCGGTGTACGGGCAGGAAAATTCCTTGGCTTCTACCTAACAGAACGAGGAATAGAAGCTAACCTCGACAAATGTCGGGCCTTCTCTGAGTTCCCAACACCCACATCTAAGAAGAACATCCAGTCCCTCAACGGGGTACTTACCTCGTTGTCCCGCTTCGTCGCAAAGTCCGCCCAACACGCCCTTCCTTTCTTCAAGCTCTTGCGAAAAGAAGCAGCGTTTTAATGGACCGAGGAATGAGAAGCATCCCTCCTTCACTTGAAGCAAGCTCTGTCGAAACCACCCATATTATCACGGCCAGACGCCGGGGAAGTCTTGTTCCTATACCTCGCCGTCACTGCCGAGGCCCTTAGCGCAGTTCTCATTCGCGAGAATCCTGGCGGGCAAAAGCCAGTATACTTCATGAGCAAACCATTGTAGGACGCGGAGTTACGATATCAGAAGATAGAGAAGGTAGCATTGGCCCTCGTCAGTGCTTCCAGACGACTGAGACACTATTTCTTGGTCCACACGATCGTGGTAAGGATAGATCAACCCATCAAACAGTTACTGGGACGACCAGACATGGCCGGGCGAATGCTCAAATGGTCACTGGAACTGTCCGAATTCGACGTCCAATATGAAAGCAGAAAAGCTCTTAAAGCTCAGGCCCTGGGCGATTTCGTAGCGGAAGTAACCTTCTTAGACTCCTCGTCCCACATAGTAAACAGATGGACCATCTACGTGGACGGAGCATCCAGCTCGAGTGGCAGCGGGGCAGGAGTAATTCTAGAGAACGATGAAGGGACCATAGTCGAGGCTTCTCTCACATTGTCCTTTCCCACGTCAAACAACCAGGCCGAGTATGAAGCCTTCCTCGCCGGGTTGCGCCTAGCCGAAGACCTAGGGGCTGAAGAAATCGTCATCTGCACGGACTCTCAGCTCGTAGCCCACCAGATATCCAGGGAATATCAGGCCAAAAACGACAGTCTCTCCGAATACCTCACCCTAGTCAAGGAAAAAATGTCGAGGTTCAGAACGGTAGAAGTAAGACATGTTCCACGCGAACACAATGTATGAGCAGACGTCTTGTCCAAACTAGCAAGCACTAAGAGGAAAGGAGGAAACAGGTCGGTCATCCAAGGGATACTTCCCCAGTCCAGCATCGATAAGGGATCCTCGACCCTACACGTGCACGCGATCGGGGACAGCGACTGCTGGATGACTCCCGTGTACAACTACCTCACCAGGGACGAACTTCCGGATGACCCTAAGGAAGCCAGCATAATCAGACGAAGAGCTTGCTCGTACTTCATCCTCGAAAAAAAACTCTACCGACGGGGCTTCTCCATCCCACTACTCAAGTGCATAGAGGAGGAGGTTGTCCCCCCACGTGTTACGAGAAATCCATGAAGGCATTAACGCCCAGCACTTGGGAGGAAGGTCCCTTGCCCGCAAGGCCCTCCGGGCAGGGTATTATTGGCCAACCATGCAGCAAGACGCCAAGGAGCACGTGAAGAAATGCGACAAATGCCAACGACACGGGGATATGCACCTAGCTCTGCCTAACGAATTGAAGAGCATGACCTCCCCGTGGCCATTCGCCTGGTGGGGCCTAGACATCCTAGGACCCTTTGTGACGGGGTCCAGCCAAAACAAATACCTGATAGTGGGCGTAGATTATTTCACAAAATGGATAGAAGCAGAAGCCTTAGCAAAGATAACGGCACTTAACATTCTGCGCTTTTACAAGCGGAATATCCTTGCCCGTTTTGGGATTCCCCAAGCAATTGTCACGGACAATGGAACGCAATTCACGGACAAGAAGTTCCAAGACTTTGTCGCCCATCTCGGAACAAAGCAACATTTCGCTTCGGTAGAACATCCCCAGACCAACGAGCAGGCAGAAGCGGCCAACCGTGTCATTTTGCGTGGCCTCAAGCGAAGACTGGATGAAACAAAGAAAGCCTGGGTCGAGGAGCTCCACAGGGTCTTATGGGCCTACCGCACTACTCCCCAGTCCACCTCCGGGGAAACACCTTTCCGCTTAGCATATGGCACAGAGGCTGTTCTACCCATCGAAATCCACGTACCGTCCAGGAGGACCGAATCTCCTCTAGACGAGGAAATGAATGACGAAGCGATAAGAGAGGAGCTCGACCTTGTCGAGGAAATCTGAACAGGAGCAGCCCTCCGCGAAGCATCTCTTAAGCAAAAAATAGCAATCAGGCACAACGCCAAAGTCTTACGACGAGAGTTAGATGTGGGCAGCCTTGTCCTGCGAAGAAACCACAAGGACTCTCGCGAAGGTAAACTAGCAGCCAACTGGGAAGGGCCATACAGAGTCCGTGCCAAAACGGGGAATGGTGCATACTTCCTCGAAAACCTCAATGGGGACGCAATCCCCTGACCATGGAACGCCAAAAAACTTAAGCAATACTACAGCTAAAGTAATTATAGGCTTCCTCGCATCAAAGGACCACCTAACGGTCATCATGCTTGTCCAGGTACAAACGACGCATACGCACAAAGTAGAATCCCGCTCAAGTAAATGAGCCGGATATCTGCTCATCGGTGGTCCTTAACCGAGCATCGCCTTCGCCCCAGTACCATGATCGGCAGAACCCCAGCTCGCGATGGGACGTTCACACCGCGACCTCAGGTCTCAACTGCGACCTAAGATCCGCAACCTCGCCGGGACCTTCCCCGGCTATTCGACCAGTTCTCCGCACTGACGAATCAACACACAACGAGCTATCTTTCAAAAATAAAACTCGGTTAACAGACACACCCTCCGACGGGCAGTCACACATGCACAACTAATGTAAAGTACAGCAATATGAACAAAAATCGTATAAATAACATAAACCGGGCATTAAAAAAAAAGGCCACAAGGGCCAAAGATGTGCGTATTACATAAAAAATGGGGCCACGCCCCCCCCAAAATCAAATAAACTTACGAATAAATCTACGGCACGCAGGCCGAACAAAATACAACAGCATCAGAACACCAAAACTCATCATTCTTCCGCATGCTCGGTCGACGCGGTCTCAGGTCCTTGCTCATCCACGGGCTAGTCCTCGGTCTGAACTTTGGTGGTATCAAGAACAAGGCCTGCGGGCAGGACGATGCGACCATCCTTCACTCGCGCAAGGTAGTGGATACCCTCGGTTGAAATCTCAAGCCCAGGGTTCACCTCCCGCAATTGGGCCACGACACTTTCGAAGGACTCCACTGCCACGGCGATACCGTCATCCTCGGCCTGCAGAATGCTGGCGACCAACTCATCCCTAGTTTTCAACACTTTTATCTCATCCGGCTCATCAGCACCCGGGGCACTGGCCGCCATCAGCTCTTTGTTCAAATCCTCGGCAGCCTTTTTCTCCGCCTTCAGCTTGGTGACCTCCTCTTTCAACTTGGTCGTCTCCTCTTCGGCCTTCTTCCTAGCCTCACGAGCACCCTTGACCTCCTCCTTCAAGGCCGTCTCAGAAGCCCGGGCAGCAGTAAGTTCAGCCTCAAGCGCAGTGTCCCCTTCCGCATAAACGGCTGCCATTTCTAGTATCCTCACAAGGGCAGAAGCATCCTGGGCTACCAGCCCCCTCTTGCTCGGCCGGTCCATGCCCTCCAAGCTAAGAGACTCCTCCCGAGGAACGACCAGGGTGTTGCCCTCAAAGAATCTCCTGTCGAGGATGCACGGGGGGAGCTCAAATTTCCCCTTCTCAGGCGCCCGAGTCAGGTTCACAGAATCTAACATCCGTGGCCACTTCGCCCGCCCGGTCAAAGGCAGTGGAGAATCCTGCGGACCAGGAGAGGGCGTAGAAGAGGTCCCCGGAGCATTTTGAACAAGGGAAGGAGCACGAGTACCAGCAGCATTCCGGGTCTTAGGGGGAGCCGCTCCAGCCTTACCCCTAGCCATGGCGTTCCTCACCACACGATCACGAGCTTAAGGCATCTCACCTACACAAATGAAAACGAGCACGTTAGTTACGGAGAAAGGAAATAACACAAATAAAGTCTAAACAACTATGACTACCAAGCAGCTTCTCAGCATCCGCGGGAGTCTTGCACTCCAGCAATGCCTTCACATTGATAAACCTGCGCTCGACCCTCTGGCTACCATCCTCCTCGAAGATAGCGTTACCCTTGCTCGTCCAGCAGCTCGCAAGACTGAAGGATTTTACCCACTTCACCAGCGCCTCATAAGACGCGGCGTCCTGCCCGCGTAGCGTGCTCGGCTTGAAGACGTAAGCATTGGGCTTCTTTGAGAAGTGGTCAGGTGTCCAGCGGATCGGGAACTTGTACAACCTCTCCCCGATTTACTTTCCCTCCTCATTGAGTAGCTCCTCTCCGTTCTCATCGACCTCTATCTCCCAGACATACGTGCTGTCCTGGTCAGCTTCAGACACTGGCTCAACGATGAAGTATCGTCCCTTGAACGTTCGGATTGACTCCGAGAATGGCTTAAACAACTTCTTGGGCTGCTTCAAGGATACCCATCCGTACTTCTTCCCTGCCAGCTGCCGTTGAAGATGGAAAACAGCAAAAAACAGGGGGAGAGTGGTTCCCAGTGTGAGGTGCTCGTACACCAACTCAAATGCCCGTATAAAGGCCAGCGAATTAGGGTGGAGTTGCGAGGGAGCCGGCTTGAGATGCTCAAATACCGACCGCTGGAAGTCAGTGAAGGGCAACCTCAGCCCCAACTCCTTGAAAGCATAATCGTACATTGTGAAGCGGTCCTCGAACTCCGAGCAGACCCGCTCATCCACGGTGGGAAAATGCACTCTCCAATCCCCCAGTGGGCCCACCTCTGTAAAGGCATCCGCCACAGATCTGGCGAACATGGAAATATGTTCATAAGGCTCGGCCACCTCCCACTCCTCCAGACAAAACCCATCTACATCTTCCTCCACGACATCCAAATCCTCTTCCTCTTCAACTTCGCTCGAGGAGCTCAATGCCGCCGAGCTCGAAGACGCAGAACTCGAGGCCGTTGCGCTGCTATCCTCCTCCGAGACAGTTTCCTCCTCGGATGTGACTGGGACCCCTTCTCTCTGGCTCCATCGCCGTTACGATCACCTGAAAAAGTAGAGAAAGATAGTGAATTCGACAGGAAATCAAATCCACCCTTCCACCGCTAAGTCAAGTGAAAGGGCGCGCAGAAGGCTAAGGACAACGTCCCCGACCTAAGCCCTAACATCAAACGAAAAAACCTCCCCGCGAGGAGATGCCCGAGATACGCCATCTTCCTGTGAAGAACCTCCCTGCGCTCGTGCCCAGATTCCGTTTGAAGCTCCACCGGAAACGGTAAGGCTCCATCGGAATCTGGAAACGTCATACTGGAAAATTCACCATTCCCTCAGAAGATAATAAGACGCGGTGGTCACGACTCGCAACCACGACGTGGACCACCACGCTCACCAAACGCGCTACCTACTTCGACGAGATACTTGAAGCAGCAGAAGGGCAGAATCACTGCCCACCACCAACACTTGCCGAAAATTTACCCTTTTTGTCACCTAAAACTAACCCTAGCCGCATGCAATCTACCACTAACAACAAGAGAAAGTAAAACAAGCTGGAAATCAGAAAACTTACTTGATTTGAGTAGAAGAGGGAGACTGCTCAAAACTTGGCACGGTGGTTGGTTGCTCTGAAGACGGCGACGGGCAAGAACGCTGATGACGAGGAAGAGAAATCAGAAGGGAAAAAGTGCAAAATGGGACAACCTTCCCCCTTTTATACTGAGGGGCACGTGCATACACGCGCCAGTAGGCAATAATGACTGCCCACTAGCCATAATTACCTATTAACTGCTACACAGGGCTCGATGCACAAGTGGCAACCCAACATTTCCCATTCTGTCTGACCCTTTATCTCCCCGAATACCGGGCAATAGGGTCACGACCACGAGCATCACGGACACAGAGGGCCATGAGCACCTCAAGACAGTCATCCTCGCATCCGCGCTAGCTCCCCTGAGCGACGAGCAGTCCTTAAGTCATCACTCCCATGCTCGGGAGCAACGACTTAGGGGGCTCTTGTTCTGGACTGGACCAATGGCTAGAATTGGCCCAATCCGCCTTTGCTCTAGAACGGCCCAAATTGCCTAAGCCCAATCCACAGAGGGGTAAAAATGACATTTTTGCCCCTCTAACCGGGCAAGGAACGCAACGTTCCTCCCTGACTTTTATGCCCGTTACGCATGGCTTCCTCGCTGCCCGAACAGCAAGGGACAGGTGCCCGGAACTGCGTTTATGCCCGACATAACAGCTAGTTTTTGGCACCCTGCCCGACATAACGGCTAGTTTGGGCAGTTACCTATTCTTTGGGGAAAACGGTTATTTCGCCCCGAAAATAGGACCGTTGGCCATGCGCTGGGGGCTCTATATAAACCCTCTCGCTTGAGAGGGTCAGGTATCACATTTTCACCCTAAGAATACACTTTGTACTTGCCCCTTTTCTCTGACCTTTTCTTACTTGAGCGTCGGAGTGCCTTGTAGGTACACCCACTCCTCTCCTCATTCACACACCGAACACCTTGCACGCCTGACGACCAGAATCCGTCCGAGCACCTTGCCATCTGACGACCAGCTTACGTGGACCTGTTCGAATACTCCGGATCAACTTTCTTATCTTATTTGCTAGATCATGTTTAGTATTAAGTTTATTTATTGTAACTACGTGTTTGTTTTTCTATCTATGTCTTTCTAAATATTCTTGAGTCCGGCACATGAGGACCGTCGTTACCGACGGGACTCGGTAGAAAATAATAGGTGCGAACTTATGATTAAAATTTTTTTTGTGTTTTAATTTCCAAGTCTAATTTAAATAGCTTTCTCACGAGAGTGAAAGGTTATTTAACATGATTTTGTCATGAGAGTTAGAAATTAATTAAGGTTAGAGCCGACACTGCGAAAGCGTGGGGGTCGAACCGGATAGTGGAAATTAGGCAACATATCTAAATACAGCGAGAGCGCTTTAGATACGTTTAGGATATTATTGGCTTTCAAAATATATTTCCTAGTTACCGGGCAAGCGAGAGCAAAATCTTGGGATTAGGGAACATGACTTTAGTTAATACCGCGAGAGCGTGAGGCGGAGTTTTTAAGTTGGTATATTCTACGGAACTAAGTTATAGTTGTAATTAGTACCTGAATTCTACAAAGTCCTTTAGGAACGCGGAATCCATATTTCGGTCTCTCTTTATTATCATATTTTCTTAGTTTTATTTCAGCGCTAGTCTTAGTTTCCCTTTTATCGAATATCATTAGCCTTAGCTTTACATCGCAACAACAGATAACGGTAGGTTGACATTAGTCTCTGTGGATTCGACAATCTTTTATATTACTTCGATAAATCCGTATAGACTAAGGCACTCTTATCTCTATAACTATGTATCACCCAAATTTTCCCTATGATAACCACTCACAATATCTCGAGGAATAGCATTCAAATTACCTCTACGATTACCACCCCCAATATTTGGAAGAACCGTACCACTCCCAAAATTTCAAGGAGCTGCACCCAAATTTTCTCTACAATTACCAACTGCAAGACTCCCACTATTTTGAGGAACCGCAACCAAATTTTCCCTATGATTACCACTCCCATTATTTCGAGGAACCGCAAGAATCCGTCAATTCCAACCTCGAAACATTAATGGAGGATTTCATTGAAACAACAACTAATTCTAGGTTAGAATCTATGATGGAGCACTTTGTGGAGACACAAACTCTCCAGAATGAAGAGCTTAGAAGACAACATCTCGATACTTTGAAACCCTTAGGCAGATAAACACTATAGTCGAGTCCCTCGCGACTCACACTGAGGCATTGGAGACTCAAATCTTGCTGCTTGCACAGACGCCTATAGGACCCTCCCTAGAGAGACATGTAGATGTTGTAACAACCAGTAGTGAAAAACAAATTGAAAATCCTAAGGAGAGTGATAATGAGAATGATGAGAGTTCTGGTGAGGAAAGATTAGAGATTGAGAAAAATTCAACGTCACCACCCGAAAAGGAGGTCGTAGAAGAGGTAGAGAAGGAAGCACATATTATTGTTCCTCATCCCTATACCCCACCAATTCTTTTCCCGCAAAGGTTTATAGAGGCTAAGGTAGACTCCCAACCCAAAACAAATATGGATGAATTGGAAAATATCTGCACCAATGTACCCTTGTTTGAACTTCAGCATAAAAAGAGAAAATTCGAGGACCATGAAACTAGGGATATCATTAGTGCTAAGAGGGTAAGGTTAGACTTTGAGGTGGTAGATGAAATAACTAAGCTCAAACTTGATAAGCTAATACTTAGTATAGATCCAGAACCACCACCACAAGTTCAAAAGAACGAACCACCCCACAGAAGAAAGAAAAGAAAAGTTGAGGGATATGTGAGATGACTTGATAAATGGCCATGGAAACCGGAGATTAACTCTCCTAACCGTCGAGCTATCGACGTTAAACAAAGCCCTACGTGGGAGGCAACTCACGAGCTTTTAATTTAATGTTTTACTTTTATTATTTTTGCTTGCATAAAATAAAGAATTGTATCGCTTGTCACGTCTCAGCTGCATTTAGGCGAAAAATCTCTAGATGACAATCTCGGAAATGAAATGGTGGCCACGGACATTCCTGCGAATGTCGCTGCTGGTGGTGACACCAATGATGAGTATGATAGGAGAGAGCATGTCTCTCCCGTTCATGACTCACCTCCTCCTTGTTCTTTGCATGGTCAGGTTCTACCTGCACACACCGCACCGTATTTTTCCAACAATTTTTGCAGGTACTTCCTTCGAAAACAAGCAGTATGATAAGCGGCTTCAGTAAAGTGAAGTTTCAGCAAATTCAGATAACTCGTAGTACAAGACGCCAAAGTAGAAGTGGCCAGCGAAGATAGGGATAACATGGGAAGAATCAGAGCGAATTTGGTCGTGGCATTCATACAGGTTCTATTCTTCCTTTACCACCTTTTATCAAAACATTAAGGACAATGTTTGGTTTAAGTGCGGGGGAGGAACATTTACCGCTTTCATTTTACCGCTTTCTAGTTAGATTTACTATTTTCTAGCATGATTTTAATTTTTTTTCTTCTATTTTAATGTTTCATGCGTCTGTGCATGTGCTGTCGAGACTTTATGCGTTATTTTATGTTGTCCATCGATTTCCCTATTCTCTCGAGCCATACCAAATATTTTGAAAATTTTTGAGTTAAAAATAGTGTTTCTTTTGAAAATCTTAGGTTACAGACGAAATTAAGGTTATATTGTGAGACTTGGGAAAATTCTGCAAGATCGGTATCGTTTTAACACCGTGAGCCTCTAAATTATGGAAATCGATTTGAGTACTTGTTATGCCATAGCCATAAGTTCTCACCCCTTTAGTAGTCCCTAAGTAGTTTATTTAGCAGTCAGCACCATCCTAAGCACTCACTAAGTAGGAAGCCGATGCAAATAAGTGTATGATCTCAGGCTTAAAAGGTAAATTAAGAAGAAAAAAATGAATGAGTGAAAAGGAATGCTCCTTCTAAGTTAGGTGATCCTCAACCGATCATTTAGCCCAACGGTGCAAACTTCTTTATTTTATTGATATTTAAGCCAATGTGCAAAAAGAAAAAAAAATGATGATAATGAGATCATAGTCACTAACAGGCTATCCTACCATGAGTGTGAAAGGATAACAGGCTTAATGTGATTGCGCCAGAATGAAAAGGGATAAAAGAAGGATGAGTGAGTTAGGTTTAGGTATAATGAAATGATTCAGATTGGTTTGTATAGGAGGGAGGTTGATGACCGCAAAAGCAAAATTATATTGTTACGATATCCTTAGTGTGTGAGCAAGTACCTATCGACACAAACTTAACCAAAGTAGAGTTGGTAGCCTAGGATGAGTATCCGTATACACTATTTCTCTCGCGAGTCATGGTTTGCTTGAGGACAAGCAAAGATTTAAGTGTGGGGGAGTTTGATAACTCAAAAATGTATCGTATTTTTTACTTGACTTACATGAATTTTAGTTGCGATTTCTTCTATTTTTATTTGATCTACACTTTGATTTACGTCTCGATTTTATATTTTCAGGTAGCTTGGGATTTAATTATAAAAGAATGAAAAGAAAGAGAAAAAAAGAGGAATTGAAGAAATGAAGAAAGAAAATGAGAAGGAAATAAAATGAGAAGAAAGAAAAGAAAAAAATATATATATAAAGGGGTGGCGCAAGCCACCAACATTTGGGGAGGTGGCAAGTGCCACCTCAGTGCACTACTATTCCTTCTCCGTTTCTTTCTCCACTGCCTCCTATATTTCATCCACTACTTTTTAGTTCAACCTAGTCTTCCGCTTCTCACGCAACATTTTCTCACGAAGCTACAACTGAGTATAAATATTAGAAGCCGGTTTCAAAACGGGGGACTGCTCTCTTGGCCAGAATTTTCTTTGTTTAGTTTTTTAGGCAGTTTTCTTCCACCATGTAAAAGTAATAGTTCTCCACATCGAGGGACTATTACCAATATAGTTTTAGTTTTAGGATTTATTTTTGTCAGTCGATTTCTGTACTTTGACTCGGAGCTTTTAGGCATATTACAATTCAGCATCTATTTAATTCCAGGTTCCCTTTATCGTTTATTTTACTGTTATTACTTTCATATTTTATTTGCTAGATCATGTTTAGTATTAAGTTTATTTATCGTAACTACGTGTTTGTTTTTCTATCTATGTCTTTCTAAATATTCTTGAGTCGGGCGCATGAGGACCATCGTTACCGACGGGACTCGGTAGAAAATAATAGGTGCGAACTTATGATTAAAATTCTGTTTTGGTTTTAATTTCCAAGTCTAATTTAAATAGCTTTGTCACGAGAGTGAGAGGTTATTTAACACAATTTTGTCACGAGAGTGAGAAATTAATTAAGGTTAGAGTCGGCACTGCGAAAGCGTGGGGGTCGAACCGGACAGTGGAAATTAGGCAACATATCTAAATTCAGCGAGAGCGCTTTAGATACGTTTAGGATATTATTGGCTTTCAAAATATATTTCCAAGTTACCGGGCGAGCGAGAGCAAAATCTTGAGATTAGGGAACATGACTTTAGTTAATACCGCGAGAGCGTGAGGCGGAGTTTTTAAGTCGGTATATTCTACGGAACTAAGTTATAGTTGTAATTAGTACCCGAATTCTACAAAGTCCTTTAGGAACGCGGAATCCATATTCCGGCCTCTCTTTATTATCATATTTTCTTAGTTTTATTTAAGCGCTAGTCTTAGTTTCCCTTTTATCGAATATCATTAGCCTTAGCTTTACATCGCAGCAACAGATAACGGTAGGTTGACATTGGTCTGTGGGTTCGACAATCTTTTATATTACTTCGATAAATCTGTGCACATGCGGACGCATCAATGCCTTGGGATTTATAAAAGTCATGCATCAAAAACTCAGGCCTGTTATCAGTACATAAACATTTTAACTTAGAATAAAGTTGAGTTGATATGAATGAAATCAAGTTAAGTAAGTGTTATCTAATTTCACTTTTATTGTTCAAAAAGATGACCCAAGTAAATCGGGTGCAGTCATCAACCGAAGTAAGAAAGTATTAATGATTACTAATTTATGGGTTGAGTAAGGACCCTAAATGTCAGCATATAAAATTTCAAAAGGATGCAGAGAATTAGTGATACTAGTGTAACGCCTCAAATTTCGTAGAATATTTATTTAGGGTTAATAGTCATTTTGCCCCCTACCATATAGGAGATTTTCGAAAAATCCCCCTGTAAAAAAAAAACTTGCAAAAAAAACCCTAACATTTGAAGATTCTCTCAATTTTGACCTTCATCACATCCAGTCACCAAAAAAGCTGATGTGGCAAGGGTCAAAATAAAAACGCTGCCAAAATGGTAGTGGTCAAAATAAAAACGCTGCCAAAATGGCAAGGGTCAAAATAAAAACGTTGCCAAAATGGCAGGGGTCAAAATGGCAGGTTTTTGGTGACTGGATGTGATGAAGGTCAAAATTGAGAGAATCTTCAAATGTTAGGGTTTTTTCTGCAAGTTTTTTTTACAGGGGGATTTTTCGAAAATCGCCTATATGGCAGGGGGCAAAATGACTACTAACCCTTTATTTAATTTATTTAAATATTATATTCGTGGATTTCTGTGAATTTTGGTGTTTCGTGTCGATGTCGGTGATTTTGTCAAGTTTTGGTTATTTTAATTAAATAATAGTATATAGTATGAATATATATTTGTATTTGCATTTATTTTAAATAATATTAGAGGAATTAAGGGTAAAGTGGACATTTGAGGAGAATTAGTGAGGGTATAATGGGAAGAGCACATTTAGGGGTATTTTAGGAGAGAATAGTGAAAGGAACTCATTATTCGTATTATTTTTGAGGAAGAGGCAAAGGTGCTTTGAAGAACTAGTGAGAAGGAGGCTAGGGCATAGAAGAATTTCGGCGAAACTTCAAGAGAGATCGAAGGAGACAATGCTCTAAAGTATGGGGAGTATTACCTTTCAATATTCATGATATAGAGTTTAGGTGTTTGTGGGGACTTGGGGTTTTACGGAAAACCTAGTATTAAGAGGTTAGGGGTGATGGAGTAGTGATGATTTGGGGTATTGTGATTGTTGTGTTCATGGAAAATATCTGTTTTATATTATATTAATGTTGTGAATGTTGCTGTAAATTGCTGCTATATGTTGACGTGTTATTGATGATTATTAGGTGTTTATGTGATGATAAAATGACGATGTGAAGTACCATGAGTATATTGTTGATTTTACTTGACTAACTTGATGCATGTGTTGATGAATTGACGATGATGATTCGTGATGTTTGTGACGAATACATGATGATATAATTAACATGAGGTTTTGATGAATGCTGATGTGTATGATGGCTTTTGTTGATGAATGAAGGTGCGCATAACGATGTTTATTTGACGATAGTAATTTTGACGTGTTGCATCATGCATTCATATGCATACTATGTGACGACGCTTCATTCCCATTGTCCGGATATGAGGTAATTATGACGTGCTCCGGTTCCAATTGCAGAATAGATCCTATTGACGGGGATCTTTGGAGGGTTGATGGCCTAGTGTCCATTATTATGACGATTTGGTACCACATGCATGTTTATGATGATGCATTTCATTCTTAGTGGCATTGCATGATTGCATATGAGTGATATTGGTGATGTGATGTTTTATATGATGTTTTGAGTGAGTCACTGAAGTAATTGATAAAAACAACTGTTTCCATGTTAATGTCTTTTCTTTATATGATTTATATTGAATTGTGATTACTCACCCTGCCTGTTTGAATGTTGCCTCCACGTGGGTAACGTGCAGGTGATTAGGCCTAGTCGTGGATGCTTTCGAGGACTTGAAGTTATTTGCTTTTGGTCGATTTAGAGGGTCTTGTTCTGATAGTGTAACATCGGGTTGGGGTCCTTTGAGTCGAACTATGTTGTTTCCTTATATTGTTGTTATTAGATGATGTGGATTTTATTTTTTGATTATTACGACGTTTGTTGAAAACCTTTTAATTGAGAATTTTGAGTTCCGCTGCCATATGAAGGCTTTTTGTGAAACTTTGAGGAAACCCCTTTTGTTTACAGGGTAATTGTGTTATTTTGATTTAATGAGAAATGTGCACCCTTCGAGGGAATTTTTATGCTTTACTCTGATATTTGAGTTGTTTCTGCTGCAACATTATTTGGGGGCAGAAAAGGGTGTTACATTAGTGGTATCAGAGCAGGTCGGTCAGTCCGGCTAGGTTTTTACGTGATGTTTGTCCCTGTGAGTCGACGAGTGTGTGTACACTGTCGATGTTTTAGTTCTTTTAACCTTGTTGGTGGTGTGCAGGATGGCTGGAAGAAATGACTGTGCAATTGTTGATGCTTTGGAATCGGTTGCTAATGTGGTGGCGTAGCTGAATCCAAATGGTGGAGCTCCTGACGAGTTTCATGCTTTGGGGAAGTTTCAAAGGAACAATCCACCAACTTTTGTGGGTACGCATGATCCAGCAAGTGCACACAAGTGGCTGAAGGCGATTGAAAAGATTTATCGAGTGATGGGGTGTTCTGATGAACATCAGGTTCTTTTTGGAACGCATATGCTGGAAGAAGAGGCTGAGGACTGGTGGGATAACACCCGTCAGAGACTCACGGATGTTGGCACCGTGATAACTTGGGCTGTGTTTAAGCAAGAGTTTCTAGGAAAGTATTTCCTAGAGGATGCTCGTGGCAAGAGAGAAGTGGAATTCCTTGAGCTGAAGCAAGGAGATATGATTGTGGCAGAGTATGCCGCGAAGTTTGAGAAGTTGGTGATGTTTTGTCCGCACTACAATCGTGCTGATGCTGAGATGTCCAAATGTCTCAAGTTCGAGAATGGGGTGAGACCAGAGATTAAGCAGGGTATCGGGTATCAGTAGATCCGCAGGTATGTTGAGTTGGTTGACAAGAGCAGAATCTACGATGAGGATAGTCGAGCTCGATCTGCTCACTACAAGCAGCTGAGTGAGAAGAAAGGGTAGTATAGGGGTAAGCCTTATATAACTTCAGCTGACAAAGAGAACCAGAAGGCTTCAGATAGGAAGAAGACAAGTGAGGGAGCAGCTCCCGCTTCTGGAAAGTGCCATAAGTGTGGTGGGCAAGGTCACAGTGCTAATGCGTGCACCAATAATGTGGTGAGGTGCTATCGATGTGGTAAGAAGGGGTATAGAGCTACTGACTGCAAAGATGAAGGTCCGACCTGTTTCAATTGTGGTGAGAAAGGTCATATCAGTACTCAATGTTAGAAGCCGAAGAAGACTGCTACTGCTGCCCAGACCAGTGGCCGTGTGTTTGGTTTGAGTGGTGCAGAAGTTCCAGAGAAGGACAACCTGATTTGAGGTACTTGTTTTATTAATAATATCGAGTTGGTTGCTATTATTGATACTGGTGCTACTCATTCTTTTATCTCGCTTGAATGTACTAATAGATTGGGTTTGAAGTTATCTGATATGAATGGGAATATGGTAATAGAAACTCCAGCTAATGGTTCTGTTACTACTACCCTTGTGTGTTTGAGATGTCCTGTGATGATTTTTTAGACGAGTTTTGTGATGGATTTGGTGTGCTTACCTTTGCACCATATCGATGTGATTTTGGAATGAACTGGTTGGAGTTCGACCGTGTTCATATCAATTGTTATACCAAAGCTGTAGAGTTTCCTGAGATTGATGATAGTGGGGAGTTGATGTTCTTATCTGCCAAGCAAGTAGACGAACTTGTGGAGGATGGAGCTTTAGTGTTTGCAGTGTTTGCATCGTTGTAAATTGACCGTGAAGCTGCAAGTGTGGAGTTGCCGGTTGTCTGTGAATTTCTAGATGTGTTTCCAGATGACATCAGTGATTTTCCTCTAGAACATGAAGTGGAGTTTGCAGTGGACTTAATACCAGGTACGGGTCCAATGTCGATAGCTCCTTATTGGATGTCAGCTTCTGAGCTAAGTGAATTGAAGAAACAGTTGGAAGATTTGCTTGAGAAGAGGTTTGTTCGACCAAGTGTTTCTCCGTGGGGTACTCCGGTGTTGCTAGTGAAGAAGAAATATGGTAGTATGAAGTTGTGTGTTGATTATCGGCAGTTGAATAAGGTGACTATCAAGAATAAGTATCCACTTCTGAGAATCGACGATTTGATGGATCAGTTTGTAGGTGCTTGCGTGTTTAGCAAGATCGATTTGAGGTCGGGTTATCATCAGATCCGAGTTAAGCCTGATGATATTCCGAAGACGGCTTTTAGGACGAGGTATGGACACTATGAATACACTGTGATGTCGTTTGGTGTATCCAATGCACCTGGTGTGTTCATGGAGTACATGAATAGGATTTTCCATGAGTATTTGGATAAGTTTGTAGTGGTGTTTATCGATGATATCTTGATATATTCTAGATCCGAAGAAGAACATGCCAAGCATTTGAGGACTGTGTTGTAAGTGTTGAAGGAGAAGAAGTTGTATGCAAAGCTGTCGAAGTGTGACTTCTGGTTGAAGGAAGTGAGTTTCCTTGGCCATATAATTTCAAGTGACGGGATTGTTGTTGATCCTTCTAAGATTGATGATGTGTTACAGTGGGAGACTCTGAAGTCTGCTACTGAGATACGGAGTTTTCTGGGATTGGCATGTTATTATCGCAAGTTTATTGAAGGCTTTTCTAAGTGTGCATTACCTTTGACTCAGTTGACTCGAAAGGGTCAAACTTTTGTGTAGGATGTAGCTTGTGAAGAGAGTTTTGTGGAATTGAAGAAGAGATTGACGACTGCTCCAATGTTGATTTTTCCTAATCCGAGTGAATCTTTTGTAGTGTATTGTGACGCGTCGAAGATGGGTCTTGGTGGAGTATTGATGCAGAATGGACAAGTTGTTGCCTATGCTTCGAGACAATTGCGAGTTCATGAGAGGAATTATCCTACACATGACTTGGAATTATCCGCGGTGGTGTTTGTGTTGAAGATTTAGAGACATTATCTGTTTGGCTTTAAATTTGAAGTGTTCAGTGATAATAAAAGTCTAAAGTACTTATTTAATCAGAAGGAATTGAATATAAGGCAGAGGAGGTGGTTAGAGCTGTTAAAGGATTTCGATTTTGATTTGAGTTATCATCAGGGAAAAGCAAATATAGTGGCCGATGCATTGAGCAGAAAGTCATTGCATATGTCGATGCTTATGGTGAAGGAATGGGAATTAATTGAGCAATTCAGAGATTTGAGTTTGGTATGTGAAGAGACCTCTGACAGTGTGAAGTTGGGAATGTTGAAGTTGACTAGTGGTATCCTGGAAGAAATTAGAGTGGGACAACAATCTGACTTGAAGTTAGTTGACCAGTTGACTTTGATCAACCAAGGTAACGCGGGAGATTTCCGAATTGACGGGAATGGTGTAATGATGTTCAGAGATAGGGTGTGTGTTCCAGATGTTCTAGATATTAAGAAGATCATTCTTGAAGAAGGACATCGAAGTAGGTTGAGTATTCATCCCGGTGCTACGAAGATGTACCAAGATTTGAAGAAGTTGTTTTGGTGGCCGGGTATGAAGAAGGATGTTGCAGAGTTTGTTTATGCGTGTTTGACTTGTCAGAAGCCAAAAGTTGAGCATCAGAAGCCTTTAGGTATGATGCAGCCGTTGAGGATTCCAGAATCGAAACGGGATAGTATTTCCATGGATTTTGTGGTGGGACTGTGTCATACCCCAAATTTTGACCACTAAGATTTCCCATCATTGTGCAAATCATCATCACAATATGGATGAACCATCATGCCTCATCAAATGCCTCAAGGGTTGTTGAGCATTCACTACAATCAAAATTAGGGTTTTAAGCCCTCTCAAAGCCTTAGACAAAGGATCAATCAAGGAATGACATGATCTTCAACTTGTCTAACCTCTCAAATATCCACAATGGATCAAGAGGACTCCCACTTCAAGGATTAAGCACAAGGCTGCTCCCTTCTAAGTGGATCAAGTCTCAAGATCGACAGTGTCACCAAATTAGGGTTTTGGTCGACCAGGGCCTCCAGATGAAAATTTTCATATGGGCACAAGCCAAGGATCCAAAACACAACCTAATATACTCCATAGGACCTCATAGACCCAACCATCAAGTCAATTTTGCCTCAGGGGATGCATTCACTAAAAAAATCAGGAATTAGGGTTTCTTGACCTAATTCACCCCTAAGTTGACTTTTGGGACAAATCATGAACCAAGCCCTCAAGACATGATTTGAGGGTCTTTAATATACTATATTGATCCATTTGGAACAATGGATTAATCCAAGAAGCTTGAGCAACAAGTCTCAATTTCATCTGCACCACAATTAGGGTTTCGTGGGAAAAGTCAACTGTAACTTTGACTTTTGACCAGGACATACTCCCAAACCCTAAGACATGATTCAATATACCCTATGACACCCATGGAATATGTCCATCAAGTTTGATTTAGGTCAAGGACATGATTTCATGAAGAATTGCATAGTTTGGAATTCATCTGATAAAAAGTCAACTGTGCACAAAAGTCAACTTTGACTTTTTGAGATTTTTCACCAAAATGGATTTTTAACCCTAAAATGATGTTAATGTATGATTTGAATCATCATTCATCAAGAAAAATCAAGAAAAGTTGGATAACTTGTAAAAGGGCTAGCCATAAAACTTAGAAAAATTTCTAAGTTATGGAAAAACTACCACTAATGTGCCAACTTTGGAGGA
The DNA here is from genome assembly GCA_022829125.1 of Lathyrus tuberosus. Classification (NCBI taxonomy): domain Eukaryota; kingdom Viridiplantae; phylum Streptophyta; class Magnoliopsida; order Fabales; family Fabaceae; genus Lathyrus; species Lathyrus tuberosus. The sequence goes on along the minus strand of JALAZF010000091.1, from coordinate 3,751,994 downwards.
CCATAACTCCTAAACCACAAGGCCATTGTTCCCCATTCAAAGCTTGATTTGAAGATCACATTGCCCTCTACAAAAGCTTCATACTAAGTTATTTCCAAATTTCTCATGGATTTTGAGTTATGGAGTGATCAAAATCAAGAAAAGTCACTTTGTTCCAACACTTAGTGAAAATTTCACTAAGTCAGATTTTGCCTTACTTTTTGCCAAATGTAGGGGGATCTTTTACTTAGATTCAAAAGAGATCAAAACTAAACATGTTCAAACAGTTGTTGTATCATGTAAGGGCTTTCCAAAATGGCCAAGAACATTACCAAATTCAACTTGAGCCATGAGATATGACATTGGCAAGTTGCCTTGCTGAAATCTACCAAGGCAAGGCAGATTTTGTACTTTTGGTCGATTTTCCAAAATCATCCAAAACCAAATGCTCCTATCCACTTGGACACCTCAGAGGATTGAATCTAAAGGGGACAATCACTGAGCCAAGCCTCCAAAGTCTTTGGAACAAGAAATAGCATGTTGAACCTAGAATTGCCAAAATAGGGACAAGACTCCAATTTTGGAATGGAGCATTCAATGGAAGCATCAAGGTGGCATGGACTGAGCCATTCTCAACTGAATTCAGTCAAGACTTATCCAAGACGAAGGGAACCACAGCTTTGTGCCCTAACCTCTAGTCAATGGCTAGAGGAAACTTGGATTTCCATTGGACAACATTGGCCAAACCTCTGCTGCAGTTGCCATTCACTGTGGATCCCAAAACAAACTTGCTCTACTATAAATAGAACTCAATTGTGATCAGTTTGAGTACACCAAAGCCATCTAACAGATGCTTTCCTCAAAATCTCTTCTTTCACTCCAATTTTGCCTTCTAAGGCAAGTCACTATCGGGTTTTGAGTTTGAGAGCTTTTCCAATCAAACCAATCACACACACACACCTCATATACATCATATAGAAGTGATCCAAGCACTCACATAACATCTGGAACACAGATTTCACAAAATCACCAGCCAGTTGCTCAAGTTCTTGACAGATTTGCAGTTGAGGTGCCATCTTCAACTCCAAACCATTTCAATCCATTCCAAGCATTCATACACACTCCATGGCACCTAGGGAAGCTATCCAGATCATTGGAACCTAGCTGTAACACCTCCAACACAAATCACGATCACCAGCTGCAAGTGGTAAGCACGAGCTCTTCTAACTCTATGATCCATGCAGTTTTTGCTGCACAGTAATTTGGCCATATGTTCATAATCATGCGTGGAATGTTTCCCCTCAATTAATTACATTGTTTGAATCGTGTATCAAAAATCCTAGCCTTCATGCAAAAATTAGGGTTCTTGAGGATTTTTCATGATTTCTTGTTGTATGTTTAATTTAAATGAAATTAAATACCATAGACATGATCGTGAGGTTGAAACGAGTTGATTGGTATGTGGATTACATGATATGATCAAGTATTCAGTGAGATTGGATATAAAATGCAAATCTGGGCAAGGCAGAACACGCGCGTGTTCTTGGTCCATGTTCTTGGTGCCATTTTCATAAATTCAAATATTTGAATTTTGTGATTTTGTTTAATTGATTCAAAAATTAATTTCTCTCTGAGTTTTAATGATTTTGAGTTGATTCTTTTTTTAATAATTCACAAAAATGTTAAAATATTTTATTTTTAAAAAAAATCCCAAAAATATTATTTATTTTATATAATCGATATTTTTGCAAAGAATTAATGTTTTAATTGTTTTTAACATTTAAAATATTCTTTCCACCTTGATTTTGCAACTTTTAATGCTTTCTAATTATTTTGTAGGTCAATACTTAATTTTTAAAGCATTAATCCAAGATCACAATTTGTTTCCCATGTGTTAAACAATTTTGATCATTTTAATTGAATTTTTATTCAATTAAACACACTTTGAAAACAAATTAGGGTTTTTGGATTAATTCAACCCTCATAAATTATTTTCAAAACTTTGTGGACCTCTATTAGAGTGTAAGACCCAACCCCCTTGTACAGAAAACTTTTTGGGCTTCATTCATTGTATAAGTCCCTCTGTACATTTTCAAATAAACGGCGCGATCGTTGCCTTTTCAAAAAATCAACTGGGCCTCTCCTTGAGCTATAAGACCCATTCAAAACTTTTTGGGCCTCTATTAGAGTGTAAGACCCAACCCCCTTTTAACCAAAACCATTTTGGGCCTCACTTATTGTATAAGTCCCTCTGCGTTAAAAGAAAACCTCGGCGCGATCGCCATTTTAAACGGAAAAATCATCTGGGCCTACCCTCGTGTTATAAGCCCCACTCTTTTTCTTTAAAACCTTTTGGGCCTCTATTAGAGTGTAAGACCCAACCCACTTGTACAGAAATAATTTTGGGCCTCCGTCACTTGTATAAGTCCCTCTGGACAAATTTAACAGTGCGCTCACTGATAAAACCCTGGGCCTCTCCTTGAGCTGTAAGCCCCAAATCTTTCTTTTTCAAAGCACTTTCTCCTTTTATTTTGAATATACTATTATTTTCAATCTTTCTTTGTTGAACAACTAACCAAACAACATGGAAGTTCTACAACCGAGTAAGTGGTTATTGCTTTCATTTACCGCTTTCATATACATATAACTGTATTGTGGGGTTGTTTCACTGTAAGTCTTCTTTCATAAACTCATATAACTATGTAATAATAGTATAGATATTAGAGTTTCCCCGACAACTACGTCTAGAACTAGGTGACGCCGTTTCGTTTATTCGTAGAAATAGACAACTAGATCCCCAATAGGATCACCAGATACAGTCTTCTCTTCGGTTGTCCTCATTAGGAATTGTCAAGAAACTCTACTCCCAAAGATGAATGTATTCTCCGTGAATGGCATCTTTGAGTTTCTTCCAAATTCTCGAACTTTCCTGACTTTGATCTATTCTCGGTGAATAGCATTGCCTTGAATTTCTCGGGGTTTGGGGACCCACGGGCTTCTTAAAAGCATAGGCCTCCTCTTGGGCATCGTACAAGGACCCACAGGCTTCCTAAAAGCAACCCCGCCTCCTCTTGGGCTTAGTACAAGGACCCGCCGGCTTCTTAGAAGTATTCACAGCCTCCTCTTAGGCTTCATATAATGATATCTTCCTCCGGGAATGATAGCCTCCTCTTGGGCTTAATACAAGGACCTGTCGGCTTCTTAAAAGTTTCTAGCCTCCTCTTGGGCTTCGTACAAATTGTCCCGACGACCTCCTAGAGGTATACGAACAGAACTTAGTCATCTTCATAGAATAGTCCTTTCAAAGAGTCTACTACTGTTTCTTAAAGCATAGTACAAAAGATGAAACTCTAGACTTGGACAGTCTAACTTACTTGAGTCTCAAAGACATTCTCAAGCGACCCCTTCGTTAAATAGGAAGGAAACCCGTAGACTCGGACAGTCTCAATACCTTTTGGATTTCCCGATTCCTCAAAGAAAAGGAAATATCCCTGATCCTCGAATCAAAATCCCTGAGTACAGTGTTGCTCATATAAGAACTGATTTTCTCTTTAAAATCAGTATACTGGACCTGTCACTTAACTAAAATAGTTACAATAGCCTCCTCTTGGACTTTGTACAATGATTCTCCCCAGCGGAGTCAAGCAACGTTTAGCCTCTCGCTCGGGCTTTGTACGAGACACATAAGAGACTCCCTCGTTGAGTCAATTACTCCCTTTTGCCTCCATCTCGGGCTTTATACAAGATACAAAAAGGTTCTTATTGAGCCAAACAAATTTTAGCCTTCATCTCGGGCTTCGTACGAGATACAAAAACTCTCTTGTTGAGTCAAATAGCCTCCATCTCGGGCTTTATACGAGATACCAAAAGATTCCCTCGTTGAGTCAAAACCTTTTTAGCTTCTCTCTCGGGCTTTGTACGAGACGCATAATAGCCTCCTCTTAGGCTTTGTATAAGAAAACCACTGGTTGATCCAATCAACCTTTTAGCATCAAAGTTGTGCCTCGTTCACAGCATACAAACATCAACTCCTTCCCCTTCATCTAATCGCTGTAAGCGGCAAGCCTCTGGATCATCTACATCCATGCCACTGTCCCTCTTTTAGCATGAGAAATTCCTAAGGAAAGATAGCATTGCTCTACACTGAGTTAAAGTCTTCTCCTTCAGGTTAAAAATCCCCTATGAAGGAAATTATGGCATTTCCAGATTCACATATCCCGGTTAAAGTAATTCTCCTTTATAACCAGTCACCCAACAGTTGTGACAAACAAACCCTTCTTTAGAGATGACAAATTCTCTGTAAAGTCAGACCCTTCAGCTTCATATCTTGGGCTTTAAACAAGATACAAATTACCTTTTAGCTTCACATCTTGGGCTTTGAACAAGATAAAAACCACCTTTCGCTTCACGTCTTGGGCTTTGAACAAGACACCAAAACAACCATTTCCTCCCATAGAATAGGAGGAACTACGAACGCTCTGATTTCCCTGTTTCGGTAAACGGGAATACGTAGGCATAAGATTGAAAGAAAAATCTTAGCGAGTGCAATCAACAAAAAACCTAAATCCCATACTCTCACATATCTATCGAAAAGCATCAGTCCTAACATCTTAATCCTTGTTCCCTGCCAGAAACATTCTGTCAAAATAAAAAGAAAGAAACCAGTATTGGCAAAAATACAAATAACCAGTACAAAGGCCCCCCCACATTGATAGCATCCGTAACCTAACAGACCGCTGTTTAAACTCAGTATGAAAAGCAGGGTTAATTGGAGACATCTATTTCCCTTCCTTCATCAACTTTAATAGGATAAAAAATGAATCGACCTGTAGTAAGCTCAAACCGCAGAGAGTGATCGCGCTTAAGAACCGCGTCCAAAATCGCTCGCTACAGAAAAGTGGCGCCCACCGTGGGGCCTGTTTGTTTCTTTTCTCTTCACTTGTGTGAATACCACAGGATGGTACCTATAACGCCCCAGTTTTGGTCCGATTTATTTAATCGAGTCGATTTAATTATTTTCGTTTTATATTATTTTATTATTGACTTTTCTTTGATAATATGTTAATTTTCATCGATGTTTATGTCTTATCGCATTTTGAGAGCGTTTGGGAGATATTTGAGCTGAGGGGTATTTTGGTCAATTGGGTAGTAGATATTTTATAAATAGAAAGTGGAGAGAGAAAGATAGTAGAAGAAGAGAAAGGAAAACGTGAGAGAAGAGAAGAGAAGAAGAAAACTTGGATTCATCATCTTCTTCAAACTCCTCTTCGATTAATCGGGTAAGGGTGAGAAGTTTTGATTATATTTTGATTGTATATGTATATGTATGTGTTGTTTGTGTTTGTTTGGTTGGAATATATACTTTTCCTTATTGGTTGGATTGAAGAACAAATGTGTAGAATCGATGTTTTAACGGTTAGAATTGGAATAGATTGTGTAGAATAGCCGAGTAATGTTTGGGTTTAATCAGGAATACTCGTTGGTATGATTTAGGGAGTTTTGGATTGAGTTATATGATTTTATGGGAGTTAGGGCAATAATGATGAAATGGTGAGAAATCGATGTTTTCACGGTTGGAATGGGGAATAAATTGCGTAGTATAGTCGGGTGATGAGACATGAGAAACATTGGAAGTCGGTACCGCATGGCATTTGCATAGAGTCGTTGTGTCAGTCTCTGTGCATTTGCATAAATCATTGATGCATTATGTGTGGAAAATCATGATTGGATTGATTATGTGTGGTAAATTGTGCATCGAATTGTTATGTGTTGAGATTGTGATGGTATTGGTAATTTGATGTGCATATGTGATAAATGCATTGGTTGTGGATAATATGTTTATACGTAGGCATGTGTTATGTGACGTGTGATGTGTTTCTAAATGTTATGACTTGGTATGCCTTGTGTGCAAATATGTGAGTATATTGGATAATTGATATATGCTATATTTTGAGATATGTTTTGTATTTGTGGCATGCTATATGTGTTAGTATGTGATGGTATAGGTGAGATGATTTATACATATGTGTGAATGTGGATTTGCATATTATTATGCAATCTTGATTTAGTTGTTATTTCTCACCCTTCTGCTGTTTTATAATGCTCTATGAGTCATTGCAGATTAGAGTTACTGGAGGTCTTTTGTGGAGATTAGCCCTCCGTTCTGTTGTCGGTCTTGGTGTCTGCTCTGATACGTAGCGGGAGTCGGGGAAACGATTATATATATATGTATACATTTGTTGAATGTATTTTGTAGTACGTTTGTGTATATAGTTGATGTATTAAAAATGATTTATTTTGTAAAACAAGTCGGTTATGGATCTTTCCGCTTTATTCCATAATTGACATTTCCCTTTATATGGAAAAAGTTTCCCCTTTGAGGGTATTATATTTTATGCTATGTATCAAATTTATGAGCAGGGAATGTATTTTCTTTTTTCAAATGTGGCATCCTTATTTCTGTCGGAAAAATAAATTTTTAGTTACTCTGATTTATTTATGTATTATTTATTCGCGATGGGAATTGGGGTGTTACATTAGTGGTATCAGAGCAGGTCGGTCCGTCCGGCCAAGTTGTTGAGTCAGTTGGTGTGACAGTTGAATACTGTCGATGTTGTTTATTCTTTAGTACGTGATATGTGTGTGGAAGCACTGTCAGTACTTTCTGATTTTCTAATCCTTTGTTTTCAGGATTGAGAATGAGATAAGTGGGGGAGAAGCTTGTACTTCTCCAAGTTGATTCAGGTGTGGAGCGTTGGCTCAGTGTGTTGTAGATTGCAAGATTGTAAGTGCTCTTTGGACAGTGTGGTTCCCGGTTCAGGAGGGAATGCGGAGGTAAGGTTTATGTCAACTAAGGATTTGTGCCTTAGGTAGTTTTGTGCACAGGATACAAGAAATGCTATTATAGTTTGGTGAAGACGGTTTATGCCCCATCATGATTGTCGACTGTCTATTGACAAATTGAGGAACTGATCACCCTTAATCTCTTGTTGATAGCAGACGGGAATTATGTTGGATGGAATATGCGTGTCTTTTCGGCTTTGATAGTGGGTGCAATGAATTGTTTGGAATTGAGAAAATGATTATGGATTGCTTCAATGAGTTGATGAAGACTCTTATACTGGAAGATGAGACGGATTAGAGGTTCTTGGTATGTTGGTCAAGTTGGGAAGTCATTGGGAGAGAATGATTGGGCATCGTTAATGGTTGTTCTTAGAGAGAAGAGTGTGAACTCAAATTGGACGAAGGTGAAAATTTGAGGTTTGGATCTGCTAAGTAAGTAGAAGAACTTTTAGGAAGTGAAACTCAGATTGAAAGGGAGGTTGGAAGATTTACTGGAAAAAGGGATTTGTGAGGCCAAGTGTGTCGTCTTGGAGAGCTCCAGTATGGTTAGTAACAAAAAGGAGGGATGATTGAATGGAATAACAAGCATGATGTGTATAATGGCATTAAGACTATGGAAAGCGAAACTTAGAGTTCTGGGGAGGTTTGAAGTCTTTGGAATTTTAGAGCATTAATGGAAATTTTGAGAAAACCTTAAGTGTGGATGTAATGTTTGAGAGTTCTTTTGGGATGGTTGTTGCTACACGTGGGGATTTATGGAATTTGGACGGTTAAGAGAAGGACTTGTGTATGGATTACTAACAGTGGAGTAAGGTAACGATTGAGAATAAGTGTCCACTTTCATGGTTAGATAACTGGAATGGTTTGGTTGAGTTGGAGTGAAATTACAATTGTTTGGCACGTTTGATAAGGATAGTGAATTGGGTGAGTTGAGGCTTTGATCGATTTAAGGTGACTGGTTATGGTTGTTAGCATCGAGATAGGCTGTTATTTACTCGATTAAGCTTGTATGTAAGTCTGGATGAGTTTGGATAAGGATTGGTTTAGTTGGGCATTGCAATGCTCAGTGATGTTATTTGGTGTTAGTAATGCGTCTGTAATGTTTGTGGAGTAGAGGAATCGTATCTTCCATATTTATTTGGATAAGTTCGTAAGGGCTTTGATTGAGGATATTCGGATCTGTTATAAACTCAGAGGAAGAACAGGTAGAGTGTTTGATATTTGAATTACAAGTGTTGAAAAGAGACGAAGTTTTATGCTAAGTTATTCAAGTGAGAATCTTGGTTGGAAAGTTTAGTTTCTTGGATACGTTATTTCAGATGAGGGTGTGATTATGGATCCATCGAAAGTAGATGCAGTTCTACATTGAGAGGCTCCGAAGTTGATTAGGGAGATTAGAAACTTTTGAGCTCAGTTGGTTGTTACTGCAGGCTATGGAAGACTTTGCTAAGTTTGTACTTCTGGTATCTCAGTTGACTTGCAAGAGGGTAAAGTCATTTCTTATGCTTTACGACAATTGAGGATTTATAAAAGGATCGATACTATTTTGGGTTTGGATTGGTCGCGGTTGTATTGTGTTGGAATAATTGGAGGTATTATTTTTATGGTTCTCGGCACGAAGTGTTTGGTAATCGCAAGAGTTTAAAGTACTTGGTTGGTTTGAAGGAATAGAATATGAGACAATGAGGATGGTTAGAATTTTTGATGAGTTATGAATTTGGTTTGGATTATCCTTTGGGAAAAGCCGAGGTTGTGCTGGATAAGTTAAGTCGAAAGTTTTTATACAAGTCAGTTTTGATGGTCTGAGAATTAGAATTATTTGAGCAGTTCAGAGACTTGTGTCTGGTGTGTGAGATAACACAGAAGAGTGTGAGGTTGGGAATATTAACAGTGAACAGTGATTTTTGGTGAATATGAGAAAGAGTTAGACTTTGGACGTGGAATTGGTAGTTTTGATGGTTACAAGTACTCAGAGTACGCAGCGAAAGTGTGATGTGGCACAATTCGTATATAAGTGTGTGACTTGTAAGAGTTCGGAGGGTGAACATTGGAAATATGTAGGAGTGAGGAGACCATTGGGAGTTTCAAAATGGAAGTGATAAGTGGAGGGTTTCAATATTAATTAGGTACTAATATGTAGTTGGGTGTTTTGGTCGTATGTTCGATTGGTGAAGGGTAACATTGTTGTAATATGGTTGTGTGACAAGGATGTGGGTATCGTGGTTATGTAGAGGTTGTTGAATCGATGTTGTGTCGTGGAACTTGTGTTCTTGGTTGTGTTGTTGCCTCGTTTCCATAGTGTTGGTTCGAGTGCGAGTAGCTAATTCCAGTGTGTGTTCGTAGCTTGGGTTTTCCTTGAGTCGTGAGTTGGTCGTCAAGTGCATTGTATGGGCTTTGCATCTTGTCTTTGTAGTTGTCGTCGTTGTCGTGTCGTTGTTGTAGCTGTTGTTAGCAAGGTGGGTTGTCTATTTGTGTTATTCGTGGTGTGCCTAGTGTCGGCGTGTTAGTTGGTTAGTCGGATGCGAGAGTCGTATCCAGAGTCATTCGTCCCAGTTAGATTTTCGAGGACGAAAATTTCTAAGTGGGGGAGAGTTGTAACGCCCCAGTTTTGTCCGATTTATTTAATCGAGTCGATTTAATTATTTTTGTTTTATATTATTTTATTATTGACTTTTGTTTGACAATATGTTAATTTTCATCGATGTTTATGTTTTATCGCATTTTGAGAGCGTTTGGGAGATATTTGAGCTGAGGGGTATTTTGGTCAATTGGGTAGTAGATATTTTATAAATAGAAAGTGGAGAGAGAAAGATAGTAGAAGAAGAGAAAGGAAAACGTGAGAGAAGAGAAGAGAAGAAGAAAACTTGGATTCATCATCTTCTTTAAACTCCTCTTCGATTAATCGGGTAAGGGTGAGAAGTTTCGATTATATTTTGATTGTATATGTATATGTATGTGTTATTTGTGTTTGTTTGGTTGGAATATATACTTTTCCTTATTGGTTGGATTGAAGAACAAATGTGTAGAATCGATGTTTTAACAGTTAGAATTTGGAATAGATTGTGTAGAATAGCCTAGTAATGTTTGGGTTTAATCGGGAATACTCGTTGGTATGATTTAGGGAGTTTTGGATTGAGTTATATGATTTTATGGGAGTTAGGGCAATAATGATGAAATGGTGAGAAATCGATGTTTTCACGGTTCGAATGGGGAATAAATTGCGTAGTATAGTCGGGTGATGAGACATGAGAAACATTGGAAGTCGGTACCGCATGGCATTTGCATAGAGTCGTTGTGTCGGTCTCTGTGCATTTGCATAAATCATTGATGCATTATGTGTGGAAAATCATGATTGGATTGATTATGTGTGGTAAATTATGCATCGAATTGTTATGTGTTGAGATTGTGATGGTATTGGTAATTTGATGTGCATATGTGATAAATGCATTGGTTGTGGATAATATGTTTATACGTAGGCATGTGCTATGTGACATGTGATGTGTTTCTAAATGTTATGACTTGGTATGCCTTGTGTGCAAATATGTGAGTATATTGGATAATTGATATATGTTATATTTTGTGATATGTTTTGTATTTGTGGCATGCTATATGTGTTAGTATGTGATGGTATGGGTGAGATGATTTATACATATGTGTGAATGTGGATTTGCATATTATTATGTAATCTTGATTTAGTTGTTATTTCTCACCCTTCTGCTGTTTTATAATGCTCTATGAGGCATTGCAAATTAGAGTTGCTGGAGGTCTTTTGTGGAGATTAGCCCTCCGTTCTGTTGTCGGTCTTGGTGTCTGCTCTGATACGTAGCGGGAGTCGGGGAAACGATTATATATATATATATATGTATACATTTGTTGAATGTATTTTGTAGTACGTTTGTGTATATAGTTGATGTATTAAAAATGATTTATTTTGTAAAACAAGTCGGTTATGGATCTTTCCGCTTTATTCCATAATTGACATTTCCCTTTATATGGAAAAAGTTTCCCCTTTGAGGGTATTCTATTTTATGCTATGTATCAAATTTATGAGCAGGTAATGTATTTTCTTTCTTCAAATGTGGCATCCTTATTTCTATCGGAAAAATACATTTTTAGTTACTCTGATTTATTTATGTATTATTTATTCGCGATGGGAATTGGGGTGTTACAGTGCCTCCGTCGGGGAACCATTTTCTGTCAGGAACTTAGGATCCTTAGCTTTAAAGGTCTAGGATGTTTAGGACGAATATATATACTGCTTTTCCTAATTGCTATACGTGTTTATTTTTTTGCTAATGGGAATGCGTGTGATGCCGCATGTGGAAAGATTGAGTATACACTTAGGATAAGTGATGGCGACAAGGTCGACCATCAACCTCAGTAGAGGCTGACCAATGCAACCCATTCTCTCACCTAGACAATGGGCCGATTGTTAAGTCTGAGAAGCTGAGGAGCCAAACCCTTTCGTAGTGCAGAAACTATCGGGAATAGTTGTTACGCGATACTACCCTCATTTGAGGCTGGTGATCTATTCTCGGTGAATGGCACTTACTCTAAGATTGCTCTACAACTCGCTGGCGATCCTCTTGTTGTTTTGCTTTCCTGGGAGGAGCTGATGATAATGAGTACAAGTACAAAAATCACCCTAGTATGAACCTTTGGGGATGGGTAGAGCTTTCACTTCATGACAACGACCCTTTGACCCCATGTTTTTTCTATGTTTTTATGTGTTGAATTCATGCATTCATTTAAAAAACATTAAAACATTCAAAAAATTTATCTTCTAATCTCTCTGTTTTTCAAATTAAACTAAGACTGTGATTGCAAATATCAGAGAAAAGGATTGTGCTAATGGATTTCGGTAGAAGGAGAACTCATACGTACACCTTCAAGGTTCCAAAACTAGAGGATTTGAGAAGGTTAGCAAGGATGATCACTAACCCTGAGGCTTTCAGAGCCAAACACGAAGGTTTGCTATGACTGTTAAGAGTCCATGTGATTGAGGGAATCATGGATGCGCTCATTTAGTTTTACGATCCGGTTTATCACTATTTCACATTCCCAGATTACCAGCTTGCACCAACGCTGGAGGAGTATTCTCATCTGATCAATCTACACATTACAGATTGAGCTCCATTTTCTTGACTGGAAGAAATTTCAAAGAATCAGATCATTGCAAGAGCAATTCATTTGGACGAGTCTGAGGTCAGGACTCACATGACCACTAAGGGTGGCATCCAAGGGTTGCCAGCCCAGTTCTTGACGAAGAAAGCCCTGTATTTTGCCAGTATAGGGAACATGACTGCTTTTGAAAGCATCTTTGTCTTGCTCACCTACGGGTTATTTCTGTTGCCCAACATTAATAACTTCGTCGATATTAACTCCATTAAGGTTTTTCTCATTGGAAACCCTGTGCCAACTTTGCTCGCAGATGCGTATCATTCTGTACACTTGGGAAATTTGTACAGCGGAGGGGAGATCACATGTTGTGTACCTCTGCTTTATAAATGGTTTATCTCCCACTTGCCCAAGTCTGCTGCTTTTTGGGATTGCAAGATTGCCTTACGTTGGTCGCAGAAGATCATGTCTCTTACCAACTCTGATATAGATTGGTGTAATAGGATTTATGATGGAATCAGAATCATTGATCGTTGTGGAAACTTCCCCAACATACCCCTCATAGGAACTAAGGGAGGAATCAACTACCATCTGATATTGGTTCTTCGTCAATTTGGATACCCGATGAGACACATCCCACGGGGTGTTCATCTGGAAGGTCTTTTCTTCAAGGAAGGAGAAAGTGACAGAGCGCTAAAGATGGAAATAATGCACGCTTGAAAACACGTTCATAAGAAAGGACGAGAGTCTCTGGGAAAACCAGACTGTGTCTCGGTGGGGCCTTATCTCCACTGGGTACAAACTAGAGCTCTCAAGCTAAAAATGCCTTATCCTCGTTACGGAATTCTTCCGCCGAGGGAATCTATCATGTATTTCATGACGGAAACTGAAAAGCTTCAGGTTACTCTCAACAAAGTTCAACAAGAGAGAAGGTCTTGGAAGAACAAGTATCGCACCCTCGACGTAGAGTGCATCAAAATACAGCAATTACTGAAAGAGAAGGATGCTCTAATTGAAATTTTAGAGCAGCATGTTGTGGATAATCAGGATGACCAAAGGAATTTGCTCGCTCCTTTCACTTAGCAAAGGAATGACAACCCGACAACGGCTCAAGAGCCCCGGTCAAAGAAAAGGAAGATACCAGAATCAGCACACGATTTCTCTTCAGAGAGGACTTGGGACCCATTAGCTTAGGTTTCTGTTTCTGCACGTTGTAATCTACTGTATTTCCATTTCTGTAATCCTTTGAATTTCAATAAAAGGGGTTTCCCCACTGTTTGATATTTGCAATCTAATTGTCGAATTTTATTTTGATTAAACTAAAAGAACAATTAATATAATAATTGCATTCATCATTCTCACATCGCGTATTCTTCTTCCCTACGAATCTCACGTTTGTGTCTCGATTCTAGAGTCAAACTGTCTCATTCGTATAATACTCGGGCCAATCGTCAGAAAAAGATGGATGATCTTGAGGAAGGAAACAGAGAGTTGAAAGAAGAGATCGACGCTCTGAGAGAGGATATGAGAAAGCTTCATAACGACATGCAAGCCATGAAAGAAGCTCAGCTACAAAGGACTGTGATTTCAGAGATCACCTCAACGCCCATAGTGGAGAAGTATGATCCTAGGTATCAGATACTGAAAGATCGCCCTTGGGGCATGCATGTTAACTATATCCCGGAAGGATATGTTCCGCCGATCACTGAAGATCAGGGAATCACAGCAGAAGCCGTTGGGCCTGAAGGTTACAAACATCGGGAAAGCGAAGATGCCAGAGGCATATTGAGGACTCCTGAAGGTTACAAACTTCGAAAAACACCAAGACTCACTGCCGTAGTCATGGTACCACCTCCTGTGGTGCACACTGTCCCGGAAGGACAGATTCCACAGATACCTTCTGGTAAAAAGGAAACTATGTTCGACCGAATGGATGAATTCCAGGAACAGTTCTTGGAAATGCAAAAGGAACTGCAAGCCATTCGCGGTTAGGATCTATTTGGAAAGGACGCCACAGACCTTTGTCTGGTCTCCAATGTGAAAGTCCCGCACAAATTTCAAGTGCCCGACTTTGAAAAATACAAGGGTAACTCTTGCCCTCAGAGTCACTTAGTGATGTACGCTCGGCGAATGTCAGCTCAAACGGAGAATCAGGACCTGCTGATTCACTACCTCCAGGATAGTTTAACCGGTGCCGCACTCAAATGGTACATGGGTTTAAACCGTACTACGATCAGTACATTCAGAGATCTTGGTACTGCCTTCGTCCAGCAATACAAATACAATTTGGACATGGCGCCCGACAGATATCAACTCAGATAAATGTCACAAATGGACAAGGAAACCTTTAAGGAGTATACCCAAAGGTGGCGTGAAATTGCCGCTCAAATTTGTCCACCTCTTGAGGAAAAAGAGATGACAAAGATCTTCTTAAAGACCTTAAGCTCATTTTACTATGACCGAATGGTTGCCAGTGCACCCAGTGATTTCACCAAGATGGTCGGCATGGGCGTACGTTTTGAGGAAGCCTTCCGAGAAGGACGTTTGGTAAAAGACACTGGATCGACGAGCGGTACTAAAAAATACGGTAGTGCTCTCCCTAAGAAAAAAGAGCAAGATATTGGGAATACCTCTCTCGGAAAGCAAAGGCGACATTATCAGCCAGTAGCAGCTGTAATTCCTGCTATCAGCCCTGCGCCTATTCCTACGTATCAACCTCAGGTTGCGCAGAGCCAACCTGATCAGCAAAGGACACAACAGCCTCTTCAACAGGCTCATCCTCCATATAACAGCAACCGTACAACACGACCATCAGGGTTTGATCCTATACCCACGTTGTACGCAGAATTATTTCCGTTACTACTGGCTAAGGGGCACATTCAGACTAAGTCTCCTCTTATAGTACCGGAAAATCTGCCTTTTTGGTTTAAGGTGGATCAGGCATGCCCTTATCATCAAGGAGGATCAGGGCATAACATAGATAATTGTCTCAATTTCAAGTCCGACGTGCAAAAACTTGTTAGGAGCGGGGTCTTATCCTTCAAGGATACAAATCCTAATGTTCTCACGAACCCGCTGCCTCAACATGACAAGGCTGCAGTCAATTTGATAGAAGGAGAGACTAACGATGTCTATCAAATTCACGATGTACTCTTATTGAGGACTAATTTGGTCAAGATGCATTGTAGACAGAGTGGATATGGCCATGTGCCACCTCATAATTATCATCAATGTGATGTCTGCTCTAAAAACAATCAAGGATGTTCGGTAGTACAAGCAGCTCTACAGGAACAGATGGATCTCGCATGGATCCAAGAGCACTGTGTTCGTGGAGTTAACATGGTCTATACGAACTCCAACGTCATTCAGAACCACGACATCTGTGCAATGAATGTCAACTTGGTGGCAATGCACTCAAGGCAAAGCCAGTATCATAATCTGCCACGACACGATTACAGTTCCTGTCTGACTTGCTCGGTAAACAAACAGGGATGATCTTTCATACAAGAGGCCCTCCAGCGTCAGATGGATCTTGGATGAATCCAAGACTACCATGATAGGAATCCTTATCAGATCAACATGGTTCAGATCTTCGATATTCGCGTGATGAATACCAACCTGGTAGAGTTACATGCTGAGCAGGTCCGAATCGGATTCTTAGTATCACATGACTATCAAAGCTGTAAAGCAGGTTACGAAAACGATCGAGGTTGTACCCTTGTCCAGGAGACACTTCAGCACTTATTAAATCACTGGTGGATGCCAATCTATATGGATGAAGATACTCAGCAGATTAGTATCAGTAACAGGAATCCCACCCGGCGTCAAAGTCAGGATGTCCGATCTGTGGACGCTAACCTAGTGAGGTTACATTGTATTCAAAGTGGGCGTGGCCGGGTGCCACCAAACAATTATGATCGTTGTAGCGTCTGTTCGGAAAGTAAACAAGGGTGTTACTTTGTGAGAGCAACTCTTCAGGGTCAGGTGGATCGTGGAGAGATTCGTCCATATCCAGGTTCTGGACCCATCAACTGGATGCCAAACTACCTTGTCGATCAAGTCGAGGATGTTGTCACAATCTCTGGTCGTCACCAGACCAGGGATGTTTTTTCCATTATCCCTCTACCTGATGAATCTAGAGCTCCCAACCGGGAACAGATCGAGATTACGTATGATGGTCAGGAAAATCAGAAAGTTCCCATAGTCATCTATCTACCGGGACCACTACCGTGTTAATCAACTAAGGCTATCCCTTACAAATATGGTGCAACGATAATTGAAAATGGAAAGGAAATTCCATTACCCTCCGTTGTGAATATTGCAGACATCAGTCGTGTAACACGGAGTGGCAGAATCTTTAACCGAGGGGTTGGGGAACTTAACAAAGAAAAGGAACTTCAGACAGAAGCTCCTGATCCACCAGTCGGTCAATCCAGTAATCCCGACCTTTCGAAAAATAATGATGAGATGTTGAAGCTCATCCAAAGGAGTGAATATAACATTGTTGATCAGATGTTATAAACTCCTTCAAAGATCTCTGTGTTATCACTGTTACTCAGTTCAGAAGCACATAGGGAGGCTCTACAAAAAGTCTTGGAGCAAGCCTTTGTGGAATAGGATGTAACAATCAGACAGTTCGATAGTATTGTCTCTAACATCACCTCCTGCAATAATTTGGGATTTAGTGATGAGGAATTACCCGAAGAGGGTCGCCGTCATAACATGGCGCTCAACATTACAGTTAACTGCCAGGATGATGCTTTAGCCAGCGTACTGGTAGACACAGGGTCAGCCCTGAATGTTATGCCGAAGTCCACTTTGATGCAATTATCATTCAAAGGCCCTCCGATGAGAATCAGTGAGGTCGTCGTCAAAGCATTCAACGGATCCAGAAAAACGATTATCGGCGAAGTTGATCTTCCCATAACTATCGGTCCTCACACTTTCCAAGTCACTTTCCAGGTCATGGACATCCGGGCAACATACCATTGTTTATTAGGAAGACCTTGGATACATCGGGCTGGAGCGGTCACTTCGACCCTCCACCAAAAGCTAAAGTTCATTCAGAACGATCAACTTGTCACAGTCTGTGGAGAACAGGCCTTGCTCGTGAGTAACTTATCATCATCTGCTTGTGTAGAACCTGAGGAGGTTATTGGAACTCAGTTCCAAGCACTATCGGTGAGCAAGGACAATCAATCCCAAGGAGGAACCTCGATTTCCTCATACAAAGATGCTATTAAAGCAGTCGAGAGTACCGATACAATCGGATGGGGACAACTTGTCATTCCTATTGACAATAAAACAAAGAAGGGTCTTGGTTTTTCTGCAACATGTACGCAGACAGTTGCCAGCGATGAAAGTATTCATCCCATTCAAAACTTCTTCCACAATGGAGGTTTTCTTCACCCAGTCCCTCAAGCAGTCCATGCTATCAATGAGGAAGATCCCTCTGACACAGAGGAAGAGTGGAAGTCCTATTTTAATGAGGACAGTTATATGTCTCAGGATGAAACGTAAACTCCTTTTTGCTTTCCTACAGAGAGTCCGAGATTTATACCCAGGCCAGACATCGAAATGATATACGGGGATTGTGATCCGGAAGGATACCGTGCTCCGCCAAATTCATTAGAGGAAGACACTCCGATGAAAGACAATTTTGACTACGCCTACTATGGCCCAATGGATGGTCTGCCAATGTGGCAACCTTACCCAGGAGACTTGGGGCAAGAAATCCAGCCGAACAATGAAAATCAGCTGACCGTCATTGAATAGAATACCTGTGTCCCCACCGTGTCATGGGATCAACACTCAGATCATTCAGAAACTACTTAACATGACGATGAATTCGCAATGTTTGCAGGACTTGAATTCATCAACTATGCTTTTCCCGAGGTCAACGTCATCGAGAGGGATGACTCCTCCAGTTCCAAAGAAGTATGGGACACCTTGGGACAACCGAGAGGAAAATACGACTATATGGTCAAGTACACCGCTCCCGAAAGCTCTCGTATCAGGCTCGAAGACATCCAGCCTACTGGATGGGGAGATACAGCTGAGAGCACAAATTCTATGCAAAATGCAACAGGGGAATCCTCCTACGACAATTCTGCCTGGGAAACAGATTCCAATGATCCTGCTCCACCAGAAATCAGCGTCATTTCTGAAGACAAATCGAGGAAGGTGCCAGACTTTGTGATTCACCGAGGAGTTCGCCGCCAGTGGGTCACTGTTGATGTTCCGAAGATCGTTCATCAGTCAAAGTAATTACCATCTTTAACCTTTCACCCTGCCCAGGTGAAACGGATGTTTTGATAGGGCTCGCTTTCTGTAAATTTTCTCTCTTCGCTTTGCCTAAAGCGACAGAGTTTTGTTTTATAGGGTTGTAGTTTCAAGAGTCGACTTATTCATTAATAAAATAATGTCGTTCTGTAATTTCCGCAGTTATTGTTGTTTTCTCTTTTCGCTTTTTTAGAAAATGGTAATCCTAAAAAACAATTCAAATAAAAACAAGCAGTAAAATAAAACATTGCACACACTTGCATTTTCTCTATCTCTTCTAAACACGAATCATCACGTCATGCAGATTGCTTGTTTTAAACCCCGTTGAAACATGCGATCTGATGCCTTCTCCCGACTTTGGGTTCCCGGTATTTGGGGCTGAAGAACAAGATGACAACGAAATTCCAGAAGAGATATCCCAACTACTCAGACAAGAGGAAAGGTATATTGAACCTCACAAAGAGCCGTTGGAAACGGTAAACTTGGGTTCAGAAAAAGAGAGAAAAGAAATCAGGATTGGGGAACTGCTCAGTCCAACTGCCAGAGAGGGTTTGATAAAGCTTCTGAGAGAATTTACCGATGTATTCGCTTGGTCCTATCAGGATATGCCAGGGTTAGATACCAGCATTGTGGAACATCACTTACCGTTAATATTGGAATGTCCGCCAGTAAAGCAAAGGTTGAGACGGACTCACCCGGACATGGCCATCAAAATCAAGGAGGAGGTACAGAAACAAATTGATGCGGGTTTCCTCGTTACATCTGAACATCCCCAATGGATAGCCAACATCGTACCCGTTCCCAAAAAAGGATGGAAAGGTCAGAATGTGTGTTGATTACAGGGATCTGAACAAGGCAAGTCTAAAGGATGACTTTCCTTTACCACACATTGACATGCTGGTTGACAGCACAACAAAGTTCAAAATTTTCTCCTTCATGGATGGATTCTCGGGCTATAACCAGATCAAAATGGCGCCGAAAGACATGGAGAAAACTTCGTTCATTACCCCATGGGGTACCTTTTGTTACAAGGTGATGTCGTTCGGTTTGAAGAACGCCGGGGCAACCTATCAAAGGGCCATGACTACTCTGTTTCATGACATGATACACAAAGAAATCGAGGTATATGTCGATGATATGATTGCAAAATAAAAAACAGAGAGTGAGCACGTTGAACATCTGTCAAAATTGTTCGAACATCTAAGAAAATTCAAGCTCCGCTTGAATCCTAACAAGTGCACCTTCGGTGTCCGTTCAGGGAAACTACTAGGGTTCATCGTTAGCCAGAAAGGAATTGAAGTTGATCCTGACAAGGTCAAGGCCATTCAAGAAATGCCTTGTCCGAAAACTGAAAAACAAGTCAGAGGATTCCTGGGACGTTTGAACTACATCTCCAGATTCATATTCCTTATGACCGCAACCTGTGCGCCGATTTTCAAGTTACTAAAAAAGAACCAGGAATGCGTTTGGACAGAAGACTGCCAAACCGCCTTCGACAGTATTAAGGAATATCTGTTGAATCCTCCGATTCTATCACCTCCAGTGGAAGGAATACCACTGATCATTTACCTCACAGTCCTAGAGGACTCAATGGGATGTGTACTTAGCCAACAAGACGAAACTAAAAGGAAAGAGTCTGCCATATACTATCTGAGCAAGAAATTCACCGACTGCGAAACTCGGTACACGATGCTTGAGAAAACTTGCTGTGCTTTGGCTTAGGCAGCCAAACGTCTTCGCCAATACATGATTCATCACACTACCTGGCTGGTTTCCGAGATGGATCCAATCAAGTATGTTTTCGAAAAACCTGCTCTCACGGGAAGAATTGCCCGTTGGCAAATGTTGCTATCCGAATATGACATAGAGTACCACGCTCAGAAAGCCGTTAAAGGAAGTATTTTAGCCGATCATTTGGCTCATCAACCGATTTACAATCAAGAATCAACCGGGTTTGACTTCCCAGACGAAGATGTCATGTATCTAAAGATGAAAGACTGCGATGAACCGCTACCCAGTGAAGGGCCAGAACCAGGTTCCCAATGGGGACTTATCTTTGACGGAGCAGTTAATCATTATGGAAATAGAATTGGGGCAATCACTGTTACCCTTCAGGGTACCCACATTCCTTTCACTGCCAGACTTACGTTCAAATGTACGAACAACGAGGCCAAATACGAAGCTTGTATCATGGGTCTCGAAGAAGCGATTGATTTAAGGATAAAAAACTTGGACGTATACGGCGACTCTGCCTTGGTTATCAATCAGATAAAAGGAGATTGGAACACATACCAATCAGGACTAATTCCTTACAAAGACTATGCAAGAAGATTGTTACCCTTCTTTAACAGAGTCGAATTTCATCACATCCCTCGTGATGAGAATCACATGGCTGATGCCTTAGCCACTCTCTCTTCCATGATTAGTGTAGGTCAATGGAATGACCTGCCTAAGATCGACATAATGCGCCTTGAACAGCCCGCTTACATCTTCACGATTGAAGCAGTCATAGACGATAAACCTTGGTATCACGATATCAAATGCTTCCTTCAGAAACAAGAGTACCCACCTGGGGCATCCAGGAAAGACAGAAAAACCCTCCGAAGATTGGCTGGAAACTTCTTCCTGAGCGGTGACACTCTTTATAAGAGAAATTTTGACATGGTCTTGCTCCGATGCGTAGACAGACCAGAAGCAGACATGCTTATGAAAGAAATTCATGAAGGATCCTCTGGCACTCATGCCAACGGACACACAATGGCGAGAAAAATTCTGAGAGCCGGGTATTACTGGTTGACCATGGAATCCGACTGCTACAAGTACATGAGGAGGTGTCACAAGTGTCAGATATACTCCAACAAAATTCATGTACCGCCATCACATCTCAAAGTTCTCTCTTCCCCATGGCCATTTTCCATATGGGGGATCACATGATTGGCATGATTGAACCTAAGGCTTCAAACGGACATCGGTTCATCCTGGTAGCCATTGACTATTTCACCAAGTGGGTCGAAGCAGCGTCATACGCTAATGTAACCCGGCAAGTGGTGGTCCGATTTATCAAAAACAATATCATCTACCGTTATGGTGTTCCGAGCCAGGTCATTACAGATAATATATCTAACTTGAATAATAAGATGATGAAAGAGTTATGCACAGAGTTCAAGATCGAACACCATAACGCATCTCCCTACCGACCTAAGATGAACGGGGCGGTAGAAGCGGCTAACAAGAACATCAAGAGGATTGTTCAGAAAATGGTTGTAACCTACAAAGATTGGCACGAAATGCTACCCTTTGCTCTTCATGGTTATCGCACATCTGTTCACACTTCAACAGGGGCAACCCCTTTCTCTCTAGTATATGGCATGGAGGCAGTTCTCCCCATAGAAGTAGAGATCCCATCAATCCGGGTATTGATGGAAGCTAAGCTTAACGAAGCTGAATGGTGTCAAAGTCGACGCGACAAATTAAACCTGGTTGAAGAGAAGCGAATCACGACACTATGCCACGGTCAGTTGTATCAGCAGAGAATGAAGAGGGCATTCGACAAAAAGGTCTGACCTCGTGTCTTCAGAAAAGGAGACCTCGTGCTCAAGAAGATACAATCCTTTCTCACTGATTCCCGGGGCAAGTGGACCCCAAATTATGATGGCCCCTATGTGGTCACGAAAGCTTTCTCAGGCGGTGCCTTGAGACTTGCAACCATGGACAGAGAGGAATTTTCCTACCCCACGAATGTTGATGTAGTCAAGAAATACTTCGCCTAAACTAAAAAAAAAACATCTCGGTGGATTGAAAACCCGAAAGGGCAGTCCAGGCAAAAGTTAGAGACATGGAAAAAATCATCCCGATGGCAAAAATTAGGGATAATGGCAAGTAACTATGTTCAACAAAGGCAAGTCCCTCAGCAGCAATTACATCATCCATCAGAGGAAAACTCCAGTCAAGGTCATCTTTGACAGAAGCTCAGGATGTCCCGAATTCAAAGTTGGTAGAAGGATAGTGGTCGTTATGTTTCAACGTAGCCCTTTTCCATGTAAATTACCATTTTCAAACTTTGTATATACTCTTTGGAATCACGTGTTTGGCCGATCTCCATCTTATCAATAAAATTTGAGCCCTTGTGCTTTTGTTTGTAATTCTTATTTTTTGTTTTAGCTTTACAGAACGACATTTTAATATGATCAACGATTCTTGAAATGAAACAAAAATGAATTTACTCGTTAAAACTTTTTCTGCTTTTAAACTAAAGATGGCAATTGCTTTTGACTGTTGAGCATCGGAAGAACGTCGATTACGTCTCCAAAGGCGTTTGAACTTCAAAGTGCAGAATCAAAGTACTCCTTCTAGGCCAGTACGCCTGAACGAAGGATCAACTGTATGAGATGTGGCTTTCCCATCTGGTACCCTCGGCCGAATTCTTATCTCTTAAGCCTGATCAACAGTATTCCCCGCATGGACTACTTCTCCTAAGCATGGTAGAATTGCTACATTTTGGACCAATGGTATTTCTTCGCCCCGCGATGGCCGAGTATCCAGTCGTGGTCACCTGTCAGTTTGTATGTCACGTCAGTTTTGTCAGCATATACATACATACATCATGCATTTTACTTGCATTCACATTCATATTGCATCGCTATCACTCTAGTCGGTCTTGTCCCCTAGTGATAACAGTCTTCTCAATCAAGTAGTCAGTTCTTACCTCGTCAGGAAACGCTGCGTTCGAACAATATCGCCTCCAGTGTATCTCTGGATTAGAGTCAGCACTCGACCACTTTGCTAACTTGAACCTCTGAAAAGCCGGAGAAGCTTTCTACAAATGTCACTCTTCGCCATCGAAGATGATATCCTTGCTTTCCCAGATTAAAGAAAATCCCGAGAGAAAGCCTCGTAATCAGAGATTCGACAACATGCCAGTTTCGCTCCGAAAAGATCACTGATGAAAAGGTCACCGACACCTCAAAATTGGACCCCATCATATGGCATTTCTCCGGGAAGATCCCAAGAAAAGTATGATGTAAGATCCCCAGTGATAGCAGTCTCTCAAGAGACTTGCTTTCCCCCAGTAGAAACAAATGGCGTCTCCAACAGAGAAGTTTGTACAACTCTACAACTCAGACGATTGGGTTCCCCAGCAAGTCTGACATCAAAACTTTTTCCACTCAAATGGCATCTCCCCAGGGAAATTCGGCGAGAAGTTTGAGGAAAACTGCTACGCATAGCGTCCCTTGTCAATTAAGTTTATTGACAAAAGAAACTTAGACCAGTTCCTTGGTAGAAAACCAGGATCGAGGGGAAGTTTAATTCAGAAACTTATACCAGTTCCTTGGTAGGAAACCAGGATCGAGGGGAAGTTTAATTCAGAAACTGAGACCAGTTCCTTGGTAGGAAACCAGGATCGAGGGGAAGTTTAAATCAGAAACTGAGACCAGTTCCTTGGTAGGAAACCAGGATCGAGGGGAAGTTTAAATCAGAAACTGAGACCAGTTCCTTGGCTGAAGACCAGGATCGAGGGGAAGTTGACAAGAGAAACTAAGACCAGTTCCTTGGTAGAAGACCATGATCGAGGGGAAGTTTTACCTTTTCTAAACATCATTTCTTAGCAAAAATAAGATGAATATGCAAGCTGCCATTCATAGCCATCAAAATTTCGGGTATTCCGATATTTAATCCTCTTGCACCCCGAATGCCCGAATACCTTCGTCATTCACACCTTCGTGTCCAAGAAGATTAAATAGGGGCATCTGTCTTACCCCAAATTTTGACCACTAAGATTTCCCATCATTGTGCAAATCATTATCACAATATGGATGAACCATCATGCCTCATCAAATGCCTCAAGGGTTGTTGAGCATTCACTACAATCAAAATCAGGGTTTTAAGCCCTCTCAGAGCCTTAGACAAAGGATCAATCAAGGAATGACATGATCTTTAACTTTTCTAACCTCTCAAACATCCACAATGGATCAAGAGGACTCCCACTTCAAGGATTAAGCACAAGGCTGCTCCCTTCTAAGTGGATCAAGTCTCAAGATCGACAGTGTCACCAAATTAGGGTTTTGGTCGACCAGGGCCTCCAGATGAAAAATTTCATCTGGTCACAAGCCAAGGATCCAAAACACAACCTAATATACTCCATGGGACCTCATGGACCCAACCATCAAGTCAATTTTGCCTCAGGGGATGCATTCACTAAAAAATCAGGAATTAGGGTTTCTTGACATAATTCACCCCTAAGTTGACTTTTGGGACAAATCATGAACCAAGACCTCAAGACATGATTTGAGGGTCTTTAATATACTATATTGATCCATTTGGAACAATGGATTAATCCAAGAAGCTTGAGCAACAAGTCTCAATTTCATCTGCACCACAATTAGGGTTTCGCGGGAAAAGTCAACTGTAACTTTGACTTTTGACCAGGACATACTCCCAAACCCTAAGACATGATTCAATATACCCTATGACACCCATGGAACATGTCCATCAAGTTTGATTTAGGTCAAGGACATGATTTCATGAAGAATTGCACAGTTTGGAATTCATCTGATAAAAAGTCAACTGTGCACAAAAGTCAACTTTGACTTTTTGAGATTTTTCACCAAAATCGATTTTTAACCCTAAAATGATGTTAATGTATGATTTGAATCATCATTCATCAAGAAAAATCAAGAAAAGTTGGATAACTTGTAAAAGGGGTAACCATAAAACTTAGAAAAATTTCTAAGTTATGGAAAAAGTACCACTAATGTGCCAACTTTGGAGGACCATAACTCCTAAACCACAAGGCCATTGTTCCCCATTCAAAGCTTGATTTGTAGATCACATTGCCCTCTACAAAAGCTTCATACTAAGTTATTTCCAAATTCCTCATGGATTTTGAGTTATGGAGTGATCAAAATCAAGAAAAGTCACTTTGTTCCAACACTTAGTGAAAATTTCACTAAGTCAGATTTTGCCTTACATTTTGCCAAATGTAGGGGGATTTTTCACTTGGATTCAAAAGAGATCAAAACCAAACATGTTCAAACAGTTGTTGTATCATGTAAGGGCTTTCCAAAATGGCCTAGAACATTACCAAATTCAACTTGAGCCATGAGATATGACATTGGCAAGTTGCCTTGCTGAAATCTGCCAAGGCAAGACAGATTTTGCACTTTTGGTCGATTTGCCAAAATCAGGCAAAACCAAATGCTCCTATCCACTTGGACACCTCAGAGGATTGAATCTAAAGGGGACAATCACTGAGCCAAGCCTCCAAAGTCTTTGGAACAAGAAATAGCATGTTGAACCTAGAATTGCCAAAATAGGGACAAGACTCCAATTTTGGAATGTAGCATTCAATGGAGGCATCAAGGTGGCATAGACTGAGCCATTCTCAATTGAATTCAGTCAAGACTTATCCAAGACCAAGGGAACCACAGCTCTGTGCCCTAACCTCTAGTCAATGGCTAGAGGAGACTTGGATTTCCATTGGACAACATTGGCCAAACCTCTGCTACAATTGACATTCACTGTGGATCCCAAAACAAACTTGCTCTACTATAAATAGAGCTCAATTATGATCAGTTTGAGTACACCAAAGCCATCTAACAGATGCTTTCCTCAAAATCTCTTCTTTCACTCCAATTTTGCCTTCTAAGGTAAGTCACTATCGGGTTTTG
This sequence comes from Lathyrus tuberosus, assembly GCA_022829125.1. Taxonomy (NCBI): domain Eukaryota; kingdom Viridiplantae; phylum Streptophyta; class Magnoliopsida; order Fabales; family Fabaceae; genus Lathyrus; species Lathyrus tuberosus. The sequence continues at coordinate 3,726,105 of JALAZF010000091.1, read as the reverse complement.
AGTTTGAGGGCTTTTCCAATCAAACCAATCACACACACACACCTCATATACATTATATAGAAGTGATCCAAGCACTCACATAACATCTGGAACACAGATTTCACAAAATCACCAGCCAGTTGCTCAAGTTCTTGACAGATTTGCAGTTGAGGTGCCATCTTCAACTCCAAACCATTTCAATTCATTCCAAGTATTCATACACACTCCATGGCACCTAGGGAAGCTATCCAGATCATTGGAACCTAGCTGTAACACCTCCAACACAAATCACAATCACCAGCTGCAAGTGGTAAGCATGAGCTCTTCTAACTCTATGATCCATGCAATTTTTGCTGCACAATAATTTGGCCATATGTTCATAATCATGCATGGAATGTTTCCCCTCAATTAATTACATTGTTTGAATCGTGTATCAAAAATCCTAGCCTTCATGCAAAAATTAGGGTTCTTGAGGATTTTTCATTATTTCTTGTTGTATGTTTAATTTAAATGAAATTAAATACCATAGACATGATTGTGAGGTTGAAACGAGTTGATTGGTATGTGGATTACATGATATGATCAAGTATTCAGTGAGATTGGATAGAAAATGCAAATCTGGGCAAGGCAGAACACGCGCGTGTTCTTGGTCCATGTTCTTGGTGCCATTTTCATAAATTCAAATATTTGAATTTTGTGATTTTGTTTAATTGATTCAAAAATTAATTTCTCTCTGAGTTTTAATGATTTTGAGTTTATTCTTTTTTTAATAATTCACAAAAATGTTAAAATATTTTATTTTCCCAAAAAATCCCAAAAATATTATTTATTTTATATAATTGATATTTTTACAAAGAATTAATGGTTTAATTGTTTTTAACATTTAAAATATTCTTTCCACCTTGATTTTGCAACTTTTAATGCTTTCTAATTATTTTGTAGGTCAATACTTAATTTTTGAAGCATTAATCCAAGATCACAATTTGTTTCCCATATGTTAAACAATTATGATCATTTTAATTGAATTTTTATTCAATTAAACACACTTTGAAAACAAATTAGGGTTTTTGGATTAATTCAACCCTCATAAATCATTTTCAAAACTTTTTGGGCCTCTATTAGAGTGTAAGACCCAACCCCCTTGTACAGAAAACTTTTTGGGCCTCATTCGTTGTATAAGTCCCTCTGTACATTTTCAAATATACTGGGCCTCTCCTTGAGCTATAAGACCCATTCAAAATATTTTGGGCCTCTATTAGAGTGTAAGACCCAACCCCCTTTTAAGCAAAACCATTTTGGGCCTCACTTATTGTATAAGTCCCTCTGCGTTAAAAGAAAACCTCGGCGCGATCGCCATTTTAAACGGAAAAATCATCTGGGCCTACCCTCGTGTTATAAGCCCCACTCTTTTTCTTTAAAACCTTTTGGGCCTCTATTAGATTGTAAGACCCAACCCACTTGTACAGAAACAATTTTGGGCCTCAGTCACTTGTATAAGTCCCTCTGTACAAATTCAACAGTGCGCTCAGTGATAAAACCCTGGGCCTCTCCTTGAGCTGTAAGCCCCAAATCTTTCTTTTTCAAAGCACTTTCTCCTTTGATTTTGAATATATTGTTGTTTTCAATCTTTCTTTGTTGAACAACTAACCAAACAGCATGGAAGCTCTACAACTGAGTAAGTGGTTATTGCTTTCATTTACCGCTTTCATATACATATAACTGTATTGTGGGGCTGTTTCACTGTAAGTCTTCTTTCATAAACTCATATCAACTGTGTAATAATAGTATAGATATTAGAGTTTCCCCGGCAACTACGTCTAGAACTAGGTGACGCCGTTTCATTTATTCGTAGAAATAGACAACTTGATCCCCAATAGGATCACCAGATACAGTCTTCTCTTCGGCAGTCCTCATTAGGAATTATCAAGAAACTCTACTCCCAAAGATGAATGTATTCTCCGTGAATGGCATCTTTGAGTTTCTTCCAAATTCTCGAACTTTCCTGACTTTGATCTATTCTCGGTGAATAGCATTGCCTTGAATTTCTCGGGGTTTGGGGACCCACGGGCTTCTTAAAAGCATCGGCCTCCTCTTGGGCATCGTACAAGGACCCACAGGCTTCCTAAAAGCAACCCCGCCTCCTCTTGGACTTAGTACAAGGACCCGCCAGCTTCTTAGAAGTATTCACAGCCTCCTCTTAGGCTTCGTATAATGATCTCTTCCTCCGGGAATGATAGCCTCCTCTTGGGCTTAATACAAGGACCCGTCGGCTTCTTAAAAGTTTCTAGCCTCCTCTTGGGCTTCGTACAAATTATCCCGACGACCTCCTAGAGGTATAGGAACAGAACTTAGTCATCTTCATAGAACAGTCCTTTCAAAGAGTCTACTACTGTTTCTCAAACCATAGTACAAAAGATGAAACTCTAGACTTGGACAGTCTAACTTACTTGAGTCTCAAAGACATTCTCAAGTGACCCCTTCGTTAAATAGGAAGGAAACCCGTAGACTCGGACAGTCTCAATACCTTTTGGATTTCCCGATTCCTCAAAGAAAAGGAAATATCCCTGATCCTCGAATCAAAATCCCTGAGTACAATGTTGCTCATATAAGAACTGATTTTCTCTTTAAAATCAGTATACCGGACCTGTCACTTAACTAAAACAGTTACAATAGCCTCCTCTTGGGCTTTGTACAAACATTCTCCCCAGCGGAGTCAAGCAACGTTTAGCCTCTCTCTCGGGCTTTGTACGAGACACATAAGAGACTCCCTCGTTGAGTCAATTACCCCCTTTTGCCTCCATCTCGGGCTTTATACAAGATACAAAAAGGTTCTTATTGAGCCAAACAAATTTTAGCCTTCATCTCGGGCTTCGTACGAGATACAAAAACTCTCTTGTTGAGTCAAATAGCCTCCATCTCGGGCTTTATACGAGATACCAAAAGATTCCCTCCTTGAGTCAAAACCTTTGTAGCTTCTCTCTCGGGCTTTGTACGAGACGCATAATAGCCTCCTCTTAGGCTTTGTATAAGAAAACCACTGGTTGATCCAATCAACCTTTTAGCATCAAAGTTGTGCCTCGTTCACAGCATACAAACATCAACTCCTCCCCTTCATCTAATCGCTGTAAGCGGAAAGCCTCTGGATCATCTACATCCATGCCACTGTCCCTCTTTTAGCATGAGAAATTCCTAAGGAAAGATAGTATTGCTCTACACTGAGTTAAAGTCTTCTCCTTTAGGTTAAAAATCCCCTATGAAGGAAATTATGGCATTGTCGGATTCACATATCCCGATTAAAGTAATTCTCCTTTATAACCAGTCACCCAACAGTTGTGACAGACAAACCCTTCTTTAGAGATGACAAATTCTCTCTAAAGTCAGACCCTTTAGCTTCATATCTTGGGCTTTAAACAAGATATAAATTACCTTTTTGCTTCACATCTTGGGCTTTGAACAAGATACAAACCACCTTTCGCTTCACGTCTTGGGCTTTGAACAAGACACCAAAACAACCATTTCCTCCCATAGAATAGGAGGAACTACGAACGCTTTGATTTCCCTGTTTCGGTAAACGGGAATACATAGGCATAAGATTGAAAGAAAAATCTTAGCGAGCGCAATCAACAAAAAACCTAAATCCCATACTCTCACATATCTACCGAAAAGCATCAGTCCTAACATCTTAATCCTTGTTCCCCGCCAGAAACATTATGTCAAAATAAAAAGAAAGAAACCAGTATTGGCGAAAATACAAATAACCAGTACAAAGGTCCCCCCACATTGATAGCATCCGTAACCTAAGAGACCGCTGTTTAAATTCAGTATGCAAAGCAGGGTTAATTGGAGACATCTATTTCCCTTCCATCATCAGCTTTAATAGGATAAAAAATGAATCGACCTGTAGTAAGCTCAAACCGCAGAGAGCGACCGCGCTTAAGAACCGCGTCCAAAATCGCTCACTACAGACTGCCGAAGACTGCTAAAGGAAATTATTCAATTTGGGTGATCGTGGATAGATTAAATAAATTGGCTCATTTCTTGCCGATGAAGATTAATCATTCTATGCAGAAGTTAGTTGAGATGTACATTGAAGAGATTGTGAAGTTACATGGGGTACCTTCGAGTATTGTGTCGGATAGAGATCTGAGGTTTACATCGAGGTTCTGGAAGAGTTTGCAAGATGCGTTGGGTACTAAGTTTAGGATGAGTTCTGCATACCATCCGCAAACGGACAGTCAGACAAAAAGGACTATCCACTTTTTAGAAGATTTGCTGAGGGCTTGTGTGTTAGATCATGGAGGATCGTGGGATAGCCATTTACCGTTGATTGAGTTCACGTACTGTTGCTCCCAGGAATTTCATCCAGGTACAAACGCGAGAGTGGCGCGGAAAAACAGAGTCGCCAGCCGTGTAAATTTATCCCAAGAGAGGGAAAGGGAACACCGCATAAACCTGAGGAAGAGGGAAAGGAATGGTCATCGCAACCATAGCCTGGGTTTGGGAGTCGGTTACGCGAGGGGAAGGTATTAGCACCCCACGCGTCCATCGTACTCGATGGGATCCACGCTTGTTGTCTATTCTAAAGGTGAGTTATCCTATCATCTATGGTTGTGCTAAAACGGGAGGGGGGACAAAGACCGACTCGGTCGGACGTCAACGTCCTAGGCCTACGTACCCCCTTTGTGCAATGGGGAATTCAGAGTCAACGTAGTTCGGACCAAGTTCCTTTTGTGTTTTTTATGAGCGACGTTAAGTTCGCGTCCGGCAGTTTGGGTCGATGCCTGTTTGCGACTCAGACGGAAGGTAACGTGCCCTTTTTGAAAAATCCTTTAAGTTGAAGGTCCCGAAGGACAAAAAAGTTTGAAGTTTGTTTGTATTTTTTAAGACAGAAGTGATTTAAGTTAGTTCCTAAGTTGCATTGCACCAAAGTCTAAGGCACAGGGGCGAATACTTAACGCATCGTCCCAAGACAGGACGCTCGCTAAGCACTCTAGAAAGATGAGAGGAAGCCCCTCATTTCTCATTCCCCGTACTTAAGGCTTGTGCGCAATACACCTTATTATTATTAAGTGTTTTAAGGAAATTTGAGATGAGAAGAGAGAAGACACAAGGTAACTCTAAGGGAACTAAGAATCCTAAAGTTATCATGCATGGGTGACCTACGGTTAGTGAGGTTTGAAGTCAACCTAAATCCTAGAGGAAGAAGATGAGGGAAGGAAAAAGGTAAGGGTAACCATGGATACCTATCCATACCCTTAAGGAACTTACCTTGATCCTGCATAAAAGGTTAGCGAGAAACGGATAATATCAAGGCAAGTGAAAATCAAACTATGGCAAACAATAGTAATTATAATCCAAACATGAATTCAGAAATCAAAGACAATTTAGGGTATGCATGAAATGTGTGATGCAAAAAGAAATTGAATTAAACAATTGGTTTAGATGATAAAAAAAAAATAAAAAAAAATAAAAAATTGTGAAAATTTTATAAAATGGAAAAAATGGTGCACGAATTAAATTCAAAAGGAAATTATTCAAATAATATTAAAAAAAAAGAAAATAATAAAAAAAACCTCAACAACTTTGCTATCGCGAAAACGCGGTCATCGCAACCGGATCCGAATTGCACAGATCTAAATATAACAAAAAAAAGAGGCAACTCAAAAAAAGAGAAATTTAACTTTGAAAAGAAAAACCTCAACAATGTTGCTATCGCGAAAACGCGGTCATCGCAACCGGATCCGAATTGTACGGATCTAAATATAACAAAAAAAAAGAGGCAACTCAAAAAAAGAGAAATTTAACTTTGAAAAGAAAAACCTCAACAATGTTGCTATCGCGAAAACGCGGTCATCGCAACCAGATCTAACCAACACAAATGTCACGCATCATGCATACAAATATGCAAACAGCGTATCGACATAATTCGATCTGGATAATCTAATAATTAAAAAAAATACTAACAATATATAAATATAACGTACAATATATATATTAATTAATTAAAACTAAGACTTGATATTATATTAGAAATTTATCACGTATGATCTTGAAAAAAATGAAACTTGTAAATACTGTATAAAACATTACATATGCTTATTGAAAACCTGTGAATATTTATCATATATGTACGTCGTATGCCGATCGGAAAAAATGATGCCACAATAGTACCGACATGAATAATGCGGCTTATATGCACTTGTTAGTAATATTGGCATAAGAATAATGTTAGTTACATTGGATAAAGCAATGCCATATATATGTACGTTATATTGGTAAAAGCTGGGATCAGAAACAAATGATAACTACCGTACCGGTGTGTACCGCCGATAAAATTTACTGGTTTGCTCGGTAATAAAAGGGGAAGAATAGAGAGCCAGTGGCACGGTGTTTCTTCTAAGTTTTTTTTTTCGGTTTTCGTCTTCCGATCCTCCTCCCCCCCCCCCCCCCCCCTTTTTTAACAGTAACAACAATATATAGGGACCAAATTAGGGTTAACTTTTAGTTGCCAATAATGTCCCTAATACCCAATTTGAGGCCCAAGTTTAAAAATATTAAAAGTTAAATAAAATTTAAATAATTTAATAAATCTGAAATAAAAACTAAACTTACTTATTTATAAAAATAAAAATTTAAGATAAAATTAAAATAAAATGCTAATCACTATTTATTTATTCTTAAAATTAGTAAAAAATAAAAAATGACTATTAAAAAAAAATAAAATACTAATTAGCCTATTAAACATTATTTAAATTAAAAATAAAAAATAAATATTTAAAATAAAATTAAAATACAATGCTAGTTATTATCAAAAAGGTACACGGACGGGTGTAAAGGGTTTCAATACGGACAGGTATCTAAAAGGGTACACGGACGGGTGTAATACGGACGGGTATCAAAAGGGTACACAGACGGGTGTAAAGGTTTCAATACGGACGGGTATCTAAAAGGTACACGGACGGGTGTAGAAAGCTCAATACGGACGGGTATCAAAAAGATACACGGACGGGTGTAGAAAGCTCAATACGGACGGGTATCAAAAAGGTACACGGACGGGTGTAAAGGTTTCAATACGGACGGGTATCAAAAAGGTACACGGACGGGTGTAAAGGTTTCAATACAGACGGGTATCTAAAAGGTACACGGACGGGTGTAGAAAGCTCGATACGGACGGGTATCAAAAAGGTACACGGACGGGTGTAGAAAGCTCAATACGGACGGGTATCAAAAAGGTACACGGACGGGTGTAAAGGTTTCAATACGGACGGGTATCAAAAAGGTACACGGACGGGTGTAAAGGTTTCAATACGGACGGGTATCTAAAAGGTACACGGACGGGTGTAGAAAGCTCAATACGGACGGGTATCAAAAAGGTACACGGACGGGTGTAAAGGTTTCAATACGGACGGGTATCAAAAAGGTACACGGACGGGTGTAAAGGTTTCAATACGGACGGGTATCTAAAAGGTACACGGACGGGTGTAGAAAGCTCAATACGGACGGGTATCAAAAAGGTACACGGACGGGTGTAAAGGTTTCAATACGGACGGGTATCTAAAAGGTACACGGACGGGTGTAGAAAGCTCAATACGGACGGGTATCAAAAAGGTACACGGACGGGTGTAAAGGTTTCAATACGGACGGGTATCTAAAAGGTACACGGACGGGTGTGGAAAGCTCAATACGGACGGGTATCAAAAAGGTACACGGACGGGTGTAAAGGTTTCAATACGGACGGGTATCTAAAAGGTACACGGACGGGCGTAGAAAGCTCAATACGGACGGGTATCAAAAAGGTACACGGACGGGTGTAAAGGTTTCAATACGGACGGGTATCAAAAAGGTACACAGACGAGTGTAAAGGTTTCAATACGGACGGGTATCTGAAAGGTACACGGACGGGTGTAGAAAGCTCAATACGGACGGGTATCAAAAAGGTACACGGACGGGTGTAAAGGTATCAAGCAACTTTTACCGGGGATTAATCCCGCTAGGGAATGGATAAGTCTAAATAAAAGACTCTGCCGGGGAACACAAATATGAGGAACGCGCCCCTCCAATATCTCCTGAGTTATGCCATCTCCGCTGAGAAAAAGAAACTGGCAAAGAGAGCTTCAAACCTGGCTTATGCTTCGAATGCAAATGTTTGAATTTTGCTGTAATGCTCCACACGAAGTGGAAATGCTACGCGTTTGAGGATGCAATGCAAGTGCTTATGATATGTAAAAGGGGTCCCTCCAGCAAAATAAATGCCGGAGAGAAAAGAATGATTCAGATCGGGACTAAAAAATAAATTGTCCTCTGAATCCCAGAACTCCGTTGAGAAGGATCACCGTGACCGACTCTCTGGATCAATAACTTCTGCTGGGGATGAAGTCTCAGATGAACATTCGCTCTACTGGGGATTATACATAACTCTTTGGAAAAGGGGGCCACGACCTGGATCAAGAGAGTGTCAAATATCACTTGGATTTAAAACCTGCTGGGGATACTGCTGGACTTAGCCTGCTGATAGGGGAGAAGGAGCACCTTGACTTTGTGGGGAAATAACGTCTTGACCTGGGGAAAATACCTCCTAAGTCTCCTGCTAAGGAAGGTCTGCTCTGCTGAGGGAAGTGCAACCTCAATGCTGGGGAGAGCAAGCTGCTGGGGAATTATGATCCCGTTGCCACTCAACCTGACCTGTCTCTATGTTCATAAACGGCCCTTTGAACTTTCCACTTGCCCCCAGACCACCAGGTCTAATGGAAGAAATCATCTCAAGAGGATTTTACAGAAGACCGGGCGTTCGCACTGCCCCAGGGTCTTCAAGCTCTTGGAGAGATTTATCATATCTTGACATAACTGCCCCAGTCTTCATAATCCATGAAGTACATTACCTCGAAAGGGATTTGCAATGACCTGAAATATTCTGTCTTGAAGAGGTGCTTTCAATTAACCATTTTCAGGAGTGGATAATCTCCCACGCTCTAGAGGTGTCCTGCCCCAATATGATCTTTGAAGTGACTTTACCCCTGATCTTAGAATGAATGCCCCAGAATAACTGAATTTCAGAGGGACTTCTCGACGTGACTACCCCAGATTGGCTCCATCTTAACACGACTTACTGGGAGAGCCCACTCTACACTGAGTCTCTTGGCAGCATGCCCCTTGATATGATTGTCCTTCGGAATTTTCAAGCAACCCAACTTGGCAGGATCAAGCTTCTTGACTGACTTTCACTATGTAAGCTACATTGATGCTTAGGCACATGTATGAAAACAGAACAAGTTATCTATGAGAATTCTAATGCAACACTCATGTTAACCTTGAAGTTTTTATTAAAAATGCGTCGCCCAACCTTGTGAACGAATCACTAGCTGGGACGCGACCTTGATTTTTGAATGGCAAAACAATGCGCACATGCAATACCAACAAATCTTATTAACACAACTTATAGGAGTCAGGAACGCTGTCCTGTTGAAGTACGCCTTCGGAATAAACCCTGTTTCAATTAGGACTTTAGAGGGTTGTAACGTGGTCTGGTTCACGGTTTCAGAAAAAAGGATTTATGGCTCAAAGTTTATCGGTGCCCACCCACTCTTCGTGATGTTCTCCAGTCCTATGTTCAGTTAATCTGACCCAAACGCTCATTTCTCGAAAGATTTATGATCTTCAAGGAACCTATGCCACTAATGGTTTGACCCCTAAGGAGGTTTTGGAGTGACAGTCATCCCTTTTATCTTTTGTGTCTGTAATCACACGAATTTGTTCTTATCGGGGATTTTCTTTTCGCCTTTCGCTTTTTCTTTCTTTTTTTTTTATCCCTAATTTTTGCCTGGACTGACTCTTTTGATTTTTTTCGATTTTGAAGTCCAGCGGGACGCCCTAACTTTTGCCTAAGTCGCTTGTTCTCAAGCTTCGACTTAGCGGGCTTTCTCTTTTTATTCCCCTTTTGAACAAAGTGTGTGACACTGGTCGTCTTACTTGCTTGAAAGGATTGTGACTGCCTTACTCCTTAGTTGTTGACGGATGACCATCGGGGTTTCATATCTCTTGCACACTCTCCTTGGAATTTGAGCGCTCGGTCGAACTAACTGACGCCTACCCTACCCCTGGGTTAAATATGAGGGTTTTTTCGTACGAAAGAAACTCCTACTCCGAGGCTCAAAGGGGTTAACGAGGGTTTATCTCCTTATCTCTCCAGTGTTTAAGGTTTTGAAACAATGCCTGTACATCCTTAACAGGGTTTTATCCGAATGCGCACCCTTAGAAATCTGCGTTCTTATTTCGTCATCCTCCCTCAAGAGTTCTAAACAAAGAAAATTGGTATTGCAGTGCATAAAAACATTTAAGAGTGAATACAAATGGATTACTTCAAGGAAAACATACTCATTGCATTAATATCATCATAAAAACAAACAAGTCTTGCATACACACGATGCTTTTAACAAGAAATAAAAAAAACTACAAATGAAAATGCAGTAAAGAAGCTGAAGGTTGCTATTGCTGAGGAAGCTTAATTCCGCCTGGACGTACTTGCAGACTGAGTGTTCATTTGAGAAAGGAGGCTTCCATTGATGTGATGATCTCTGAGTCCACCAGGTCTTGCACCTTATGCCTGAATACATTACACTCATCAATTGTGTGCCCGAACGTTCCCGAGTGGAACTCACACCTAGCAGTCATGTCATAATCGGGAGGAATAGGGTACTGTACTGGCGCGGTACCCCTTGTTTGAATCAGAGACTTCTTGAGCAGGCGCGTAAACAGCTGACTATAAGGGATAGGAACATGATCAATTATCCTTTTGGGCCTTCTTGGTCTCGATTGCCCCTGTTGCTGGTAATTCTGCTGTCGGTGCTGATTTGGGCGCCCAGTCTGGCCCTGCACTTTCCTTTCTGCACTCGGCTGAGGTACAAACAAGGGTTGTGGAAGAGATCCCTGACGTGAGGTGGATCCTTTGGCAAAAGAGGGAGTCATCAGTCCCTTTGCAACACTGGGAGTAACATCACTTTGTTTACCAGTGCCAACTGATGTAAACTTGATTGCCCCTGAGTCGATGAGCTCTTGGACTTTATACTTGAGCATCTTACAATTTTCAACATTATGACCAGGCGCCCCTGAATGGAATTCACACCTATCATGGACATTGGAACCCATACGAAACTTGGTGTGTGGAGGTCGCGCAGCAATCAATTCAATCAGCTGAAACTTGAGCAAGTGCTGAAGCAACTGAGCGTAGGGCATCGGAATCTGATCAAATTTCTTTTCAAGCTTTTCTGGATTAAGACCCTCAAGAAATGGTTGTTGATGAAAAAGCTCTGACGGTGGAGAGGATCCAAGAGGCAATCCATGGTCTAGAGGAGACCCCAAAGAGATGGGAGGAGTGAGATCCTCTGCTGTGGAAGCGGGCACAGGACTGTCTTCCTTTTTCAACACCCTATTCAAAATTTCCATGATCAAACCCATCTGAGTCTTCATCTGATTGATCTCTTCCCTTAGCATCCTCTGCTCCTGGAGCATGTCTTCCCCAAATTTCCCCATCTGGCTTCGCATTTCCCTCAACTCAGCTTGAACTTGCTCCATGATCAACCCTGAACGGCCTGAGGAGTTAAGTCTGCAATTCTGAGATGAGAACAAGATAAGAATACTGGAGATAAACACCTGTCATGCAAAATGATTATGCACAATGATTATGAATATGCAAATGCAAATGAACATGTTTGAATATTAGCAGGGCGATCCACCCCTTGATTCCAGTTTAATAACAAGATACAATGGAACTTCTGCTCATATATTAAGAAAACCAGAGAAAAGCCAAATGTCAACAATCACAAATCCGAAATAACAAGTCTGAATATAAAGACCATAGGTCCCAACCAACAAGCTTGGTGGTGATCCATATACAATGAAAGAAAATAAAAAACTATGGCATATCATCAAAGTTTACAAGCGTCAATCCTCCCCATCCATTATGCTTTCTGCACCAGTCTTGAATCTCCTTGAACAGCTTTCTGGTATCAGGATGCTTCGGCCTCTGAATTATCCCTTGAATGAGAAGGTCTCTCCTGTGCATGATCCCATCCAAGTATCGGCAATGTAGCTCCCAAGCGTCTTCTCCAGTAGCACCATCTATGCTAGGACCCTCATGTCTAGGTTTCTTCACTTCAGCTTGGACTTTCAATTCCTCTATGGAGGCTATAGCTTTGTTGAGTTGATCTTGGACAGCTTGCCTCTTGAATATCCCTGATAGAATCTTGGCGTCTTTCTTCTTGAGCGTAGACTTCAACTGATCAATCTTAGCTAGGTAAGCGTCTTCCTTTCTTTTATTCTCAGCCATGGCAGTTTCTTGGTGATCATTGAACCTGTGAATCTTTAACAAAGCCTTGCCTAATTCCTCCTCCTTGGACCTGAGAACGCTACTGATACCATCCAAAGCTTGTTTCATTATTTCCCTGGATGCAACCATGTCAGCAAGCTCTTTTTCTGCTTTAGCAAGGAGCTCTGTCTTTAACTTGGCGGTATGAACAGCTTCACCCCGCTCATGCTTCCACTGATAAATCTCTCTCTTTAGCTCACTATTCTCTTCCCGCAACCTTTCTTTTTCAGCCCATAATGTGTTATACTTCTCCAACTCAACGGTGGTAGGAGGCTCGATCACCAAAGGATACAGAGGTGGTTCCACCGGGAATGGGAGAAGCTCCTCTTCTACTCTCTTCTTAATCCACTCTTTATATGGATGGAAAGCCCGATTGTTATTTTTCCCGAATGGAATCTTACCCTTCTTAGTCACCTGTTTCCAAGCATTCACAACTTTCCTTATCAACCCTTGATCCTCAATACCATTGAAGAATAAGGATTCTCTGACATCTCGCTCTTCGGGTGGATTCTTCAAAGGATAGCCAAACTGTCTGATAGCTAGGGATGGATTATAGTTAATTCCACCTTTCCTCCCTATCAAGGGAACATTAGGAAATTCTCCGCATTTGCAAATAATCTCCATTCCTAGCAAGTCACGATTAATCCAAACGATGTTATCGGCAGTCAAGCCCATAACCCTCTTAGACCACTTCAGAGAATCTTTCGTATCAACGAAAGCGCCAGATTCAGGGAGACGACTCAGAAACCAAGTAGCTAAGCGCGGCGCACAGCAACTCACAGTTTTCCCACGCCTATTCTCATTCTTATAGTGAATTGAATGGTACACATCACCTAGCAAGGCAGGTATAGGATTCTTTGACATAAAGATCCTGACGGCGTGCACATCCACCAGATCAGGAATATTCAGAAACAGAACAATCCCATAGATACACACAGCTAGAATAGCTTGGAAAGCAGTCCAATTCTTCTCTTTGACATGCATACAAGCTTGATCAAATAGGAACTTCAATAGGATACCCTTAACTCCTTGTTTTTCTGCGATATTACTGTTAAGAACAGGCTCACTAATGTGAAGAGCAACATCCATATCTTTTATACCGGGGTGTTCTTCAGAAAAGAAAACTATATCATGACTAATAGGAATTCCCAAAATAAATGAGAATTCCTCCAACGTCGGAGCCAAGATGTAGTCCGGGAAAGTGAAGCAACGCAGAGGCGGGTCGTAAAACTGAAGAAGTGTGTGAATGGCATCCTTCTCATACTGGGAGATATTATAGACAAATTTCAGAAGTCTTCCATACCTTCCACTGAACTCTGTACGAACTCCGGAACCAGCCATATTAATCAATTTGTGAATCAGTGTCAAAGTCGGCTCTGGGAATGAATAGGCAACAGTCTTCTTTCTCTGAACATCCATACTGAAGTAACCTTAGAAAACCGGAATCAAGAGTAAGATGCAAGCCCTGAAAAATGTCAAACACGTCAGAATGCAAGAAAAATGATATGCTCATGCAAACATGGGGTCAAGGCACACTGTTGGATGTGCTGTGCTGTTAGATGAACGAGAAACCAGCAAACCAGAACTCTGAACCACTGAGGAACCCACAAAACCAGACATTGATGAGAAATCCAGAATAAGGGTAGGTTGAAGGTCTCGGTTACCTACAAACACCCATCCCCTCTCACGTGTAGGTACTAGGATGTTCAGTATCCCGGGCTCTCAGGTCAAGAAATGATGATACGTTCACCATTTCTGGTTTGGCATCATCATCAATCGAGGAGGCCTCAACTGATTCTCCAAAGCGGAAGGTCCTCAGCTTTGGCACTGAGGTCGAGAAACAATAGTACGGTGGAGAAATGACCTTTTACTTTTGTTTTTAGCAAAACATGTTGCGGTTAGCAAGAGTCGCCACCGACTTTTATTTTATCCAATTTATTTAGGAAAGGTGAAAAGAACAGGAAAGACCGTTTTGAAAAGATTTTTGAGTTCGGGGGGTAAGTTTTGAAAAGGGAAGGTGTTAGCACCCCTTTTCATCCGTAGTTATCTACGGGCTCTTAATTGCTAGTTCACTTTAACTTGCTTTTTTTTGAAATGTGGTGTGTGTTTAGAAAATATTTTGTAAAAGTTGACTTTGTAATAATTCGTGTAAGAACGTATACAAAGTGTTTGTTTTTGAAAATATTTTTGAAAGTGTGAGGTGTGAAAAGCATTTGTTTTTTTGAGTTGTGAGTGAGCATTTAAAAGTTACCTACCCTTAATTTATAAGGTCTTTCTTGTACTTATCATTTTCCTTGAGAGATAGCACTATCCATACCATTAGTGGGTAGGTAGTCCTATCTATTGGATGTGGAGGGACAGCGAAGGGTCATCAAATGGTCATAGAAGGCAACATGTAAGGATACCTTAGCAATTCGTAGGGACTACCATCATTTTTCCGTAGGGTCATCGAGGGACAAGATCATTTTTTGTAGGCAACTTGAAGGGTCATCGAGGGACTATGATCTTTATATCGAAGGGACTGTGATGATATTATTCGTAAGCGTCTTTTGCTAAAGTATCCCTACGTTCGAGGGGCCTTCATCCCTCGGGGTACAGTACTAAAGTCAATCGAGGAGTGCCTCCGCTGATTCTCTTCAAAACGTAGGGGCCGTCCTATGCGAGTTCCAAAGCGGGCCCTCGGGTGCAAATGGGTTTGCCACAGGATGTGGTCTGCCACTGTCACCACTAAAGAGGGATGTTTCCACTAAGGTCCTCAATGATCGGTCACCAGAGTCGACATCTCTCTAGATCAACACCCCAACATGCGCAAGACACACACGTTAGAATGCGTCCCAAGATAGCCTCGTCTGGTTGTGAATTTCGTGAACACACAAACGTACCAAGCGGGCACGTAGGTCCCACTACTTTCCACTCTAGTCCTAGGGTATTCTCAAGCCTTGGTATTGGGCTTAGCTCTCAAACCCACCCAACCTGCAAAACAAAGACAGCCAGCACAGCACAGCAGTATGACAGTAATAGAAAATGAAATGCAGAAAATGCGGTAAAAATAAAAATAAAATACAACACATAAAGCAAAACAAAAACAAAGCACCCCAAAGATAACAAAGACAAGCAAGCGCTAGGATTGACTCGCTTAGGGATGGACCAGCATAGGTCAACCAGAATCCCCAGCAGAGTCGCCAGCTGTCGCTCCCAGGATTTTCATCCAGGTACAAACGCGAGAGTGGCGCGGAAAAACAGAGTCGCCAACCGTGTAAATTTATCCCAAGAGAGGGAAAGGGAACACCGCATAAACCTGAGGAAGAGGGAAAGGAATGGTCATCGTAACCATAGCCTGGGTTCGGGAGTCGGTTACGCGAGGGGAAGGTATTAGCACCCCACGCGTCCATCGTACTCGATGGGATCCACGCTTGTTGTCTATTCTAAAGGTGAGTTATCCTATCATCTATGGTTGTGCTAAAACGGGAGGGGAAGACAAAGACCGACTTGGTAGGACGTCAACGTCCTAAGCCTACGTACCCCCTTTGTGCAATGGGGAATTCAGAGTCAACGTAGTTCGGACCAAGTTCCTTTTGTATTTTTTATGAGCGACGTTAAGTTCGCGTCCGGCAGTTAGGGTCGATGCCTGTTTGCGACTCAGACGGAAGGTAACGTGACCTTTTTGAAAATATCCTTTAAGTTGAAGGTCCCGAAGGACAAAAAAGTTTGAAGTTTGTTTGTATTTTTTAAGACAGAAGTGATTTAAGTTAGTTCCTAAGTTGTATTGCACCAAAGTCTAAGGCACAGGGGCGAATACTTAACGCATCGTCCCAAGACAGGACGCTCGCTAAGCACTCTAGAAATATGAGAGGAAGCCCCTCATTTCTCATTCCCCGTACTTAAGGCTCGTGCGCAATACACCTTATTATTATTAAGTGTCTTAAGGAAATTTGAGATGAGAAGAGAGAAGACACAAGGTAACTCTAAGGGAACTAAGAATCCTAAAGTTATCATGCATGGGTGACCTACGGTTAGTGAGGTTTGAAGGCAACCTAAATCCTAGAGGAAGAAGATGAGGGAAGGAAAAAGGTAAGGGTAACCATGGATACCTATCCATACCCTTAAGGAACTTACCTTGATCATGCATAAAAGGTTAGCGAGAAACGGATAATATCAAGGCAAGTGAAAATCAAACTATGGCAAATAATAGTAATTATAATACAAACATGAATTCAGAAATCAAAGACAATTTAGGGTATGCATGAAATGTGTGATGCAAAAAGAAATTGAATTAAACAATTAGTTTAGATGATAAAAAAATAAAAAAATAAAAAAAAAAATTGTGAAAATTTTATAAAATGGTAAAAATGGTGCAGGAATTAAATTCAAAAGGAAATTATTCAAATAATATTTAAAAAAAAAAAGAAAATAATAAAAAAAACCTCAACAACTTTGCTATCGCGAAAACGCGGTCATCGCAACCGGATCCGAATTGCACGGATCTAAATATAACAAAAAAAAGGCAACTCAAAAAAAGAGAAATTTAACTTTGAAAAGAAAAACCTCAACAATGTTGCTATCGCGAAAACGCGGTCATCGCAACCGGATCCGAATTGTACGGATCTAAATATAACAAAAAAAAAGAGGCAACTCAAAAAAAGAGAAATTTAACTTTGAAAAGAAAAACCTCAACAATGTTGCTATCGCGAAAACGCGGTCATCGCAACCAGATCTAACCAACACAAATGTCACGCATCATGCATACAAATATGCAAACAGCGTATCGACATAATTCGATCTGGATAATCTAATAATTAAAAAAAATACTAACAATATATAAATATAACGTACAATATATATATTAATTAATTAAAACTAAGACTTGATATTATATTAGAAATTTATCACGTATGATCTTGAAAAAAATGAAACTTGTAAATACTGTATAAAACATTACATATGCTTATTGAAAACCTGTGAATATTTATCATATATGTACGTCGTATGCCGATCGGAAAAAATGATGCCACAATAGTACCGACATGAATAATGCGGCTTATATGCACTTGTTAGTAATATTGGCATAAGAATAATGTTAGTTACATTGGATAAAGCAATGCCATATATATGTACGTTATATTGGTAAAAGCTGGGATCAGAAACAAATGATAACTACCGTACCGGTGTGTACCGCCGATAAAATTTACTGGTTTGCTCGGTAATAAAAGGGGAAGAATAGAGAGCCAGTGGCACGGTGTTTCTTCTAAGTTTTTTTTTTCGGTTTTCGTCTTCCGGTCCTCCCCCCCTTTTTTAACAGTAACAACAATATATAGGGACCAAATTAGGGTTAACTTTTAATTGCCAATAATGTCCCTAATACCCAATTTGAGGCCCAAGTTTAATAATATTAAAAGTTAAATAAAATTTAAATAATTTAATAAATCTGAAATAAAAACTAAACTTACTTATTTATAAAAATAAAAATTTAAGATAAAATTAAAATAAAATGCTAATCACTATTTATTTATTCTTAAAATTAGTAAAAAATAAAAAATGACTATTAAAAAAAAATACTAATTAGCCTATTAAACGTTATTTAAATTAAAAATAAAAAATAAATATTTAAAATAAAATTAAAATACAATGCTAGTTATTATAATTATTTATTCTAAATAATATTAGTTTAAAAAAAGGTAATATAAACGGACCCCAAATAAATAAAAATCGGACGCCTAAATAATCAAAAAAAACAAACCGAGTACACTAAAATGATTATTATGAAATATATGACTCGAAAAAATACAGCATTTGGTCAGATTTTAAAATAAATTTTGATCCCTGATTTTGGGCACCGCTGAAACTCAATTTGACCACTCTGTCTGTAAATTTTCGAGAAATTATTCCGACCAATATTTTAGGCAGTATGCGAGATGAAAAACACCATTTTATGCTATTTAGATGATGCAGAGTGGAAATACAGTCAGACGAATAAAAATACGAAAATATTAAAAATGCCTGGAATAAGCTGTGAACTCTTGATAATGTAGTAGACCAGATAAGACTTCTCTGAACTGCCTCAAGCACCTTGACCCCATGCTAATGATATGTATACATGATAATGCAAAAAATGAAATGAAACATAAGCCAGTTAGTAAAAGGTAAGGAGGGCAAATTTTGGGGTGCAACACGTACAATAATAGTTTTCATGCTAGTATTGGAATGGCGCCTTATGAAGCTTTGTATAAGAGAAGGTGTAGGACTCCGTTGTGTTGGTATGAGTCGGGCGAGAGTGTTGTACTCGGACCTGAAATTGTACAAGAGACGAATGAGAAGATTAAAAAGATCCAAGAGAGGATGAAAGCTTCACAGAGTCGTCAGAAGAGCTACCATGATAAGAGGAGGAAAGCACTTGAATTCCAAGAGGGAGATCACGTGTTTTGAGAGTGACGCCAGTGACTAGTGTGGGTCGAGCTTTGAAGTCTAGGAAGCTCACTCCACGTTTTGTTGGTTCATATTAGATATCGTAGAGGATAGGAGAGGTAGCCTATCGAATCGCTTTACCGCCGTCACTTGCGAATTTGCATGACGTGTTCCACGTGTATCAATTGAGGAAGTACATTCTGGATCCGTCGCATGTGATTCAGATGGATGATGTACAAGTAAAGGATAATCTGATTGTGGGAGCGTTACCGGTGCGTGTTGATGGTAGAGAGACAAAGCAACTGCGGGGTAAAGACATAACTTTGGTAAAGGTGTTGTGGGGTGGACCATCTGGCGAAAGTTGGACTTGGGAATTTGAAGATCAGATGAGGGAGTCGTATCCGACTCTATTTCCTTGAGGTAATTTTCGAGGGTGAAAATTCTTTAAGTGGGGGAGAGTTGTAACGCCCCAAATTTCATAGAATATTTATTTAATTTATTTAAATATTATATTCGTGGATTTCTGTGAATTTTGATGTTTCGTGTCGATGTCGGTGATTTTGTGAAGTTTTGGTTATTTTAATTAAATAATAGTATATAGTATGAATATATATTTGTATTTGTATTTATTTTAAAAAATATTAGAGGAATTAAGGGTAAAGTGGACATTTGAGGAGAATTAGTGAGGGTATAATGGGAAGAGCACATTTAGGGGTATTTTAAGAGAGAATAGTGAAACGAACTCATTATTTGTATTATTTTTTAGGAAGAGGCAAAGGTCCTCTGAAGAACTAGTGAGAAGGAGACTAGGGCATAGAAGAATTCCGGCGAAACTTCAAGAGAGGTCGAAGGAGACAATACTCTAAGGTATGGGGAGTATTACCTTTCAATATTCATGATATAGAGTTTAGGTGTTTGTGGGGATTTGGGGTTTTAAGGAAAACCTAGGATTAAGAGGTTAGGGGTGATGGAGTAGTGATGGTTTGGGGTATTGTGATTGTTGTGTTGATGTATATGTGGTAGATATATGTTATAATGTCATAATCTGTGGTGAATTGATGTTAAAAACCAGTTTAACGGTGTTAAATCGCAGATGGAGAAGTGTTGTTATTGCAGGGTTTTTCTGCCAAAATTGCAGAGCCCGCTTAGCGCAGTCTAGCGCACTTAGCGCGGTCTAGAGACATTTTGCCTCCTCAAGGCAGTGAGTAGCGCGCTTAGCGCGGGTGGGGCCTATTGCACCCCAAAATTTGCCCTCCTTACTTTATTACTAACTGGCTTATGTTGCATTGCATTTTGCATTATCATGTGTGCATATCATTGGTTCTTAGCATGGGGTCAAGGTGCCTGAGGCAGTACTTCAGAGGGTCAAGTAAGAGTCCTGGTATTGTCCAAGAGAGCTCAGGTGGATCATCCTCTCCTAACTAGTTCATAGATTAGGGTTTTGAGATTCTTGGGTTTATTGCTTCAATGGGCAAGCTCCTAGGGTTTTTATCATCATCAAATGGCATATCTTATCTTTGTTGGAGAGGATACACATCATATTCCGAGGAATTTGGATTTAGAGACTGTGCTATTTCCTCCTAGACTGAGGGTACCACAACTAGGGTTTGCTATAAAGTCAGTTTATTTTTTATTTTTTGGGCAAGACTTGATTCCATGGTACTCCTTGGGTCCCTAAGGACCTAGGGATGGGAGGTTGTCCATCAGTTTGGTTCAGGAGAAGTTCAATTGGCCAATGGATTGAAAATCAGGTGAATGGGGTAAAAGTCAACAGTGAGAGGAGAAGTCAACTGTGGAATTTTGAGGATCTCTCCAAGGTTTTCAAGGTCTCACATCCTCATATGGTCTTCAAGGGTCAAGTTTAATGCCATATATCAAAAATCAGGGGTTGGTGCAAAAGTTACTAAAAATAGAAATAACCTATAATTTGAAGTTTCCTTTTTGGGCAAGTTCCTGCACTACATTCAACTTGACTTTTCAACATGAATAAAGCTTCAAATGAATTTTTCTCCAACAAGAAAGTTGAAGATATTTTTATCCTCTTTCCAACAAGTACTAGTGGGTCTCCATATCATTTTTGAAACTCTAGTTATGATCAAAAGAAGGCAAATTGGCTTTTAGGGTTTTTCATGGCTCCATTTTCACAACTTTGGGCATAATGACCTATAATCAATTCCATTGTTTCATGTCACTTTCTAATGTCAAAGAACAATCCCTAAGGAACATTTTAGACCTTTGAATCAAGTGGTTTCATGGTGTATATATCACTTAACTTCCATTATTCAAAATTCCCAAATTATTTAAAAGTCATGAATCAAATGGTTTCAAGGCCCAATGACAATATGGGTGTAATTAGCAATTCAAATGCAAGTGATCCATCATGGAATTCTTAAGTACCCATGCATGGGAGGAGGTGTATTTAACATAATGTGATTTTCCAAAATTATTCAAAAACTCATTAAACAATGAATTGCCCAAGCCCAATTCATTATCTGAGGAAAACCCTAGGCTATTTAAACCTATCCATGCACTGGTTGGGCGACGACACACGTGATATTTTGGAGAAAAAGAAAGTGCAACCCTAATTCTTGAATTCATTAGATCTCTCAATCTACAAGGAGTTTCTTCAAAGTTCTTCCACAAACCTTCTCCTAGTGATTTCTAGAACACAACCCAACCACCATTCGCAGCCAAAAGCAAGGATTAGAGGTGCACCATCTCAGGTTGGTGGATTTTTTCGTGCTCTTAAAACTCCTTTTTTTTATGTCTATATTGTTGTGTGATTATCACTGATCATCCTGATATATTTACTTTTAAATTTGGACGTGTGGTTTGCTTGTAATGATGATTTAAAGTCTTGAACCCTAACATTAATCCCTTTGTTTTTTATTATATGTTGATTATTTGTGATTTTGGATGAGAGATTCATAATCCTCGTGAAATTCTGGACGGAATGGTGTGTGGTTTGGTGTTTTCTGGGATGTTTCAGGTTGCAGGTGGTGGAGGAAGGTGGCCGGAACCCTAGCTCCGGCGGCTGTGAGGGTTCCGGCGAAGGAGGTTGGTTGGACGGAGAAGACACAATCTGGACCCTTCATTCTCACGATCCAATGGTCCATAGCGCGCCATGTGTTTTTTCTTTTATTTTTTTTTCTGAATTTTAATTAATGATTACATGTTATTTACCTCACCATAGCTATCGTGCACATCCAACCATATTTTCCTATTTTAATTACTTTCTATTGCATTGACCAATTCTGGTGCGTTTGATGCATCAAACGGTCCTTATCACGACAACACATTAAAAAGCACATGTGCCAGGCACATGGCATTCCAAGGTATGCTGAGGGATTACGCACGCTCGTGTGTTTTGTTACTAGGGTGTGGATGAGATCTGAGCCACTCATCAGGTCTATTTGTTGAATATGTTGACTTGCGGATAAGCGTCAGATGTATCCAGTGGTTGGTATGAAGTCAATTGGTTGACTGGTCCTATGGTGTTCTTTTATTTTATTTTATTTTTTTTGAGTAATTGGTTGGACCAGGCTCGCTATTAACACCCCCAACCTTTGGCCCATTTGTATTTCCAATGCATTTTCCTTACTAAACGCACCCCCTGCAGTTTTATTTCATTTTATTTTATTTTATTCATTGTTTTCATTTTTAATTAATAAAAATAGATTTTTACATTAAAAAATCCCAATAAAATTCATGCAAACTTTTAATCATTTTATAAAATTTTCACAAATTTTATTTTTATTTTTATTTTATTTTTTATCATCTAAATTTATTATTTAGTCAATTTTCTTTTTGAATTATCCATATAATGCATACCTAATTTTGTTTATTTAATTTCTCTGCATCCGTAAAATATTTTTTATCCGTTCTTTTTGAATTTGTTAGATAACATTCTAAAATGCATCAAAATATTTTTTTATCATTTTTAATTATTATTTCATATTGCATTCTGGTCCTCTTTTTTGCACACTGAACCCTACTCCTCACCTGAGCTTTGCCTAATTGTTTAAATGACTTACATCTTGATTTTTTGCAGGAGTTTTTGGTATTTGGTTTGTTTCTGGTTGAGTAACTTTTATATTTAATTTGGTGATTTTAGGATTTGTTTTGCTAGTTGTTTAATGGCTCTTTGTGTGAGACTTTCTTGTATGCGTATCCTTGATCCTGTCTGATTACCAGTTTGAAAAGGCACTTGTGCCATTGCTTTGGGGTTGTTTACTTGACTTCTTTGTGCATGTTTGGATTATTATCACTATAGTATGTCTTTACTTGGGTTCCATCTATCTCACTTCTTTTACTTGTGCCTGTTTCTCACTAACCTTTTATGCAGGGACTAAGGTAAGTTCTTTAAGGGTATGGATAAGTATCCATGGTCACCCTGACTCTTTCCTTCTCTCATCTTCTTCCTTTAGGATTTAGGTTATCGTCAAACCTCACTAACCGTAGGTCACCCATGCATGATGACTTTAGGACTCATAGTCCCCCTTTAGAGTTACCCTTGTGTCTTCTTCCTTCTCATCTCAAACTTCTTTAAAATACTTAATAAGTATCAAGTGTATTGCGCACGAGCCTTAAGCGTGGGGAATGAGAAATGAGGGGATTCCTCTCATCTTTCTAGAGTGCTTAGCGAGCGTCCTGTCTTGGGATGATGCGTTAAATATTCCCCCCTGTGCCCTAGACTTTGGTGCAATGCAACTTAGGAACTAACTTAAGCCACTTCTGTCCTAAAAAACACAAACAAACTTCAAATTTTTTTCTTTTTGTCCTTCGGGATCGTTAAACTAAAGGCTATTTTCAAAAAGGGCACGCTACTTTCCGTTTGAGTCACAAACAGGAATCGACCCTAACTGCCGGACGCGAACTTAACGTCGCTCATAAAAAACACAAAAAGAACTTGGTCCGAACTACGTTGACTCTGAATTCCCCATTGCACAAGGGGGGTACGTAGGCCTAGGACGTCGATGTCCTACCGAGTCTGTCTTAGTCTTCCCCTTCCCTGTCTTAGTACAGCCCTAGATGATAGTATAACTCACCCTTAGAATAGACAACAAGCGTGGATCCCATCGAGTACGATGGACGCGTGGGGTGCTAGCACCTTCCCCTCGCGTAACCGACTCCCGAACCCAGGCTATGGTTGTGATGACCATTCCTTTCCCTCTTCCTCAGGTTTATGCAGTGTTCCCTTTCATTCTCTTAGGATAAATTTACATGGCTGGCGACTCTGTTTTTCTGCGCCACTCTCGCGTTTGAACCTGGATGAAAATCCTGGGAGCGACAGTTGGCGACTCTGCTGGGGAATCTGGTTGACCTATGCTGGTCCATCCCTAAGTGAGTCAGTCCTAACGCTTGCTTGTCTTTGTTCTCTTTGAGTGTTTTGTGTTTGTTTTGTTTTATTTGTTGTATTTTTATTTTTACAGCTTTTCTGCATTGCATTCCATTTTTATTACTGTCATACTGCTGTGTTGTGCTGGCTATTCTTGATTTGCAGGTTGGGTGGGTCTGAGAGATAAGCCCAATACCCAGGCTTCAGTATACCCTAGGACTAGAGTGGAAAGTAGTGGGACCTACGTGCTCGCTTGGTACGTTTGCGTGTTCACGAAATTCACAACCAGACGAGGCTATCTTGGGATGCATTCTAACGTGTGTGTATTGCGCATGTTGGGGTGTTGATCTAGAGAGCTGTCGACTCTGGTGACCGATCATCGAGGACCTTAGTGGAAACATCCCTCTTTAGTGGTGACAGTGGTAGACCACATCCTGTGGCAAACCCATTCGCACCCGAGGGCCCGCTTTGGAACTCGCATAGGATGGCCCCTACTTTTTGAAGAGAATTAGTGGAGGCACTCCTCGATTGATGATAGTACTGTACCCCGAGGGATGGATGTACTATTGTTTCTCAAACTCAGTGCCGAAGCTGAGGACCTTCCGCTTTGGGGAATCAGTTGAGGCCTCCTCAATTGATGATGATGCCAAACCAGAAATGGTGAACGTATCATCATTTCTCGACCTGAGTGCCAGGGATACTGAACATCCTAGTACCCACATGTGAGAGGGGATGGTCGTTTGCAGGTTTGCAGGTAACCGAAACCTTTAACCTACCCTGTTTTTCTGGATTTTTCATCAATGTCCGATTATTTGGGTTCTTGGTTATCTCAGTGGTTCAGAGTTCTGGTTTTCTGGGTTGTGGTTCTCGTTCAGTTAATAGCACAGCACATCCAGCAGTGTCACCTTGATCCCATGTTTGCATGAGCATATCATTTTCTTGCATTCTAACATGTTTGACATTTTTCAGGGCTTGCATCTTACTCTTGATTCCGGTTTTCTGAGGTTACTTCAGCATGGATGTCCAAAGAAAGAAGACTGTTGCCTATTCGTTCCCAGATCCGACTTTGACTTTGATTCACAAGTTGATTAATATGGCTAGTCCCAGAGTTCGTACAGAGTTCAGTGGAAAGTATAGGAGACATCTGAAGTTTGTTTATAATATCTCCAAGTATGAGAAGGATGCCATTCATACCCTTCTTCAGTTTTACGATCCGTCTTTGCGCTGTTTCACTTTCCCAAACTACATCTTGGCCCTAACATTGGAGGAGTTCTCATTTATTTTGGGAATCCCCATCAGGCTTGATATAGTTTTCTTTTCTGAAGAACACCCCGGGATAAGAGAAATGGTTGTTGCTCTTCATATTAGTGAATCCGTTCTGAACAGTGATGTTGAAGAAAAATAAGGAGTTAAGGGTTTCCTATTGAAGTTCCTGTTTGATCAAGCCTGCATACATGTCAAAGAGAAGAATTGGACTGCTTTCCAAGCTATCCTAGCTATGTGCATCTATGGGATTGTCTTGTTTCCGAATATTCCTGATCTGGTGGATATGCATGCCGTCAGAATCTTTATTTCGAAGAATCCTATACCTACCTTGCTAGGTGATGTGTATCACTCAGTTCACTACAAGAATGAGAATAGGCATGGAAAAACTGTGAGTTGTTGTGCACCACTCTTATCTACTTGGTTTCTGAGTCGTCTCCCCGAATCTGGCGCTTTCGTTGATACAAAAGATTCTCTAAAATGGTCAAAGAGGGTTATGGGCTTGAATGCTGACAACATTGTTTGGATCAATCATGATTTGTTAGGAATGGAGATTATTTACAAGTGCGGAGAATTCCCTAATGTACCCTTGATAGGGAGAAAAGGTGGAATTAACTATAATCCTTCCCTTGTTATCAGGCAGTTTGGTTATCCTTTGAAAAGTCCACCTAATGAGAGAGACATCAGAGAATCCTTATTCTTCAATGGTATTGAGGATCAAGAGATGATGAGGAAGATTGTGAATGCTTGGAAACAGGTGACCAAGAAGGGTAAAACTTCGTTCGGAAAATGTAATAACCAGGCTTTTCCTTCCTACAAAGAGTGGATTAAGAAGAGAGCAGAAGAGGAGCTTCTTCCTTTCCCAGTGGAACCACCTTTGTATCCTTTGGTGATCGAGCCTCCTACCACAGTTGAGATAGAGAAGTTTGATAAGTTGTGGGCAGAAAAGGAAAGGCTGCGGGAAGAAAATAGTGAGCTAAAAAGAGAGATTTATCAGTGGAAGCATGAGCGAGGTGAAGTTGTTCATACCGCCAAGTTGAAGACAGAGCTTCTTGCCAAAGCAGAAAAGAGCTAGCAGACATGGTCACATCCAGACAAAAGATGAAGGAAGCTTTGGATGGTATCAGTAAGGTTCTCGAATCTAAGAAAGAGGAATTAGACAAGGCTTTGCTGAAAATCCACAGGTTCAATGATCACCAAGAAACTGCCATGGCCGAGAATAAAAGAAAGGAAGACGACTACCTAGCTAAGATTGATCAGTTGAAGTCGACATTCAAGAAGAAAGACGCCGAGATCTTATCAGGGATATTCAAGAGACAAGTAGTCGAGGGTCGACTCAATGAAGCCATAGCCTCCATGGAAGAGCTGAAAGTCCAAGCTGAAGTGAAGAAATCTAGACATGAGGGACCTAGCATGGATGGTGTTTCTAGAGACGACGCTTGGGAGTTAGATTGCCGATACTTGGATGGGATCATACACAGGAGAGACCTTCTCATTCAAGGACTAATTCAGAGACCAAAGCATCCCGACACCAGAAAACTGTTCGAGGAGATTCAAGACTGGTGCAGAAAGCATAGTGGATGGGGAGGATTGACACTTGTGGACTTTGATGATATGTCGTAGTTTTCTTTTCTCTTTTATTGTATTGGGATCACCACCAGGCCTGTTGGTTGGGACCTATGATTCTTATGTTTCGACTTGTTACCTCAATTATGATTGTTGACATTTGGTTTTCCTCTGGTTTTCTTAATATATGAGCAGAAGTTCCATTCTATCTTGCTATTAAACTGGAATCAAGGGGTGGATCGCCCTGCTAATATTCAAGCATGCCCATTTGCATTTGCATATTCATAATCATTTTGCATGATCATTTTGCATAACAGGTGTTTATCTCCGGTGTTCTTATCTTGTTATAATCTCAGAATTGCAGATTTAACTCCTCATGCCATTCAAGAGTTGATCATGGAGCGAGTTCAAGCTGAGTTGAGTGAACTGAAGATTCAGATGAGGTAATTTGGGGAAGACATGCTCCAGGAGCAGAGGATGCTGAGGGAGGAGATCAATCAGATGAAGACTCAGATGGGTTTGGTCATAGAGATTTTGAAAACAGTGTTGAAGAAGGAAGACAGCCATGTGCCCGCTTCCACAACAGAGATCCTTACTCCTCTCATCTCTTTGGAACTTGATTTAAATCATGGATTACCTCGGGAGTCTCTTCCACGAGCGAAAGTTCCAGAACTCTCCCAACAGCAGCTAGGTCTTGGCTCCCAAGAGAAGCCCAAGGGCAAAAAGTATACACAGGGGCAGAAGAAGTCTGAAAGAGTTTTTTGTCTGCTCCCTATGCCATATTCTCAACTATTGCCGCATCTCCTTCGGTTTCAACTGGTACAGAAAAGGACTTTGACTCCTCTCACCGGCAATCCTCGACCAGGCTATGATGCAAGATCCCATTGTGATTTCCATTCTGGGGCACCAAGGCATACCGTGGAGGAATGTAGGGCCTTTCAGCACCAAGTCCAGGATTTGATTGACGCAGGGGCAATTGAGTTCACATCAGGCGGCGTGAATGTACAAGGTGATGTTACCCCAATTGTTGCAGAAGAAGTGAAGGCTCCTCCCCTCTTTGCAGGATCCACCTCATACCATGGACTTTCTCCACAGCCTTTTGCTACAGAAGTTTTACGTCAGCAACCTTTATTTGTGACTCAGCCAAATGCGGAAAGGAAAGTGCAAGCACAGGTGAGGCGCCCAAATCAGCACTGAGAGCAGAGTTGTCAGCAGCAGGGGCAACCAAGACCAAGAAGGCCCAAGAGGATATTTGATCCTGTTCCTATCCCTTATAGTCAGCTGTTTATGCGTTTGCTCAAGAAGTCTCTGATTCAAACAAGGGGTACCATGCCAGTACCGTACCCTATTCCTCCGGATTATGACATGACTACTAGATGCGAGTTCCACTCGGGAACATTTGGGCACACAATTGATGAGTGTAATGTATTCAGGCATAAGGTGCAAGACCTGGTAGACTCAGAGATCATTGTATTCACTGAAGATGATATGTACATCAATGGAGGCCTCTTTTCTCAAATGAACACTCAGTCTGCAAGTACGTCCAGACAGAATTAAGCTTCCTCAGCAATGGCAATCTTCAGCTTCTTTACTGCATTTTCATTTGTAGTTTTTCATTTCTTGTTAAAGCATCGTATGCATGTAAGACTTGTTTGTTTTTTATGATGATATTAATGCAATGAGTATGTTTTTCTTGAAGTAATCCATTCGTGTTCACTCTTAACTGTTTATATGCACTGCAATACCAATTTTCTTGTTTAGAACTCTTGAGGGAGGATGATGAGACGAAAACGCAAAACCTCTGGTTGTATGTTCAAGGATAGAACCCTGTTGAGGATGTCCAGGCATTGTTCCAAACCCCTAAATACTGGAGAGATAAGGAGATAAACCTTCGTTAACCCCTTTGAGCCTTGGAGTAGGAGCTTCTTTCGTACGAAAAAACCCTCATACTTAACCCAGGGGTAGGGTAGGCGTCAGTTAGTTTGACCGAGCGTTCAAATTTCAAGGAGAGTGTGCATCTGAGGATCCATTACCTTCTATCCCACCGTCAAGAGGTCAAGAGATGTGAA
Source organism: Lathyrus tuberosus (assembly GCA_022829125.1). Classification (NCBI taxonomy): domain Eukaryota; kingdom Viridiplantae; phylum Streptophyta; class Magnoliopsida; order Fabales; family Fabaceae; genus Lathyrus; species Lathyrus tuberosus. The sequence continues at coordinate 3,697,127 of JALAZF010000091.1, read as the reverse complement.
ACCACAATGGTTATCCTTCAACAATCAAGAAGTGAGACAGTCACAACCCTTTCAAGCAAGTAAGACAACCAGTGTCACACACTTTGTTCGAAAAAGGGGAATAAAAAAAAGAAAAAAAGAAAAGCCCGCTAAGTCGAAACTTGAAAACAAGCGACTTAGGCAAAAGTTAGGGCATCCCGCTGGACTTCAAAATCAAAAAAATCAAGAGAGTTAGTCCAGGCAAAAATTAGGGATCAAAAAGCAAAAGAAGGAAGAAGCGAAAAGCATTAAAAAAGAAAACCCCCGATAAGAACAAATTCGTGTGATTACAGGCACAAGATAAAAAGGGATGACTATTATTCCAAAACCCCCTTAGGTGCCAAACCATTTGTGGTGTAGGTTCCTTAAAGATCATAAACCTTTTGAGAGATGAGCGTTTGGGTCAGATTAACTGAGCATGAGACTGGAGAACATCACGAAGAGTGGGTGGGCACCGATAAATTTTGAGCCATAAATCCTTTTTTCTGAAACCGTGAACCAGACCACGTTATAACCCTTAAAAGTCCTAATTGAAACAGGGTTCAGTCCGAAAGCGTACTCCAACCGGATGGCGTTCCTGACTTCTATGAGTTATGCTAATAAGATTTGTCAGTATTGCATGTGCGCATTGTTTTTTCCATTCAAAAATCAAGGTCGCATCCCAGCAAGTGATTCATTCACAAGGCTCAGCGACGCATTTTCAATAAAAACTTCAAGGTTAACATGAGCGTTGCATTAGGATTATCATTCTCATAAATAACTTGTTCTGTTTGCATACATGTGCCTAAGCATCAATGCAGCTTACACAGTGAAAGTCAGTCAAGAAGCTTGATCCTGCCAAGTTGTGTTGCTTGAAAATTTTGAAGGACAATCAGGTCAAAGGGCAGGCTGCCAGGAGACCCCGTATAGGGTGGGCTCTCCCCAATAAGTCGTGTTAAGATGTAGCCAATCTGGGGCAGTCACATCGAGAAATCTCTCCAAAATTCAGTTATTCTGGGGCATTCATTCTAAGATCAGAGGCAAAGTCACTTCAAAACCCATAGTGGGGCAGGCCACCTCCAGAGCATGGGAGATCGTCCACTCCTGAAAGCGGATAATTGAAAACACCTCCTCAAGGTTTAAGATGCTAAAGCAGAATATTGTCAAGTCATTACAATCCCTTGCGAGGTAATGTACTTCTTGGATTACGAAGACTGGGGCAGTTATGTCGAGATATGACAAATCTCTCAGAGAGTTTGAAGACCCTGGGGCAGTGCGAACGCCCGATCTTCTGTAAAATCCTCTTGAGATGAAAAGTTCAAAGAGCCGCTTATGACCACAGAGACAAGTCAGGTTGAGTGGTAACAGGATTGTATTTCCCCAGCAATTTGTTCTCCCCAGCAGTAAGATTGCTCCTTCCCCAGCAGGACAAACCTTCCTCAGCAGAGCAGACCTTCCCCAGCAGGAGACTTGGGAAGTATTTTCTCCGGATCAAGACATTATTTCCCCACAGAATCAGGGTGTTCACCTTCCCCATCCAGTCAAGAAGCGTGCTTTCATCGACGGTGTCATATTCTAGTCCCCAGCAAGATGGGAGTAAAGTCATTCTCCCCGTCAGCGGGCTAAGATCAGCGGTATCCCCAAGCAGGCTAGTGTCATGGACTGTTTTCCCCAGCAGGTTTTGACCCAATTGGATATTAGCAATTTTCAGTAACAGACTTCCGGTTCCGTTATTGACGTTCATTCTCAACTCCCCCAGCAGAGGAGAAATCCCGAGTATGGATGTTACCTTCAGTAAAATACAGGTGGGGTCCCCGGTAGTTCTTTTGGGATTTCATCCCCAGCAGAAGTTGTTGATCCTAAGAGTCGATCAGTATGACCCTTCTCAGCAGAGTTCCTGGATTTAGAGGACAATTTATTTTTGTCATCCCCAGCTGAATGGATCTTTTCTCTCCGACATTTATTTTGCTGGAGGGACCCTTTTTGCATATCATAAGCATTTGCATTGCATCCTCAAACGCGTAGCATTTCCATTTCGTATGGACCATTACGCCACTATTCAAACATTTGCATTCGAAGCATAAGCTAGGTTTGATACTGTCATTGCCAGTTCTCTTTTCTAGCAGAGATGGTATAACTCAGGAGATTTTGGAGGAATGCGTTCCTCATATTGGTGCTCCCCGGCAGAGTCTTTTATTTAGACTTCTCCTTTCCCCAGCGGAGTCATCTTGTCTATGGATCATGATTCCGTTAGAAGTTTGCCTTTATTTAGCCTTTCTCTTTTGGGAAATCCAGTTCCCGTCTGGTAGTCAGTTCTCGTCTGACTTATTCTGTAAACCTAGTTCTCGTCTGACTTATTCTGGTAGCCAGTTCTCGTCTGGTAGTCAGTTCTCGTCTGACTTATTCTGTAAACCCAGTTCTCGTCTGACTTACTTGGTGAAACCCAGTTCTCGTCTGGTAGTCAGTTCTCGTCTGACTTATTTTGTAAATCCAGTTCTCGTCTGGTAGTCAGTTCTCGACTGACTTATTTGGTGTAAGCCCAGTTCTCGCTTGGTAGTCAGTTCTCGTCTAACATCTCTTTGGTAAATCCAGTTCTCGCCTGGTATCCCGTTCTTACCTGACATATTTTGTTTGTCAGAGGTGATTTAAACCAGAAGTTTTGTTTCACCTTATCCCCAGTGAAGTCGTCGTTGGTATTGCTAGTTCTCTTTATCAGCAGAGATAGCAACCTTTCAGATATTTTCTTCGTCAGTTCCCTTTATCAGCAGGGATGGCATTGGTATTGCTAGTTTCTCTTTATCAGCAGAGATAGCAATCTGTCAGATATTTTCTTCGTCAGTTTCCCTTTATCAGCAGGGATGACATTCGTGTTGCTAGTTTCTCTTTATCAGCAGAGATAGCAATCTTTCAGATATTTCTTTTGTCAGTTTCCCTTTATCAGCAGGGATGGCATTGGTTTTGCTAGTTTCTCTTTATCAGCAGAGATAGCAATCTTTTGGATATTCTCTTCGTCAGTTTCCCTTTATCAGCAGGGATGACATTCGTGTTGCTAGTTTCTCTTTATTAGCAGAGATAGCAATCTTTGGGATATTTCTTTTGTCAATTTCCCTTTATCAGCAGGGATGGCATTTGTATTGCTAGTTTCTCTTTATCAGCACAGATAGTAATCTTTTTGAAGATCGTCTTTCGTCAGTTCCCTTTATCAGCAGGGATGACATTCGTGTTACTAGTTTCTCTTTATCAGCAGAGATAGCAATCTTTTGGAGATTTCTTTTGTCAGTTTTCCTTTATCAGCAGGGATGACATTCGTGTTGCTAGTTTCTCTTTATCAGCAGAGATAGCAATCTTTCGGAGATTTCTTTTGTCAGTTTCCCTTTATCAGTAGGGATGACATTCGTGTTGCTAGATTCTCTTTATCAGCAGAGATAGCAATCTTTCGGATATTTCTTTTGTCAGTTTCCCTTTATCAGCAGGGATGACATTGGTTTTGCTAGTTTCTCTTTATCAGCAGAGATAGCAATCTTTCAGATATTCTCTTCGTCAGTTTCCCTTTATCAGCAGGGATGACATTCGTGTTGCTAGTTTCTCTTTATCAGCAGAGATAGCAATCTTTCGGATATTTCTTTTGTCAGTTTTCCTTTATCAGTAGGGATGGCATTGGTTTTGCTAGTTTCTCTTTATCAGCAGAGATAACAATCTTACGGATATTCTCTTCGTCAGTTTCCCTTTATCAGCAGGGATGGCATTTGTATTGCTAGTTTCTCTTTATCAGCAGAGATAGTAATCTTTTTGAAGATCGTCTTTCGTCAGTTCCCTTTATCAGCAGGGATGACATTCGTGTTGCTAGTTTCTCTTTATCAGCAGAGATAGTAATCTTTTGGAGATTTCTTTTGTCAGTTTTCCTTTATCAGTAGGGATGACATTCGTGTTGCTAGTTTCTCTTTATCAGCAGAGATAACAATCTTTCGGAGATTTCTTTTGTCAGTTTCCCTTTATCAGCAGGGATGACATTCGTGTTGCTAGTTTCTCTTTATCAGCAGAGATAGCAATCTTTCGGAGATTTCTTTTGTCACTTTCCCTTTATCAACAGGGATGACATTCGTGTTGCTAGTTTCTCTTTAGCAGCAGAGATAGCAATCTTTTGGAGATTTCTTTTGTGAGTTTCCCTTTATCAGCAGGGATGGCATTTTACTAGTTCTCTTTATCAGCAGAGATAGTAGTCTTTCAGATATGTTCTTCGTCAGTTTCCCTTTATCAGCAGGGATGACAGTTTATTTTGCTAGTTCTCTTTGTCAGCAGGGATAGCGATCTTTTGGAGATTCTTTTTGTCAGTTCCCTTTATCAGCAGGGATGGCATATTTCGATATTCCTTTGTCAGTTCTCTTTATCAGCAAAGATGACGTAACTTGGGAGAGTTTGTTTCACTTTATACCCAGCATAGTTAGCACTCGTCCGTATTGTGACAGTACAGCATTTATGGCTAATTCTCCAGCAGAGGATTGCAAATTTCTGGGTTCTTTGGTATTCAATCTCCGTGCATCCTGATCGTCTGAAAGCCGTCGCTATCATACCTTCAGGACCAAGTTGATTGAATAGGGGCAGCTGTTGCACCCCAAAATTTGCCCTCCTTACTTTATTACAAACTGGCTTATGTTGCATTGCATTTTGCATTATCATGTGTGCATATCATTGGTTCTTAGCATGGGGTCAAGGTGCCTGAGGCAGTGCTTCAGAGGGTCAAGTAAGAGTCCTGGTATTGTCCAAGAGAGCTCAGGTGGATCATCCTCTCCTAACCAGTGCATAGATTAGGGTTTTAAGATTCTTGGGTTTATTGCTTCAATGGGCAAGCTCCTTGGGTTTTTATCATCATCAAATGGCATATCTTATCTTTTTTGGAGAGGATACACATCATATTCAGAGGAATTTGGATTTGGAGACTGTGTTATTTCCTCCTAGACTAAGGGTACCACAATTAGGGTTTGCTATAAAGTCAGTTTATTTCTGATTTTTTGGGCAAGACTTGATTCCATGGTACTCCTTGGGTCCCTAGGTACCTAGGGATGGGAGGTTGTCCATCAGTTTGGTTCAGGAGAAGTTCAATTGGCCAATGGATTGAAAATCAGGTGAATGGGGTAAAAGTCAACAGTGAGAGGAGAAGTTAACTGTGGAATTTTGAGGATCTCTCCAAGGTTTTCAAGGTCTCACATCCTCATATGGTCTTCAAGGGTCAAGTTTCATGCCATATATCAAAAATCAGGGGTTGGTGCAAAAGTTACTAAAAATTAAAATAACCTACAATTTGAAGTTTCCTTTTTGGGCAAGTTCCTCCACTGCATTCAACTTGACTTTTCAAAATCAAGAAAGCTTCAAATGAGTTTTTCTCCAACATGAAAGTTGAAGATCTTTTTATCCTCTTTCCAACAAGTACTAGTGGGTCTCCATATCATTTGTGAAACTCTAGTTATGATCAAAAGAAGGAAAAGTGGCTTTTAGGGTTTTTCATGGCTCCATTTTCACAACTTTGGGCATAATGACCTATAATCAATGCCATTGTTTCATGTCACTTTCTAATGTCAAAGAACAATCCCTAAGGAACATTTTAGACCTTTGAATCAAGTGTTTTCATGGTGTATATATCACTTATCTTCCATTATTCAAAATTCCCAAATTATTTAAAAGTCATGAATCAAATGGTTTCAAGGCCCAATGACAATATGGGTGTAATTAGCAATTCAAATGCAAGTGATCCATCAGGGAATTCTTAAGTATCCATGCATGGGAGGAGGTGTATTTAACATAATGTGATTTTCCAAAATTATTCAAAAACTCATTAAACAATGAATTGCCCAAGCCCAATTCATTATCAGAGGAAAACCCTAGGCTATTTAAACCTATCCATGCACTGGTTGGGCGACGACACACGTGATATTTTGGAGAAAAAGAAAGTGCAACCCTAATTCTTGAATTCATTGGATCTCTCAATCTACAAGGAGTTTCTTCAAAGTTCTTCCACAAACCTTCTCCTAGTGATTTCTAGAACACAACCCAACCACCATTCGCAGCCAAAAGCAAGGATTAGAGGTGCACCATCTCAGGTTGGTGGATTTTTTCGTTCTCCTAAAACTCCTTTTTTTTTATGTCTATATTGTTGTGTGATTGTCACTGATCATCCTGATATATTTACTTTTAAATTTGGATGTGTGGTTTGCTTGTAATGATGATTTAAAGTCTTGAACCCTAACATTAATCCCTTCGTTTTTTATTATATGTTGATTATTTGTGATTTTGGATGAGAGATTCATAATCCTCGTGAAATTCTGGACGGAATGGTGTGTGGTTTGGTGTTTTCTGGGTTGTTTCAGGTTGCAGGTGGCGGAGGACGATGGCCGGAACCCTAGCTCCGGCGGCTGTGAGGGTTCCGGCGAAGGAGGTTGGCTGGACGGAGAAGACACAATCTGGACCCTTCATTCTCATGATCCAGTGGTCCATAGCGCGCCATGTGTTTTTTCTTTTATTTTTTTCTGAATTTTAATTAATTATTACATGTTATTTACCCCACCATAGCTATCGTGCACGTCCAACCATATTTTCCTATTTTAATTACTTTCTATTGCATTGACCAATTCTGGTGCGTTTGATGCATCAAACGGTCCTTATCACGACAGCACATTAAAAAGCACATGTGCCAGGCACATGGCATTCCACGGTATGCTGAGGGATTATGCACGCGCGTGTGTTTTGTTACTAGGGTGTGGATGAGATCTGAGCCACTCATCAGGTCTATTTGTTGACTATGTTGACATGCGGATAAGAGTCAGATGTATCCAGTGGTTGGTATGAAGTCAACTGGTTGACTGGTCCTATGGTGTTATTTTATTTTATTTTATTTTTTCTGAGTAATTGGTTGGACCGGGCTCGCTATTGACACCCCCACCCTTTGGCCCATTTGTATTTCCAATGCATTTTCCTTACTAAACGCACCCGCCTGCAGTTTTATTTCATTTTATTTTATTTAATTCATTGTTTTCATTTTTAATTAATAAAAATAGATTTTTACATTAAAAAATCCCAATAAAATTCATGCATACTTTCATCATTTTATAAAATTTTCACAAATTTTATTTTTATTTATATTTTATTTTTTATCATCTAAATTTATTATTTAGTCAATTTTCTTTTTGAATTATCCATATAATGCATACCTAATTTTGTTTATTTTATTCCTCTGCATCCGTAAAATATTTTTTATCCGTTGTTTTTGCATTTGTTAGATAACATTCTAAAATGCATCAAAATATTTTTTTATCATTTTTAATTATTATTTCATATTGCATTCTGTCCTCTTTTGTGCACACTGAACCCTACTCCTCACCTGAGCTTTGCCTAATTGTTTAAATGACTGACATCTTATTTTTTGCAGGAGTTTTTGGTATTTGGTTTGTTTCTGGTTGAGTAACTTTTATATTTAATTTGGTGATTTTAGGATTTGTTTTGCTAGTTGTTTAATGGCTCTTTGTGTGAGACTTTCTTGTATGCGTATCCTTGATCCTGTCTGATTACCAGTTTGAAAAGGCACTTGTGCCATTGCTTTGGGGTTGTTTACTTGACTTATTTGTGCATGTTTGGATTGTTATCACTATAGTATGTCTTTACTTGGGTTCCATCTATCTCACTTCTTTTACTTGTGCCTGTTTCTCACTAACCTTTTATGCAGGGACTAAGGTAAGTTCTTTAAGGGTATGGATAAGTATCCATGGTCACCCTTACTCTTTCCTTCTCTCATCTTCTTCCTTTAGGATTTAGGTTGTCGTCAAACCTCACTAACCGTAGGCCACCCATGCATGATGACTTTAGGACTCATAGTCCCCCTTTAGAGTTACCCTTGTGTCTTCTTCCTTCTCATCTCAAACTTCTTTAAAATACTTAATAAGTATCAAGTGTATTGCGCACGAGCCTTAAGCGTGGGGAATGAGAAATGAGGGGCTTCCTCTCATCTTTCTAGAGTACTTAGCGAGCGTCCTGTCTTGGGACGATGCGTTAAGTATTCGCCCCTGTGCCCTAGACTTTGGTGCAATGCAACTTAGGAACTAACTTAAGCCACTTCTGTCCTAAAAAACACAAACAAACTTCAAATTTTTTTTTGTCCTTCGGGATCATCAAACTAAAGGCTATTTTCAAAAAGGGCACGTTACTTTCCGTCTGAGTCGCAAACAGGCATCTACCCTAACTGTCGGACGCGAACTTAACGTCGCTCATAAAAAACACAAAATGAACTTGGTCCTAACTACGTTGACTCTGAATTCCCCATTGCACAAGAGGGGTACGTAGGCCTAGGACGTCGATGTCCTACCGAGTCTGTCTTAGTCTTCCCCTTCCCCGTCTTAGTACAACCCTAGATGATAGTATAACTCACCCTTAGAATAGACAACAAGCGTGGATCCCATCGAGTACGATGGACGCGTGGGGTGCTAGCACCTTCCCCTCGCGTAACCGACTCCCGAACCCAGGCTATGGTTGCGATGAACATTCCTTTCCCTCTTCCTCAGGTTTATGCGGTGTTCCCTTTCCCTCTCTTGGGATAAATTTACACGGCTGGAAACTGTATTTTTCCGCGCCACTCTCGCATTTGAACCTGGATGAAAATCCTGGGAGCGACAGGGCCCGCTTAGCACGACCTAGGACAGAAAGATATCATTTTTATTTACTTAAAATTCATGGAAAATATCTGTTTTATATTATATTAATGATATGAATGTTGTAGTAAATTGTTGCTATGTGTTGACGTGTTATTGATGATTATTAGGTGTTTATGTGATGATAAAATGACGATGTGAAGTACCATGAGTATATTGTTGATTTTACTTGACTAACTTGATGCATGTGTTGATGAATTGACGATGATGATTCATGATGTTTTTGACGAATACATGATGATATAATTAACAAGAGGTTTTGAGGAATGATGATGTATATGATGGCTTTTGATGATGAATGATGATGCACATAATGATGTTTATTTGACGATAGTTGAAGGTTTGAGAAAGACATAAGAAAGGGGAGTTTGAATTGTGTATTTACTCTTTTTGTAACTTTTTGCATCTTGTTAATTTGACGCTCAAGAACCTTCAATGTTCGTTGAGAGATTCTGATCTATTAACTATAAAGTATGAGAACCGTATAGGTTCTGATCATAAGATACGATACTCAGAACTTACAGTGCGGAAGCTTATCAGAGATAGGCTGCAAGGTTCCGACTTTGCTTAATATGAGGTTCTGATATTCAATGCTGAAACATAAATAGAGATACTAAGCAAGAGAATAAAGGACACATGATATATCCTGGTTCACCACGCGGGCTAATCCAGTCCACCATCCTCAGGTGATTTCGCCTTGAACACAAGGACTTAATCCACTATAATCAAATCATGATTACACTTGCACGAGCCACACCGGTGACTAACCATTTGCACAGCCGCACTGTGACTAACAACACAATGAACCATTCAAGGATCCAACAGGATATAACATTCATTGACCGAGCAGACCCACTGCTGGGATTTCACAGCTAGTCGTTCAGGGATTCACCACAATGAATATAACGCTACTGACCATATTTCAGGATTTTCCACAATGACCCTCAGCCATTGTCATCTAAAGTATCTGATCACCATGTGATCTACTCAAGGGCCTCAACTCACAGCTGAACCATTCAGGGATCCCATCAGGATATAACATTCACTTGAGGAGTCTTAATTCAGCTAGTTGAATTGGAAAACTGGAGATTACAAATTGTGCTTCTTAATAAGCAAGTTCTCCTAGGTTTAAGTACAAAGAACACACACATGTGTTCAAGTAAGTTTTGAGAAATCAACTCCTTGCTTTCCTAAGAAACTACAAAGATGTATTTGATATTATGATTGTAGACATCTTTTAGATCTTCTTCTTCTTCGTCTTTTGGTTGAGCAAGCTTTGAGCAGCAACTCCTTGCTTCAGATCTTCAATGCAGTCCTGACGAGAAGGTAGGTTGATGACTTGACTGATCTTCAATGTTGTCTTCTTCATCAATAGCTTCTGTTTGATTGTTGTTGTTGTATTGATTTGTTCTTTTAAGATTCAACAACAATTGCCATGAGTGAAATAATGACAGCTTTGAATATTCTAAGTGTTACAACGAGAACTCGTCGTTGTTGCTTTCTTCACACAATGACTTGGTCAATTTTGTAGATGAACATTCAGTTCATAATTCTACAAGTGATCGACACATCAGAAGCAAAAACTCTTTCCATTAAATAGCCAGTAGAAATATAGCCGTTAGATAATACTGTTGGTTGTTTGGAAAAGAGACGTTGTGATATAATGAGTTGTTCTGACACATCTTCTTTTTGCAGAGGAGGAAGTGACCAGACATCTTTTCTTGGGCAGTGTTTACATTTAACTCACAACGGTAATATTTAGACTTCGAAACTTCAGTGGCTTCTGATGTTAATTTGATGAAGCATGAGTGGAGTTTTTATAGCAAAATATCGGATGCTTCAAGTCTTCCGTTAATTGAAGAAGTCCATTAGGAATCAGTCTTCAGAACTTCAGCACTTGGTCGTTAAGAGCATTATCCTTTTCTACTTTACGTCTTCCGAATCTTCTGAGCCTATCTTCAGAGTCTTCAGAACTTCTTGTTTGAAACCTTGATCTTCAGAACTCGTCAGTCTTCAGATTCTTTCTGCACTTGGTCTTCAGCGCCTTCAGCCATCAGAACTTCAAGTCATAGGAGTCTTCAGAACTTTGGTTCTTTCTGAGTGTACTTCTTCAGAAGCTTCACTATACTCAGAATCTTAATCACTTTCAGAGAGCATCCACAAGAGCATTGCAACAGCAATCTTGGCATCCTTGGATCTGGCTGATCATGACTAGATAAACAAGCGTTCTTGCTTCTCGCGACTTTAGTCACACATAGTAACTTCGCATATATATATATATATATATATATATATATATATATATATATATATATATATATATATTCAATCATAGTACATCTAGCTGGTGTATGTTGGTTCTAATGTCTTTAGTTCTTATGATCTGCACACAACACACGTTAGACCATAAAATGGATCTTTCACAAATACTTATTGTTATCATCAAAACATAGATTGACTTGTAGAGACAATTCTTGCTCTCACAATCTCCCCCTTTTTAATGATGACAAAACCAAGTATTTTGATTGAACATTTTATACAAGGTAATCACTAAAGCAAACAAATTCAAAGCATGGAACAACAGCTCCCCCTGAATGAGTTATCCTCAAAGCTTTATCTGAGATCATCTAGGATTTTATATAATCCAAAGATATACAGAGTAACAACTTGAGTTTCCAGAACAAAAAATAGAAAATAGTTACTTTTCTATCTTGTCCTTAGGAAAACGAAGAGTCTTTTGCATCTGGACTAGTTCAACAGAACTTTCATCTTCAGATCTTCAGAACTCAGTTTCCTTTGTTGTCATATCAGAGCTTGTTATCTTCAGAGTCGTCTGAAGCATTTCTACTTTTCAGTAGATTCAATTGAGCACAGAATTAGAGCAGTTCTTCGACTGATAAACATAGCTTTGCTGTATATCAGAAATTGTCTTTTGAGACACTCCCCCTGAGTTTCAGGCTATATGAAGATTTTAGATTTTGCATTTTAGTCTTCTCGGTAATCTCCCCCTAATTTCCATAAGTCAGATATTGGGATCTTTCAGAGTTTCTAAATTTAAACACCAGTGTTGATCATGACTTTTCAGAGTTTGACTTTGAACACAGGTTTATTTCAAACCTTGCTATTGTCACAACTTAGTTAAATTATCAAAGCTTGATTTTTTATCAGATACCAATTGAAGGTTAAAACTTGTGATCAATCAACGCTTGATTCTGAATCTGGTACATCTTGTTTTAGTCTGATGTAAAAATGATGTGTTGACTCTTATACCAGAGTTTGTTGATTCTGATGCTGAAGGAGTTCTTTTGATATTACGTTGATGAGTATTTCCTTTGTGTGCTGATAGGATACCAATGAAGGTACTTTGACAGTAACCCACAACTTCGCTTTGATTGATAATCTGATATTAATCTTTGTGTACTGAATCTGATTTCCAATTGATGATTTAGTCTGATACCAAATCGTCTTTAAATCAAATTCGTTCCTGATAAACATCAGAATGGTTTCTTTCTTGGATCTTTAATCCAGATTTTCAGACAGTTCTTGACTTCTGATTTGAACAGAACTTCTGAGTGAGCATCTTGAAATGTAGACTTTGCCTTGATTGCTTTTAGAGTTTTCTTACTTAATCTGATTCTTTATTCTATGATAGTAGTTCTTCTTCTTATCCTGTCTTTAGAATGCCTAGTGAACTTGTTTAGAGTTCCTCGAATAACATCAAACAATAAACGTTAGTAGTAACGCATTTTACAAGTATACTTTGTTTGAATTCTGCTTTCTATAAGATTTCCTTCTTTCAATCAAAATCAATCAATATATTTCTCCCCCTTTTTGAAATCATCAAAAAAGTGTAAGAACATAATCATAGATTAACATCATCATGTATATACTGGATATGTTAATCAACTTAGAACCATAGAGCCAGCATTTGAGCAGTTAAAAGCAATCCAAGTCTTTTAGTGATAACCATCTTTAACCATAATAGATTCATTTGAAGAACTTTTTAGACGGAATCATCTGATTACTAATTGAAGGTTTTAGTTCATCTGTAGTGATTAATTTCAGCATTTCATTTGTGAACAACCAGATAGATGCATTAACATAAAATAGTTTTAAAATGCAGAGCATAGGTTGAGTCTTAATCTAGAAAAGTTCAAGATAATCAAAACATAGATATTTCATTTGATAATCTTAATAAGAGTACATAGAGTAGGAAACAGCATATCAAGATAGAAATCTTATACTTTAATTTCTATTTTTCCTTAGGGATATCCAGATAGATTTGAAAGATCCATGGGTGAGCATTCAGTGGTTTCTCCTAAGTGGTTTAGCTTGGTAATCACATCTTGAATTTCTAGGACTCGGGATATGACTCTTCCATACGAGATGCTGAGAGAGGGTTTGTTTTTAGACAACAAAATTTGTTCTTTCAAATGATTGAACATAGTTAAGGGAAGTTTTATTTTCCTTCTGTAGATCAGACAGAAGATGAACAGTCTATCTGAATGAGTTAGCACTTGTTCTCCTACTTCTCTAGGTCAAAGGTTTGTTTCCATTATTCTATGCCAGACCTTAGCTGAGGGTTTGAGTGTGGAGACGCAGTTGGAGGGACCATTTCCAAAATGAATATTGTAGATGAGATCATTGAAGATTTTCCTTTCCCTGTAGTCTTCAGTGGTGTCACCATTTTCATCGCACTTGATTGCTTCCGCAATGACAGAGGGTTTGATTACTACTGGAATTTCAGAGACAGCTGATTGAATGATGTGCTGGTTGTATTCATTAGAAAACACATCAATATTTTCCCAGAATTCTTTAACAAGATCTGTGTAAATGAGACTTGGAAGCATCTCAAGATAACCTTCCTAGTTCTGACATCTTAATTCGGAAGAAGTTCTAGTGAAGCCAAGTTCTTTGAGAGAATTGGTGTTCACAGAGAATTCATTCAGAATGCTTAACTTAGCTATTTCACAAATAGTAGGTTTAGGACGAGAGGTGGACATCCTGGAGAAAGTTCTAAGGAAGGGTACTGACTGGGATGGTTTGAAATGATGAATAGAGGAGAGAACGAGGTGCCTTAAGTAGGCACCGAATGGGGAGTCAATTAAATGCTCGTGACTATAATCATTAGGTTTGTCAATTCCTAGACGTCTTAGGTTGTGAATTGGGATTAGTACAGAGTCTAACAGATTACCAGCCCTTAAAAAAAGACAAGAGATCACGCGTAGGATACTCTGATTGATTTTTGACGGAGTCAAAGATTTGCAATAAATGCGTATCTGAGAGTATTAACATTTTCTAGTGATGAAAGCATATTTTCTTCTTTCAAGAGATTTGTCTTATATGTTTTGTAAGTGCACTTATATAGGAGTAAACATAAAGAAATGACGTAATACATACTTCATTAGTTTAATGTGCAATTACAGAATGAGCATGTGATCTTGATAAACTATTATATACTAATAACTTAGCCTAAGTATGACAAATAGTCTTCTAGTTTTAAGAGAACCATCTGTTGTCGAAGGTTTCACAAAAATTCCTATTTAGAGCATTGTCTGGTCCATACCGAATTCTGCAAATTGTTTGCACAATACCAGCTTTGAAGAGAACTTCAAACAGGACTTTTCTGTAGGGAATGAACAAATTATCCATTGTTCTTGATATAAGAATTGATTCCTTTAGATGATCAAAGATTATTTGAGATAGATCAATAAGAATTGGCCTAAGGAGACACATGATGGGGAGCTTATCATCATGGTACATGAAGTTTTTGTTTGAGTTGCGAGGCTTGATATTAGTTAAGATGAATTTGAACCATCCTTTGGCAATTGGCACAAGCTTTTCAGGATTTATAGGTTCAAGGACCGATCCTTTATCAAACATGTATTGCATTTCAGCATCAGAGGTACATCGAATGGATACATGGTTGTGAGTGACACCTCCTAGTGGACAGTTAACAGCTTCAGAGATTTTTGTGACGTTGATGGTGACTGGAAGACCATAAATGCTAGAGGAGATAGTCATACCATTTCTGCTAACGGAGGCATTAATCCAAAAGGATTTTAAGAGGGTAGGATAAATTGAGCCTCCAAGCATATGAATGTATCTATTCCATTTTTGGAAGTGGATACTAAGATGAAAGTCACTATTAGTATCTATTGGATTTGGTCATTTTTCTTGATGACTTTAAGAAGATCATCATTGCCATAAAATGTTCTTGGAGTTATTTTAGATTGAGGATAAAAGGAAGGTTAGGACTAAGGGATAGTGATGAATTCTTCCAGAACATCTATGGTTTTAAATAGACAAGTGGAGAAGTTTGAGCAGGATAAGTCAGTAGCTAAGAATGACTAAGATTGGAATACTTAAGAGAAGTCTAAAGAGTGAGGACAACTAAGTAGTTTGTAATTCTAGGGGAGATCAAAAAGATATATATGCACTTTATTCTTAGTAGGAGTTAGGTGGATGCAGTAATTGTTTTATGAGGTCATTAATTCTAGACGACACGCTTTCGAATTTTAAGGTATGAAAGGCGTATAGTTGGGAATGCAGACAAACAGGGTTTTCTAATGTTCCCAATACTTACGGGGAATCCTAACTTGTTAGAGCATAATTATTCTGGATTAAGATCAGTGGCTTAGGTGAGGAGCTATTTTGGTCAAGGTAGCATGTTTCCCTATTCCGAGACTGAACATACATCATTCAATGTGAGTAAACCAAGGAGATTTAGATGGATGCAGAAGTGTACAACCATTTAAATGAACATTTAGGTTTTGTAGACTAATTAGGTCAGAGAAAGGGGCTCTAGGAGAGAGAGAGAGAGAGAGAGAGAGAGAGAGTTAGGTCTGGAACAGGAGTACTAGTTGGAGTGTACTAGTGGGTTAAAAAAATAAGCAGGGTGAATGACATGATGCAGAGAGTCTTACATGTGTGGCGGTTTATACTATAGCATTTTCTAGGCAGACATATAAAAAGAATTTCTAATTACTTTCTCAAAACTTGACACCTCATAATCAAGGGAGTTTGATAGAGTGATTCTGGTTGTTATTATGAATAAGTCATAAGTGAGGGAAGAATGGTACCTGGAAATTTTTTGCAGACTAATCTGAATGCATTCTCATCTTGACTCTGATCTTTCCTTTTCTGAGTGAACTACTGAGGGTTCTTGGATTTTTCAAGATACGCTTGTGTTCTGACTTCTGAAGAAAAATAATATTGTCTTTGAAAGTGATCCTGATTGAACTACGACTTTCTTTCTTTTCTAGTTCATCCTTGTCCATCAGTTCTCTAGGTTATAATGACCGAAATTCAGACTTGGCATGATCAGAGTGACCATTTTATTTGAACTTGGTCAATTCCATGCAATCCTTTTTGATAAGACGACACTCATATGCGTGGGAGCAATACTTAGTGAATCAGTAAATTTCATTTGATGACCCCATTCATAAATAACAGATTACATCTGTTTTGAATGTTTCTCACTTCTCATTTCCTTGATCCATAGAACCTGTTTAGTTCTGATACAGTTCCTAAGATATGGATCTGAATCTTAAACGACAAACTTCAAGAATTGGTTGAGTTTTTCTTTCAAAGCCTGAATTCAGTTTGCGTTTGTGAGAGTTTATTTTCTTTGAAAGATGATTGATTTCACCAGTTCAGTAAGAACCTTTGAGAGATTATACGAGGAGGAATTATCATATCAGCATGTGACTTGTTCCTCAAGGTTGTTTTAGAACTTGTTCAGAACCAAAACATCATCATGCCTCATGTGTACATCACTAGACATGATTTGTATGAACCTCTTGTTCTCACAACGATGATCAACTTTTTTGGGGTTGTTCACACATATCTATGAGTTAACTGATTTCTTCAAAAGAACATTATTAACGTCATCTTTTAAGACATCAGTTAGAGAACCTAGATGTCTGGAATGATAGCATCTAATTTCATAGCTCAAGTGGTTCTGAGAACACTTGATCTGACGAAAATTAGATTATCAACATTTAATTTCACAAGGATAATCTCAAGTTGTTAGAGATTGATTTCTGAATCAATTAAGACTTAAGATTTCATTCAGAATCTTTTCTACTAATTTGATTTTTTCAGATTCTGGCTTTGACAGATATTATTCTGAAATTCAAAGTCTTAGAGCAGCAATCTATCTTCTTCACATGAAGAGATTCAGAATGAGTTTTTTTTAAACGAGAAAGTCAAGGGTGGACCTAATTCGTTTCTTGAAAACATCTCAAAAACTCATAAAGAATTAATCTTCAGAAAACAAGATTTCTTGCTTTCTGATGATTCATCTTTTAATCATATACATGGTTTTATCCACACGTATTTTCTAGAATGAGCATTCAACAGATACTGCCTTTCATCTGATGATTTTATCTTATCAACTGATTCTTCAATCTTTAGTGAGGCTTCATCTAGAATTAGTGAATTGCTCACGAAGTAATCAGATTGATTACAATTTTGTATACAGATAACTGCTGAACTGTTATAGAAATTGTAAGTGGATTTCAATCTCACCAAGAGTACTTCTACGCACCACATCTAGATCTTTTTCTGACACTGTTAAGTGTTTGATGTAAATCAATAACAGAACCGGAGCTCTGATACTAATTAAAGGTGCGAGAAAGACACAAGAAATGGGGGTTTGAATTGTGTATTTACTCTTTTTGTAACTTTTCGCATCTTGTTAATTTGACGCTCAAGAACCTTCAATGTTCGTTGAGAGATTCTGATCTATTAACTATAGAGTATGAGAACCGTATAGGTTCTGATCATAAGATACGATACTCAGAACTTGCAGTGCAGAAGCTTATCAGAGATAGGCTGCAAGGTTCTGACTTTGCTTAATATGAGGTTCTGATATTCAATGTTGAAACATAAATAGAGATACTAAGCAAGAGAGTAAAGGACACACGATATATCTTGGTTCACCACGCGGGCTAATCCAGTCCACCCTCCTCAGGTGATTTCGCCTTGAACACAAGGACTTAATCCACTATAATCAAATCATAATTACACTTGCACGGGCCACGCCGGTGACTAACCATTTGCACATCCACACTATGACTAACAACACAATGAACCGTTCAGGGATCCAACAGGATATAACTTTCATTGACCGAGCAGACCCACTGTTGGGATTTCACAGCTAATCGTTCAGGGATTCATCACAATGAATATAACACTACTGACCATATTTCAGGATTTTCCACAATGACCCTCAGCCATTGTCATCTCAACTATCTGATCACCACGTGATCTACTCAAGGGCCTCAACTCACAGCTGAACCGTTCAGGGATCCCATCAGGATATAACGTTCACTTGAGGAGTCTCAATTCATCTAGTTGAATTGGCAAACTGGAGATTACAAATTGTGCTTCTTAATATGTAAGTTTCTCCTAGGTTTAAGTACAAAGAACACACACATATGTTCAAGCAAGTTTTGAGCAATCAGCTCCTTGCTTTCCTAAGAAACTACAAAGATGTATTTGATATTATGATTGTAGACATCTTGTAGATCTTCTTCTTCTTCGTCTTTTGGTTGTGCAAGCTTTGAGCAGCAACTCCTTGCTTCAGATCTTCAATGTAGTCCTGACGAGAAGGTAGGTTGATGACTTGATTGATCTTCAATGTTGTCTTCTTCATCAACAACTTCTATTTGATTATTGTTGTTGTATTGATTTGTTCTTTGAAGATTCAACAAAAATTGCCATGAGTGAAATAATGACAGCTTTGAATATTCTAAGTGTTACAACGAGAACTTATCGTTGTTGCTATCTTCACACAATGACTTGGTCAATTTTGTAGATGAACATTCAGTTCATAATTCTACAAGTGATCGACACATCAGAAGCAAAAACTTTTTCCATTAAATAGTCAGTAGAAATATAGCCGTTAGAGAATACTGTTGGCTGTTTGGAAAAGAGACGTTGTGATATAATGAGTTGTACTGACACATCTTCTTTTTGCAGAGGAGGAAGTGACCAGACATCTTTTCTTGGGCAGTGTGTACATTTAACTCACAACTGTAATATTTAGACTTCGAAACTTCAGTGGCTTCTAATGTTAATTTGATGAAGCATGAGTGGAGTCTTTATAGCAGAATATCTGATGCTTCAAGTCTTCCGTTAATTGAAGAAGTCCATTAGGAATCAGTCTTCATAACTTCAGTACTTGGTCGTTAAGAGCGTTATCCTTTTCTGCTTTAAGTCTTCTGAATCTTCAGAGCCTGTCTTCAGAGTCTTCAAAACTTCTTATTTAAAACCTTGATCTTCAGAACTCGTCAGTCTTTAGATTCTTTCTGCACTTGGTCTTCAGCGCCTTCAGCCATCAGAACTTCAAGTCATAGGAGTCTTCAGAACTTTGGTTCTTTCTGAGTGTACTTCTTTAGAAGCTTTGCTATACTCAGAATCTTAATCACTTTCAGAGAGCATCCACAAGAGCATTGCAACAACAATCTTGGCATCCTTGGATCTGGCTGATCATGACTAAATAAACAAGCGTTCTTGCTTCTCACGACTTTAGTCACACATAGTAACTTCGCATATATATATATATATATATATATATATATATATATACATATATATTCAATCATAGTACATCTAGCTGGTGTATGTTGGTTTTGATGTCTTTAGTTCTTATGATCTACACACAACACACGTTAGACCATAAAATGGTTCTTTCACAAATACTTATTGTTATCATCAAAACATAGATTGACTTGTAGAGACAATTATTGCTCTCACAATAGTGATTTTGACGTTGTGCATCATGCATTCATATGCATACTCTGTGACGATGCTTCATTCCCATTGTGCGGATATGAGGTAATTATGACATGCTCCGGTTCCAATTGCAGAATCGATCCTATTGACGGGGATCTTTGGAGGGTTTATGGCCTAGTGTCCATTATTATGACGATTTGGTACCACATGCATGTTTATGATGATGCATTTCATTCTTTGTGGCATTGCATGATTGCATATGAGTGATATTGGTGAGGTGATGTTTTATATGATGTTTTGGGTGAGTCACTGAAGTAATTGATAAAAACAACTGTTGCCCTGTTAATGTCTTTTCTTTATATGATTTATATTGAATTGTGATTACTTACCCTGCCTGTTTGAATGTTGCCTCCACGTGGGTAACGTGCAGGTGATCAGGCCTAGCCGTGGATGCTTTTGAGGACTTGAAGTGTTTTGCTTTTGGTCGATTTAGAGGGTCTTGCTCTGATAGTGTAACATCGGGTTGGGATCCTTTGAGTCGAACTATGTTGTTTCCTTATATTGTTGTTATTAGATGGTGTGGATTTTATTTTTTGATTATTACGAGTTTGTTGAAAACCTTTTAATTAAGAATTTTGAGTTCCGCTGCCATGTGAAGGCTTTTTGTGAAACTTTGAGGAAAACCCTTTTGTTTATAGGGTAATTGTGTTATTTTGATTTACTGAGAAATGTGCACCCTTCGAGGGAATTTTTATGCTTTACTATGATAGTTGAGTTGTTTCTGCTGCAACATTATTTGGGGGTAGAAAAGGGTGTTACAACTAGCGTAATAAGAAAGACATTTTGCTTAGCCAAATGGAAAAAATTTCAAGGTAAATCTTTATACAAGTGATAATAAATGCTAGGATTTTGAGAAGATAAATTTTTTTACAATGAGGGAGAGGGGTGGCCAAATCTTCTATCCCAAAGAATATAATAAGTATTAAGAACATTGTTACAAGTAAAGGGAGGGGGGGGGAGAGGTAGCCTAGGATTTTAGAATGTATAATTCACCAATAATGTTCAACTAAACCAATCAGAATCGAAGTATTTTTCTGCAAGATGAAACATTGTTTATCAGTGTAACTTAGTTGACAATAAGAGGAATAAATTAACTTAGTTGCAGAGAGTAAATTAATATGAAAGATATGTGTATAATAAACATGAGATAAAATTAAATAATCGAATAATCGAACAATTCCATCAATATTAGTGAGAATGGTTGTGCCATTGGGCAACTTCATGTGTATTGGAGGCACAAATGAATAAGATGTAAAATTGTACAAATGAAGAGTTATGTGATGAGTAACACCTATATCAATTATCCTGAATATTGGTGGCTTACGATCCATTACAGAAGAAACATAATTAATGTGAGGAAAAACAATAACATCAGGGGTAATAGTAGTTGGATTGAGAGTTTGATGAAGTTGAAGTCACTGTGGAATGTGGGGAATCATTGGAGTCTTGGATACGAGTGGAAGAGACAACATTGTTAATGGAAGACTTTGTGCTTTTGTAGTGATAACCCGATGGGTAGCCATGTTTCAGGAAACAAGTCTCAATGGTGTGACTCGTATGACCACAATGCGTACAGACACGTTGAGAAGAAGAGCCATGACCTAAATAGGAGCGATCATGACCACAGGTGGGATGGAGATTCTGACCACGACCTCCCCCAAAATGAGTAGGTTGTAGATTAATTTCCATAAAAGAGTTAGCATTGAATTAAAATAGAAGAATAAAAGTATTGGAATGTCGTTCCTGACCAAGAACCATTAAGACAATATTATCCAAAGAAGGGTGGGGATCTATTAGAAGAATTTGAGAGCGAATGATAGAGAACTGATTGGTGAGGCCTTTGAGAAATTTTATAACATGATCATGCTCTTTATATTTGTGCATATCAAAAGTAGGCATCACATGTACAGGGTATGACGCATGTGCAGCCACGAATAAGGCAGAATGAATCGATTTGTTCCGAAAGCGAAGTCATCTTAGTAAAGTAAGTTGAGACATCAAGGTTACCTTGATGAAGCCGAGTAATATTATCCTAGAGATTTGATATCTTAAAGATATCGCCTTGAGATAATCGATTCTCCATATTCTTACAGATTGTGTGTGCATTGTTAATCCATAAGATATATTGTGAAAGATTCTAATAAATGGATTTCTAAAGCCAAGATAAAACAATGTTAGTACATCGAAGCCATGAATCATAAAAGAGGTGACCGATGGCGGGTTAGAGAAAGGTTCCATAAATGAATCGAGGTTTGTTCTTGGAAATAAGAGCGAATTTCATGGCACAATCCAATGAATTGTAGTTGGTTTGGTCAAGAAGAGAGGTAACAAGACGATAGAAAGGTTTTCGTTCGGATGAAGGTAATAAGGGTTGGAGAGGTTAGTGGAGAAATTAGAATAGGTGGGTTCATCCATGGATTAGGGTATTGAACAAATGAAACGATGTTAGGTTTATGGATGAATTTTTTAGTTAGAATTTTTGAATTTAGTGAAACAAGAAGTTGGAGGAAAAATAAAAAATAAAGGTTGATTCAGTTGAATGAAATATATAGAGAAGGGAGAACGAATATTTGGGTTTTGTTGAGGATATTGATGTTGATGAACAAATTGTTAGGTTTTGCGTATGTATGATGGATGATCTGGGTTTGGTTAAATGATGGATGAAGAATACATACATACATACATATATATATATATATATATATGGTGAATAGTGATTATCAAAATTTTGCTCAAGAATAGATGAAGGTGAGGGATGAAGTTCCTGGTATTGTTCAAGAACGTATGATTGGGCAGGAAGATTTTATGGCTTTGGTTCAAGAATGTATGAAGGTGGAGGTAGAATTTTTGGATTTTTGATGAAATCGTGAGGAAATGTTGAAGAACGAAGTAGAGAGAGATCCGAGTAATAGATAAGTAGAGAGAGAAAGAAAGAGAGAAAATGACCAAGAAACATGGAATTTTTCTTATATGAAGAATGTGAGAGATAGAGGAAATCCGGGAGTGGCCAAAAGAAATTGCACACAAATGTATTTTGTGACGCGAGGAAGATAGCAAAGGATAATGGTTCAGAAGAAAGTTTAAGTGGATAAATGAATGTGGAACACGTGGAAAGCAAAATAAGAAGTTTGCAGGAAACATGTAGAGAAGAGATTTAATCTGATACCATATTGAAATAAGATGGATACAACATAAATGCATATTAAATTCTCATTAAGAATAGAATAACTTGTACATTACACCTTATGCAGAGGCATATTTGTATCTTAAGGGAGACACTCTCATTCCAAGGGTCAACCCATAACAATGTTTAAAACTTTGATTTAATTTTCTAATTATACCATTCACAAACTAATTAGACGATTATTCTTATTTAGAGACAAAGAGGGAAACTCATTCCATTAAAAAGAAAAGTTTCAAAAGCCCCGAATTTGTATCACCCTTAAAGAAGAGACAACTAAACGTGTCAAGATATTAATTGTTATTTTGATTCTATTATTATTGTGTGTTTACATTAGGTAGGGGTGGACAATCGATTAGGTTGGATCGATATTGGGCCCAAAACATAAATCAGACACAAACTGCGGTTTTATTTAAAAGGCACAATTTCGATTGATAAAATTTTGGTTTTTGATGGATTATATTAAATTGATTCGTTGGGTAAATCAAGCGGGGTTGATCGGTTTAATATTTATTATGATAAATCCATAAAAATATTTTTATTTTATAAAATTCATAAACATTTATTTTTGGCTTAAATAGTGTTTTCGTCCCTGTTGTCGCAACTGCGATAAAAACAACCGGCGAGAAACTAGAACAGAAGAGTCACCACCGAACATTATTTATCCCAACGTAGGGAAAGGAAACGATCGAATAAACCTCAAAAGGGATAATACATGGTCATCGCAACCATAGTCCGGGTTCGGGAGTCGGTTATGCGAGGGGAAGGTACTAGCACACCCACGCGTCCATCGTACTCAATGAGATCCACGCTTGTTATCTAATCAAAGGGTGAGTTATCCTAGAGTCTACGGCTGAACAGAAATGGGAAAGGGGAAAACAAAAGCGGACTCACAAGGATCATCGCAATCCAATGCCTACATATCTTCGTGGACGAACGAAGAATCAGAGTCAACGTAGTTCGACGGACTGCGCACTAAAGGGGGGAAGCTTGCTCGCCAAGACATCGCCGTCTTGTGCCTACGTATCTTCACTCTAACCAGAGAGAGGAAATCAGAGCAGTCGTAGTTCGACCTACAAGCCCCAAAAGAGGGAAAAAGTGAAAGGGTGCTCATCAAGACATCGCCGTCTTGTGCCTACGTATCCTCAATCTATCCAGAGAGAGGAAATCAGAGCATCCGTAGTTCGTGGGACTACAAAAGAAAGGGGGAAGGGTGCTCACCAAGACATCGCCGTCTTGTGCCTACGTATCCTCAATCTAACCAGAGAGAGGAAATCAGAGCGTCCGTAGTTCATGGGACTACGAAAGAAAGGGAGAAGGGTGCTCACCAAGACATCGCCGTCTTGTGCCTACGTATCCTCAATCTAACCAGAGAGAAGTAATCAGAGCGTCCGTAGTTCGTGGTAACGACCACAAAAGGTAAGTGTTTTTTATGAGCGACGTTAGGTTCGCGTCTGGCAGTTAGGGTCGATGCCTATTTGCGACAAAACGGAAGTAACGTGCTCTTTTCTGAAAATGATTTGAAACTCAACTATCCTGAAGGATGAAAATATTTGAATTTGTTTTTGTGTTTTTTAGACAGAAGTGAGTTGAGTTAGTTCGTAACCTACATTGCACCAAAGTCTATGACACGGGAACGAGTGCATCGCATGGTCGCCCCCAATGGGACTTATGCTCAACACTCTAGAAGAATGAAGGGAGACCTCTCATCCTTCATTTCCAATGCTTAAGGCTCATGTGCAATGCAAGTTATCCTTATTAAGTGTCTTAGAGTTGTTAGAAGGTGAGAAGAGAAGACTCAAAGGAAAATAAAACACTACGGGAATTCTATCCTAATGTTATCATGCAAAGATGGCCCTAAGGTTGAGGTAAAGAGGGAAGATTCTACCTAATGTTAGAATGCATGGTTTGAATCCTAATATCTATCCTACTCCAAGCTTAATCAAAGATTAAGTTGGACTAGGGAACCCTAAGGGAGCATACAAAAGTGAATCCAAGACATGAACAAGTCTTAAGATCCAAAGGGGAAGGAAATAAGTGAGATAGATGAAGAAGAAATAGAGATATGAGATGAGAAACAAAGTAGGGAAGCAAGCACATCATGCACATTATATCCAATTCACACAAATAATCATGCTTCTAAACATCACACAATGAAGTCCAAGCAAATAAGTAGAAACAAACAACAAAGGATGTATGCAAACTTGCATTAGAAGCACAAATGAACACCATTAAACATCACACCAAGGTAATGTGAGAAAAGTAAGATGAAGATGAAGCAAATTTAGAACTCAAGTCTTGTCATAATCATCCAATTTAAACATGTGAGAAGGCTTCACATTAACATGCATCATGAACCAAAATAGCAACAATCAAATGCTAAGGCAATGCATCATAAAAATCAATCCATAATGACCAAATGAAATGAAAACATGATGTGAATCCAAGTGGGCAGTAGAAAATGCATCATACATGAATCATAACCAAGTTCAAACCAGTCAAGAAGAATCATCAAGCATCATACTCAAAGCATGCACCACAACTATGCAAGTATGCAACCAAATAGGATCCAAAATGATTCATATACTTCCACACAAGTAAGACAATCACAAAAGATGATCAATGCACCAAGTGCCAAAGCAAATCAGAATCTCAAACATGTCTTATCAATCAAAGAAGTATCACAAAGCATCATGGAAGTTCATGTCATTCAAAGGCACAAAATTAGGTCAAGAAGTGTGCACTAGCATGCTCAAAACATCATCAAGTGAATGCATCAACCAAAAATAGCAAAGTGGTTAAATAAAATTCCAAAAAATGTCCAAAGGTATATTCAACCATCCAATTAAGCATGTGCAAAAAATGGGATCAAAACAAGATAAAGAACATGTTCAAAATGGACCAACAAGCCAAGGTATGCAAATGATCGAGCCTGAATCGAGGGCTAACAAAACTTGAATGGCAAGCCACTAAAAGTAACTTAAACCAAACCCTAACTAGCATCAAAACATCCTTATATCAAGGCCTAAGAGTGGCTAAAAACTTAGCCTTAAAAGATAAACCAAAGTCACAAAAAAAATCCTAACCCTAGATACAGGGTATCCTTAGAAACACATTGTCAAATTAAATCAAAATAAAATAGTAAAAAGAAATTAAAAATAAAATAAAAAATATGAAAAATTGGTCAACACATTACTGACCATAAAAGTATTTTTTGGTATTTTTTAAAATGGTTTAAATAGTTAAAAATAAAATAAAAAGAAGAGTGAAGATAAAAGAAAAGAAAAGAAAACAAGATGAAACAGGGAGGTGTATAAGCAATATCAGCAATCACATGGTTTCAGTTATCATGCGCATTGGACCCTAAACAGAGGGGTACGAATATGAAAATGTTAGGCCCATACCCTCATTATGAAATCATATTTTTAAATGAGAAAAAAAATAAAATAAAAAAGGAAAAGGAAAATATAGCGTGCTACAAAGTCATGTGAACATGGCCATCAATCGGTCAAGCATCATTTAAGTCATGTAAGACAAAAAACAGCAACCAACCACTCCCACGCCAACACGTCATCATCTTCCTCATGAAGCAAACCCTAAAAAATTTCATGCATCATGAAGAACCAGACTACAACAACATAATTCCATCAACTTCCACCACAATTTTCTCCATCAAATCTCAACCAAATCAAATCAAATAAAACCCTAAAATGAAGTACGAAAAACAAGGATAAACATTATGCCAATAATTTTTTTAAAACACAGACTCAAACATAGAGAAAAGTTGGAAGGAAAACACGGGTACCACAATATGTTCAAGTACTCAAACAAATTAACATACTCAGATTCAAACAATCACATAATGCCATCATTTCAGGCAGCGAAGATGCAATGTATGCTTAAGATTTCTAACTCATTTAGATCTAAGCATGATAGGAAGAGCAAGAGAGGTTACCTAGTGGAGACAAGTCCACTGCCTCTTGTATTCTATGGAAGATCTTGAGGAAAACTTCACTGCAAGTTCGAATAACTCTTAAAGATGGTGAATCTGGCTTGGGAATGCCGAGACTCTCCTTGAAAAATGGCGCTCGAAGATGATGAGAAATGAGAGAGGATGAGAATTCTAGATCTGAAAATGAGAGAGTCAGGTGATTTTTTGAGTGAGTTGGCTTATATATGGTGTACTTAGGGTTGGTGTGAGGCTTGACAACAAAGCAGAGGGATAGAGCTTGGCTGTTGTGGTTTGGAGAGGGAAAAAATGAGAAGTTGCACATGTGTGAGGTAGGTTCAGGTAAGCTTGGTAAGTAAGGTTTTTGCCTTGGTTTTTGCTTGGAATAGAGTACAGATTTGTGGGATATTGGGCTGAAAACTTGTACCAGCCTGCATGACAAAAATTGAATCCATTTACTTTCATACTCACTTTCACAATTTTAGCATTCTTTCTCTCTCTTGGGAAGGTGGTGTGTTTAGTTACTTTTGGCAATAAAAATTGATGATGTGTGTGGAATTAGTGTGTACGTGCTCCTGCCACAGAGAAATTAGTTTATGTGCACAAAAAATGAGATTTGCAAATATGTTCAACATTCATCCATGTGTGCCACTTTGATCCATCACAACTTATTGAATTCCTTGCCAAACAATGAGATCTTAGGCTCTTTATAAAGCTAACATGATAGGGAACAAAATTAATGTTGAAAAAGACTGGAAATGAGGTTTGGATCATTAAGAGAGATGGTTGTGAACCTTACATGAAACAAGCTGCCATGGCATGCTGAAAATTCTAAGTTTTAAAACATGACTTGACCACTTGACTATACCATCTTTGAACATGCATAACTTTCACTACAATGACCCAAATGAGGCAAACTTGGACTCTTTGGAAAGGTGAGACTACCCTCTTCAACTTTCATGTTAGAGGTTTTTCATGATAAGGCTTAGAAATTGGTCAAAATTGAGCATGAACATGGGTGTACCAAACTGCCTAAAAATAACTTAGAAAAAATTCTAAGTCCTTGAAATCCACAACTTGAAACTTTCAACTTTGGGACACCACAACTCTCTAAAAAATAATCCAAATGAGTCAAACTTTACATGGTTGAAAAGCTTGGAACAAGCTCTACAACTTTTATGTTTGAAGAGAATTGAAATGGAGCTTGTATCATAATGGAAGCTGGCCTTGAAAGTAGCTACTGAACCATGAAAACTTGCCAAAAATAGTAAGTTTCTAAAAACCTAAGTTTCCAATTTTAGTAACTTTAACATATTCTTTATTTTTCATGAATCCTTGAACATTTCTTGATCAAATCTTGTCCATTGATCCTATATGACTTGAACATCAACATGTTGACCTCAAAAAGTCAGGAGTTGACTTTTTCACTGCACAGTTGACTTTATCCCTAATTTTCCTGATTTTGAATCTTTTGAACAATTGAAACCCTTCTGAACCAAATTGATGGACAATCCTCCATTCCTAGACACTTGGGGACATGAGGAATACCATGGAATCAAGTCTTGCCAAAAAAACCAGAAATAAACTGATTTTATGGAAAACCCTAGTTTTGGCACCCTTGGTTTAGGTGAAATCGACCCATGCTCAAAATCCAATTCCTCTGAATATGATGTGCATCTTCTCAAACAAGGATGATATATACCAATTGATGATGATAAAAACTCAAAAATCTTGCCCATTGGGGTGTTAGACTCAAGAATCTCCAAAAACCCTAATTTGAGAAATCAGGCTAAAAGGATGTGATTCACTTGAAATCTCTTGCCAATTACAATCCTCTGATGACGGGATAGAAACATTAGGATGCCCTTAGGTTCAAGGCTCCTTTGTGGCTTGAGTGTTGATGACATCAAGACCATCTCTCCTTTTGGTCTCTTGGATGATACACATGATCTTTTGCTTGAACCTCTGAAAAACATCTCCTCCTCTTGAGCTAACTCAGACACCTTGATCCCATGCTAAGAACCAATGATATGCACAAATGATAATGCAAAATGAGATGAAACATAAGCCAGTTAGTGTTAGAAACATGAGGGCAAATTTTGGGGTGCTACAGCTGCCCCTATTCAATCGTCTTGGACCTGAAGGAATGATAGCAACAGCTTTCAGACCTTCAAGGTGAACGGAGATTGAATACCAAAAGAACCTAGAAATTTACAACCTGTGGGGATATAAAATAGTGTTTGCCAGCCAAAGTTGGACTCAAAGTAAAGATGCCACTCGAAAGCGGATTTGAAATAAAATGGTTTAAGAAGGAGAGAATGCCGGCTGGAAGGGGACTCACAACCAAACAAAGATTTACCAGGCGAAGGTGGGTTCACAACCAAAAGTAACATAAAAGTGTCGGCCAAAGG
This sequence comes from Lathyrus tuberosus, assembly GCA_022829125.1. Classification (NCBI taxonomy): domain Eukaryota; kingdom Viridiplantae; phylum Streptophyta; class Magnoliopsida; order Fabales; family Fabaceae; genus Lathyrus; species Lathyrus tuberosus. The sequence continues at coordinate 3,668,093 of JALAZF010000091.1, read as the reverse complement.
CGGACTCAGAAAGGTTTACCAGCCAAAGTTAACATAAAAGTGTCGGCCGAATGCGGACTCAGAAAGGTTTACCAGCCGAAGGTGGGTTCACAACCAAAGGTAACATAAAAGTGTCGGCCGAAGGCGGACTCAAAAAGGTTTACCAGCCGAAGGTGGGTTCACAACCAAAGTTATCATAAAAGTGCTGGCTGAAGGCGGATTCAGAAAGGTTTACCAGCCGAAGGTGGGTTTACAAAAGGATTGCCGACACGAAGGCGGTCTCAAATCCTAAACAAAGGTTTACCAGCCGAAGGTGGGTTTCTTTAAAAGGAAAGCCGACACGAAGGCAGTCTCATATCCAAAAAAAAAGGTAGGACAACACGAAGGCGGTCTCATAACCAAGGGTTACCATCACAAAATGGATTTCAGAAGGAAAGCCGACACGAAGGTGGTCTCATATCCAAACACAAAGGTAGGCCGGTACGAAGGTGGTCTCATAACCAAAGGTTACCATCACAAGATGGATTTTAGAAGAAAAGCCGACACGAAGGCAGTCTCATATCCAAACACAAAGGTAGGCCGACATGAAGGCGGTCTCATAACCAGAGGTTACCATCACAAGATGGATTTTAGAAGGAAAGCCGACACAAAGGCGGTCTCATATCCAAACACAAAGGTAGATCGACACGAAGGCGGTCTCATAACCAGAGCTTACCATCACAATATGGATTTTAGAAGGAAAACCGACACGAAGGCGGTCTCAGATCCTAACACAAAGGTTGGCCGACACGAAGGCGGTCTCATAACCAGAGGTTACCATCACAAGATGGATTTTAGAAGGAAAGTCGACACGAGGGCGGTCTCAGATCCTAAATTCTAAGGTTTACCAGCCGAATGTGGGTTTGAAAAAGGAATGCCGACACGAAGGCGGACTCAGATCCTAAAGTTAGTAGAATTAACAGACCTACTAAGATGACTCCGCTGGGTAAAAGAGAAGTCTAAACAGACAACTCTGTAGGGGAGCATGAATAGGAAGGACGAATCCACTGATCAGGGTACAAAGTTGAACAACATCTCCTGAGTTATGCCACTTTCTGCTGGGGAAAACAGTCTGGCAAAGGGTATCAAACCTGGCTTATGCTTCGAATGCATATGTTTGAATTTTTCTATGGCGTAATGCTCCATACGAAATGGAAATGCTACGCGTTTGGGAGGATGCGATGCAAATGATGCTTATGTAATGCAAAAGAAGCGCTCCAGCAAAATAAAAGCTGAAGACGAAGGCAAATCCACTGGGGACGACAACCGAAATTGTCTCCAAGAATAAAACCCTGCTGAGGAAAATCACACTGAACAAAATTCCTGACGCAAGCCTCTGTTGGAGATGAAACCCAAAGAGAACTTCCCTTCGACGGGGACTACAAATAACTCTTGTCGAAAATAGAACCCAAAACCTGAATCTGAAAGGTGCCAATAATAATTGGACTTAGAACCTGCTAGGGATGTCAACCACCGTTGAACAAACCATTGTGAGGATTAAAGCCAAACTCTGCTTGGGGAGAAAAGTCAATAATACCAAACCTGCCGAGGGATATCATTGCTTAACCTGCTGTTGGGGATAAGATTTTACCCTACTGGGGATTAGAGCATGTTGTTGCTGACGGAATTGCACTTCCTGACCTGTTGAGGAAAGTAAATACCAGACTCTGTGGGGAAGATGAAATCTTTACCAGAGACAACCAACGCGTCTTCTGCTGGATATACCACAACATCCACCTTGGAGAAATCCACTTCTGACTGCTTGCTGGGAAATAATAAACCAACCATGACTTCGGCTGGGGACACAATCCTCTGTGCTCTTGCTGGGGAGAATAAGTTTTGCTGAGGATGATGAACTTTCAGTGTTGGGGAGAAAAACTCTACTGGGGAAAAACAATTTTGCTACCCTGCAGCCATACGGTAAATTAAACCATTTCTATGTTCATAGACTCTGCTCGAGAATTCAACCAAACCTCTATTCTGTAATAAACATTTGCTAAAAATTCCCCAGGGCTTTGCTGAAGAGAAGTACCAATGGCAATTGGTCTCTGACTTGTTGAGGAAAGCTAACCACCACCCACAAATCTATTTGGGGAATAACTATTGACAATATCTGCTCTGCTAGGGGACGTCATTCTACCCTTACTTCGTTGGGGAGACGGAAACCACTTCACCGCAAGCTTGAGCAACATCAACCCAACACACTTGACTTATACGGGGGAGTATAAATTCGTGTTGACAAGTAATAAACTTCAACAACCCGGTCGGAGGAGAGCAAACTTCTAAATTCTAGTTGAGGAGGATAATCAGAATTTTCATAATGCTCTGCCATGGATAATAGAACTTCAACTATCTTTGTTGAGCAAAAATGGCGATTCAGACGCCTCTCTCACTGGGAAAATATGTTTTTTGGCGCCTTGCTGAGGAAGAGAAATTCCATACTGGGAATTAATTGGGCATTTCACGCTTTTGCTAATCAACTACGTACTGATTATCACACGTGACCAACGACACTTTGATCTCCACTATCCCCAGACTATAGGGTCTAACTGAAGAAATCGTCTCAAGAGGATTTTATATAAGACCTGGCTTTCAACATGCCCCGGGTCTTCAAACTCTTATAGATGTATCAGATCTCGACATAACTACCCCAGACTTCTTAATCCATGAAGTAAACTGCCTCGAGAGGATTCGCAATGACCTGAAATACTCTGCCCCAGTATTTTGTACCTTGAAGAGGTGCTTTCAATTAACTGTCTTCAGGAGTGGACAACTTCTCATGCTCTAGAGGTGGCCTGCCCCAATACGAGCCTTGAAGTGAACTTGCCCCTGACTAATTGATCTTTGAGAGATTTGCCAAATCTCGACGTGATTGCCCCTGTTTGGCTGCTTTAAGGAGAGTTTTCAATGTGATTGCTCCGGATTGGCTACATCTTGTCACCACTCATCGGGAACACCTAGGCTGCGTACAGTCTCTTGGCCACATGCCCCTTGACATGACTGTCCTTCGGGAGTTTTCACCATCTCAACTCGGCATGATCGAGCTTCTCGACTGACGTTCATTGTGTAAGCTCCCCTGACGCTTAAGCACATGCAAGCAGAAAATGTTTATTATGAGAATGACAATTATAATGCAACACACATGTTAAACTTGAAGTTTTATTGAAAATGTGTCGCCAGGCCTTGTGAACGAGTCACTAGCTGGGATGCGACATTGATTTTTGAATGGAAAACAATACGCACATGCAATACCAACAAAAATCTTATTAGCATAACTCATAGGAGTCAGGAACGCTATCTCGCTGAAGTACGCTTTCAGAATAAACCCTGCTTCAATTAGGACTTTTGAGGGTTATAACGTGGCTTGGTTCGCGTTTTGAGAACAAAGGATTTATGGCTCGAAATTTGTCTGTACCCGCTCATTCTCCATGATGTCCTTCGGTCCTACGTTCAGTTAATCTAGCATGAGCGCTCTTCCTACCAAGAGGTTTCGACATGTCATTGATGATAATTAAGGAGTCTGCAAGGGTTTCGGAGTGGTAGTCGCTCTTTTCGTCTTTGGTGTCTGTGGTCACACGACTTGTTTTTTCTCGAGGGTTTTCCCTTTTGTAAGCCTTTTCGCTTTTTCTATTTGCTCTTTCTTCTTTTGTTTTTTGATCTCCCTGATTTTCCCTGGACTGAATTCATCTTAACTCTCTTTTTTTTTTCGATTTTGAGGTCCAGCGGGATGCCCTAACTTTTGCCTAAGTAATTTATTTTCAAGTTTTCGACTTAGCGGGCCTTCTTTCTCTATTTTTGTTTTCTTTTTTTTAACAAATCGTGTGACACTGGCTATCTTGACTTCTTTGAAAAGACTGTGACTACTTCACTCCTTGCGGCGAGGGATAACCATTGTGGTCTCAAGCCCCTTGATCTCCTGATATGTGAGGAAAGAAAGGTAACGGATCCTCAGATGCACACTCCTTTTGAAAATTGAACGCTCAGTCAAATAAACTGACAACTACCCTGCCCCTGGATTAGAAGTGAGGTTTTTTTTAAATAAGAATAAACTTATACTTCAAGGTTCAACATGGTTGACAAGGGTCTATCTCCCTTATATCTCCGGTGTTTGGGGTTTGAAGCAATTCCTGTACATCATTAACAGGATTTTATCCAAAAGAATACAACCAAAGATTTTTCATTTTTCACTTCATCATCCTCCCTCAAGAGTTTAAGGCAAGAAAGTTGGTATTGCAGTGCATATAAACATGATATGAGTGCATAAAAGTAAAGTACTTCAAGAATAATACATTCATTGCATTAAAATCATCATTCAACACAGACAAGATTTTTCATGCAAACACTGTACTAACGAACAATGAAAAATTACACATGAAAATGCAGTAAAGAAGTCGAAGATTGCCATTGTTTAGGAGGCTTGACTCCGTCTGGACTTATTGCTTCTGATGACGCTCTTGCGATCTGGTGCTTTGTGACAAGGAAGCTTTAGTCCATGGGAGTACCATCTGGGGTGATGACCTTTGAGTCGATCAAATCTTGGACTTGGTGCTGGAAGGCCCTACATTTCTCCACAGTATGCCCCGGTGCACCAGAGTGGAAATCACAATGGGCTCTTGCATCGTAACCTGGTGGGGGAGTACTAGTAAGCAGAGCCAGTGTCCGAAGCTCAACCAATTAAAGTCGGAGAAGATGCCTCAACATCTGAGCATAAGGCATAGGAAGTGGATCAAAGATCCTCGCAGGCTTCTTCGACCTCGGTGGGTACTTTTTAAACTTGGGCTTCTTTTGGGAGACAAGACCTGGCTGCTGTCGGGAAAGTTCTGGAACCTTGGGTTATGGAGGGGATTCACGAAGCAATCCATGATCGAGAGAAGACCCCAAAGAGATGGGAGGAGTAAGGAATTCTGTTGCGGAAGCGAGCACATGATTGTTTTCCTTCTTTAACACCGTATTCAAGATTTCCATGACCAGGCTCACCTGAGTCTTCATCTGGTTGACTTCCTCTCAGCACTTTCTGGTCTTGAATCAAAACTTGCATGTCTCCCATAAACTGTCCCATCTGAATCTTCATTTCAGTCACTTCTGCACGGAGTTGTTCCATGGCTATCCTCTGATTATCACAGGTTGAGTGGTGGTGACAGATCAAGCCGGTAATTGTGAAGATAATACCAAGTCAAAATAAGAAATCCACTCTGGAACACCTGCTATGCATATGAGTATGAGAATGAAAAAGCAAAATTCCATGTTCGAGTATTTCCGAGGAAGCATTCTGCTTTGATATAAGTTTTTTTTCACATACGAACCATAAGAAATAGATGGGAATGCTCAACAGCTAATCTCAAAGTTAAGATCCTTGGAAATACGAGAACATGTATGCAAAATGATGATGCAGATGCACACATGGGATCAAAGCTTCCACAAATTCTGAATAATTGTTGTGCTGATGACTGGATAAGTTCATAGGTCTGCTCTAAAGAGAACACCGGAATACTAGAATATCCGAATAACCAGAATACTAGAATACCAGGCTGATAAATCCACACTGATAGGAAAACCAGAAAACCAGGTATGTTGAGGGTCAAGGTTTCCTACAAACCTATAAACACCCATTCCCTCTCACATGTGGGTACTAGAAAGGCCGAGGATGCTCAGCTTCACGGGCTCTCAGGTCGAGAAATGATGATACGGTCACCATTTCTGGTTTGGCATCATCATTAATCGAGGAGGCCTCAACTGATTCCCCTCAAAAGGGTCATCCTATATAAGTTCCCAGTTTCGGGTCCTCGGATCAAGAAGTTTAATGGGTTTACCATTTCTGGTCTGCCATTACTACCTCTTGGGAGGAGTGCCTCAACTGAGTCCAGGGGAATGGTCGCCAGAGTCGACAATTTTCCAGGTTACATCCCATCATCTCCACCAATGCGCAGGATAGAACATTACCAAAGAAAACCTACGTCTGGCCAAATGCCACACAAGTCACATTACTTTCCACGATAATCCTAGGTGTATGCTCAAGCCTGGGTATTGGTCTTATCTCTCATGAATCCAACCCACCCAACAGAACAACAGCAGCAGAGCAGTATGATAATAGTAATCAAATGCGATAAATGCAGTAAAATACAGTAATATACATCAAATAATGCACAACAGTAAACTCCCAATGAACTAAAAATAGACAAGTGCTAGGATTGACTCGCATAGGGAACCAGAGTCCCCAGCAGAGTCACCAGCTATCGCAACTGCGATAAAAACAACCGGCGAGAAACTAGAACAGAAGAGTCACCACCAAACATTATTTATCCCGACGCAGGGAAAGGAAACGATAGAAGAAACCTCAAAAGGGATAAGACATGGTCATCGCAACCATAGTCCGGGTTCGGGAGTCGGTTACTCGAGGGGAAGGTATTAGCACCCCCACGCGTCCATCGTACTCGATGGGATCCATGCTTGTTATCTAACCAAAGGGTGAGTTATCCTAAAGTCTACGGCTGAATGGAAACGGGAAAGGGGAAAACAAAAGCGGACTCGCAAGGATCATCGCAATCCAATGCCTACGTATCTTCATGGACGAACGAAGAATCAGAGTCAACGTAGTTCGATGGACTATGCACTAAAAGGGGGAAGCTTGCTCGCCAATACATCGCCGTCTTGTGCCTACGTATCTTCACTCTAACCAGAGAGAGGAAATCAGAGCAGTCGTAGTTCGACCTACAAGGCCAAAAAGAGGGAAAAGGTGAAAGGGTGCTCGCCAAGACATCGCCGTCTTGTGCTTACGTATCCTCAATCTATCTAGAGAGAGGAAATCAGAGCGTCTGTAGTTCGTGGGACTACGGAAGAAAGCTGGAAGGGTGCTCGCCAAGACATCGTCGTCTTGTGCCTACGTATCCTCAATCTAACCAGAGAGAGGAAATCAGAGCGTCCATACTTCATGGGACTACGAAAGAAAGGGAGAAGGGTGCTCACCAAGACATCGCCGTCTTGTGCCTACGTATCCTCAATCTAACCAGAGAGAAGTAATCAGAGCGTCCGTAGTTCGTGGTAACGACCACAAAAGGTAAGTGTTTTTTATGAGCGACGTTAGGTTCGCGTCTGGCAGTTAGGGTCGATGCCTATTTGCGACAAAACGGAAGTAACGTGCTCTTTTCTGAAAATGATTTGAAACTCAACTATCCTGAAGGATGAAAATATTTGAATTTGTTTTTGTGTTTTTTAGACAGAAGTGAGTTGAGTTAGTTCGTAACCTACATTGCACCAAAGTCTATGACACGGGAACGAGTGCATCGCATGGTCGCCCCCAATGGGACTTATGCTCAACACTCTAGAAGAATGAAGGGAGACCTCTCATCCTTCATTTCCAATGCTTAAGGCTCATGTGCAATGCAAGTTATCCTTATTAAGTGTCTTAGAGTTGTTAGAAGGTGAGAAGAGAAGACTCAAAGGAAAATAAAACACTACGGGAATTCTATCCTAATGTTATCATGCAAAGATGGCCCTAAGGTTGAGGTAAAGAGGGAAGATTCTACCTAATGTTAGCATGCATGGTTTGAATCCTAATGTCTATCCTACTCCAAGCTTAATCAAAGATTAAGTTGGACTAGGGAACCCTAAGGGAGCATACAAAACTCAATCCAAGACATGAACAAGTCTTAAGATCCAAAGGGGAAGGAAAGAAGTGAGATAGATGACGAAGAAAGAGAGATATGAGATGAGAAACAAAGTAGGGTAGCAAACACATCATGCACATCATATCCAATTCAGACCAATAGTCATGCTTCTAAACATCACTCAATGAAGTCCAAGCAAACAAGTAGAAACAAACAAGAAAGGATGTAAGCAAACTTGCATTAGAAGCACAAATGAACACCATTAAACATCACACCAAGGTAATGTGAGCAAAGTAAGATGAAGATGAAGCAAATTCAGAACTCAAGTCATGTCATAATCATCCAATTCAAACATGTGAGAAGGCTTCACATTAACATGCATCATGAACCAAAATAGCAACAACCAAATGCTAAGGCAATGCATAATAAAAATCAATCCATAGCGACCAAATGAAATGAAAACATGATGTGAATCCAAGTGGGCAGTAGAAAATGCATCATACATGAATCATAACCAAGTTCAAACCAATCAATAAGAATCATCAAGCATCATACTCAAAGCATGCACCACAACTATGCAAGTATGCAACCAAATAGGATTCAAAATGATTCTTATACTTCCACACAAGTAAGACAATCACAAAAGATGATCAATGGACCAAGTGCCAAAGCAAATCAGAATCTCAAGCATGTATTATCAATCAAAGAAGTATCACAAAGCATTAAGGAAGTTCATGTTATTCAAAGGCACAAAATTAGGTCAAGAAGTGTGCACTAGCATGCTCAAAATATCAACAAATGAATGCATCAACCAAAAATAGCAAAGTGGTTCAATTAAATTCCAAAAAAAATCCAGGGGTATGTTCAACCATCTAGTTAAGCATGTGCAAAAGATGGGATCAAAACAAGATCAAGAACATGTTCAAAATGGACCAACAAGCCAAGGTATGTAAATGATCGAGCATGGATCGAGGGCTAACAAAACTTGAATGACAAGCCACTAAAAGTAACTCAAACCAAGCCCTAACCAGCATCAAAACATCCTTATATCAAGGTCTAAGAGTGGCTAAAAATTTATCCTTAAAAGATAAACCAAAGTCACAAAAAATTCCTAACCCTATATGAAGGGTATCCTTGGAAACACATTGTCAAATTAAATCAAAATAAAATAGTAAAATGAAATTAAAAATAAAATAAAAAATATGAAAAACAGGTCAACACATTAATTGACCAGAAAAGCATATTTTTGTATTTTTTAAAAAAGGTTTGAACAATTAAAAATAAAATAAAAAGAAGAGTGAAGATAAAAGAAAAGAAAAGAAAACAAGATGAAACATGGAGGTGTATAAGCAATATCAGCAATCACATGGTTTCAGTTATCATGCGCATTGGGCCCCAAATACAGGGGTGCGAATATGAAAATGTTAGGCCCACACCCTCATTATGACATCAGATTTTTAAATGAGAAAAAAAATAAAATAAAAAAGGAAATGGTAAATATAGCGTGCTACAAAATCATGTGAACATGGCCATCAATCGGTCAAGCATCATTTAAGTCATGTAAGACAAAAAAATAACAACCATCCACTCCCACGCCAACACGTCATCATCTTCCTCATGAAGAAAACCCTAAAAAATTTCATGCATCGTGAAGAACCAGACTACAACAACATAATTCCATCAACTTCCACCACAATTTTCTTCATCAAATCTCAACCAAATCAGACAAAATAAAACCCTAAAATAAAGTACGAAAAACAAGGATAAAGATTATGCCAATTATTTTTTAAAACACAGACTCAAACATAGAGAAAAGTTGGAAGGAAAACACGGGTACCACAATATGTTCAAGTACTCAAACAAATTAACATACTCGGATTCAAACAATCACATAATGCCATCATTTCAGGCAGCTTCAGATGCAATGTATGCTCAAGATTTCCAACTCATTTAGATCTAAGCATGACAGGAAGAGCAAGAGAGGTTACTTAGTGGAGACAAGTCCACTACCTCTTGTATTCTATGGAAGATCTTGAGGAAAACTTCATTGCAAGCTCGAATAACTCTTAAAGATGGTGAATCTGGCTTGGGAATGCAGAGACTCTCCTTGAAAAATGGCGCTCGAAGATGATGAGAAATGAGAAAGGATGAGAATTCTAGATCTGAAAATGAGAGAGTCAGGTGATTTTTGGAGTGAGTTGGCTTATATATGGTGTACTTAGGGTTGGTGTGAGGCTTGACAACAAAGCAGAGGGATGGAGCTTGGTTGTTGTGGTTTGGAGAGGAAAAAAATGAGAAGTTGCACATGTGTGTGGTAGGTCCGGGTAAGCTTGGTAAAGAAGGTTTTTGCCTTGGTTTTTGCTTAGAATAGAGAACAGATTGTGGGATATTGGGCTGAAAACTTGTACCAGCCTGCATTACAAAAATTGAAGCCATTTGCTTTCATAGTCACTTTCACAATTTTGGCATTCTTTCTCTCTCTTGCGAAGGTGGTGTGTTTAGTTACTTTTGGCAATAAAAATTGATGATGTGTGTGGAATTAGTGTGTACGTGCTCCTGCCACAGAGAAATTAGTTTATGTGCACAAAAAATGAGATTTGCAAACATGTTCAACATTCATCCATGTGTGCCACTTTGATCCATCACAACTTATTGAATTCCTTGCCAAATAATGAGATCTCTGGCTCTTTATAAAGCTAACATCACAGGGAACAAAATTGATGTTGAAAAAGATTGAAAATGAGGTTTGGATCATTAAGAGAGATGGTTGTGAACCTTACATGAAACAAGCTGCCATGGCATGCTGAAAATTCTAAGTTTTAAAACATGACTTGACCACTTGACTATACCATCTTTGAACATGCATAACTTTCACTACAATGACCCAAATGAGGCAAACTTGGACTCTTTGGAAAGGTGAGACTACCCTCTTCAACTTTCATGTTAGAGGTTTTTCATGATAAGGCTTAGAAATTGGTCAAAATTGAGCATGAACATGGGTGTACCAAACTGCCTAAAAATAACTTAGAAAAAATTCTAAGTCCTTGAAATCCACAACTTGAAACTTTCAACTTTGGGACACCACAACTCTCTAAAAAATAATCCAAATGAGTCAAACTTTACATGGTTGAAAAGCTTGGGACAAGCTCTACAACTTTTATGTTTGAAGAGAATTGAAATGGAGCTTGTATCATAATGGAAGCTGGCCTTGAAAGTAGCTACTGAACCATGAAAACTTGCCAAAAATAGTAAGTTTCTAAAAACCTAAGTTTCCAATTTTAGTAACTTTAACATATTCTTTATTTTTCATGAATCCTTGAACATTTCTTGATCAAATCTTGTCCATTGATCCTATATGACTTGAACATCAACATGTTGACCTCAAAAAGTCAGGAGTTGACTTTTTCACTGCACAGTTGACTTTATCCCTAATTTTCCTGATTTTGAATCTTTTGAACAATTGAAACCCTTCTGAACCAAATTGATGGACAATCCTCCATTCCTAGACACTTGGGGACATGAGGAATACCATGGAATCAAGTCTTGCCAAAAAAACCAGAAATAAACTGATTTTATGGAAAACCCTAGTTTTGGCACCCTTGGTTTAGGTGAAATCGACCCATGCTCAAAATCCAATTCCTCTGAATATGATGTGCATCTTCTCAAACAAGGATGATATATACCAATTGATGATGATAAAAACTCAAAAATCTTGCCCATTGGGGTGTTAGACTCAAGAATCTCCAAAAACCCTAATTTGAGAAATCAGGCTAAAAGGATGTGATTCACTTGAAATCTCTTGCCAATTACAATCCTCTGATGACGGGATAGAAACATTAGGATGCCCTTAGGTTCAAGGCTCCTTTGTGGCTTGAGTGTTGATGACATCAAGACCATCTCTCCTTTTGGTCTCTTGGATGATACACATGATCTTTTGCTTGAACCTCTGAAAAACATCTCCTCCTCTTGAGCTAACTCAGACACCTTGATCCCATGCTAAGAACCAATGATATGCACAAATGATAATGCAAAATGAGATGAAACATAAGCCAGTTAGTGTTAGAAACATGAGGGCAAATTTTGGGGTGCTACAGCTGCCCCTATTCAATCGTCTTGGACCTGAAGGAATGATAGCAACAGCTTTCAGACCTTCAAGGTGCACGGAGATTGAATACCAAAAGAACCTAGAAATTTACAACCTGTGGGGATATAAAATAGTGTTTGCCAGCCAAAGTTGGACTCAAAGTAAAGATGCCACTCGAAAGCGGATTTGAAATAAAATGGTTTAAGAAGGAGAGAATGCCGGCTGGAAGGGGACTCACAACCAAACAAAGATTTACCAGGCGAAGGTGGGTTCACAACCAAAAGTAACATAAAAGTGTCGGCCAAAGGCGGACTCAGAAAGGTTTACCAGCCAAAGTTAACATAAAAGTGTCGGCCGAATGCGGACTCAGAAAGGTTTACCAGCCGAAGGTGGGTTCACAACCAAAGGTAACATAAAAGTGTCGGCCGAAGGCGGACTCAAAAAGGTTTACCAGCCGAAGGTGGGTTCACAACCAAAGTTATCATAAAAGTGCTGGCTGAAGGCGGATTCAGAAAGGTTTACCAGCCGAAGGTGGGTTTACAAAAGGATTGCCGACACGAAGGCGGTCTCAAATCCTAAACAAAGGTTTACCAGCCGAAGGTGGGTTTCTTTAAAAGGAAAGCCGACACGAAGGCAGTCTCATATCCAAAAAAAAAGGTAGGACAACACGAAGGCGGTCTCATAACCAAGGGTTACCATCACAAAATGGATTTCAGAAGGAAAGCCGACACGAAGGTGGTCTCATATCCAAACACAAAGGTAGGCCGGTACGAAGGTGGTCTCATAACCAAAGGTTACCATCACAAGATGGATTTTAGAAGAAAAGCCGACACGAAGGCAGTCTCATATCCAAACACAAAGGTAGGCCGACATGAAGGCGGTCTCATAACCAGAGGTTACCATCACAAGATGGATTTTAGAAGGAAAGCCGACACAAAGGCGGTCTCATATCCAAACACAAAGGTAGATCGACACGAAGGCGGTCTCATAACCAGAGCTTACCATCACAATATGGATTTTAGAAGGAAAGCCGACACGAAGGCGGTCTCAGATCCTAACACAAAGGTTGGCCGACACGAAGGCGGTCTCATAACCAGAGGTTACCATCACAAGATGGATTTTAGAAGGAAAGTCGACACGAGGGCGGTCTCAGATCCTAAATTCTAAGGTTTACCAGCCGAATGTGGGTTTGAAAAAGGAATGCCGACACGAAGGCGGACTCAGATCCTAAAGTTAGTAGAATTAACAGACCTACTAAGATGACTCCGCTGGGTAAAAGAGAAGTCTAAACAGACAACTCTGTAGGGGAGCATGAATAGGAAGGACGAATCCACTGATCAGGGTACAAAGTTGAACAACATCTCCTGAGTTATGCCACTTTCTGCTGGGGGAAAACAGTCTGGCAAAGGGTATCAAACCTGGCTTATGCTTCGAATGCATATGTTTGAATTTTTCTATGGCGTAATGCTCCATACGAAATGGAAATGCTACGCGTTTGGGAGGATGCGATGCAAATGATGCTTATGTAATGCAAAAGAAGCGCTCCAGCAAAATAAAAGCTGAAGACGAAGGCAAATCCACTGGGGACGACAACCGAAATTGTCTCCAAGAATAAAACCCTGCTGAGGAAAATCACACTGAACAAAATTCCTGACGCAAGCCTCTGTTGGAGATGAAACCCAAAGAGAACTTCCCTTCGACGGGGACTACAAATAACTCTTGTCGAAAATAGAACCCAAAACCTGAATCTGAAAGGTGCCAATAATAATTGGACTTAGAACCTGCTAGGGATGTCAACCACCGTTGAACAAACCATTGTGAGGATTAAAGCCAAACTCTGCTTGGGGAGAAAAGTCAATAATACCAAACCTGCCGAGGGATATCATTGCTTAACCTGCTGTTGGGGATAAGATTTTACCCTACTGGGGATTAGAGCATGTTGTTGCTGACGGAATTGCACTTCCTGACCTGTTGAGGAAAGTAAATACCAGACTCTGTGGGGAAGATGAAATCTTTACCAGAGACAACCAACGCGTCTTCTGCTGGATATACCACAACATCCACCTTGGAGAAATCCACTTCTGACTGCTTGCTGGGAAATAATAAACCAACCATGACTTCGGCTGGGGACACAATCCTCTGTGCTCTTGCTGGGGAGAATAAGTTTTGCTGAGGATGATGAACTTTCAGTGTTGGGGAGAAAAACTCTACTGGGGAAAAACAATTTTGCTACCCTGCAGCCATACGGTAAATTAAACCATTTCTATGTTCATAGACTCTGCTCGAGAATTCAACCAAACCTCTATTCTGTAATAAACATTTGCTAAAAATTCCCCAGGGCTTTGCTGAAGAGAAGTACCAATGGCAATTGGTCTCTGACTTGTTGAGGAAAGCTAACCACCACCCACAAATCTATTTGGGGAATAACTATTGACAATATCTGCTCTGCTAGGGGACGTCATTCTACCCTTACTTCGTTGGGGAGACGGAAACCACTTCACCGCAAGCTTGAGCAACATCAACCCAACACACTTGACTTATACGGGGGAGTATAAATTCGTGTTGACAAGTAATAAACTTCAACAACCCGGTCGGAGGAGAGCAAACTTCTAAATTCTAGTTGAGGAGGATAATCAGAATTTTCATAATGCTCTGCCATGGATAATAGAACTTCAACTATCTTTGTTGAGCAAAAATGGCGATTCAGACGCCTCTCTCACTGGGAAAATATGTTTTTTGGCGCCTTGCTGAGGAAGAGAAATTCCATACTGGGAATTAATTGGGCATTTCACGCTTTTGCTAATCAACTACGTACTGATTATCACACGTGACCAACGACACTTTGATCTCCACTATCCCCAGACTATAGGGTCTAACTGAAGAAATCGTCTCAAGAGGATTTTATATAAGACCTGGCTTTCAACATGCCCCGGGTCTTCAAACTCTTATAGATGTATCAGATCTCGACATAACTACCCCAGACTTCTTAATCCATGAAGTAAACTGCCTCGAGAGGATTCGCAATGACCTGAAATACTCTGCCCCAGTATTTTGTACCTTGAAGAGGTGCTTTCAATTAACTGTCTTCAGGAGTGGACAACTTCTCATGCTCTAGAGGTGGCCTGCCCCAATACGAGCCTTGAAGTGAACTTGCCCCTGACTAATTGATCTTTGAGAGATTTGCCAAATCTCGACGTGATTGCCCCTGTTTGGCTGCTTTAAGGAGAGTTTTCAATGTGATTGCTCCGGATTGGCTACATCTTGTCACCACTCATCGGGAACACCTAGGCTGCGTACAGTCTCTTGGCCACATGCCCCTTGACATGACTGTCCTTCGGGAGTTTTCACCATCTCAACTCGGCATGATCGAGCTTCTCGACTGACGTTCATTGTGTAAGCTCCCCTGACGCTTAAGCACATGCAAGCAGAAAATGTTTATTATGAGAATGACAATTATAATGCAACACACATGTTAAACTTGAAGTTTTATTGAAAATGTGTCGCCAGGCCTTGTGAACGAGTCACTAGCTGGGATGCGACATTGATTTTTGAATGGAAAACAATACGCACATGCAATACCAACAAAAATCTTATTAGCATAACTCATAGGAGTCAGGAACGCTATCTCGCTGAAGTACGCTTTCAGAATAAACCCTGCTTCAATTAGGACTTTTGAGGGTTATAACGTGGCCTGGTTCGCGTTTTGAGAACAAAGGATTTATGGCTCGAAATTTGTCTGTACCCGCTCATTCTCCATGATGTCCTTCGGTCCTACGTTCAGTTAATCTAGCATGAGCGCTCTTCCTACCAAGAGGTTTCATCATGTCATTGATGATAATTAAGGAGTCTGCAAGGGTTTCGGAGTGGTAGTCGCTCTTTTCGTCTTTGGTGTCTGTGGTCACACGACTTGTTTTTTCTCGAGGGTTTTCCCTTTTGTAAGCCTTTTCGCTTTTTCTATTTGCTCTTTCTTCTTTTGTTTTTTGATCTCCCTGATTTTCCCTGGACTGAATTCATCTTAACTCTCTTTTTTTTTTCGATTTTGAGGTCCAGCGGGATGCCCTAACTTTTGCCTAAGTAATTTATTTTCAAGTTTTCGACTTAGCGGGCCTTCTTTCTCTATTTTTGTTTTCTTTTTTTTAACAAATCGTGTGACACTGGCTATCTTGACTTCTTTGAAAAGACTGTGACTACTTCACTCCTTGCGGCGAGGGATAACCATTGTGGTCTCAAGCCCCTTGATCTCCTGATATGTGAGGAAAGAAAGGTAACGGATCCTCAGATGCACACTCCTTTTGAAAATTGAACGCTCAGTCAAATAAACTGACAACTACCCTGCCCCTGGATTAGAAGTGAGGTTTTTTTTAAATAAGAATAAACTTATACTTCAAGGTTCAACATGGTTGACAAGGGTCTATCTCCCTTATATCTCCGGTGTTTGGGGTTTGAAGCAATTCCTGTACATCATTAACAGGATTTTATCCAAAAGAATACAACCAAAGATTTTTCATTTTTCACTTCATCATCCTCCCTCAAGAGTTTAAGGCAAGAAAGTTGGTATTGCAGTGCATATAAACATGATATGAGTGCATAAAAGTAAAGTACTTCAAGAATAATACATTCATTGCATTAAAATCATCATTCAACACAGACAAGATTTTTCATGCAAACACTGTACTAACGAACAATGAAAAATTACACATGAAAATGCAGTAAAGAAGTCGAAGATTGCCATTGTTTAGGAGGCTTGACTCCGTCTGGACTTATTGCTTCTGATGACGCTCTTGCGATCTGGTGCTTTGTGACAAGGAAGCTTTAGTCCATGGGAGTACCATCTGGGGTGATGACCTTTGAGTCGATCAAATCTTGGACTTGGTGCTGGAAGGCCCTACATTTCTCCACAGTATGCCCCGGTGCACCAGAGTGGAAATCACAATGGGCTCTTGCATCGTAACCTGGTGGGGGAGTACTAGTAAGCAGAGCCAGTGTCCGAAGCTCAACCAATTAAAGTCGGAGAAGATGCCTCAACATCTGAGCATAAGGCATAGGAAGTGGATCAAAGATCCTCGCAGGCTTCTTCGACCTCGGTGGGTACTTTTTAAACTTGGGCTTCTTTTGGGAGACAAGACCTGGCTGCTGTCGGGAAAGTTCTGGAACCTTGGGTTATGGAGGGGATTCACGAAGCAATCCATGATCGAGAGAAGACCCCAAAGAGATGGGAGGAGTAAGGAATTCTGTTGCGGAAGCGAGCACATGATTGTTTTCCTTCTTTAACACCGTATTCAAGATTTCCATGACCAGGCTCACCTGAGTCTTCATCTGGTTGACTTCCTCTCAGCACTTTCTGGTCTTGAATCAAAACTTGCATGTCTCCCATAAACTGTCCCATCTGAATCTTCATTTCAGTCACTTCTGCACGGAGTTGTTCCATGGCTATCCTCTGATTATCACAGGTTGAGTGGTGGTGACAGATCAAGCCGGTAATTGTGAAGATAATACCAAGTCAAAATAAGAAATCCACTCTGGAACACCTGCTATGCATATGAGTATGAGAATGCAAAAGCAAAATTCCATGTTCGAGTATTTCCGAGGAAGCATTCTGCTTTGATATAAGTTTTTTTTCACATACGAACCATAAGAAATAGATGGGAATGCTCAACAGCTAATCTCAAAGTTAAGATCCTTGGAAATACGAGAACATGTATGCAAAATGATGATGCAGATGCACACATGGGATCAAAGCTTCCACAAATTCTGAATAATTGTTGTGCTGATGACTGGATAAGTTCATAGGTCTGCTCTAAAGAGAACACCGGAATACTAGAATATCCGAATAACCAGAATACTAGAATACCAGGCTGATAAATCCACACTGATAGGAAAACCAGAAAACCAGGTATGTTGAGGGTCAAGGTTTCCTACAAACCTATAAACACCCATTCCCTCTCACATGTGGGTACTAGAAAGGCCGAGGATGCTCAGCTTCACGGGCTCTCAGGTCGAGAAATGATGATACGGTCACCATTTCTGGTTTGGCATCATCATTAATCGAGGAGGCCTCAACTGATTCCCCTCAAAAGGGTCATCCTATATAAGTTCCCAGTTTCGGGTCCTCGGATCAAGAAGTTTAATGGGTTTACCATTTCTGGTCTGCCATTACTACCTCTTGGGAGGAGTGCCTCAACTGAGTCCAGGGGAATGGTCGCCAGAGTCGACAATTTTCCAGGTTACATCCCATCATCTCCACCAATGCGCAGGATAGAACATTACCAAAGAAAACCTACGTCTGGCCAAATGCCACACAAGTCACATTACTTTCCACGATAATCCTAGGTGTATGCTCAAGCCTAGGTATTGGTCTTATCTCTCATGAATCCAACCCACCCAACAGAACAACAGCAGCAGAGCAGTATGATAATAGTAATCAAATGCGATAAATGCAGTAAAATACAGTAATATACATCAAATAATGCACAACAGTAAACTCCCAATGAACTAAAAATAGACAAGTGCTAGGATTGACTCGCATAGGGAACCAGAGTCCCCAGCAGAGTCACCAGCTATCGCAACTGCGATAAAAACAACCGGCGAGAAACTAGAACAGAAGAGTCACCACCAAACATTATTTATCCCGACGCAGGGAAAGGAAACGATAGAAGAAACCTCAAAAGGGATAAGACATGGTCATCGCAACCATAGTCCGGGTTCGGGAGTCGGTTACTCGAGGGGAAGGTATTAGCACCCCCACGCGTCCATCGTACTCGATGGGATCCATGCTTGTTATCTAACCAAAGGGTGAGTTATCCTAAAGTCTACGGCTGAATGGAAACGGGAAAGGGGAAAACAAAAGCGGACTCGCAAGGATCATCGCAATCCAATGCCTACGTATCTTCATGGACGAACGAAGAATCAGAGTCAACGTAGTTCGATGGACTATGCACTAAAAGGGGGAAGCTTGCTCGCCAATACATCGCCGTCTTGTGCCTACGTATCTTCACTCTAACCAGAGAGAGGAAATCAGAGCAGTCGTAGTTCGACCTACAAGGCCAAAAAGAGGGAAAAGGTGAAAGGGTGCTCGCCAAGACATCGCCGTCTTGTGCTTACGTATCCTCAATCTATCTAGAGAGAGGAAATCAGAGCGTCTGTAGTTCGTGGGACTACGGAAGAAAGCTGGAAGGGTGCTCGCCAAGACATCGTCGTCTTGTGCCTACGTATCCTCAATCTAACCAGAGAGAGGAAATCAGAGCGTCCATACTTCATGGGACTACGAAAGAAAGGGAGAAGGGTGCTCACCAAGACATCGCCGTCTTGTGCCTACGTATCCTCAATCTAACCAGAGAGAAGTAATCAGAGCGTCCGTAGTTCGTGGTAACGACCACAAAAGGTAAGTGTTTTTTATGAGCGACGTTAGGTTCGCGTCTGGCAGTTAGGGTCGATGCCTATTTGCGACAAAACGGAAGTAACGTGCTCTTTTCTGAAAATGATTTGAAACTCAACTATCCTGAAGGATGAAAATATTTGAATTTGTTTTTGTGTTTTTTAGACAGAAGTGAGTTGAGTTAGTTCGTAACCTACATTGCACCAAAGTCTATGACACGGGAACGAGTGCATCGCATGGTCGCCCCCAATGGGACTTATGCTCAACACTCTAGAAGAATGAAGGGAGACCTCTCATCCTTCATTTCCAATGCTTAAGGCTCATGTGCAATGCAAGTTATCCTTATTAAGTGTCTTAGAGTTGTTAGAAGGTGAGAAGAGAAGACTCAAAGGAAAATAAAACACTACGGGAATTCTATCCTAATGTTATCATGCAAAGATGGCCCTAAGGTTGAGGTAAAGAGGGAAGATTCTACCTAATGTTAGCATGCATGGTTTGAATCCTAATGTCTATCCTACTCCAAGCTTAATCAAAGATTAAGTTGGACTAGGGAACCCTAAGGGAGCATACAAAACTCAATCCAAGACATGAACAAGTCTTAAGATCCAAAGGGGAAGGAAAGAAGTGAGATAGATGACGAAGAAAGAGAGATATGAGATGAGAAACAAAGTAGGGTAGCAAACACATCATGCACATCATATCCAATTCAGACCAATAGTCATGCTTCTAAACATCACACAATGAAGTCCAAGCAAACAAGTAGAAACAAACAAGAAAGGATGTAAGCAAACTTGCATTAGAAGCACAAATGAACACCATTAAACATCACACCAAGGTAATGTGAGCAAAGTAAGATGAAGATGAAGCAAATTCAGAACTCAAGTCATGTCATAATCATCCAATTCAAACATGTGAGAAGGCTTCACATTAACATGCATCATGAACCAAAATAGCAACAACCAAATGCTAAGGCAATGCATAATAAAAATCAATCCATAGCGACCAAATGAAATGAAAACATGATGTGAATCCAAGTGGGCAGTAGAAAATGCATCATACATGAATCATAACCAAGTTCAAACCAATCAATAAGAATCATCAAGCATCATACTCAAAGCATGCACCACAACTATGCAAGTATGCAACCAAATAGGATTCAAAATGATTCTTATACTTCCACACAAGTAAGACAATCACAAAAGATGATCAATGGACCAAGTGCCAAAGCAAATCAGAATCTCAAGCATGTATTATCAATCAAAGAAGTATCACAAAGCATTAAGGAAGTTCATGTTATTCAAAGGCACAAAATTAGGTCAAGAAGTGTGCACTAGCATGCTCAAAATATCAACAAATGAATGCATCAACCAAAAATAGCAAAGTGGTTCAATTAAATTCCAAAAAAAATCCAGGGGTATGTTCAACCATCTAGTTAAGCATGTGCAAAAGATGGGATCAAAACAAGATCAAGAACATGTTCAAAATGGACCAACAAGCCAAGGTATGTAAATGATCGAGCATGGATCGAGGGCTAACAAAACTTGAATGACAAGCCACTAAAAGTAACTCAAACCAAGCCCTAACCAGCATCAAAACATCCTTATATCAAGGTCTAAGAGTGGCTAAAAATTTATCCTTAAAAGATAAACCAAAGTCACAAAAAATTCCTAACCCTATATGAAGGGTATCCTTGGAAACACATTGTCAAATTAAATCAAAATAAAATAGTAAAATGAAATTAAAAATAAAATAAAAAATATGAAAAACAGGTCAACACATTAATTGACCAGAAAAGCATATTTTTGTATTTTTTAAAAAAGGTTTGAACAATTAAAAATAAAATAAAAAGAAGAGTGAAGATAAAAGAAAAGAAAAGAAAACAAGATGAAACATGGAGGTGTATAAGCAATATCAGCAATCACATGGTTTCAGTTATCATGCGCATTGGGCCCCAAATACAGGGGTGCGAATATGAAAATGTTAGGCCCACACCCTCATTATGACATCAGATTTTTAAATGAGAAAAAAAATAAAATAAAAAAGGAAATGGTAAATATAGCGTGCTACAAAATCATGTGAACATGGCCATCAATCGGTCAAGCATCATTTAAGTCATGTAAGACAAAAAAATAACAACCATCCACTCCCACGCCAACACGTCATCATCTTCCTCATGAAGAAAACCCTAAAAAATTTCATGCATCGTGAAGAACCAGACTACAACAACATAATTCCATCAACTTCCACCACAATTTTCTTCATCAAATCTCAACCAAATCAGACAAAATAAAACCCTAAAATAAAGTACGAAAAACAAGGATAAAGATTATGCCAATTATTTTTTAAAACACAGACTCAAACATAGAGAAAAGTTGGAAGGAAAACACGGGTACCACAATATGTTCAAGTACTCAAACAAATTAACATACTCGGATTCAAACAATCACATAATGCCATCATTTCAGGCAGCTTCAGATGCAATGTATGCTCAAGATTTCCAACTCATTTAGATCTAAGCATGACAGGAAGAGCAAGAGAGGTTACTTAGTGGAGACAAGTCCACTACCTCTTGTATTCTATGGAAGATCTTGAGGAAAACTTCATTGCAAGCTCGAATAACTCTTAAAGATGGTGAATCTGGCTTGGGAATGCAGAGACTCTCCTTGAAAAATGGCGCTCGAAGATGATGAGAAATGAGAAAGGATGAGAATTCTAGATCTGAAAATGAGAGAGTCAGGTGATTTTTGGAGTGAGTTGGCTTATATATGGTGTACTTAGGGTTGGTGTGAGGCTTGACAACAAAGCAGAGGGATGGAGCTTGGTTGTTGTGGTTTGGAGAGGAAAAAAATGAGAAGTTGCACATGTGTGTGGTAGGTCCGGGTAAGCTTGGTAAAGAAGGTTTTTGCCTTGGTTTTTGCTTAGAATAGAGAACAGATTGTGGGATATTGGGCTGAAAACTTGTACCAGCCTGCATTACAAAAATTGAAGCCATTTGCTTTCATAGTCACTTTCACAATTTTGGCATTCTTTCTCTCTCTTGCGAAGGTGGTGTGTTTAGTTACTTTTGGCAATAAAAATTGATGATGTGTGTGGAATTAGTGTGTACGTGCTCCTGCCACAGAGAAATTAGTTTATGTGCACAAAAAATGAGATTTGCAAACATGTTCAACATTCATCCATGTGTGCCACTTTGATCCATCACAACTTATTGAATTCCTTGCCAAATAATGAGATCTCTGGCTCTTTATAAAGCTAACATCACAGGGAACAAAATTGATGTTGAAAAAGATTGAAAATGAGGTTTGGATCATTAAGATAGATGGTTGTGAACCTTACATGAAACAAACTGCCATGGCATGCTGAAAATTCTACGTTTTAAAACATGGGTTGACCACTTGACAACACCATCTTTAAACATGCATAACTTTCACTACAATGACCCAAATGAGGCAAACTAGGACTCTTTGGAAAGGTGAGACTACCCTCTTCAACTTTCATGTTAGAGGTTTTTCATGATAAGGCTTAGAAATTGGTTAAAATTGAGCATGAACATCGGTGTACCAAACTGCCTAAAAATAACTTAGAAAAAATCTAAGTCCTTGAAATCCACAATTTGAAACCTCCAACTTTGGGACACCACAACTCTCTCAAAAATAATCCAAATGAGTCAAGCTTCACATGGTTGGAAAGCTTGGAATAAGCTCTACAACTTTCATGTTTGAAGAAAATTGAAATGGAGCTTGTATCATAAAGGAAATTGGCCTTGAAAGTAGCTACTAAACCATGAAAACTTGCCAAAAATAGTAAGTTTCTAAAAACCTAAGTTTCCAATTTTAGTAACTTTCACATATTCTTGATTTTTCATGAATCCTTGAACATTTCTTGATCAAATATTGTCCATTGATCCTATATGACTTGAAAATCAACATGTTGACCACAAAAAGTCAGGAGTTGACTTTTTCACTGCACAGTTGACTTTATCCCCAATTTTCTTGATTTTGAATCTTTTGAACAATTGAAACCCTTCTGAACCAAATTGATGGACAATCCTCCATTCCTAGACACTCGGGGACATGAGGATTACCATGGAATCAAGTCTTGCCAAAAAAATCTGAAATAAACTGATTTTATGGCAAACCCTAGTTTTGGCACCCCTGGTTTAGGAGAAATCGACCCATGCTCAAAGTCCAAATTCCTCTTAATATGATGTGCATATTCTCAAACAAGGATGATATATGCCACTTGATGATGATAAAAACTCTAAAATCTTGCCCATTGGGGTGTTAGGCTCAAGAATCTCCAAAAACCCTAGTTTGAGAAATCAGCCTAGAAGGATGTGATTCACTTGAAATCTCTTGCCAATTACAATCCTCTGATGAGGGGATAGACACATTAGGATGTCCATAGGTCCAAGGCTCCTTTGTGGCTTGAGTGTTGATGACATCAAGACCATCTCTCCTTTTGGTCTCTTGGACGATACACATGATCTTTTGCTTGAACCTCTGAAAAACATCTCTTCCTCTTGAGCTAACTCAGACACCTTGATCCCATGCTAGGAACCAATGATATGCACAAATGATAATGCAAAATAAAATGAAACATAAGCCAGTTAGTGTTAGAAACATGAGGGCAAATTTTGGGGTGCTACACCTGTAAGTTAACTAGTTTTTGGTTTTCGTCCCTGAATCTTTTTTTTTGTCCAAGTCCCCTTATGTCCATTTCTCTTTGGTGTTAGTCCCTACTGTGAGTGAACCGTTAAAAAAACGCTAAGGTGGCAGACGGTGATGACTTGGCTTATGTTTTAGCATTTGTTTTATTATTTTCTTTAACACACGTGGATATATTGTCCCCCCCCCCCCCAAATATGTCATTAAAACTCATTTCCCTCTTTTCTATTTAGTCCCTGTAAATTAGGGTTTCATACTTAGATAGCATTTCAGTTCAGTCAGAGCTTAGGGAAGGCGAAGGCGACTGGTACGAGCGTTTGTCTATGCGAAGTGACTGGGGGTGACGAAGCTACAATCGTGATTGAGCAACCTAATCGAATCTTCTAGGTATGACATTTACGGTGAAAATTGATTACGGGGGAAAGTTTGTTGTGGATAGTGTCATGTACTACTTAGGTGGGGATAAACATGTAGTAGACATTGACCCTGATAGGTGAAGCTTCTTTGAAGCAACTGATATTGTGAAAGAAATTTGTAACCTTGAGTCCACTGATTATTGGCTATGGTGGTATAACATTATATCGGATAAGCATGCAAGGATAGTTAGTGATATTGATGTTACTGAGGTTTGTGAAAAAGCTATTGAAACTAGTTATAGTGTGGATTTATTTGTTGAGCATAGAGTAGTTGTAGCTGATAATGTCGTTAATGATGCTGATAATGCTAATGATAATGCTGATAATGGTATTGTTGATAATGGTATTGTTGATAATGTTGATGATATTGAAGCTGATGATGTTATTGAGGATGATGTTAATGATAATGCTGATAATGGTATTGCTGATAATGTTGATGATATTGAAGCTGATAATGTTATTGAGGATGATGTTAATGATAAAGCTGGGAATGGTATTACTGATAATGTTGATGATATTGAAGCTAATAATGTTATTGGGGATGATGTTAATGATAATGCTGGAAATGTCAATGTTGATGGTGATGCTGGCAATCTAAATGTTGATGAATCTGCCAAGGTTAATGAGAATGTTGATGGTGTTGAAGGAGTTGATAGTGATGATAGTAATTATAATGGTTTATCATTTGAGGACAGTGAGGATGAAAGGGCCTTTGGTATGGATGATGGATTTGATGTTGTAGACAAACCACCTAGAAGGGTTAAGCAGATAGCAAGGAAACATAGGACTACTCTAACAAAGATAAGAAATGTTGATGCCACTTGGGGTTTATCAAGTGAGGTTAGTGTTGGTAATGGGGGTTAGTGTTGGTAATGAAGGGCTTGAAACTAATTATTTAAGTGATGATCTAGGCAGTAGTGATCCTGATGCATCAGATGAAGAGAAAGGACCAAAATATCCTAGGTTTAAGATGGAGGAGTTACACAAGGACTACAAGTTCAAAGTTGGTTTGGAGTTTGTATTTCTGCATGAATTTAAGGAGTCAATAACTGAATGGCCAGTATTAAATGGAAGAGCGATAAAGTATGTGAAAAATGACAAGGTTATAGTGAGAGTAGTTTGCAAGGGTAATTGTGGGTTTTTTGCTCTTGTTAGTAAAGTGGGGAGTAAGCACACGTATAAAATGAAGAAATGGTTTGGTGCTCACATGTGTGGTAGGGTTTTGAATAACACCACTGCTAACTCTAAGTGGATTGCGAAGACTGTGGCGGCTAGGATGGCTTCAACTGTTGGAATCAAGCTTTGTGATATTGTCTCTGAGATTAGGAGTACTTACTCTGTGGTATAACTATGACCAGGGCATGAAGCTTCTACTGGACAACAACAACCTCAAGATGAACCTCCGAGTGAACAACAACCAGAAACACAATGTGATGTGGACCAAGAGTTTGAAATGCTTGCAGCAGATCTTTGTGCACCTTTTGAAACAACACAACCTCAACCCAATGTCAATGATCTCACTTCCCAAATTCCAGCTCCACTTCAAGTTGCTAGTGACCATGCTCCAACTGTTGAGGTTGCACATATAATGGCTTCATAAGGAGTTGGTGACTCGCAGTCAAACTACATTCTGTCTGTACCTGTTCAAGAGGTTGAGCCTACACCTAATGAACCTGTTCATGCACCTCCAGCTAAGGAACTTGTTTCTGCGCCTTCTAAACCAGTTGAGTCTGCTACTGACTAATTGAGTTAATGTGTATGTTCTCAGCTTTATTAATATTAGCCTAATTGTATCTGTTTCTATTGTGTATTTGTAGGCAAAACAACCCAAACAAAAGGTCCCAAGGAAGTTGGAGTTAAGGAAAAGTTATAGAGCAAAGGTACTCAAATGAAAAAAGCTCAAGGGAGAAGGAAGTAACCCTACACAACCATGGAAATTGTAGACATTGGACCTGTTTTGACTTATGTTTTTTTGAACAACATTATTACAATGGTGTACTTCAGCTTAAGCCTTGTTGTTTTCTATTATGTATTTTGATTACAATACTACTTTGGTTTTAGCCTTAGAGTTTAAACCTTTATGTTTTGGATACAAGCATGTATTTTGGCTTAAGCCTTTATGTTTATGATATAATGTGTATTTTGGATACATTATCAAGTTTGTGTTAATGTGTATCAAGTTGTTTTATGCACAATTGAAATGGCCTATTACCAATTTGGCTTTTATGCACATTATCAAGTTTGGTTTATGCATAATTCAAAACAGGAGGAGCAATATAATTGCATACATATACTGTCCAAAACCAAAACATCTTTTTCATTCATCATATGGTACAGGGACCAATCTCAAAATACATTAATGTTACAAGGACTAAAAACAAAAAACAGAAAATAAACACAAACAAATGGGATTCACCACCATTTGTGATAAGTAAAGAAGAACCCTCATGACACAACCAACAACAGCTTCAAGAGAGTCGCTTTTCTCTTCTCCTTATCCAACTTAATCTTCATCATTTCCTTTTTTTCCAATCTTAATCTCCTTAACAATGGATCCTACATCCTTCAACATTTCCGAGCAATTGCAACCACTTGAACTTCTAAGATCACTAGCTGGATTTCTTTCAAGGTCATTGTCCTAAATGAAAAACTTGCAACCAGACATTAATCCTGAATTTTGACACTTCCAAAATCTTCTTTTAGGGTTTTCAACAGAGTTTGACATAAACATTTTCATGCTTCTATTGTAACCACAAACCGGTGCTTGAACGTGATGAGAGTTGGGAGACGAAGCAGAAGCCATGGATGTTGAAGGTGCAGAGAGGAACAACAACTTGCAATGGTGAAGACAAAGGGAATGAGAAGAAAAGAAAAATATTTTTTTTTATTTGGTCCCTCTTTAATAAACTGTAAAGAGGACGTATCCACGTATGTTAAAAAAAATAATAAAATAAATGCTAAAACATAATCTCGGTCATCACCGTTTGCCAGCTCATCTTTTTTTAACGCTCCATTGACAACAGGGACTGAATCCAACAGGAATTGGACATATGGGGACTTGAACCAAAAAAAAAAGATTCAGGGACGAAAACCAAAAATACGACGAAAACACTATTTAAACCTTTATTTTTTAATTAAAAAAACTATCAAAATTTCAGAAAAAAAAAGTTATTATTATGTGATAACATTTTCAATATTATTTAACTTTAATTTGATCAGTATCATACTTTAAACTACAAACTAAATAACACTCAAAATTTCATATTGCATGTCCTTATATTTTTGTGAGTAAAGAATGTCATTATTAGGTTATGAAAATGATGATAACATAACAACATCATGAAACTAAATTTTATAATGGATCAGCTTATATTAATAAAAAATATTAAAAAAATAAATATTTATTGAGTTCGATCAGATTCGATTTTCGACGAGTCCAAAATAATTATTCGAATTCGATCGAAGCAAATATACTATCCAAATTAAACAACTGAATCAACTCGACACCGATCAGATCCAAATTGTTTGCACAAAAAATACAATCGATTGATCGGTTTCAATTAAGCATTTCAAATTTATGTTAGAAAAATAATTTAAATCAAATGGATTGAAACTAGAATCGTGAATGGATCATTTTCCTTATAGTATTTCAAGCACTCTCAATTTGTCTTAGAGTTTGTACACAGGAATACCCAGGATAATTCAGGCTATACTCGAGTGTGCACAAGATCGATGAAAACTTGAATGTAGGGAAGAGTATCTGGAATTTTAGTAAAGAGGATGTATGTTTTTTATAATGTTTTTTTGAATCCGGATTAAAGTATATATATGGCATATTGGCGTTGTTTCAAAAGGTTGTGAAACTTGGTGAAACAACTTTCTTTTACCAAAAGTTACAAGCTTTTGCTAAAAGTTACGTACTTTTACCAAAAGTTACATTGTTTCGCCTACAGCAACATTCTTCAAGAGTTGCATATTTTCATTCTGCAATACTTCATGAAGTGTTATCTATTTCCGAATTCAAACCTACTGCAACACTTCACATATACTGCTTATTTTTTAATTCAATTTTTTTTGTAAGCAAGCTATATTAAAGGAGTACTAGGGGTGCTCAAGCCTGAATACAAAAACTCGAGAACAACCTCGTCCAAGAAGGAGAAATTGATACCCAACTAAAACTTACGAAAGATAGAACAACGGGTTTTTGCTAAATTCATAAAAGTTACATTTTGAGCTATAAATTTCTCCTATGGTGCCCACCTCCAAGCTAACAGCTTGACCTTTCATACCAAATCCGAAACATTCAACTTTCCAGCTTTAAAAATCACAGCATTCCTAACTATCCAGATACTCCGGCAAACTGCCAACCAAATACAACCATCCTTCCCGCTTCTAACTTTCTTCCGCCTGCAATAACTCGACCAGAATAAGAAAATGTTCGTAATCCAAACAACCGGATCCACCACCTCAATTCCAATCCACCTTGCAACCGCATCCTACACCAATTTGGCAATATTACAATTAAACAAGAGATATATTAAAGACTCATCTTCAACTGAACACAAAACACATGATAACTCATCCGAAGAAGCAATAATTCCGTGATTGAAAAGTTAATATTTTGACAAAAACCTGTCCAGTAAACAACGCCAACCAAAATTCTTAATCCTAAAAGGAACCGACAATTTCCAAATCAGCTCGAAAGCAGAAGTGGAAACCGCAACAGTAATTCTAACTGACAACCAATCAAATAAGAAATTGTACCCCAAACTAACCGAATAACCCTGCTGATCATGAGGGATCCATACCACACTATCCGAAACCTCTGCATCCAAAAGAACCGAATCTAGCCGCTGTTTTAGTTCCATGATTCTCAGAACAGTATTTGGATAGATTTCCACAGGAATGCCAAAATTGTTCCAAATCCACCTGTCATTAAACCATCTACCCATACTAGCAACATAAAGGGATTTAGAGGAACTGATCCTGAACAAGTAAACATAATCCTCCTTAAGACTGATGTTGCCATTCCAAACACCGAACCAAAACGGCACCGTCCCGCCATCCCCCACCAAAAACCTGCAGTTCATGCTTACAACCTCCACTCCACATTTCTTCTTCAAAAGTAACATATCAGTCCACCATGAGGATTTGGAGACCACCCTGCTGCCAATGTCATCTATCAGGATTTACGAAACAATGTCACCATATCGAGCCTTTAAAAACCGCTATCCACAAACAATCTTTCCCTTCAAGAATCTTGCACCTCCATTTTAATAACAGAGTCGTATTATATAAACCCACTTGCTTCAGCCCCAAACCACCCTTGTCAAGAGCTAAGCAATTCTGATCCCAAGAAACCCAGTTCACCTTTCTCTTCTCCTCCAATCTGCCCCATAAGAAATTGTTTTGGATTTTGGTGATCTCCTTGCAGACTTTCAAATGAGATTTGTAAAATGACAGCAGGAAAATCGGCAAGCTTCCAAGGATTGACTTAGCAACGTTATCTGCCCCCCTAAGTTCAGCCACCAGCCTTTCCAATTTGAAACCCGAGCCTTCCACTTATTCAAAAAAGAATTTGAAATTCTGGTATGACAGATCCCAAATGTCCTACAGGATGTCGAGACATCTGGTCTGTTACAGAAAACATGGCAAGGTATAACCAATAACAGTATTAAAAAGCATAAACCACACACAGAATTTGTTCACCCAGTTCGATCTAACAATCTACATCTGGGGGCATACCAAGCCAGGAAGGAAGTCCACTCTTAGCAGTATCAAATTACAGACTCAACAACCAAGTTGACAATCTCCTAACTTAATAACTACCCAATGACCCTTCTACCTAAGTCCACCCTAGATAAGAGACTCCATCTCGCTTCCAATCATCGCAATGATGTCTAGTAGTCAACATCTCAACCACTGCATCAACAGCTTGATTTCCAACAGCTCTTCAATCACAGAGAAATAGAAGACACACTTCAATAACAATACCTAGACATGACACACATGACTAAGAACAATACTCAGAGTTGCTTAACAGCTTCCTCCAAGAACAACACTCACTCTTGCTTAAAAGCTTCGAGGAGTACAGTGACCATCTCACAATCCGAGTGGTTCACACATACCAACTCTCATAGAGAGTGGTTCACAAGAATGAAACCCTAATAATTTTACATCTTGGAATCATTATTCAATCAGGTTACAAACACTCCTATTTATAACCTACATCCCAACTGGATTTGGGCTTCAAATCACAGCATATCAGCTGCTACAAATCAGCAGAACCTTCTGCTATATAATAGGTCTTCAATCAAATGTTTCCTAAAATGTCTCCATATTTAGAAAGTGTTGAAACTCCGAAAACCAACACACAAAAACTCAACCCAAAATACTTTGGATGCCACATAGGATAACTAAATATTCACAGAATATTCAGTAACAAATAACAACTAACAGAATCTTCTTTCAATCCAATAACAGACGCGATGTCCTATGATCCAGGATGGGACAACTTTATCCGACATGTTGAATGCAGTAAACAAGAACATCTTGTTTCAACATCTTGATTAACCATCACCTGACAGCAACATTGTTTTACCAAAATTGTAGCCAATTACAAGAACTAACAATCTCCCCCTTTGGCTAATTTTGGCTAAAACAATCTCAGCCAACATCAGAAAAACTTGCAGCGGATAAACACCAGAACCCCAAACAATTTCACAACCAGCATCAGCAACACCAAAAACAAACTCAAACAGCTGCACAAAACTCAAACATCTACACAAACTAGAATCACACCAGACAACTAGACAACACCTAGGCTCACTTTCCCCCTTTTTAGCCACAATTGGACAACCTCTTAAGGCAGCAAACACGAAGTTCTGACATCCAATTTGACAAGGTCCCAAGAAAAACACGCTCCCAAGAAAAACAAGCCCCCAAGCCAAAGAACACTTTGACTGGTCAGACGATACAAATAAGGACTCTTTATGCAATATAAAAACCAAGCCTCCTTGCTTCTAACAGCATATCACAGATAGAACCATGAGTCAGTCTAACAAAGATGCAGGAAAGAGACACATGCAGGAAGTCAAGAAACCAGATCCACAGAAGTTGAAGAACAAAACACTGTCTACAGCTGGGGCAACTTCAGGAGCAACAAGAACAAGAAAAACATCAGAGACAAGGATGAAAGCCATAAAAGAACCTCCAGTGCAACTTCAAGCTTCTGATAATGAATGGGACGAAGATTGGAAAACTTTTCTTGATTCAGGGGGTTGGGATAATCTTTAGACCCTTTATTTGTTGCTTTTTCTAATCTTGTATGCTTTCAGCAGTGCAATAAAATTCTGTTTCAATTCTGTTTCCTTTAAACTAAACATATGTAATAAAGATCACAGCGAAATAAATGCCAACACCAAAAGCTGCAGAATTATCAATCTCCCCCTCAACATCACACGTCCAGCTGCACAGAATTGTAACACTCTCCCCTATCAAGAATAATATGTGCTTCTTCATACCTTGAAGAATGGAAATCATAAGACGCATCTTCATGTCTTCAAGAGCTCTCTCTTTGTTCAACTCACAAGTTGAACACAATCATCCCTTGTACCAATACTCACATGATCCCAATCTGATCAACTTTTCTCTATCTAAGACCACCAGTACTCCTTTGCAAGAAGAACACCTTAAATGAATGGAGAACATGAGACTCATCTTCATGTCTTCAAGAGCGCACCCTCTGTTCAACACACCTGGTGAACACATTCACCTACTGCTTGACCCTCACAACAGTACATAAGTCAGGTAGAAGCTTGTGATCTCAGGAGACAAAAACCATAACATTCTAAACAGAATGTTCTGTCAACAGATGTTAAAACATCAGTCTTGACATCATGAACAGAATCCAGCTACACACAGAATCACATCATCACAGAACATCTACTTCAGAATGCTACAACACTGCATGATACCAACCACCATAGCACACAGAGTACTACACTACAACACTCTCAACTCTCAACTCTCAACTCTCCCTTTTTGGAAACAAAGCAACTATGCGATAAGGACAATCAACCAGTAGCAGAACACATACAACTTTGATTTAATACATTGACAACCCAGAACTAAACCAATCACACAATGTCTTAACATCTTGTCTGACATTACACCCTCACCACAAACAATCTTGATAAACAACTGTACTACTGTAGCAACAAATCCAAAACAGAAGTCCAACTCCCCCATCTAAGATATCCTATAGAATGTCTGGACATCTGATCTGAACAAAAAAGCATGGCAAGGTATAAACAATTAAAACCAGTACAGAAAAGCATAAACCCACTGCCTTCCACTGAACTCTAAGTAAACTCCACACACCAAGACAAGTGTGACATCTCCAAAAGCTACAGAGAAAAATAAATTTTCCCAGACACGAACAAAATTGTCCTTCACACTCCTCCTCAGAGGCATGTGCGCACATGATTCAAATAATTAGCTACACACATCAAAACACCATCCATCAGCCTAATGTCATAGCATGTTGTCTGACATTATATCCCCATAAGAGGCAACTAATCTCCACAAGCATGCAAGCTTCACAATATATGCACCTTTGCAGCAAAATCCATAGACAAGTACTCCCCCTGTCATGGATAACCAATGCTCTAGATGAAGATTAACATTTGAGCAACAGATCTTCACACAATTGCTGAGCATATTCACATACCATGCTCTCACTCCTAGAGAACACTGACACTGCTCACAAACTCCACGAATTCTCAGCTTACTTACGAGCTTTACTGAGATCTAATCTCTTCAAGAGAAAGAACAGACCTTCCTGATCAAATCACCTCATCCGAAAAAAATGCTTAAGCATCCAACTCCACATGCACAGTCTCAATCATATTCCAAATATAACCATCAACAATCATGATGTTACAACATCACTTGGGACATCAGCTTCCCATCACCATTCAAAGGACTCATTGCGCATAGAAATCCTTCAAGAAGCTCCCATCAATGTATCTATCGTTAGTCAGATAGGACTACCTTCTCGCAGAAGGTAGGACAATTGGTCTGACATTCTTCTTTTGCACACACCAGGCATCTACTGATCCTTCTTCATGACAAACAACCATACAAAACCAGACTATACACACACGCAGGAACCTGCATACTCTACGTCTCAAGAATCTTATTTTCAAACTTCTCATGCAGATACCAGGGAACCATGATCCTTTGGTCCCAAATACACCAACTCCTCTAAATCTGTTGATTTTGCAGTAATTCCAACCAATCTCACACATTGATGAATATCTTCCAGTGCTTCTCCAAAGTCTTCAAACCTGCCACTGTCTGAATCTTCAGAAGGAATAGTTAGAAACTACACCTCATAGCTGTACCAAGGATGCCACCTTTCCTTGAGTAAAGTAGTCTTCACAAAGTTCAGATAATGCCACCTATCTTAACTCTATGATGAGCAATCTAAACTGCACCTAAACCAATCCAAGTAGTCATAAGTCTTTCATCTTCATCTTCAGCATCACCAATATCCAGACCAGCTTCTTGCAAGGAAACTTTTCAGAAATACACAACTCCTCTCACACAAGACTGAAGCAAATTCTCAGGCCAACTCCCAAGAAGTAACAATTGATGCTAAAGCTTATGCAGTACCCCTCCCATGATTCTGCACAAACTCTGATGATGAAATATTCCAAACATCGTGTTTAACATCACCAATCTTGAGTCACAAGGATAATCAATCAAATATTTGTGAACTCCACAAACAATAATTGATCTTAAATCCTTGTATAAAAACCCTACCAGATACCAGCACCAAGTAAACACCACCAAAGTAGCCTATCCAAGCTCGTTTCTTCTTTTGCAGAGGGTTGAGGTATCAAGGATGCTACACTTGGCTCAAGTAAGTAAGACCTTCTCCTCCTTCCAAATTGAATTCATCCTTAGATATACCAGAACTACATTAGACACCATAACCAGGAAGAATCTCCTAACTAGGTCACCACAAATAAGCTTAAGAGATAACTTATCCAGATTTTCACTCCCGCATGAAAGATTTGACAGTGATACTCTTTTGCTTTGGCTCCACCCTCTTCATTCACCATCAAGAAAATTGAGAAAGAGGGAATCAATGTCCTGGACAAATTGGTCTTCAATACCTTTATGAGTGGAGTTGAGATAATCATTAAGTATCTTTGGAATCTCTAACCAAACAGTTGAAGTTGTCTTGCATAAACTGCAACATCATAGAATAACCTGCTGAGGAGGCCAAACCCTAACGTCTTTCCAAGAAAATACATTCCTGGAGTCTCACCACCAGAGACACAAGAAACAACCAGGGTTACATCAGATACCATGCAGCGGAACACACAACAACTCCTCAACAACCTTCAGGCACGACTCAATAATCCTTGCACATCATCACCATAATCCAAGTTCCAACAAAATAGGTTTGAAAATAAATCACACTACACAGCAGCTCACCACCAAAGCTACAAGCCTGATAACAAAAGATAGGTCCAAAACACACCCTGTCATGAACAGTCCGTCCTCCACTTCTAGGGACCATTCAAACAACAAAATGAACTTCTCCAAGTTCAAACAACTTTTCAGTAGGTACCACCTACCTTGCCCATGACCAGAAAGTATCTTCCCTAGGATCTCACCCAGAAACAGAACAGGATGCCTGCTCTGATACCAATTGAAATTCTGGTATGACAGATCCCAGATGTCCTACAGGATGTCGAGACATCTGGTCTGTTACAGAAAACATGGCAAGGTATAACCAATAACAGTATTAAAAATCATAAACCACACACAGAATTTGTTCACCCAGTTCGATCTAACAATCTACATCTGGGGGCATACCAAGCCAGGAAGGAAGTCCACTCTTAGCAGTATCAAATTACAGACTCAACGACCAAGTTGACAATCTCCTAACTTAATAACTACCCAATGACCCTTCTACCTAAGTCCACCCTAGATAAGAGACTCCATCTCACTTCCAATCATCGCAATGATGTCTAGCAGTCAACATCTCAGCCACTGCATCAACAGCTTGATTTCCAACAGTTCTTCAATCACAGAGAAATAGAAGACACACTTCAATAACAATACCTAGACATGACACACATGACTAAGAACAATACTCAGAGTTGCTTAACAGCTTCCTCCAAGAACAACACTCACTCTTGCTTAAAAGCTTCGAGGAGTACAGTGACCATCTCACAATCCGAGTGGTTCACACATACCAACTCTCATAGAGAGTGGTTCACAAGAATGAAACCCTAATAATTTTACATCTTGGAATCGTTATTCAATCAGGTTACAAACACTCCTATTTATAACCTACATCCCAACTGGATTTGGGCTTCAAATCACAGCACATCAGCTCTACAAATCAGCAGAACCTTCTGCTATATAATAGGTCTTCAATCAAATGTTTCCTAAAATGTCTCCATATTTAGAAAGTGTTGAAACTCCGAAAACCAACACACAAAAACTCAACCCAAAATAGTTTGGATGCCACATAGGATAACTAAATATTCACAGAATATTCAGTAACAAATAACAACTAACAGAATCTTCTTTTAATCCAATAACAGACGCAATATCCTATGATCCAGGATGGGACATCTTTATCCGACATGTTGAATGCAGTAAACAAGAACATCTTGTTTCAACATCTTGATTAACCATCACCTGACAGCAACATTGTTTTACCAAAATTGTAGCCAATTACAAGAGCTAACAGAATTCCACGAGGCAATCCTTCTAGGATTAATGCCAATAGGAATCCCTAAGAAAGAAAAAGGAGTATTTTCGATCCTGCATCCAAGAAAACAAGCAGCAGCCGCCAAAAAATAAGGATTCTGATTCATTCCAATCAACTTACTCTTTATAAAATTAACCCTTAAGCCCAATACAACTTCGAAACTACGCAACACCGTTTTAAGAGCCCAAACTTGCTTCCACGTTCCATCTCCCACAAGAAGAGTGTTGTCGGCAAATTTTAAAATGTCCACCTTGCAAGAATCTTTCACAGTGAAACCAGAAAAAACACCAACAGATGCGGCTTTCCTCACCAAACACGATAAACCTTCAGCCGCAATGACAAGTAAAAAGGGTGATAGCGGGTCACCTTGCCGAAGACCTTTAGCGACCCTAAACTCCTTAGTTGGACTTTCGTTCACCATAACCGACAAATGGCTAGAGAAGATAGTTGCCTCCATATATTTCGTCCAACAGTCGCCAAACCCCGTCCTCTTCATCATGAACCTAAGATAATTCCAACAAACCTTATCATATGCTTTTTTGAAGTCGACTTTGAAAAGCAAACATTCTTGTTTCTCCTTAAATGAGAAACCCACCACTTCGTTGGCTATAAGAACCCCATCAAGTAATTGACGTCCCGAAAGAAAAACACTTTGACAATTGGAAACAATAGACCCAATCACCTTCTTGAGTCTGCCAGCTAACAACTTCGAGAGAGCCTTGTATAAACAACCAACCAGACAAATTGGTTTGTAATCGTCTAGACCCAATGGATTGTGACACTTCAGAATAAGAGACAAAAATGAAAAAGTAATAGCTTTAGATAAAATCCCTTTCCCATGGAACTCCCTGAAGAAACGCAGGATGTCGTTTTTAACAATATGCCAACATTTTTTGATGAAAAAGAAGTTAAACCCGTCTGGACCCGGGCTCTTCGACCCGTCACACTCCCAAAACGCCTCTTTAATTTCTAGTTCAGAAAAATCTGCTTCTAAATTGTTTTGATCCAACACTGATAAATTGCCCAAGGACACCCCTTCAAGATAAGCTCTGTAAAAAATAATCTCCTTAAACTTCTCCTCAAAATGGCTCCTCACAGCTTCCTTCACACCTTACACCGTATCCATCACTCCATAATCCGTCGAAACTAAGCCAATAAAATTCTTGCGCCTCCTCTCCTTCATAGCACCATGAAAATACTTTTATCATCACCAAATTGATCTCGCTTCAACCTCGACTTTTGAAGTAACATATTTTCCTTCAATCTCAGATTCAGCCACAACCTGTCATTAGCCTCTCTTCTACCAGCAACCACCTCGTCAATTAAATCCTCACTACAGTTTATAAGAACCTCATCTGCCTCGTTGATTATCCACTTGCCATCTTCAATGTCAAGATCAATCATGCCAAACACCTCTGTAGTCCACCTCCTAAGACTTTCCTTCAATAACCTGAACTTCTCCTTGATCACAAAGTCACTCCTACCTTCCACTTTAAACTTCCTCCACTCAGACTCCACGAACAGAGGGAATTCTTTGAAATCGAACCAACCTTCGTTGATTTTAAAAGGTTTAGGCCCCCAATTCTTATTATTGATCACAAGGCAAATCGGACAATGATCAGACACGACCGTTTTGCCAATCAACTGCCCCACAATATTTACTTATATATTTTATTATTATTTTAGAACACACTCAAAATTATTACTTCTTAATAATTTATAACAATTTATCCAACTTACGTTAGGATAATCAAAAAATCAAATTGTGGGATCGAAATTATTACTTCTTAATAATTTATAACAATTTATCCAACTTACATTAGGATAATCAAAAAATCAAATTGTGGGATCAAAATGGAAGTAGTGATACTTAAAGACAAAAAGCTAAATTAAGGAATGATACTTAAAGACAAAAAGTTAAATTAAGGACATATAAACCTCGTACACGTCTTTATCACAATTAACCAAAGTCAAACTGCATATGTGGATTTGTCGACAGAAAAAACGTGCATGAAAAATGGCAGTGACTGGCTAGATGATTGATTGAATTCTAATTAATAAGTCAAGTAAGACAAACATGGTACAAGATTTTAGTTTATACTAAGAGTAGAGGTCATGATCAATAAACACGGGTCTGAAATGTCAATAAACAAGAGTCTGAATAACATGTCCATGTTCAATCCTCCTGATTCATTCCGATGTCATCCACCATAATTTTTAAATCCAACTTGATCATAGTTTTTGTTGGTTCAAGCTTAGTGTTCCAATGAATAACATACGAATATTTAGGGGTTCCCCTTTATTGTACAATTGGAGTATGTGAGTGTGACAATATAATATAGCTTTAAAGAAGTGTCCACTCTTATCTAGTAA
This sequence comes from Lathyrus tuberosus, assembly GCA_022829125.1. Taxonomy (NCBI): domain Eukaryota; kingdom Viridiplantae; phylum Streptophyta; class Magnoliopsida; order Fabales; family Fabaceae; genus Lathyrus; species Lathyrus tuberosus. Next base: position 3,629,756 of record JALAZF010000091.1, on the reverse strand, counting down.
ACTCTTATCAAAATCATCGATTGATTGAAAATTTATCAATGTTTTGTACTAATATACATACGTCAAATTGTTTTTTTCCCTTAAGTAAGATGTTTTAGTTCAATAATTTTAAGATTCAACGAGCATTCATAAAAGAATTCACATTAACCTTCTCAACTTGTAAGTTGTTTTGGTTAGTTAGAGATCCAATAAGACGAGTCAAATTTGTAGGTTAATATTGCAAATGCACTCCACTAACTAACATGCATGTAAACCTCTACTCCCGAGCATCACATGGGAGTACGATCTTCTTTCTCATCTCAATCGTTGATTTATATCTAATGGTCCTTCACATTTTACGTCAGATTAACTAGAAACAATTCTAAATATCTTTCCCTATATAAGTGTGGCGTGTCCATGTATTCTTTTCACTTATATTTGTAAATGTTTTATCTCTCTCAAACACTGACTTGAGCGTTAGAGTGCTAAACTTGTAGGTATCTCATCTTTAATCACCAGAGATCATAACCACTACACCATAAGCTTCACCATGTTGGTCATCTTCAACCTCTCATATACTTCTATTTCTATAGCGTCGTTTATGTGAATCGTCTTTTGATTCTCACAAATTCTTCCTCGAATTTATCTATTTTTCACCGTTGCACCGCCAAAACTGTTTCTTGTTATCGTTCTGATATGTGTAACCGCCTTGTAAACACTCTTCATGTTATCTTATCCAATGATCGGTTTGAAAACAACTCACAAGTGTAACCCGCTATTGATGTCCAATCAACGATTCAAGTTCTCCAATACAACACATCATTAGTTTTCACCCTTTAAACCAAATAACCATTACAACGTCAAGATCTCCAAGCTTCAATCCTAATGTATCAACTGATTGGTTAAGACTCTCAACTGATTACTATGTTTCAGCATCATAATCACCATCCTCATCTGCCTCTCCAATATTCAGGACCAAAACTTTCACATAATTTTTAATAGTTAAAAGCTTTGCTAAAAATATTAGGGTAAACAAACTCATGCTAAACATCTTTAACCTAGTACAACAATAAAATGTGAGGGTTCTCCGCTTAGAAAAGAACCAACAAAAGATTCCATTTCAAACAATAACTCAGCTAGAGATGTTGCAACACGACAACTCTGAATCCGCTCCAAGGGATGTTCTCATCGATGTCGAGTTGTAACCATCAAGAGTGAAAGACTTACAAAAGAGACATCATCATAGTGATAATGACTCTCTTCCCCATGACCATAGGGGTTGATACTACAAGCATATACCACATGAAGAACATCATCCTAAGAGATCTTCCTTCCTTCATTCTCAAAGGGGAAATGAGAACGGTTCTACTGATCACGCCTTTGCCAATAGTAGAAGAAACATGTTTACCAAATACATCATTGACTACTAAGTCCCTAAGCTTTTGGAGAAGGCTCTGAAGATGGAGATTAAGAATGAGACTGTAGAACCCTATCAAGACTTCGAGCACGTGGATATTGTACTTGATTATCATCAATCCAGGAGTTTAGTGAAACATACACTATTTGTACTAACCTTCAAAGGAGCTTGCATGATTTGGTTTATGGAATTAGAAGACAACTCCATCATCTCATGGAGGAAATTATGTGATGAATTAATTCAAAGTTTACAACCCATTGACGTCAACCAAACACAATAACCATGCTCACTGGTATTCTCCAGAGGAAGAAGCAGACACTTCAGGAATATATTGATAGATTTATCATAGTGGTAGTGGAAGTATGACGAGCCAATGATAAACTGAAGTGTTAGATTTTCAAAAAGGTATTAAGTTTTAACTACATATTAAGAGAATATTTTGGCTTGGAAGAACTAGATAGTATGAATGGCCTCCTCACATGTTCCCAAAATTACATTATTATAAAGAAAAGATGTTGGCCAAATATGTAGAAAGAAACAATACATATGAGAATGATTGAGGAGAAAGGCAAGGAAATAACAAATTATGGGAGGACAAAGATATGGAAACACACAAGGGCCCCCAGTCCAGGTTTTTCAAATTCACTTTGTTGAAAAATTTTAGGGAGAGAATCTTGTCGTAGTCACAAGTGTCATGAAGCGGTATGCCTCTGGTTAGACCATTTTTTGTATTTCCTCGATGCTAAGTATTGATTTGTGAAAAAAATTGTTTCTTTTGAAAAGTAATTATAACGCAATGCTCGCGCAAGTTTTGAAATCAAAATTTATACAGATATGGTGTATAAAATGTATGATATTTGGCCATGAGGTTGGCACAAATAAGGATGTGAAGATGTGATAAGAAAATGCAGACATCGCTGATTTAACAAACACTTGGAGTCAATTTAACAACAATTTTGTTGAGTATGCTTTCATAGTGAACCTAACTTCAATTAGGTCTTTTGAAGGTTGTAATGTGGATTGGTTCACAGTTTATGAAAAAAGGATATAAGGCTCAAAATTTGATTTAACCCACCCATTCTCTGAAGGTGAGAAAAGTACACAAGAAGGGGGGTTGAATTGTGTTTTTCGTTTTCTTAGTTTGTATCTTATCAGAGTTCAAAATCTAAACTGGTGTTCAGATTCTGGTTAAATCTTAGCAGCAGAATGTTAACAGAAGAAAATAAATAATAACAGAAGACACAAAAATTTATATTGGTTCCTCCTAAACTGAGAGTAGTCCAGTCCTGTTGCTTCACAAGAGATTTTCACTATAATCAAATCATGATTACAATCGCTTATGCATTCTGCATAATACTTTTACAATTACTCAGACGCAAGGTCCAATATTTCTGCTCAAGCTCCTCACTTTAGACTTCTTGCTCAGGTTCCACGAACCCAAGACTTCCTTGCTTAGGCCCTCAGCCCAAGACTTCTGCTCAAGTCTCTCGGACCCAAGACTTCTGCTCTAAGTCCCATGAAACGAGCCTCCTTGCTTGAACCCCTCAGGTTCAAGAATTACTGCTCCAGTTCCATGTACTGAGCTCACCTGCTCAAGCCACACTGGCTCAAGACTTCAGCTCTAGGTCCCATGAAACAAGCCTTCTTGCTTGAACCCCTCAAATTTAAGACTTACTGCTCTAGTTTCATATACCGAGCCAACCTGTTTAAGCCACACTGGCTCAAGACTTTCTACTCAATCAATCCACTTAATTAAAACTTTCATAACTCAAGCACATAGCAAGATACTTACGTGGCTCTAGCACCTTGGCTCGAGACTTCCTTACATGTATCCCAACGACACAAGACTTCTGCTCAATCAACCTAGTTGATTAAGACTTTCGCAACTCAAGAACATAGCAAGAGACTTACGTGGCTCAAGCATCTTGGCTCGAGACTTCCTTCTAAATTGCTAAACAAGCTCAGCAGAATAGAGAACAAGGTGTACATGATACAAGTATCAGAGGCACGGGAAATCACCATAACAAAGACCTAAAGCACTTAACATTTCTAAGATATACAATGTGTAAGAAATCTTAAGGCTTTTACAATTACAACTTACAACAGAAAATATGCATATACAATGGTGTTGATAATTGCTGGTCTTGTTACTCCTTCTTCTAGTTGATCCTTGTTAAAGATTCAGTTTGAACCTTCAGCCATATTTATACCCTTTTCAGAAACTAGCCGTTGAAGAGGTAACTTGATCAAGAGTATTTGTTGTTACTCTATAGTACAAGAGACGTTGAAGATAGATACACCATAAGATCTTGATCCAATGTGTAACATGTTTAACCTTTGAGTCTTCAAGAGATTCTGTACTATTAGAGTCGTTGAGAGTAGATATCCATAAAACATCTCAACCTTTCTTGAGCCTTGCAATCTGTAGAGTCTAGTTGACAAACTGATTTGACAATACAACTTGCTTTCTGCAATACGGATAGCTTCAGCTTTATCATCAACTCTGAATGGTACCAGAAGCCAATTTGCATTCACTAAGTGTAGAAGTAATTATGCTGCTTCTTTTGATGTTGAGACCTTCACCTTCAGAGTCTACGCCAGACATCACTTAGCAAGTGTTCTTCACATTCTGCCACTAGAACCTAGAAATTCAACAACTCTCAAAGTGTGCTAATGTAAAACAGATTCTGACTATAATATTTAAAAGTATTAGAACCTACACACATGTAACACACATCAAATAAACCATTGTTCTTTCAATACTTTCTTATCATCAATACCCAAGGAAAATATGTCATGAACAAATCTTGTTCTAACAATCTCCCCCTTTTTTATGATGACAAACACAAGTATTTAAAGGACAATGTTGGGCAGTTATAATTTTCTCTGCAACATCAGGGTATGAGGTTTGTAAGTTCCCCATGAGTCTAATAGTCCAAATTTAAGTTCTGTAGACTTCATACTAAGTACTACTTTCAAGAAAAAGTAATTCAGTTTTCTTAGTAACATCAGAGTCTGAGGTTTGTAAGCTCCCCCTGAGTCAAATAGTTCCAAGGTTGAGGTTTGTAAGCTACCCCTTAGTTCTATATTTAAGAAAACCAAAAATAATATTTTAACTTCCTTTGGCAACATCAGAATACGAGGTTTGTAAGCTCCTTCTGAGTCTGATATGCTAAGGCTAAGGTTCGTAAGCTCTTGTTTAGTTCTATGTACAAGAAAGTTAAAATGTGTCGCCCGAGCAAGATAACCATAATAACATAAATATAAATAAAAAAATTATAAATGATCGATATGTACAACTGAATAGGTACTCAATGGGTTCAGTTTATAATTAAATACTTACCATTATTTCTCCCCCTTTTGTCACATCAAAAAGAAATAAAAAGAGAAGAAGAAAAGAATTCCAGTCATAAATGCATCACAGACCATCATTACAGGATCGGTTTCCAAGAAATGAAAAATGATTAAGTAACAAGGGTCATTAAAAATTGTATAGTGCATGCTCTAATTTTTAGTGGTATTTACTGTTCCAAGAATCAAGCAAGGATTTAAATCAGTCGTTTAAGTTACTCATAAGTCATTATAAAAGCAATCCAAACCTAGTTCATTTTCATCAACATCTAATGATGGCAATGGGTAGGGTTTGGGCAGGGTACTATAGTATTCGTCTCCAAACCCGCAATTTAAAAAAATCCTCGTACCCGAGCTCATACCTGCGTGGGCACTAATACTTGTACTCGTACTCGTACCCTATGGGTACCTAAGTACCCATACTCATACCCGTTTACCCGCATTTCTTATAAATAATTATTTATCGATTATAATTTATCATGTCATTTTAATTTTTTAGCAACATTTTTAAAAAATTGAGGATGTTATTGTTGAGTTAACAAATAAACAAAAATTTATATTAAAATGTGTAGAAGTTTAATAGTGATGTATTTAATAAAATTATTATATAATTATGTGTACATTATAATGAAAATAAAAATATATAAATATATATTTTGCGGGTATGGGGCGAGCTGGGTACTAAACTACCCATACCCGCTTATTTTAGTGGGTAATTGCCCAAGCCCATGCCCGTACCCATTTTGCGGATTTTTACCCTACCCGTTGTGGGTAATTTTGTGAGTACCCATTGGGGATGGGTACAATTTCCATCCTTAACATCCACCAGTGTCATGGAGTCATCAGCTGAGAGTCATAAGACTTCTATCGTGATAGAAATCTCTGAGAGCTTTACAAGACAGAATGTTCAGAACGTACAAAAACAAGTTGTTTCCGAGTCATCCACAACTGGGCATGTGCCCTCTGCAAAGCTCACTTTTGAAGAGGCGACGTCAGCAGCTCCAAAACAACCTACAGGGGTAGGTGCATCAGAAGTTGTGATGAAGCCAAGAAGGAAGATGATGAAGAGGTCAAAGAGAAGAAGGCGGTCCAACAAGATGTTCTACCGTCCAATCCCAGATGTAGAAGAGGAGAAAGCTGATGAGGATGAACTAGACATAGATTATGACAACTGTTATCATCATAAGGCTCAGGATAACTTAGATATGGATCTATACTAAGCACATGCAGTTCCTTATGAACAATATTTTGTAATCCTTCTGCTTCAATTAATGTAAACAATACTTTTTTACCAAATTTTATTTATTGCATGCAAATACTCTCAATAACTTCCCTTTGATTTTCTGATAAACATTAATGAAGTAAAACTGACACCAGAAGCAATAGTTAAACATGTTAACTAAAATAATCATAGCTGTTAAAGAAACTTTAATAGGTCAGACTGTTAGATAACATTTCCAAGATTTATCATTTAAGATATTGATTAGACTTAATCAATATTAAAACAACAGATACTTGGAACAATGTATGTAACACGTCTATATAAAGACTCATAGCAGACTTACTTTCATAATCACTTAATCCTCAAAACACCAAGAAGTATAAATAGAAACAAATCTGGGTTCCAAAGAGAGATTTCATAAAGACATTCATACTGAATGCAGCAACTCAGGAAAATGAAAGCAAAGTAGCAGCTGAAGGATCTACTAGCAAGCAAATGACTTCAGAAGTGGATGGTGAAAAAGATTGTGAACTCCATGAAGAGTTAGTCAGACTTTTGGAACAAGAGAATAAGGAGATTCATCCATATAAAGAGTCGGTAGAGATGGTCAACCTGGGGATAGAGGAAGACAAGAGAGAAGTCAAGGTTGGAGCATCCCTATAGGAGAATGTGCGAGAAAAGCTGATCAAACTGCTGCAAGAGTATGTAGACGTGTTCGCTTAGTCATATTAAGATATGTCAGGGCTAGAAACCAACATCGTTGAACACAAGTTGCCACTTAAGCCAGACTTCCCACATGTTAAGAAAAATCTTAGAAGAATGAGACCCGATATGGTTCTTAAAATTCGGGGAAGAAGTCAAGAAGAAGTTTGATGTTGGCTTCTTAGCTGTGTCCAAGTACCCACATTGGGTTGAAAACATAGTGTCAGTCCCAAAGAAGGATGGTAAAGTATGAATGTGTGTGGACTACAGAGATTTGAACAACGCAATCCCAAAAGATGACTTCCCTTGCCCACACATTAATGTGTTGGTCGATAACACCGCTCAGTTCTCAATCTTCTCATTCATGGATGGTTTCTCTGGGTACAATTAGATAAAGATATCTCCCGAAGACATGGAGAAAACCATCTTTATCGCCATGCGGGGGACGTTTTACTACAAGGTAATGTCTTTTGGTCTGAATAATGGTGGGGAAACTCATCAAAGGGCCATGGTAACTCTCTTTCATGATATGATGCATAAAGTGATCGAGGTCTAAATGGACGATATGATTTCTAAATCCCAAACTAAAGAATAACATATCACCTATTTAAGAAAACTGTTTGCACATTTGGGGAAATATAGGTTAGAACTGGACCCGACAAAGTGTACCTTTGCGGTCAGATCTAGTAAATTACTCGAATTCATCGTCAACCAGCGAGGGATTGAAGTCGATCCTGACAAAGTTAGAGATATCTAGAATATGCCAACACCTAGAACAAAAAAAAGAAGTTTGTGGCTTCCTAGGCGGACTAAACTATATCTCTAGGTTCATCTCACATCTAACGGCAACTTGTGAACCAATATTCGAGCTACTAAGAAAAGATCAAGTGATTGAGTGGAATGAATATTACCAAGGGGAATTTGACAAGATTAAACAATACTTGCAAGAACCACTGAACTTGATACCACCTGTTCCAAGGAAACCACTCATCATGTATCTGACTGACCTTGATAAGTCAATGGGATGCGTGTTGGGCCAACATGACAAGATTGGTAGGAAGGAGCACACCATTTATTATTTGAGTAAGAATTTTAGTGATAGTGAAATCAAATGCTCATTCTTAGAAAAATCTTGTTGCGCTCTAGCATGGGCCGCTCGTCGTTTGAGGCAGTATATGTTATGCCATACGACCCTGTTAATATCCAAGATGGATCCCACCAAGTACATCTTTGAGAAACTAGCTCTAACCGGGAGAATCGCCCGTTGGCAAATATTCTCTGAGTACGACATCCAGTATGTCACTCAAAAGACTATTAAAGGGAGTGTGCTAGCAGATCATATCGCATATCATCAGGTGGAAGATTATCAGCCGATGCGCTTTGAATTCCCTGATGAAGACATCATAGTCTTAGTAGATGATGAAGAAGGTCCAGAAGAAGGAGCTCGTTGGACTCTTGTGTTGAATGGTTCCTCAAATGCTCTGGGCCATGGAGTTGGAGCAGTGTTGATCTCTCCAAAGAATTGTTACACACCCTTCACAACAAGGCTATGTTTGACTACACAAACAACAAAGCTGAGTATAAAGCGTGCATCATGGGTATAAAAGCAACCATTGATCTGAGAATCAAGATTCGTGAAGTATATGGAGACTCCGCTCTCGTTATCCATCAAGTAAATGGAGATTAGGAAACCCGACATCCTAATCTAATCCCATAATGCATGAATGTCTTTGAACTAATGGCTCACTTTGATAAGATCACCTTCCACCATATCCCAATAAAGGATAATAAATTGACTGATGCTTTGGCTACATTAGCATCAATGTTCAAAGTAAGGTGGGCCAATGAAGAGCCATCTATAAGAATCAAGCACGTGGATAAAAATGCATTTTGTCTATTAGTGGAAGGGGAACCAGATGGCAAACCTTGGTTCCACGACATCAAATCTTACCTTCAGAAATAGGCATACCCAAAGGGTGCATCAAATGATAACATAAAAACCTTGAGAAGGTTGGCATCCAAATACTTCTTAAACAGTGATGTGCTCTACAAGAGAAATTATGACACGGTCCTTCTCAGATGCATGGATAGACATGAAGCAGACATGTTCATCTGAGAAATACATGAAGGGTCTTTTGGAACTCATGTCAATGGGCATGTCATGGCCAAGAAAATCCACATAGCTGGCTACTACTAGTTGACTATGAAATTTGATTATTTCAACTACATCAGAAAATGCCACAAATTCCAAATTTATGCTGATAAAGTGCATGTTCACCGACTCTATTGAATTTCTTGACAACACCATGACCTTTCTCTATGTGGGGAATATACATGATCGGACTCATTGAACCACAAGCTTCAAATGGTCATCGCTTCATCCTGGTTGCGATCGACTACTTCACCAAATGCATGGAGAAATTTTCTTATGCCAATGTCACCAAACAAGTGGTTGTTTGGTTCATCAAGAAAGAGATAATTTGTCGTTATGGGCTTCCCAACAAGATCATCACTGATAATGCCAGTAATCTAAACAACAAAATGATAAAAGAGTTATGCGAGAGCTTTAAGATTGAACACCATAACTCATCCCCATATAGGCCAAAGATGAAAGGAGCTATAGAAGCCGTGAATTAGAACATCAAGAAGATCATCCAAAAAATGGTGAAAGCATACAAGGACTGGCACAAAATGCTTCCTTTCGAGCTACATGGTTATAGAATATCATTTCACACCTCATCATGGGTAACCTCGTTCTCATTAGTATATGGCATGGAAGCAGTACTCCCTATTAAAGTCGAAATTCCTTCAATGAGAGTCCTGATGGAGACCAATCTAGAAGAGGCAGAATGGGTCCAAACCAGGTTTGGCCAACTGAACCTCATTGAGGAGAAAAGAATAATTACACTGTGTCGCAGTCATTTATATCAGAAGAGGCTCAAGAAATCATTTGTTAAGAAGGTATGCTCTCGAGAGTTCAAGGAATGAGACCTGTTGCTGAAACCAATTTTACCCATCCATAAGGATTCACATGGGAAGTGGACTCCAAACTATGATGGTCCATATGTTGTGAAGAAGGATTTCTCTAGTGAAGCCTTGATCCTTACCACCATGAATGGAAAGGAGTTTCCACTTCCGGTGAATTCCGATGCAGTCAAGAAATATTATGCCTAAAAAAAGACATAAAATTTGCTAAGTCGAAAAAACTAAAAAGGTGACTTAGGAAAAAAAAAGTGTAACCCGATGGACTGAAAACTCGAAAGTGCGTTCCAAACAAAAATTAGGGATGTAAAAGAAAGAAAAACCCACTAATTCGAAAACCTGAAAGGGAGACTTAGGCAAAAAAAGGGTATCCCGGTGGATTAAAAACTCGAAAGAGAAATCAAGGCAAATTTTAAGGATTTTCAATAAGGAAAATGACTTCAGTACATGAGCTTGCACCACAAGAGAAACTCAAATGGGAAGGATCAGTCCAATTGCCATCTTCAGAAGCAAAGTACTATGACTTTGAGACCATGTGGGAAATTAACATGTGTTGTAATTAAAATGAAATTCGAATAAATTCCCATTGCCATTTTCGCTTTATAATTTTAGTTATTTCCTCTTCTAGGATTTTTCATCTTGATGTACTATCATACTATGTATGAATCATCTCATAATAAATAAATCCTTTATTTTGAGCTTTTCCTATCAGTTTTTTTCTTATTGTGTTGCAAATTGTTGATTACTTTTGATAAATAATGCATTAAAACATTGAAATAACAAAAATCATTGAAAAACCATAAATTGCTTCGACGATTGAAATGCCTAAGGAGGATCATCAGCTTATAGTAATGCATCCAACACTCAAGCATAAAACATATCGACGATTGTCAAGATCTGATCAAGAAAGAATTTTTCATCCCTCTCAAAAGAATCAACATACTACCTGCAAATGGAAAAGCAATTCAGGGTCTCCACGACCACGCTTTTACAAACTCAAAGTTGTCCAAATCCCGAATTTCAGGGAATCAAAGCTTCAGCACTACATATACATTAATCAGTCATTCAAATGCATTAATCAATGCATCCATGCATAACATACATGCTAGTAAGCCAGGATCCTGTGACTGCTCATGGAAGTCCAAATTAATCCCCAATGAAGCCAGTTATAGCCCCTCAAGTGAGTTTTATCTCAGTAGAATTTCTCGTTGGAAGACCTAGTAAATAGTCTCCCTAGTAGGTTTCCCTTGAAAGTGCTCCCCGAAAAGTATTCTCCCCAGTGAGTCCTTTATGGAATCTTTCCCAGTGAACAATCGCCTTAAGCAGTCCCGATCAATCCACATTGAATTTTCCCCAGTGAACTTCGACAATAGGTTTCCTCGGCGAAACTTCCTTTGAAAGTTTTCCCAGTTAATCCTCAGTTAATATCCTAATTCCCTTTGTCGCGGTGAGAATCGGATATCAAGCTATTGGATTAACTTGAATCACAAATCTTAATTCACCACCGAGCTTTGATTTATCCAAAGGAAAGGGTAAAGGTAAAAAAACCCTAATTGCGCTATGCAAGAACACAGCTAGAGATCTAAGGGTTTATTCCTAAGTATGCTCGCCAAGAAGTCACATCTTGTGCCTACGTATCCTGACGGGAGTGGAATCAGAGAATCCGTAGTTCCCCTCACTGAGGGTGAGGAACTCTTGACTGGGGTCAAGGTTTTAGGGGGAAGGTGGCGTCTATGGCAAGACACTACATAGAGTGTGGCAACTCCAGAATTAAGATTAAGTTGACAAGGGAGGTAAATGTTCATGGCAGAACACTTACGTAGAGTGCGGCGATTCCGATCCTACGGCTAGGATAAAGGGAAATGTAATTTGGTCTCGATCGCGCGGCGGCGGGTGATAAGGGAGTTAGTTGTGTATTTTTTATGGACGATGCTATGAAGCGTGTCTTTTTCGAAAAGTTTTAAACAGAAAAGCCGAGTGGCAAAATAATTTGAGATTTGTTGAATGTTTTTTAGAGTTTGAAAAATAGTTAGAGATGAGTTAAAGTATTTTTGATTTTTTTTTTTTAGAAAAGAGATTTTAATTTTAAGAGAAAAATACCCGATAAAAGATCGAGGTTTGGAAATTGAGTGATGGAGAGTGCAAAAGGTAACCGACTTACAAGAAAAGTATCCACTTGATGTTGGATCAAGGGTTTCGAGAAAAAGTTAGGTCGAATCCTAGTCCCTAAGGGTGCTCCTAGTAAACGAAACTGCAACCAAAGTAAAAGAGAAAGTATTGACATGAGGTTGATGGCAAGGCTAAAAAAAGAAGTCAACTTACAAGTTGGGGTATGGCTTGATATACGAATCAAGAATGTCTTGGGCTTGGTTGATGGCGATCGTAGAAACAATCGACTTACAGGGTTTAAAAAGAGCTCGACTATTGAATCGAGAATTGTTTGATATTTTTGAAAAGGGCTTAATATGGTGAATATGAATAGTGATGCGAAGGGTGCGAAATTACCAATAGAAATTAGATCGGATATAATCATAACGTTGTCGGATCGTAAAAACTTAGCACAAATTGAAAAGACAAATTGCTACCGCGTAAGCGGTCATCGCAAATTTCATCAAGGAACAACATGGTAATAAAAAAAATTATAATTTTCAAATCGAGATGCGAATCGGTAAGCGCAAAAAAATGAATTGTTAATACGCTAAACCGTCGGACGCATGTTAAAAATCGAAATACAAAGATAAATAAATATAGCACATCGCACGTAAATCGGTAAACCACCACTAGCTTGCTACACCTAATGTGATCATCGCAAAAGGGACCAAAAATGGTACGGATCCAAATTTATCAAAAATTTAAAACAAAATTAATTTTAAAACGTGTTAAAAAAATTATGTTGCTAACGCAAAAGTGCGATTATCGCAACCGGATCGGACCAATATAAATGTCACGCATAAAACGATAAAACAAATCACTTGCTACACTTAACGTGATCATCGTAACGTGGATCCAAATCGTGGGGATCTGAATTTATCAAAAACAGAAAAATAAAGCAAAAAAAATTTTAAATCGTGTAAAAACCAACAACGTTACTAACGCAAAAATGCGACAACGCAATCGGATCGAAACAACGCAAATGTCACGCATCATGCATATCAATATGCAAATAGCGTATCGACATGATTCGATCCGAATAATTAAAAAACTAAAATAAAATTATATTATATTGAAACCAAAACATAAAAAATTATTCATATTATAATATATATATATATATATATATATATATATATATATATATATATATATATATATATATATATATATATATATAATACTGCATATTATAGAATATATGAGTAAGACTTTCATGTTATGTATATCATAATATATATATTAGTAAAGCCAAAACGTTATTGTTATGCATATTATAATATAAGATTCGAACAAAACATTAATGCATGTCAAATTACCGACGGCTTGATTCACTTTGTGTTCCGGGGAGGTTTGTGCGCCGTTTCTCCCAAGCTTTTTTTTTCTATCACTTTTTTTTTCGGTCCCTTTTTCATTCAACATTAGTAACAATATATAGGGATCAAATTAGAGTTAACTTTAAATTGTCAATATTATCTCAATATTGTCCTTAATGTCCATTTTAAAGCCCAATTTAAATAATGTTATTAAAACTAAATAAAATTTAAACAATTAAAATAATTAAAATAACTTAAATAAAAAACTAATAATCCTATTTATTTACTAAAAATATTTAAAATAAAAATAATTAATTAATATTAGTTAAATCTAAAATAAAAGTAAATATTTAAAATAAAATTAAAATAAAATACTAATTATCTGGCGAAGCATCTTCACAGGGTATTGGGATTTCATTGGAGATTGCAGACTTCAGCGGAAATCCATAACTTACTAGAGATTAGGAAATATCACCGGGGATCTTCAGGAGATATGAAGGCCGGTTGATTTGAAAATATGTCTTCTCAAATAAAGAGAAAGATCAACTGTAGTAATCTTCACCAAGCTTCTCGGAGAAATGCCATCTGATGGGAGTAAATTGAATAGTGGACTCACCGGGGAGAAAATCACTGAGGAGTTATATTGCTGTAGTTTGAGACTGTATTGAAGCACATAAAATCCTTGTACCAGGAATTCTCAAATAAAGAGAAACGCTTGTAAAGTCTTCAACAAACTTCTCTGACAGATTTTCGGAGAGATGCCATTTGATAGAAGAAAAGTTGATAATCTTGATAACTTGTTGGGATAGACAATTTGTCTTGAAAAGAGACTGTCATTTGTCATCCTGATAGAAAACCTAAGAACCAAAACAAGCTACTTAAATAAAGAGGCTGCCACTTGTCGTCTGGGTATGAATTGCTGAGAAAAAATGTTGTAACAACACTGCTGGAGAAATATTGTGTCTACAATGGTGATCTTCAAATAGAGTCTTCCAGGGGAGACAAAGTGCAAAATAAATGCACACTCGATCTAGGTTTAACAGCCTAGAGAGATTCAAAATTGATTGTCAGGGACCAAAGTTTAATTCAGGAAATAACTGAAAAGAAACGGTCAAGCAAGACTCTATCTAGTGAGGAATAAACTCAACCGGGGTTTATCTTTATCCAAAAATGGAAAAGAAAACTAAAGCAACCATCTTCCACGAGGATCGAACTCAGCGGGGAATTAGAAAGTATGTGCTCTTTCTGCTTAGGGCTGTCGACTCTACTTGGAGGGAGAAGACAAACCCAGTCACTTGGGGATAACCACGGCCAATGTGAAAGAACCAACAAACAAACACAAAAATGCAAAATGCACAAATGCCATGTGTCTATATGAATGAATGTATGTTATGCTTATGCTGACAAAACAGCCAGAGAGAAATAAACTAGAGATGAAATAAACATCTCGACACGGATACTCAGCCAATCTCTACAAGATTGAAGCATCACTGGGGATGAATGAAAAACCACATATGGGATCACAATCCTGTTTCAGGGCTTTAAACTTCTCTGGGAAAAAGAGAGCACTCCACTTGGGATGAACATCAAGACTTCACTTAGGGGATTGTCAAGATGAATTCGGTTACTCTATTGAAGATGAGAAAGATCCATTGGGAACGGATCAAACTCATGATTAGAGAGACTTCACGGAGGATAAAATAAATATCCACTTTGAACTAAAGTAGTCTGAAAGGAAGTTGTAATGAGAGATGCCAGAGCTAATGCCTCACAGGGGGTAAAATAAATATCCACTTTAATGGGGAAGCTGAGATCAACATAGCAACTGAAGATGTCAGAGTCGAAACTTCATGGGGATGAAATAAACATCCATTTTGCTGGGGAAGATTGAAGTTTTGAGAAATCCACTGAGGAGTGAAATAACATTTACTTCATTGAGGGGAGGTTGTAGCCAAGGGAATTCACTGGGGGAATTCTTAGGTCACCAACTGGGGAATTCTTGTATCAGACACACCATAACTGCTTGAAGTAGAGATTCATCGGAGAATGGTCATGACTACTTGAAGTATAGACTTACTTGGGAATCATCACACTATTTAAGACATGAAGCTCTTTGGGGCATGGGTAAAGGATGTCATGAGAACAATGTAGTTATGCATTGAAGAATTGCATGGTAGTCGCCACTTTGAACATCAGTTATTGTGAATGGATAAAATGATCTTCAATTCTCAAATGCCCCAGGTCACATGATTTATGAGAAGAAGTTATTCCAAGAGGATTTTACAGAAAACTTGGCATCCAAGATGTTCCAACGTCTTCCAACTCTTTGAGAGATTTGTAGAATCTCGACATAACTGCCCCAGATTAAACGTATTCTGTAAAACTGAGTCTTCAAACTCGACCTCTAGGGATGGTCGGATGGTGAAAGCAACAACTGAGAATAACTTACCCCTGTTCAGGGGGGTCTTCAGGCAACATGCCCCTGGATATGATCATCCTTTTGAAATGATTCGTCATCTTCACATAGAGTTCCAAGTCTCAAAAGATTTAGCTCATCACTGATGTTCGTATGCAAGCTTCTATGATATCAAGCAATGTTAGCATGCAGAAAAATGTTAATTCTGAAACTGTTAATGCAACACATATGTTAGACTTGAAGTTTTTTATTGAAAAGAATTTCGCAATAACTTGTGACCGAATCACTAGTTAGGATATGTCATTAAATTTTTTACAAAGCCAACACAAACTTTGAGCATAGCCCATATGAGTCAGGAAACGTTATCTCATCGAGTACGCTTTAAAAATAAACCCAACTTCAATTAGGTCTTTTAAGGGTTGTATCGTGGCTTGGTTCACGGTTTAAGAAATAAAGGATAAAGGCTCAAAGTTTATTTGTACCCACCCATTCTTCGTGATATTCTTCGGTCCTACATTTAGTTAACCTGACACGAGCACTCATCTCTCAAAAGGAGTATTTGGATATGGTTGAGAAACCACTGAGGCTTTGGACATGGCAGTTACTCACCTATTTGCTTTTGGTGTTTGATCACACAGATATATTCTTTACTGAGGATTTTTCTTTGTGATCCTTTATTTTCGCTTTTCGCGTTTCATTCCCTAAATTTTTCCGGACTAAATCTGTTGGATTTGACTTTGGAGTCTAGTGGGATGTCCCAATTTTGCCTAAGTCTCCTTTGTAGGTTTTGACTTAGCGGGCTTTTTCTTTTTTCTTTTTGATTTATGAACAAGTCGTGTGACTCTAAGTCATTTTGACTTTTTGAAAGGATTGTGACTGCCTCACTCTTTAGATAGTCGAGGGATAATCATTGTGGATTCGACTTCCAGCCTCCTAATGTGTGAGATACAGTAGATTCTCAGATGTTCACTCCTCTTTTTTGGAAAGTCTGGGTGCTCGATCAGCTTAACTGAAAACTACCCTGCCCCAGGTTAAAATTGAGGGTTTTTTTTATTTGGAAAAGAAAACTCCTACTTCAAGGCTCAAAGGGGTTAAAAAGGGTTTATCTCCCTTATATCTCTGGTGTTTAAGGATACGAAACAATGCCTTACATCATCAGCAGGGTTTTATTCAAAAGCATACAACAAGAGATCTTGCGTTTTTGATTTCGTCATCCTCCCTCCAATTCTCTACCAAAGAGAGAGATTGGGTAAAGTTGGCATTATAGAAAGCGAAAAAAAAAAGAAATTTAAGAGAAAAAGCATTTTATGACTGAATACGAATGGACTTCTTCAAGACAAACATATTTATTGCATTAATAATTCAAAATAACAAGTTCTTACAACGCCAAAATAAATGCATTAACGTACGTAGAAAAGTACATATGAAAAACAGTAAATAAGCTTAAAATCTGACGAGACCTAGCCTAAGGAACAAGTCTTTTGCATCAGTCCACCATGTGCAAAGAGAGCAGTACTTCTTGTTCAAGTAAGAGATTTATCTGAACCTGGGATTTTCACCTTTTTGAAAGACAGGACCCTTTTTTGAATCATCTCCTTCACTTTCTCCTTGAAAACATACCATTCCTCGATATCATGGTCGGGTGCCCCTTGATGAAAGGCACAGAAGGCATCAGCGGTGAAGTAGCTCCTGTAGGCCATTGGGATAACTGACGGAGTTTCCTTCTTGATCAAACCATTTTGCAAGAGGATAGGGAACATCTCGACGTAGGGTATAAGGATGCCCCTAGATTCACTGCTTTGCTCAGCTGGTCAATTGGTGGAGGATGAAGAAAAACCATCCTGGCGTTGGGATATGACCAATTCCTTGACCAAATTTGTCAGACTCCTCCTAGCAGCCTTAAAGTTTGCAACTTTGTCACGAAGCTCTTGATTTTCCAGCTCTTGGGTTTCTATCAGATTCTACATTGCGGTGGAAAAAGTTTCCATGTTAGCCTTCAAAGTGACAATCTCTACTCGAAGTGCTCGGTTTTCTTGTTCCAAATGATCCATCTTCTTGGCTTGAGTACCGCACTTATGATAACTTGGCTATGGTAGAAGAAGCAAATGTGAGAACCCAAAATGCGATGCTAATGATGTATGCAAATGCGTAATGCAAATGAATTTCAAGGAGCTCAAAATTTATTCTTGCGAACACCATAAAGTGGATAACACGTTGAATGGCTGAAAAAACTCACTTCACTAAACTTTTTTAAAGGATTACAAAATAGAGACAACTTCCAAAATCCATGGTAAAATCTATGATGCTTGCAAGATAACTCTAAGTTCCTTGAAAGGTTAGAAATGGTGTATGAATGCATGGATGGATGAGTGAATGTATGCACAAACATAGGTATACGCATATACATACAATCAAAACAAGGGCCTAGGTTCGAAGGCCACGAGCATGGAGCCAAGGTCTACCCATCCCAAAAGGCAAGTACTAGGGTTTATGATCTGCAGATAAGGGTTCTAAAAAGTTCCCAGAATCCATAACCCATCTTTCGGATATTATCGATTTCCCAAATAACTTGGTAGTCAATAATATTCTCAAGAGAATCTCGTTTGAGTGTAGTATCGTGTATTAACTATTTTGGGAATCAACTCCCTCATAGGCCCAGTGGGGTTGAAGGTAACTACGGTTCTTAGTCTCACAGGCTCCTAGGTCGAAAATAATATCGTCTTCACGAATAGACTCGTTAAACAACATTAAGTTCAAGAGGGCCTGAACTGAGTGGTGATGTCTCAATTCATCTTCTTCGGGAATAGACTCCCTAAAAGTCTCCTTGAATGTATCATCGTCCTATCATAATTTGTACTCAAGTTCGGTTCGGGTGTAGGACTTATCTCGCCACACAAAGTGACAACCCTGCATACAGAATAACCTAAGCACAACAGATATATAAATATAAAAGCAAGTAAGCAAAAAGATAACAAAAATAAAAACAAGTTAGGGGAAACCCTCTATTTCTTTTGAAGATCCCCAGCAGAGCCGTCATTTCTGTCGCGGTGAGAATCAAATATCAAGCTATTGGATTAACTTGAATAAAAAATCTTAATTCACCACCGAGCTTTGATTTATCAAAAGGAAAGGGTAAAGGTCGAAAACCCTAATTGCGCTATGCAAGAACATAGATAGAGATCTAAGGGTTTATTCCTAAGTATGCTCGCCAAGAAGTCGCATCTTGTGCCTACGTATCCTGATGGGAGTGGAATCAGAGCATCCGTAGTTCCCCTCACTGAGGGTGAGGAACTCTTGACTGGGGTCAAGGTTCTAGGGGGAAGGCAGAGTCTATGGCAAGACACTACATCGAGTGCGGTGACTCCAGAATTAAGATTAAGTTGAAAAGGGAGTTAAATGTTCATGGCAGAACACTTACGTAAAGTGCGGAGACTCCGATCCTATGACTAGGATAAAGGGAAATGTAATTTGGTCTCGATCGCGCGGCGGCGGGGGATAAGGGAGTTAGTTGTGTATTTTTTATGGACGATGCTATGAAGCGTGTCTTTTTCGAAAAGTTTTAAACAGAAAAGCCGAGTGGCAAAATGATTTGAGATTTGTGAATGTTTTTTAGAGTTTGAAAAATAGTTAGAGATGAGTTAAAGTATTTTTGATTTTTTTTTAGAAAAGAGATTTTAGTTTTAAGAGAACAATACCCGATAAAAGATTGAGGTTTGGAAATTGCGTGATGGCGATTGAAAAAGGCAACCGACTTACGAGAAAAGTAGCCACTTGACGTTGGATCAAGGGTTTTGAGAAAAAGTTAGGTCTAATACTAGTCCCTAAGGGTGCTTCTAGTAAACGAAACTGCAACCAAAGTAACAGAGAAAGTATTGACATGAGGTTGATGGAAATGCTAAAAAAAGCAGTCGACTTACAAGTTGGGGTATGGCCTGATATACGAATCAAGAATGTTTTGGGTTTGGTTGATGGCGATCGTAGAAACAATCGACTTACAGGGTTTAAAAAGGGCTCGATTATTGAATCGAGAATTGTTTGATATTTTTGAAAAGGGTTTAATATGGTGAATATGAATAGCGATGCGAAGGGTGCGAAACTACCAATAGGAATTAGATCGGATATAATCATAACGATGTCGGATCGTAAAAACTTAGCACAAATTGAAAAGACAAATTGCTACTGCGTAAGCGGTCATCGCAAATTGCATCAAGGAACAACATGGTAATAAAAAAATTACAATTTGCAAATCGAGATGCGAATCGGTAAGCGCAAAAAAAAATGAATTGTTAATACGCTAAACCGTAGGACGCATGTAAAAATTGAAATACAAAGATAAATAAATATAGCACATTGCACGCAAATCGGTAAACCACCACTAGCTTGCTACACCTAATGTGATCATCGCAAGAGAGACCAAAAATGGTACGGATCCAATTTTATCAAAAACGTAAAACAAAATGAATTTTAAAACGTGTTAAAAAAATTATGTTGCTAACGCAAAAGTGCGATCATCGCAACCGGATCGGACCAATACAAATGTCACGCATAAAACGATAAAACAAATCACTTGCTACACTTAACGTGATCATCACAACGTGGATCCAAATCGTGGGGATCTGAATTTATCAAAAAAAATATAAAGCAAAAAGAATTTTAAATCGTGTAAAAACCAACAACGTTACTAACGCAAAAATGCGATCATCGCAATCGGATCGAACCAACGCAAATGTCATGCATCATGCATATCAATATGCAAATAGCGTATCGACATAATTCGATCCGAATAATAAAAAAACTAAAATAAAATTATATTATATTGAAACCAAAACATAAAACTTTATTCATATATATATATATATCAAAACGTTACTGCATAATATAGAATGAGTTTAATTGGTATGCACTGATAGTGTAAAATAATTTTACACTGTCATCCAATAGAAAATCATCAATCTGCCATGTCATATCAGTAATTTAAAATTTATAGTATGATGTGGCGGGATACATGGGGGTGATTGGTTGACAGTGTAAAATTATTTTACACTGTCAGTGTATACCAATTAAATTCTTATAGAATATATGAGTAAGACTTTCATGTTATGTATATCACAATATATATATATATATATATATATATATATATATATATATATTAGTAAAGCCAAAACGTTATTGTTATGCATATTATAATATAAGATTCGAACCAAACGTTAATGCATGCCAAATTACCGACGGCCTGATTCACTTTGTGATCCGGTGAGGTTTGTGCGCCGTTTCTCCTAAGCTTTTTTTTCTGTTACTTTTTTGTCTTTTTTTTTCGGTCCCTTTTTCATTCAACATTAGTAACACTAACAATATATTGGGACCAAATTATGGTTAACTATAAATTGTGAATATTGTCCCTAATGTCCATTTTAAAGCCCAATTTAAATAATATTATTAAAACTAAATAAAATTTAAACAATTAAAATAATTAAAATAACTTAAATAAAAAACTAATAATCCTATTTATGTAATATAAATATTTAAAATAAAAGTAATTAATTAATATTAGTTAAATCTAAAATAAAAGTAAATATTTAAAATAAAATTAAAATAAAATACTAATTATCCTATTCCTATTTATTTATTCTAAACACTTTGACAAAAAAATTTAAAAATAAACGGACCTCAAATAAACAAAAATCGGGCGTCCAAGTACTCAAAAAAAAAATCGTGTGCACCAAAATGATCAGCGCGAAATAAACGACTCGAAAAAATACAACGTTTGGTCAGATTTTAAAATAAATTTTGACCCATTAAAATGCTCAAACTGATCAAAATGCGACGAAAAAATGGTCGGAAAATTAAAACGAACACGCCGGGTTAAACTACGTGAACCGTAGATTAATATAATTGACGTCTGGAAACTCAATTTTAAAATTTTCCGTCAACTGATTTTATGCATCATTGAAATTTATTTTGACTAGTCCATCTGTAAATCCGATAAATTATGCCGACTGATATTTTAAGCAATACGTGAGATGAAATGCATGATATGTCGTGGAGACGATGTGAAACGAAAAATGCATAATCTTAGGGTAAAAAATTAGGGTATGACAGATGCCCCTATTTAAGTTTCTTCTATCCGGAGATATGGAGATTGAAATCTTCGTCTCGACGAGATAGGAGAGACTTAAATACAAACATGCACAATTTTTGGCCCTAAGATGCCACAAGATGCACATGATATGGTATGAAATGATATGAATGCAAGACAAAGATCCTGTGGGGAATGATGCCACATGGGATAACTACATACGGAAAAGCCGCTGAAAGATAGCTAAAAATAAGAAAGACCCAACGAGGAACAACTTAGTAAAGCAAGACTCCACGGGGAAAGATCCAACTCCACTAGGGAGGAGACTACCAATTGACAGTCACAGGGCATCTCCAAAATAGAACCAAGGTGCGTATTGCCTACTACCAAGGATGTGGTAGCTTAAACAACAGGCAAGAAACTTGAAAAGAAGGATAACTTACTACCAACAGATGGTAGCCTAAGCAAAGGTATCCAGTTGAAATGAAAGGGCGTATATTACCTACTACCAACCCTATGGTAGCCTAAGCAAAGGTAATAGACTAGAGAGGAGGGATCACCTACTACCAAACACGATAGCCTAAGCAATAGTGTCCAACCAAAAAATAATGCGTATTACCTACTATCACACATGTGATAGCCTAAGCAAAGGTAAACACAAAAGGAAAGATGACCTACTACCAAACCTGGTAGCCTAAGCAAAGACATCTGACCCAAAAGATAGACATATTACCTACTATCAAACATATGATAGCCTAAGAAAAGGTAATAGACTTGAAAGGAGAGATCACCTACTATCAAACACGGTAGCCTAAGCATAGGTGTTCGATCAACAAATAATGTGCATTACCTACTATCACACATATGATAGCCTAAGCAAAGGTAAACACAAAAGGAAAGATGACCTACTACCAAACCTGGTAGCTTAAGCAAAGGTATCTGACCAAAAAGGAGGATGTGTTACCTGTCGCTCCCGGGATTTTCATCCAGGTACAAATGCGAAAGTGGCGCGGGAGAAAGAAAGAGAGTCGCCAGCCAGGCATTTTTATCCCAAAGAAAGGGAAGGGTAATGTTGAACAAACCGGGAGAAAGCAAAGAACGAGGTCTCGCAAACCAAAGAGAAAGGGTAAGGGAGTCGGTTACGTGAAGGGAAGGTTATCGCACCCCTTCACGTCCGTCATACTCGACGGGATCCACGCTTGAAGTACTGCTAAAAGGGTGATAAACTGGAAAAGGAACTGAGAGAGAACGAGAAACAAATGTAGGGAAAATAAAAGAAGTGTTCGAATGGACCCTACCCCACTGCCTACGTATCTCATCAGGAACACGAGAATCAGAGCGACGTAGTTCCCCTCAGCTAAGGGAAAGTTGTTTGTGTTTTTTAGTGGAAACATCAGAGTGCGCGTTTCAGCAGTTAGGTGTTGCAGCTCGCTGTATGGAGACTTAGGCGTTACCTGTTTGCGGTGGAACGGACGTGACGAGTCCTTAAGGAATAGAATGAAGGAGATGAGAAGAGAATTTGTTTGTTTTTTGTCTTTTAAGAAGTATTTTGATTATTTTGTGTTTGATTATTTTGTGTTTACAAAACATATTGTATTTAAGTCCTTCACGTAGGATCGAATGCCTCGCATATCGACCCAAGACGGAACGTATGCTAAACATTCTAGGAAAGTGAGAGAAAACCCCTCACTATCTTATTCTCACATGAAAGGCTCAAATACAATATATGTTATGCCTTTATTAAGTGTTTTTTTGCTTTTGTTTTGAGATGAGAAGAAGAGAGACTCAAATGGTGGAAAAAGGTAAAATCTAATGAGGGAGACTAAGACTCAAACCCTAAAGTTATCATACATAGATGTTCCTATGGTTAATGTGGTTTAAGAAACCTAATCCTAAGAGAAAGGAGAAGAAGAGTGAATTAGACAACTCACTTCTAAAGTAGAAGATGAGTTATAACTCAAAAGGGAGAAGAAAGAAGTTATTCAAGGAAAGCATATAAATGCTTATCAAACACAAGTAGAATGAATAAAAGAGATAAGAGAAGATGAAAGAAAGAAGTATATGTGGAAGCATATCCACACACTTACTTACCATTATCACCTACATGAAAAGGTTAGTTCAAAAAACTATTTACAAGTAGTGAAATAAGAAAAGAATAACAAGTAATGATCAAACAAATTAAGAATCAATGGATAAAGATCCTAAGAGATGAAAATCATTCAAGGTCAGAACCTATATCCAAAGGATGCTCTCTAAGGTTAAGAGATCAAACACATCCAAACTTTGCACAAACAATGTTTTAAACCTCAAAGAAATGCACCATGAAATTAATTGATGAAACATGAATAAGAATGCAAGATGAACATGTATTTATGCTTAATAAAGTGCTAAGGTCAGAAGAAAACATCATTTATAAATGTCTTGTAATGCATATGAACCATCATATAAGTATAAATGCAATGGTTCAAGTAGAAAAGACAAGATGAGAAGGAATGAAAAGGAGAGAAACAAGTTTCAATTAGATGCACAAATTTACATGTTAATGATGTATATCATATGGAATGATTAATGAATGCATATGGACAGTGGAATACCATTAATGGCATGCAAATGAAATGTATGAAATGGCACACAAAAATGCACACATGAAACATGTAGAGCTTAAGAAGATACAAGAGAAGGAACCATGTCAAACTTTCAAGTTACCATGCATAAACTCATATTAAATGCAAACACAAGTCAAAGTGACCTATAATGAAACAAGGATGACTTATAATATCATACAGATGACCTATAAAATATGCACAAACAAACATAAAATGGTGGCATAAATGCCTCATCAAAACATGTTAGCACGAAGTAGAAGAATGTGCACAAAAGTAACTCCAATCACAAGGCATCAAACACATGTCAAAGTACATGAGAAAATTATGGAAAAAGGTCATATACATCACTGATCAGAAGCAAAGCATGAAACAAAACCTCATAGCAAAACTCAAAAGAAAAATGCCTCAAAAGGCCTTATGAAAGCACATTGAAACACAGCACAAAAATACTTAAAGATACACATCCAAACACATGATAAAATGACTTTAAAAAAACAAATGAAAATTATTTTAGATGCTTCAAGATGTCCTTTAATCAATGCAAAAAGAATGGAGGAAAAACAGTATGTGAAATGAGAGAAATAAATGTGCAAGCTCAAGTGTTCATGAAGAAGTTCACTCAAAAAGAAAATGGAAAGAAATCATGGAATTATGATCTAAAATTCATAAAGTTAGAATTAAAAATTATAGAAAATTATCTAAATGTGTTAAGAACATATATGAATTTTTATAGAATTTTGTAATGAGTTTTGGTATTTTTATTAAAAAGAAATCAAAACAATATATGAAAGAAAAATAAAAATGAAATGAAATGGGAAGGGGTGCAGAACAAGTAAAAATGCACGTTCAAAATGGTTTGGGCTCAAACAGGGGTGTGCTAATATCAATCTGAATCCAATCCAATTACATGTGGTACATGCCATTATGGTACACACTCAGTCAACTGTTGACTCAAGGATAGGCGCTGGATCAAGTTAATGTAAGATCATCAAGTAAGTACGCACATCAAATGAATCAAATAAGAAGCACATGATAAGAACTACGTACTCACACACACACAACCATTAGAGTTCAAAAATTATGTCACGTGAGAATGAGCACTTCTCATTTATGCGTTGGCAACACAATGGCCTTTGGATCAAAAACTAATCAACGGCCATGTTATAAAGTTGGACTAAAACCCTGCCTGAACCCTCACCGGCCGGAGAAGGACCTCCGATCATCTTCTCCGGCCATCTCCGGTGACTGTAACCCTCACATCTCCCCAGAAATGCACAAATCAGGTATCAAACGAAAGCTAATCTCATGAGGAACACAAATTCATCAATAAAATTCACAGATCAAGCATGAATAAAGAGAATCGAAGAAGAGAAGCTTTGCCCTAATTTTCAGTCTAAACTCCTAAGGAGCTCTATCAACTAGCCAGAGTGTCAGATGCTCCTATTGAGCTCAGATCAACACAAAAATAACAAAAACAGTGAAAATCGTGCAAGAAAGGCTTGAGGATTTTGGAACCTGAAACTTGAAGATCTTTGAGATTGTTAAGAAAACCAGAGATATCAACTTGATCTTGAACTTCTAGAACTTCAATTTGAGCAAAATAAATGCTATTTGATCTTGAGAATAAGAAGAGAACTGAATCTGAGCTTGGAGATGGTTAAGTTATTCAATGCTTCAGTGATTTACTCTTGCTTGATTGTGAAGATTGAGGAAGAACTTGAGGAATTCGTGCAGAGAGAGAGTTCAGAGAGAAATCTTGAGAGTGTTTTTGGAGTGAGAGTGAAAAATCTGAAAAATGATAGTCCTCCCTTGAAAATCTGTGTGAGTTTGTTTATATAGTTGGGGTTAAGATTTAACTATGGTGGTTAACAGTTGGGAGGAGAGTTAAATGAGTTGGGTTAAATGAGTTCACTCTAACTAACTGAGTTAAGTTAGTTAGTGGCGAGTTGGAAAGGTTTGGCTATGGTGTGGAGAGGTTTCTTGGAGTTATGGTGTGCTGAACAATTTGAAAATGAGAGAGGGAACCGTGTGATGTTATGTTGTGTAGCAGCATGCTTAGTGGACAAATTTTCCACTTTGATGTATGATGGATGATAGGTACATAGTGTAAGGGAATGTGTTTAGCTTAAAGAAGTAAAGAGTGGATGGTGTGGTGTTCATGCGCATGGCCTGATGTAAACCAACAACAACAATGTCAAACACTTTCAACTTTGGTAGCTTGATATCAATGAAAGCAAGGGACTTTGATGATGGAATTCTCCACGTACATTGCATGAGATGATGAGATTTTGGTGCCATTGGAAAGAGGAGACATAAGAGAACAAGATTGGTATGGAAATTAGATTGAATGGAGGTTGGTAAGATGGTGTAAAATGGCTTAGAACATCAAGGTACCAAACTGGTTTAAGGGTGAGGCAAGTTGTTGCGTGCATGGCACTATGACTTGTGAAAATTCAGCATGAAACCATCAACTTTGGACCACTATAACTCCATCATAACTTGTTCAAATGGAAAAATGTCCAACATCAAAGTTGAAGAGGACATTGAGAGGAACAACTTTGATGTTCAACATTTTTTCATTTGAAGCGTACCTCAATGAGAAAAATGGTTTGACATTTGGCACACCAAGTGTTTGATGAAATTATGGCCTGGAGGCCTGAACTTGCCTTGCCATGACTTGGTTTTTGCCTTGATTTTACCAAACTTTGATTGATCATAACTCCCTCAATTTTGATCCAATGGAAGAGTTCTTTATATGGATTTGAAGCTTAGAATGTGATATTTAATTGGCTCAATTTGGGCCTGAAGTTTGGAGCTTTTATCTTGAAGAAAGGAAGCCTTAAAGTGTAGTGCAAATGGTCCAAACTTGCCATTTTTGGAAACCCTAAGTTTCTAAAAATGGTAACTTTGTACAATTCTTGATTTTTGATGATTCTCTTGACATTTCTTGATCAAATTTTGTATAATGAGCATATGTAACCTGAATTTCATGAATTTGATCTTAAAAAATCAGGAGTTGACTTTTTTCACTGTACAGTTGACTTTTTCCCCAATTTCTTGATTCTCAAGCAACTGGCCAATTGAACCTCTTCTGAAATGAACCAATGGGCAATCTTCCATCCTTAGATACTTGACATCATGTAGAAAACATAGAGATTAAGTTTGAACCAAAATTTCATCAGGAGACTACTTGAATCCAAAACCCTAATTTTGACTGCTTTGATAGGAGGTGATGAACTGACCAATCTTCTTGATGAATTCCCATCTTCCAATGCTTTGTGGGATCAATTGAGATCATATGAGATGTAAGAGACTCTTGAGGCTTGCTTGAAGACCTTTGGCTCTTGTCCTCTTGCTTTGGGTGATCAACACTCTGAAGCCCACTGATCACATGCCCTATGTTGAATGCAATGCAATGGTTTATTTTTCTATGCTTGAATGGAATGCAATGCAATGAAAGTATGCTAAATGATATGAAAGATGAGAGGGAAAATTTTGGGGTATTACATTACCTACTATCAAACATATGATAGCCTAAGCAAAGGTGAACACAAAAGGAAAAATGACCTACTACCAAACATGGTAGCCTAAGCAAAGGTATCTGACCGAAAAGGAGGATGTGTTACCTACTATCAAACATATGATAACCTAAGCAAAGGTGAACACAAAAGTAAAGATGACCTACTACCAAACGTGGTAGCCTAAGCAAAGGTATCTGACCGAAAAGATACAGTATAATACCTACTATCAAACATATGATAGCCGAAGCAAAGGTAATAATCTTAAAGGAGAGATCACCTACTACCAAACACGGTAGCCTAAGCAAAGGTGTCTGACAAAATTAAGCTTTCATAATCAAGATATGATTCAGCTTCTTCTTTAACTAAATGTTCCATTTAGAAAGGGTAAATAAACTTCCCCAACGCTTCAAGGTTGTATGCCATGAACGGGTCTCAGTTTCTTCTTTAACCAAGTATTCCACTTGAAAAGGGTAAAATAAACCTCCCCACGCTTCAAGGCTGTATGCCATGAACGGGTCTCAGTTTCTTCTTTAATCAAGTATTCCACTTGAAAATGATAAAATAAACCTCCCCACGCTTCAAGGTTGTATGCCACGAGCAAGTGTGAAAATAAAATGCTGCGAGGTTGTATGCCACGAGCAACTCTGAAAATAAAATGTTGCGAGGTTGTATGCCACGAGCAAGTCTGAAAATAAATGCTTCAAGGTTGTATGCCACGAGCGGGTCTTGAAATAAATGCTTCGAGGTTGTATGTCTTGAGCAAAGTTTTGAAATAAATGTTGTGAGGTTGTTTGCCTCGAGCAATGTCTTGAATTCCTCCTGGAAAAGTGAATACTTATGGCGAAGCATCTTCACAGGGTATTGGGATTTCACTGGAGATTGCAGACTTCAGCGGAAATCCACAACTTACTGGAGATTAGGAAATATCATCGGGGATCTTCAGGAGACATGTAGGCCGGTTGATTTGAAAATATGTCTTCTCAAATAAAGAGAAAGATCAACTGTAGTAATCTTCACCAAACTTCTCGGAGAGATGCCATCTGATGGGAGTAAATTGAATAGTGGACTCACCGGGGAGAACATCACTGAGGAGTTATATTGCTGTAGTTTAAGACTGTATTGAAGCACATAAAATCCTTGTATCAGGAATTCTCAAATAAAGAGAAACGCTTGTAAAGTCTTCAACAAACTTCTCTGACGGATTTCCGGAGAGATGCCATTTGATAGAAGAAAAGTTGATAATCTTGATAACTTGTTGGGATAGACAAATTGTCTTGAAAAGAGACTGCCATTTGTCATCCTGATAGAAAACCTAAGAACCAAAACAAGATGCTCAAATAAAGAGGCTGCCACTTGTCGTCTGGGTATGAATTGCTGAGAAAAAATGTTGTACCAACACTGCTGGAGAAATATTGTGTCTTCAATGGTGATCTTTAAATATATTCTTCCAGGGGAGACAAAGTGCAAAATAAATGCACACTCGATCTAGGTTTAACAGCCTAGAGAGATTCAAAATTGATTGTCAGGGACCAAAGTTCAATTCAGGAAATAACTGAAAAGAAACGGTCAAGCAAGACTCTATCTAGTGAGGAATGAACTCAACTGGGGTTTATCTTTATCCAAAAATGGAAAAGAAAACTAAAGCAACCATCTTCCACGAGGATCAAACTCAGCGGGGAATTAGAAAGTATGTACTCTTTCTGCTTAGGGCTGTCGACTCTACTTGGAGGGAGAAGACAAACCCAGTCACTTGGGGATAACCACGACCAATGTGAAAGAACCAACAAACAAACACAAAAATGCAAAATGCATAAATGCCATGTG
Source organism: Lathyrus tuberosus (assembly GCA_022829125.1). NCBI lineage: Eukaryota > Viridiplantae > Streptophyta > Magnoliopsida > Fabales > Fabaceae > Lathyrus > Lathyrus tuberosus. Next base: position 3,600,190 of record JALAZF010000091.1, on the reverse strand, counting down.
TCTATATGAATGAATGTATGTTACGCTTATGCTGACAAAACAGACAGAGAGAAATAAACTAGAGATGAAATAAACATCTCGACACGGATACTCAGCCAATCTCTACAAGATTGAAGCATCACTGGGGATGAATGGAAAACCACATATGGGATCACAATCCTGTTTCAGGGCTTCAAACTTCTCTAGGAAAAAGAGAGCACTCCACTTGGGATGAACATCATGACTTCACTTAGGGGATTGTCAAGATGAATTCGGTTACTCTATTGAAGATGAGAAAGATCCATTGGGAATCGATCAAACTCATGATTAGAGAGACTTCACGGGGGATAAAATAAATATCCACTTTGAACTAAAGTAGTCTGAAAGGAAGTTGTAATGAGAGATGCCAGAGCTGAAGCCTCACAGGGGGAAAAATAAATATCCACTTTAACGGGGAAGCTGAGATCAACATAGCAACTGAAGATGTCAAAGTCGAAACTTTATGGGGATGAAATAAACATCCATTTTGCTGGGGAAGAATGAAGTTGTGAGAAATCCACTGAGGAGTGAAATAACATTTACTTCATTGAGGGGAGGTTGAAGCCAAGGGAATTCACTGGGGGAATTCTTAGGTCACCAACTGGGGAATTCTTGTATTAGACACACCATAACTGCTTGAAGTAGAGATTCATCGGAGAATGGTCGTGACTACTTGAAGTATAGACTTACTGGGGAATCATCACACTATTTAAGACATGAAGGTCTTTGGGGTGGGTAAAGGATGTCATGAGAACAATGTAGTTATGCATTGAAGAACTGCATGGTAGTCGGCACTTTGAACATCAGTTGTTGTGAATGGATAAAATGATCTTCAATTCTCAAATGCCCCAAGTCACATGATTTATGAGACGAAGTTATTCCAAGAGGATTTTGCAGAAAACTTGGCATCCAAGATGTTCCAACGTCTTCCAACTCTTTGAGAGATTTGTAGAATCTCGACATAACTGCCCCAGATTGACTGTATTCTGTAAAACTGAGTCTTCAAACTCGCCCTTTAGGGATGGTCGGATGGTGAAAGCAACAACTGCGAATAACTTGCCCCTGTTCAGCGGAGTCTTCAGGCAACATGCCCCTGGATATGATCATCCTTTTGAAATGATTCGTCATCTTCACACAGAGTTCCAAGTCTCAAAAGATTTAGCTCATCACTGATGTTTGTATGCAAGCTTCTATGATATCAAGCAATGTTAGCATGCAGAAAAATGTTAATTCTGAAACTGTTAATGCAACACATATGTTAGACTAGAAGTTTTTTTATTGAAAAGAATTTCGCAATAACTTGTGACCGAATCACTAGTTAGGATATATCATTAAATGTTTTACAAAGCCAAAACAAACTTTGAGCATAGCCCATATGGGTCAGGAAACGTTATCTCATCGAGTACGCTTTCAAAATAAACCCAGCTTCAATTAGGTCTTTTAAGGGTTGCATCGTGTCTTAGTTCACGGTTTAAGAAACAAAGGATAAAGGCTCAAAGTTTATTTGTACCCACCCATTCTTCGTGATATTCTTCGGTCCTACATTCAGTTAACCTGACACGGGCACTCATCTCTCAAAAGGAGTATTTGGATATGGTTGAGAAACCACTGAGGCTTTGGACATGGCAGTCACTCACCTATTTGCTTTTGGTGTTTGATCACACAGATATATTCTTTATTGAGGATTTTTCTTTGTGATCCTTTGTTTTCGCTTTTCGCGTTTCATTCCCTAACTTTTGCCTGGACTGAATCTGTTGGATTTGACTTTTGAGTCCAGTGGGATGTCCCAATTTTGCCTAAGTCACCTTCGTAGGTTTTTACTTAGCGGGCTTTTTCTTTTTTCTTTTTGATTTATGAACAAGTCGTGTGACTCTAAGTCATTTAGACTTTCTGAAAGGATTGTGACTGCCTCACTCTTTAGATAGTCGAGGGATAATCATTGTGGATTCGACTTCCAGCCTCCTAATGTGTGAGATAAAGTGGATTCTCGAATGTTCACTCCTCCTTTTTGAAAAGTCTAGGTGCTCGATCAGCTTAACTGAAAACTACCTTGCCCCAGGTTAAAATTGAGGGTTTTTTTATTTGGAAAAGAAAACTCCTACTTCAAGGCTCAAAGGGGTTAAAAAGGGTTTATCTCCCTTACATCTCTGGTGTTTAGGGATACGAAACAATGCCTTACATCATCAGCAGGGTTTTATTCAAAAGCATACAACAAGAGATCTTGCGTTTTTGATTTCGTCATCCTCCATCCAATTCTCTCTACCAAAGAGAGAGATTGGGTAAAGTTGGCATTATAGAATGCGAAAAAAAAAAAGCAATTTAAGAGAAAAATCATTTTATGACTGAATACGAATGGACTTCTTCAAGACAAACGTATTTATTGCATTAATCATTAAAAATAACAAGTTCTTACAACGCCAAAATAAATGCATTAATGTACGTAGAAAATTACATATGAAAAACAACAAATAAGCATAAAATCTGACGAGACCTAGCCTAAGGAACAAGTCTCTTGCATCAGTCCACCATGTGCAAAGAGAGCACTGCTTCTTGTTCAAGCAAGAGATTAATCTGAACCTGGGGTTTGCACCTTTTTGAAAGACAGGACCCTTTTTTGAATCATCTCCTTCACTTTCTCCTTGAAAACATACCATTCCTCGATATCATGGCCGGGTGCCCCTTGATGAAAGGAACATAAGGCATCAGTGGTGAAGTAGCTCCTATAGGCCATTGGGATAATTGACGGAGTTTCCTTCTTGATCAAACCATTTTGCAAGAGGATAGGGAACAGCTCGACGTAGGGCATATGGATGCCCCTAGATTCACTGCTTAGCTCAGCTGGTCGATTGGTGGGGGAGGAAGAAAAACTATCCTGGCGTTGGGATATGACCAATTCCTTGACCAAATTTGTCAGGCTCCTCCTAGCAGCCTTAATAGAGTACAAAATAGATAAACTTTTTTGAAGGATTACAAAATAGAGTGCAACTTCCAAAATCCATGGTAAAACCTATGATGCTTGCAAGATAACTCTAAGTTCCTTGAAAGGTTAGAAATGGTGTATGAATGCATGGATGGATGAGTGAATGTATGCACAAACACAGGTATACGCATATACATGCAATCAAAACAAGGGCCTAGGTTCGAAGGCCACGAGCATGGAGCCAAGGTCTACCCATCCCAAAAGGCAAGTACTAGGGTTTATGATCTGCAGAGAAGGGTTCTAAAAAGTTCCCAGAGTCCATAACCCATCTTTCGGATATTATCGATTTCCCAAATAACTTGGTAGTTAATAATATTCGCAAGAGAATCTCGTCTGAGTGTAGTATCGCGTATCAAATATTTTGGGAATCGACTCCCTCATAGGACAAGTGGGGTTGAAGGTAACTACGGTTCTCAGTCTCACGGGCTCCTAGGTCGAAAATAATATCTTTTTCACGAATAGACTCATTAAACAACATTAAGTTTAAGAGGGCCTGAACTGAGTGGTGATGTCTCAATTCATCTTCTTCGGGAATCGACTCCCTAAAAGTTTCCTTGAATGTATCACCGTCCTATCATAATTTGTACTCAAGTTCGGTCCGAGTGTAAGACTTATCTCACCACACAAAGTGACAACCCTGCATACAGAAAAACCCAAGTACAGCAGATATACAAATATAAAAGCAAGTAAGCAAAAAGATAACAAAAATAAAAACAAGTTAGGGGAAACCCTCTATTTCTTTTAAAGATCACCAGCAGAGTCGCCATTTCTGTCGCGGTGAGAATCAAATATCAAGCTATTGGATTAACTTGAATCAAAAATCTTAATTCACCACCGAGCTTTGATTTATCCAAAGGAAAGGGTAAAGGTCGTAAACCCTAATTGCTCTATGCAAGAACATAGCTAGAGATCTAAGGGTTTATTCCTAAGTATGTTCGCCAAGAAGTCGCATCTTGTGCCTACGTATCCTGATGGGAGTGGAATCAGAGCATCCGTAGTTCCCCTCACTAAGGGTGAGGAACCCTTGACTGGGGTCAAGGTTCCAGGGGGAAGGCAGCGTCTATGGCAAGACACTACATGGAGTGCGGCGACTCCAGAATTAAGATTAAGTTGAAAAGGGAGGTAAATGTTCATGGCAGAACACTTACGTGAAGTGCGGCGACTCCGATCCTACGGCTAGGATAAAGGGAAATGTAATTTGGTCTCGATCGCGCGGCGGCGGGGGATAAGGGAGTTAGTTTTGTATTTTTTTATGGACGATGCTATGAAGCATGTCTTTTTCGAAAAGTTTTAAACAGAAAAGCCGAGTGGCAAAATGATTTGAGATTTGTTGAATGTTTTTTAGAGTTTGAAAAATAGTTAGAGATGAGTTAAAGTATTTTTGATTTTTTTTTAGAAAAGAGATTTTAGTTTTAAGAGAACAATACCCGATAAAAGATTGAGGTTTGGAAATTGCGTGATGGCGATTGCAAAAGGAAACTGACTTACGAGAAAAGCAGCCACTTGACGTTGGATCAAGGGTTTTGAGAAAAAGTTATGTCGAATCCTAGTCCCTAAAGGTGCTCCTAGTAAACGAAACTGCAACCAAAGTAAGAGAGAAAGTATTGACATGAGGTTGATAGCGATGCTAAAAAAAGCAGTCGACTTACAAGTTGGGGCATGGCCTGATATATGAATCAAGAATGTTTTGGGTTTGGTTGATGGCGATCGTAGAAACAATCGACTTACAGGGTTTAAAAAGGGCTCGATTATTGAATCAAGAATTGTTTGATATTTTTGAAAAGGGTTTAATATGGTGAATATGAATAGGGATGCGAAGGGTGCGAAACTACCAATAGAAATTAGATCGGATATAATCATAACGATGTCGGATCGTAAAAACTTAACACAAATTGAAAAAACAAATTGCTACTGCGTAAGCGGTCATCGAAAATTGCATCAAGGAACAACATGGTAATAAAAAAAATTACAATTTGCAAATCGAGATGCGAATCGGTAAGCGCAAAAAAAATGAATTGTTAATACGCTAAACCGTAGGACGCATGTAAATAATCGAAATACAAAGATAAATAAATATAGCACATTGCACGCAAATCGGTAAACCACCACTAGCTTGCTACACCTAATGTGATCATCGCAAGAGGGACAAAAAATGGTACGGATCCAAATTTATCAAAAACGTAAAACAAAATGAATTTTAAAACGTGTTAAAAAAATTATGTTGCTAACGCAAAAGTGCGATCATCGCAACCGGATCGGACCAATACAAATGTCATGCATAAAACGATAAAACAAATCACTTGCTACACTTAACGTGATCATCGCAACGTGGATCCAAATCGTGGGGATCTGAATCAAAAAAAGAAAAATAAAGCAAAAAGAATTTTAAATCGTGTAAAAACCAACAACGTTACTAACGCAAAAATGCGATCATCGCAATCGGATCGAACCAACGCAAATGTCACGCATCATGCATATCAATATGCAAATAGCGTATCGACATGATTCGATCCGAATAATAAAAAAACTAAAATAAAATTATATTATATTGAAACCAAAACATAAAACTTTATTCATATTAATATATATATATATATATATATATATATATATATATATATATATATATATATATATATATATATCAAAACGTTACTGCATATTATAGAATATATGAGTAAGACTTTCATGTTATATATATATATATATATATATATATATATATATATATATATATATATATATATATATACTAGTAAAGCCAAAACGTTACTGTTATGCATATTATAATATAAGATTCGAACAAAACGTTAATGCATGTCAAATTACCGACGGCTTGATTCACTTTGTGATCCGGTGAGGTTTGTGCGCCGTTTCTCCTAAGCTTTTTTTTTGTTACTTTTTTGTCTTTTTTTTCGGTTCCTTTTTCATTCAACATTAGTAACACTAACAATATATTGGGACCAAATTATGGTTAACTATAAATTGTGAATATTGTCCCAATATTGTCCCTAATGTCCATTTTAAAGCCCAATTTAAATAATATTATTAAAACTAAATAAAATTTAAACAATTAAAATAATTAAAATAACTTAAATAAAAAACTAATAATCCTATTTATTTACTATAAATATTTGAAATAAAAATAATTAATTAATATTAGTTAAATCTAAAATAAAAGTAAATATTTAAAATAAAATACTAATTATCCTATTTATTTATTCTAAACACTTAGACAAAAAAATGTAAAAATAAACGGACCCCAAATAAATAAAAATCGGGCGTCCAAGTGCTTAAAAAAATAAATCGAGTGCATCAAAATGATTAATGCGAAATAAACGACTCGGGAAAATACAACGTTTGGTCAGATTTTAAAATAAATTTTGACCCGTTAAAATGCTCAAACTGATCAAAATGCGACGAAAAAATGGTCGGAAAATTAAAACGAACACACCGGGTTAAACTACGTGAACTGTATATTAATATAATTTTCGTCTGCAAGCTCGATTTTAAAATTTTTCGTCAACTAATTTTATGCATCATTGAAATTTATTTTGACCAGTCCGTCTGTAAATTCGAGAAATTATCCCGACTGATATTTTAAGCAATACGCGAGATGAAATGCATGATATGCCGTGGAGATGATGCGAAACGAAAAATGCAGAATCTTAGGGCCAACCTTTAGTGCAAGCAGCTGGATATGATCCCCAATATCCTTCGCCGATCTACCTTCAGTGCAAACGGGTGAATACGATCTCCCGTTCCCTTATCGATTTACCTTCAATGCAAGCGGCTAAATAGGATCCTACCGATTCCCTTATCGATCTACGTGCAAGTGGCTGAGTACAATCTCTCATTGTAGCGTGCGATTTTTGTCGGTGACGCGACCATGTTACCACAATGGTTGGAATTGGGTGCTACTTTCTGATTTCTTATTTATCCTATGAAGCTGGAAAGGAAAGGGAAGCTATCTAAAACTAACCTTGCACACAAATGTTTTCTTTAACAAATGCTAAGAGATTGGGGGGTCCGGAGACAGGTTATACAAAGGGAAGTTGTCAATCACCCAGTGTATATATGGTTATCCATAGACTTTTTGTGGCATGTTTTTTTTCTATTGGTTTGAGTACTTTCTGGTGTTTATCTGTTATGGGTTGGGAAAGTTTCCCCCTTGGGAGTGTTGAGAGAGTGTTTTTGTTGTTTTTAGGTTTTCTGATGTTTTTGTGAAGGTACTAGAACCTAAGGTTTTTTATTTGTGTGCTCGCTAAGATTTCACAATCTTATGCATAAGTATTCCCGTAAAGATACTCGGGAAATCAGAGCAATCGTAGTTCCTCCTATTCAATGGGAGGAAAATGTTTGGTGTCTTGTTTAAAGCCTAAGATTTAAGCTAAAGGTTATTTGTGTCTTGTTTAAAGCCCAAGATTGAAGCTAAAGGTTTGATTGGGAGAGAATTTGTCATCTCTAAAGGGAGATATCTCACCTATTCATCACAGTTTTTGAAGGATTGGTAATAAAGGGGAATTACTTTAAACTGGAATGTATGGAATCTAGCAATGCCATAATTTCCTTAATAAGGGAGGTGTCTTGAAGGAAGAAACTTTAACTCAGTGTAGAGCAATGCCATTGTTCCTTAGGAGTCTTCCATGCTAAGAAAGGGACATTGGCTTGGATGTAAATAATCCAGAGACTTGCCACTTACATCAATTAGATGAAAGAGTAAGTTTACCAAGATAAGAGAGGGACCACAACTTGAATTTTTTAATCAACAAGTGTGCCACTTACAGCAGTTATCTGGAATTAGTGTTTTTTGATTGTCTGTTTTGATATGTGATGTACAGAGAAATGTCTTCCTATAGAGAGAACTCTTGATTTCCTCTGAGGGTATGTTGATTTTTGTGTGCCTTGATCAAAATCCAAGGTTGAAGCTAAAGGGTTGAATCTACTAGGGAGTTTTATATCTGTCTTGTACGAGGCCCAAGATTGAAGCTAAAAAAGAGATTGACTCAACTGAAAAGTATAATCTGTCTTGTACAAAGCCTAAGATTGAGGCTGAAAAGAGATGAACTCCACCAGGGAGGTTTTATCTATCTTGTACAAAGCCCAAGATTGAGGCTAACTCTACTGAGGAAAATCATTATACAAAGCCTAAGAGGAGGTTGGTTAGGGGAAATTCTTATATGAAGCCTAAGAGGAGGCTGGCTTCTGCTGAGGATTATTGAAATCTAGAGACAAGTCTAATATGTATTATGGAATCAACTCTTGTTAAGGATTGGAGAAGAGTTGAGATATCAGAGACCATGAGGCTCTAATTCTATTAGGGTTTTATTGATGGTAAATTTACTCTGGCTGGGGATTTTGAAGATGAAGGTTTAAAGATTGAGTTTGAAAACCTATAGAGGTTTTAACTCTACTAGAGATTGGTATGTTGATGAAATGATCAGGGTTTTTATTGTGTTTTTTAGGAAACTTGAGGGTCACTGTGAGATCCAAGAGGAGATGAGACTTTCCAAGTCTACTGGTATGAAGAGGTTGACTCTTAGTTGGAGAATGATCTTTGTATGATACCCAAGAGGAGGCTAAGATTGTCCAAGTCTACTTGTATGAAGCCCAAGAGGAGGCTTAGGGTTTAAGGGATGAATATCAACCCTACAATGATATGATATTTTGGATTCTGGCTCTTTGGAGGATTGAACTAGTAGAAATGACTAAGCTCTGTCCTATACCTGTAGGAGGCCTTTGGGTCCTTATACTAAGCCTAAAGGGAGGCTGAGGGTTTAAGGGATGAAGATCAACCCTACAATGATATGATATTTTGGATTCTAGCTCTTTGGAGGATTGAACTAGTAGAGATGACTAAGCTCTGTCCTATACCTGTATGAGGCCTTTGGGTCCTTATACTAAGCCCAAAAGGAGGCTGAGAACTTCTAAGAAACCTAAGGGTCCTTGTACTAAGCCCAAGAGGAGGCTATGGATACTTTTAGGAAGCCTGTGGGTCCAAACCTAAGAAAAGTTCAAGAAAGGTTTCACCGGGAATAAGTCCTTTCTTTGCAAAACAGTTCTAGGGTTTGAAGAAATTCAGAAGAGGTTTCACCGGGAATTAATCCTCTTTGGGGAAATGAATTTCTTGTATAAATATTTCTAAGTTGTGACAGTCTTGAGAAAAGTTTCACTGGGAATAATGCCTTTCTCTGTTCCATATTGTATAACCCCAAGAGGAGGCAAGACTGTATCTGGAATTTCCTTTGGGGAACTAATTTTGACTGTGTTAAAAGAGTAACCACTGGTTTGATCTAAATCTAGACTTAATTGCTGGGGAAAACTCTAAGCAAGTATATACAAGCATATACAGATAAAATATATAAACAAGCATATATTGAAAAGGTAGTGGAACTTACAGTTGTGCAAGCCCAAGCATAGTAATTACAACTGTATGGTTAGTTATTCAAGAAATTGAAGAAAGTCTTGATAAAACTTTGAATTTGAATCTAAATAAAAAAGAAAGTTGTTTTAAAAGGAAGTTTGGGGCTTATACTCATGGGAGGCCCATATGATATCTTTTGAAAAGGCGACGATCGCGTCGTAGTTTTGCAAATCACGGAGGGACTTATACAATGACTGAGGCCCAAATTATTGTATTTACAAAAAAGATGGGTCTTACACTCTATTAGAGGCCCAAGAGTTTCTTTTTATACAAGAAATGGGACTTATAACTCAAGGAGAGGCCCAGATGAAAAATAGTGATCGCACCGTTTATTTTGAAAATCGCATAGGGACTCATACAATGACTGAGGCCCAAATTGTTTATGTACAAAGGAGGTTGGGTCTTACATTCTACTAGAGGCCCAAAATTGATTGAAAAAGAAGAAAAATGGAACTTACAACCTAAAGGGGAGGCCCAAATGAAAATTGTTTTGAAAACAACGATCGCGCCGAGATTTTTAAAATCGTATCGGGACTTATACAATAACTGAGGCCCAACATTATTTATGTGACAAGGGATGGGTCTTACACTCTATTAGAGGCCCAAAAATATTTTGAAAAATGTTTGAGAGGGTGAAAACAATTCAAACCTTAATTTGATTTCAAAATGCATTTTAATTTGAATTGAAATGATCAAGATTATCAAACATGTATGAAAAACAAGTTTTGATCTTGGATTAATGTTTAAAAAATTATGTTTTATCCATAGAATGATTTGAACATCATTTGAATTTGAAAAATCAAGAGAAAGAAATATTTTTAAATGCTTAAAAACAAATAAAAATAAATTCTTTACAAAAATATTAAATATATAAAATAAATAATATTTTTGTAGAATAGAATATTTTAACATTTTTGTGAATTTTGAAAAAAAGAATCAATTCAAAAACATTAAAATTCAGAGAGAAATTAATTTTTGAATCAATTAATAAAAATATCAAAATATTCAAATATTCAAAAATTTGAAAAAGGTGCCAAGAACACCTTGTGTGGTTCGCGCGAGCTTTATTTTTGCAGGTTTACAAAACCTCTCATATCTCTCTGATTACTCAATGAAAATGACTTTTGTAAACATGAAACTTGCTCGTTTTTGAACAAGGATACAACCATATAAATTAATTGCATTTATATTAAGTGTGGAGTGAGAAATCAGAAGATGAACTCAAGAACCCTAATTTATGCAAGAACACCATGAAATCCTATACACGATTCATACATAGCAATTGATTGAGGGGAAACACTCTACATAAGTGCAGAAACATATTTGTAACTTTAAAACCAATTTATGATGCATGAATTATAGAGTTTGAGAGTGTCAGGCTTACCTCTTGTAGCTGGTGATCGAATTCTATATTGGAGGTGTTACAGATGTTGTGTAATGATCTGGACAGCTTCAATGGATCTCAAGTAATGTGTTTGAAGGCTTGGAATGGATTGAATCAGCTCAGAACTTGTTGTTGCACCTCAACTGCAAACAGGACAAAAAGCTTGAGCAAATGGGGGTGACTTTGTGATTCTGATGTTCTAGAGTAGTTTTAAGGTTATGGATCACTCATATATGATGTATGTGAGGTGTTGGTATGATTGGTTTTGATAGAATTTCTCTCAAATGGAAAATTTGAATGTTGCTTGAATGAGAAGCAAAATCTGGTTTTTTGAGAGTGATTTTAAGGAAAACATGTGTTATGGTGCTTTGGTGTACTCAAACTGACCATAAATGAGCTCTATTTATAGTGTGTCAAGTTTGTTTTGGCAGCAATAGTGAATGGTGGCTGGTACAGCCCATTGTCTTTTGGTTTTCAAAAGGAATCTCAAGTCTCCTCTAGCCATTGACTTGAGTCAATCTTGCAGGCCTATGGTCTTCTGTTGAAGGGATAAGGCTTGAATCATTCAGTTGGATTTGCTTCAGTCCATGCCACCTTGATGCATCCATTGAATGCTCCATGACAACTTTGAAGTTTTTGGCTTTTGCATCATTAGATATCACATGTATACATGATGATCTTTTGTCTTGGGAGGCTTGTGGCTCAAAGACCTTTTGCTTTGATATGATCCTTAATGTTTCTACAAGGATTATAAGACTGGTAATTTCAAAAATTAGCCAATTCGAGCAAATGACCTATAATCTGTCTTGGGAAGAAATCAGCTTTTGGTGCCATGTTCCAAGGGTAGTAACTCCCTGCTCATATTGAATTTGGAGATGATCTGGTACTTGTTGGAAAGCTCTCATGCCATACTTTTACTTTGATGTCCACCAATGGACCTGGTTCAACTTAGATCAAGGTGAAAAATGGCCTCAAAGTTGGTGAAAATTCAAGACAGATTTTGTCCAAAATTTCACTGAGTGTTGGAAAAAGTGGTCATTTTCATGTTTTTGTGATTTTGATCAATCCATAACTCAAGATCCATGAGGATTTGGAACCTTTTGTAGTTGACACTTTTGAAGTATGTCATGTGAACTTTCATTTAAACTTTGGATAGAAGAAAAAGGTATTGGGGTTTGGAAGTTATGACCTTGCAAAGTTGGTACCAAATCCATTTTGTTCCTTAACTTAGAAAAATTTAAGTTTCTTAAGGTTGCCCTTTTTGCAAGTAACCCTATTTTTCTTGGTTTTTCTTGATGGATGATGATCAAAACCATGCATTAAAATTGTCTTTGACTTAGAGGAGCCATATTTGTGAAAATTTTTAAAAAGTCAAACTTGATTTTGGGCACAATTGACTTTTTGTCAAATGAATTCCAAATTGTGTGATCTTCTATGCAATCAAGTTCTTAACCTAATTCAAACCTAATGGATGGATTCAATAGGTGTTTTAGATTGTTTTGAATCATGTCCCAAGGTTTGGGAACATGTCTTGGTCCAAAGTCAAAGGTACAGTTGACTTTTTCTTCAAAACTCTAATTGTGGTCCAGATGAATTTGAAACTTGTGAATCAAGCTTCTTGGATTAATCCATTATTATAAATGGATTAATGTGGTTTATTTGAGGCCCTCAAATCATGTCTTGAGGTCTTGGTTCATGTCTTGCCTCAAAAGTCAACTTAGGGGTGAATTAGGTCAAGAAACCCTAATTCTTGATTTTTTATGAATGCTTCCCCTGAGGCTATTTTGACTTGATGATGGGACTCATAAGGTTCCTTTGAGTATTTTGGATCATGTTTTGAAGTATTGGCTCATGCCCAGAGGAAAATTTTCATCTGGAGGCCCTGGTCTACCAAAACCCTAATTTGGTGACATTGGCGATCTCGAGGCTTGATCGACTTGAGATGTTGCACTCTTGTGCTTGAATCTTGATGTGGGATTCCTATTGATACTTTATGGGTGTTTGAGAGGCTAGACTAGTTGAAGATCATGACGATTCTTGATTAACCCTTTGTCTAAGTGCTCTGAGAGGGCTCAAAACTCTAATTCTTGATTGTAGTGAATGCTCAACAATCCTTGAGGAGATTGAAGAGGTATGAAGGTACATCCATATTGTGGTGATGATCTTCACAATGATGGGAAATCTTGGTGGTCAAAATTTGGGGTATGACAGATGCCCCTATTTAATCTTCTTGGACCCGAAGGTGTGAATGGCGGAGACATTCGGACATTCAGGGTACAAGAGGATTATATATCGAAATACCCAAAATTTTGACTGTGGTTATGAATGGTAGCAATTTGCTTATCCATCTCTTTTTGCCAAGTAATGTTACTTAGAAAAGGGTAAAACTTCCCCTCGATCCTGGTCTTCAGCCACGGAACTGGTCTCAGTTTCTTGAAGAAATAAACTTCCCCTCGATCCTGGTCTTCTGCCACGGAATTAGTCTCAGTTTCTTTTGAAATAAACTTCCCCTGATCCTGGTTTTGAGCCACGGAACTGGTCTTAGTTTCTTCTTGTCGAGTTCCTTCTTCGACAAGGAATGCTATTTATAGCGGTTTTCATCAAACTTCCCGCCGAGTTTTTTACTAGGGAGACGCCATTTGATGGAAAAAGATTTGATGTCAGACTTGCTGGAGAAACCCATTTGTCTGAACTGCATAGGTGTGCAAACTTCCCTGTGGGAGATGCCATTTGTCGACCTACTGGGGAAAACGAGTCTCTTGAGAGAACGCCTTTTTCTTGGTGAGGTTACATCATACTTTTCTTCGAGGCCTTCTCGGTGAAATTCCATGTGACATAATCCAATTTTGAGGTGCTGATGACTTCATTAACATCGAATTTCTTGGGAGAAAAACTGATGTATTGCCGAGAGTCTTTGGTTAGAGGCTTTCTCTAGGGATTCTCCTTAATCCGGGAAAGCGAAAATATCATCTTCAATGGTGAAGAGTGATGTTCCAAAGGTGTCTATCGAATGTCTCCTCGCCTTTCAGAGGTTCAAGTTATCAAAGTGGTCGTGGACAGGCTCCAATCCAGAAATAAACTAGGGAGAGATTGCTCAGACCTGACAACCTTATCGACGGGAGGACGTTTATCACTTGGGGGTGAGTATGACCAGAGTGATATTAATTCAACATGAACATGAATATGAGTCAATTATGTATGATGTATGTATGTTTATACTGACAAAACAGACGCGACATACTGACTGGTAAATGAACACGACTTGATACTCGGCCACTATGGGGGATAAAAATTATCATTGGTTCAAGATAACAATCCTTTTCTGCTTAGGAGGGGTAGACCCTACTGGGGGAGAAAAAAACACCAATTGGTCTTCAGAGGTAAGAACTCTGTCGGGGATATCAGATGAGGCATTACATCTGAAACAGTTGATCCTTCATTCAGGTGTACTGGTTTAAAAGGAGTACTTTGATTCTGCATTTTGAGGTTTAATCACTTCCGGAGAAGCCATCGATGCTCCTTTTAGTGTTCAGTAGTAAAAAAGAATTGTCATCTTTATTTTTAAAAGCAGAATAAATTTTGACAAGCAAATTCATTTTTTGTTTCAAGAATCGTTGGTCATTTTTAAAATGTCATTCTATAAAGCAAAATAAATGAGAATGGCAAAAAAAGCACTAGGGCTCAAATTTTATTGATAGAATGGTAATTAGCCAAGCGCGTGATCCCATAGAGCATTACAAAGTTTAGAAAATGGTAATTTAACGGAAAAGGGGCTACCATTGAAACATAACGACCGTTATCCTTCTACCAACTTTGAATTCTGGACATTCTGAGGTTCTGTCGAAGGTGACCTTGACTGAAGTCTTTTTGACGGATGGCGTCACCGCTGGGGATCTGAACTTGGTCAGACGTAGTTACTTGCCATGAATCCCTAACTTGTGAATGGATTACCTTTTAAGGTTTTCAATCCATCGAGATGACTTTTGCTTATGTTTGTAATTTTTGTCTAGACCGCCCTTTCGGGTTTTCAATCCACCGAGACGTGTTTTTTTTATTTAGGCGAAGTATTTCTTGACTATGGCAACATTTGTGGGGTAAGTAAACTCCTCTCCATCCATGGTTGCAAGTCTCAAGGCGCCGTCTGAGAAGGCTTTCTTAACAACGTAAGGGCCGTCATAATTCGGAGTCCATTTTCTCCTGGAATCAATGAGAAATGATTGTATCTTCTTGAGCACGAGGTCTCCTTTTCTGAAGACAAGGGGTCGGACCTTTTTGTCGAATGCTTTCTTCATTCTTTGCTGATATAACTAACCATGGCATAAAGTTATCATTCTCTTTTCTTTAATTAGATTCAGTTCATCGTGCCTGCTTTGGCACCATTCAGCTTCTGTTAGCTTGGCTTCCATCAATAGTCTCATTGATGGTATCTCTACTTCTATGGGGAGAACTGCTTTTATGCTATATACTAGAGAGAAAGGGGATGCCCCTGTTGAAGTGCGGACAGATGTACGATAACCGTGAAGAGCAAAGGGTAGCATTTCGTGCCAGTCTTTGTAGGTTACAACCATCTTCTGAACGATCTTCTTGATATTTTTGTTAGCCACTTCTACCGCTCCATTCATCTTAGGCTGGTAAGGAGATGAGTTATGGTGTTCGATTTTGAACTCAGCACATAACTCTTTCATCATCTTGTTGTTCAAGTTGGATTCATTATCAGTAATGATCTGGCTTGGAACACCATAACGGCAGATGAGATTGTTTTTGATAAATCAGACTACCACTTGTCTGGTCACATTGGTATATGATATTGCTTCGACCTACTTAGTGAAATATTCAATGGCTACTAGGATGAACAGATGTCCGTTTGAAGCTTTGGGTTCAACTATACCAATCACGTCGATTCCCCATATAGAAAAATGCCATGGAGAAGAAAGAACCTTGAGATGCGTTAGCGGTACATGGATTTTGTCAGCGTATATCTGACACTTGTGACACCTCCTCATGTACTTGTAGCAATCGGATTCCATTGTCAGCCAATAATATCCTGCTCTTAGAATTTTTCTTTCCATTGTGTGTCCATTGGCATGAGTGCCAAAGGATCCTTCATGAATCTCTTTCATCAACAGGTTTGCTTCTTGTCTGTCTACGCATCTGAGCAAGACCATGTCGAAGTTTCTCTTGTAGAGGGTATCACCGTTCAGAAAGAAGTTACCAACCAGTCTTCTGAGAGTCTTCATGTCTTTTCTCGATGCCCCAGGCGGGTACTCTTGTCTTTGAAGGAAGCACTTGATATCGTGATACCATGGTTTTTCATCGACGACTACTTCAATCGTGAAGATGTAAGTGGGCCTCTCAAGGCGTATTATGTCAATCTTAGGACGTCGTTCCATTGACTTACACTAATCATGGAGGATAAAGTGGATAGTGCATCAGCCATATGATTTTCCTCACGATGGATATGATGAAACTCGATTCTATTGAAGAATGGTAACAACCTTCTCGTGTAGTCTTTGTAAGGAATCAATCCTGATTGGTATGTACTCCACTCTCCTTTGATCTGATTGATAACCAGGGTTGAGTCTCCATACACATCCAAATTCTTAATCCTTAAGTCAATAGCTTCTTCGAGACCCATGATACATGCTTCGTATTCGGCCTCATTGTTTGTACATTTGAATGTTAATCTGGTAGTGAAAGGAATATGGGTACCCTGAGGTGTTACAATGATTGCCCTAATTCTGTTTCCATAAGTATTGACGACTCTGTCGAAAATTAGTCCCCATTGGGAACCTGGTTCTGGCCCTTCGCTTGGTAGCGGTTCATCGCAATATTTCATTTTCAAGTACATGACATCTTCGTCTGGGAAGTCAAATCTGACTGATTCTTGATCGTCAATCGGTTGATGAGCCAAATGATCGGCTAAAATACTCCCTTTGACGGCTTTCTAAGCATTGTACTCAATGTCGTATTCTAATAACAACATCTGCCAACGGGCAATCCTTCCTGTGAGAGCAGACTTTTCAAAGACGTACTTGATCGGATCCATTTCGGAGATTAACCAATTAGTGTGACAAATCATGTATTGGCGAAGACGTTTAGCTGCCCAAGCCAGAGCGCAACAAGTTTTCTTGAGCGTAGTATACCGAGTTTCACAATCTGTGAACTTCTTGCTTAAGTAGTAAATGACAGATTCTTTTCTCTTCAGATATTCTTTGATGTTGTCGAAAGGTTTTTGGCAGTCTTCTGTCCATACATAGCTTTGATTCTTTTTTAGTAGTTTGAAGATCGGCGTGCATGTTGCGGTCATGAGGGATATGAATCTTGAGATGTAATTGAGACGCCCCAAAAATCCTCTGACCTATTTTTCACTCTTTGGTGAAGGGATTTCTTGAATGGCCTTGACCTTGTCAGGTTCAACCTCAATTCCCTTTTGGCTGACGATGAATCCTAAGAGTTTTCCTGAGCGAACACCGAACGTGCACTTATTGGGATTTAAGCGGAGTTTGTATTTTCTCAGACGCTCGAATAACTTTGACAGGTGTGTCACATGTTCTTCTTCTGTTTTAGATTTGGCGATCATGTCATCGACGTACACTTCAATCTCTTTGTGCATCATGTCGTGAAACAAAGTTGTCATGGCCCTTTGATAGGTTGCCCCTGCGTTCTTTAGATCGTACGACATTACCTTGTAACAAAAGGTGCCCCATGGGGTGATGAATGAAGTTTTCTCCATATCTTCCGGCGCCATTTTGATTTGATTATCGCCCGAGAATCCATCCATGAAGGAGAAGACTTTAAATTTTGATGTGCTGTCTACCAACATGTCAATGTGTGGCAGGGGGAAGTCATCCTTTGGACTTGCTTTGTTCAGATCCCTGTAGTCTACACACATTCTGACTTTTTCGTCCTTTTTTGGAACTGGCACTATTGAGGATACTCTGAGGTGACGAGGAAACCTGCGTCGATCTGTTTCTGCACTTCCTCCTTAATTTTGATGGCCATATCTGGAGGAGTCCGTCTCAGTCTTTGTTTTACTGGTGGACATTCTGCTTTTAGCGGTAAGTGATGTTCCACGATGTTGGTATCCAATCCTGGCATGTCCTGATAAGACCAAGCAAACACATCTATAAATTCTTTGAAAAGTTTTATCAAGTCTTATCTTATAGTTGGACAGAGCAATGCTCAAATCTTAACTTCTTTCTTTTCTTCTCCTGAACCTAAATTAACCGTTTCCAACGGCTCTTTGTGAGGTTCAATAGACCTTTCCTCTTGTCTGAGTAGTCGGAAGATCTCTTCTGGAATTTCTTCGTCCTCTTCTTCTTCAACTTCAAATACCGGGAATTCAAAGTTGGGAGAAGGCATTGGATCGTATGTTTCAATGGGGTTTAAAACAAATAATCTGCATGACGTGATGATTTGTTTTTTAGCAAAGACAGAGAGAATGCAAGAGTGTGTGCAGTGTATTTTCTGAAAAATGCTTGTTTTTATTTTGGGTTTTTTTTGTATTACCATTTTCTGAAAAAGCGAAAAGTGAAAACAGCAATAAATGCGGGAATTCAGAATGACATTATTTATTCATGATTTGTCGATTCTTGAAACACATCCTATAAAACAAAACTCTGTCGCTTTGGGCGAAGCAAATAGGGACATTTACAGAAAAGTGAGCCCTATAAAACATCCATTTCAGCCAGGCAAGGTGAAAGGTCAAAACAAAGATGGTAATTACTTAGACTTATGGACGACTTTCGGGACATTGACAGCAACCCAGTGGCGATGAACTCCTCTGCGAATCACAAAGTCTGGTACTTTCCTTCTTGATTTGTCTTCAGAAACAACATTGATTTTTGGCGGAGTAGGATCATTGGAGTCTTCTTCCCATGCAGAGTTGTCATAAACGAACTCTTCTGCTGTATTTTCCATGGTGTTTTCACTCTCAAGGGAATCTCCCCACCCAGTCGATTGGGTGTCCTTAAGCCTGATACGAGAGCTTTCGGGAACAGTGTATTTGACTAGGAAGTCATACTTGCCGCTTGGCTGTCCCAAAGTGTCCCATGTTTCTGTGGGAATGGATGAGTCATCTTTCTCAATGACGTTGATTTCAGGAAATGCATAATTAATGAATTCTTGTCTTGCAATCTTTGCGAATTCATTAGCATGGTGTTGGACATCTTCGGAATGTCATGCGTAATGATTCCATGACTCTTTGGGGACATGGGTATTCTTTTCGAGATTACTCAGTTGATAGGCATTATTAAGCTGACTCTTTCGCCCCAAGTCTTCCGTGTATGGCTTCCAGATAGGCAAGTCATCTAGGGAGATCATAATAATCGTAGTCAAAGTTGTCTTTTATTAGATTGTCTTCCTCTAATGAATTGGGTGGAGCACGACATCCTTCAGGATCACAATCTCCATAGATCATCTGGACGTCTGATCTTGGTATATATCTCGGGCTCTGTTTTGGAAAACAGAATGGCATGTGCGCTTCTTCCTGAGACGTATAATCGTCATGGTTAAGGTAAGATTTCCACTCTTCATCCACATCGGAGGAGTCGTTCCCATCGATGGTGTGTACTTCTTGAGATACTGGGTGGAGAAAACCTCCGTTGTGGAAGAAATTCTGAATGGGACAAAAACTTTCGTCCTTCTTTGTAGTCTAGGTACAAGTTGGAGAAAAACCAAGACCTTTTCTTGTCTTGTTATCTATGGGAGTTATAATCTGTTCCCCATCTTTTTACGTCATTACTCCCGATTACTTTGAGAGCGTCCTTGTATGAGGAAATCGACGTCCCTTTTTCTGGTTGATTCTCATTGCTCACCGAGAGTGCTAGGAACTGAGTCCCAACAACTTCCTCTGGTTCTACACAGGAGAATGATGATAGGTTGCTCACTATTAAGTCTTGCTCTCCACATACTGTGACTAATTTGTCATTCTTGACGAACTTCAGCTTCTGGTGAAGTGTCGAAGTGACTGCCCCAACTTCGTGTATCCAAGGTTTTCCTAATAAACAACTGTATGTTGCTCGGATGTCCATGACCTGGAAAGTGACTTGGAAAGTGTGAGGACCAATAGTTATAGGAAGATCGGCTTTGCCGATAACTGTTTTTCTAGATCCGTCAAAGGCTTTGACGATGATTTCATTGCCTCTCATCAGAGCTTCTTGAAACGATAGTCATACCAGAGTTGATTTTGGCATAACATTCAAAGATGATCCTGTGTCCACCAGTACGCTGGCTAAAGCATCGTCCTGGCAGTTGACTGTAATGTTGAGCACCATATTATGATTCTTGCCTTCTTCCGGCACTTCTTCATCACTGAATCCTAAGTTGTTGCAGGAGGTGATGTTGGATATGATGCTGTCAAATTGTCCTACCGTCACATCTTGTTCCACAAAGGTTTGCTCTAAGACCCTCAGTAGAGCTTCCTTGTGAGCTTCTGAACTAAGCAACAGAGAGAGTACAGAGATTCGAGACGGATTTTGCCATAATTGGCCCATAATGTTGTACTCGATTTTCTCGATGAGCTTCAGCATCTCATCGTTGTTTTTTACAAGTTCTGGATTACTGGATTGACTGACTTGTTGATTAGGGACTTCCGTTTGAGGTTCCTTTTCTTTGGTAGGTTCTCCCACTCCTCTATTGAAGATCCGACCGCTCCGAGTGACTCGACTGATGTCGGCAATGTTCACAACGGAGGGCAATGGAGTTTCTTTTCCATTTTCTATGGTCGTTGCACCATACTTGTAAGGGATAACTTTTTCTGATTTGTATGGTATTGGACATGGCAAGTAGATAACCACAAGAGCTTTTTGGTTTTTCTGACCGTCATAGGCAACCTCAATCAGTTCCTGGTTGGGAACTTTTCTTCCATCAAGAGGGATCTTTGATTCATTGAGTAGAGGAATTATGGCACAAACATCCTTGGTTATTCCATGATCGGAGATTATGACATCGTTTTTGTTCTGACCAGGGAGGTAATCTTGTATCATGTTGATCGACCTAGAACTCGAACATGGTCGAATCTCCTTCCAGTCCAACTGATTCTTGAGGACTGCTCACACTAAATAACATCCTTGGTTATTTTTCGAGCATACTCTACAGCGCTCATAATTGTGAGGTGGTACCCGACCGTACCCGCTTTGTATGCAGTGCATCTTTACTAGATCTGTTTCTATTGAGCAGATATCACGACTTTGATGTCTACCAAGATTCCCATCAATCATATCAATCTGTTGTGTGTCTTCATCCAAGTAAATCAGAAGCCACCAGTGGTCCAACAGATGTTGAAGGGTTCTTTGCACAAGCGCACACCCTTGGTCATCTTCGAAGCATTCTTTACAGTCTAGATAATCATGTGAAGCCAGAAAACCAAATCTGACATGTTTAGCATGCAATTCTACTAGACTGGTATTCATTAAGCGTATGTCAAAGATCTGAACCATATTGACTTGATGAGCATTCCTTTCACGGCAGTCTTGGATCCATCCGAGATCCATCTGACGTTGGAGGGCCTCTTGTACAAAAGAGCATCCCTGATTGTCTGCTGAGCAGATTGGACAAGTGTTGTAATCTTGCCGCGATAGATTGTAATACTGACTTTGTCTCGAATGCATCGCCATTTGTTCTTGTAGAGCTACTTATACTATGGCACACCCTTGATTATCCTTAGAGCAGATATCACACTGATGATAGTTGTGAGATAGCACATGTCTGTACCTGCTCTGTTTGCAGTGCATCTTTACCAGGTTGGTTCCTAGTAAGCGTACATCGTGAATTTGATAACTGTTGACAAGCTCTTCTTCTATCAAATTCATTGCAGTCTTTTTGTGTTGCGGTAATGGGTTCGTCTGAACATTGGGATTTGTATCCTTGAAAGATAAAACCCCGTTCCTGACAAGCTTCTGTACATCAGACTTGAAGCTGAGATAATTCTCAATGTTGTGTCCCGTTCCTCCTTGATGGTAAAGACAAGTTTGATTTGCTTTGAACCAAAAAGGTGGATTTTCTGGTACTGCGAGAGGAGTCCTGGTTTGAACATGCCCTTTGGCCAGTAGAAGTGGAAATAACTCTGTGTACAACATCGGTATAGGGTCAAACCCCGATGGTCGTGTAGTACGATTGTTGTTGTTATACTATGGACGAGCCTGCTGAAAAGGCTGTTGCGGCCTTTGCTAATACTGTTGTTGACTTGGTTGGCTCTAAGCAACCTAAGGTTGATAAGTCAGAGATGGCGCTGGATTGATAGCGGGAGTTACCGCTGCTACTGGTTGATACCTTTGCCTTTGCCTTCCCAGAGAGATATTACTGATATCTTGCTCATTCTTCTTTGGAAAGCACTACCGTGTCTCTTAGTACTGCTAGATAGCTCTGCATCTTTGACCAATCGTCCTTCTCGGACTGCTTCTTTAAGGCGTACTCCCATGTTTACCGTTTCAGTGAAGTCACTTGGCGCACTGGCAACCATTCGGTCGTAATAGAACGAGCTTAAGGTTTTCAAGAAGATCTTGGTCATCTCCTTTTCCTCAAGAGGGGGACAGATCTGAGCGGAAATTTCACGCCATCTCTGAGCATATTCTTTGAAGGTTTCCTTATCCTTTTGTGACATTGCCCTGAACTGGTCCCTATCCGGTGCCATGTCCAAGTTGTATTTATACTGCTGAACGAAGGCTGCCCCGAGATCTCTGAAAGTACTGATCTTGGTGCGGTTTAAACCCATGTACCATTTGAGTGCATCACCGGTTAAACTGTCTTGGAAGTAATGGATCAGTAGCTGTTGATTTTCTGTTTGAGTATACATTTTTCGAGGGTACATCACCAGATGACTTTGAGGGCAAGAGTTGCCTTTGATTTTTCAAAGTCAGGCACCTTGAATTTGTGCGATATCTTTACATTAGGGACCAAACAGAGGTCAACGGCGTCCTTTCCGAATAAGTCTTGACTGCGAATGGCATGCAGTTCCTTCTGCATTTCCAAGAATTGTTCCTGGAACTCATTCATCCTTTCGTACATGTCTTCATTTCCACCAGAAATTGCTTACGGAATCTGTCCTTCCGGGACAGTGTGTACCACTGGTTGTGGTATAAACATTACAGCGGTGACTCTTGGCGCTTCAGTGCCCAAAAGTTTGTAACCTTCAGGAGTTGCTGTCGTAACCCTTGCATCTTCATTTTCCTGAAGTTTGTAACCTTCAAGTCCAGTGGTTCCTGCTACGGTTTCTGGGTCTTCAGTGACCGGTGGGATGTATCCTTCAGGTATAAAGTTGAAAGGCATGCCCCAGGGACGCCCTTTAGGCATGTTGTACCGAGGATGATTCTCATGTGTCTCCAATATGGGCGTAGACGTAATCTCTGAGATCACAGTCCTTTGATGTTGCTGCTCCTGAGCTGCGGCCAGGGTTTGTAGGTGCTGTGAAGTTTTTCCAAACTTTCCTTTAGAGCGTCGATTTCTTCTCTCAGCTCTCCATTATCTTCCTCGAGATCGTCCATTTTCTTCTGTCGATTGGCCTGAGTATTGTATGAATGAGACAATTTGACTCTGGGATGTGACACATACGTGAGACTCAAGAATAAAAAATGCGTTATGTGAGAATGGTGAATGATATGCAAAGACATATTTTTTTAGTTTTTGTTTTCAAAAAGAAACTTTAACAAATATATTGCAAATATCACACAGTGGGGGAAGACCCCTTTTATTGAATTCGAAAGATTGCAGTATTTTACAAAGAAAAGTACAGTATTTTACAAAGTGCGAGGAGGAAATGTCTAAGCTCATGGATCCTGAGTCCTCTCTGAAGAGAGCTCAGATGTCGGTTCCTGTATTTTTCTTTTCTTTGATCAGGCCTCTTTAGCTGTTGTTGGGTCGACGATCCTTTGCCAAGTGAAAGGAGCAAGCAAATTTCTTCGGTCTTCCTGACTTTCTATAGCATGCTGCTCTAATATCTCAATCAGAGCATCCTTCTCCTTTAGTAGTTCCTGAATCTTGGTACATTCCAAATTAAAGATCTGGTATTTTTTTCTTCCAAGAGTTTTTCTCACGTTGAACTTTGTTGAGAGCGACCTGGAGTTTTTCCACATCAGACATGAAATAAAGAACATATTCCTTTAATGGAAAAACTTCTTGACAAGGGTAAGGCATCCTCAGCTTGAGGGCTCTGTTTTGTACCTAGTGGAGATAAGGTTCCATGGAGGTACAGTTTGGTTTTCCCAGATACTCTCTACCTTTCCTGTGAATATGTTGCCAGGCATGCAATATTTCTTTCTTTAGTGCCCTGTCATCTTCCACTTCCTTGAAGAAAAGACCTTCCAGATGAACATTATGTGGGATATTCTTCATCGGGTATCCGAGTTGACGGCGAACTAAAATTGGATGATAGTTGATTCCTCCTTTAGTTCCAATGAGGGGTACATTGGGGAAATTTCAACATTTGTCGATGATCTCTATCCCTTCGTAAATCTGATTGTACCAATCTATGTCAGAATTGGTAAGAGACATAATTATCTGTGACCAACGTAGAGTACTCTTGTGATCCCAAAAAGCAGCAGACTTGGGCAAATGGGAAATGAACCATTTGTAGAGCAACGGTACACAGCATGTGATCATTCCTCCACAGTATAAATTCCTTAAATTTACAGAATGATAAGTATCTGCGAACAAGGTTGGTACGGGGTTTCCTATTAAGAATATCTTGACAGCATTGGTATCAACAAAGTTGTCAATGTTGGGAAAAAGGAATAACCCATATATGAGCAGAACAAAGACGTCTTCGAAAGTAGTTATGTTTCCTACACTAGCAAAGTATAGAGCTTTCTCCATCAAGAATTTAGCCGGTAAACCCTGGATTCCTCCTTTAGTGGTTATGTGAGTCCTAACCTCTAACTCATCCAAAGAGATTGCTTTTGCAATGGCTTGATCTTTTGGAATTTCTTCCAGTCCAGAAAATGGAGCTTGATCAGTGATAGGTAAATCAATCAGGTGGGAGTACTCTTCCAATGTTGGTGCAAGTTGGTAATCCAGGAAAGTGAAGCAGTGGTAAACCGGATCGTAGAATTGTACCAATGTAGACAGGATTCCCTCAACCACGTTGACCCTTAACAGAGACAACAGTCCTTCATGCTTAGCTCTGAAAGCCTCGGGATTGGTAATCATCCTTCCCAATTTCCTTAAGTCTTCTAGTTTTGGAGCCTTGAAGGTGTACTTGTGCGTTTTTCTTCTACCGAAATCCATAACGCAACCTCTGATATTTGCAATTATTGTTTTAGTTCTTTTGGAAAAAGATTTTTTTTCTGTTTGAAAAGAGTTTTTTAATTAAGGCATGAATGCAGCAAACAAAAACATTTGAAAACATAGGTTTAGGGGTTCAACGTCACGAGCATGGAGTCATGGCTCTACCAATCCCCAAAGGTTGTACTATTTTGGTCAATTTTTGTACCTGTAGAACGGGTTCTAAAAGGTTCCCAAAGTCATTGACCCCTCCTAGGGATATCAACAGCAAGCTGATTCACGCGAGCGAGCTGTAATATCCTAGGATGAATCTCATTTGAGTGTAGTATCGTGTATCAACTATTCCCAATAGTCACCGCACTACCAAATGGACATATGGTTAAATGTCTACTAAATCCTCAGGGTCATGGGTACCGCATTGGGATAAACGATGCTTTCACGACAATCGGTCGTTCAACATAAATATTTCCACACGGGTACCTCGCCTGATTCGATAGACTGCCAGGTTAGCTTAGTCGGGATTCACTCCCTATAAGCGTTTCCCGGATATGCCATCACTTATCTTAATGTTCTCTCAAACTTTCCACATGCGTATCAATCGCATTCCCAGTTAACAGAAATTTAAACACGGGTATCAAGTAGTATACAGTAAATGATATATATATATATATAGTAGAAAGCATAGAAAAATAAATGCCAAGCAAAGCCTAGACCTCTTAGGAACTCTAATCCTAATGCCTCCCCAGCAGAGTCGCTATTTTTCCGTAGCGTGCGATATTTGTCGGTGACGCGACCACCTTATCGTAATGGTTGGAATTGGGTGCTACTTTCTGATTTCTTATTTATCCTATGAAGCTGGAAAGGAAAGGGAAGCTATCTAAAACTGACATTTCACGCAAATGTTTTCTTTAACAAATGCTAAGAGATTGGGGGTCCGGGGTCAGGTTATACAAAGGGAAGTTGTCAATCACCCAGTGTATATATGGTTATCCATAACTTTTTATGGCATGTTTTTTTCTATTGGTTTGAGTACTTTATGGTGTTTATCTGTAATGGGTTGGGAAAGTTTCTCCCTTGGGAGTGTTGAGAGAGTGTTTTTGTTGTTTTCGGGTTTTCTGATGTTTTTGTGAAGGTACTGGACCTAAGGTTTTTGATTTGTGTGCTCGCTAAGATTTCGCAATCTTATGCCTACGTATTCCCGTAAAGATACTCGAGAAATCAGAGCAATCATAGTTCCTCCTATTCTATGGGAGAAAAATGTTTGGTGTCTTGTTTAAAGCCCAAGATTTAAGCTAAAGGTTATTTGTGTCTTGTTTAAAGCCCAAGATTGAAGCTAAAGGTTTGATTGATAGAAAATTTGTCATCTCTAAAGGGAGATATCTCACCTATTCATCACAGTTTTTGAAGGATTGGTTATAAAGGGGAATTACTTTAAACTGGAATGTATGGAATCCTGCAATGCCATAATTTCCTTTATAAGGGAGATGACCTGAAGGAAGAAACATTAACTTAGTGTAGAGCAATGCCATTTTTCCTTAGGAGTCTTCCATGCTAAGAGAGGGACATTGGCTTGGATGTAAATAATCCAGAGGCTTTCCACTTACAGCAATTAGATGAAAGAAGAAGTTTACCAGGATAAGAGAGGGACCACAACTTGGGATTTTGAATCAACAAGTGTGCCACTTACAACAGTTATCTGGAATTAGGGTTTTTTTATTGTCTGTTTTGATATGTGATGTACAGAGAAATGTCTTCCTACAGAGAGAAATCTTGATTTCCTCTGAAGGTATGTTGATTTTTATGTGCCTTGATCACAACCCAAGGTTGAAGCTAAAAGGCTGACTCTACTAAGGAGTTTTATATCTGTCTTGTACGAGGCCCAAGATTGAGGCTAAAAAAGAGATTGACTCAGCTGGAGAGTATGATCTATCTTGTACAAAGCCCAAGATTGAGGCTGAAAAGAGATGGAATCCACTGAGGAGGTTTTATCTATCTTGAACAAAGCCCAAGATTGAGGCTAACTCTACTGAGGAAAATCATTATACAAAGCCTAAGAGGAGGCTGGTTAGGGGAAATTCTTATATGAAGCCTAAGAGGAGGCTGGCTTCTGCTGAGGATTATTGAAATCCAAAGACAGGTCCAATATGTATTATGGAATCAACTCTTGTTGGGGATTGGAGAAGAGTTGAGATATCAGAGACCATGAGGCTCTAATTCTATTAGGGTTTTATTTATGGTAAATTGACCCTAGCTTGGGATTTTTAAGGTGAAGGTTTAAAGATTGAGTTTGAAAACCTATAGAGGTTTTAACTCTGCTGGAGATTGGTATGTTGATGAAATGATCAGGGTTTTTCCTGTGTTTTTTGGGAAACTTGAGGGTCTCTGTGAGATCCAAGAGGAGATGATACTTTCCAAGTCTACTGGTATGAAGAGGTTGACTCTTAGTTGGAGAATGATCTTTGTATGATGCACAAGAGGAGGCTAAGATTGTCCAAGTCTACTTGTATGAAGCCCAAGATGAAGCTGGGGGTTTAAGGGATGAAGATCAACCCTACAATGATATGATATTTTGGATTCTAGCTCTTTGGAGGATTGAACTAGTAGAGATGACTAAGCTTTGTCCTATACCTGTATGAGGCCTCTAGGTCCTTGTACTAAGCCCAAGAGGAGGCTGAGAACTTCTAAGAAGCCTAAGGGTCCTTGTACTAAGCCCAAGAGGAGGCTGAGGATACTTTTAGGAAGCCTGTGGGTCCAAACCTAAGAAAAGTTCAAGAAAGGTTTCACCGGAAATAAGTCCTTTCTTTACAGAACAGTTCGAGGGTTTGAAGAAATTCAGAAGAGGTTTCACCGGGAATTAATCCTCTTTGGGGAAATGAATTTCTTGTACAAATATTTCTAAGTTGTGACGGTATTAAGAAAAGTTTCACCGGGAATAATGCCTTTCTCTGCTCCATATTGTATAAGCCCAAGAGGAGGCAAGACTGTATTTGGAATTTCGTATGGGGAACTAGTTTTGACTGTGTTGAAAGAGTAACCACTGGTTTGATCTAAATCTAGACCTAATTGCTGGGGAAAACTCTAAACAAGTATATACAAGCATATATAGATAAAATATATAAACAAGCATATATTGAAAAGGTAATGGAACTTATAGTTGTGCAAGCCCAAGCATAGTAACTATAGCTGTATGGTTAGTTATTCAAGAAATTGAAGAAAGTTTTGATAAAACTTTGAATTTGAATCTAAATAAAAAAGAAAGTTGTTTTAAAAGGAAGGTTGGGGCTTATACTCATGGGAGGCCCAAATGATCTCTTTTGAAAAGGCGACGATCGCGTCGTAGTTTTGAAAATCACAGAGGGACTTATACAATTACTGAGGCCCAAATTATTGTATTTACAAAAAGATGGGTCTTACGCTCTATTAGAGGCCCAAAAGTTTCTTTTTATACAAGAAATGGGACTTATAACTCAAGGAGAGGCCCAAATGAAAAATAGTGATCACACCGTTTATTTAGAAAATCGCGTAGGGACTTATACAATGACTGAGGCCCAAATTATTTATGTACAAAGGAGGTTGGGTCTTACACTCTACTAGAGGCCCAAAAGTGATTGAAAAAGAAGAAAAATAGGACTTACAACCCAAAGGGGAGGCCCAGATGAAAATTGTTTTGAAAACGGCGATCGCACCGAGATTTTTAAAATTGTATCGGGACTTATACAATAACTGAGGCCCAAAATTATTTATGTGACAAGGGATGGGTTTTACACTCTATTAGAGGCCCAAAAATGTTTTGAAAAATGTTTGTGAGGATGAAAACAATTAAAACCCTTATTTGATTTCAAAATGCATTTTAATTTGAATTAAAATGATCAAAATTATCAAACATGTATGAAAAACAAGTTGTGATCTTGGATTAATGTTTGAAAAATTATGTTTTATCCATAGAATGATTTGAAAATCATTTGAATTTGAAAAATCAAGAGAAAGAAATATTTTTAAATGCTTAAAAATAAATAAAAATAAATTCTTTACAAAAATATTTAATATATAAAATAAATAATATTTTTGTGAAATATTTGTAGAATAAAATATTTTAACATTTTTGTGAATTTTGAAAAAAAGAATCAATTCAAAAACATTAAAATTCAGAGAGAAATTAATTTTTGAATCAATTAATAAAAATATCAAAATATTCAAATATTCAAAAATTTGAAAAAGGCGCAAAGAACACCTTGTGTGGTTCGCGCAAGCTCTGTTTTTGCAGATTTGCAAAACCTCTCATATCTCTCTGATTACTCAATAAAAATGATTTTTGTAAACATGAAACTTACTCGTTTTTGAACAAGGATTACAACCATAAAATTAATTGCATTTATATTAAGTGTGGATTGAGAAATCAGAAGATGAACTCAAGAACCCTAATTTCTGCAATAACACCATGAAATCCTATACACGATTCATACATAGTAATTGATTGAGGGGAAACACTATACATAAGTGCAGAAACATGTTTGTAACTTGAAAACACATTTATGATGCATGAATTATAGAGTTTGAGAGTGTCAAGCTTACCTCTTGTAGCTGGTGATCGAATTCTATGTTGGAGGAGTTACAGATGTTGTGTAATGATCTGGACAGCTTCAATGGACCTCAAGTAATGTTTTTGAAGGCTTGGAATGGATTGAATTAGCTCAGAACTAGTTGTAGCACCTCAACTGCAAACAGGCCAAAAAGCTTGAGCAAATGGGGGTGACTTTGTGATTCTGATGTTCCAGATGAGTTTTAAGGTTATGGATCACTCATATATGATATATGTGAGGTGTTGGCATGATTGGTTTTGATTGAATTGCTCTTAAATGGAAGATTGGAATGTTGCTTGAATGAGAAGCAAAATCTGGTTTTTTGAGAGTGATTTTGAGGAAAGCATGTGTTATGGTGCTTTGGTGTACTCAAACTGACCACAAATGAGCTCTATTTATAGTGTGTCAAGTTTGTTTTGGCAGCAATAGTGAATGGTGGCTAGTACAACCCATTGTCCATTGGTTTTCAAAAGGAATCTCAAGTCTCCTCTAGCCATTAACTTAAGTGAATCTTGCAGGCCTATGGTCTTCTGTTGCAGGGATAAGTCTTGACTCATTCAGTTGGATTTACTTTAGTCCATGCCACCTTGATGCATCCATTGAATGCTCCATGACAACTTTGAAGTTTTTGGCTTTTGCATCATTAGATGATCTTTTGTCTTGGGAGGCTTGTGGCTCAGAGATTTTTTGCCTTGATCTGATCCTTAATGTTTCTAGAAGGATTACAAGACTTGTAATTACACAAATTAGCCAATTCGAGCAAATGACCTATAATCTGTCTTGGGAAGAAATCAGTTTTTAGTGCCATGTTCCAAGGGTTGTAACTCCCTGCTCAAATTGAATTTGGAGATGATCTGGTACTTGTTGGAAAACCCTCATGACATACATTAACTTTGATGTCCACCAATGGACTTGGTTCAGCTTGGATTAAGGTGAAAAATGGCCTCAAAGTTGGTGAAAATTCAAGACAGATTCTGTCCAAAATTTCACTAAGTGTTGGAAAAAGTGATCATTTTCATGTTTTTGTGATTTTGATCTATCCATAACTCAAAATCCATGAGGATTTGGAATCTTTTGTAGTTGAATCTTTTGAAGTATGTCATGTGAACTTTCATTTGAGCTTTGGATGGAAGAAAAAGGCCTTGGGTTTGGAAGTTATGACCTTCCAAAGTTGGTACCAAATCCATTTTATTTCATAACTTAGAAAAATTTAAGTTTCTTAAGGTTGCCCCTTTTGCAAGTAACCCTATTTTTCTTGGTTTTTATTGATGGATGATGATCAAAAC
Organism: Lathyrus tuberosus; assembly: GCA_022829125.1. Lineage (NCBI taxonomy): Eukaryota > Viridiplantae > Streptophyta > Magnoliopsida > Fabales > Fabaceae > Lathyrus > Lathyrus tuberosus. The sequence continues at coordinate 3,569,301 of JALAZF010000091.1, read as the reverse complement.
CATGCATTGACATTGTCTTTGACTTAGGGGAGCCATATTTGTGAAAATTTTCAAAAAGTCAAACTTGATTTTGGGCACAGTTGACTTTTTGTCAGATGAATTCCAAATTGTGTGATCTTCTATGCAATCAAGTTCTTGACCTAATTCAAACCTAATGGATGGATTCCATAGGTGCTTTAGGGTGTTTTGAATCATGTCCCAAGGTTTGGGAACATGACCACGTCCAAGGTCAAAGGTACAGTTGACTTTTTCTTCAAAACCCTAATTGTGGTCCAGATGAATTTGAAACTTGTGAATCAAGCTTCTTGGATCAATCCATTATTGTAAATGGATCAATGTGGTGTATTTGAGGCCCTCAAATCATGTCTTGTGGTCTTGGTTCATGTCTTGCCTCAAAAGTCAACTTAGGGGTGAATTAGGTCAAGAAACCCTAATTCTTGATTTTTTGATGAATGCTTCCCCTTAGGCTATTTTGACTTGATGATGGGACTCATAAGGTTCCTTTGAGTATTTTAGATCATGTTTTGAAGTATTGGCTCATGCCCAGAGAAAAATTTTCATCTGGAGGCCCTGGTCGACCAAAACCCTAATTTGGTGACACTGGCGATCTCGAGGCTTGATCAGCTTGAGATGTTGCACTCTTGTGCTTGATTCTTGATGTGGGATTCCTCTTGATCCTTTATGGGTGTTTGAGAGGCTAGACAAGTTGAAGATCATGTCAATTCTTGATTGATCCTTTGTCTAAGTGCTATGAGAGGGCTCAAAACCCTAATTCTTGATTGTAGTGAATGTTCAATAATCCTTGAGGAGATTGAAGAGGTATGAAGGTATATCCATATTGTGGTGATGATCTTCACAATGATGGTAAATCTTGGTGGTCAAAATTTGGGGTATGACACTCATCTCCCTTGTCGATCTACCTTCACTGCAAGCTGCTGAATATGATCTCCCATTTCCTTTGTCAATCTACCTTCATTATAAGTGCCTGAATATGATCTCCCATTTCCTTTGTGGATCTACCATTAATGCAAGCGGCTGAATACAAACTCTCATTTCCTTTGTCGATCTACCTTAAGTGCAAGCGGTTGAATATGATCTCCAATTTCCTTTTACGATCTACCTTCAGTGCAAGCGACTGGATACGATCTTCCAATGTCTTGTTGATGTACCTTTAGCGTAAGCGGTTGAATACGATATTCCAAACCATTTTTTATCTATCTTTAGTGTAAGTGGTTGAACATAATCATCCAATCCTCGATCAGTTAACCATCAGTGTAAGTTGAGTTTAATTTCCTACCTTTTTAAAGTATCACTCATTGAGTTGGATTTGTCGTTTCTCATTCCCTAATAAAGGCATTTTGCGAAAACTCCTGCCATTCCATTTCCTTTCTGATCTCGAGTATTCGATCAGATCCACACACGCTGGTCGTCAGATGGCGAGGTGCTCGGTAGATGATGGTCGCTGGACGTGTTGGGTGTTCGGACTGTTGAGGAGAAAAGGGGGTGTACCTGCAAGGCACTCCGACGCTCAAGTAAGAAAGGGTCAGAGAAAAAGGGGGCAAGTACAAAGTGTATTCTTAGAGTGAAAATGTGATACCTGACCCTCTCAAACGAGAGGGTTTATATAGAGCCCCCAGCGCGTGGCCAACGGTCCTATTTTCAGGGCGAACTAGCCGTTTTTCCTGAAGAATAGGTAACTGCCCAAACTAGCCGTTGTGACGGGCAGGTTGCCATGAACTAGCCGTTATGTCGGGCATAAACGTAGTTGCGGACACTTGCCCGTTGACGTTCGGGCAGCGAGGAAGCCGTGTGTAACGGGCATCAGAACCGGGGATTGACGTTGCGTTCCTTGCCCGGGTGTAGGGGCAGGAATGTCACTTTTGCCCCTCTGTGAATTGGGCTTAGGCAGTTTGGGCCGCTCTGGAGCAGAAGCGGATTGGGCCAATTCTAGCCATTGGTCCAGTCCAGAACAGGAGCCCCCCAAGTCGTTGCTCCTGAGCATGGGAGTGATGACTTAAGGACTTCTCATCGCGCAGAGTCGTCGCTTGGAGACGAGGAAAATTGTATCGAGGTGCCCGTGGCCCTCTGTGCTCGTGATGTTTATGGTCGTGACCATGCTGCCCGGCAGTCGGGAAGATCAAGTGTCAGACAGAATGGGAAACGTTGGGCTGCCACGTGTGCATCGAGCCCTGCGTAGTAGTTAATAGGTAATTATGGCTAGTGGGCAGTCATTATTACCTACGGGCGCGTGTGTGCACGTGCCCCCCAGTATAAAAGGGGGAAGGTTGTCCCATTTTGCACTTTTTCCTTCTGATCCTTCTTCGTCGTTATCAGTGTTCCTGCCCGTATCGTCTTAGAGCAACCGACCACCGTGTCAAGTTTCGAGCAGCCTTCTCTTCTACTTAAAAACAAGTAAGTTTTCTGGTTTCCAGCTTGTTTTACTTCCCTTCACTGTCAATGGTAGATTGCATGCGGCTAGGGTTAGTTTTAGGTGACAAAGTAGGCAGATTTCTGGCGAGTGTTGGTGGTGGGCGGCGGTTCTGCCCATATGCCGCATCAAGCATCTCATCGGAGTAGGTAGCGCGTTTGGTGCACGTGGTGGTCCACGTCGTGGTCGCGAGTCGTGACCACCGCGTCTTGCCAGCTTCCGATGGATTGGTGACTTTTCCGGTGGAGTGTTTCCAGATTCCGGTGAAGCTTCTAACGGAATTTGAGCGCGGGGAGGTTCCTCGTAGGAAGATGGCGTGTCTCGGTCGCCTTCTTGCGGGGAGGTTTTTCTTTCTTTGTTTGATGTTAGGGCTTAGGCCGGGGACGTTGTCCTTAGCCTTCCGCGCGCCCTTTCACTTGACTTAGCGGTGGAAGGGTGGATTTGATTTTCTGTCAAATTCACTGTCTTTCTCTGCTTTTTCAGGTGATCGTGGAGGCGATGGAGCCAGAGAGGGAAGTAATCCCCGTTACCTCCGAGGAGGAGACTGTGTCCGAGGAGAGCAGTAGTGCAGCTGTCTCGAGCTCTGCGTCCTCGAGCTCATCGGCTTCGAACTCCTCGAGCGAAGTTGAGGGGGAAGCGAGCGATGCTGAGGAGGGAGAGGATTTGGAGGTCGAGGAGGAGGACGCAATGGAAGAGGACGTTGAAGGGTTCTGTCCAGAAGAGTGGGAGGTGGCCAAACCTTCAAACCATATATCGACGTTTGCCAGGTCTGCAGTGGACGTTTTTACTGAGGTGGGGCCAGCGGGTGAATGGAGAGTGCTTATGCCTAATCTGGATGAGCGGATCTGCTCGAACTTTGGGGACTGCTTCGCAATGTATGAGTATGCCTTCAAGGAATTGGGGCTGAGGTTGCCCTTTACTGACTTCCAGCGGTCGGTGTTCGAGCACCTGAAGTTGGCTCCTTCCCAGCTCCACCCCAATTCGTTGGCCTTCATACGGGCTTTTGAGTTGGTGTGCGAGCACCTTGCTCTGGGGACCACCCTTCCTTTGTTGTTTGCTGTCTTCAACCTACAACTGCAGCTGGCGGGGAAGAGGTATGGATGGGTCTCTTTGAAGAAGCCCAGAAAGCTATTTAAGCCGTTCTCGGAGTCCATCCGAACGTTCAAGGGACGGTATTATATCGTCGAGCCCTTGTCCGAAGCTGCACAGGACAGCGTGTATGTCTGGGAGGTAGAGTATGATGAGAACGGGGACGAGTTGCTTACCGAGGAAGGGAAATATATCAGGGAGAGATTGTATAAGTTCCCAATCCGATGGACGCCCGAACACTTCTCAAAGAAGCCCAGTGCATACGTCTTTGAGCCGAGCGCGTTGCGCGGGCAGGATGCTGTGACCTATGAGGCGTTGGTGAAGTGGGTAAACTCATTCGACCTTGCGACCTGCTGGACGAGCAAGGGTGCCCCTATCTACGAGGACGACGGGAGTCAGAGAGTCGAGCGCAGGTTTATCAATGTGAAGGCTCTGCTGGAGTGCAAGACTCCCACGGATGCCATGAAGTTGCTCGGTAGTCTTAGATACTTAGACTTTATCTGTTATTTCTTTTTCTTCCCCGTTGCTAACGTGTTTGTTTCGTTTGTGCAGGTGAAATGCCTCAGGCTCGTGATCGTGTGGTGAGGAATGCCATGGCGCGGGGCAAGGCTGGAGCGGCTCCTCCCAAGGCCCGTCCTGTTGGAGGTGCTCGTACTCTTCCCCTTGCTCAAGTTGTGGTGGGGACCTCTGCTTCTCCTACTCCGGCTCCCCGGGACTCCCCATTGGCTCTGGCTGGGCGAGCGAAGCGGCAAAGGTCGTCGGATGCCGTGGACCTGACTCGGGCACCCGAGAAAGGGAAGTTTGAGCTTCCTCCGTGTGTCCTTGACCGGAGGTTCTTTGAAGGCAACACTTTGGTTGTTCCGCGGGCAGAGTCACTCAACCTCGGAAGCATGGACCGTGCGAGCAAGAGGGCGATGGTGGCCCAGGATGCTTCTGCCATGGTGAGGATGCTGGAAATGGCTGCCGTTTATGCGGAAGGGGACTCTGTGCTTGAGGCTGAACTCACTACTACCCGGGCCTCCGAGGCGTCCCTAAAGGAAGAAGTCAAGGGTGCTCGCGAGGCTAGGAGGAAGGCCGAGGAGGAAACAACTAAGCTGAAGGAGGAGGTAACCAGGCTGAAGACGGAGAAGAAGGTTGCGGAGGACTTGAACAAGGAGCTGATGGCGGCTAGTGCCCCGGGTGCTGATGAACCGGACGAGATAAAGGTGCTGAAAACTAGGGCTGAGCTGGTCGCCAGCATACTGCAAGCCGAGGAGGATGGTATTGCTGTGGCATCAGAGTCTTTTGAAAGTGCAGTGGCCCAGTTGCGGGTGGTGAACCCCGGGCTTGATATTTCGACCGATGGTATCCACTACCTTGCACGGGTGGAAGATGACCGCATCGTCTTACCCGCAGGCCTGGTTCTCGACACCCCCGAAGCTCAGTCCGAAGATCAGCCCGCAGAGGAGCAGGAGACCGGGCCCGAGGCGACCGAGCATGTGGAAGGATGAGGACTCGTGTTGTTTTGATGTTGTTGTGTTTTGTCCGGCCTGCGTGTCGTTGATTAACTTGTAATCTATTTGGTTTTGGGGGGGTATGGCCCCCTTTTTATGTAATACGCACAGTTTTTTGGCCCTTGTGGCCTTTTTATTTAATGCCCGGTATATTTATACAATTTTTGATGTACTTTACATTATTGTTGTACTTTATCTTAGTTGTGCGTGTATGACTGCCCGTCGGAGGGTGTGTCCGTTAGTGGAGCTTTCTTTTGGAAGGTAGCCCGCTGCGTGTGAGTTCGCCAGTGCGGGGAACTGAGCGAACAGCCAGGGAAGGTTCTGGCGAGGTTGCGGATCTCAGGTCGCGATTGAGGCCTGAGGTCGCGGCGCGAACGTCCCATCGCGAGCTGGGTTCTGCCAATCATGGTACTTGGGCGAAGGTGGTGCTCGGTCGAGGACCGCCGACGAGCAGAGTTCCGGCTTGTTTGTTTGAGCGGGATTCTACTTTGTGTGCATGCGTCGCTTGTACCTGGGCGAGCATGATGACCGCTAGGTGGTCTCTTGGTACGAGGAAGCCTAAGGTTACTTTAGCTGTAGTATTGCTTAAGTTTCTCAGCGTTCCATGGTCGAGGGAGTGCCTCCCCGTTGAGATTTTCTAGGAAGTATGCGCCATTTCCCGTTTTGGCACGGACTCTGTATGACCCTTCCCAGTTGGCCGCTAGTTTGCCTTCGCGAGAGTCCTTGTGGTTTCTTCGCAGGACAAGGCTGCCCACATCGACTTCTCGTCGTAAGACTTTGGCGTTGTGCCTGATTGCTATTTTTTGCTTAAGAGACGCTTTGCGGAGGGCTGCTCCTGTCCGGATTTCCTCGACGAGGTCGAGCTCTTCTCTTATCGCTTCGTTATTCATCTCCTCGTCTAGAGGTGACTCGGTCCTCCTGGACGGTACGTGGATCTCGATGGGCAAAACAGCCTCCATGCCATATGCTAAGCGGAAAGGCGTCTCCCCGGTGGTGGATTGGGGAGTAGTACGATATGCCCATAAGACGCTGTGGAGCTCCTCGACCCAGACCTTCTTCGTTTCGTCCAGTCTTCGTTTGAGGCCACGAAGGAGGACACGGTTGGCCGCTTCCACCTGCCCGTTGGTCTGGGGGTGCTCGACCGAAGCGAAGTGTTGCTTTGTTCCGAGATGGGTGACGAAGTCTTGGAACTTCTTGTCCGTGAATTGTGTTCCATTGTCCGTGACGATTGCTTGGGGAATCCCAAAACGGGCAAGGATATTCCGCTTGTAGAAGCGTAGAATGTTAAGTGCTGTTATCTTCGCTAAGGCTTCTGCTTCTATCCATTTTGTGAAGTAATCTACGCCCACTATCAGGTATTTGTTTTGGCTAGACCCCGTCACGAAGGGTCCTAGGATGTCTAGGCCCCACCAGGCGAATGGCCACGGGGATGTCAAGCTTTTCAGCTCGTTAGGGGGAGCTAGGTGCATATCCCCGTGCCGTTGGCATTTGTCGCATTTCTTCACATGCTCTTTGGCGTCTTGCTGCATAGTTGGCCAGTAATATCCTGCCCGGAGGGCCTTGCGGGCAAGGGACCTTCCCCCCAGGTGCTGGGCGTTAATGCCTTCGTGGATTTCTCGTAATACGTGGGGGACAATCTCCTCCTCTATGCACTTTAGTAGCGGAATGGAGAAACCCCTTCGGTAGAGTTTGTTTTCGAGGATGACGTACGAGCAAGCTCTTCGTCTGATGGTGCTGGCTTCTTTGGGGTCATCCGGAAGTTCTTCCCTGGTGAGGTAGTTGTACACGGGCGTCATCCAGCAGTCGGCGTCCCCAATTGCGTGCATGTGTAGGGTCGAGGGCCCCTTGTCGATGCTGGATCGGGGAAGTATCTCTTGGATGACTGACCTATTTTCGCCTTTCCTCTTGGTGCTCGCTAGTTTGGATAGGACGTTTGCTCGCACGTTGTGTTCGCGGGGAACATGTCTTACTGCTACCGTCCTGAACCTCGACATCTTCTCCTTGACTAGGGAGAGGTATTCAGATAGACTGTCATTTTTGGCCTGATACTCCCCGGAGACCTGGTGGGCTACGAGCTGAGAGTCCGTGCAGATGACGATTTCTTCTGCCCCTAGGTCTTCGGCTAGGCGTAACCCAGCGAGGAAGGCTTCATACTCGGCCTGGTTGTTCGACGTGGGAAAGGATAAAGTGAGAGACGCTTCGACTATGGTCCCTTCGTCGTTCTCCAGAATGACTCCTGCCCCGCTGCCGCTCGAGCTGGAAGCTCCGTCTATGTAGATGGTCCATCTGTTTACTACGTGGGGCGAGGAGTCTGAGAAGGTTACTTCTGCCACGAAATCGGCCAGGGCCTGTGCTTTGAGAGCCTTTCTGCTTTAATACTGGACGTCAAATTCGAACAGTTCCAACAACCACTTGAGCATTCGACCGGCCATGTCTGGCCGTCCCAGCAACTGCTTGTTGGGATGATCCGTCCTCACCACGATCGTGTGGGCCAAGAAATAGTGCCTCAGTCGTCTGGCGGTGTTAACGAGGGCCAGTGCTACCTTCTCTATCTGCTGATATCGCAACTCCGCGTCTTGCAATGCTTTGCTCGTGAAGTATACAGGCTTTTGCCCGGCGTGATTCTCGCGGATGAGAATAGCGCTCACGGCCTCGGCGGTGACGGCGAGGTATAGGAACAAAACTTCCCCGGTATCTGGCCGCGATAACACGGGCGGTTTCGACAGAGCTTGTTTTAAGTGGAGGAGGGACGCCTCGCATTCTTCGGTCCATTCAAACGCGGCTTATTTTCTCAAGAGCTTGAAGAAAGGAAGGGCGTGTTGGGCGGATTTCGCGACGAAGCGGGACAACGAGGTGAGTACCCCCGTTGAGGGACTGGATGTTTTTCTTAGACGTGGGCGTTGGGAACTCAGAGAATGCCCGACATTTGTTGGGGTTAGCCTCTATTCCTCGTTCTGTTAGGTAGAAACCAAGGAATTTGCCTGCCCGTACGCCGAACGTGCACTTCTCTGGGTTAAAACGCATTTGATATTTTCTTGCTTGCTCGAAAATTGTTCGAAGATGGGCGACATGGTCTAGTTCTTCGTGGGACTTGACGATCATGTCGTCCATGTATACCTCGAGCATGTCGCCTATTTGTCCTTGGAAGACTTTGTTCATCATTCGTTGGTATGTAGCGCCGGCGTTCTTCAGACCGAAAGGCATCACGTTGTAGTAATAATTGCCCGATTCGGTCATGAAGGCCGTGTACGTTTTATCGCTCGCGGCCATCGGGATTTGATTGTAGCCCGAGTAGGCGTAGAGGAACGATAGCAGCTTAAAACCTGCTGAGTTATCCACGAGCTTATCTATATTGGGGAGGGGGTAGGCGTCCTTCGGACAGGCCTTGTTAACATCAGTATAATCAACGCACATTCTCCATTTGCCATTATTTTTTCTTACAAGTACAACATTTGAGAGCCACGTAGTGTATTTGGTCTCGGAAATAAACCTAGCTTCTAGAAGGTCTTTAACAGCTTTCTCCGCGGCTTCCATCTTCTCCGGGGACTGTTTCCTTCTGCGCTGGGCAACGACTTTGATGGCCGGATCGATTGTAAACTGGTGGCAAGCGACGGAGGGGTCCAATCCTGGCATTTCAGCAGCGCTTCATGCGAACAAGTCTGCGTTCTCCCTGAGGCAGGCTTTTAGTTGTCTTTTGGCCAGGTCGGGGAGGTCTGCTCTAATTTTTACTCCCCGTTGGGGGTCTTCTCCGAACGGGACGATCTCGAAGTTGCCATCTGGTATAGGGCGCAGGATATGGCCGTTGTTGTGGGACTGGCTACCCGAAGTCGTCGGGGCTTTGGCGTGATCCTCCTCGTTGAAACGGTTGTCCAAATCGATGGATTCGACCTGGGGGAGTGGTTTTGGCCGCTCGGAGCTGCGGGGCAGAGGAGGGCGACCAGATGTCCTTGGCTTCGCTGAGATTGTGCTCAATCCTTTTTATGCTGCTTCAAAGCATCGACGGGCAGCTTCAATGTCGCTGTGGAGGGTGGCGACCATCCCTTCAGAAGTGTAGTACTTCATCTTGAGATGTACGGTGGAAGGCACTGCAACCAACTCTGTCAGGGTTGGCCTTCCAAAAATGCACTGATATAGTGACGGGCAGTCGATTACCAGAAACTGTGCTTTGATTGCTCGGGTTGTATTTCCTGAACCGAAGGTCACGATGAGCTCTACGTAACCTCGGGGCCTTGTTACTGCTCCGTTGAATCCCTGCAGGTCGGATCCAACGTATGGGGTAAGGTGAGAGTCGTCCAACTGCAGCGTCTCGAACAGGTGGTTGTACATAATATCAACTGAACTGCCCTGGTCCATGAGTATCCTGCGAACGTCGAAGTTCGCCATCCTTGCCCGGATAAGAAGCGGGATGCTCGAGTTCGGCGACCCGCCGAGGAGCTCCTCTTTGTAGAAGGAAATGGGAGAGGATCCTTTGCGAGTGGTATCCAGCGTGGTGACTTCGTTGGCGCTCTTGCTGATCAGTTGATTGAACTTTCTTTTGACCGAACCAACCGTGATTTTGTTGAATCCGCCACCAGAGATGACCATGGCCGACGGGAAGGTTTCCCACGGGCTGTGAGCGCCGAGGATCGTGGAAGCGGGAAGACTGTCAGGGATGCAGAAGTCTTCTGGTCGAGTCACGCACATAGTGACCTGTACGTTGGTGTCATCGGAGGGCGGAGTCTCTTCAGCCGCCTTCTTGCTCTCCTGGGTTTCTTGCCGGGGAGCTTCTTTTTTCTTCGCGAACTGCTTCAGATGGCCGTCGCGAATGAGGATTTCTATGGCATCTCTGAGGTGGATGCATTCTTCTGTCGTATGGTCGTGGCTCTTGTGGAAGCGGCAATACTTGGATTTGTCCACACCTGGCCTGGCCGGCAGCTGTTTGGGGAAACGGACCCCCGCTTGTTTGAACTCTGAGTTGGCACATTCGGACAAGATCTTCTCCCTCGAGGTAGTGAGGGGGGTATAGTCGTGGAACCGTCCAGAAGGCCCCTTCTATTCGCGTGCATCGCGATGCCGATCGTCGTGTCTTTTATCTCCTCGACGGGATGTCGAGGGCTCTTCGGCTCTGGATGTCCGGGCACCTTCTTGGTGACGGGAGGCCCGGACAGAGTGGGCAGTGACCTTCTCCTCGTACTGTATATGCGACTGGGCTTGGTGGAGGAGAGCGTTGAGGTTCCTTGGTGGATCTAGGCCGATGGCTTTCGCGAAATCCGAGCCAGGACGTAATCCCTGCTCGAGCAGGAATTTCTTCATATCGTCGGTCGTTGGCACTTGGACGGCTTCCTTGTTGAACCGCTCAATGTAGTCCCGAAGGGGTTCATCTCTCCCCTGTACAACAGCTCCAAGGGACGCCTCAGTCTTAGGATGGCGTCGTGATGCGGTAAAGTGTCGGGAGAAGATCCTCCCGAGCTGCCTCCAGGAGGTGATGGATTCCTCGGGCAGTTGTTTGTACCAGGTCATTGCTCCCTTCCGGAGCGTGGTCGGGAACAGGCGGCACTTGATGGCTCCTCGTACACCTCGGTAGTCCAGAAGAGCGTCTATGTTTTCTATATGCTCGTCTGGGTCCGTGGTTCCATCATAAGTCCCTAGAGACGGAGGCTTCTCTAGTCCTTTGGGGAGACGGGTGGCCAGGATCCTGCGGGACAACGGGCCGCGAGGCACGTCGTCGCTGTCCGAACTTGAAGTCGACGGTGACCGTTGTCTGCGCTCGCGGCGGCGGTCTCTGCGAGGTGAGGGCGATCGTGGCCGGTCGCGATGTCTGATCGGGGGAGAATGCCCGTCCTGCCTCGTTCTCTTGTGTCTTGGTGGCGACTGGTCTCGCGAGGAGATCTGGTCGCGTTTGCGAACGCGTAGTGGTTCGGGCCTCGTCATACGGTCTTCTCGGCGCCCAGGTGGCGGGGTTCTTGATTCTGGTGTTTCCTCTTGGGAGGAGAAGATCTTGGGAGAGCTGCTTCTTTGAGGGCTCCTATCCTTTCACCTTGCTGCAAGATAAGGAGGTTCGTGCGGTTGACAGCATCTAGGAGGGCTGCGACGGCTAGATCAGTGCTGGGGGGGCCAGGAATTGGTCGCTCCCCCAACGGTGACTATTTTTCTCCTTGCTCGGTGGGAGGAGGAGATGGAGAAGCAAGGGCCCCGTCTCGAAGAAAACGGGGATCAGAAAGTAACAGCGAACTGCCATTAACGTCCACCTTGTTGACGGGGACAAGAACTGTAGCGTCAGCACTTTCTGCGGGGTTCTGAGCGGCCATGTGTGGGTGGATTAACGAAGGTATGTTTTGATCTTTAGTTTCCGAGTAAGAAAGAAAGAAGGGGAGAACAAGGAGTTCCCACAGACGGCGCCACTGATCTCGAGTATTCGATCAGATCCACACACGCTGGTCGTCAGATGGCGAGGTGCTCAGTAGATGATGGTCGCTGGACGTGCTGGGTGTTCGGACTGTTGAGGAGAAAAGGGGGTGTACCTGCAAGGCACTCCGACGCTCAAGTAAGAAAGGGTCAGAGAAAAAGGGGGCAAGTACAAAGTGTATTCTTAGAGTGAAAATGTGATACCTGACCCTCTCAAACGAGAGGGTTTATATAGAGCCCCCAGCGTGTGGCCAACGGTCCTATTTTCGGGGCGAACTAGCTGTTTTTCCCGAAGAATAGGTAACTGCCCAAACTAGCCGTTGTGACGGGCAGGTTGCCATGAACTAGCCGTTATGTCGGGCATAAACGTAGGTGCGGACACTTGCCCGTTGACGTTCGGGCAGCGAGGAAGCCGTGCGTAACGGGCATCAGAACCGGGGATTGACGTTGCGTTCCTTGCCCGGGTGTAGGGGCAGGAATGTCACTTTTGCCCCTCTGTGAATTGGGCTTAGGCAGTTTGGGCCGCTCTGGAGCAGAAGCGGATTGGGCCAATTCTAGCCATTGGTCCAGTCCATAACACTTTCTTTTCAAAGGACAAAATTCAGGTCCTTTGCATTTAATTATTTTTTACCATGATCTTATAAGGACTGACGTCATTCATATTATCAGACTAAAGATACTTAAATATGAGCAGCTGTTGTACCCTAAAATTTGTCCGAAACTTATATTGATCACCATTAAACATTTTCATTCTTGATAATATCATTTACAAATCACTTTGTCCCTTTATCATGTTTCATTATCATCCCATATTCATCATTGCCATTAGATTATATTTTCATTCATTAAGGACCAAAGTCAAACAAAACCCAACTTTTGGCGTAAGACAATTTTTTATAATTATATTCCATTTTCATTTTTCATTTAAATTTTCATGCATTAAGGACTAAAGTTAAACAAGAACATGATTTATAAAGACCTAATTTTCTCTCCATGATATCCATTATATGATCTCTAACTAAATTGTTCTTTTAGCCCTTTTGTCACTAATTCAGTGCCATAAGATGGATATAATCAAAGTCGTGAGAAATAATAAAATAAAGACAACGATATTGTCACTAATTCAGTGCCATAAGATGGATATAATAAAAGTCGTGAGAACTAATAAAATAAAGACAACGATAAATTTCTCCTTCTGATAATTCCGTTAAAAACATTTTAGTTTACTTGAAATAATAAAAAAACTAATTAAACAAAGACAACATTAACTTTTCACCGCTAATTCAATGTAAATTAATTATTTTGATCATCTTCAAACCCAAAAAACTATCAATAGTCAACTTAAATTTAAATTAACAAGCATATAACCTAAATTTACATCAATATATATATATATATATATATATATATATATATATATATATATATATATATATATATATATATATATATATATATATATATATATATATATATATGTCTTTCATCAATTTATCGTCTTAACACATTTCATTATATTCTTACAATGTTGGACATATTATGAGAGATAACTTTAAACATAAACTAAACATCTATGGTTGAGTATTTTAAAAGTGGATGAGATCTTGATTTTGGTTAAATGTATCCTGTGAGATTGGTTTGTAGGGAGATGTAGGAGTCGGTGAAACTTTTCCTATGAGGTTCGGAAGACAAATTCACATGTATGTTTGATTTAATTTTTTAGGGTGTTTTTCAGTTTTTTTTATAGGTTGAGTATAATACTCCTTTAATATAACTTCTTCCATCTTGATTATTAAAAAAAAACTAAACATCTCTCTCTAATATTTTATAATGTAACTCTTAAAATATTGTGAGCAAATAACACAACTTCGCCAATATATAATCTTAAATAAATACAGTGCAGTCACAACCAATATTAATGTCTAAAACCAACTCTAAGAATTGAACATTTATAAAATTAATTTTTTTTATATAAATTATTTAAATAAATTTTATTTTTTTGGGAGTTTTGAAATACAAAATAGTTTATTAAATTATCATAATCAATTTCTTGTAAAATTTCTTTTTCAATAGATAATAAAGTCAACACGTTTAATCTTTATTAAAACATTGTTGATTTTTAATAGGATTTTATTAATTTTAATTTTAAAAAACTACAATACGCAGAAATAACACTTACAGGATTTGTTAACATTATTCTAGAGACAATATATGCATTTAGAAAAGAATTAATTTTTTTAAATAACTAAATATGTCAATTGATGTATCATTTTCTACGTGTAAAATTTCTTTTAAGATATTTAATTTTGTAGATAAATTCAATTTATCAATATCGATTTTTCATTATGTTTTAACAAATATTTTAAGATTTAGACAATATTCTCTAAGCTTTTCTTTGTAAAGTAACCTTATTTTCTCAATGCTAAAAAAATTTAAAAATATCATTATACAATTTAATCAAACCTATTTTAAAATAAAATAATTGCTTTATTTATTCTATATAAAAAATAATCAATTTTAAATAATTTTATAAGAGATTTAACAACTTCAGTATTAATATTCTCGTTAAATTGTTTCTTTCTACAAAGTACAAATAATGATATTCTCATTATATATATATATATATATATATATATATATATATATATATATATATATATATATATATAAGAGGAAAACAATGTTGAAAACGAAAAAATGCACAACAATATTTAATTAGAAATAGATGTTAATTGCTGACCATTGTTCGCTTTTTTTCATCACTATTGTAATGTGTGAATTTTTGAATAAAAGTGAAGCGAAAGAAATATTTTGAACAGAAAATAACATCATATGTTATTTAAAAATATTCTTTTTCATTTGCTTGTCACATGAACGGAAAAAAGTATTTTTATTAATATTATTGAATTTTACATATTAAAAAAAAATCAAATGTCAATAAAAAGACATCTTAACAATTTTTATACAAACTAATACAATTAATAATTTCTTTTGTTTCTAATACTATCTTTTTTCTATAATATCTTTAACCGATCATTATTACATTCAATATATTTATTTCTTTATAATTAATAATTAATTAATGGTTTGATAGATCAATTTATAATAAATATTGCATACTTAAAAGTGACATGCATATAGAAAAAAAAATCTGTACATGTAACCTGTAATAAAAAATGGAATTTTAAATAATTCTTTTAGATCTGTCTAACCCAATATTATATTTGCCTTGAAACACTCATTAATGTTTTATTTTATAATAATTAATACATATCTTATTAGGCGGGCATGACCAAAAAATAACATTATAATAAAGCACACCATATAAGAATTAATATGTTTAACCAAAAAAGATAAAAGTAGTATCACTAATTCAATTATTGCGGTGAAGAAACGTGAATCATGTATTCAAGATAAAAACGTGAATCATATATGTGATGAGAATCAAAAGTGAGGCTACTTCAATATCACATTATATATGAGGAGGACAAAATCCCAACAAAAACAAAACTACACCACAATTAATTAAGAAACCTTAAATCCTAACAAATCAACATCTAAGAGATGTATAACATAAGGAGGACAAGAATCAAAGAAATTCTAATCTTCGGAAAATTCAATTTCACTTTTTATCGAAAAAGTATGACGAAAATCAAGCTCCAAGTTAACTCCAAAAAGACTTTAATTTTATTCATTAAATCTTTTTTGATAGGGTTACTAAGCTTGTTATTCTTAATACCATTCACTACTTCAACTGAATCAATATTGATCTCGATTACTCTCACACCAAGCATCCATGCAACCAATAAATTTCCATACACCCCCTGCCACTAGCACTCGACGTACATAACCCTTTATTTTTGGCAAAACCTCAATTACCATTACTATCCCTTATGATACCTCCACACCCTGCACTTCCATCTTTCAAACAAGCTCCAGAGTATTCAACTTAACCCACCCAACAATGACGTTTTCCAACTAATCTACCTCACCTATTTGATCAGATTAATAACTATGTTAGCCACCATAATCACAATGTCATTCATAATGATGGACATACTTTGTAACAACCTCATATGGATCATTTGGTCGGAAATAGTTCTCCTCGTGATTCTCTTTATTTTGCCAATTCCAAACATTATGGCACGTCACCTCCTAAAACGCTTCACAATCTCCACCATCCTTCTGCCCCAAGTTATTGTTCATATTAGCATTAATCCACTGCTCCAGGTCATCGAAAAAATGGGTATTTTTCCAGTTGACATGAACCTCCGTCATCCACAAGGGCATCACCAAGAGGGAATCATGAAATACATGAAGAGAATCATCCATAATATTCCCATAGAATCTACACATCGAAGATCCAAGTCTCATGCAACTCTTGTTCCTGTTAGTGAGGAGTTTGCCATATCAAAGCTTCCAAATGAAGCAACTAACTTTCTCTAGGGCTCTCGTTTTCCATATTCTCTTCCACTGTCTATTTGTTAAGGCATGTTAAGTATCATCTAATATACTATACATGTTTGAGGCTACAAATTTTTTATTCCCGTCAGAAACCCTTGAAAGGATAGAATACTCAGAATTTAGCTCAACAATGGATCCATTAACCCAAATTTTTTTGACAAGATTCAGATAAGTAAAACCACGAAGCATTTCAAAGTATCAATTCCAACCTTGTTCAGAAACAGTCTTCCAAAAGTTAAAACCTAGCTTAAACAACTCTTCAAAATCCACAAACTTTTCATTGATGACGAGTAGTTGATTCGGTGAAGAATTGACTAGAGAATTCATCTCAGGTTTGGTTTGATCAACACAGATAAAAATAATATAAAGAAAGAACTGAACAAGATTCTAAACACAGAGGAATAAGAATCTTGTTAGAAAGACATAAAAGGTGACAAGAAATGATGTTACACAAAGACAAGGGATAAAGATCGTAGATGTAATAAAAAGAAAACATCATTATCCAAAAGTTCTTACCCAACAAATTTCTTGAACACACAAGATAATTCTCAACTTTATCGAATTTAAGTAAGACAAGGATTTTAAAAGAAATTTTTAGTTAAACTACTTATCAGAAGCAAATATTCCTTTTCTGAATCTCAGAGACTCACAATTTTCTAGAAGCTATCTGTCATCAGAGTCTAGTAAGATTAGACTTCGAGTGAGACATCTTCTGTTAGTCATCCGTCTTTGATATTCCATTTAAAGTTAAGCATTTTTTCTTGAAACTAGACTTTAGTTTTTCAGATAGATGTGCTTGATTCATGAATGTTGGATTGGTTTCTCTAACTACTAAATAGCAGCAATATTATCACAAAAGGTGAGAATATTATTTCCATAAACATAATTATCTTCCAGTTAACGACTTATTAAGTATAGTCAAGTAGAACATAGTTTCTTCTTAAAGATTTCTGAAGATTCTTTTGTTATCAACAAAAATAATTTCTCTAGATATTTAACAGAGACTTTGTATTCACTCATACTTAAATAGTTCATTGAGGCAAGGAGTTTGCAAAGTAAAGAACTGTACATACTTTTTTTTTAGTTTTTCTTGGTCAAACTTTAGGAGAGTATTCAGATTTGACCATGGAATCTAAATTCTAACTTAAGTGGATCTTGAGTCAATAATACTTATACCAGTGATTCCACTTTCTTCTCCAAACTCCACATTTTTTGCATCTTTCAGCTTTTGAGTTTGGCATGTAAGCTTTTCTTCTATCATATGTTGTAAGCAACCATTGATCAAGTATCATAGAAGATGCCTTGCTCCTTTCTTTGTGATATCTGCAACAAATACTATTTTAGATTTTGGTACCTATATCTTTGTGGATCCTAAAATGTTAGTTCTGACAGGCTTTCTTTTACTTCATGCCTTAGTCTGATAGTAGTGCCTTGATTCATTCCATAATTTAAGCCTATGATGAGTTTTGGCTCTAACAAAACTTGTTCTTAGCAGAGTATTTGATTTCATTATCTTAGATTCATTTATTATCAAATCTTTTGACTTTATAATCCTTGATTTTGAAATATATGACTAGCATAGATTCAAACAGTGCTTGCTATCAGAGGTTAGCATAAAATAATTTTTCAGCACTGCCTGAGTATTGCCAAAATAAAAAAGAATTCAAAGGCTTCTCAAGGAATTATATTTTTAACACAAATTCTATGATAACCTTCAACTTCCTTAAGAGCCATGAAGTCACTTAAGATTTGATCTTGAGAAGCAAACTCCTTACTATCAATTTTTTTCCAAGAGACTTGATTTTCTCTAGAGAGATTTCTAGATATTCTTTTAGATGATCAATCTCTAGCTTCATGATTCCAGCTTGTTTGTTAAAACAGCTTGAGAGATCATGAGCTCATATAAAACTATTGAAGTAAGATAGATTAAAAGTTACCTCTTTATCTTCAATATTTGATTGACTCCTGGATTCAGATGCTTCTTCAGAAGATGTAATGGCCAGCAGTTCCAGATTACTCTTTTCATCTCTTTCTGAATCCTCAACTTTGTCAGCTTCATCAGGATATGCTTTGAAGCTCTTTGACATTTTTTTTGTCTGGTAGCTTTTATTTTTACTCTGAAGATTTGGATAATCAGTTGAAATGTGATTATTTCTGAAGCTTCTGAAGTTACTCTTTCCATCGAGAAATTTCTCATTCCTTTTAGCCAACTGATAGAATCTTTTGATAAAGTAGGCCATTTTCTCATCATCAGACATTCCATAGGAATTTTCTTTAACCGTCTTGAGGAAAGTTAATTTCTTTGACAACTCATCTTCACCTAATTCCATTTCATTACTTTGAAGATTGCTAATCAAACTTTCAAGACTTGGCATATTCAAATTTTTGGCTTTTTGAATAGTTGTGACTTTTGGTATTAATCTAGTAGGCAGACTTATCAGAATTTTCTTCGAAAAATTAGATGAAGTGTAACTTGTTAAGCACTTGCTGATTCCCTTCATATTTAGAACACAAGGATTCAAAGATAGTCTTAGCAGTAGACTTATCAATGATTTTGATATACTCAGAAGGAGGTAGAGCATCTACCAGAATGCCTTTAACTCAATGATGATTTCAGTAAAGATTCTTCTGAGCTGGTGTGAGAGATTTTCTATCTTTGATCATCCCAACACCATCAACTTCTATAGCGATACCTTCTTCAAGGATATCCCATAGTTCTTCATCAAAACCTTTTATCAAGACCAATGATATATGAGTAAGTTTTGCTTTTCCACCATTTAAATTCAGCGGAGTAACCACTGAAGATGGGAGGATTAGCAGAGCAATAATTTTTTCATATGGTACGTGATTCCTTCTTGAAAAATCTTTAATAAACATATTTTTCTCTTTGGATCTTTATCTGTACCATTGTTAAGTATTATGCACAGACCATACCCTGATGCCAACTTAAGGTGAGAAAAATACACAAGAAGGGGGTTGAATTGTGTTCTCCAATTTGCATTGCTTCTGAACAGAGTTCAGATTCTAAACAACCTGTTCAGATTTTGATAATATGAATGCAGCGGAATAATAATCAAAAGCAAGTAAATGACAGATGAACATAGAGAATTTATCTTGATTCCCCTTAAACTGAGAGTAGTCCAGTCCCCTTACAGCACAAGAGATTTTCCACTATAATCAAACAATGATTACAATTGCTTATGCCTTCGAGCATAAGACTTTTCTTTACTCAAACCTACAGCCTAAGACTTGCTTGTACAATCAGCACCTGATCAAGACTTCCTGCTTAGATCCTCAGATCCTAAGACTTCCTGCTTATACCCTCAAGTACAAGACTTCCTGCTCAGACTCACATCCTAAGACTTCCTTGCTTAAATCCCACAGATTCAAGACATCCTGTTTATACCCTCGAGTACAAGACTTCCTTGCTCAGATTTTGTGAATCCAATACTTCCTTTCTTAAACCCCACGGATTCAAGACTTCTGCTTATACCCTCGAGTACAAGACTTCCTTGCTCGTATTCCACAAATCCATGGTTTCCTTTCTTAAACCCCACTAATTCAACACTTTCCTGCTTAATCAACAATTTGATCAAGGCTTCAATGCTCAAGCACATAGCAAGAGACTTACTTGGCTCAACCTCACATCAAGAGACTTTGATGCTCAAGCACATATCAGGAGACTTTCTTTCTAAACTACTAAATAACCTGTTTAGCATAATAGACAACAAGGTGTACTTGATATACAATCAGAGGTGCGGGGCAGTAACTATAACAAAGATCACAACTCTTAAGATTTCTAAGATATTCATTGTTTAAGAAATCTTAAGACTTTGTACATTTTACAACAGATAACAGAAACTCTGCATACTCGATGTTGTTGTTGATCTTGTTATTCTTCCATTTTGATAGAAGCGTGAAACGCTCCTTTTTCTGCTTGTTCCTCTTTCTTTTTTACATGTTTATTCTTCAGATTGAATCTTCATCTATTTAAATAGAAGATACAAAAGAATAGCCGCTAGAAGAGATAAATTGCACAAGTGTCTTTGTTAATCCATAATACTAAGAGACGTTAATGATAGATACACAAAAAGATCTTTATCCATTGTGTAACTCATTTAACTGTGGTGTCTTCCTTGTGAGTTGTACTATAGATCCGTTGAGAGTGGATATTCGTAAAGCATGTCAACTCTCCTTGAGCCATGTGAACACAGACTCTAGCTGACAAACTGATTTGATATTGTAACTTATTTTATGAAGTACGGATCACTTAGCTTTGTCTATGGTTTTGAATTATCACCAGAATCTGATTCATTCAATAAGTGTAGAGATAATATATTACTCTTCTGATGCTGATACGTTCAGCTTCAAAGTCTACGGAATCCTATATCATTAAAATTTACTTAAGAACGTCCTTCAGTTCTGAACCATCAGAAGCCAAGAACTCAACTTCTCTCAAATGCGTTCTCTTAGCAGAATCTAAATAGATTCTCTTTAAGCTTTGGAACCTGCATACTTAGAACACACATTAGATAAAACCATTATTCTTTCAATACTTTGTTATCATCAAAACCTAAAGGATATATGTCATGAACAAATCTTGTTCTAACACGACACTCCTCTATGCATACATCTCCCTCATCCCATCAATCACCTGCACACACTACACATCATTTTCCTAACACTTTTGCAGGTACCAATTCGTGGCAAGATGGCTCACATTCTCACCATCAGCAGAGCACCGCCGAGTATGATTATAATGCATTCAAGCATGAGATAACTGATCTCCGCTCTGAGTTACAGGCACAATATAATATTAATGTTGAGTGTGCTCAACTGTTTAGCATTATGTATCAACAACGGACTTATATGATGTCACACATGCAAGAAATGAAAACGACGCAGGCTGCCATGCAACACGTGCAACAGGAGATGTTAGAGCATGTAAGGTATAATCAAGCAACTGAAGATCACCATAATCAGACGATGGGTAGTCTATCTCAAAAATTGGCTAGCTAGCGAGTGGAGATGGATAAAAAGAACTGGCAGGGTGACCGTTACCGTAGGCGAGGCCGAGGTTTTGGCCGACATTGATTTCTCACTCACCAAGTTCTGCGCCCTCTCTTGCTCTTATTTCCTGACATTGAGGACGATGTCGGATTTAAGTGTAGGCGAGGTGCTTTATTGTTTTCATTTATTTTTATCGTTTTTATATTTCATTCTGCTTGATTTATGTTGTTTTCTGTTTAGTATTTCTTAGTTTTTTATTTTTATTTTGGCTTAATTACACTTTTGGCCCCTATGTTTTGGCCAACTCACGAAATTGGTCCCTATGGTTTAAAATTGAACGAATTAGTCCCTATGGTTTATGTTTTATGCAGTTTTAGTTCCCCCCCCCCCCCCCCCTCCATTTTGGTCCAAAACCGTACATGAACAGTGCATGGCCGTACATGAACAGTACATGACCGTACATGAACAGTGCAGGAACAGTTGGATCAAAATTGGGATGGGGACTAAAACTGCATAAAACATAAACCATAGGGTCTAGTTCGTTCAATTTTAAACCATAGGGACCAATTTCGTGAGTTGGCCAAAACATAGGGACCAAAAGTGTAATTAAGTCATTTATTTTCATAGCGTAGTGTATGTGTTGAGTTTTTGCATTTGCTGTCGAGTCATTTATGTGTGGTTTCTCATTATTTATTGAACTTAATTTTCTTGAGCCCTACCAAAATTTTTGAACAAATTTAAGCTTGCTTAGTTCATTTTGAAAGTATATAGGTTGTGAAATGATGTGAGGCTAGGTCGAAGAGACTTGGGAAAATTCGACAAAATAGGTATTGTCCTAGCACCTCAAGCCTCCCAAATATGCATGCTAGTTTAAATACCCTTTGAATATTAGTCTTAAGCTTCTATTTGTGAAAAATCCTCAAAGTAGATTTTATACCCAATCAGGCACTATCTGTAGTCACTAAGTAAGTCGGTCGACGAATAACAAGTGAATGATTCATTGCTAAGAAAAAAGATTAATAAAAAGGAAAAAACTGCATTTACAAAGTTCGGTGACCTTTACCCGACCATTTAGCCCAAAAGAAGTGGTTGAACCCTTTAAAAAGAAAAAAAATGCATCTTTGAAAAAAAAAAAGAAAAAAATTTGTAAATTTGAAAAATATGTTTGGATCATAATCATTAACAGACCGCCTACAATGTAGTATGAGAGATAAAGGGCTTTAATGTGCCCGCCACGAACGAGAGAGGATTAAAACAAATAGAGAAATTACAATATTATTCAATGGTATGATCGAAATTAACATGCATAGGAGGGAGACTTGTGTCCAAGAGGGTGGTTTGTGTTGTTACATGCCACTACAAGAAATATTGTATCCAGCCACATGATTTAGTGAAGTGAAAATCACGTGGCAAAAAAAAAGAGTTTGCGAAGTGATAATCACGTCACTAACATATTTACCATTATAATAAGATGTATAATGATAGCATGTGGGTTATGGAATTTCTATTTTTTTTTTAAATGTTGTGACGTGAAATTCACTTCACAACATTTATAATTAAATAAAAAAAATTAAAAGGGCAATGGCGTAAACAAGGGGGAAAGTTGAAAAATTCAAAATTTGACTTGTGAAGTATTATTCACGTCGCAAGATTTAGGAGGGAAAATTTTATGACACTTAATTGATAGGTTACTGTATGTGCAGGTTGGGACCTGCAAAAGATTTGACCGTTGAAATTTAGTGAAGTGTTTTTCACTTAGCAAATTAGCGACGTGATAATCACTTCGCAAATTGGAATTTGAAAAATAGTCGTTGGGTGTTGCGACGTGAATCACACTTCGCAAGGTTGCGACGTGAAATTCACGTCACTAGCTGGGGCATTTAAAGCAACGCGCAATTGTGTTTCCCAGGCAGTCGGTTCCCACTATTCAAGATTTTCTATCCTCTCCAACCTTATCCTTTCCTATCCTTACCCATTTAAATCTCTTTTCATTAACATTTCATCTCCTTCTCCAACCTTTTCCTTCTTCTCATTTTCTATCTTCTCACCATTTTTCTGTTTTCATTCTTCTTCATCTTCAATCTTCAGGTAAGTTTTTTAATTTTATTTCTTCTACTATTTTTTAATTATTTCGATTTAAACATAATATATTCTGATGTACCTTATTTTTTATTTTTTTTATGTAAAAATATTAAAGTTTAGAAGATTGAAAGAGATATTTGAAGAACAAATTGAAGAAATAATTTTGGAACAAGAAGAGTGAAGGAGATTGAAGAAGAGGTAATTTTGTCATTAATTTTTTTTCCTGAATTTATTATTTAGTTGTTGTTTTTTTAAATATTATGGTTTTTTGGTTAAATATTTGTATTGTAATATATATGTAAAATGAAAATGTATTATTCAAATTTTTTTAATATATTTATTTAACACGAAAAATGTATATTTTTTTATTAGAAAAGAATTATATTTATTTATATATACATATTTATTTATTAAAACAAATTATTTTATTAAATAAAACAGATTATATAATATATTTATTTAAAACAGATTATATTTATTTATTAAATATAATATCTTTATTTAAAACAGATTATATTTATTTATTAAATAAAACTGATTTTATTTTTAAAATCAGATTATAATAAAAAATCATATCTAAAACTGATTATGTTATATATTTATTTAAGACATATTACATTTATTTATTAAATATTTATTTATTAAAACAGACTATATTTATTTTATAAAATAGATTATATAATATTTTTTAATTAAAACAGAAATATATTAAAACAAAAATATTTATTTTGTTATTTTTTATATTCAAAACAGATTATATTTGTAAATATATAAATATTTATTAAATTTTAATTTTTAATTATTACTTTTATTTATATGTATTTTTTAAAACAGAATATAAAAAAAGAAAATAAAACTTATTAAAAATTGGATATAACTAGACATCTACCCGTGCATCTCACGGGCAAGTTTTATTGAATTGTTATTAATGAGTATTATTTTTAAAAATATATAAAATATATTTATATGAGTATTTATATTTTATTAAGTGTATTTTTTATTAATAATTATGAGTAATTTAATAGTTTATCTATAATGAAAAAAATATACATTTCCAACATAGGAAAAAAATAAAAATAAAAACTTTAATTTGTAAAGTGTGAAAAGTAACATGCTGGTATGTAATGGGTAGACAAAATAAACTCATAACTTATTTTTTATGATGATTTTGTAAAATTAGCATTTAAATTAATTACCAAATAAATACAAATAACAATTTCTTTTTAATTTAAACTTTAATCATTTTAAAAGTTTAATCCGAAATTGATATGTCATACCTTTTATTCGTCTTGATTTATTAATCTGACGATTTAATATCCAATTCATTCATAAATATTCATAAATATTTGTTAATTAATGATGTTTATTTTCCTTAGTTAATTAATTCATTATTTATTATAGTAGTATGGCTATTTTTTAGCCATTTTTAATGGAAAGTTATTAATGTAAATTTATTAGATAAATTAATAAAATGAATTGTGAGCTTTTTGTTAATTTGATATTATTTAATTTATATATTATTCATTATTTAATAAGATTTACTTTTTATTCAAATAGAATAATATTTACTGTTTTTTTAAAAAGTCTTAAAGAGTGGGTGAGTGGAGTTTTTTATTTATTAATTAGTAATGTTTGTATTTATGTGGTTGAGTGATGATTTTTATTAATTAATTAATTAATTAATTAATTATTAATTAGTAATTTTTTCAATTTATTATTTTATTAATTTATTATTTATTATATATTTTGGCGGAAAATTTTTGTAAGAAAACTTATAAGATTATAATTTAGTATGATATTATGTAGACTATTTTTTTTTTAAAACAGAATTTTATTAATATATAATTATATGTTTAATATTATGTTTAATATTATAAAAAAATAAATATTTTAACATATTTTTAGTATATGTTTAATATATGTATAATATTATTAGTATATGTTTAATATTTTAAAAACAGAATTTGTTAGTATATATTTAATATTATAAAAACAGAATTTCTAGTATATGTTTAATATTATAAAATAAAAATAGAATAAATAAAAAAATTTAGTATATGTTTAGTAAATAAAATTAGAATAAATAAATTTTTAGTATATGTTTAATGTTGTAAAAACAGATTTTTTTTTTAGTATATGTTTAGTATTATGTTTAATATTATAAAAAAATAAATATTTTAATATATTTTTAGTATTTTTTAAATATAATTATAATATTATTAGTATATGTTTACTATTATAAAAACAGAATTTTTTTAGTATATGTTTAATATTATAAAAACAAAATTTTTGGTATATGTTTAATATTATAAAATAAAAATAGAATAAATAAAAAAATTTAGTATATGTTTAGTAAACAGAAATAGAATAAATAAATTTTTAGTATATGTTTAATGTTGTAAAAACAAAAACAATATGTTTAGTAGTTTCTTTAAGAATAGTATGTTTAGTAGTATATATATGTTTAATCTTATATTTTATTAGTAGTTTGTTCAAGAATAGTATGTTTAGTAGTATATATATAATATGTTTAATAGTTAAAACAAAAACAATATATAATATGTTTAATAGCATGGTAATTATTACTACTATTTTAAGTTATATTATTATTTATTATATATTTTTAATTAAAGTTAATTTTATTATTTAGGAAAAGAGATTGGGGAGACCTCCACTCATGCCGGAGTTAGTTGTACAGACCAGAACAAAAAAATCGGGGGACTTTGTTGACGAACGCACCAAAAAAGCTTTGGTAAGTACGTCGTTTTATTTTATTTAAATTGTTATTATTTTTTTTAATTTAATGACAATTTTGTGACGTAATTATCACGTGGCAATTGAGATATTGTGGCGTGAAAATCACGTGGCAAAATTTATTATTTAATTAAACTTAAATTGTTTAATCTATATTTAACTTAATTTTTTATTTTATTTTATGTGTATGAGGATTACCAGGTATTGCTCACACAATTTTTGATAGAGAATCCTCAGTATACTCCAAGAGGTTCTGAGCCGCTTAATCCACGTGTGGATTTTTATATTTGGGATTTAGTAACCGGCGGAAAAGGACCGAATGGATGTTTATTTGGTGTTGGAGCTTTGGCCGGGTGGTATGAGAAAAGGGGACAGAACTCTATTTCAAAGAGTTAGAGATGGTGAGGGAACGTCAAATCCGCCACAATTGACCCCCGAGATGATAGAAACGGTAAGACAACTGGCGCTAACTGAAGCGAGACGCGAAACGGCGCAACGTGAGGCGACATTACAGGCCCAATTGGAGGCGCAATAAAGTCAGATAGAGGCAATGAAGAATAGGCAAGCTGAAATGGAGGCGATGATGCGCCAATTTATGCAATCGCAAGGTGGCGGTAATCCAGTTGTTGGAAATGAAGAAGTTGGTGGTCAACAACAGATGAATAACGATGATATTGGCTCGGATGACGATGATATTAACATTGAATCCTATCCCAATCCGGATTAATCCGAAGCATTTATTGTAATTTTAAATTTTTATTTTTGTAAAATATTTATTACATTTTGGCATATTGTACACTTTTTATTTAAAAATTTTATTCTAAATTTTGGTATTTATTTATAATTATTAATTTTTGTTATTTAAATTTATTAAATTTTCAAATTAAATTATTATTAAAAAAAATTTAATATTCATTTTGTTTTGTAAAATAATTAAAAAAACAAACTATAATTATAATTTTAAATTATAATTTTAAATTATAAATAAAAATACAAAACGTACCACATAATTAATCAGATTTTTTTTATAAAAAAAATCATGTAGCCACGTGATATTCACTTTGCAACTTGCGACGTGAATTCCACTTTGCAACTTGCCACGTGAAGTTCACTTCACAACTTGCCACGTGAATTTCACTTCACAACTTGCCACATGAATTTCACGTGGCAAACTTCTTACACACGCCTGCCACCTTCCCTGCTACACCTGCGATTGCTGCAACTCTGTTTTATTTGTTGCGACGTGAAAATCACGTGGCAAAGTTGTGAAGTGATTTTTACGTGGCAACATAGTTGTCACACGTGCTCCTGCGACGTGAATAGTCACGTCGCTAATACCAGTTTGTGAAGTGATTTTGCATGTTGTGAAGTGATTTTCATGTGGCAAATACCAGTTTTTTTTGTAGTGTGCCCTTAGTGTTGCATTAGTACCTATTGACTCAATTTATATCATGTGTAATATGTTAGTTTTTTATATAATTAATTGTTTCTTTTCCATTTTAAATATGTCTGGTTAAACCTGTTGAGTCCGAATATGTTTGGCTTCAGCATTTTTCTTTAATATCTGATTTAGTTATATGGGGCTTAAAAATAATAATACTGTGTTTTTTAATATCTGATTTAGTTATATGGGGCTTAAAAATAATAATAACATCTATGTGTGTCTGTGTGTGGGGATGACAGGGGATAATGGATAAATCCTCCATATTTTGTTTCATAGTTAAGCGAGATTTTTTTGGAATCAGCCAACACAACAACTCGTCTATGATAGAAGAGAAAAATAATTTTATGTTATTCCCACCACTTAATATATATACACATATATATATATATATATATATATATATATATATATATATATATATATATATATGGGTTATGCTAATGCACACCCATGTAGGTGTGCATTAGCAACATATACCTTAATGTATTTTTGTGTGGGGCTCATCCATTTTAAATGGGACCCACATTAAAAAAATGAAGAAAAAAATATTAAAAAAATAAATGTAATGTATTTTTGTGTGGGGTCCACTAATTTTGGATATATGTTAGCATTTCCATATATATATATATATATATATATATATATATATATATATATATATATATATATATATATATATATATATATATCTTATGAGAATGAATCTGAATCATTAGATTTTAAAATAAATGGTGGAGATTATGTGTGATTTTTGTTTTTCTCTCTCCTTCATTATTAAAATAAATGATGGAGGAGAGAGAAAAAAACTGACACATAATCTCCACTATTTATTTTAAAATCTAATGGTTCAGATTCATTCTCATGTTCTTATATAAAAATGACATTCTCATATGATACGTTCCATATATACATATATATATATATATATATATATAAAATAAAGAATTATTTTGATATACCCATAGTTTATGTAAGTGCTGTTTGAGGTATGGTTCCCACTTTTATTCTTTATAGATGAACATTGTTATTCTCTAATATTGTTAGGAAGATTTTGTGTACAATTATTCTTATAATAGAAGATTTTTAATCTTTCATTTTAAAAGAAAATTTTCACATTAAAAATTTGATGTGTATACTATTTAATTTTTTTAATATTATTATAGTGTTTAAGATTTGGTTTTATTAACCACCTATTCCAAAGAGATCGAGTTATTTAACTCTTT
The DNA here is from genome assembly GCA_022829125.1 of Lathyrus tuberosus. Classification (NCBI taxonomy): domain Eukaryota; kingdom Viridiplantae; phylum Streptophyta; class Magnoliopsida; order Fabales; family Fabaceae; genus Lathyrus; species Lathyrus tuberosus. The sequence goes on along the minus strand of JALAZF010000091.1, from coordinate 3,540,930 downwards.
TCTTCCACAACATAAATTAAACAAGGGCATTTCCTAATACATCACCCATGTTTCTTAGACACTACGCGAAATTTTTTTTTTGCCCTCTGATTTGGGATGTGCACATCAGGATGCACCATTTTAATAAAAAACGCTGATTTGTTCCGAATGTGCATATGAGGAAAAATTTCGGATGTGCAAATCCGGAAAAAATCAAAAGAATTCCATAAAATCATTTTCCTGATCTGCAGATCCAGATAAAATCAAAAGTATTCCATAAAATCATTTAATTCTAAATATAATTCTTATAAATAAATTAATTAAAATTTTAAAATTCAAAAATATGAACAATATCAAAAAAAATTCATATGATTTAAATATATTAAATTTTTTCATATTAATTTTTTTCATATTGTTCATATTTTTGAATTTTAAAATTTTAACTTATCTATTTATAAGAATTATATTTAGAAGTAAATGATTTTATGGAATACATTTGATTTTATCCGAATCTGCAGATCAAGGTTGCCTAGGAAAGGATATACCCTAAAATAACCGATATATTCTTGATAAAATATAATGCTTGTGATTCTGTCAATACTGTTAAGGAATTAGGGTAGAGATTGAATCTCAAAGGTTTTTCAGCTAAGGAATTAGGGAAAAATAATCTTAAGAATCAGTAAGGTTGTTTTGAATCATGTCTCTTAGAATAAGGATTGAGGGTTTTTGCAGTGCAATTCATACACTTTCCTCTAACATGCCTTCTCATATTTGTTTTAAGTAAATTTTATAATTTTGCTTATTTTTATTATTAGTTATAATTCCTCAAACAAACAAACTCTAGGAAATTTTTGTTTAATTGAATTAGCATCTGTACTTACAATAACGCGCAGTCCTCGAGATCGATTCTGGGGATAACCCCTATTATTACTACATAAAAATAGTACACTTGTTATTTTAACGATCAAGTTTTTGTTTTTTCGGATTTGCAGATCCAGAATTTTTTCTGATATGCACATTCGGAACAAATCAGCGTTTTTAAAAAAAATAGTGCGTCCTGATGTGCACATCCGAAATAGGAGACAAAAATGAAATTTCGCGTAATGTCTAAGAAACATGGGTGGTGTATTAAAAAATAGTCTTAAACAATTCAACAAAAAGAACATAAGTGAGTGGTCAACCTATGAGCAACAACAACCGATCACGACCTCTACAACATAGAAGTCATGCCAACCAATTAATGCAAGTGTGGAAAAGAGGGCATGCAATGAATGGTGTTACTTTTCCCTTCAACCAACTTACTAGTACTACACATTTTCCATGCTTTGTCTTTTTATATTTCTACTAGTACTATCAATTTCCTTGCCTTGATTCTTTTTCTTGATACAAACAGATTTAATTGACCTGCTACACTTTAACTTTATGATGGAGAAGGTACCCTAACTTTAGTGTAGTTTGTGTAGGAAAAAAATAATAGAGAAGGTGAGAGAAAGAGTACTATAAAGAGAGATAGAACCAAAGTTATAGTAACTTTGGTTCCTAAAGTCACCTAAGCGTGGTCTTGACATATTATTGTTATATTCTATGTTATAATATTAATCAAATCTTTTAGTCCAATTGATAATTGGAAGAGATATTAGATGTATATTTGCGAATTCAAATATACGATATCTTATTTATTATTTTTTTAAAAGTGAGATAAAAAAAATACTAATCAACAATTATGTAATTCATTTTTCCATTTTTTAAATTAGCATTTACTTTGATTTTAAATTAAAATACTGAATCATTATTTCCATTAATACATGCACTATGCCATAAAAGCCTTTAGACAGCGTTTTTTTTTAATTACACAGTGCTTAAAAGCGCTGTCTAAACTGGCGCTGCTAAAAGATTAGACAGCGCTTTGGTTAATGTAAGAAGCGTTGTCTAAAGGGGTGTTTTGACTGAAAAAACGCTGTCAAAACACGGCTTTAGACAGCGCTTTTACAATAGACAGCGCTTTTGTTTATATTTTAGACAGCGCTTTTACAATAGACAGCGCTTTTGTTTATATTTTATACAGCGCTTTTTTTGTAAAGGCGCTGTCTAAATGGTGCTTTAGACAGCGCTTTTTGTATTTTAGACTAACATTAGACAGCGCTTTTTGCCTTTTTTTTTAGTATACCTTAGACAACGCTTTTGCTTTTATTGGTATACCTTAGACAGCGCATGTTGGTATAAGCGCTGTCTAAACTCCACTTTAGCCAGCGCTTTTTGCGAAAGTGCTGTCTAAACCCCACCTTAGACAGCGCGTTTAGTGTAAAGCGCTGTCTAAGGTATACGAAATTTTTTATAAAAATTACTTAAACAAAGCGCTGTTTGTTTTATACAGTTTATATGCACCTGTTTTTAAACCAGAATTTGCACCAGGTTTTCAACCACAATTTGCACCTGTTTTTCAACCACATTTTGCACCAAAATATCATAAATTGGAGTTTCAAACCAATATATACGCACCAATTTTGCCTATTTATATATACAATTTTCATCCAACAATTTATATATACAAAATAATTGATGATACAAATCATTTCATCCAACAAAACATTTTGCTTCAAATCTACATATTACTTATAGAAATGCTAAGCAAAAAACAATGCACATCAATATAACTCTATCTTCTACTTTGCACATATAACCTGAAACAGCACAAAAAGATTGTAATTCAATTAAAACAAGACATAAACAATGTCTATAGTTACAAAGTTATACATACTCAAAATTCTCATTAATTAAAGTAAGAGTACAATATACCTTATAAAACTCCGAGCTCAATAATGAATTGACACCAATCCTCTTTAATTTCATCCAAATGATCTCTTGAGTAATACGCACACTTGAATTCATCAAAGTACTACATAATAATATAACATAGTTTGATTTAGTTTCAACTATTTAATTATATGAGAAATATGTGTTAAATATTAAAATAACTCATAAGTTAGAAATACATACATCGGATGGAATCTCTATTCGATCCAAAAAAAGAGTTTCTCTCATAAACCTCAACATGAAATAACCGCAATCTATATCAAAATAAAATATAAATGAATATTTAGAACAATTCACATAAATAAATAAATAAATGAATAAAAAATTATAATATATATCATTTTATTATATTACCTCTTTCACTAACATCTCTTTCTTTTCTTGGTTGGAATATGAATTACTTGTTTCTTAGCAATGCAGACGGATGAATTGATCCAAATTCCCTCGTTATGATCATTTCTGATATATGACTCATCCGCTATAAGATCCTCATCTTGATCATTTCTATTATACAACTCATTCCGTCTAATGCATGACTCATTCTCAACATCAATATCACATTGATCTACACCGCTATCATCAACAACTTTGTTAGATAAAAGCACTATAGACCATTTCGTACTCGTCGGGTCAGTGACATAGAACACTTGTTTAGCTTGAGATGCTAGAATAAAAGGCTCATCTTTGTACCCCACCTTATTAAGATCCACTTGCAAAAATCCTGACTTATCCATTCGTATGCCACTACTATTTACCCACTTGCAACCAAAGATAGGAATCTGAAACTTCTCGTAATCAAACACCCAAATGTACTCAATAACTCCAAAATATGACAGATTTGCATATTTGGGGTTTAAGTCTTTCATACTTGATATGTGCATTGCTTCAGCTAGCACGGTGACACCACTATTTTGCATAGTACTTTTATCATCTTGTTCTTTGGTATAAAATGTGTATCCATTAATTGCGCATGCGCTATGAGAAAACACATGCAAACTTGGACCATATGCCAAACATCTCAACCTTTCTGTTACTGAAGCGGGATCTGAAGAGCGCTTCGAATAAATATGATCCTTTAACCATTGTATAAAACTTTGATTGTGCTCTCGTACTATCCAATTTTCATTTCTGTTCTGATTTAACCTTCGGAGTACATCCTTGTGCATTTCAACATATGGCTCAACCTCGTTATCATTGTGCAGAACATACAAATGCACTTGATCCCGTTCATCCCTTGATATTGTCACAATTTTATTTCAAATTAATTGTTTACCTTCCTTTTTTTTCGAAAATATGAGTTTTGGGGAGTCCAATCGATTGAACATTGGACAAATATTCAGTACAAAACTCAACCGCTTCTTCAACAATGTATCGTTCAACAATACAACCCTCTGGTCGACTTCGGTTTTTCACGTACCCTTTTAATATTTTCATATAACGTTCAGCAGGGTACATCCATCTCATATAAGCTGGTCCACACAACTGTGTCTCTTTCACAAGATGAACAACTAGATGTACCATTATGTCAAAAAAAGAGGGAGGAAAATACATTTCAAGCTCACACAAGGTAATAACTATTTCTTTTTGTAGTGTTGGTAAGATCTCAGGATCGATCACCTTACTACAAATTGACCTAAAGAAAAAACACAATTTAGTTATGGCGCTTCTTACTTTTTCTGGCAAAATAGAACGTATACCTATTGGTAGAAAATGTTCCATTATAACATGGCAATCATGTGTCTTTAAACTCTTCAACTTGAGGTCTTTCATAGACACAAGTCTTCTAATATCTGAAGAGTATCCTTCTGGAACTTTAACTTCACTCAAAAACTTACACAATATTTTTTTCTCCTTTCTTGATAGAGTAAAAGCAGCAGGTGGTAGATATGTTCGTATTTCTTTCTTCACGGGTGCTAATTCAGTTCTTATTCCCATTTTTAACATGTCCTCCCTTACTGTAAGGCCATCCTTAGACTTTTCTTTTATATTGAGTAACGTACCAATAACACTTTCAAATACATTTTTTTCAATATGCATAACATCGAGAAAATGTCTCACGTACAAAGACTTCCAATATGGCAATTCAAAAAATATCGACCTCTTCTTTCACCCACCTTTGACAACCTTATGTGAAAAAGGCTTGCCAAACTCAGTACGCACATCTTTCACCTTTTCAAAAACTTGGTCACCTGACAATGCAGGTGGAGCTTTACGCTGTTCGGTGTCTCCATTGAATGCTTTTCTCCACCCACGGTAGTGATGATTAGAATTTAAGAATCTACGATGACCGAGAAAGACATTCTTCTGACCAAACTCCAATCGCGTCGAATCTGTTTTATCTTCACAAATAGGACACACATCTTGACCTTTTATGTTGTACCCTGATAGATTTCCGTATGCTGGAAAATCATTAATTGTGCCAAATAACATCGCCCTCAAGTTGAAACTTTCTGTCCTATACCCATCATAAACCTCCACACCATTCTCCCACAAAACTTTAAATCTTCGATTAAGGGTGCCAAGTATACGTCTATGTCATTCCCTGGTTGTTCAGGCCCAGAAATTAACATAGATAACATCATGTACTTACGCTTCATACATATCCATTGAGGTAGGTTATAAATCATAAGAATCACAGGCCATGTAGTATGTGAGATACTTTGAAGACCATGCGGGTTCATTCCATCAGTAGATAATGCCAAGCGAAGGTTTCTTGCTTCTTCTCCAAAGTCAGGATAATCATTATCAATTTTCGACCACTGTGGTGAATCAGCCGGATGTCGATACTTTCCATCAATAATTCTTTCATCTGCATGCCAAGTCAGGTGTCTTGCATCGGTTTCACTACGAAACATACGCCTAAATCTCTGAATTATAGGAAAATACCATAAGACTTTTGCTGGAGACAATTTTTTCTTATATCGAGACAAACCATATTTCGGGCACTCAGTTAACGATGCATATTCGTTTCGAAACAAAACGCAATCGTTTGGACAAGCATGTATCTTATTATAGCTCATGCCAATAGAGCACAACATTTTTTTGGCCTCATAGGTTCGATTAGGAAGAACATTATCCTCCGGTAGCATTTCTCTCATAAGGGCCAACAACTCTGTGAAACTTTTATCTGACCATCCATTGCCCGCCTTTAAGTTGTACAACTTTAATACCGCAGACAGTCTTGTGAATTTAGTGCAACCTTTATACAACGGTTTCTCTGCATCGCTTACCAACCTCTCAAACATTTTGGGACAATCATGAAGATCTTCTTCAAGTGCTTCTGCAATCTCTTCGACTCGATCACAATCGTATGTTTCCGTGTCTTTGTCGTCTGAAGCATAGGTCGTATTACTATTCCCACTCGGTTCAACATTCTCGTTAGTTTTCTCACCATGAAATATCCAACACTTATAACTTCGATCAATTCCATGCATCAGTAAATGCGATTTCAATCCATCTGCGTCAACCCGACCCACATAACAACAACCCAAGCAAGGACATTTCATTCGACTGGGGTCTTCAACGTGTTAAACAGCAAACTTAACGAATTCCAATACCCCATTCTCGTACTCTTTGGACAATCGATCGGCAGACATCCATTTTTTATCCATGGTTTTCCTACTTATTAAGGTAAACAAAAACACTACTATAATTATTCACGCAACTATTTTAAAAGAACATAAAAGAAGATTAATACAAACTTTTATTTCACGTATCGTCTACCATATGAAGATTTGAGTGCAAGAATAAAATACCTTTCTCGTAGTAGCACTTGGTTCAAAATAAATTCTCCTCAAACAACAATCTGAAAAGAACAATCACAAGAGAGATTAAGGCAGGAATAAGCCATTGAAGAATTCCAAAATTGAATCGTTTATAGTTTTGAATTTAATAGCATAAAACCAAGATATTAATATCCATAAGAGAACAACAAAACACTTAGTACCTATACCCCACTCTATATCTTGATTTAATTTTTTTTTGTTACTCAAGGCATAGTTGTTTATAACAGAGACAGTATGGTTTACATCAATCAGATTCATCAAAGAAGAACCCTAAAAGCAGAAATGTTCATATCAGAAAATGGACCTTACAAATCCATGGAACAGTTGTTGGATGACTGAGAAAAACTTGTAATGATTAAAGTAATGGAGTCTTGTTATGACCCTAACCATCTCTAACGTTAACCATAACAGAAAAGAAGAAATCTTACCGAAACGGTGGAGAACGGTGGAGTACGGTGGAGGACGGTGGAGGACGGTGGAGGACAATAGAGGAAGGACGACGGCGAGACTATAACCGAGACGGTGGAGGAAGGTGGGCGACGGTGGCGTGAGCTGTTCTTCGTTCGTTCTCGTCGTTCGCAGTTCGCAGCAGAGGGAAAGAATAGAGATGAAAAATAGAATACTGATACTATTCAGTTTTTTATTTTAATTAATAAGACCTTAGACAGCGCTTTTTAGAAAAGCGCTGGCTAATATAGGCCTTTAGCAGCGCTTTTTACAAGCGCTGTCTAATATTGGCCTTTAGCAGCGCTTTTGAGATTATTTTTTTTTTAAATTTATATGACTCTAGAAAGCGCTTTTGAGAAAAGCGCTGGCTAATATAGGCCTTTAGCAGCGCTTCTCAGAAGCGCTGGCTAATGTGGTCCTTTACCAGCGCTTTTAAAAAAGCGTTGTCTAAGGTATGACTTTTAGCAGCGCTTTATACTCTTTTTCGTATATAGTTTCCGTGTTTTATTTTTTATTTAACTTATAGCAGCGCTTTTACATAAAAGCGCTGTCTAAGGTGCGCTAGTAAAAGTCATTTTTGGCGTAGTGATGAAAACATTAATTGATATTTTTTTCTTTAAACTTAGGGGCATGTTTTATCAGTGAAGGGTCACATCAACTTCATTGTTCTACTTTTGACAAAGGTCATGTCGTATGTAGGTCTCTAGACAGGGGGTTGGTAGATAGAGCGTTTAGAAGATCTACCCTTGTGCTTTCTGAAATTTCTGACTCAGCTTCGTGTAAAGAACCAGCCTTGTTAGAAGAGGAGGTGGATCAGGCCCATTCTAAACTGGACCTTTTTTGGCGGAAGGTAGAGGGCCTTAAAGTCCAATTTAAACCTGGTCTCAAAAATTTTAAAAAGATAAAAAGTGGGAAGGGCCAAGAATAGAGGCCCAGAGGCAAATTCAAAGAAATCATCAAAAGTGGAGTGTTTTCCAAGAAGAAGAAAACGAGATTCTGCTCCCTTATTCCTATCCAACCTAATCCTAGTCAAATTCAAGAGGTTTCGCTGGTTGCTTCTCTCCCAGGTGTCTCCAAGAATCTCTCTGCAAGCTCTGACGGTGGATTAGAAGCCTTCTCTGGAGGTTCTATTCTTTGTTGCGAAGACATGTCTGATTTCGATGTAAGGCGTGGAAACATGAGATTTCTAGCCAATGAAGAAGAAACCGAGGTGGGTAAACTCTGGGGGACAATAAAGGAGCTTGGCATTGTAGGAGAAGAAGACGAGGAAGTCTACAAGGATCAAATCAGAGAAATGGAAAAGAGGGATAAACTGGAGAAGGTTAAGAGGGCGTCAAAATTCAGAAGTTTATGATGATTATTGTAACTTTCAATGTCAGAGGGTGTGGCAGCTCATTGAAGAGAAGAAGGATTAAAGAAATCTTGCGTAAAGGAAATCCAAATGTTTGTTTTATTCAAGAGACAAAAATGCAAAGGATGAACGATATCGCAGTACAGAGTATTTGGGGAGATAAAGATTGCAATTGGATGGCCAAAGATTCAGTAGGCCAATCGGGAGGTATGTTGATTGTTTGGAGAGTTGATTTTTTAACCCCTCTGTTTAGTTTTAAAGGAGAAGGTTTTGTTGGTTTGTGCACCCTCTGTTCAAATTTGCTTTGCTATTTTGTCAACGTGTACTCTTCCTGCTCTTATGTGCTTAAACGTAAATGTTGGAGTGATTTGTTGGATAAGAAGGCTAAGTATGAGAGGGGGGCTTGGTGTATTGGAGGCGACTTTAATGCAGTCAAAAACCCTAGTGAAAGGAGTAACAACTCTAGATCGAGTAGTTCGAAGGAGATGGAGGATTTCTCTAAATTTCTGGATCTTTTGGAGTTAGTAGAACCTTCGTGTCTTGGTAATTGCCACACTTGGAGGAGGGCCGATGGGAGTGTTAGTAGCAGATTAGACAGAATTCTGTTTTCTTCTCTTTTGATACAAGATTGGAACATCTCTGGTCTTGTAAAAGGAAAGAGGGACATCTCGGACCATTGTCCGGTTTGGGCGATATGTGAAAAGCTGGATTAAAGGCCTAAACCCTTCAGATTTATCCGTGGTTGGTTTGATCATGTCGGTTTCAAGGGATTTCTGGAAAAAGAGTGGAGAAGTATTAAGGTTGGGGGAAATAAGAGTTTTATTCTTAAAGAGAAACTTAAGATTTTGAAGGAGAGGTTAAGAAGGTGGAATAAGGAGGTTTACGGCTGGGTGGACTTGAACATCGAAAAATCTGTTTAGGAATTCAACAATATAGAAGAGAAATGGACTAGGGGAGAAGGAGTCGATAACCTTGACGTCATGGTGAATCACAAGGATCACACTAACTCGTTCTGGAGTTTGTTGTGCAGAAGAGAAAGCTTTCTTCGTTAGAAATCTAGAACCAAGTGGCTAAGGGAATGAGATGCGAATACACGATTTTTTCATAGAATCATGACGATGAGAAAGTATAAGAACAACATATCCTCTATCAATACGGAATCAGGAAGAGTGAAGACTGTTGCTGGAATTAAGGATCACATTCACAACTTCTTTTCTAGAAGTAGCAGAGAACAGGTCCTCAATAGGCCTGTTTTAAATGGTGTTTCTTTCTGTTTGCTTTCGTCTGAAGATAACAGGCTGTTGGAGAATTCGTTTACTGAAGAATAACTCAAAGAGGCCATTTGGGATTGTGATGGTGAGAAAACACCTGGACCGGACGGTTTTTCGCTCGACTTTTTCAAGCAGGGATGGCACTACATAAAGTCTGATCTGCTTGATTTTCTGAAAGAATTTCACTCAAAGGGTAAGCTCCCCAAGGCCATGACAGCAGCTTTCATCGCTCTTTTCCCCAAGGTGGACTTCCCTTAACATATGGGGGAATTTCGTCCCATTTGCTTAATCTCAAGTGTTTACAAGATCCTTTCAAAAATTCTGGCGAGAAGACTGAAAAAGGTCATTGGTAAATTGATTTCTGCCACCCAAACATCTTTCATTTCGGGTCGTCAAATATTTGATGGTATTGTGGTTGTGAACGAGGTGATTGACTATGCTTCTAGATTCAAAAAAGATTGTTTGATTCTGAAAGTGGACTTCCAGAAAGCCTTCGATTGTGTGTCGTGGAATTATCTCAGATATTTATTCAAAAGGTTTGGGTTCGGTCCAAGATGGACAATGTGGATGGAAGCTTGTATTTTCAAAAGTTCCTTTTCTGTTCTGGTTAACGGGAGCCCCACCAAGGACTTTGTAGGGTCTAAAGGAATTCGCCAAGGAGATCCCTTGTCTCCTTTTATTTTCGCATTAGTCGCTGAAGGTCTGTCTGGGTTAGTTAACAAGGCCAAGTTGTGTGGTATTTTTAAAGGTTTCAAATGTTGAGAGGTTTGTTCTTACGACGTTCTCCAGTTCGCAGACGACACGATTATTTTGGGGAAGAGCAGTAGGGAAAATCAGTGGGCTTTAAAGGCCATTTTCAGAGGTTTTGAAATGGTCTCCAGGTTGAAAGTAGATGGTTTTATGGAAGAGGCTGCAGATTTCCTGTGTTGTAAATCTGAGAAAATTCCTTTCAAGTTTCTTGGGGTTAAAGTAGGGATTAACCCTAGGCGGGTGGCGTCTTGGATCGACGTAATCAATTTCTTGAAGGCCAAACTCTCTCGATGGAAGGGCAGATTTCTGTCAATTGGAGGTAGACTAACTTTACTTAACTAAACTTTAAATTTTGTTCCGTTGTATATGTTGTCTATTTTTAAAGCTCCCAAAGCAGTCATCAAGAAGATCATATCGATACAAGCATCTTTTCTATGGCAAGGAGTGAAAGACAAGAAAGGGATTTACTGGTCTAGTTGGAAAAACGTTTGCAAAACGAAAGACGAAGGGGGGTGGGAGTTAAGGACATAGGTTTACTCAATAAAGCCCTACTCTCTAAGTGGAAATGGCGTTTTATCAATGACAAGGAAGCGATTTGGAGGGATATTCTGGAATTTAGATACGGTAAGGTATTGCAGGCTGTGCTTTCTCATAACGCTGTTCTGAATTTTAAGAAAGCATCCTTGTGGTGGCGTGATTTGTTTGTTTTGAAACACAAAGGGGAAGACCTGCAGTGTTGGTTTAGGAGGAATATTCTTTGTTGTATTGGAAAAGGTAATCAGGTTAACTTTTGGGACAACAGCTGGTGCAATTCTCAACCTCTTCGAATCCTTTTTTCGGATATTTTTGACAGTAGTACTTTTAGACTGGAGTTGGTTTCTCAGTATGGCAGTTGGGCTGTAGAGCAGTGGAACTGGAACTGGGGCATCTTCTCCACTCCTTCGAGTATGATTATAATGCATTCAAGCATGAGATAACTGATCTCCGCTCTGAGTTACAGGCACAATATAATATTAATGTTGAGTGTGCTCAACTGTTTAGCATTATGTATCAACAACGGACTTATATGATGTCACACATGCAAGAAATGAAAACGACGCAGGCTGCCATGCAACACGTGCAACAGGAGATGTTAGAGCATGTAAGGTATAATCAAACAACTGAAGATCACCATAATCAGACGATGGGTAGTCTATCTCAAATATTGGCTAGCTAGCGAGTGGAGATGGATAAAAAGAACTGGCAGGGTGACCGTTACCGTAGGCGAGGCCGAGGTTTTGGCCGACATTGATTTCTCACTCACCAAGTTCTGCGCCCTCTCTTGCTCTTATTTCCTGACATTGAGGACGATGTCGGATTTAAGTGTAGGCGAGGTGCTTTATTGTTTTCATTTATTTTTATCGTTTTTATATTTCATTCTGCTTGATTTATGTTGTTTTCTGTTTAGTATTTCTTAGTTTTTTATTTTTATTTTGGCTTAATTACACTTTTGGTCCCTATGTTTTGGCCAACTCACGAAATTGGTCCCTATGGTTTAAAATTGAACGAATTAGTCCCTATGGTTTATGTTTTATGCAGTTTTAGTTCCCCCCCCCCCCCCCATTTTGGTCCAAAACCGTACATGAACAGTGCATGGCCGTACATGAACAGTACATGACCGTACATGAACAGTGCAGGAACAGTTGGATCAAAATTGGGATGGGGACTAAAACTGCAAAAAACATAAACCATAGGGTCTAGTTCGTTCAATTTTAAACCATAGGGACCAATTTCGTGAGTTGGCCAAAACATAGGGACCAAAAGTGTAATTAAGTCATTTATTTTCATAGCGTAGTGTATGTGTTGAGTCTTTGCATTTGCTGTCGAGTCATTTATGTGTGGTTTCTCATTATTTATTGAACTTAATTTTCTTGAGCCCTACCAAAATTTTTGAACAAATTTAAGCTTGCTTAGTTCGTTTTGAAAGTATATAGGTTGTGAAATGATGTGAGGCTAGGTCGAAGAGACTTGGGAAAATTCGACAAAATAGGTATTGTCCTAGCACCTCAAGCCTCCCAAATATGCATGCTAGTTTAAATACCCTTTGAATATTAGTCTTAAGCTTCTATTTGTGAAAAATCCTCAAAGTAGATTTTATACCCAATCAGGCACTATCTGTAGTCACTAAGTAAGTCGGTCGACGAATAACAAGTGAATGATTCATTGCTAAGAAAAAAGATTAATAAAAAGGAAAAAACTGCATTTACAAAGTTCGGTGACCTTTACCCGACCATTTAGCCCAAAAGAAGTGGTTGAACCCTTTAAAAAGAAAAAAAATGCATCTTTGAAAAAAAAAAGAAAAAACTTTGTAAATTTGAAAAATATGTTTGGATCATAATCATTAACAGACCGCCTACAATGTAGTATGAGAGATAAAGGGCTTTAATGTGCCCGCCACGAACGAGAGAGGATTAAAACAAATAGAGAAATTACAATATTATTCAATGGTATGATCGAAATTAACATGCATAGGAGGGAGACTTGTGTCCAAGAGGGTGGTTTGTGTTGTTACATGCCACTACAAGAAATATTGTATCCAGCCACATGATTTAGTGAAGTGAAAATCACGTGGCAAAAAAAAAGAGTTTGCGAAGTGATAATCACGTCACTAACATATTTACCATTATAATAAGATGTATAATGATAGCATGTGGGTTATGGAATTTCTATTTTTTTTTTTAAATGTTGTGACGTGAAATTCACTTCACAACATTTATAATTAAATAAAAAAAATTAAAAGGGCAATGGCGTAAACAAGGGGGAAAGTTGAAAAATTCAAAATTTGACTTGTGAAGTATTATTCACGTCGCAAGATTTAGGAGGGAAAATTTTATGACACTTAATTGATAGGTTACTGTATGTGCAGGTTGGGACCTGCAAAAGATTTGACCGTTGAAATTTAGTGAAGTGTTTTTCACTTAGCAAATTAGCGACGTGATAATCACTTCGCAAATTGGAATTTGAAAAATAGTCGTTGGGTGTTGCGACGTGAATCACACTTCGCAAGGTTGCGACGTGAAATTCACGTCACTAGCTGGGGCATTTAAAGCAACGCGCAATTGTGTTTCCCAGGCAGTCGGTTCCCACTATTCAAGATTTTCTATCCTCTCCAACCTTATCCTTTCCTATCCTTACCCATTTAAATCTCTTTTCATTAACATTTCATCTCCTTCTCCAACCTTTTCCTTCTTCTCATTTTCTATCTTCTCACCATTTTTCTGTTTTCATTCTTCTTCATCTTCAATCTTCAGGTAAGTTTTTTAATTTTATTTCTTCTACTATTTTTTAATTATTTCGATTTAAACATAATATATTCTGATGTACCTTATTTTTTATTTTTTTTATGTAAAAATATTAAAGTTTAGAAGATTGAAAGAGATATTTGAAGAACAAATTGAAGAAATAATTTTGGAACAAGAAGAGTGAAGGAGATTGAAGAAGAGGTAATTTTGTCATTAATTTTTTTTCCTGAATTTATTATTTAGTTGTTGTTTTTTTAAATATTATGGTTTTTTGGTTAAATATTTGTATTGTAATATATATGTAAAATGAAAATGTATTATTCAAAATTTTTTAATATATTTATTTAACACGAAAAATGTATATTTTTTTATTAGAAAAGAATTATATTTATTTATATATAAATATTTATTTATTAAAACAGATTATTTTATTAAATAAAACAGATTATATAATATATTTATTTAAAACAGATTATATTTATTTATTAAATATAATATCTTTATTTAAAACAGATTATATTTATTTATTAAATAAAACTGATTTTATTTTTAAAATCAGATTATAATAAAAAATCATATCTAAAACTGATTATGTTATATATTTATTTAAGACATATTACATTTATTTATTAAATATTTATTTATTAAAACAGACTATATTTATTTTATAAAATAGATTATATAATATTTTTTAATTAAAACAGAAATATATTAAAACGAAAATATTTATTTTGTTATTTTTTATATTCAAAACAGATTATATTTGTAAATATATAAATATTTATTAAATTTTAATTTTTAATTATTACTTTTATTTATATGTATTTTTTAAAACAGAATATAAAAAAAGAAAATAAAACTTATTAAAAATTGGATATAACTAGACATCTACCCGTGCATCTCACGGGCAAGTTTTATTGAATTGTTATTAATGAGTATTATTTTTAAAAATATATAAAATATATTTATATGAGTATTTATATTTTATTAAGTGTATTTTTTATTAATAATTATGAGTAATTTAATAGTTTATCTATAATGAAAAAAATATACATTTCCAACATAGGAAAAAAATATAAATAAAAACTTTAATTTGTAAAGTGTGAAAAGTAACATGCTGGTATGTAATGGGTAGACAAAATAAACTCATAACTTATTTTTTATGATGATTTTGTAAAATTAGCATTTAAAATAATTACCAAATAAATACAAATAACAATTTCTTTTTAATTTAAACTTTAATCATTTTAAAAGTTTAATCCGAAATTGATATGTCATACCTTTTATTCGTCTTGATTTATTAATCTGACGATTTAATATCCAATTCATTCATAAATATTCATAAATATTTGTTAATTAATGATGTTTATTTTCCTTAGTTAATTAATTCATTATTTATTATAGTAGTATGGCTATTTTTTAGCCATTTTTAATGGAAAGTTATTAATGTAAATTTATTAGATAAATTAATAAAATGAATTGCGAGCTTTTTGTTAATTTGATATTATTTAATTTATATATTATTCATTATTTAATAAGATTTACTTTTTACTCAAATAGAATAATATTTACTGTTTTTTTAAAAAGTCTTAAAGAGTGGGTGAGTGGAGTTTTTTATTTATTAATTAGTAATGTTTGTATTTATGTGGTTGAGTGATGATTTTTATTAATTAATTAATTAATTAATTAATTAATTATTAATTAGTAATTTTTTCAATTTATTATTTTATTATTTTATTATTTATTATATATTTTGGCGGAAAATTTTTGTAAGAAAACTTATATGATTATAATTTAGTATGATATTATGTAGACTATTTTTTTTTTAAAACAGAATTTTATTAATATATAATTATATGTTTAATATTATGTTTAATATTATAGAAAAATAAATATTTTAACATATTTTTAGTATATGTTTAATATATGTATAATATTATTAGTATATGTTTAATATTTTAAAAACAGAATTTGTTAGTATATATTTAGTATTATAAAAACAGAATTTCTAGTATATGTTTAATATTATAAAATAAAAATAGAATAAATAAAAAAATTTAGTATATGTTTAGTAAATAAAATTAGAATAAATAAATTTTTAGTATATGTTTAATGTTGTAAAAACAGATTTTTTTTTTAGTATATGTTTAGTATTATGTTTAATATTATAAAAAATTAAATATTTTAATATATTTTTAGTATTTTTTAAATATAATTATAATATTATTAGTATATGTTTACTATTATAAAAACAGAATTTTTTTAGTATATGTTTAATATTATAAAAACAAAATTTTTGGTATATGTTTAATATTATAAAATAAAAATAGAATAAATAAAAAAATTTAGTATATGTTTAGTAAACAGAAATAGAATAAATAAATTTTTAGTATATGTTTAATGTTGTAAAAACAAAAACAATATGTTTAGTAGTTTCTTTAAGAATAGTATGTTTAGTAGTATATATATGTTTAATCTTATATTTTATTAGTAGTTTGTTCAAGAATAGTATGTTTAGTAGTATATATATAATATGTTTAATAGTTAAAACAAAAACAATATATAATATGTTTAATAGCATGGTAATTATTACTACTATTTTAAGTTATATTATTATTTATTATATATTTTTAATTAAAGTTAATTTTATTATTTAGGAAAAGAGATTGGGGAGACCTCCACTCATGCCGGAGCTAGTTGTACAGACCAGAACAAAAAAATCGGGGGACTTTGTTGACGAACGCACCAAAAAAGCTTTGGTAAGTACGTCGTTTTATTTTATTTAAATTGTTATTATTTTTTTTAATTTAATGACAATTTTGTGACGTAATTATCACGTGGCAATTGAGATATTGTGGCGTGAAAATCACGTGGCAAAATTTATTATTTAATTTAACTTAAATTGTTTAATCTATATTTAACTTAATTTTTTATTTTATTTTATGTGTATGAGGATTACCAGGTATTGCTCACACAATTTTTGATAGAGAATCCTCAGTATACTCCAAGAGGTTCTGAGCCGCTTAATCCACGTGTGGATTTTTATACTTGGGATTTAGTAACCCGCGGAAAAGGACTGAATGGATGTTTATTTGGTGTTGGAGCTTTGGCCGGTGGTATGAGAAAAGGGGACAGAACTCTATTTCAAAGAGTTAGAGATGGTGAGGGAACGTCAAATCCGCCACAATTGACCCCCGAGATGATAGAAACGGTAAGACAACTGGCGCTAACTGAAGCGAGACGCGAAACGGCGCAACGTGAGGCGACATTACAGGCCCAATTGGAGGCGCAATAAAGTCAGATAGAGGCAATGAAGAATAGGCAAGCTGAAATGGAGGCGATGATGCGCCAATTTATGCAATCGCAAGGTGGCGGTAATCCAGTTGTTGGAAATGAAGAAGTTGGTGGTCAACAACAGATGAATAACGATGATATTGGCTCGGATGACGATGATATTAACATTGAATCCTATCCCAATCCGGATTAATCCGAAGCATTTATTGTAATTTTAAATTTTTATTTTTGTAAAATATTTATTACATTTTGGCATATTGTACACTTTTTATTTAAAAATTTTATTCTAAATTTTGGTATTTATTTATAATTATTAATTTTTGTTATTTAAATTTATTAAATTTTTAAATTAAATTATTATTAAAAAAATTTTAATATTCATTTTGTTTTGTAAAATAATTAAAAAAACAAACTATAATTATAATTTTAAATTATAATTTTAAATTATAAATAAAAATACAAAACGTACCACATAATTAATCAGATTTTTTTTATAAAAAAAATCATGTAGCCACGTGATATTCACTTTGCAACTTGCGACGTGAATTCCACTTTGCAACTTGCCACGTGAAGTTCACTTCACAACTTGCCACGTGAATTTCACTTCACAACTTGCCACATGAATTTCACGTGGCAAACTTCTTACACACGCCTGCCACCTTCCCTGCTACACCTGCGATTGCTGCAACTCTGTTTTATTTGTTGCGACGTGAAAATCACGTGGCAAAGTTGTGAAGTGATTTTCACGTGGCAACATAGTTGTCACACGTGCTCCTGCGACGTGAATAGTCACGTCGCTAATACCAGTTTGTGAAGTGATTTTGCATGTTGTGAAGTGATTTTCATGTGGCAAATACCAGTTTTTTTTGTAATGTGCCCTTAGTGTTGCATTAGTACCTATTGACTCAATTTATATCATGTGTAATATGTTAGTTTTTTATATAATTAATTGTTTCTTTTCCATTTTAAATATGTCTGGTTAAACCTGTTGAGTCCGAATATGTTTGGCTTCAGCATTTTTCTTTAATATCTGATTTAGTTATATGGGGCTTAAAAATAATAATACTGTGTTTTTTAATATCTGATTTAGTTATATGGGGCTTAAAAATAATAATAACATCTATGTGTGTCTGTGTGTGTGGGGATGACAGGGGATAATGGATAAATCCTCCATATTTTGTTTCATAGTTAAGCGAGATTTTTTTGGAATCAGCCAACACAACAACTCGTCTATGATAGAAGAGAAAAATAATTTTATGTTATTCCCACCACTTTATATATATATATATATATATATATATATATATATATATATATATATATATATATATATATATATATATATATATATATATATATATATATATATATGGGTTATGCTAATGCACACTCATGTAGGTGTGCATTAGCAACATATACCTTAATGTATTTTTGTGTGGGGCTCATCCATTTTAAATGGGACCCACATTAAAAAAATGAAGAAAAAAAATATAAAAAAAATAGATGTAATGTATTTTTGTGTGGGGTCCACTAATTTTGGATATATGTTAGCATTTCCATATATATATATATATATATATATATATATATATATATATATATATATATATATATATATATATATATATATATATATATATATATATATTTATATCTTATGAGAATGAATCTGAATCATTAGATTTTAAAATAAATGGTGGAGATTATGTGTGGTTTTTGTTTTTCTCTCTCCTTCATTATTAAAATAAATGATGGAGGAGAGAGAAAAAAACTGACACATAATCTCCACTATTTATTTTAAAATCTAATGGTTCAGATTCATTCTCATGTTCTTATATAAAAATGACATTCTCATATGATACGTTCCCTATATATATATATATATATATATATATATATATATATATATATATATATATATATATAAAATAAAGAATTATTTTGATATACCCATAGTTTATGTAAGTGGTGTTTGAGGTATGGTTCCCACTTTTATTCTTTATAGATGAACATTGTTATTCTCTAATATTGTTAGGAAGATTTTGTGTACAATTATTCTTATAATAGAAGATTTTTAATCTTTCATTTTAAAAGAAAATTTTCACATTAAAAATTTGATGTTTATACTATTTAATTTTTTTAATATTATTATAGTGTTTAAGATTTAGTTTTATTAACCACCTATTCCAAAGAAATCGAGTTATTTAACTCTTTTCTTCCACAACATAAATTAAACAAGGGCATTTCCTAATACATCACTCATGTTTCTTAGACACTACGTGAAATTTTTTTTTTGCCCTCTGATTTTGGATGTGCACATCAGGATGCACCATTTTTATAAAAAACGCTGATTTGTTCCGAATGTGCATATCAGCGGATGTGCAAATCCGAAAAAAATCAAAAGAATTCCATAAAATCATTTTCCTGATCTGCAGATCCAGATAAAATCAAAAGTATTCCATAAAATCATTTAATTCTAAATATAATTCTTATAAATAAATTAATTAAAATTTTAAAATTCAAAAATATGAACAATATCAAAAAAAATTCATATGATTTAAATATATTAAATTTTTTCATATTAATTTTTTTCATATTGTTCATATTTTTGAATTTTAAAATTTTAACTTATCTATTTATAAGAATTATATTTAGAAGTAAATGATTTTATGGAATACATTTGATTTTATCCGAATCTGCAGATCAAAGTTGCCTAGGAAAGGATATACCCTAAAATAACCGATATATTCTTGATAAAATATAATGCTTGTGATTCTTTCAATACTGTTAAGGAATTAGGGTAGAGATTGAATCTCAAAGGTTTTTCAGCTAAGGAATTAGGGAAAAATAATCTTAAGAATCAGTAAGGTTGTTTTGAATCATGTCTCTTAGAATAAGGATTGAGGGTTTTTGCAGTGCAATTCATACACTTTCCTCTAACATGCCTTCTCATATTTGTTTTAAGTAAATTTTATAATTCTGCTTATTTTTATTATTAGTTATAATTCCTCAAACAAACAAACTCTAGGAAATTTTTGTTTAATTGAATTAGCATCTGTACTTACAATAACGCGCAGTCCTCGAGATCGATTCTGGGGATAACCCCTATTATTACTACGTAAAAATAATACACTTGTTATTTTAACGATCAAGTTTTTGTTTTTTCGGATTTGCAGATCCAGAATTTTTTCTGATATGCACATTCGGAACAAATCAGCGTTTTTAAAAAAAATAGTACGTCCTGATGTGCACATCCGAAATAGAAGACAAAAATGAAATTTCGCGTAATGTCTAAGAAACATGGGTGGTGTATTAAAAAATAGTCTTAAACAATTCAACAAAAAGAACATAAGTGAGTGGTCAACCTATGAGCAACAACAACCGATCACGACCTCTACAACATAGAAGTCATGCCAACCAATTAATGCAAGTGTGGAAAAGAGGGCATGCAATGAATGGTGTTACTTTTCCCTTCAACCAACTTACTAGTACTACACATTTTCCATGCTTTGTCTTTTTATATTTCT
This sequence comes from Lathyrus tuberosus, assembly GCA_022829125.1. Classification (NCBI taxonomy): domain Eukaryota; kingdom Viridiplantae; phylum Streptophyta; class Magnoliopsida; order Fabales; family Fabaceae; genus Lathyrus; species Lathyrus tuberosus. The sequence continues at coordinate 3,520,431 of JALAZF010000091.1, read as the reverse complement.
ACTAGTACTATCAATTTCCTTGCCTTGATTCTTTTTCTTGATACAAACAGATTTAATTGACCTGCTACACTATAACTTTATGATGGAGAAGGTACCCTAACTTTAGTGTAGTTTGTGTAGGAAAAAAATAATAGAGAAGGTGAGAGAAAGAGTACTATAAAGAGAGATAGAGGCAAAGTTATAGTAACTTTGGTTCCTAAAGTCACCTAAGCGTGGTCTTGACATATTATTGTTATATTCTATGTTATAATATTAATCAAATCTTTTAGTCCAATTGATAATTGGAAGAGATATTAGATGTATATTTGCGAATTCAAATATACGATATCTTATTTATTATTTTTTAAAAAGTGAGATAAAAAAAATACTAATCAACAATTATGTAATTCATTTTTCCATTTTTTAAATTAGCATTTACTTTGATTTCAAATTAAAATACTGAATCATTATTTCCATTAATACATGCACTATGCCATAAAAGCCTTTAGACAGCGTTTTTTTTGGAATTACACAGCGCTTAAAAGCGCTGTCTAAACTGGCGCTGCTAAAAGATTAGACAGCGCTTTGGTTAATGTAAGAAGCGCTGTCTAATGGGGTGTTTTGACTGAAAAAACTCTGTCAAAACACCGCTTTAGACAGCGCTTTTACAATAGACAGCGCTTTTGTTTATATTTTAGACAGCGCTTTTACAATAGACAGCGCTTTTGTTTATATTTTAGACAGCACTTTTTTTGTAAAGGCGCTGTCTAAATGGTGCTTTAGACAGCGCTTTTTGTTTTTTAGACTAACATTAGACAGCGCTTTTTGCCTTTTTTTTTAGTATACCTTAGACAGCGTTTTTGCTTTTATTGGTATACCTTAGACAGCGCATGTTGGTATAAGCGCTGTCTAAACTCCACTTTAGCCAGCGCTTTTTGCGAAAGTGCTGTCTAAACCCCACCTTAGACAGCGCGTTTAGTGTAAAGCGCTGTCTAAGGTATACGAAATTTTTTATAAAAATTACTTAAACAAAGCGCTGTTTGTTTTATATAGTTTATATGCACCTGTTTTTAAACCAGAATTTGCACCAGGTTTTCAACCACAATTTGCACCTGTTTTTCAACCACATTTTGCACCAAAATATCATAAGTTGGAGTTTCAAACCAATATATACGCACCTATTTTGCCTATTTATATATACAATTTTCATCCAACAATTTATATATACAAAATAATTGATGATACAAATCATTTCATCCAACAAAACATTTTGCTTCAAATCTACATATTACTTATAGAAATGCTAAGCAAAAAACAATGCACATCAATATAACTCTATCTTCTACTTTGCACATATAACCTGAAACAGCACAAAAAGATTGTAATTCAATTAAAACAAGACATAAACAATGTCTATAGTTACAAAGTTATACATACTCAAAATTCTCATCAATTAAAGTAAGAGTACAATATACCTTATAAAACTCCGAGCTCAATAATGAATTGACACCAATCCTCTTTAATTTCATCCAAATGATCTCTTGAGTAATACGCACACTTGAATTCATCAAAGTACTACATAATAATATAACATAGTTTGATTTAGTTTCAACTATTTAATTATATGAGAAATATGTGTTAAATATTAAAATAACTCATAAGTTAGAAATACATACATCGGATGGAATCTCTATTCGATCCAAAAAAAGAGTTTCTCTCATAAACCTCAACATGAAATAACCGCAATCTATATCAAAATAAAATATAAATGAATATTTAGAACAATTCACATAAATAAATAAATAAATGAATAAAAAATTATAATATATATCATTTTATTATATTACCTCTTTCACTAACATCTCTTTCTTTTCTTGGTTGGAATATGAATTACTTGTTTCTTAGCAATGCGGACGGATGAATTGATCCAAATTCCCTCGTTATGATCATTTCTGATATATGACTCATCCGCTATAAGATCCTCATCTTGATCATTTCTATTATACAACTCATTCCGTCTAATGCATGACTCATTCTCAACATCAATATCACATTGATCTACACCGCTATCATCAACAACTTTGTTAGATAAAAGCACTATAGACCATTTCGTACTCGTCGGGTCAGTGACATAGAACACTTGTTTAGCTTGAGATGCTAGAATAAAAGGCTCATCTTTGTACCCCACCTTATTAAGATCCACTTGCAAAAATCCTGACTTATCCATTCGTATGCCACTACTATTTACCCACTTGTAACCAAAGATAGGAATCTGAAACTTCTCGTAATCAAACACCCAAATGTACTCAATAACTCCAAAATATGACAGATTTGCATATTTGGGGTTTAAGTCTTTCATACTTGATATGTGCATTGCTTCAGCTAGCACGGTGACACCACTATTTTGCATAGTACTTTTATCATCTTGTTCTTTGGTATAAAATGTGTATCCATTAATTGCGCATGCGCTATGAGAAAACACATGCAAACTTGGACCATATGCCAAACATCTCAACCTTTCTGTTACTGAAGCGGGATCTGAAGAGCGCTTCGAATAAATATGATCCTTTAACCATTGTATAAAACTTTGATTGTGCTCTCGTACTATCCAATTGTCATTTCTGTTCTGATTTAACCTTCGGAGTACATCCTTGTGCATTTCAACATATGGCTCAACCTCGTTATCATTGTGCAGAACATATAAATGCACTTGATCCCGTTCATCCCTTGATATTGTCACAATTTTATTTCCAATTAATTGTTTACCTTCCTTTTTTTTCGAAAATATGAGTTTTGGGGAGTCCAATCGATTGAACATTGGACAAATATTCAGTACAAAACTCAACCGCTTCTTCAACAATGTATCGTTCAACAATACAACCCTCTGGTCGACTTCGGTTTTTCACGTACCCTTTTAATATTTTCATATAACGTTCAGCAGGGTACATCCATCTCATATAAGCTGGTCCACACAACTGTGTCTCTTTCACAAGATGAACAACTAGATGTACCATTATGTCAAAAAAAGAGGGAGAAAAACACATTTCAAGCTCACACAAGGTAATAACTATTTCTTTTTGTAGTGTTGGTAAGATCTCAGGATCGATCACCTTACTACAAATTGACCTAAAGAAAAAACACAATTTAGTTATGGCGCTTCATACTTTTTCTGGCAAAATAGAACGTATACCTATTGGTAGAAAATGTTCCATTATAACATGGCAATCATGTGTCTTTAAACTCTTCAACTTGAGGTCTTTCATAGACACAAGTCTTCTAATATCTGAAGAGTATCCTTCTGGAACTTTAACTTCACTTAGAAACTTACACAATATTTTTTTCTCCTTTCTTGATAGAGTAAAAGCAGCAGGTGGTAGATATGTTCGTCTTTCTTTCTTCACGGGTGCTAATTCAGTTCTTATTCCCATTTTTAACATGTCCTCCCTTGCTGTAAGGCCATCCTTAGACTTTCCTTTTATATTGAGTAACGTACCAATAACACTTTCAAATACATTTTTTTCAATATGCATAACATCGAGAAAATGTCTCACGTACAAAGACTTCCAATATGGCAATTCAAAAAATATCGACCTCTTCTTTCACCCACCTTTGACAACCTTATGTGCAAAAGGCTTGCCAAACTCAGTACGCACATCTTTCACCTTTTCAAAAACTTGGTCACCTGACAATGCAGGTGGAGCTTTACGCTGTTCGGTGTCTCCATTGAATGCTTTTCTCCACCCATGGTAGTGATGATTAGAATTTAAGAATCTACGATGACCGAGAAAGACATTCTTCTGACCAAACTCCAATCGCGTCGAATCTGTTTTATCTTCACAAATAGGACACGCATCTTGACCTTTTATGCTGTACCCTGATAGATTTCCGTATGCTGGAAAATCATTAATTGTGCCAAACAACATCGCCCTCAAGTTGAAACTTTCTTTCCTATACCCATCATAAACCTCCACACCATTCTCCCACAAAACTTTAAATCTTCGATTAAGGGTGCCAAGTATACGTCTATGTCATTCCCTGGTTGTTTAGGCCCAGAAATTAACATAGATAACATCATGTACTTACGCTTCATACATAGCCATTGAGGTAGGTTATAAATCATAAGAATCACAGGCCATGTGGTATGTGAGATACTTTGAAGACCATGCGGGTTCATTCCATCAGTAGATAATGCCAAGCGAAGGTTTCTTGCTTCTTCTCCAAAGTCAGGATAATCATTATCAATTTTCGACCACTGTGGTGAATCAGCCGGATGTCGATACTTTCCATCAATAATTCTTTCATCTGCATGCCAAGTCAGGTGTCTTGCATCGGTTTCACTACGAAACATACGCCTAAATCTCTGAATTATAGGAAAATACCATAAGACTTTTGCTGGAGACAATTTTTTCTTATATCGAGACAAGCCACATTTCGGGCACTCAGTTAACGATGCATATTCGTTTCGAAACAAAACGCAATCGTTTGGACAAGCATGTATCTTATTATAGCTCATGCCAATAGAGCATAACATTTTTTTGGCCTCATAGGTTCGATGAGGAAGAACATTATCCTCCGGTAGCATTTCTCTCATAAGGGCCAACAACTCTGTGAAACTTTTATCCGACCATCCATTGCCCGCCTTTAAGTTGTACAACTTTAATACCGCAGACAGTCTTGTGAATTTAGTGCAACCTTTATACAACGGTTTCTCTGCATCGCTTACCAACCTCTCAAACATTTTGGGACAATCATGAAGATCTTCTTCAAGTGCTTCTACAATCTCTTCGACTCGATCACAATCGTATGTTTCCGTGTCTTTGTCGTCTGAAGCATAGGTCGTATTACTATTCCCACTCGGTTCAACATTCTCGTTAGTTTTCTCACCATGAAATATCCAACACTTATAACTTCGATCAATTCCATGCATCAGTAAATGCGATTTCAATCCATCTGCGTCAACCCGACCCACATAACAACAACCCAAGCAAGGACATTTCATTCGACTGGGGTCTTCAACGTGTTGAACAGCAAACTTAACGAATTCCAATACCCCATTCTCGTACTCTTTGGACAATCGATCGGCAGACATCCATTTTTTATCCATGGTTTTCCTACTTATTAAGGTAAACAAAAACACTACTATAATTATTCACGCAACTATTTTAAAAGAACATAAAAGAAGATTAATACAAACTTTTATTTCACGTATCGTCTACCATATGAAGATTTGAGTGCAAGAATAAAATACCTTTCTCGTAGTAGCACTTAGTTCAAAATAAATTCTCCTCAAACAACAATCTGAAAAGAACAATCACAAGAGAGATTAAGGCAGGAATAAGCCATTGAAGAATTCCAAAATTGAATCGTTTATAGTTTTGAATTTAATAGCATAAAACCAAGATATTAATATCCATAAGAGAACAACAAAACACTTAGTACCTATACCCCACTCTATATCTTGATTTAATTTTTTTTGGTTACTCAAGGCATAGTTGTTTATAACAGAGACAATATGGTTTACATCAATCAGATTCATCAAAGAAGAACCCTAAAAGCAGAAATGTTCATATTAGAAAATGGACCTTACAAATCCATGGAACAGTTGTTGGATGACTGAGAAAAAACTTGTAATGATTAAAGTAATGGAGTCTTGTTATGACCCTAACCATCTCTAACGTTAACCATAACAGAAAAGAAGAAATCTTACCGAAACGGTGGAGAACGGTGGAGTACGGTGGAGGACGGTGGAGGATAATGGAGGAAGGACGACGGCGAGACTATAACCGAGACGGTGGAGGAAGGTGGGCGACGGTGGCGTGAGCTGTTCTTCGTTCGTTCTCGTCGTTCGCAGTTCGCAGCAGAGGGAAAGAATAGAGATGAAAAATAGAATACTGATACTATTCAGTTTTTTATTTTAATTAATAAGACCTTAGACAGCGCTTTTTAGAAAAGCGCTGGCTAATATAGGCCTTTAGCAGCGCTTTTTACAAGCGCTGTCTAATATTGGCCTTTAGCCGCGCTTTTGAGATTATTTTTTTTTAAATTTATATGACTCTAGAAAGCGCTTTTGAGAAAAGCGTTGGCTAATATAGGCCTTTAGCAGCGCTTCTCAGAAGCGCTGGCTAATGTGGTCCTTTACCAGCGCTTTTAAAAAAGCGTTGTCTAAGGTATGACTTTTAGCAGCGCTTTATACTCTTTTTCGTATATAGTTTCCGTGTTTTATTTTTTATTTAACTTATAGCAGCGCTTTTACATAAAAGCGCTGTCTAAGGTGCGCTAGTAAAAGTCATTTTTGGCGTAGTGATGAAAACATTAATTGATATTTTTTTCTTTAAACTTAGGGGCATGTTTTATCAGTGAAGGGTCACATCAACTTCATTGTTCTACTTTTGACAAAGGTCATGTCGTATGTAGGTCTCTAGACAAGGGGTTGGTAGATAGAGCGTTTAGAAGATCTACCCTTGTGCTTTCTGAAATTTCTGACTCAGCTTCGTGTAAAGAACCAGCCTTGTTAGAATAGGAGGTGGATCAGGCCCATTCTAAACTGGACCTTTTTTGGCGGAAGGTAGAGGGCCTTAAAGTCCAATTTAAACCTGGTCTCAAAAATTTTAAAAAGATAAAAAGTGGGAAGGGCCAAGCATAGAGGCCCAGAGGCAAATTCAAAGAAATCATCAAAAGTGGAGTGTTTTCCAAGAAGAAGAAAACGAGATTCTGCTCCCTTATTCCTATCCAACCTAATCCTAGTCAAATTCAAGAGGTTCCGTTGGTTGCCTCTCTCCCAGGTGTCTCCAAGAATCTCTCTGCAAGCTCTGACGGTGGATTAGAAGCCTTCTCTGGAGGTTCTATTCTTTGTTGCGAAGACATGTCTGATTTCGATGTAAGGCGTGGAAACATGAGATTTCTAGCCAATGAAGAAGAAACCGAGGTGGGTAAACTCTGGGGGACAATAAAGGAGCTTGGCATTGTAGGAGAAGAAGACGAGGAAGTCTACAAGGATCAAATCAGAGAAATGGAAAAGAGGGATAAACTGGAGAAGGTTAAGAGGGCGTCAAAATTCAGAAGTTTATGATGATTATTGTAACTTTCAATGTCAGAGGGTGTGGCAGCTCATTGAAGAGAAGAAGGATTAAAGAAATCTTGCGTAAAGGAAATCCAAATGTTTGTTTTATTCAAGAGACAAAAATGCAAAGGATGAACGATATCGCAGTACAGAGTATTTGGGGAGATAAAGATTGCAATTGGATGGCCAAAGATTCAGTAGGCCAATCGGGAGGTATGTTGATTGTTTGGAGAGTTGATTTTTTAACCCCTCTGTTTAGTTTTAAAGGAGAAGGTTTTGTTGGTTTGTGCACCCTCTGTTCAAATTTGCTTTGCTATTTTGTCAACGTGTACTCTTCCTGCTCTTATGTGCTTAAACGTAAATGTTGGAGTGATTTGTTGGATAAGAAGGCTAAGTATGAGAGGGGGGCTTGGTGTATTGGAGGCGACTTTAATGCAGTTAAAAACCCTAGTGAAAGGAGTAACAACTCTAGATCGAGTAGTTCGAAGGAGATGGAGGATTTCTCTGAATTTCTGGATCTTTTGGAGTTAGTAGAACCTTCGTGTCTTGGTAATTGCCACACTTGGAGGAGGGCCGATGGGAGTGTTAGTAGCAGATTAGACAGAATTCTGTTTTCTTCTCTTTTGATACAAGATTGGAACATCTCTGGTCTTGTAACAGGAAAGAGGGACATCTCGGACCATTGTCCGGTTTGGGCGATATGTGAAAAGCTGGATTAAAGGCCTAAACCCTTCAGATTTATCCGTGGTTGGTTTGATCATGTCGGTTTCAAGGGATTTCTGGAAAAAGAGTGGAGAAGTATTAAGGTTGGGGGAAATAAGAGTTTTATTCTTAAAGAGAAACTTAAGATTTTGAAGGAGAGGTTAAGAAGGTGGAATAAGGAGGTTTACGGCTGGGTGGACTTGAACATCGAAAAATCTGTTTAGGAATTCAACAATATAGAAGAGAAATGGACTAGGGGAGAAGGAGTCGATAACCTTGACGTCATGGTGAATCACAAGGATCTCACTAACTCGTTCTGGAGTTTGTTGTGCAGAAGAGAAAGTTTTCTTCGTTAGAAATCTAGAACCAAGTGGCTAAGGGAATGAGATGCGAATACACGATTTTTTCATAGAATCATGACGATGAGAAAGTATAAGAACAACATATCCTCTATCAATACGGAATCAGGAAGAGTGAAGACTGTTGCTGGAATTAAGGATCACATTCACAACTTCTTTTCTAGAAGTAGCAGAGAACAGGTCCTCAATAGGCCTGTTTTAAATGGTGTTTCTTTCTGTTTGCTTTCGTCTGAAGATAACAGGCTGTTGGAGAATTCGTTTACTGAAGAATAACTCAAAGAGGCCATTTGGGATTGTGATGGTGAGAAAACACCTGGACCGGACGGTTTTTCGCTCGACTTTTTCAAGCAGGGATGGCACTACATAAAGTCTGATCTGCTTGATTTTCTGAAAGAATTTCACTCGAAGGGTAAGCTCCCCAAGGCCATGATAGCAGCTTTCATCGCTCTTTTCCCCAAGGTGGACTTCCCTCAACATATGGGGGAATTTCGTCCCATTTGCTTAATCTCAAGTGTTTACAAGATCCTTTCAAAAATTCTGGCGAGAAGACTGAAAAAGGTCATTGGTAAATTGATTTCTGCCACCCAAACATCTTTCATTTTGGGTCGTCAAATATTTGATGGTATTGTGGTTGTGAACGAGGTGATTGACTATGCTTCTAGATTCAAAAAAGATTGTTTGATTCTGAAAGTGGACTTCCAGAAAGCCTTCGATTGTGTGTCGTGGAATTATCTCAGATATTTATTCAAAAGGTTTGGGTTCGGTCCAAGATGGACAATGTGGATGGAAGCTTGTATTTTCGAAAGTTCCTTTTCTGTTCTGGTTAACGGGAGCCCCACCAAGGACTTTGTAGGGTCTAAAGGAATTCGCCAAGGAGATCCCTTGTCTCCTTTTATTTTCGCATTAGTCGCTGAAGATCTGTCTGGGTTAGTTAACAAGGCCAAGTTGTGTGGTATTTTTAAAGGTTTCAAATGTTGAGAGGTCTGTTCTTACGACGTTCTCCAGTTCGCAGACGACACGATTATTTTGGGGAAGAGCAGTAGGGAAAATCAGTGGGCTTTAAAGGCCATTTTCAGAGGTTTTGAAATGGTCTCCAGGTTGAAAGTAGATGGTTTTATGGAAGAGGCTGCAGATTTCCTGTGTTGTAAATCTGAGAAAATTCCTTTCAAGTTTCTTGGGGTTAAAGTAGGGATTAACCCTAGGCGGGTGGCGTCTTGGATCGACGTAATCAATTTCTTGAAGGCCAAACTCTCTCGATGGAAGGGCAGATTTCTGTCAATTGGAGGTAGACTAACTTTACTTAACTAAACTTTAAATTCTGTTCCGTTGTATATGTTGTCTATTTTTAAAGCTCCCAAAGCAGTCATCAAGAAGATCATATCGATACAAGCATCTTTTCTATGGCAAGGAGTGAAAGACAAGAAAGGGATTTACTGGTCTAGTTGGAAAAACGTTTGCAAAACGAAAGATGAAGGGGGGTGGGAGTTAAGGACATAAGTTTACTCAATAAAGCCCTACTCTCTAAGTGGAAATGGCGTTTTATCAATGACAAGGAAGCGATTTGGAGGGATATTCTGGAATTTAGATACGGTAAGGTATTGCAGGCTGTGCTTTCTCATAACGCTGTTCTGAATTTTAAGAAAGCATCCTTGTGGTGGCGTGATTTGTTTGTTTTGAAACACAAAGGGGAAGACCTGCAGTGTTGGTTTAGGAGGAATATTCTTTGCTGTATTGGAAAAGGTAATCAGGTTAACTTTTGGGACAACAGCTGGTGCAATTCTCAACCTCTTCGAATCCTTTTTTCGGATATTTTTTACAGTAGTACTTTTAGACCGGAGTTGGTTTCTCAGTATGGCAGTTGGGCTGTAGAGCAGTGGAACTGGAACTGGGGCATCTTCTCCGCTCCTTCTCAGTTCGGTCGTATTGGTAGTCGGTGGCTGAAGTTTATAACTATGGTCCTGAAGAGGAGTTCTTACAGCAGACTAGGATGTTGTGGAAAGCTAAAGTGCAGTCTAAGATTCATATATTTGGTTGGAGAATGTTCATCAACAGATTACCTACTAAGAATGAGCTTGCGTTAAGGGGAGTGATCCATAGTCCTGTTGAATCTGCTTGTGGCTCGTGTTTTCATAGCTTGGAAGATGGGTACCATTTATTTGTCGACTGTCCATTTGCCAGCAAAATATGGAATCTTATTTGTAGTTGGATGGATCTGGAGTTTATTGTTGAAGAAACTATTCCTAAACATGCGGAGAAATTCGGTTTATTGTTAGGTCATAAAGTTGGAAAAAAGAAGAGGATGTTGGTGTGCCTGGCCACTTGTTGGTGTTTGTGGATTCGGAGAAACAACGTGATCTTCAATAATGCCGGTCTGAATTTAGAGGAAACGTGCAATCATATTAAAGTTACTTCGTGGAATTGGTTAGTCATAGGTACGAAAAGTAAATCGGTTTTATTTTTTTACAATTGGTGGAGAAATCCAGTAGAATATCTCATGTTGAATTGATCGTGTAATTGTTTTGAGCACAATTTGTGCTCTTTATCAATTTAATTGCCTATTAAAAAAAAACTTTATCTCTAGTTAACTTTATCACGTTCACATAGTAGAAAAGTTACATATGTGATCCTTTTAGTTTATATTATTACGAATTTGTAATTAATTTTTATTTGGTTTTATATTGATATTTTATGTTACTTTTTTAGGATTAAATATACTTCACCCCCTGTCAATGTAGCGAGTTTTGGTTTTCCCCCCCTGAAGTATTTTTTTTATGAACGCCCCCTCATCAAACCAAGATTCTATTTTCACTCCCCCCTGTGCTGACTAGACGAAGGAATCTGCACATGTGGCGAAGGAATCTGCACATGTGGCATTTGCTGACTGGATAATTTTTTTTATTTTTTATTTTTTATTTTTTATTTTTTTAAAATAAAAAAATTAAAAAAATTAAAAAAATTAAAAAAAATTAAAAAAAATAAATAAAAATTATCTAGTCAGCAAATGCCACATGTGCAGATTCCTTCGTCCAGTCAGTACAGGGGGAGTGAAAATAAAATATTGGTTTAGTGAGGGGACGTTAAAAAAAAAAAAATTTCAGGGGGACAAAACCAAAACTCGCTACATTGGTAGGGGGTAAAGTATATTTAACCCTACTTTTTATTATCACCAATATCTTATAAACTATGTTCATTTTAGTTGTCCTTTATTATGTACACATAGTGATTGTGTGAACTATGTTTTGTTTCACAATTTGAGATGAATGATATTTATATTATCATTCTTCATCTAACTATTGAGATTAATAATTTAGTGTTTTGAGTTCTTGAATTTGAATTGTAATTTTTTTTAAATATTTGATTTCTGTTAAATTTCAATGAAAAATCATTGAAAAGGAGAAAGATGAACTTATAATGTCTTTATTTTATTCAAATGCATCATTCTGCAATAAGAAGAAAAAAAATCTCTAGTCAATGAAAAAACTCCAACATGAATACTGCTGGTCTATACTATTCACCTTCTTCTTCTTTGTTATTTTCAATATGTTTGATTCCATCTTTTAAGCTCTTTTCTCAAAAACAACCACTACTCCACTGGTCATCAACAACATCGATGGGAAAAAAATCTAAGATAACCAATTTGTTTACCGAGGTGGTAAATAATATTTGTAACTTCCATTGAGTTAACTACATGTTCTCTTCAAGGATGATATAATGGTCATATCCATCCTTGGAGATGAATATTGACTTGGTCTGAAAGCTTGTAAATACAATATACATGGAAGAATCATCTCGCATAAGGGTTCCACTCCCCTCATTGTGGTTAACTTGCATGTCAAGTTATCTAAACTTTGGATCTCCATTGAAAAATGGGGTATGACATCGTTGGGTAAGGCTTTCTTTGAATTCTCGTTTTCTTGCCTTGAATACGCACGAAAGGTAAGGTCTGTAAACTCCTAGAGTGAAAATCCTGAGATTTTGAAATTATTTCCTTGGACTAGGGATCTTGTCCCTTCAACCGTCAACCAAACTTCGGCTCAGGTCTGGATTCACATTCACGGTTTGTCTTGGGAATATTATAGACTTAAGATTTTGTTTGCTATTGCAAGTAGCAGTGGTACTCAAATATGTATTGACTCGGCCTCTAATAAGCCTTTTTTTGACAGGGAATTTAGAGAATAAGTAAGGGTGATGGTTGATCTGACTTAGTGAAAGAGTTGAGATACAAAGTCTTGGTGGAAAGTGTTATCTTTGCATTCTTTGTTGAACTATAATATGAGAGACTTTCAGAATTTCTACAACTTTTGTAGTTGTATAGGTGATTCAATGGAAAATTGTAAGAGACGAAAAGTGCAGGATAAGGGCGAGTCAAAATCCAAATCGAAAGAGGAATTGAAAAAAGTCTATGTGGAAAAACAAAAGGAACCTTCAATTGAGGTAGTAGACTTGTCAAACAAGAAACAAATGGAAGATAATATAGGGGAACCTAGTGGTGTGGTCAAGAAAACCATGCCCCATGTTCATGACACTGAGGTATTAGATTCCTTTAGTAGTTTTGAATTTGAATTTGTTGATGCCACACATTTGGATGAAAGAATACTATGAAATCAGAACTTCTCATGGTACAAGAACTCATAAAGAACTCTTGGTGACATAATGATGGTTTCAAGGTGGTGACTTCAAGAAAGAAAACTAAAAAACAATCCTCAAAAGGAAAATCCATTACTAGGTTATCACCTAGTCCGGCTAAACCTTCCTCATGAAGTAAATTTTTTGGAATATAAAAGGCATTGGAAATGCCTCTTCTATATATACTTGCCCTGAAAAGGCTCATTTTTGTCAACAAACCTGATATGGTTCTCCTCATTGAGCCTTGGATGAATTTCAATAAATTTCTAAATAAATGGCTCAAGAATCTCAACCGTAAAGTGTTTGCATAGAATGATAAAATATGCCTTCTTCCTAACCTTTTGGGCTTTTGTAAAGAGGATCTTAATCCAACTGTCTCGAATTATGATGATCAACAAATTTCATTCATCATCACTAGTCATAATAACATGTTTGGTTTCTCTATTATATATCCATCTACCAACTACGTTCTAAGAAGAAATATGTGGAAAAATCGTGTTTCTACCACCCCTGACATTCCTTGGTGTTTCATATTTGACTTCAATGCAATCAATGAAGCTAATGAATACCATGGTTCTCACTTGTATGCCAGCATTCCAATGAAGGAATTCTTCAACTAGTATAATTTTAATCACTAAATACACCAACTTACTTTTGGAAACAACTTCACTTGAACCAATTGTTGTAGAGGTAAAACTCTTACTGAGAAAAGACTTGATAGATCTATGTGAAATTTTAATTGGATTGATAAGTGTTCTACTGCCTCTTGTAATACTCTCGTAAAAAGTAAGTTTGAACTTTTCCCTATTTTTTTTACTTTCATGGTGCAAGATATTCACTTCGACTCTCAATTTAAATTCATGTAAATGTGGATTTTGCATAAGGACTGTCATAATCTTATTGCGCAGACTTAGAACACCAAAAGGCTTAGTTGTCCAATGTACATTCTTGATATAAAGATAAAAATTGTTAAAAATCAAACCCAAAGGATGGAATAAAAAATGTTTTAGGAATGTTCATGTTAATGTCAAATTAGTTGAAGAGAACTTAGCCTCAATCCAAAGTAGCATTCGAGTTCATGGTTACACTAACTTACTTCAAGGACAAGAAAAAGGGGCTCATATTAGACTTGATGAAACCCTTAAAATGGAATAAGCTTTTTGGAAGGAAAAGGCCAAATAAATTAGAGTATTAACAAGAATAGAAACACTAATTTCTTCCACAGATATGCCAAAATCAAAAATTCGCCCAAGATTATCAAATTTATGAAGTTGGAAATGTTATAACCTCAGAGGCCTCTTAAATTGAAACCGATATAGTTAACTCTATAAAAGTCTTGTTAACAGAGTTACTATTTTGCAGGGTAATGACTTAGTGGAGGAAACCATTCCCTAATTGGTATCTAAAAATTCTAATGCTCTTCTTATCATCATTTCTCCCCCCATTGAGATCCAGGAATTATCTCAAAGGAATAAAAAATGTCGGCTTATGGAATCCTAAAGGTAGTATATGTGACTTAGTTAGTTATTCTCACTCAGATTATACTGGCTGTAAAACTGACCAGAAAAGCAAAATCGGGACTTTTCACATCCTAGGAAGCGCTCTTGTATCATGGTCTTGTAAAAAGCAAGCATGTGTTTATCTTAGTATGACCGAAGCATAATATATTGCAGTAGGAAGTGCTTGTGCACAAATTCTTTGGTTAAAACAACAACTTAGTGACTATGGCGTACACCTTGGATGCATTCGGTTAAAGTGCGACAACACAAGTGCTATAAACATAACCAAAAATCCAGTCATGCATTCCAGAATGAAACATATTAACATTAGACATCACTTCTTACGAGATCATGTACTTAAAGGTGATGTCGAAGTCACTTTCGTAGATACACATAACCAATTGGCAGATATTTTCACTAAACCACTACCCAAAGAATCCTTCTATAAGATTCGAAAAGAGCTTGGAATATTGGACGAAAATGATGTCTAAACTTATCACAAAGTCAGATCTTCATCAAGATTCAAAAAATCATCAAGGTACACGTTTATGGTTTTTATCTCTAAATTATTTCAGAATTCCTAATGTGATGTATTAATACCATGTCTCTATGTCATGTTTTCTTGCCTTAATTTACGTTTCTCATATGTCTATGTGCATTTGAATGTTCATATATTTTTTCACAATTCTTTCACACATTCTTGTTTATATTTTTTTTACTGAATGTAATCGGTTACACATATATGTTAATCGGTTATAGGCGCGACAATTTCACTTTCTTTTTAAATTTTTCAAAAAGCGCGTTGTTGTAACCAATTACACCTTTTTGTTAATTAGTTACATCTATTAAAACCACTTTTAAAACCATATTTTATTATTCATTCAAGCTCTTCCTCCCTCGTATCCTTGGGAAACTCCCATTAAAACTCCACTCATACCCAACCATTTTCCCACGAAATCCATTTATTATCCACTCATATTTTCATCATATAAATCACACCCTGTCACTTAAATCCTTCCAAACTATATCCCATTAAAACTACACTCATACCTAAACATTCTCTCATCCATCCAAACCATTATCAAAAATCCAAAAGCACTTGCTCTTCACAAAATCTCCACGGGTCCTTCAAAAAGAGACAAAGGAAAGAAGAAAATCACGAATGACTCCATAGGTCTTGAACCCAACAGGCCTGACAATCTAAACCTTGGAAGATTGGTACCCATTCCAAAGGAAAAGATTGACTTCATGTTTTCTTTCAGGATCTGTGCTCTGACTACTCCAAAGTATGGTAGTCTTCAATCTTTTCCTGCTTCAAGCTTCGAATTTCCCGAGTTGCTGGATCATCAAGGGTTATGCATCTTAATTTCAGATTCTGATCCTTATTTTTCTGATTTTGTTAATAAAAATTTATTGCAATCTATCTATATCTACTGAATGCATTGTTAAGTCTTGTGTGAAAGGGTTACATATTGTGTTGTCTATGGAAGATTTTAGAAAATGTTTAGATGTGCCTTATGAAGGAGAAAGGATTTGTCAAGGTTTCACTTGTGATTGGGGAAATTATGAGAAAACTAGATATTACTACAACATTAGTAGATTGATTAAGAAAGAAATCTACCCCAAAAGAGCTCGCAATGCTGGATCAGCTCCAAACCGAATAATCTTGTATTCTTCAAATTTGTTGGTAAGCGACTGTATGGTTCACTATTTCATTGCCTACATTCTCATGCTTAAACACTCAAATCATTATCAAATAAGTGATACGAAAATGCAAATTATCTATGTTGTGAAGAATAAGTTGAAAATGAATTGAGCTTATGCCATAATGCACCACATGATCCACCAAAAGAAAATCTCTGGTGGCCTCCCTTATACAAGGTTGATTACTAAGATTCTTCAGTTTTTTCGAATTAGTTTTCAAGGAGAGTCAAGGTATAAGATGAATGCTAAGGAGCATGAAATCAACACAGGGGCAACAAACAAACACATGGTAATTTTTAAAGACAAGGATGGTATTTTCAAGCACAAAGAGGTTGCTTCTTCTACAACAACTCCATTACCCAAAGGAAGTGTTTCTAATGAGATTCTATATGAGAAGATGTGCTCCATTGAAAACCTAGTCACAGCCGGCTTCCGTGACCTTCGCCTCGAAATAGCTAACATAAAACAAAACCAAAACCTTGAGGATAATGAGGAGGAGATGGAAGAAGATAGTGATTAGATGTCTTGTGTGTCATGTCTTATGTTTGTTTTTTTCCGAATTATGCCTTTATATGCCCTTTTTATGATTATGTCCTCTTTAAGTTTATGTTCTCTTATTTCTTTTATGAAGTTTAAGTTATGTAACCTCAAGACAAGTTTTATTATTTTTAAGTTATTTTATGAAATGTTATGTTTTACTATATAACCCCTTATATTTCATAGAATATGATAATCTCTTTTATCTTTTCCATTCTTTTTTATAATGAAAAAGGGGGAGAAGCTGTGTTGTATGTATTTTGCTATGCTTTAACTTTTTTGAAAAAAAATCCAAGTCTCCAAAATTTCCCTATGGATCAATCAAGGGGGAGATCACTAAGATAGGGGGAGCAATTGATAAAGTATCAAAGAATTTTCAACATATAAAGTAGAATTAGTTGTCATCATAAAAAAGGGGGAGATTGCGAATACATGCTTCTCTAACATTATTTTGTGTTTTGATGAAGATAATGCCTAAAGATCAAGTAATCAACAAGAGACAAATGGACTTGGATGAATTGATCAAACACATAAGGTATATGTTACAATTATACAATGATCAATACATTTATTGCTCAGAAAATTTTTTCATATTTCATCTATAATCATTTTAAAATGCTTTTGAAACTTGTTCACATTGTTAACATTGGTTACAAAATGTTTTCGATCTTTTTTGTCAGTTGTAACCGGTTAGACACACACGAGAAAACTTTAATTATTTAAAAAAAATGTTTAGCAGTAACCGGTTAACCAAGCCCTGTAACCGATTACCACTGAAGTAGTGGAACTTTTTCATGAAAAATTGCAATCCAACATTTTTCATAATTGGTCATTGAATCATGAAAATGGCTGATGATTCTATACTGTTTCAAAAGGGTGTTTGCCACACTATAAATAGCCAATGTTTCGGAACTTCAAAACTCACTCCTTCAAATTATTTCAAATTGAAATCTCTCTCATTTTCAACTAAGTTACTTGAGTTAATACTTTGTGTGAAACTTTATGCATCAAAACTTTTAAGTATCATTGAGGTTTCACTCATTCATTTCTGGGCAACTTAAGGATTACTCTTGTATATTGTATATATTGAAGGAAAGATCAATTCTGAAGAATTGATATATATATATATATATATATATATATATATATATATATATATATATATATATATATATATATATATATATATATTAACAACATTTTGTTTTTGTTGGATCACTAAGTGTTAAGTGATCTTGGTTTATGATAAAAAAAAATGGTGTACTTTTTATTCAAAATGTAAAAGAAAGTGGTGCGCTTTCTTGTATGTTAAGTAATTGTATGAGTGACTTTGGTTTGAGGATTGTACAAGTTCTAACATAGTGAAATCTATTAGGAAGTGTGAGGAGACTAGATGTACCTTTATTTGGAAAAAGGAACTACTATATATCTTGGTGTCTTTTATTTGCAGCACTTACTTTTTCATTTTATCATTCTTTTTTTTTTCTTAAAAATAAGAACACTTGTCATCATTCTAAAACATAAAAATTTCAGAAAGTCTAATAAATATAATTCACCCTCCGCTTAGATTACTTTTAATACTTACAATTCATACAAGAGAAGTATGCAAAAAAATGTGTGACTTGGATTTAAAAAGTGGACGCAAGATAAATTTGGACGCAAAATAAATATGTTTTGGATGAAAATAGTAAGTAGTACAAAGAATAAATGACATTAAAGTAAATATTTTAAATACAAAAAATTTGCAGAAAGTTTAAAGAGTGGACGTAGACTCACATTTATCACAAATTGTTTTTCTTGTGACGTGGAAACTTTAGTTATAAGAGAATAAGTAAAAATTTGTGACACCTAACTTATACACTAAGAATTAGTGAAAATTTGTCGACAACAGATAGATCCTAATTATCCGACATGATTCCCACTACTTAGGAAACTTTGCTCTAACATGCTTCCATGCATCTTCAAGGACAAACCTATTGAAAACCAACCACTATGTAGATAATTGCGTTGATCAGAAGCCCTTGATCCATCCCTATGAAGCTGAGATATCTTTATATCATATAGTCTTTGGACTTAAGAATATCCTGAGTCTCTAACACCTGGTAGACGTGTTTACTTCACCACTAGTCAAAATTATGGCTTGTGAAACCCTTTTCATGATTCTTAACATGTTTGGAAGAGAGTGATCATAATATTGTGGGTCTATTTTTAATATCTTCCAAACGATTCTTAACCTCGACTCATCTGACAAGTTAATCGAACCACTTAGTCAACATAGTTAATATGTCAAAGCTTTGGGTTAACGTTCTTGACATTTACTATTTTCAACGTAGCTATTACAATTATTTATTAACTTTTCACCAGCTATAATTTTCATGCTTACAATTCTAAATCCTCTTTATCACTCTTTTGAGTTAACTACGTTAAAATCAACAAAATTTAAAGAGAAAGCTAATAACAAACCCATGACTAAATAAAACCCAAGTAAAGTATTAGCAAGTAAAAATCACATTCAAAAAGCAACCATTCAAAAACATAATAATTAGAAGCAAATATAATTTAGCAATTTTAAAAATTAAAATTTCAAACACATTTTCATGTCACATATAAACAAACTCATTTCAAATACCAAATAGAAAGTCCATAACAACAATGTTTCTAAGTAGCGACTTACAATGAAAGACATATCACAACAATGTTCGCTATCAACCAAAATTGAACGATATATATAAGTTGAGAATATATTAATTAACAACAACAAAATCACTAACAAAATTTGAACCACACATATATGAGTTGAGAATAGTTTTATTTTAATGACAATATTTGTAAAGATGCAAACAATATTGAGACTGCAAATGTAAATAAGATATGATTTAGTCATATATAAAACTAGACGAGATGTTAATAAGCATACCCTGTAGTTTGAGGTATGTGAAATCGAAGGGATTACAAGCAACAAATGCGTGTCAAAATTAAAGGAATTAGGGAAATTTTTGAAATTGAACGATTTGCGTGTCAAAATTAAAGGAATTAGGGAAATTTTTGAAATCGAACGATTTGGGTATGAACTCGACGAGATTTGAGGCAACCAATTGAAATCGGACCTCACTTTCACCTTCTATATTGAAATCCAACTTGAAGCAGCAAATGTTTCTTTTAATAATTTAATCTTATTAAATATATATTTTTATTATTAAATTAAATAAATTTTATTATATAAATTTTATATCTTTTTATACATCCTAAAATCCCCTCTTCCAAATACTTCAATCTTCATCCATTCTTCTTTGATGAAATTGACAAAATCAGCATTCTTGAACGAACAGTTATTGAAGCGAAAAGGTTTGGGTCCCCAGTCTACAGAACTTGATTTAAGCCAAATGGAGCAGTGGTTTCGAGATATCTCTTTGACCAATCCACTGAGCCGAAATCTTCCACAGATCAATCAGATTATCAGACAACATGAATCTGTCTAATCTACTCATTGCATAACCACTACAATTAAACCACGTGAATCACCCTCCTAGTTTTGCTTCCACATCCTCTAATGTTTTGCCTCCACCTCCTCTAATGTTGAGCGAAAGAATATTCATGACAACCTATTTGATTTCTCCCCCGTGTTTAGACATTTATTCATTGTCTCTTTTTTCCATCTTCTCAATTTCTTCCATAGCCAAATCTTTGTTACTGTTGCGAGAAATCCCCAATTTCATCACGAATCTACTCACCTCAGAGATCAAAATTCGTTTTCATGCGATTGTTGCAACGTAACACATCTGAATCCGTCAATGAATCGCAACACAGAATGGATCCACTAGAGAACCTGTCATTGCCATCCATGGAATTCTCCTTAGAGTCCGCTAAAGAATTCGGAAAAGAAGCTTTCTTAGAATTGAGGCAAATGAAGTACGAAGGTTTAATGACACCCAACTATCCCAGATCTTTCACAACCTTGACTTTTTTCTTCTTGGGCCTAATATTCCTTAACTTCTTGCAAGCACCATCAAAAGAGATTGGGCCCAAAATTGCGTGACCCATCTCTGAAGGCCCACCTTGAGAATTCTTCTCTTCTATAACCATGTGGGACCCCCCAAGTTCAGAAGAGACTTTTGCAACTAAACCCTCCTCAGACGTATCTGGAAATACCACCAGCTCAAGACACGTGCCTATATTGACCATCTGAGATTTGTCCATGTTTGATCCGCTCCCCAAGTTGACTATTTCCTTCATAATAAAAGTGTCAGAAAACTCCTTTATGTTGGGAATTCTCGTTGGAGGTACTTTTGAGTAAAAGTCACCCCTGCGTCGATAGCCCAAACACAATTATGCTGCTCTGATTCCTCGATATCTACGCCCTCGTCTTCCTCATCCGATCCACCATGGCTCCTGCCTGAGTCTGAAACACTGCCCTCTGTGTCGTCAACCTCCTTCGAATTCCTCTTGGCCAAACTTCCCACTGGACCCTGAGCCTCCTCCATCAACTTGATTCTGAATATCTTGTCATTAATCAAGATATTCAAAACCTCGTTAATCACTGAAGCACATCTTAATTAGACAAATATTTTATGAGTCTTATTTAACTATAATTTAACTCACAAATTTAAGACATTGTTTTGTAGTTTGTCTTGTACGCTCTAAAAAATAATTCTACTTATTATATTGTATCGGGTTAGAGTACTACTTATACTCCAATTTTTTTTAATAAAAGAAAGGTAGGATTGTTGGGGACAATGTTAAGTCAAAAGAAAGAAGGGTAGGATTGTTGTAGCTTTAATACTTTACTTCTGAGAAATAATGAATGCAAGAGACAGAACTTGAGGGGATTCAGTGTCAAGACAAAATAAATAATTGGTGTAAAATCTTAAAGTTGAGTTTCACCTGCTGAAATGCATGTGCCTCTGCCCCTCATTAAGTTTACAATTAGAGGTTGATTGAACTTATTGTGTTAGTTTTTTTATATTTGGTTTTCTGTGTTTTGTAAAATATTTATGGTACTCTAGACTTACTACTTCTTCTCTTTGGAGCGTGTAATATATATATATATATATATATATATATATATATATATATATATATATATATATATATATATATTAAAAATAATTACAAGTATCTTTCTAGAGAGAGAAGCTCTGTCTTCTCTCTTCCCCCCTGTTCTGGTATGGCTTGGACGACTGTTACAAGAAGAAGATCTCGTCCTCAGGCCGGAAGATGGGACATTTTCCCGTATGGAAAAGGTCTCAGCGTGTTGGAGTTAAAAGGTACGAATTCTTTTTTCTTCTCAGAGTTCCGTGATCATATCTCTGCGAGGGAAATCTTCGTTCTCTTTGGGTGCATAGGAAATGTTGTGGAAGTTTTGATCTCTCCTAGGCGAAACAAACATGGCAAACAGTTTGGTTTTGCGAGATTCAAAGAGGTGGAGGACATCAGATTGTTAGGAGTGAAGCTTGATAATGTTTTGATAGATGGCAATAAGATTCATGCAAATCCACGAAGGTATGAGAGGGGAGTGGGGAGAAACAAGAAAGCGCAATTCGTGGTTAGAAAGCATGAAACTTCTGGTTTATCTTTAGGGCAGAACTCAAAGGGAGATTCAGAGCCGAGAAGTGTGGATATGAATGTTTCTTTTCCTGAGGTGGTCAGAAAAAGGACGGAAAGTGTTTCTCAAGATGTGGCGGTGCAGTTTAGTTCCGATAAGGAGGTGAAATGCAAGTTGCAGAAAGCTTATGTTGGAACTACCATTTTTTCGGGAATGGCTTACAATGTACAGAGAGGGTTTGAATGCGAAGGGCTCTTCGCGTTTAAGGTGACACCTTTGGGTTCGAGATTGTGTTTGTTGGAGGAGGTTGAAGATGGAGCCATTGCTGATTTTGTGAATGAAGGTGCTTCGTGGTGGAAGCAATGGTTTACAGAGTTAAGGAAGTGGAAAGAAGAAGATGTAGATGATGAGAGGGTTGTTTGGATTAGAGTGTATGGTATTCCTTGCCATGCGTGGTGTGTGGATTTTTTCGAAAAGTTATCGTGTGCTTTTGGTCAGTACATTTGTGCTGATGAAAATTATTTGAATGGCGCTAACAAAGATATTGCAAGGATTATGGTTAGAGTATCTACAGATTTTAAGTTACAGGAGAGGATTCTGGTTGAGATTGATGGTAAGAAGTTCACTTTATTTGTGAGAGAAGACACTTATGGCCCAGTTCATTTAGTCGCTAATATAACCAAAGATAATAATACGGAGTCGGAGTCCTCTGAGTCTTTTTTGGATTGGAGTTCGAAAGTGAAGGATATTGATGAGGTTGAAGACGACTGTTTGGAAGTGAGGCAGTCTTGGTCAGAGGAGATGGGGAAGACGGTGGTGGGAGGAAACAAGGAGGAGGTGGAGTGTAATTTTGGGTTTGATTGTGACAAGAGAGAGGGGGATGGGACAGATGGGCTACATAATTCTATGACATCGGGGGAAGCCGACTGTTTTCTAGGGGAAGGTAGTTTTGAGGTTGCATTGAAAAGGTTAAAAGGTAAGTCTTGCATAATTACTCATGGCACAGGGACCGACAAAACTGCCTTTACGCAGTCGAGTGAAGGAGAAAAAGCAGCAACGTGGGTTGCTAAGTCTGAGAATATAGAAGTGGAAAAGATGGAGAGACCCAGCGGTAGGAGGAATGTTCGAGTTAAAAAAATGAAATACAAAAGATTACATGGGTCTCTTGGCGTTGGAGAGAAAAGTAAAAGAGTTAGCAACAAAAAACAGAATAATAGAGTAAACTCGGGCTGTTGTTCCAAGTTGAAGTGCAGGGATGGACAGTGGTCAAATCGGTCGAAAATTTATGGAGAAAATTCGGCTGAGTCGGATATTATCATAAGTAATATTAGATTGTGGAACAATTTAGATTCTTCAGTCGGAGAAAAATTATGGGATGCCATTTTGAAACTAGGGGTCGTCGAGACGGATGGTAAGAAGGATTATAAGAAGCGTATTGATGATATGGAAAAGTCTGATAAATTTAGAAAAGAGGGGGAGAAGGTGAATTTAGCATTATGGAAATGATTATAGGATCTTTTAATATTAGAGGGGGAGGATCTTTGGTGAAAAGGAGGAGAATAAGCCAAATTATTAAAAAAGGGAATGCGGATTTCTTTTTAATTCAAGAATCTAAATTGGACTCGGTCACGGAGTCTTTAGCTAGAAGTTTTTGGTCTAAGGAGGAGATAGGGTGGACGTTTTCTAGTTCTTCGGGATCGTCGGGAGGTCTCGTTATCCTTTGGAAGGAGAGTAGTGTGGAGGTTGTATGTAGCTTCAAAGGTGATGGTTATGTAGGGATCAAAGGAGTGTGGAGAGGCTCTATTTATTACATCGTTAATGTTTACTCTTCTTGTGATCTGGGGGAGAAAAGAAAGCTTTGGAGTAGATTATTGGATTTGAAGGCTAAGTGCCAAGATGGGGAGTGGTGTATTGGGGGGATTTCAACGCTATTACGCATTCTAGGGAGAGAAAAGGTAGGAGTATGGGTACTCGGAAAGTGGAGATGAAAGAGTTCGGGGATTTTATCGAAGAGAGTGAGTTGGTCAATGTGTCGTGCAAAGGTAAGAGGTTCTCTTGGTATTGCGGAGATGGTTCTTCCATGAGTCGTATTGACCGGTTCTTGATGTCCGAGACGGTGGTGACCAAGTGGGGTGTGATTGGGCAATTTATTGGTCCGAGAGATATATCGGACCATTGCCCAATTTGGATAGTGGTGGATTCCTCGAATTGGGGGCCGAAATCGTTCATGTTCAATAATGAATGGTTCTCCAATAAAGAGTTTATTAAGTTTATTGAAAAGGAGTGGTTGTCCATTCATGTTGAAGGAAGAAGTGATTTTGTTCTCAAGGAGAAGTTGAGGATTCTTAAAGGGAGGCTTAGGAAGTAGAATATAGAGGTCTTTGGTAAAGTTGATTTGGAGATTGAGGAGGGTGTAAAGGATATAAATGAAGGCAATGAGGAGGCGGATTTAGAGAATGGTTTTTTGTCGGATGTTGGTATGGAGAATCGTAAGAAGGTGTCTAAACGTTTTTGGTTGAATTTGAGGATTAAAGAGAATATGTTAATTCAAAAATCAAGGATTAAATGGTTAAATGATGGTGATAACAATAGTAGGTTTTTTCATTGTGTCGTGAAGGAGAGAAGAAGGCGTAATCATATTGGGCATATCAACACGGATAGAGGAGTGTTGACGTCGGTTAATGAGGTGAAGGAGGAGGTGATGAATCATTTCGCAAAAAAATTTGTGGAGCCCGATTTAAGGAGACCGATTTTGGAGGGTTTGCCAATTAATTTGCTTTCTCATGAGGAAAAATATTTACTGGAGAGGGCTTTTTTGGAGGAGGAGATTAAGGAGGAAGTGTGGAGTTGTGAGGGAAATAAAAGTCCGGGTCCGGATGGCTATACGTTCACTTTCATCAAAAAGTGTTGGTACTTCTTAAAAAAAATATTTCCTTAAGTTTTTTGAGGAGTTTCAAGGTGGAGCTTTTTTGTCAAAGTCAATTACTTCTTCCTTTTTGACTTTGATCCCTAAATGTGAGAGCCCGTTGGGTTTAGATGACTATAGGCCTATTTGTCTTGTGGGTTGCTTGTATAAGGCTTTATATAAACTTTTGGCGGCTAGATTAAAGGTTGTTCTTCACTCTTTCATTTCGGATAGCCAAAGTGCGTTTGTACCGGGTAGACAATTGTTAGATGGCGTTTTAGTAGCTAATGAAGTGGTTGATTATGCGGGTAAGGAGAGAAAGGCGTGCACTTTTTTCAAGGTGGATTTCGAAAAAGATTACGACAAAGTTAGTTGGAATTTTATTAGATTCATGATGGTTACCATGGGTTTTGGGGAGACTTGAATGAGGTGGATGGAGGCCACTATCTTCTCTAATAAAATGTCTGTTTTGGTGAATGGTTGTCCCACTAAAGAGTTTGAGGTTCATAGGGGATTGAGACAAGGAGATCCTTTATCCCCATTTATTTTTGTTATAGTTGTGGAGGGTCTTCGTGCTTTGGTTAAGAGGTCGATTTCGTTAGAAGAGTTCTCCGAATTTTTGGTGAAGAATGATTGTTTCATTGATATTCTTCAATTTGCGGATGACACTTCTTTGGTAGGAGATGGGAGTTGGAGACATTTGTGGGCGATAAAAGTCGTGCTTAGAGGTTTTGAAATTGTTTCGGGCCTTGGTATTAATTTCCACAAGAG
The DNA here is from genome assembly GCA_022829125.1 of Lathyrus tuberosus. Lineage (NCBI taxonomy): Eukaryota > Viridiplantae > Streptophyta > Magnoliopsida > Fabales > Fabaceae > Lathyrus > Lathyrus tuberosus. The sequence goes on along the minus strand of JALAZF010000091.1, from coordinate 3,494,747 downwards.
AAAACTTATCGGAATTAACGTTTCTCCCCATTTTCTTGAAGCGGGAGCTTTGTTTCTCTCTTGTAGAACGGAATCTAAAGATTTCACTTTCCTTGGTATTCCAATTGGCTCGAATCCAAGAAGGTTTACTTCGTGGTCTTCCTTAGTGACTAAGATGGAGAAGAGGCTCTCGTGTTGGCATGGTAAATTTTTGAGTTTTGGAGGAAGAATAACGCTTCTTAAATCAGTGCTTAATAGTCTTTCGATTTTTCATCTTTCTTTCTACAAAATGCCGGTGAAAGTGAGGAAGAAAACCATTAGTCTTCAAAGTGGATTTCTTTGGGGAAGTTCGAAGGAGAAAAGGAAAATCCATTGGATTAATTGGGATAGGATGTGTTTGCCTTTTGACAAGGGTGGGCTTAATTTATTGAGAATTGATGACTTTAATGTGGCACTACTCCACAAATGGAGGTGGAGAATTCTTGAAGGATCGGAGAATTTGTGGTTTAAAGTGTTAAAGGCTCGATACGGGGATATTAAATTGATTATGTCTAATAATGATTCTATCATCCCAAATTGGAGCTCTTAATCAATTTGGTGGAAGGATATTCTAGCTATGTCGAAACACTTTCTGGAGGACATTTTTATTAATAACTGTGTGTTTAAGGTGGGAAACGGTTTTTCCACTTCATTTTGGCATGCCAACTGGATGGGGTCTGGTAGTTTGAAGGACCAATTTCCAAATCTCTTTGGATTGTCGCGGCTGCAATATGTTTCGGTGGGTTGTTTAGGAGGTTGGAAGGAGGGAGTTTGGAAGTGGGGTGATTTAGGCATCAATTTTAGTGTGACTAATGAAGTGTACAGTGGGTTTTCCAATGGTATCAGTTGGAATGTTGCTACTGCTGATAGTAGTGCGCATTTTTTTGTTGATGCTGGCAGTGAAATTTCGTTACCGCCTCAGTATTCTAGGTATGACTTGAAGGAGAATTCTGGTGCGGTTACTGCTCCTTTGGTGACTAGAATGTCGTCATCTGTTGTGCAGGACCTCTTAGCGCTGCGTTTAATGCTGAATCTGCATTACCTTAATTTCACGGTGCAGGATTTTGTCCAATGGCAACAGGGGTCTACGCAGGCTTTCTCGGTGAACTCTTTGTATCGGATGACGGAAGTGTTTCACGTTCCATACGGCCCCTTAAATCGTGATGATAATGCCATGGGGTTGGTGTGGAAAGTTTAGGTTCCTCTTAAAATTCGGGCTTTTGGTTGGAGATGTTTTTTGAATCGAGTTCCAACAAAGGATTTGCTTGCTTTTAGAGGTGTTTTCCCTCCTACCGATGACTTAAAGTATGTATTTTGCAACAATTTTCCGGAGTCGTTGGATCATATTCTTCTTTCTTGTCCGGTGGCTATCATTGTGTGGAGGGATATTTCCGATTGGTTTAGAGTTTCGACCAAGTGTGTTAACGCGGTCAAGGGAAGTTTCATTGATTGGTTTGATTGTTGTAAACGCAAGAGAGTAAGAGCCGGAAAAGAGGGTTGTGTTTGGTTAGCGGTGTGTTGGAATCTTTGGAATCTAAGAAACAACATCATTTTTAAGAAGATTGGATGGAATGTTTTTGATACCGTTTGGTCGATCAAATATACGGTTTGGCGGTGGTCTATTATTGGTGATATTACTCATCCAATTTGTAATTTGTATGAATTCAACAAACAACCTTTGTTGTATTTACGTTAAGTGCCAATTGGTTTGTAATCTTTCCGTTTTGCGGGTTTTCTCCCGTGTCTTTTGTAATCAGGTTTGAGTACCCTTTGTACTCGTATTAATATATTCCTTGCTTATATATATATATATAGGGTTAATAGTCATTTTGCCCCCTGCCATATAGGCGCTTTTTGAAAAACTCCCCTATAAAAAAAAACTTGCAAAAAAACCATAACATTTGAAGATTCTCTCAATTTTGACCTTCATCACATCCAGTCACCAAAAAAACTGATGTGGCAGCGTTTTTTTTTTTTTTTTTTGTGATGTGGAAGTCTATGTTGGCTTTTTATTTTTATTTTGATTTATTTAAATGCCACGTTGGCATTTTGTTTTTCATTTATTTTTGGTTTATTTTTAAAAATATGTTAAATGTTCAAAATATGTTGGAGATGGAAATAGAACCCATGACATCTCATGTCAAACCAACACTCAATACCACTAGGCTATGTTATGTTTCATGGTACTATTTGCAACTATAAAATACATAATACATAATTACTTAGCTAATAATTTTAACTAAACTAAAATCTTTTAAACCATTTTTATTAAACTGTTTAATCTTTTTTCTTGATATGTTGTAACATTTTAATTAGATTAAGTAGAATAAATTAATATTAATATTAAAACATAATAATTAAATAGATTAAATAGTTTCATAAAATAGAATAGTTTATTAAAATAGTTTAATTAATTAATATTTACAATAAAATAGTTTAGATTAAATATTAATATTACTAAATTAAATTATTAACATTATTACTGTAGCTTTGATAATTTATTATCACTTTATTACTAAATTAAATATAACTAAATTACTGTAGCTTTTAGTAATTTATTAACGTTATTACTGTAGTTTTTAATAGTTTATTAACAATATTACTAAATTAAATATTAATATTTCTAAATTAAATTAAATAATTTAGATTAAAATAGTTTATATAATATTTACAGTAAATAATTAGTATGAATTAATATATTATAATTTATTATAACGTTATTAATTAATTAAATAATTTAGATTAAAATAGTTTAAATAATATTTACAGTAAATAATTAGTATAAATTAATATATTATAATTTACTATAACATTATTAATGAATTAAATTATTACGTTTTAATGTATACATTTTAATATATAATGCTATTAATAAACTAGAATTATTAATAAAATAATATTAAAATAATTTTGAAATAAATTAGTTTATTAATTTCTAAATTAATAAATATTGTACTCAAATTTAATAGTTTAGTTTAACTAATCTGTAACTAAATTATATAAAATAGTTTAGATTATATACTTTTATTAAATATATAGTTTATATAGTTTAATTAATACTGTAACTAAATAGTTTAGTTTATTTAGTTTATATAGTTTATATAATTAAAAACGAAATTAAACGTAAAAATATACTAATTTAAAAAATTAATAATTGTAGCATTTTAATAAACTAAAATTGCTACAGTATATTTAACATTAAAAAAAATTAAACTATTCTATTTTATTAAACTATTTAATCTATTTAATTATTATATTTTAATATTAATATTAATTTAATCTATTTAATCTAATTAAAATGTTACAGCATATTAAGAAAAAAGATTAAATAGGTTACTAAAAATGGTTTAAAAGATTTTAGTTTAGTTAAAATTATTAACTAAGTAATTATGTATTTTGTATTTTATAGTTGTAAATAATACCATGAAACATAATATAGCCTAGTGGTATTGAGTGTTGGTTGGTGTTGACAGGTAATGGGTTCTATTCCCATCTCTAACATATTTTGAACATTTAACATATTTTTAAAAATAAAAAGCCAACATGGCCTTCCACATCATAAAAATTAAATAAAAAAGCGCTGTCACATCAGCTTTTTTGATGACTAGATGTGATGAATGTCAAAATTGAGAGAATCTTCAAATGTTAGAGTATTTTTTGCAAGTTTTTTTTATAGGGGGGTTTTTTAAAAAACGCCTATATGGCAGGGGGCAAAATGACTATTAATATATATATATAATCGTACCTGGATCAGACAGTTACTGGTGGCCAACGACGTCCGTCGAACTCCGGCTCCGGTGAGGTTGAAGGACGGCGCGGGGGGGGGGGGGGGGGGGGGGGGGGGTGGCGGCTGTACCTGCAAGGCACTCCGACGCTCAAGTAAGGTGACTGTCAGAGAAATAGCAAGTACAGGGGTGAGCAAGAAAATGAACTTAACCTGACCCTCTCAAGTGAGAGGGTATTTATAGAGAGCCCCCAGCGCGGGGCCAACGGTTACTTGCACTGGGCTGGATTGTCAGGCCCAATCCAAGTAACTGCCAGGGCTTACGTGGCGTAGTGAAGACCAGCACGTGGTCTTCGCCCTGGGGTAACCGCTCCTAGATTTTCGGGACTAGGCAGACCGAATCCTTCGGGAGTGGAGTGGTTACTTGGAACGTGTCTACGTGGTACGGACCGTTAGACACTCCTCGCCGGGGAGGAGCCTTCTGTGTCGAGGACCCGTCAAGCCGTACGACGGACATGGCCTCGCGGGGAGGAGCCATGTCTGTCGAGGAGTGATGTGCGGTATTCTCGCGGGGGAGAAGCTGGTATGTCGGGGATGTACCTACCCGCCGGGGTGCGAGGTCCTCCTGCTCTGTTGGTCCAAGTGCCCGACACTGTAAAGTGCTCGGGGGAAACGTTGGTATGCTTGCAGCAGTCAAGTGCCCCGCGGAAGGGTCTTATTGGGCCTCCCCATGCTATATGGGTTGGGCCTGCTCGACTGTTGGGCAGCCTCGGCCCAGTCAAGAACAGGAGCCCCCCAAGTCGTTGCTCTGAGGTGTCGGAGTAATGACTTAAGGGTTATTGGCATGTCGGGGATACGTCAAGAGGGGAACCGAGGAGGTCGTTCATATGCGCGAAATTCCTTCGGTCGGATGAGAGTCGGGCATCGATACAGTTGTGTCTGATCGTATGGTCGGGGATATGAAGGGTTTTGGACTCGAAGTGTTGGGGAAAACCGAAGCGACACGCGTGGGGAGATGGGCGGCTGCATGCTTGCCACGTGTCGCCTGCCATAATTACCTAGGGAGGCTAGGGCGGCTGGCTAGGGTAGCACACTCGAGTGCCCTATGCCCCTCGAGTCTCACGAGGACCGCCTATAAAAGCCGTTCCCCTCGCTCATTTTTCACTTTTCCACTTCTCTCTCAAGAATCCCCTCTTTCTCTCTCTATTCTCTTCCGCCGTAGCTGGCCGCCATCATCCGCCGGACGTTCCTTGCCAGAGATCCTTCTCTCCCCAACAACCGTCGTTCACTGTCGTGAAACCGCCGGAGACTCCGTGCCGGAACCCCTAATTCGCCGTTTAACAGGTACTTGTTCCAAACTTGACCTTTATTTTGCGTCTTTCTTCAATTTCAACTAGTGTAGGACGTTTCTTTGGTGAATTGATGATATTCCCATGAGAAACGAGAGGATTCCTGGCGAATACGGTGGGAATCTCTAGTTGTTGAGGGAGAGAGTGCGGAGAACTTCGCTCTCTTTTGATGAATATCTCGGGGATCAGGGACGAACACGTCGGGGACCCGTTGAATGTCTCGGGGTCCCTAATAATCAGTATATTTGTTAGTGCCGCGGGGACACGGGGCAGAACCTTCCGGGGAGGCGATGAATTCCCCGGTGGACAAGTTGATCCTCGGACGATCGTGTCGGGGAGTTGAGAAAGTCTCGCCCCTTCTTCGCCCGTTCGCTTGAACAGTGGTGGAGGGGTGAATTTGATACGACCAATCGAATTCACCGTTTCCTTCTGCTTTTCAGGTAAATGGACGATTTGACTGCGGAGGTGGCCGTAGGATATTTCGAGGAAAACGACGACCAGCCCGACTCCCCCATGGCTCACATGGCCTTTGCGCGAGAGAGGCCGCTCGAGGATTGGGTCTGCGACGAGGCCCTGGAGATGTCGTCCATCTTCGTCTACCCAGATGAGGACGACGCTTTCTGTACCGTCGAGCACAGATTAATCGGATCTGGCAAGTCTTGGAAGGTTTTTCGTCCCGAGGAGAGTCATCGAATATGCTCCTCTTACCGGGGAATGCGCATCCCCTTGTACGAGTTTATGTTCGAGAAGGCGGGGTGGAGGCTGCCCTTCACGGAATTACAAGAGGGGATCTTCGACTGGTTGAAGTTGGCCCCTTCACAGATTCACCCGAACTCGTTGGCCTTCATCCGGGCCTTCGAGCTCGTATGCAAGTATTTGAAAATCGTGCCGACCGTTCGCCTCTTCTTCCGTATATTCCATCTCCAAAGGTCGTCGGCCGGTGGACGACATGGCTGGGTGTCTTTCAAGCAGAGCAAGGCACTGTTCCATACTTACTTGGATTCCATCCGTGATTTCAAGTTCCGCTATTACTTCGTGAAACCGGTCACCATCGAGGCTATCTATTCGTTGTACCGGAAAGTCACCCGCGAGGTCGACGGTCGTTCCGAGGAGGTCCTGGAGCCAAAGTTCCCTCTGTACTGGACGGAGGAACATTTTAAGAAGGGAGTCGACAAATACAAGACGAAGCATGTTCAGATGGAGGCCTTCGAGCGGGAAGCTTACGATAAAATCGTCGCTTTTGTTGAAAGTTTTTCCGAAGCTCAGCACGAGACGCTGGACAGCCGGCCTATAATGGGTGCAGACGGGCAGGTGAAGAAAGAACGTCGTCTGTTAAATACCCGCATTCTGCTCGAGACCTTCTCCGACGAGGAAGCGATCGAGTTATTAGGTGGTGAAACCGTCCTCGCTTTAGGTCTTCCTCGCATCTGTGTTTCTCGCTTTACTAACGTTTTCTTTCCTTTTGCAGGAACAATGGCCGGAGCCGAGGAGAGGTTGAAGAAGCTGAAAGCGAAGAGGGCCCGGGAAGCGCAGGCCCGGGAAGAGGCATCGCGCTCAAAAGACCAAGAGGTTGTCCCTTCTGGGGCCCCGCCCGAGGGTGTTTCCACGGCCGCCGTGCCCGAAGGATCCAATCAGTCTCAGCCTGCTGCCGCTGTGTCGGGGACCGCGGGTGGTCGCACAACTCCTGCGGGAAGCCAATCCCCGGCTACCCAAGGGACTCCGAAGAGGCAACGCGTTGCGGAGGTCGTCGACCTAGGTGGTGAAGACAGTCCCCCGGTTCCTTCCAGCTTTGACCTTCCACCCTGTCATCAAAAACCTCACTTCTTCTCCGAGGTCACTTATCCTCGCACCCTTCCCTCCGAGATCCAAACTGTGCTGGGGACTGCTACTGAAGTGAGGAGGAGGATGATTTTTGAGGAACTGTCGGCCGTCATGCATATCTGCTCGACTGCTATCATTCTCAATGACGAGACCCGCCCTGCTGCTGAACTTGCCCGCCTGCAGGAAAAGCTGGATACCTTGGGCACTGAGATGCTCGGTATGCGCAAGGAACTAAAAGAGTGCCGAGATCTGAACAAAGAGCAAAGCGGGCAGCAGCAGCGGGTCGAGGCCAAGCTTAAGGAAGCCGAGGAGACGGAGAAAGGCCACCTTGCCCGAATCGCTGAACTGGAGTTGGAGGAGAAGCGGCTTAAGGAAAGGATTGCCGAGTTGGAAGATGCTGTGCGGCCGGCCGAGGGGGAAACTGAGGAAGACAGGCTCCTAACCACTCGTGCAGCGTTAGTGGCCCATCTCCAGAAGGTCGAGCAGGATCTCCGGTTGTCCGAGGATGATGCTATTGAAACCGCGGGTATAGGGTTCCGCAGTGCCGTGGCTCAGCTTCGGGTTCTCAACCCTGATCTCGTCACCGACGGGATTGACCCCGACGCCGAGGTGGTGGATGGCCAGATCGTGCATCCTCTGCGGGAGAACGACATTCAAGTGCACGAGGAGCCTGACGGGGCCGCAGTTGAGTAGGTTTTTTAACTTTGTTTTGGTCGGCCTGCGAGCCGTTTTGTTTTCACCCGGCTTGTGGGCTTAGTTGATGTACTATTTGCACGATGGTTATTTTTTTGCCCGGCTTGTGGGCTTATATTTGTAACTTTTTTGTACTAAGGGTTTTGCCCCATATCTGTACTTCGTAATACCTCTTTATTGATTTTGATCGTGTGTGATGTGTTATTTGTTATACTTTATTTTTGCCCAAGTAATAAGGCTTTGGGATTTGCTCGACTTAAACAGTCCCTGACCGCGTGGAGAGCTGGTCGGGCGGCCGGAGGAGGACTCCGACCTTCAACGAGGCTAAGAGCTCGGTCGAGGTCCTAGTCTCGTGGCATGAACTTCCCATCGCGAGCTGGGTGTTATGCCCGGTTGGCACGACGACGGTGGGCCTCGATCGAGGTATCCTAGCCGGATCAAATGTCCTCGCGCACACACAACGCGGTCTCTGATCGTCGTGTTCTTATAGGGGTGTCGCGCTTGTACCCTAGCGCGTCCCCGTAATCGCGATGCTAGTGAGCCGCGGGCAATGTTTAACTGTAATATTGTTTTAGCTTTTTAGCGTTCCATGGTCGAGCAAGTTCTTCCCCGTGCAGATTTTCGAGGAAATAGGCTTCTGTCCCCGTTTTCGCGCGGACGCGGTACGGGCCCTCCCAGTTCGCGGCGAGTTTGCCTTCTCGCGAGTCTTTCTGGTTCCTTCGTAGGACGAGGGTGCCCACCTGAAAATCACGTTTAATGACTCTGTCGTTATAACGTAGTGTTATTTTTTGTTTAAGTGACGCCTCTCGGAGAGAAGCGTCCGAGCGTGTTTCCTCGACGAAGTCGAGTTCTTCCCTCAAGGCTTCATCGTTTGCATTCCCGTCGAGGGGGGCTTCCGTCCTCCTCGAGGGTTCCCTGATCTCCACGGGAATCACTGCCTCTGTTCCATAGGTCAAACGGAAAGGGGTCTCCCCCGTCGTGGAGTGTGGGGTTGTTCGGTAGGCCCAGAGAACGCTGTGTAGCTCTTCGACCCACCGTTGTTTGGTGTCGCCCAGTCGTCGTCTTAATCCTCGAAGGATCACTCTGTTCGCGGCCTCAGCCTGTCCGTTCGTTTGAGGGTGCTCGACCAACGTGAAGTGCTGCTTCGTGCCTAGTTTTGTGACGAAGTCCTGGAAGTTCCTGTCGGTGAACTGGGTTCCGTTGTCGGTGACGATGGCTTGAGGCACTCCGAACCGGGCGAGGATATTTCTTTTGTAGAAACGTAGTATGTTGAAGGCAGTGATTTTGGCCAATGCTTCTGCTTCAATCCACTTCGTGAAGTAATCTACCCCGACGATGAGGTATTTGTTTTGATACGACCCCTGGACGAAAGGTCCGAGGATATCCATCCCCCACCATGCGAACGACCACGGGGAGGATAACGGCGTGAGCTCGCTGGGAGGAGCGAGGTGCATGTCCCCGTGCCATTGGCATTTATCGCACTTCTTGACGTGCTCCTTGGCGTCTTGTTGCATGGTGGGCCAGTAATATCCTGCCCGGAGGACTTTACGAGCTAGCGATCGTCCGCCGAGGTGCTGCGCATTGATTCCCTCATGGATCTCCTGGAGTATGCCGGGGACCTTGGTATCCTCGACACATCTGAGGAGGGGAATAGAGAATCCTCGCCGGTATAGCTTATCCTCGACTATAGTGTACGAGCACGCCCGTCTCTTAACCATTGTTGCTTCTTTGGGATCTTCGGGCAGTTTGCCCGTCGTGAGGTATTCGTATACCGGGGTCATCTAGCAATCGCTGTCCCCGATGGCGTTGATCTCCGAAACCATGCCTGGTTTGTCAATGCTCGGGCGGGAAAGGACCTCTTGTATGACGGACTTGTTCCCGCCTTTCTTTTTCGTGCTCGCCAATTTTGACAGGACGTCAGCTCGGGCATTATGCTCCCGGGGGATGTGAGTCACTTCCGCCGAGGTGAACTTTTTCATCTTCTCTTTTACCAAGGCCAAGTATTCTATGAGACTGTCGTTCTTGGCTTGGTACTCTCCTCGGACTTGCGAGGCTACGAGCTGAGAATCGGTGAAAAGTTTGACCTCTTTGGCGCCAAGGTCCTCGGCCAGCCTGAGTCCCGCGAGGAAGGCCTCGTATTCGGCTTGGTTGTTCGAAGTCGGGAAGGACAGTTCGAGGGACACCTCGATGAGGATGCCTTCCTCGTTTTCGAGGATGATTCCCGCTCCACTTCCTTTCGGGCTGGATGCTCCGTCGACATAGATTGTCCATTTTTGCGACCCGTTGGTTGAGGGTTCCGGGACGGTCATCTCTGCTACAAAGTCGGCCAGTACCTGTGCCTTCAAGGCTTTCCTCCCTTCATATCGGATGTCTAATTCGGCCAGCTCGAGTGACCACCTGAGCATCCTCCCCGCCATATCCGGTCGTCTGAGGAGTTGCCTGATCGGCTGGTCGGTCCTCACGATGACGGTATGGGCGAGGAAGTAGTGGCGTAGTCTTCTGGCCGCGGTGACGAGGCCCAGTGTGACTTTCTCGATCTGCTGATACCTGAGCTCGGGGCCTTAGAGAGATTTGCTCGTGAAGTAAACTGGCTTCTGTCCGTCCGGTGTTTCCCGAATGAGGACGGCGCTGACCGCTTTGCTCGTGATCGCAAGATATAAGAAGAGTGTTTCCCCGTTCTCGGGTCGCGAGAGGACCGGGGGTTGCGATAGGACTTGTTTCAAGTGTGCGAGTGCTTGTTCGCATTCCTCGCTCCACTCAAACTCCGTTTTTTGCCGGAGAAGTTTGAAAAAGGGGAGTGCGTACTGTGCGGATTTGGCGACAAACCGGGAAAGGGCGGTGAGCATTCCGTTCAATGATTGTATTGACTTCTTCGAGCCCGGAGTAGGGAGCTCGGAAAAGGCTCTACACTTGTCGGGGTTTGCCTCGATTCCTCGTTCCGTGAGATAAAACCCGAGGAACTTTCCCACCCGGACACCGAAGGTGCATTTGTCGGGATTAAACCTCATGCGGCATCTCCTCGCCGTGTCGAACACCTTCTGGAGGTGTGCGGCGTGGTTGACTTCTTCTGCAGACTTGATGATCATGTCGTCCATGTAGACTTCGAGCATGTCGCCGATTTCAGTCCGGAAGACCTTGTTCATCATCCGTTGATAGGTCGCACCGACATTCTTCAGACCGAAGGGCATTACGTTGTAATAGTAGTTGCCTGAGGTGGTCATGAAGGCCGTGTGTTGCTTGTCAACCTTGTCCATGGGAATTTGGTTGTATCCTGAATAGGCGTCCATGAAAGATAGTAGTTTGTAACCTGCAGAATTGTCGACCAGTTGGTCGATGTTAGGCAAGGGATAACAGTCTTTCGGGCAAACCCGGTTGAGGTCAGTATAATCAACGCACATTCTCCATTTTCCATTATTTATCTTAACAAGTACAACGTTGGACAGCCATGTCGTGTATTTGGCTTCCGAAATAAAATTTGCCTCTAGGAGGTCTTTTACAGCTTTCTCAGCAGCCTCCGCTTTCTCGGGAGACTGCTTACGCCTACGTTGTGCTATGGCCCTAGCGTCCAGATCTACTGCGAGCTGATGGCAAGCCACCTCGGGGTCGAGGCCAGGCATCTCGGATGCGCTCCACGCGAAGAGGTCAGCGTTCTCCCTCAGACATGCTTTCAGCTGCTCTTTGGCTAGGTTGGGGATCCCGGTGCCGATCTTCACGTTGCGATCTGGGTCGTCTCCGAGGGCCACGAGCTCGAAATCTCCATCTGGGATGGGGCGCGCTGGGTGGAGAGGCTGCCCGTTGTTTTTCGCCTAGTGGTCGGGGTCTTCGACTCTGTCTTCATTGGGCCCGCCGGAGAATCTGCTGTCGAGGTCGACCGCGTTGACGCGCGGGAGAGGTACCTGTCTGACGTCCGGGGGTGGTTTGGCCACAGCCTTAGGTTTGGGACCAATGGAACTTAGGCCCTTGACGGCGGCGTCGAAGCATCTTCTGGCCGCGTCGATGTCCCCGTGCATCGTCACTACTCGTCCCCTCCTCGTGTAGTACTTCATTTTGAGGTGGACCGTCGACGGGACCGCCGTGAGTTCAACAAGGGTGGTCCTTCCGAGGATGCAGTTGTAAAGGGATGGGCATTCAACCACCAGGAAACGGATCTTCACCTGTCGGGCCGTGTCTTCGGCCCCGAACGTAACCATTAGCTCCACGTAACCCCATGGTCTGGTGGTGGTTCCATTGAACCCCTGTAGGTCTGACCCGACGTACGGGGTCAAATGCCTCTAGTCCAGCTGAAGGGTCACGAACAAATGAGAATACATGATGTCGACCGAGCTCCCCTGGTCGACTAGCATTCTTCGGACGTCAAAGTTCGCCATTTGTGCCCTGACCAGGAGGGGAATAGTGGCGTTTGGTGCTCCCCCAGGGAGTTCCTCGAGGTAGAAGGTGATGGGATTGGAGTTTCCCCGCACTTTCTCGAGGGTGGTCGCCTTCGACGATGTCGCGGATTCCAGTTCGTCAAACTTCCGTTTGATCGACCCAACCGATATTTTCCCGGGATCGCCTCCGGAGATAACCATTGCTTTGGGGAAGCCTTCCCAGGTACTGCGGGCCGTGACGGGGCCCTCGTCGGGGAAAGTCGCCCACATGTTGTGGATTGCCTCTTCGCCCTAGATGATTGGGGGGACGAAGAAGTCCTCGGGTCGAGTGACGCCGAGGGCGACCTGAAGCTGGCTGTCGCCGGGAGGAGGTGTTGCCTCCTCGACGTTCTGTGCTTCCTTTGAGCTGGGACGAGGAGGGTCCTTCTGTTGGGCATACTTCTTCAAGTTCCCTTCTTTGATGAGAATCTCAATGGCATCCTTGAGGTGGATGCAATCTTCGGTCACGTGCCCGTGGCTTCGGTGGAACCTGCAGTACTTAGATTTGTCAACGTTTGGTTTGGGAGCCGCGGGCTTCGGGAAGCGAACTCCTCCTTTCACAAACTCGGAATTCTGGCAGTCTGAGAGGATCCGAGACCGGGAAGTGTTGAGCGGCGTGTACTCCGTGAATCGGCCAGCTGGCCCGCGCTGTTCTCGGGGATCTCGATTGCGGTTTTCTTTCTTCTTTTCTCCTCCCCGTCGGGGAGAAGCGTCATCGTCTTTGTGGCCGCGGGGGCCTTCCCTACGTCTCGTCTCAAGAGCGATCTGGTCTGCTTCCGTCTCTTCGAGTTCGATGTACTTCTGGGCCCGAGCGAGAAGGTCCTCGAGACGCCGGGGTCTTCGGAGGCCAATGGATTTGGCAAAGTCCGACCCGGCGCGTAGTCCGTGAATAATTAAGTATTTCTTCATGTCGTCGGTCGTATGGACCTCGACGGCTTCCTTGTTAAACCTCTCAATGTAATTTTGAAGGGATTTGTTCCTCCCTTGGAAGATCTTTTCTAGGGCAGCCTCTGTCTTCGGGTGTCGACGAGACGCGGTGAAGTGTTTGGTGAAGCGTTGTTTCAGTTGTTTCCATGACGTGATCGAACCAGGTTCCAGACCCTTGTACCATGTCATGGCTCCCTTCCGCAAGGTGGTGGGGAATAGCCTGCACCTGATGGCTCCCCTGACGTTTCGGAAGTCGAGCATCGCTTCGAAACTCTCCACGTGATCGTCGGGGTTGGTCAGCCCGTCGTAGGTCCCCAACGGTGGAGGTTTCTCCATGCCTGGAGGGATTGGGGCGTCCATGATTTCCCATGACAAAGGGGGTCCTCTGGTCCTCGTCGTCGGTACCAGCCGGGGATCTCGAAGGTGATCGATGGTGCCGTGGAGGGGAGTTCCTCGAACGGTTCTTTGGTCTCTCTTCGGTCTGCTTGGACTTCTTGGAGATGGTGGAGGCCCTGGGTTCCTTCCGAGGCGGGGAACGAGGGCGTTTCTGGGTGATCGCCGGCTAGGGTCGCTCGAGACGAGGTCGTCGACCATGGCGTACGGGCGACGGAGTCCGGGAATCTTCGGAAGGGGTCCTTCGCGGGGAAGGAGAGCGGCGAGGTGACGGGGGACGGCGATGTCTTCGCGGGGAAGATCGTTGTGCACGTCCTTGCTCCAGTGCTTCGATTCTGGTGTTCTGCTGCGCGATCAGCTGATTGGTCTGGTTGATTAATGCAAACAGGGCCACGGTGCTTGGGTCCACGTTGGGCGGCGGAGCAACTGGCTGGAGAGGGGTTTGCTAGTCGTCCGTGAGGACGACGTTGATGGTCGCATCCTGGGAGTCCGGGGAGGCGGTCTGTCCGTCTCTTATGTCGCCTTCGCCGCCGTGGAGGATGATGGCGTCCTCACGGTGGCTCCCGACGCTCAAGTAAGGTGACTGTCAGCGAAATAGCAAGTACAGGGGTGAGCAAGAAAATGAACTTAACCTGACCCTCTCAAGTGAGAGGGTATTTATAGAGAGCCCCCAGCGCGGGGCCAACGGTTACTTGCACTGGGCTGGATTGTCAGGCCCAATCCAAGTAACTGCCAGGGCTTACGTGGCGTAGTGAAGACCAGCACGTGGTCTTCGCCCTAGGGTAACCGCTCCTAGATTTCCGGGACTAGGGCAGACCGAATCCTTCGGGAGTGGAGTGGTTACTTGGAACGTGTCTACGTGGTACGGACCGTTAGACACTCCTCGCCGGGGAGGAGCCTTCTGTGTCGAGGACCCGTCAAGCCGTACGACGGACATGGCCTCGCGGGGAGGAGCCATGTCTGTCGAGGAGTGATGTGCGGTATTCTCGCGGGGGAGAAGCTGGTATGTCGGGGATGTACCTACCCGCCGGGGTGCGAGGTCCTCCTGCTCTGTTGGTCCAAGTGCCCGACACTGTAAAGTGCTCGGGGGAAACGTTGGTATGCTTGCAGCAGTCAAGTGCCCCGCGGAGGGGTCTTATTGGGCCTCCCCATGCTATATGGGTTGGGCCTGCTCGACTGTTGGGCAGCCTCGGCCCAGTCCAGAACAATATATATATATATATATTCCTTCCGTCCCAAAATATAAGAGAAAAAAATGCATTTTTCTTGTCCCAAAATATAAAAGAAAAAATCAACTTTCAACATTTTCAAGATAAAATTAAATGCAAGAAAAGCATTTTTTGGGACAAGAAAATGCATTTTTTTCTCTTAAAAATCAACTGGAGTGCTGATGGAACCACCTTGTTCAGTGGATACATTGATGGGGTTGTCAGAGTCTGGGGTTTTAACAGTTATTATGAAAATTTAAAGTGATGTTGAGACTGTTGTAAGTTGGTTTATGTAAAATTGATTTCAATTTTGATGACCTTTATTTTGAAGGTAATTGATATATTCTACATATTAATAAGAGAGTGCAATATATTTATAAAAATTTGTTTTAAAATGAATGTTATTTTGACATTTTAATATAAAACTGGCTGATTATACCCTCTAGTTAATAATCATTAATAATATGCACGCTACTGTTAGAGTAATATTACAATTTGTATTTATGATGGCGAGAAAAACAGTAATAAGTTATTTAAAAGATAATAGATACAAAACAGATTGGTAGATAGATATTCCTCAAGATATATATATATATATATATAGGTTTGCAATTCAACAAAAATAAAAGGCAAATTTTAAATAAATAAAAAAACTTAAAAGACCCATCTAAAATGTAAAACTTAAAGGACTATAAACATAATTTTATTAAAATGATATCATGTAGAGTTTGAAGGTGAAAATATGTTAATAAAACAACATTGTTTTAGGGTTCTTACATAAGATACACATGGCTTCAACTTAAACAATCGCAATTGCCAACAACTTCAACAACAGAGAAATATAAGCGACATAAACAAGTGTTGAAGATGCTCTAATAAAAGCATATATTGCTTTTGTCTGAATTATTATAGGAGTACAACTTAAAGTAACTTAAGTTAAAGTACCTGAAATAAAACAACTTACTCATAAATTCACAACATGGCACACAAGTCTTTTGGTTTTGTGCCTTATGCAAATAAAAACATCTCATATTGTATGTTCCACCTTGTTCACTCTAGAGGGAATTGCTCTCAAGTGTTGATCAATTTCTTTCACTCCATTTTCAAGTTTCCAATCAAAGAAATTAATCAATGATCCCAACATTGTATGCAACATCCTAATAGCAAGTGGCATGCCCGGACATATTCTTCGTCCGCTCCCAAATGGGGTCAACTGAAAGTTTTGGCCTCTGTAATTTATTTCAGAGCCCAAAAATCTTTCAGGTGAAAACGAGTTTGCGTCATTCCAAATTTTTGGGTCCCTTGCCATGGCCCATTTGTTAATCAAGACTTGTGCACCTTGTGGAATTGTGTATCCTTGAATTTGTACGTCGATTTTGGCTTTTCTTGGTAGTAAAAGTGGAGCTGATGGATGCAAACGTAGCGTTTCTTTTACTATTGCTTGCAAATATGGAAGATTGACAATGTCTGATTCTTGAATAGTTTTTCCTATGCCGATTATTTGTGCAAGCTCTTCTTTGGCCTTTAGCATCGCATGTGGATTGTGGATCAATTCTGTCATTGCTTTTTCTATTGTGTAGGAAGTTGTATCTGTTCCCGCAACGAATAAATCCTATTATAAAATCACAAATTTAATATAAATTAGTATTTAATAATAAAGAAAATAAGTATCATGCTTTCATTTCAATCATAACCTAAAAAACAAATAAATAAACCAAAGTGCTTATGATAATATTAACCTATGTCCTAAATTGCTGCAAATATCATTTTTGAATAATAATAAAATATTCATAGTGAGTTATCATGCATGTGAACAAAATATTAGAGGTTTTTTTTTACAATGCGAATTTCTATTTTTGTCCTTAGTTTTTGGATATACACATCCGGACGCACCATTTTTTTTAAAAACGTTGATTTGTTCCGAATGTGTATATCAGGAATAATTTATAATGTGCAAATCCGGAAAAATATCAGATCTACTATTTTTCTTTGAGCTTTCTACGTTGACTTGTACCCATGAAAAATAAAGTTATGCTATTTTTTCGGATTTGCACATTAGGAATTATTCCTGATATGCACATCCGGAACAAATCAACGTTTTTAAAAATAATGGTGCTTCCGGATGTGCATATTCGAAAACTGGAAGCAAAAACTAAAATTTGCATGGTATCTAAAAAACTTATGAGGTGTAAAAAGAAATCCTCAAATATTATTCTTCAACAAAACAATAAAAAAAGACATTTAATCAAAGTTTTTGTAAATGTTAACTAGTCTTTAGCAAAAGACAATTTTCATCAGCTTATGAACTTAAACTGTCTAAAATATTAAATTTTCTAAAACAATTTATTTATTCTTTATTCAATCTCCTAAGATGATCATTGGTAAAATCCTTAGAAAATTGATAAAAATAATAATTTCATTTGTGTAAACTCTAAGTGCAAAACTATTTTACTCAAACATCCACTTTATTCTACTGTAAATACATAAATATTTATACAGTGAGATATTAAAATATATCTGTAAAAAAAATTCATCATTTGAAGTAAATAATCAAATTTTAAAAAGTGATTGTTAAAGAAAAAAACAAATTTAATTAAAATAATGAAAATAACAAAAAAAACTTAAAAAATGTTTTGATAATAATAACAAAAAATGAGTATCATGCTTTCATTTCAATCATAACATAAAAAACAAATAAATAAACCAAAGTGCTTATGATAATATTATCCTAAGTCCTAAATTGCTGCAAATATCTTGTTTTGATAATAATAAAATATTCATAATGATTTACCATGTACTATGTGAACAAAATATTATTCCTCAAAAAAAACATTTAATGAAATTTTTGTAAATGTTAGCTAGTCTTTAGTAAAAGACAATTTTCATTAAACTGTCTAAAATATGAAACTTTCTAAAATAATTTTATTTATTCTTTATACAATATCCTAAGATGATCCTTGGTAAGATCCTAAGAAAATAGATAAAAGATAATAATTTCATTTGTGTAAACCTTAAGTGCAAAACTATTTTCTTCAAGCATCTACTTTATTATTTTATAAATACATAAATATTTATACATCGAGATACTAAAATGTATTTGTAAAACATTTCAACATTTATAATAAATAATAATTAAATTTTTAAAAGTGATTTTTTAAACAAAAGAAAAAAAATTAATTTAAAAAGTGAAAATTACACAAAAAAAAAAAAAGAGTTAAAAAATGTTTAAAAAAACACAATTAAATAATAAAATATTAATCAAAATAATTAAAAAAAAATCAAAACAAAGTTAAAAAATTGTAAAAAGAGATGAGAAGAAAATTACAAGAAACAAATGTTTTATCTTGGTGTTGTCCATCTTTTGACCATTCTGTTGAGAGATGTCAAGCAAATTATCCAACATATCATCATATTTGACATAATTTTCTCCTCCTCTTAACTCCATTCTCTTGATAATATAAGAATCAATTATTTGCAACAACTTATCAAGATAAGTTGCTGAAACTCCTCTTATACCTTGTGGATCCACCATTTTCAAAACCGGAAAAAAATCAACCAAATTTGGTGTTCCTATTGCACTCACAAGATTTTCAATAATACTCTTATACTCATCAGTTTCACCTGCAGAGTTAGCAAAGTCCTTAGAAAAAAAAGTGTTTGATAAAAAATTCATAGTAGTCTTAAAAGCAGCTCTTCCAACGTCAACAGCTTCACCAACTAAGCTACTTCTATCAATCTCACTTAAAATCTCTTGTAACTTCTTACACCTAAGTGCATGGCTAGCATCAAGTGTTTGGCTAGAAAACAACTCATTTTTGCATATTTTTCTTAGGTCTCTCCAAAGCTCACAAACCGGCATAAAGGGCAAGCTAAAAATATCGTGATCGAGGACCGCGACAGCTTGAGGAACCGTTCGGTTTGAGAATAAAAGGTCATGAGTTTGAAGCACTTCTTGTGCTGCATCGGCCGAAGAAATAACCACGGTCGATATTTGCCCTAGCTTTAAGTGCATTATTGCACCATGTATGGTGGAGAATTTTGCTAGACAATATTGTGGATTTTTTCGCAGCTCGAAAACATGCAACATGATTGCAAATGGTGATGGACCTGGGGGGAGAATATAGTTTTGGGTTTTGGTTCTACTTTGGATTGAAAGAAAGTTCATAGTAATGTATATTACTATGAGAGAGAGCATTGTGGTTGCAACATACATTTCTGGACTCAATTGGGACAAATAGTTATCCATGTTTGCTAAAAACTATAGACGATCTTCTATATGAAACTATAGCAAAGAGGTTTTGATGATTGAGATTAGTGAAGTAAGTGGTTTATATAGACTCGTAATTTTGAATAGTCAAGCATGTGCATGGAATTGTACTAGCCTTTTTTGAATACTACCAATTAACAAATCATGTAAGACAAGATAGTGTTGAACAAATTAAAGTTTGTGCGCAATGAAATTTGACTTTAACGAGAGCATAGGGCACGCTATTAAAAATAATAGTAATAAAAATAGTAATAAAAATCAATCATATATCTAATATATGTGGAATAGACATTAAAATAATGGTTTAATGGACTTAGTGTTGTTGATTGAAAACAAATTCATTGGTAGGAAATACGACTAGTTTAATAGATATGAAGAATTTAATATATAGGAATATGGATACTATGTTGAGTAAAAAACTGAAGAGTGACTATATTGAGTCAAAATAACAAGGGCCATCTTTTAAGAATGGATGTTTAAAAAAATAATATTGATTGTACTACGTCGGCTATTCATTTTATTGTGGTGATGATGAAACCATAGTCATAAATCAGATGATAAAAAATATTTTTCATAAACCAAATTCTAACTCTTCGGTCCAACTGGTTTCTGTTTTTTAGTTGAGTGAATTATTTTATTTTGGATTAAATATGTTTGTGATTTTTTTAAATATCTCAAATTTTGTTTTTAATTTTTTTAAATGTTTCTTTAAAAAAATAAATGTTTTTAAAAATTTTCATCAATACTTTTGGTTCATCCTGCAACTTAACGACTGTTTTTACAACTTAACAACAGAATTAGCGACGATTTATTACTTAGCGACTTAATTAGCGACATTTTTATGGACAATTTTAGTATTAAGAATTTAAAGTGTGAATGAAAAATTTTATGAGAACTATTATTTGAAAAAAAATATATTTTAAAAAATTAAAAACGAAATTTAAGATATTTAAAAGAACTACAAACATATTTAATCCTTTTATCTTTTATAAAACAAAATATTATTTTAAAAAATACAAGAGGGTTAAAGTGAAAACCTTAAATAGAAAATCCTTTTTTCATAAGAAACTGTGTATTTATTACTTTAACTCAAATACAACAAAATGAAATAATAAAATACAAGCGTAAGAGGAACAATTCATGATATTTAAAAAAAATCTAATGGAATTTTACACCATTCATAAAAACTATAATTTTATTTGCCATTAGAATTAATTATAAGCCAAAACCAAGAAGTTATTTTAATGTTAAAGACTAATTCATTCACTGCACCAACAACTTCATTGAAGATGATGTCATTCATTTTTGCCAAACACACCAACAAACTGCCATTCAAATTGTTCATTCCCTCTTCTTTGCAGTCTTTCTCATTGATTGTTTGATAACTGATCTTACCGGATCAGAAATGGATCAGCAGCTAGCATCACGTTGTAAGCTCTTTTATTCGCTGGTGATGGTGAAGAGGTGGGGGTGTACCTGCAAGGTACTCCGATGCTAAAGTCAGAGACGGAGCAATCAGCGCAAGTACAGAGAGAAGGTGTAAAGAATAGAATACCTGACCCTCTAGTGAAAAATGGTATTTATAATGTGCCCTCAGCGCTGGGCCAACGATTACTTTGCATTGGGTTGGATTGTCAGGCCCAACGCGAGTAACTGCCAGGGCTTACGTGGCGTAGGGAATACCAGCACATAGTCTTCGCACTGGATCAACTACCCCTTGATCTTCGGAAGGTGGGTTGAGCAGTTCCTTTGGAAGTGGATAGTTGCATGAGGAAGTGTCCCCGCGTGGGGGGCACGTGGAGATCGTGGGGGAGACGCATGAGAGCTCCCCGGGCGTGTAGACATGATGGACCTTAATTGGGCCCTCCTCGACGAAGACTTGGGTTGGGCCATGCCCGACGGTGGGCCAGCCTTAGGCCCAGTCCAGAACAGAAGCCCCCCAAGTCGTTGCTCCGAAGTAGAGGAGTAATGACTTAAGAGTCATCCCAACCGTCGGGGGCCCGTCCAGTGGAGCGTCAGCGTGTCTGAGACGCCGAGCCGGTGGGTGATGCATATGGCCAGGAATAGGAGATGTTTGGCGAGACAGGAGTTCGCGGGGAGGTCTGTCCGTCTGATGTTCTACTGGCCTTTCTTCCCCCTCTGGGCATGTCCCCATTTGGTGCCCTGGCCGACGATGTGGGGGGTGACAGAAAGGAACGGGTATGCCCAGTCTGCGGGAACGAGGGGAATCTGAGAAGACACGCATGGTGTCTTTCAGCGCCACGTGTCATGTGTGATTAATTCCTAGGGTGGCTACGCGTAGGGGCATTCGAGTGCCTAGTGCTGCCTCGGCTCCCGTGCTAGGAATATAAATAGGGGAAAAGCTCGCTTCACTTTCACGCGTCCCCTTCCTTCTTCTTAGAGTTCTCTCCAAGTCTTCAAACCGCGTCCGTCGTTACCGCCACCGTCGCCACCGTCTTCCGTCAGTCTCCGTCGTCCAGATCCTCTTTCATCAAGTAAGTTTTTGTCTCTTATCTCCAGTATTATGAACTTGCCGTTGATTTTCTGGGGAGCACGTAGGATTTTTTAGGCGACTTTCATGAAGTTTCCGGCGGAACTATGAGTTTTACGGCAGTGCTCATGAAGTTTCTGGTCAATATGCCAGGAAGTTCATGAGGATTTTGGGAACTTCATGAGGTTCCTAATGAAGGCCCCGAGGACCTGTGATGAAGGTCTCGAGGAGCTAAGATGAAGATCTCGGGGAGGCTTACTCCCCGCAAGGGTACGAGTGTTGCGAGGGGTCTCTGTCGAAGAATCCCCCCGCATTCATGGGGGCCTTCTCGTGCGGGGAGCCTTCCTATCTAGGAGGTTCACCGCGTCATGTCGAAGAGGGTTTTCTCCGTGGATGAGTCTCTCCGTCGAGGAGGGGCTCGCAATTCGGTGTCGGGGAGAATTTGTCTTGGGCTCCTCGTCCCTCTCTCTGCTCTTTCACTTGATTTGAGTTGGAAGGGTGGTTTTGATCTCGAAAGTCGAATTCACCATTTTCCTCTGCTTTTCAGGTAAAGTGGCCGAAAGGATCGAGGGCGTCATTCATATCGACGACGAGCCCGAGCTCGATGCACCCTTCTAGCAATTCGAAGTCGAACGAGTCTGCACGCTTGAAGATTGGGTCGGGCATGAGCCTCTTAATGTCGGGTCGCGCTTTGCTGTCGACGACACAGACGCCTTCGCGACTGTCAAGGATCTCGTTATGGGCTCTTCTCCGAACTGGATGGTCTATAAGCCCAAGGAACAACATCGCATCTGCTCGAGATTCTGGGGGATGAGGTTTCCGATGTATGAGTTTGCATTTTGGGACTCGGGCATCCGTCTCCCCTTCAGTGATTTTTAGGGGGGTGTTCCACTAGTTGCGTCTGGCGCCCTCACAGCTTCACCCCAACGCGATAGCGTTCGTGCGGGCGTTCGAGCTTGTGTGCGAACATCTCCATATTGGGGCTACGCTTCCTTTGTTCTTCCACACTTTTCATCTACAACGAGCGTCTGTTAATGGTCGGCATAGATGGGTATCCCTGAAGCAGCCGAGGAAACCGTTTTGGGCGTACCTGGATTCTGTCCGCACCTTCAAGGATAGGTTCTACGTCGTCAATCCCGTCTCGTACGTGGCCGTCGACTCCATATACAACCGTGAGGTCAACGAGGAAGACGAGGAGACACTAGTGTCGAAGTGTCCCCTCGAGTGGGAAGAAGAACACTTCAAGAAGGGCACAGAAAGCTACGTTGTGAAGCATGGAGGCCTGGACGCTGACGACCAGGAGTCATACAAAAAGATGGTGGACTTTGTCTCCGGCTTAACCCCCGCCAAATGTGTCAACAAGGATGGGAGTTTCATCCTCGACGATCGCGGGGAGGTTTGTCATGAGGCTTGGTTTATTAACACAAAGGCCCTCCTCAAGTGCGAGTCTCACGAGGAAGCCTTGAGGTTCTTAGGAAGTGATCGTTCGCTTTGCTCGGGCGTCTTCCCCTTTTCTCTTTTTTTGTACTAACTTATTTTCTCTGTTCACTTGTCACAGGTCAGATGTTAAACGTGCATGAACGCATCATGAAGCTTGCGGCCACCAAGGGTGCAACGAAAACCAAAGGTAGAGTCGCCCAAGTCCAACAGATGGTGAAGCCCAGCGACGGGGCAAGCAAATCCTCTTCCCCCTAGTATAGCCAGTCTCTTCCCCTACAGGAGACCCCTTCTAAGAGACTGCGCACCGAGGAGCCCGTTCTTGTTGACCTTTAGGAGAGTACGCCTGTAGAGAAGTCCGTGCTGCCCCCTTTCCACATCCATCGAGACTTCTTCTCTGGGAATAACTCCCCGACTGTGGTCGAGGCCGAAGCCAAGGCGATCATGGGGATCGACAGGGTGGCCAGAAGGAAGGCGTTGACTGAGCACATGGCTGTCATGATGAGGATCTTCGAAATGGCCTTGGTCCTCAATGATGAGACGAGCCTGACCTCTAAGCTGAAAAAACTGCGGGCCGAGAACGTCATCCTCGAGGTAGAGAAAAACAAGGCGGAAAGCGATCTTCAAGAGGCTCGGACGAGGTACGAAGCCCAGGTGTGTCTCCTCCAAAACATAACCGAAATGAGGGAAGAGCTGAAGGGAACCAAGGAGTAACGTGATCACCTTCTCACCAAGGTTGCCGAGCTGCAGGCTGCCGCCAAGCCTGCCGAGGATGAGACGGATGAGGAGAGAGCCCTCGCGGCCCGTGGTGCCTTGGTCGCCCGGATCCAGGAGCTCGAGCAGGACTGCTTAGGGGCTCTCGAGGTGGGATTCAACAACGCTTTGAAGCAGGTCCAGATCGTGAATTTTTGGGCACAACTTGTCCTCGAGGGGATTGACCCTTTTCACTAGGTTGTTGATGGTAGCGTAGTCGTCCCCGAGGAAACTGACGATGGAGCTAGTCGAAGTGATGGGGAACCCCGACTCGAGGAATAGGCAGTTGCTTTATTCTCTTTGTTTAGTTGTTTTGTTCGGCCTACGTGTCATAATTTTGTAAATTGACTTTGCACGGCCAGCGTGCCATGGGTTTGTAATGTTTGAACAATGGGCTTTGCCCACTTTAATGCATTGTTTCTTTGTCTTTTGGTATATTTATATTTTGTGTGTGTTGCTTGTATGTCGAATATGTATTTTATATTTGCATGTTTTTTGTTTAAGTATTTGGGGCCTTTGCTCGATGTTATTGGTCCTCGATAGTGTAGGGAACTGGTCGAGTGGTCAGAATTAGATTCTGACCTTCGACGAATCTAAGAGTTCAATCGAGGTCTTTGCTCCGAGGCGTGAACTTCCCATCGCGAGCTGAGCGTTCTGCCTAGTTGGTACGACAACGGTGGAGCTCGGTGGAGGTGTCCCCGTCGGATCAAGAGTCCGTGCGCACACTGATCGGTAAAATAGCAAGTGTACTATTCTGCCAATGTAGTAATAATAGGGGATTTCTCTCCAGAATCGATCTCGAGGACTGCGTAGGAAAATACAAATTCTACTCTAATTCAGTTGAACAAAAGCAATTGGGGGATTGGAAGTTGTTTTGCGATTATAATAAAAAGTAGAAAATAAGCGGAAAATAAAATGAGGTTTGAACAATTATAAGAAGCATGCTAGGGCACGGTGTATGAATTGCCTTGCAATGACCTTAATCCTTATTTCAACGACATGGCTCAGATTTAATAAATTCTTGACTATTAAGTATTTACTCCTAAGTCCTTAGTGAGAAAACCTTTGATAACATAACCTAATTACTACGTCTGTATATAATCAAGTCGAAATCAAGCATTAAGCAAAATAATGTCAATAGTGTTCCAAGTACTACAAGGTATCCCTAGGCCTAGGTGATATCTACTATAGTATTACCGTACAAAAGCGTTAACAGTGGTTTGGCCGACCTAAGGTTAACCGTAAATCAAATCCTATTTGGCCGATACAAAAAGCATTAGAACATTGTAGGATAAAATTTTACTATAAAATAAGCACTAATATCATTGAATAAATAAAACTAAGATCATTACAGTAACAATTCAAGGACACCCCCTAGCAATGGGGGGTTTAGCTACTCATAATGTTAAGAGAAAATACAAAATAAAATTGAGACATTACAAGATAATCAGATTCCTTCGAGCTTTAATGGCTTCTGCACCCGTGTCAGCTGTATCTTTTCCAAAAACTCGTCTGAACTTTCGAAAACTCCGTTTTCTCTGCACGGGTTCTTCGAGCTTTTTCATATAGACCTGAAATCAACAGAAATACCACACAAACGCATAAAATGCAACAAAAGTTAAATAAAACAAACAAGCGAGAATAAAATAAGAAACATTAAATTAGCTTGAAAAACAACGAAAAGACTAAAGAAATGATTACCGATTCATGGATAAAGTGCCGAATACATGACAAAAACGTAGTAGAAATTATGACTGATCACACTCACAAGAGCGGGCCCTTGTCTTCTTGTCTCGAGTTTAAGAGTCGCGCGTGTACCTTAGTACACTCCTGTGGTCGCGACGCGAATAGGTCGCAGGCAGTGTTTAACTGTAGTACTGTTTAAGCTTTTCAGCATTCCATGGTCGAGCAAGTTCTTCCCCGTGCAGGTTTTTGAGGTAGTAGGCTTCAGATCCCGTTTCTGCGCAGACACGATAGGTGCCCTCCCAGCTCGCGGCGAGCTTGCCTTCGTGCGGATCGTTATGTTTCCTTCGCGAGACTAGGGTGCCCACCTAAAATTTGCGTTTGATGACTTTGCTGTCAGGTCACAAAGTTATCTTCTGTTTGAGCGAGGCTTCGCGAAGGAATTCCCCTAACCGGATTTCTTCGACTAAGTCGAGCTCCTCCTTTAGGGCCTCGTCGTTGGTTTCCTCGTCAAGGGGAGACTCAGTCCTGCTCAAGGGTTCCCTTATTTCTACTGGAATCACTGCCTCGGTTCCGTAGGTCATTCGGAATGGGGTCTCCCCTGTAGTCGAGTGTGGGGTCATTCTGTAGGCCCAGAGCACGTTGTGCAACTCCTCCACCAACCTTTTTCTTGGCGTCATCCAATCTTCGTTTTAGGCCTCGCAGGATCACTATGTTCGCAGCTTCGGCCTGTCCGTTCGTTTGCGGGTGCTCGACCGATGTGAAGTGTTGCTTCGTGCCCAGCTTAGTAATGAAGTCCTAGAAGTTATTGTCGGTGAACTGTGTCCCGTTGTCGATGACGATTTCTTGGGTTACGCCGAACCGGGCAAGTATATTCCTCTTGTAGAAATGGAGTATGTTGTGGGCCGTGATTTTGGCTAAGGCTTCGGCCTCTATCCACTTAGTGAAGTAGTCGACGTCGACTATCAAATAATTGTTTTGGTATGACCCTATGGTGAAGGGCCCGAGGATGTTCGTCCCTCACCAGGAAAATAACCATAGGGATAAGAACGTTTTGAGCTCGTTGAGCGGGGCCAGGTGCATATCCCAGTGTCGCTGGCATTTGTCGCACTTCTTGACGTGCTCTTTGGCGTCTTGCTGAATGGTGGGTCAGTAGTACCCCGCCCGTATTGCTTTACGGGCTAGGAACCGTCTGTCGAGGTCTTGTGCCTTGATCCCTTCGTGGATCTCCTAGAGTATGATGGGGACTTGAGACTCCTCAACCACTTGAGGAGGGGGATGGAGAAACCCCGCCGGTATAACTTGTCCTCGACAATGGCATACGAGCAGGCACGTTGCCTGACTACGCTAGCCTCCTTGGGGTCGTCGGGCAGTTTCCCTGTGCGGAGGTATTCGTATAGCGGGGTCATCCAGCAGTTGGCGTCACCAATGGCATTCACGTCGGCGGTCGAGGTGGGTTTTTTGATACTTGGCCGTGGAAGCACTTCTTGGATGACGAATTTGTTCCCGCCTTTTTTCCTCATGCTCGCCAGCTTATATATGATGTCCGCCCAGGTATTGTATTCGCGCGGGACGTGACTTACTTCCGCCGAGACGAATTTTTTCATATTCTCTTTTACTATGGCCAAGTACTCGATGAGGCTTTCATTCTTGGCTTGGTACTCTCCCTGCACCTTGGAGACCACGAGCTGGGAGTCGGTAAATATTTTTACCTCTTTTGCGCCGAGGTCCTTGGCCAGGTGTAGTCCGGCGAGGAAGGCCTCGTATTCAGCCTGGTTGTTAGATGTCGGGAAGGATAATGTGAGAAAGACCTCGATCAAGATGTCTTTCTCATTTTCTAGGATGATTCCTGCTTCGCTTCCCGTCGAACTGGATGCCCCGTCGACGTAGATCGTCCATTTTTGGGATCCGTCGGTCGAGGGTTCTGGGGTGGTCATCTCCGCGACAAATTCAGCTAGTACTTGAGCCTTCAGGACCTTCCTACCCTCGTACTGGACGTCGAACTTGGAGAGCTCGAGCGACCATTTGAGCATCCTTCCTGCCATGTCGGGCCGACCGAGGAGCTGCCTCACGGGTTGGTCTGTCCTTACCACGATCGTGTGGGCCAAGAAGTAGTGTCGCAGCCTTCTGGCCGCAGTGAAGAGGGCCAGAGCAACCTTTTTGATCTGTTGGTACCTAAGCTCGGGGCCTTGGAGGGATTTGCTGGTGAAGTATATCGACTTCTGTCTTTCAGGGGTTTCCCTGATAAGAGCCGTGCTGACCGCCCCGATTGTGACGGCGAGGTACAGGTACAACGTCTCCCCATGTTATGGTCGCAAGAGGACCGGGGGTTGTGAGAGGACTTGTTTAAGGTGGAGGAGTGTATGTCCACACTCCTCGGTCCATTCAAATGTGGCTTCCTTGCGCAGGAGTTTGAAAAATGGAAGTGTGTGTTACGCCGATTTGGCCACGAAGCGGGACAGCGAGGTGAGCATCCCATTTAGAGATTGGATTGGTTTCTTCGAGTTGGGCGTTAGGAACTCGGAGAATGCCCTGCACTTGTCAGGTTTTGCCTCGATTCCTCGTTCTGTGAGATAGAAACCGAGGAACTTGCTTGCTCGGACGCCGAATGCGCATTTCTCTGGGTTGAACCTCATCTTGCATCTCCTCGCCGTGTCGAAGGCTCTTCTTAGATGGGTAGTATGGTCGATATCTTCTTGTGATTTTACAATCATGTCGTCCATGTAGACCTCGAGCATGTCTCCGATCTCGCCGTGGAAGACTTTGTTCATCATCCATTGGTATATCGCGTCGACGTTCTTCAGGCCGAAGGGAATTACGTTATAGTAATAGTTTCCTGACTTGGTCATGAAGGTCGTGTACTATTTACCGGCTTTCGCCATGGGGATTTGATTGTATCTCGAGTACGCGTCCATGAACGACAGCAATTTAAAACTTGCAGAATTGTCGACCAGTTTGTCGATGTTAGGCAATGGGTATGCATATTTCGGGCATGAACGATTAAGATCGGTGTAATTAACGCACAGTCTCCACTTTCCATTATTCTTTTTAACACGTACAACATTGGATAGCCAGGTTGTGTATTGGGCTTCCAAAATAAATTTCACCTCTAAGAGGTCTTTTATAGCCTTTTCAGCAGCCTCCGCTTTCTCGGAAGACTGCCTACGCCTACATTGTACTACAGCCCTAGCGGCCGGATCTATTGTGAGTTGGTGGCAGGCCACATTTGGGTCAAGGTCGGGCGTCTCTGCAGTGTTCCACGCGAACAGGTCAGCATTCTCCCGGAGGCAGGCCTTCAGCTGTTTCCTCGCCAGGTCAGGGAGGCCCGTGCCAATCTTCACGTTCCTGTCTGGGTTGTCCCCGAGGGTGATGAGCTCTAAGTCTCCATCTGGAATAGCGCGCATGGGGTGAAGAGGCTGCCCGTTGCCTTTAGCTGGAGGGGTGTGATCCGCTACCTCGTTCTGCTCCTACTTGCTGGGGAAGCGTCTGTCGAGGTCGACCGCGTTGACACGTGGGAGTGGCTTTTGCTCTTCATCCAGGGCTGACTTACCCGCAGTCTTGGACTTGATGTTGATCGAGTTCAAACCCTTAATCGCATCCTCGATATCCCCGTGAATGGTGACGACACGGCCCCTGGTGGTGTAGTACTTCATCTTCAGGTGGACTGTAGATGGCACATCTGTGACCTCAGCTAGGATCGGCCTTCCCAGGATGCACTAGTATAGAGAGGGGCACTCCACTACCAGGAAGCAGACATTAACTGGTCGGGCAGTATCATCGTTCCCGAATATGACCATTAACTCGACGTACCCCCATGGTCTAGTGGTGGTGCCATTGAAACTCTGTAGGTCTGAGCCAACGTATGGGGTCAGATGTGTCTCGTCGAGCTGGAGGGTAGTGAAGAGGTGGGCATACATTATGTCCACCGAGCTCCCTTGGTCGACCAAGATGCGGAGGATGTTAAAGTTCGTCATATGTGCCCTGATCAGGAGGGAGATGTTGGAGTTAGAGACTCCGCATGGTAATTCTTTGGGGTAGACGGTGATGGGGTTCGACCTTCCCTGGACCTTCTCAAAGGTGGCGTTCTGCGTCGAGCTCACCTCTATCAACTCGTCGAACTTCCGCTTGATCAACCCCACCGAGAATTTATTGAACCCTCCACCGGATATGACCATGGCGGCGGGGAAGCTTTCCCATGGGCTGCGAGCAGTTACAGGTGTGTCGGTCTTGCAGGGGAAATAGAAGTGCTCTGGTCGAGTGACAGATAGAGCGACTTATAGTCCATTATTGCTAGATGGTAGGGTCTCCTCCTCGACCCCTTTCGTCTCCCAGGTCTCTTGTCGAGTGGCTTCGCTCCTCTTTGTGTACTGTTTGAGGTGCCCCTCTTTGATCAAGATTTCGATGGCATCCTTGAGATGGATGCAATCCTCCGTGATGTGCCCGTGGCTCCTGTGGAACTGGCAGTACTTAGACTTGTTGACGTTTGGTTTAGGGGGCGTCGGCTTCGAGAAGCGAACACATCCTCTCTGGAATTCCGAGTTGATGCACTCGGCCAGGTTGCGCTCGTGGGGAGATGTAAGTAGCGTGTACTCAGTAAAATGGCATGTGGGCCCCCTCGGTTCTCGGGAGTCTCGGGGCTGGTCTTCTCTTTTTCTTTCTCCATCTCATCGGGGAGCGGTGGAATCCTCGTGCTTGGAGCTATTGTCTCCCTCTTGATTCCCCGAGTCGACTGCGCAGTGGGCGGCCTCTATGTCCTCATACTGGATGTATGCCTGGGCCTTGTAGAGGAGCGCGTCCAAGGTGTTGGGCCTTTCAATGCCAATGGCCTTGGCGAACTTGGTGCGAGGTTGCAGTCCTCGCTCGATCAAAAATATCTTCATGTCGTCCGAGGTGGATACCTGGACAGCTTATCGGTTGAACCTCTCTATGTAATCCCAGAGAGATTCGTCTTTTCCCTAGATGATGGCTTCCAGGGATGCTTCCGTGTTCGGGTGGCGCCAGGAAGCGGTGAAGTTCCTGGAGAACTGCCTTTTCAGTTCCTTCCAGGATGTGATGGACTCGGGCTCGAGGCTCTTGTACCACGCCATAGCACCCTTCCGCAGGGAAGTGGGAAAGAGCCTGCACTTGATGGCTCCCCGGACGTTCCGGTAGTCAAGCATCGCATTGATGCTTTCAATGTAGTCTTCTGGGGCGGTTGTACCATCGTATGTCGCCAAGGGCGGGGGGTTTTCCATTCCAATGGGAATGGGAGTCTCCATGATGTCCCTGGACAGCGGCGTGTGTTGGTCATCCTCGTCGCTCCTGACAGGTGATCGCGATGGGGATATGTTAACTCAGCCTTTCCTGCTCTGTCAAGGAGGGTTTCTTGGCCGACTCTTTGGCTTCTCGACGTATCCGTCGGCTTTATTCTTCTTATGAACTGGGGAATGTCGCTTCTTCTGGGGAGGGGACCGGTCGCGCTTCTGGATGACCATGGGTTGAGGTCGTTCCAAGCGCGGGCGATACCCAGACTTTTAGGGAGAAAGGCTTTGAGAGTCATTGTGTCGTGTCCTCTGCGGGGGAGGTGAGGGACTGTGAGAAACAGGGCGACGATGTCTCCACGGGGGAGAGCGTGATTGTCGCTCCCTCTCGAGCACCCCTATTCGCTCATTCTGTTGGAAGATCATCAGATTTGTATGATTGATCGCCACGAATAGAGCCACCATGGTTGGGTCAGCATTAGGTGGAATAGGGATTGGCTGGTAGGTAGCCAGTCTATTAAAGCGTCGGGCGGCGTTAAAGGTTGCGTCGTCCGAGGAGGGGGAGGCGGTGTGCCCATCCCCAGGGTCGCCCTCATCGACATGAACGGTCACGTTGGGGTCGTGACCGTCATCGTTGGTGAACGGAGTGAAGGCGGTGTCTGGAACGTTGTCGTCAGTTCGTGGGCTGGCCATGATCATCGGAGATTGAAAACTGCTTTGGTTCTTTAGTTTCTATGGGAGGAAGAACGGGGAGGAAAGGGTTCCCACAGATGGTGCCACTGATCTTACCGGATCAGAAATGGATCAGCAACCAGCAACACGTCGTGAGCTCCTTTATTCGCCGGTGATGGTGAAGAGGTGGGGGTGTACCTGCAAGGTACTCCGATGCTAAAGTCAAAGACGGAGCAATCAGCGTAAGTACAGAGAGAATGTGTAAAGAATAAAATTACTGACCCTCTAGTGAAAGAGGGTATTTATAATGTGCCCTCAGCGCTGGGCCAACGGTTACTTTGCATCGGGTTGGATTGCCAGGCACAACATGAGTAACTTACAGGGCTTACGTAGCGTAGGGAAGACCAGCACATGGTCTTCGTCCTGGATCAACTACCCCTTGATCTTCGGAAGGTGGGCTGACCAGTTCCTTTGGAAGTGGGTAGTTGCATGAGGACGTGTCCCCTCATGGGGGGGCACATGGAGATCGTGGGGGAGACGCATGAGAGCTCCTCGGGGGTGTAGACGGGCTGGACCTTAATTGGGCCCTCCTCGACGAAGACTTGGGTTGGGCCGTGCCCGACGGTAGGCCAGCCTTAGGCCCAGTTCAGAACAATATTTTTCATAAAATGCTCCTCACTAGTGTTTTTCTCCTAAATTTTTATACCAGTTTATGACTCAATTTCCTTTCAAACTTTTAACACTACTGGACATTGAAAAAATAAATGGGTTAAGTCTTCATCTTCCAAAAAGCATATAACACACACTATATCATAAGTATTATGAATAATTCATCTTTTGTGAAATTGTAGTTTGGTTGAAAGCCTGTCTTGGAGTAATCTCCAACAAAACATCTTAACCTTTGAAGGGACACTAGCTTCTGACAATATCTTCCAAAGTTGCTTCATAGTTACAATTTACAGGTTTCCTATTAGTTCCTATTTAAGTTTGTCATAGAAGGAACTAACAAGGAAGGGTTGATCAGTGTTATACGGCCAGATTAATTCATCTTCTACAAATCTCCCAGGAGTTAATTCTGCTAATATTAACAACATTCATCAATATCATCTTGAATTTGTTCATCATTTCCTATTATTGTCCAGTTCAGTTTCCACTGCTAAGAATCTTGTTGGCGCTCCCCCATCTCACCAACACTCCCAAACGTTTGCTCACTCAGTTGGAATAAAGTAGGATACATAGAAGCCAATGTGTTTTGATCTGCATATTTACTTAACCAGAAAGGTATGTTCTATCCATTCCCTAGTTTTTGAACTATACATTTTAACATTTCTTCTGTTGAATCCTTTCCAACTGCCTTCAATAAGTTCTTCCACCACAATGACTTTGTGGTCTTTTTGTTTTGTCTTTCTCTAGACCAAAAGATTATCCTAGGTGTACCATACCTATGCTCAATGATTACCTTCCAAATAGCATAATATTCTTTTAGGTGTCTCCATAAACACTTGCTAATAGGGATTTGTTGAAGATATTCACATCCTTTATGCCAATATCTCCTTATTCTTTTGGATTGCAAATCTTTTCCCAACTGTCCCAAAATATGCCTTTTCTATCTACAGAACCATGCCATAGAAAATTTCTTTATATACTTATGATTTCTTGAACCACCTTAACTGGATATTTGTAGAAGGATAAGTGATAGATTGGCAAATTTAACAAAACTGAGTTAAGGAGAGTGACTCTCCCTCCAATAGATAAGATTTTTCCTTTCCAAGTAGACAACTTGCTCCTAAGGGTAAATTTTACAGGATTCCATGATTCAATCCTCTTAGGGTTAATCCCAACAGTTATTCCCAAGAAATTGAATGGGATACTATCACTGCTACAGGTGAGGAAGTGTTCAGTAACTTGCATGAATTATTGCCTTAACCCTATACCACATATTTTGCATAAGTTAACCCTTAATCTAGATATCATTTCAAAGCCTCTCAAAATTGCTTTAATGGCCCATAAGTTTTCCCAAGAACCCTCCCTTACAAGTATAATGTCATCTGCAAACTGGAGTAGATTGTAAGACACTTCTTCATTCACTTGAAATCCCTTAAAGATCCCAATTTGTATTGACTACTTCATAATTCCTGCTAACCTTTCAGTCACTATGGAAAACAGGAATGAGGATAATGGATCTCCTTGTCTCAACCCTCTCCCTACTGTAAACTCCTCTATTGGACTTCCATTAGTTAGGACTGAAATAGTACTGCTAAAACCCCAACCTCCGTCCACTCTTACCATTTTGATCCAAAGTCAAGCTTTCTAAGCCTAAACCTTAAATAATCTCAGTTTACACAATCATATGCTTGTGCAAAGTCAACCTTAAGAAGCGAGCAATCTTTTTTTTCTCTCTTTCCAAAATCCATGATCTCATTTACAACCAAGAGACCATTTAGAATTTTCCTTCCTAGCACAAAGGTTGTTTGGTTTCTAAAAATTAAGTTTCCTATAAATTTCCTTAATCTGCTTGCTAGAATTTTAGCTATCAATTTTTACTTGCTTCAGATTAAACAAATGGTTATGTAATCCACCAAGACATGAGTATTATAAAATTTAGGTACTAGCTAAAAAGAGGATGTCATAGCTTTTGGTAATCTTGCAGATTTATGGAATTCTTTGACAAAGTTGCTTACATCTTCCCCCACTACCTCCCAGCTGCTATTTATGAAATCTAGGCTGAATCCATCTAGATCAGGAATTTTTCCCCCATCACATTTCCACAACACCTCCTTAATTTCCTCATCTGAAAATTCTACTTCTAGCCCCAAGCTTTCTTCCTCTAATAACATCCTAAAATCTATGCCATCCATCCTTGGTCTTGGTTTGACATATTCCTGAAACCTTGAAGAGAATCCATATTTGAATGACTTCCTAATCACATTTAATCCTTCAATCCTCTCTCCCTCATTAAAAATTGAGACTATTGAGTTCCTTCTCCTTCTTGTCTTCATCATGGAAAACCTAGAATTTAGCTCTCTTTCTTAAAGCCATTTCTACCTAGACTCTTGAAGTGTAATTTTTTCCAAACACCATCTTGAGGCAGCCTTCTAGCCAACTTAACCTTTCGAACATCAGTTAAATCATTACTCGAAATTCCGCCTCTAATTGGTTGAGTTCATCCATACAACCTTCCACCTTTAAATCAAGCCACCCAAAAATTGACATATTCCACCATCTAAGCCTATCCTTCAATAATTTGAGCTTTTCTTTTATTATAATTCTTTTTTTCCTACAACCTGGAACCCTCTCCACTCTTTCTTAAGAAAAGCATAGGCTTTGGACCCCAGTCTAAATTTCTAGATTTGATTCATACTGGCTTATGATTAGATATGTGTAAGACCCTAATTTTTGACCCCCTAAGATTCCACATATTATTCACATTACATTTTGCATCTTATACCACAAGCAAGATCATGCTTTGATTCCTTTATCCCTCTCTTCTTTGGGTTTATGCCTTGCAGGGATCACTGAGCATTTGTGTCTTTCTTACTTGCCTTTATTTGCTTATGTTTACTAACCTTTAATCAAAATCCAAAAATATGTTTGTTTCCCTTTTACTAACTTTTTTCAGGAAGAGAATCAAGGATATCAAACAGTCCCTCAGCTCGAATGAATTTCATCTGAAAAAAGTCAAAGTTGATCTACAAACAAGTCAAAATCATCTGATCAAGAGTTTCTAAGATTTAATTGATTATTATTCAAGAGACTCCAAGGTTCATGTATTTATTTCCATGCCTTCTTTGACAAGCAAGAAAAATCGAGCCAGAACCAAGACAGCACATCAAAAAGCCATTTTTCTCATTTTTTCACTGTGTTAATCGATTAACCTAATTGCACTATGAAATGGTTTGTCGATTAACACGTGCAATTTTTGAAAAAATGTGCCAAATTCAAATTCTGCAACAATTGGCACCAATTCTCAGCCCTTGATCACATGTGGAATATTCTAGACCATCTTATTTTAATTCCCTACCTCATCATAATTAATTCCCACCATACACCTTCACTAATCACCACTCTTTTATGAATTTCCCTCCAAATTCAAATTCAGAGCCTAATTTTCATTTCCAAACCAAATTCCAAACCACCAAATTCCCAAGCCTAAACTCTTTAAATAGAGCCTTCATTTCATTCATTCATTCAAGCTTTTGATAGCCAATAAACCTCTTGTAAATTCTCTTCCCAGCCACAAAATTCACCAAAGCTCACTTTTCTTCTTTTGAAAGTTAACAAGAATTCACATTGAATCTTGTTCAACTTTGAGCTAAACCTTCATCCAAACTTGTTTTCTTCATCAATTCTTATAGATCAAGGCTTTGGAGTTTGGATCTTGGAGTAATTTTAAGCAATTTTCAGATTTGGAGTGGTAATCTCATTTTCCACCATTGTTGTTCTTGATTTCATCTTCCACAATGTAGATCCTTTGTTGATCTTGTTTGCTTGATCTTTGGATCTTACAATTTGTGTTTGATTACTGGTTTTTACTGTTATTTTACTCAAAATTTCGTGCACAATTGCATCCTTAATCATGAGGTGTTTGAATAAATGATTGATCAAGGATTATGCAATTTTTAAACTGATTTTCTGTTGTTATTACATTGTTAATCGATTAACCAAAACATGCACGAATTGGTTAATCGATTAACAGTTGAATTCTATGCAAAAAATTGGAAGTTTACACTGGTTAATCGATTAACATAATTACACTGCGAGTTGGTTAATCGATTAACCAGCATCCAGAATGTGAAAAATGCTTGTTTTTGGGATTGTTTTGGTTTTTTTTTTGCCATTTTCTTCCCTTTCCTTTGTTCTTAGCCTTAGATCACATATTTTTGTGGTTTAATTTGGCTTTCTCTTCATCTATTTCCCTTTTCTTTAGATCGATGAAAGTCTTATGGATCATAGAATTCTATTGTTGAATTTTGATCAAGACTAGATCGCTACCTTCTTTTCTTTTCGTGCGGTATTGCTTTCGGATGACGATCTATATATCGTTCATCTAGCATGCATTAGCACAAAGAGCTATTGACTGGCCTCATTGTAGGGTAATTACTCCGTAAATTACTCGGCAATTGCTTAACATAGCGCAACATATATCCCTTATCGGAAAATAATCAAGAATAGTTGATTATTTGTCTTTTGGTTCAACACTTATGAGACTTGTTGTTAGGAGGCTTTGGTCTTATCAATCCTCTAATGAGTTCTCATTAACATTGACCTAAGTGCAATTATTCAATTATTATTGATCACTTACTCTAACAACTAACAACTAATCACTAACTTCTAACTTTTACTTTTACAATTCCTTCTCGCTCCCTATCTCTCTTTTACTTTTATGCTCCATTATTATCATTTCATATCATGTTTAGGCTTCCGCAATTTTTCCTTTCTCCGTTGGACACATGTTTATGCTTCCGCAATTTTTCCTTTGTCTATTGGACACATGTTTATGCTTATGCCTTTTTCTCTTTGTCCACTTGGACCGAAAACATTAATAAAGGCCAAAACCTCTAAAAAGCTTGTGCTTCTAATCTTGGACTATGGTTACTATCCTTTGCAATGGACATGGAGTTTTACACCTAGTCTTTGGACTTCAATGCTATTCTTGGATCCTTGGACTTAGAACTAGGGCTTTTTCCCTTTGCTTTGAAATTATGGTTCGAAGACTTTGGACTTCAATGGTATTCTTGGATCCTTGGACTTAGAACTAGGACCTTTTCCCTTTGCCTTGGAATTATGGTTCGAAGACTTTGAAGACTTGTGCTCTGGCTTGTGTGGTTAGGCTATTCTTATCCTTAGCTTTTACTTTATGCTTTAGGATAGTCACTTCTTCTCCTCCTCATTCTTCAAATTCCAAAACTTTATCCCTTTTTCAAAACCTTATTGTTTTCAAACTATCACCTCTTTCATAATCAAACCTTGACTTTGTCAAGTGATTTTTACTATTTTCTTTTCATTTCTTAACAAATGGTAAACTACATAAGCATATTTACACCTTTTTCAAAAGACTTTAAAAAACATCAAACTCATCAAACCCTCTTTTCTGTGCCCTTGTGCACTTTTCCTTTAAAGCTTTTTCATAAGTTTAGACATGATTCATTTCTTTAAGTGGAATTATTCGCTTGGAAATGACGATTTGTCTTTACATTTTAAAATCAACCAAAACAAACACGAACTACGAGGTTTTGATCCTACATTACACTTCATGGGTACGTAGGCATGAGACGACAAGTCTCTCCAAACAAAAATCTTAAAAAAAATAATTTCTCTTCTCATCTCCTCAATCACTTTTCAAGCAAACTTTTTCAGACCAAAAGCGTAGATATTTCAAAGGGTTCCTATAGAGTACTATAGACGTTTTTGGTGCTAACACATTCTCTTAACGTAACCAACCCTCTTACCCAGTCTTTGTTCACTTGTTCTTGTTTTAGAGCTTGTGTAGGTTTTATTCGCTATTTTTCCTTTCCTTTTGGATAAAATAAAAGTGTGATGGTGACTCTTGCTTTATGAGTTAAGTTAATCAATAGCTCACCCTCACGATTTTGCAGCTACAGAAAAAGTGGCGACTCTGCTGGGGATATTCCCTTGAGGGGTTTAGCCTACTTTGATTTATTATTTCCTTTTTGTCTGATTTGTTTGTTATTTGTTTGTTCTGTTTGGGAATTCTTCTGTATGGTGAGATAAGCCCAATACCCAGGGTTGAGTATACACCTAAGACTAGGGTGGAAAGTAGTGGGACCTAAGCGCCATCTTGGTACGTTTGGTGTACACGAAATTCACATCCAGACGAGGTTTTCTTGGGAGATATTTTGACGTGCACGTATTGTGTATTATGGGGTGTTAACCTAGAAAGTTGTCGACTCTGGTGACCATTCCCGATGACTCAATTGAGGCACTCCTCCCAGGAGGTAGTAACGACAAACCAGAAATGGAAAACCCGTTATGCTTCTTGATCCGAGGACCTGAAGCTGAGGACTTTAGAACCCTTTAACCCATCTTGGCCTTATTAGGATGTGGTGAGGTGGCTATTCAGGTGCAA
The DNA here is from genome assembly GCA_022829125.1 of Lathyrus tuberosus. Classification (NCBI taxonomy): domain Eukaryota; kingdom Viridiplantae; phylum Streptophyta; class Magnoliopsida; order Fabales; family Fabaceae; genus Lathyrus; species Lathyrus tuberosus. The sequence goes on along the minus strand of JALAZF010000091.1, from coordinate 3,456,578 downwards.
ACTTGAATCAGTTGTTATGCGATACCACACTCAGACGAGACTCTCTTGAGAATATTATTGACTACCAAGTAGTTGGGAAATCGATAATATCTGAAAGATGGGTTGTAGACTCTGGGAACTTCTTTAGAACCTTGTTCGGCAGGTGTTATCCCCTTAGTACATACCTTTGGGGATTGGTTCTTACCCTTGACTCCATGCTCGTGACTCGGACGTTTGAACCTGTGTGCTTTGAGTGATCTTGTTTGTGGTTGTTGCATCCATGCACTCTTGCATCCATGAGCATACATCTGCATTCTTCCAAGTTGTCTTAGAAACTCATTTCAATTGTCTCTTTCTTCAGTTATCTGTTCACCGCCAAGCTGTTTCCTCAACACAACTACGGAACTAGAGCTGCTGTCAAATTGATAATGGAAAATCAAGAACAACACAATATCGAAGTCAGAATGGAAATTGACGAATTGAAGGCCGACACGATCAAACTCGCAGAAATGATGCACGTTCTGATTGCTAGAGGTGAACCATCTCAGAGGACTGAGATTGTTGAAACTTCAACTGCTGGTGTTGACCCTCCACTGACTCAATAACCAGCTTCTACTTGGCCAGAATTTGGGTTACCTCCGAATTACTCGCCACCCTTTGCAACTACTCTTGTGTTTGTCCTGTCTGTACTGCCAGTATCTTCAGCTCCATTGTTCACTGAACCTCAGCCTGTTGTGCATTCTGTTGCTCAAGCTATTCCTGAGAATCCTCCTTTCGTGTACCATGCTGCTGGTCCACAATCTAAAAGTCAGGGAGAACCTGGATACATTGAAGAAGTCAGAGAGCAATGGCAAACTCTAGACAAAAGAATAAGAGCCGTGGAAGGAAATGATGTCTTTAGTGCTGCCGCAATGGACATGTGCTTGGTTTCAGATTTGGTTATGCCTGCAAAATTCAAAACTCTTGACTTTGAGAAATACAAGGGGCACACCTATCCCAGAAGCCACTTGGTGATGTACTGCCGCAAGATGGCTGCTTATGCTAAAAATGACAAACTGCTCATTCACTATTTCCAAGACAGCTTGAGTGGGGCTTCAATGAAATGGTATATGGGACTTGAGAAGAACCGTATCCAAAGCTGGAAAGACTTGGTCGATTCTTTCTTAAAGCAGTATAAGTACAATTTGGACATGGCACCTGATTGCCGTCAACTGAAAAACTTGTCTCAGAAAGAAAAAGAATCCTTTAAGGAGTACGCTCAATGCTGGAGAGAGCTAGCTGCTCAAGTGGAGCCACCTTTGGCTGAAAAAGAATTGACTGGATTATTCATGGACATTCTTCAGCCACTCTTTTGGGAAAAGATGATAGGCAGTGTATCATCTGGTTTTACTGACCTAGTCACTATTGGAGAAAGACTAGAAGAAGGTATCAAGAAAGGAAAGATTGCCAATACTGAAGCCTTTAGTGGTGCTAAAAAGTATGCTGGGAATTTTCAAAAGAAAAAGGACGATGATACCCATGTTGTTTCAGTTGAAGGGAAACCTCATCGCAGGCAACAACAATATGTAGCTACAGTTGCTCCTGTTGTCAATGCTCAAATAGTTAAAGCTCCTCGTCAGGCTGTTAGACAAAATCAGAATCGCAATAGGGTTAACTTTGATCCTATCCCGATGTCCTACACTGAGCTGTATCCATGTCTTGTAAAGAAAGGTTTGATTACAATGAGGGATCTACCTCCTTCTCCAAATCCTCTCTCAGTCAGCTATAGGGCTGATCTTCACTGTGAGTTCCATCGAGGTGGGGCAGACCATAACTTGGAAGGTTGCTATTCATTGAAAGCTAGAGTACAAGAATTGGTGAAAGCAAATATTCTGACTTTTCTTTATGATAATCCCAATGTTGTTAACAATCCTTTGCCAGAGCATGACAAGTGAAGTTTGAGTCATTTCAGACGGATCATCTCTTAAAGCCAGTGTTTCAGACAGGACAACTCATCCTTATTGCTGATTAATCACTAGGCCTTGTTTCTTTCTGTTTGCACTTTTCTTTGATTGTATTGCTTGCTTGCTTTCGAACTTTATTTGTACTTTCATGGTAGTTTCAATGAAATGAGCATTGCAATGTTTGATTCAAATTCATTTATATCCATTGTGTGCATCTTTATGCTTTATTTTTTCAAAAAAAAAATATATCTCATGTTCACTTTCTTTATCAAACTTTTGTTTATGCAAAGATTGGAGGGAGGATGATGAAAACGAAATACCTGAAATTGTTGAACTGTATGCTTTCAACTAAAATTTGGCTGATGATGTACAGGCATTGTTTCAACTCCCAAACACTGGAGAGATAAGGAAGTTAATCCTTTGTCAACCCCTTTGAGCCTAGAAGTTGGAGTTTTTTTCTGTATGAAAAAACCCGCAATTTTAACCTGGGGATAGGAAGTTCTCAGTTAATTTGACTGTGTATTTAAACACAAGAGAATCATTGCAATTATAAGTTTTCTTTCGCTCACATCAAACATGTGTCGAAGATGTCTTTCAAATCAAAAGCCAATGATGGCTCACCGTAATCATTTAGCCAGGCAGTCACTATCTTTCAAAAAAAAAATTGATTGAAAAAAAATCAAAAGAAAAGCCCGCCGTCAAAACCTATGAAGGAGACTTAGGCAAAAAAAATTGGGGCATCCCGCTGACTGTAAACTCAAATGACAGAGTTCAGGCAAAAGTTAGGGATAACAAAAAGAAAAATCAAGAGGTTACCAAAATCCTCAAAGACAAAACGAGTTGACTGAGGTCCTCATCAAAAAACAACAAAATGTTGTAAGAAAGAGTGACTGCCATCTCAAAAATCTCTTGAGCCATCATCACAACATGTGTTGCAATTCCAAAATCTCCTGGAACCTGAATGCATAGTTTGAATTAACTGAGCATAGCACTGGAGATCATCATGAAGAATGGGTTGGGTACAAATGAACTTTGAGCCTATATCCTTTGTTTCGAAACCAGACCACGTTACAACCCTCAAAAGACCTAATTAAAGCCAGGTTTCTTTTGAAAGCATACTACAGCAAGGTTGCGTAAATTAACTCTTAAGTTTGTTGCCAATAATTTGTTTTGCTTTCTCTTTCACTTTATATGTATAAACCGCCGTGTTTTGACAAGTGATTCATTTGCTTTACATCAATAATATCATTACAAAAATGATTTTTGATTTCAAAATTGCATGAGCATTGCATTAAAATTACCATGTGTGAATGATTTTGTTTGAAGGCAAACTTTCCTCATCAAGAAATTTCAAACAGTTGAGAAACTTGGTCAGTGATCCTATCAGGGGCAAATTACCTCCAGAGCCTATTGTGAATTAATTCAAGATTTATTTCTCAGTGCAAGTTATTCTCAGAATTGGTTAACCAAAAGATCTCTTTCAAGACCCATACTGAGTTTAGCCTTCTCAACATTCATTTCAAGAACTGAAGCCATGATCAGTTCATCCCCAACAATAGTCAAACTAAAGCCATGATCAGTTTATTCTTAGCATTCAAGAATTGAAGCCATGATTAATCTTTTTCCCTACAGCAGTCAAACTGAAGCCATGATCAGTTTATCCTCATCAGTCAATAAATCTGGGGCAGTCTTCTTCAAGAATCCTCGAGATGTCTTTCCTCAAAAGACCATCAGCCTGATACAATTCATAAGTGTGACAGAGATGTGTTCAACATCTTATCTCCAAGCAGAGTGGGTAGTGTTCCCTGTGTTAAGGAATCATAGTTCCATTCTTCCCTCACAAAGGAGTTTATCTCAGTTGTCTATATCATCTACATTGCATACATAAATCATTCATATATCATACATAGAAAGATTTTTATAGCTCGAAGTGTGTTTCCCGCTCATATGCATTTTTCCGAGGTCCTGTTGCCGTCAACATCTTACCTTGTGATCAAAGTCCAACTTACTTGGCACCTACCAAAATATTACCTGTCTTTTCACCCAGTGTTATTCCCAGATGTCTTGTTTATCTTCTTTCTTTCCAGTTCCATTCCTGGATGTTGACGTTTCCCTGTGCATCTAGTGCTATTGTTAGATGTTTGTCTTCTTCCATTCCAGTGTTATTCCTGGATCTTTGTATTATTTCACTCCAGTGCCATTCCTGGATGTCTTCCCTTTTGATCTCCAGTGCCATTCCTGGATATTTTTATTCCTCTTGTTTCTCCCAGTGCTATTCCTGGAAGTTTTGCCTCTCTTCTATAATCCCCCAACAGATTTTTGGATATCTTTCAGTGTCATTCCTAAAAGTTTTATCTGTTCATTCAGTGCCATTCCTGGATGAGTTTTCTCCTTTGCATTCAGTGTCATTCCTGGATGTCTCTCTCACTATCATTCAGTTCCATTCCTGAATATAGTGATTTACCTTTACTTTCAGTGCCATTCCTGAAAGTTTTATCTGTTCATTCAGTGCCATTCCTGAATGTAGTTTTTACTTTCAGTGCCATTTCTGAAAGTTCTTTCTCACTTTATCCAATGCCATTCTTGGATATCTTTTCCTCAACAGAGTCCAATGATATTCTTGGATATCTTTAATGTTTACCCTCTTTTATCCAATGCTATTCTTGGATACCTTTTCCCCAACCAAGTCCAATGTTATTCTTGGATATCTCTGATGTTTAACCTTGCCATCCAATGCCATCCTTGGATGTCCCCAGTGAAGTTTTTCAAATGGAAGTTTTGTTGCCCCATTCAATTCCATTCTTGAATGATGTAGTTCCTTTCATCCAATGCCATTCTTGGATATTTTATACCCAATAGAGTGTTTTTTCACCCCCCATCCAATGCTATTCTTGGATGACGCTACTTTTTTTACCAGAAACTTTCTTGTTATTGTCCAATGCCATTCTTGGACATCTTTTGACATACCTTTTGTCTCGTTTGTAGTTTCCATCCAATGCCATTCTTGGATGTCATTACATGCCTTCCCAGGGTCTTGTCTCTCTTTTTTCTACCTATTGATGGATAATTTTTGTCACCTTGACAGATATCCAGAAATATCTTGTGTTCCCCGACGTGTCTTTTCGCGTCATCTCTCTCAATTTACCGTAAATCCCTTGTTTTGAGTTTCTCCGCAGAGTGTTTCATCCTTTGCATTCATATCATCTTGTGGCATCTTAGGGCTAAAAAATATAGCTTTTTGTATTTAAGTATCTTCATATCTCCCGATAGAAGAGACTTAAATAGGGGCAGCTGTAAGACCCTAATTTTTGACCCCCTAAGATTCCACATATCATTCACATCACATTTGGCATCTTATACCACAAGCAAGAACATGCTTTGATTCCTTTATCCCTCTCTTCTTTGGGTTTATGCCTTGCAGGGATCACTGAGCATATGTGTCTTTCTTACTTGCCTTTATTTGCTTATGTTTACTAACCTTTAATCAAAATCCAAAAATATGTGTGTTTCCCTTTTACTAGCTTTTTTCAGGAAGAGAATCAAGGATATCAAACAGTCCCTCAGCTCGAATGAATTTCATCTGAAAATAGTCAAAGTTGGTCTGCAAACAATTCAAAATCATCTGATCAAGAGTTTCCAAGATTTAATTGATTATATTCCAGAGACTCCAAGGTTCATGTGTTTATTTCCATGCCTTCTTTGACAAGCAAGAAAAATCGAGCCAGAACCAAGACAGCACATCAAAAAGCCATTTTTCTCATTTTTTCACTGTGTTAATCGATTAACCTAATTGCATTGTGAAATGGATAGTCGATTAACACGTGCAATTTTTGAAAAAATGTGCCAAATTTAAATTCTGCTGCAGTTGGCACTAATTCTCAGCCCTTGATCACATGTGGAATATTCTAGACCATCTCATTTTAATTCCCTACCTCATCACAATTAATTCCCACCATACACCTTCACTAATCACCACTCTTTTATGAATTTCCCTCCAAATTCAAATTCCAAGCCTAATTTTCATTTCCAAACCACCAAATTCCCAAGCCTAAACTCTTTAAATAGAGCCTTCATTTCATTCATTCATTCATTCATTCAAGCTTTTAATAGCCAATAAACCTCTTGCAAATTCTCTTCCCAACCACAAAATTCACCAAAGCTCACTTTTCTTCTTTTGAAAGTTAATAAGAATTTACATTGAATATTGTTCAACTTTGAGCTAAACCTTTATCCAAACTTGTTTTCTTCATCAATTCTTATAGATCAAGGCTTTGGAGTTTAAATAAATGATTGATCAAGGATAATGCAATTTTCAAACTGATTTGTTGCTATTTTTACAGTGTTAATTTATTAACCAAAACATGCACGAATTGGTTAATCGATTAACAGTTGAATTCTGCGCAAAAAAAATGGAAGTTTACACTGGTTAATCGATTAACATAATTACACTGTGAGTTGGTTAATCGATTAACCAGCATCCAGAATGTGAAAAATGCTTGTTTTTGGGACTGTTTTGGTTTTTTTGCCATTTTCTTCACTTTCCTTTGTTCTTCTCCTTAGATCACATATTTTTGTGGTTTAATTTGGCTTTCTCTTCATCTATTTCCCTTTTCTTTAGATCGATGAAAGTCTTAAGGATCATAGAATTCCATTGTTGAATTTTGATCAAGACTAGATCGCTATCTTCTTTTCTTTTCGTGCGGTATTGCTTTCGGATGACGATCTACATATCGTTCATCTAGCATACATTAGCACAAAGAGCTATTGACCGGCCTCATTGTAGGGTAATTACTCCATAAATTACTCGGCGATTGCTTAACATAGCGCAACATATGTCCCTTATCGGAAAACAATCAAGAATAGTTGATTATTTGTCTTTTGGTTCAACACTTATGAGACTTGTTGTTAGGAGGCTTTGGTCTTATCAATCCTCTAATGGGTTCTCATTAACCTTGACCTAATTGCAATTATTCAATTATTATTGATCACTTACTCTAACAACTAACAACTAATCACTAACTTCTAACTTTTACTTTTACAATTCCTTCTCGCTCTCTATCTCTCTTTTACTTTTATGCTCCATTATTATCATTTCATATCATGTTTATGCTTCCGCAATTTTTCCTTTGTCCGTTGGACACATGTTTATGCTTCCGTAATTTTTCCTTTGTCCGTTGGACACATGTTTATGCTTATGCCTTTTTCTGTTTGTCCACTTGGACCAAAAACATTAATAAAGGCCAAAACCTCTAAAAACTTGTGCTTCTAATCTTGGACTATGGTTACTATCCTTTGCAATGGACATGGAGTTTTGCACCTAGACCTTGGACTTCAATGCTATTCTTGGATCCTTGGACTTAGAACTAGGGCTTTTTCCCTTTGCTTTGGAATTGTGGTTCGAAGACTTTAGACTTCAATTCTATTCTTGGATCCTTGGACTTAGAACTAGGACCTTTTTTCCCTTTGCCTTGGAATTATGGTTTGAAGACTTTGAAGACTTGTGCTCTTGCTTGTGTGGTTAGGCTATTCTTATCCTTGGCTTTTACTTTATGCTTTAGGATAGTCACTTCTTCTCCTCCCCATTCTTCAATTTTCAAAACTTTCTCCCTTTTTCAAAACCTTCTTGTTTTCAAACTATCACCTCTTTCATAATCAAACCTTGACTTTGTCAAGTGATTTTTACTCTTTTCTTTTCATTTCTTAACAAATGCTAAACTACATAAGCATATTGACACCTTTTTCAAAAGACTTTAAAAAAAATCAAACTCATCAAACCCTCTTTTTTGTGCCCTTGTGCATTTTTCCTTTAAAACTTTTTCATAAGTTTAGACATGATTCATTTCTTTAAGCGGAATTATTCGCTTGGAAATGACGATTTATCTTTACATTTTAAAATCAACCAAAACAAACAAATTTCTTTCTTTGTACCATGAACTACGAGGTTTTGATCCTACATTGCACTTCGTGGGTACGTAGGCATGAGACGACAAGTCTCTCCAAACAAAAATCTTAAAAAAAAACAATTTCTCTTCTCATCTCCTCAATCACTTTTCAAGCAAACTTTTTCAGACCAAAAGCGTAGATATTTCAAAGGGTTCCTATAGAGTACTAAAGACGTTTTGGGTGCTAACACCTTCCCTTAACGTAACCAACCCTTTTAACCAGTCTTTGTTCACTTGTTCTTGTTTTAGAGCTTGTGTAGGTTTTGTTCGCTCTTTTTCCTTTCCTTTTGGATAAAATAAAAGTGCGGTGGCGACTCTTGCTTTATGAGTTAAGTTAATCAATAGCTTACACTCACGATTTTGCCGCTACAATATGTCCCTATTACCAACCTCTTGGGCTACAATTTTCCATAGGTCAATTAGGCCATCAGATACCAAAAATATATCTAGCATACTGCACGCATCACCCTCTACATTAATCCAAGTAAATATATGTAAGTTCTGTGACTTTTGGATTGGCTACATGTTGGTAAAACATCATGCTGTTAGCAAGATGTTAAACTAGATGTTTTGTCATGACAGTCAGACATCATGTCCAGCATGATGATGTGACATGTGCCAGGACATGTTATACCAAAAATTTAGGGCATAACTATTTTGGTATTTTTAGTGTGATTTTTTAGTGTGTTCTGATTCACACGTTTGTGTTATATGTGGGAGTATATTGTGGGAATTTTTGTTTTGACATATTATGTTAGTTTTCGTAAAAAGGATCCTTGAGCCTTTTTAGGAAACTTTGTATTTTATTCCTATTTTCGTGCAGGAAAGTATCTATGATTGAAATCTTTATTCCTAGCGTTTTGGCGTTTTGGCGTTTTGGCGTTTTGTTTTAAGAGCCCAAGCCTATGCAGTTGTGATGCTTATTTAAAGAGAAGAGCTAACCCTATTGAAAGTGCTACATCACGTGAAGAATTTGGAGCATTAGGATTAGTCGTGTTTTGGTTGGTCTTTAGGGTTTAGGGATTGTTAATTGTATGTCACTCATGTATCTTCTGATGCATTGAGGTTGACTGATTGTTCCTTGTTAATTGTCCACTCTAAAGCTTTTAACCAAGAATGTATTATTCTTGGTTGAAGCTTTTAAGAAAAACCAAGTATTATACTTGGAAGGGTTGGTACTTCTATTTGTGGTAGTTATTGAATTGTCATTGGGATTGTGACGAATTAGGAAGTGAAAAGGGAATCTCATATCTAGAGGGTGTCTAGGTAGAAGTTGCACAAGGTAGGGATTAGGAGAGAAGTTATAAACGGGGGAGTTTAGCTTTGAACTAATACTATCATAGTGAATTTCCTTCCTGGCTTGGTAGCCCCCAGTTGTAGGTGAGTTGCATCAAACTAGGTTAACAACTACTGGTGTTATTTTACTTTTCTGTCATTTGAGTTTCTGCAATATTTATTTTTGTGATCAAGCTATTTTGATCTCGGTGTTGTGATATCTGTCTCGACATCTGGTATTTGCGTGCTAGAATTTCAATTGGCATTAGAGCAGGTCACATTGTTCTGTTTTTGGGTGAGCTCCAGGGAGTTTGTATCCTGGTACTATGGAAAAGGAAGGAGGAGGAAATGTTAACAGGCCCCCAGTCTTAAATGGCACTAACTATGATTATTGGAAGGCACGTATGGTAGATTTCTTAAAATCTAAGGATAGAAAAACTTGGAAGGCTATCATCAAGGGTTGGGAGCACCCTGTGGTTAAAGATAAAGATGGAAAGGAGACTTTGAAGCCAGAAGAGGATTGGAACAAGGAGGAAGATGAGACTGCTCTTGGAAACTCCAAAGCCTTGAATGCTCTATTCAATGGAGTTGACAAGAACATGTTTAGGTTGATCAACATTTATATTGTAGCTAAGGATTCTTGGAAAATTCTCAAGACTACTCATGAAGGAATATCCAAGGTAAAGATGTTTAGACTTCAGCTTCTCACTACCAAATTTGAGAATCTAAAGATGAAAGAAGATGAAAGTATTCATGACTTTCACATGAATGTTCTTGAAATAGCTAATGCATTTAGTGCCTTAGGAGAAAAGATATCAGAAGAAAAGCTGGTTAGGAAGATTTTTAGGTCTCTCCCTAAGAAGTTTCACATGAAGGTCACAGTCATTGAAGAATCCCAAAACATCAGCAGTATGAGAGTTGATGAGCTAGTGGGATCTCTTCAAACATTTGAATTGACCTTGAATGATAGAATTAAAAGAAGAACAAAAGTATTGCTTTTGTATTCAATGATGAAGATAAAGAGGGTCAAGCTAACCTGGATATTGATGAAGGACTGTCAAATACCATTGTTTTACTTGGGAAGCAGTTCAATAGAATTCTGAAGAGAATGGGAAGAAAAGGAAGATCAGGTGTCAAGGACATCTCATCTGACATCAAGAATAACTATGAGTCTCAAAGGAATACCCGAACTAAAGAGAAGTCAGATCAAAGTAAAGGGATTTAGTGTTATGAGTGTGAAGGTTTTAGTCACATAAGGCTAGAATATCCCAACTTTCTCAAGAAGCAGAAAAATGGGTTGGATGTTTCTTGGTCTGATGATGATGAGCCAGAAGATGAATCCAACTCAGAGGTTGTTGCACCTGTTACTGCTCTCTCTGGCAGATGGGATGATGAAGTGGAAGCTTGTGATGAAAATGATCTCTATAAAAACCTGGATGTGGACTATAAGGAAACCTGCAACAGGTGTGAGGAACATCAGAAGACAGAGGAAAATCAGAGAAAGGCCATAGCTGAACTGGAGAATGAGAAGAAGGAACTTTTAGGCATTGTCTCTCATCTTCAAAGAGAGATAACCCTCTTAAATTCCAAGTTCAATAACGTAACAGACTCCTTAAGAAGGATGAAAAATAAGACTGGTCAAATAAAAGATACTGGAGATTCATAAGTTCATTATCACCCTATTAATAAACAAAGAAGAATGCCTGAAGAAAATTTCTTTCCTTCTGAAAGGAAGAAGATGGTCACAATGTCTAACCACATGTTACAACATTCATACAGACATAATGAACCTCCAAATAATTACCAATCTTGTTGGAGATGTCATTACTGTGGAGAGTATGGTCATATAAAGCCTTTCTGTTACAAATTGTATGGAAATCAAATATCCTCAGTTCAGTCCAAAGATAAGCCAGTTAGCAAAAAGAGAAGTGTTAAAGATAGGGGTGTTAACCTGATAGCTCACACATCCTTGAGAGCCTCAACTAGAGAAGTCTGGTACTATAATAGTGGATGTTCAAGACATTTTAAAAGATTTATTTTAAAAGATTTTCTTATTAGGTGGTAGAGCTCCAAAACCTAAAACCCGAAACTATTATCCTAGGACTTCATTTGCTGATGTGCAATTTGAAGAAAGAAGTAGTTTTGTAGAAAATAATTATTCAGGATAGTCCATTGTCGAGTGGAACATCGATAGTGCGTCTGAACAACAAGTTTTAGATATACTACAAAATATGAGTATGGTTGTTACTGTCTTTAAACTCAAAGGAAATATAGACAAACATACTAAAGAGATATTAGTCATGGGGTTTACAGAACAGTTAAAATGATGGTGGGATAATCTTTTTAGTCCATAAGATAAATATCAAATAGATTCAGCTATAAAAGCATAATCTAACGAAGATATATATGCTACAACTCTCTTATATGCTATTATTAAGTTCTTTGTAGGAGAACCTCTAAAAATTCCAACAAAGAGCATTAGACCAATTACTAAACCTTTATTGTCCAACCATGTCTGATTATAGGTTGTATAAAGATATCTTCTTATCCAAACTCTGCCTTAGGTCGGATGGTGTGGCAGATTATTGGAAAGAAATATTTATTAGTGGTTTACCTAGGTTATTTGCAGAAAAGGTAAAAATTAATATTAAACAAAATTTTAATGGAACAATCCCCTATCAGTCATTAACCATATGACAATTATCTAATTAAGTAATTAAAATTAGTATACAAAGTTGTACAGATTATAAATTACAAAATAAGATTAAAAATGAAAAGGCTAGTAATATGCGCAGAATGAGATCATTTTGCAAGCAATATGAAACTACTTCTTTAAGAGCTATGAGTAACCACAAAATAAAAAAACCTGCTAGTAAAGGAAGAAAAAACTTCCATTATCATAAGAAACGATTTTATAAAGACAATTTAGAATTTTATAAAAAAAACCTTACAAGAAAAATTAAGGTAAGAAACCTTATAGAAAACACAATAAAAAATTAATCAACTGAGTAAGTTAGACATTTAAAAAAATTAAAAGAAAGTTTAATAACTACTTTAAATAACATCTTATTGAACTTAGAGGAAGAAAGATCTTCATCATCTAAAGAATCTTCTTACGAGGATATACATCAAATTGATAATTATAAAAAATTAGATGCTGATTCTAATGAATGTTTAGGCCTGGATTTCTGCAATTATAACAATTGTAACAAAATAATTACTATTTTAACAAATAATCAAGCTAATACCTTGATAAGAATATTAGACAAAATGGTAAACTCAAAAATTAATAATGCTTTCATGAGATAAATTAATAATATTATAGATCAAAATGATATTTATAAAAAGAATATTCACAAAGTAGAATTTAAAAATGTTATGGATTTATTTAAGAAACTAATTGAAAAAACTGTTTCTATTAAAGATTTACAAGAAGAAATTAGTAATTTAAAAAATGAAATTAGAACTTTAAAAACCAGAGATGATGAGATAGAAATTAAACTTTTAGAGTTACAAGGAAGCATGATTATTCACAATCAAGCCAATCAAAATTTATTAGCCTCATCTAGCTCAACCAGAAATAATAAGGAAACTATTGTTTTGAATAATGAAGATGGCTATATTAACAAAATAGAAAAATTAATATCCCACAAATGGTATAGTAAAATAAATCTCATTGTCAAAGATAAAATTTATGAATTAATTGCTTTGATAGATTCAGGAGCAGGTATAAACTACATCCAAGAGGGGTTGATCCCAACCCAATATTATAAAAAAAAACCAAAGAATTCTTAAGGGGAGCCAATGACAATAAATTACAAGCTTCTTACAAATTATCAAGTGCTAAAATCTGTAAAGATCAAATTTATTATAGAACCTCTTTTTCTTTAGTAAAAAATATTCATGAGTAAATTATTCTAGAAACCCCTTTTCTGGTTTTACTTTACCCTTTTACTGTTAATAATACAGTTATAACCACTAATGCTTTAGGGTGTAAAGTTAAATTTGAATTCTTAGAATCGCCTGAGAGATGTTAACTTTATCTAGAGTAAGGTTATATCATTTATTAATCAAATTAACAATAAAAGAAAACAAATTAATTTTATTAATAAGGAAATACACTATAAAAAATAGAATATCAACTTCAATATCCAAGTATTCAAGAAAAAATTAAAGATATGCAAAATAAATTTATAAAAGATCTTTGTTCAGAACAACCTAATGCTTTCTGGAAAATAAAAGTGCACACTATCTCTTTACCTTATGAACTTGACTTTAAGGAAGCAAATATCCCTATTAAAGCCAAACCAATACAAATGAGTAAACAACATTTACATTACTGTAAAAAAAAAAAAAAAAATTTCTTGGACAAAGGATTGATTAGGCGTAGTAAGTCTCCTTGGAGTTGGTTCACTTTATATGTTATTAATGCTTTTGAGCTAGAAAGAGGAAGTCATCGGTTAGTAATAAATTACAAACCCTTAAACAAAGCATTACAATGGATTATGTATCTCATACCTAATAAAAAGAATTTGATAAACATATTACATAATAAAAGTATATTTTCAAAGTTTGATCTTAAATCTGGATATTATCAAATACAATTAAAAGAAGAAGATAAATATAAAACCGCTTTTGTGGTGCCCTTTGGTCACTATCAATGGAATGTCATACCATTAGGATTAAAAAATGCTCCCTCTGAGTTCCAAAATATTATGAACATCATATTTAATGACTACTCTCACTTCACCATAGTCTATTTTGATGACATATTAAAATTTTCAGATTCTATAAATCAACATATACAACATATGAACGAATTTTATGATATATTTAAAGAGAATGAGTTAGTCTTATCTGAAAAGAAACGTAAAATATTTCAATCTAAAGTAAGATTTTTGAGTTTTGATATTTCACAAGGAATGTATACCCCCATTAGTAGGTCTTTGGAATTTATTAATAAATTTAGAGACGAATTAATAGATAAAACTCAATTACAAAGATTCTTAGGCTATATAAATTATGTGGCCGAATTCATACCCAACTTAAGAACCATTTGTATACCATTGTTCAAGAGACTTGGGAAGACTCCTCCTTCTTGGGAGTATTCAATGATCAAAAGTGTTTTGCAATTAAAGAAAATAGTTAAAAGTTACTTTGTTTAGGAATACCTGATCCTAGAGTCAACCTTATTGTTGAAATTGATGACTCGAACATAGGATTTGGGGAAGTTCTAAAACAAATTCTTTCGGGCATGGAAAAGAAATAAGTTGTCAGATATTATTCTGGAACTTGGAACCCAGCTCAATTAAACTATAGTACTATTAAAAAAGAAATTTTATCTATTGTTTTGTGTATTACAAAATTTCAAGATGACTTATTTTTAAAAACATTTTTATCAAAGATAGATTGCAAAGCTACACAAAGTGTTTTACAAAAAGATGTTAAAAATTTAGTTTCAAAACATATATTTGCTAGATGGCAAGCATTATTTTCTTGTTTTGATTTTGAAATCGAGCATATTTAAGTAATTAAAAACTCAATACCAGATTTTCTAACCAGCGAATGTTTATAGGGAAAACATGAGTAAAAAATCAGTTGACCCCAAAGATGATTATGGTCCTCACATCAAAGATAAAAAAGATAAGGAAATAATTTTAGGTTCTCCATATTTTATTTCTAAAGTTACCTCTCCTATTACTGTACTCCCCTAACAACTATCAAGCTTACTTTATTAACTCCATTAGCTTTTACCTCTCAAATTGCCAGCCCATTATCTATTCAGAAACCTCACCCCTCTAAATTAGCCTACTATACTCCTCATTCTCCCTTACCAAAATTGACCTTTATTACGATAGATTTGTCCATACCAATATTACCTTTAGAAACACATTGTTTTAATCAAAAAAGACTTTTGTATTAATTCAAAAAACCAATCAAGTACGGGGCAATCATAGGGATCCAACCAACAAAACAACCAAAACGAAAACAAAAAGAGACTAGAGCTACATCATCAATTTAGCGCTATGAGGTCTAAGTTTCTCACTATACCAGCCCCTAGATACTATCGTATCAATAATACTATCCATTATTTTCATTTTATCTACATTGTTACCAAAACAGATGTCATTGTGATATCTCCAAATGCCAAACAAAGTTTCAGTAGCGGCTAGCTTAAGGATAGATTCCCTCCCACCTTTCCTTTTGCTATGAGTATTGATCTAAAGCATCGCATCATGCCATTCATTAAGAGTCTGGTTAACCTGTGTCCAAGCAAGAACTTTCATCCAAATATTTTTAGTCTCATAACAACCATAGAAAAGATGATCCTATGTTTCCTCAGCTGAACATAAGCAACAGGTTGCACTACCAATGAGGCAAAATCTGTGGTGTCTAGCCTTTGTTGGGAGTCTTTTATGGTTGGCCTGCCACAAGGTCATCACTGCATGGGGCCTTGTTGCATTGCCATAGAGAACTCTACTCCAATTCACCTTAATTTCATCCACACACCTAAGATTCAAGTAAACTTTCTTAGTAGTAAATTTGTCACCATGGAGAAGTTGCTGCCACAATGTCTACACCTGAAAAGTGTTATCTCTTTATTGGAGGTTAACTTTGATGGCCGGTGAATGACTGGTCTTTATGCTCATATCCATAATATCACATCCTTTTATGTAATAACTATGGACCCACTTAACCCAAAGATTATCAGACTTTTTACAAACATTCCATAACAGTTTCAGCATGGTGGTGGAATTCCACGTCCCCAACTCAATTATGTTAAGCCCTCCATATTTCTTAGGGTTGCAGGCAGCTTTCCATGATATTGGGTTCTTTCTACTGATGTCAGACTTACCTATCCATAAGAAGGATCTCAAAATAGCATCAATTCTCTGGATAACAGTTTTAGGGAGGCCAGACACTGCATCCAATAGTTTGCCACAACAAAATAAACAGATTTGATAAGTTGGGCTCTGCTTGCATAACTTAGAAGGTAACTGCTCCAATGTCTAATCTTCCCGACAATTTTATCCACAAGTGGCATATAGTGATGGACATTCAATTGTTTGTAAGTCAAAGGGATGCCCAAATATATGAGGGGAAAGACACCTTGCTCGAACTTGGCCATGTTGATGATTTTCTATTAAATGGTGGTCAAAGTTTAATCCAGATTTACTTTCTCCATCAAGATTAGATTCTTGGTTCAACTCTCATCCTAGTCTTTATAAAGAAAAAGTCGTATATCCATAAGATACATCTTTCTTGTTAGATAGATCAAAATTACTTGCCTATTTATCTGCAGCTTACACCCATAAAGAATTCTTGACAAGATTAAAGAAGCTATGACTGCTTTATCTGAAAGTGATAGTGCTTCTGAAAATAATAATGAAGATGATTGGTATGGAATCACAAACCTTTAAAAAATCATAATCATGCATTCAATTATTTCGAAGATAAGTTCAATTATGGTGAAGATAAGATTATGAAGATTTCTCTTGCCATCATTATATTATGGTGAAGATAATAAGTTAAAGGCAACCCCCCCCCCCCCCCCCCCCTTCTTTATTGGCTTCAATTATATCTTCCACTCAGAATTGCTTTTGAATTATTGACTCTTCATTATTAATTTTTTAATTTCAATTATTCATGCCATGTGGGCCATTACCTTTCATAAAGTTTAAGCTTAGTTTATTTTGTTTCAAGTTCGTGTGGATCCTTGCCTAATAAATGATCATTTATGTGTTGTAAAGAAATTCAAGTTTTCAGTCGTAAAACTTGGAATTCTTGATTTGCCATCCTTTGTAAATATTTTTCATAAATAAAAGCATTTTTTTTCTAAAGACCAATTTGATTGAAAACAGAACACGAAAAGTGTTCAAAGAAGAACAAAGTACAAATCAAACAAAGACAAAGCAAAATTTCCAACCAACTCAATTCTAAGCTATCCTCCTAAAGGGTCCATACAAAAAGCTAAAAAATCAGAGTTGGGGTAGTAAATTTCACCCACCCTAGACCATCTCCAAACGTTGATTTTGATGTTCCAACATAAGTCGTCGAGATTAAAAGACCCGTTAGCGAAAATGATATCATTTATGCATTTCCAGATACTCCAGACAGTGATCAACCAAATAGTCCCCAACTTCAAATTGCCTTCATTGGAAGAGCCTTTGCCATACCAATCTAGAAAAAAGTCTTCAATGTTTCCTGCGTAAAAACTGCCGAAGCCGCACCAATCTCCTATTCTTTCCCGCACAGCATAAAAATAAATACAAGAGAAGCAAGCATGATAAATGTCTTCAACACCGTTATGACAGAAAACGCAGCTAGGATCCAAGGAATTCATTCCTCTTCTAACCAACTCAGCTTTAACGGCGATTCTCTTCCAGAGAATTTTCCAACTGAAACAGATTACTTTTGAAGGAGCTTTAAGTTTCCAAAGAGTAGAAAAAGCTTTAGAAGTAGAAGCAGAAAGAGGGTTACCAGACCTGTGTTCCAACATCACTTGATAGGCATCTTTGACGTTGTACTCAGTAGTAGGATTATCCTTCCAAGTTGTTATATCAGACTTGTTCAAAAATGCCACTGCATCTCCAATAGTGGTGAGCAGCTCCAAAACTCTGTCCGAATTATGCTGCAGGTAAAAATCAGATAAACCAAAGCTATTCCAAGCCCAAACATTTCCGACATAGCGACCCGAATCAAGCACAAAAGCGTCTGGTTCAGAACTGAGATGATAAAGGTCTTCAAAAATGTTCGCCAAACTCTGCCCTTTCAGCCATTTTGCAGACCAGAAAGGTATAGTGTTACCAGCTCCCAAAAGAAAATGAATGTTATCTGCAAAACAGAAACCTTTGTTAGATAAATTCTTCCCACTGATAATGATATCCTTCCACCATTGCGATGAAGAGGTGGAAGGCTGAAACTTATCAGCGAGCACTTGATGTTGGATAGCTCTGTATCTAGTGGTCAGAACATCCTTCCAGAGAGAAATTTATTGACAACTATCCTCCATTTCCATTTGGCCAGAAGTGCTAAGTTGAATTCCTCCATTCTTCTGATCCCTAAACCTCCATTTTCCTCCGGTAAACAACAAATGTCCCAGGTAATCTAATAAATTTTCGCCTTTTCCTCAACTCCTCCCTACAAAAACCTGCATCTGATGGAGTCAATCTTCTTTAAGACCGATACTAGGGCCTTGTAAAAAGAGAACCAGAATATCGGCAGGCTTGAAAGCAGAGAATTAATGAGAATTATCCTTACCGCCATGGATAGATATTTGGCCTTCCAAGAGTTCAACTTCCTTCTAAATTTTTCCACAATAGGGTTCCACCCACTTATTCTTCTAGGGTTGAAGCCAATAGGTAAGCCAAGAAAGGAGAAAGATGCCTTATCAATCTTGCAAGAAAGGAAAGAGGATGCTGCAAGAAGAAAGTGCGGGCTAACGTTCAAACCGATCAACCTGCTCTTACTGAAATTGACCTTCAGACCTGAAATTAACTCGAAGCCTCTGAGGATAGCTTTAAGACTCCAAAGATTACTCCAGCTTCCTTCTCTTAAAATGAGGGTGTCATCGACAAATTGAATCATGTCCACGAGTATACCGTCATCCAATCTGAACCCTCTAAAACTACATGTCACAATGGCTCTATTCATCAGCTCTTTTAATCCCTCAGCTATAATAAGAAAAAGGAAGGGGGATAAAGGGTCGCCCTTCCATAAACCTCTTTCAGCGGCAAAGTCTTGCGTAGGGCTCCCCTTAACTAAAATAGAGAGGTGGCTTTTGAAAATAGTTGCCTCCATCCATTTCCTTCATCTACTCCCAAAGCCCATTTTAACTAACATGAAGCGGAGAAAATTCCAGCTTACACATTCATAAGCTTTAGCGAAGTCAACCTTGAACAAAATACATTCCTTGTTATCTCTAGTAGCCAAATCCACCAATTCGTTGGCTATGACAACTCCGTCCAGAAGATTCCTCCCAGGCACGAAAACAGACTGGCACGGAGAGATGACCTTGCCAATAACAGTTTTCAGCCTTAGAGCAAGAAGTTTAGCCACGATCTTATATAAGCTCCCAACCAAAAAAATAGGCCTATAGTCTCCAAGACTCAGCGGGGTATCAACCTTAGGTATAAGGGTAAAAAAAGAAGAGGTGATTGCTTTGGAAAGAAAAGTAGCTTCGTGGAAATCTTTAATAAAACGAATAATGTCATCCTTCATAAAATTCCAACATTTCTTAATAAAGAACAGATTGTAACCATCTGGTCATGGGCTTTTGAAACCGTCGCAACTCCAAACCGCACTTTTTATCTCTTCTTCAGAAAAAGGAGACTCCAAAAAGGAAGCGTCCTCCTTAGATAGACTACTAAAATTGTACCCATCAAGAATAGGTCTATGAAAGTTTGGTTCCGAGTATATATGTTTGAAGAACCTCCTGACTTCATTCTTGACTCCATCCACCGAATCAACAATACCAAGAGGAGTATCCACCCTTCCTATGTACTTCCTTCTAAGGCTCCCTCTAATCCACTGATGATAAAATCTAGAATTAGACTCACCATCCTTTGTCCAGCGTCTTCTAGCTTTTTGAAGTAACATGTTGTCCTTAATATGAAGTTTCCTCCAAAAGGCCTTGCAAGCGTCAGCTCTAGCAACAACAATATCCTTAATTTCATTTTCTCCAGCTAAAATCAATAACTGGTCAGCCTGATTCAACACATCGATCTCCTCTTCCAATTTCAAATCGTGCCAACCAAAAATTTCTTCCCTCCACTCTTTAATCTTGATTTTCATAAGCCTAAATTTTTCTTTAACGATGAAATCGCTCCTGCCTATAATCTTCAAGCTCAACCATTCTTTTTTCACAAAGCGGAGGAAAGCAGGGTGCTCAAACCAGCTGTCATTGCTTTTGAAGGGTTTATGCCCCCAATTGATGGGGCTGATCTTCAGCAAAATTGGGCAGTGGTTGGATATGTCCCTTTTGCCTATAATTTGATCCACCATACCCCATTTCTGAATAACAGCGTCTTCAACCAGAAATCTGTCGAGCCGGCTCATCGAGTTACCATCTCCACTGAACCAGGAGATCTTGTTACCTGCAACTGGAAGATCAACCACCCCTAAGTCAGTGAAAAATTCTTTGAATTCACCCATCTCTGAAGATCTGCTATTGCTGCTCTTGCCCTTTCTTTCATAGTCGACAACCATAGCGTTGAAGTCACCTCCAAGGATCCAACAACCATCAGATAGTTTAGATTTCAAACTCACAAGATCACCCTAAAGCTTCCTCTTAGCTCGCAAGCCACATCCCAAGTAAATGTTGATCGCGTAGAACAACTCGTGATTACATAAAAACTTAATTCCCAGATAGCCGTCTCCTCTGAAAGAACCAATCGCTTTGATAGTATCCTTGTTATAGAGAGTAATTAAGCTGCCAGATTGACCTTGAGATCCAGAGTAAGACCAACCAACCTCTCCGTAACTCCACAAGCTTCTGATAAACGATTCCTCCACAACACTAGTTTTAGACTCTTGAATAAAGAAAAAGTCTGCCTTACCTCTGGATATGATGTGATTGATTTTTCTCCTTATAGAAAAAAAACCTCCCCCACTAATGTTCAATGATCCAAAAATCATTGCACATCTTTGTTAGGCTCCTTCTGTCCACTGAACCTGCTTCTATCCAAAGCTTCCAACTTTGCTATCTTCCGAAGAAGGTTTGTAGAACTATCTTTGGATTTATCGCCCGACACTACCCCAAGATTAGAGATGGCTCCCCTGATTTTATCGCACACCTTGGATTCAACGTTTTTCCAAAATTTGTTGTTGCAGCATCTAATGTCTGAATCTGAAGTTTGCTCACAGTAAAGTATGGCACCTGCTGAAAAAGAATCAGAATCTTCTTTCCCGTGAGAAGTTTTGGTCCTGCTGCTAGGGATAAAAGAGGATTTAGGGATTTTTCCTAGCACCTCAAAGAAAGAGGGTTGGGAGTATTGTTCAATCGGATCTTCATATAAGGTAGGCCCAATCGAAGTGGCCCGATCCACCTTCCTAAGTGTCTTCTTCTTGGATTTGGGTTTCCTAAAAACGAGCCCATTTACTTCAGAAAGCCTTTTTAGTTTCGCCTTTTTACTAGAAGGCACCATTACACAGTTTCCCAAAAAATCAGAAACAACCTTGGAACTAGGTAACGTCTGAGAAGGTTCAGAAGCTACACCAGTGTTAAAGGCCCCAGAATCAATCCAAGCTGCTTTTGTCACTTCTGCAGAAAGGTTGTGCTTAGCCGCTTTGATAGCTGAGTTAAACTCGTAGATCCTACCCATAGAGTCAGCTACCACCTACTTTGAAGAAGGGGTAGATTTTTCAGAATCAACGGATTTTCCAGAGACCAAAGCAAGTTTATCCTCCGTCAAGGAGTTCGCCGGAAAAGAGCTAGGTAAAACACCATCTTTAACGAGGTCTAAATCTCCTGTTTTCTCTCACCCGTCAACCTCCTCATCTTCCCCTGAAATATTGCTCCAGATTGAATCCTCCTCCGAGGAAGAATCTCCAAGGTTAGCATTGTGAAAAGATTTGTTAACAACGATTCTCAGCTGGCCATGATAGTCTTCGCACATTTTGATGTTGAAAACCTCTTCATTGATCTGAACATTGAAAGTTTCGTTCATTACCACAACGCAGTGAGTCTTAACCATGAATCTCGCAACGTCCATACAATCGCCCTTAAGAGTGTTGTCGTCAGCGCAAACATACCTACCAACGGTTTTAGCAAGCACTTCGAAGAAGGCGAAGTTCCAAGCGTGACAGGGGATTCCGTAGCATTTCAACCAAGTGACTCTCTCTTTATCCACCATCTCTTTCTTCCATTCTTTTATTTCGGAAAACCATTGTTTCCACCATGACTCTGCCTCTCTGATAATGTCTCTTATCTCACTTGGTTCGCTTTCTTCCAGTAAACATAGGTTAGAACCCAGAGGCGTTACTTTGATGGAGAAGTAACCCTCGATCTCAAAACTAGTGCAGATGTTGTAAGGCATTCCAGAATCGAGAACAACTCCCACATAAGCTTTCTTGAACCTATCGATGTCCTCCTTGGCTGCCTCATACTTCAGATGAATTTGTGTTTTCCTTGGAGGCTGGCAGTTGTAATCACCCCTACCATGGTTGACAACCTCAACGAATGATCTGCTTCCTACTCTAGAGTTCTCCACTGCCGCCTTCCTTCTGCTGGGTCCTTCTTTATCCTTGTGGCGGGTTCTTGCATGGTTGCTAGAGTTTCTACCACCCAATTTCTTGGCATCTCTGTTGAATATCGGGACGTTTGCGTGAATCTTAACGTTGTCTATAATGATGTTGTCGAGTTTAACAGCTAGAATCCTGCTATCGGCAACCTCTATAAACCTCGCAAAACCAAAGCGCTTCCCGAATTTATTTCTTTTGTGTGGGATAACCACCTCAACCACTTTCCCAAACTCCCTGAATAACTGGAAAATCTTCTCTGCTTTCACGTAATCAGGAAATTCAGAAAAGTAGAACGAATGAATTTCTTCGTTTTCAAAGCTTCGCAGGGCTCATGTAGTAGAATGTGAATCCC
Source organism: Lathyrus tuberosus (assembly GCA_022829125.1). Taxonomy (NCBI): domain Eukaryota; kingdom Viridiplantae; phylum Streptophyta; class Magnoliopsida; order Fabales; family Fabaceae; genus Lathyrus; species Lathyrus tuberosus. The sequence continues at coordinate 3,433,845 of JALAZF010000091.1, read as the reverse complement.
ATTTTGGAGAGATGAAGCTTCTTTCCTTCCTCCGTCTTGCCCTTTGTGAACCCTGAGCTTCTGTCATTTTTTAAAAATGTTTCTTAAAAGGGAAAGAGGTTGATATGCATTATATACTATGAAATACCACATGCGGTATGTTTTGCTTCATAAATAAAAGCATGTCTTATAATATTTTCAACATGTCTTCAGCATATTATTTTACTCTTATAATTATAGTTACTAATATTATCTTTATCTTTAATAATATTTCCACCATTATGTTTACCATTATTATATTTATCATTAATATCATTATTATTTTCATTAATTCCCCAATACCGCTCTAGTATCAAAGACAGGCTGGTGGTGAGATAGTTACTTGCATTATTATTATTACTATTATTATTATTATTATTATTATATATATATATATATATATATATATATATATATATATATATATATATGAAATTTAAGTGCAATACCAAAAATGGGCGCAGCTATACAATTTAAGAGTTTATAACATAAATATAAGAATATCTCATTATGAGTTATAATGTATGTGAACACATTTTTATTTTTCAAAGAAAAATATAAAGTTGCGGGCGATCTCAACTGGTCCTTAGTCCTTAGTCAAACGACAAAGCTGATCACTAGCTTAGTCAAACGAATTTCCTAAAATAATTTTCAAAATGAGAAGCACATAGCATATTTTATCAATATTACACTTGTTAAAATTATATCCATTTATTTATTATCCGTTGGCACGTAAGGTCAAAAAGCATTTTATAAAAGATATTTGAATAGTAAAAGAAATGAGCTAAATTCAGTCACCACGAACCTTCATGTACCACTGTCACCAATCACATCTTATGTTTTAGGTTTGGTAGTTTTCGGTTTTATCGATTTTATGTCATCTTTTTTTAATATATTTGTTTCGGACTTTCCAAAAAGAGAAAGTAAGACTTTAAGGTGAAGAATGGTTTGTGAGATTTATTTTTTATTAAAATATAAAATTTCTTATGTTGGAATATTCAAAATAGATTTGAGCTTTTATTTTTAAATTTAGATAAATTAATTCTATTATAATATTTTAAATATTGATAATTTTTAAATAAGAAATATTTATTTACTGTTTTAAAAATTTTAATCCATTATGTTTTCACTATTTTACAATTAAGAACATGTTGTTATTGATTTTCGCTCTATTTCTCATATTTTTTGCTTTATATATTATGATAGGGCAATCTGGTTTTTTTAACTATACGAAAGGACATTAGATTTTAAATTAAAATATAGTCATTATTCATTTGAGCTACAAACTGTTGAAATTATATATTGTTATATAAATGTAGATGAAATGAGAATAATAACAAGGGCTAAATATGTTTGTTATTTTCATACATATCTCTTTTTTTTTATTAATCTTTTAAAAAAATTCTTTTAAAGAATGATTTTTTTTTTTTTTAAATTTGATCTACACTTTTGATTCTTTCTATTAAAATTTTCGTTAAAACTGTAGTTAATTTAATCATTAAATAATAAACCGTTGCTAAAATCGTATAACGTCAGTCGTAAGTTGTAAAAATCGTCGGCCAGAGAGACAAAAACATGAATAAAAAATTTAGGAGAATCATTCTTTAAAAAAAAATTGTAAAACTAAAACTAAAAATAAAATATTTAGAAAGATCACAAATATATTTAAACCTAATCATAAATAATCGACATATACATTTTTATTTTAAGATTAATTGTTATGTATTTTTAGTGTAAAAATTTTTATACTGACAATACATCACAACCATCTGTTTGTATTATTTTTTAAATGTTAAAATAAAAGTCAAATCTTTTAAATAAATCAACGGTTGTGATTAACTGATAGTGCAAAAAAAATTTTACACCTTCAGTTTATATCAATTAAATTCTTTTATTTTATCAACATATATTAATAAATATTAATATTATTCTTCTTCCTAAATAAATTATATATGTATAATATAAATAATTATCAACAATTTTGTATTTAAACCATCAAAATTAGTATTGTGGATGCTCTTACTATATGAATATTCAGTTAATGTGTTTGGTCTTGGCGTGCCACCGAATTAGGCATTATGGGTCAAGTTTATTACGTACTCTTCTTGGTTGTTGGTCAGTATTGGTTGAGTTTCTACTGCTATTTCTTTTTTATTCCTTATTTCACTACTTGCGTAAGAAAATAATATTTTAATAAAACTTTAAGTTTTAAAAGATAAAATTTAACAAAGTTGTATAATTCCAAAACTTAGAAAAATGAAGAAGAAAACTTTTTTTTTAAATAAGCAATTTGTATTAAAAGTGTAGGAGGAGTACTCCAAAAATACAAGCGATGTTATCGACTACTTTCTCCTACCACACAAGATAGAGTCAAAATGCCAATCATAGAAATTAATACATAAAGGACGTTTACGCTTTAAGCCCAGCCAAACCCATGACCTATAAATAATCCCCGTCATACAATTGTCGAAACTAAAAACAGCATCGTTGAAATGAATGTCGTTTCGCAACAACCAAATACTCCACACCGAGGCCAACCAAATAACTCCCACCGTGTTCCTATCCATTGAGTTATTGAGCTGAATGTGCCTCATGGGAAAAGCCATAAAATCCTGCAAAGACAGATTTATACTACCACCAATCCACTCCAACAGCTTCACCCAAACACATTTACTACGACTGCAGCCAAAGAAAATGTGAGGCATGTTTTCCTCGCTGTTAAAGCAGAAAGCACAAGCAGTGTGTGTCGGGTTAGACAAAATCCCCCTACGAACCAAAAGATCTTTGGTCGGTAACCTGTTAATTAAGAGCCTCAAACCAAAAAACAAAACATTCGACGGCACTTCCATTTGCCACAGAAAATTATGTGCCTTCCTAATTGGGTCGGCCAGGATAAAGTGGAACCTTCAACCAGAGCTGAAAAGCAAGATTTGACAGAGAATTCGCCGTCCTCAGTGAGCTTCCAAATCATCTCGTCCGTTCCATGCTGCTGCGGTTCCTTACCAGATAAGACATCCTTGAACTCAGCTTTCATGACATCCTCCAAATTTTCCCATCCACTAACAATTCTAGTAAAGATCCAATTCCATTATTCATTTATTCACTCGCCTGCATCTTGGACTGACATATCGTGCGAAATATCAACTGCGAATAAGGAAGGGTAAGTATTCTTCAAAGATTGATTAGCCAGCCAGTTTGCGTACCAAAATGATGTCGAAGAACCATTTCCAATCTTGCACAGAAAAAAGTTAGAGAAAACCAGATTGGATTGCTCAGATATTTCATTTAACATGATATCTTTCCACCAAATCGAGTCCTTCTTCCTCAGCATCTCCAAACCTCCAACGGTAACCTTAATGTCAATATTCCCGTAGCAAAAATTAAGGATCTTTTGCCATATCCCCTTTTTATCATTCAGAATCCGCCACTTCCACTTAAGCAGCAAGCACCTGTTGAAGGCTTCCACATCCTTTATACCAAGGCCTCCCTTATCTTTCGGTTTACATATGTCTCTCCAACTAGCCCAGAAAATTGGTCTTTTATCTTTATTACCATTCCAAAGAAATGTACTTTGAATGCTACGGATCTCCCGAATCACAGCTGCAGGAGCTTTGTAAAAGGATAGAGTGTAGATTGGGATAACATTAAGAACTGAGTTGATTAAGACAACTCTGCCAGCAAAGGAGAGATGTCTCCCTCTCCAGTCCGCTAACTTCTTTCGAAGAGTCACCAAAACATTGTTCCACATAACTTTTTTCCTAGGATTGTTTCCAATGAGGACACCTAAAAATTTGAAAGGAAGACAATCCACTCTGCAAGCAAGGTAAGAAGAGGCTGCATCAAGAAACCACTCGTCTAAATTCACCCCATACAACTTGCTCTTACTAAAGTTCACTTTGAGGCCCGACATCATCTCAAAGCCTCTCATGATAGCTTTCAAACACCGTAGATTTTCGTTAGTTCCTTCTCCAACTATTATAGTGTCTTCTGCGAACTGGAGCACATCCACCGAACCATCACCTGCAAAGTGAAACCTCTAAATAAGTTCAACTCCATAGCTTTGTTAATAAAACCTGTTAGACCTTCCATAGCTATACTGAACAGGAACGGCGACAACGGATCGCCTTGCCTCAGGCCTCTATTGACAACGAAATCTTTGGTTGTCCCTCCATTGACCAATACCGACATTGTGCTATTAAAAATGCAACACTCCATCCAGCTTAACCACCTCTTTCCAAACCCCATTGAATTTAAAATGTAGCGAAGGAAATTCCAACTTAGCGTATCATACGCTTTCTCATAATCCACTTTCATCAGCAAACAACTCCTATTGCCACGCTTTTCCAGATCCAACACTTCGTTAACCGTCAAAATTCCATCAGTAATGTTGCGACCTTCAATGAAGGCAGACTGCTTAGTGGAAATCAGTTTTTCAGTCACCTTCTTGAGACGATTAGCCAAAAGCTTAGCTACTATTTTGTACAAGCTGTTCACCAGGCATATAGGTATGTAATCTGCCAGAGTCTGAGGATTCGCTAGCTTCGGAATCAAAGCCAAAAAAGAAGCAGTGCACACTTTAGTCAGTTTGGCTTTCCTATAGAAATCGTTAATAAAGCAAAACACATCCTGTTTTAAGAACTCCCAGCCCCTCTTGAAAAACTCCAAAGTGAACCCATCTGGCCCCGCACTCTTGTTACCGTCACAAGACCAAACCGCTGCTTTAACTTCGCCTTCAGAGAATGGAACCTCCAGACTATCCCTATCTGACTCATTCAAGGTTCTGAAGGAGACCCCTGCTGGGACAGGTCTGTCTTCGTCTGTTTCAACAAAAAGCTTTGTGAAATGATCTTGAATCGTAGACTTTATAGCTTCCACATCTTCAACTAAATCATTGTCGCGGAATAACCAAGTTAAGGAATTTCTTCGTAGCCTATCTTTGATAGATTGATGGAAGTAATGAGAGTTTTGATCCCCTTATTTAGCCACAATTGCCTAGATTTTTGCCTTAGCATTCCCTCCTTAAACTCAAGCTTCCTCCATAAGTCACCACTCACTATAGCTTTTTCCTCCGCTAAGTCTTCAACAGATCCTCCATGATTATCCACCATCTGCTTGTCCAAATTGTTAAGTTGATCCACGTTGTTATGAACCTGCAAATCAATCCAGCCAAACACGTCCTTGTTTCACAATTTTAGTTTCGTTTTCATGACCTTCAGTTTTTCGCTCAGGATGAAGTCACCTCTACCCTTAACAACAATTTTCTCCCATTTACTTCTGATGAAACTGATTCAGTCTTCATGTTTAAACCAAGTGTTAAGAAACCTGAAAGGTTTCGGGCTCCAATCAGCTAAATTCGGCCTCAACCATAAGAGGCAGTGGTCCGAAACATCTCGTTGACCTATCCTTTGGTCCGTCAGCTTCCAATCCTCTATCATACCATTAGAAAGAAGAAATCTATCTAAGCGACTCATCGCCTTGCCGCTACCACTGTACCAAGTAAATCTTCCCCCTGAGCACGGTAAGTCAACCAGCCCCACATCTGATATGAACTTGCCAAAATCTTCCATATCAGAGTTAGAGACGTACCTCGTAGCTCCTAATCTTTCCTCCCTTCTACACACCGCGTTGAAGTCCCCTCCAAGACACCAATAATCCAAGTTTCTGACCTGTTTCTGAACAACTAAATCATTCCACAAAGATCTCCTGAGAATCGTATTGCACGGGGCATAAATGTTAACAAAGTTATACGTTTTGCCTTCCACACTGCATTAATACCAACGAAACCCATTCCTCTAAAACTGAAATTTAAACGCAAAGAGTTCTGTTTTTAAAGAATGACAAAACCGCCAGCAGCTCCCCTTGAGTGACTAGCTGTCCATTCCACACCATCATTCCCCCAGAATTCCTTAGCCAGAAAGTCATCAAAACTAGCTAACTTGGTTTCCTGGAGAAAATAAAGATCTGCTTTACCAGATTAGATAATAAAACTAATTCTCTTTCGTTTAGTCCTGAACCCTCCCCCACAGATGTTGAAAGTCATAATATTCATGGTCATAATAACATACCCGCCTTCTTTGAAACCAAGCCGCTCTTGTCTCTTCTCTCCATTGATTCCACCTCTTTAACCAGGTCTTCCTTCTTCTTGTTGCTGACGACTCCCAATTTAGAAATAGTATCCCAAACCTCGTCATTCACTGTATCGTATTTACTAAGGAATCTCTTATTGCAGCGAAGAATTTCTGAATCAGTTAAGGAATAAGCATGTACCTCTGAGTCAAAAGAGATCGCCTCTTTCCTTGATCCCTTACCAAAAGAAGTGGAAGAGATATGGTCAGATTGTCCACCTCTATTGTTAAGGAGACAAGCGAAAAAAGATGGCCCAAATTCCAACCCTTTCTCCATTTTTCTGATCTTTTTAGGTTTTTTATGCTTGGGCCTATTCTCAATGGCTTTCAAGCACACCCCATCAAAAGTTAATGGGCCTTTGAAAGAGTTAGGGGAACCAATGGATCCGCTTCTTAACTTCTGGGTCCCACCTTCCTCAATGCTTTGAATATCCTCGTTAATCGATGCGTCATTAATGCCTACTCCCTCATTTAGCATGTTATAGTCCTCAAAATTGATATCCTGCACTGACTTAGGACTCCATTCCTCTGGTGCTTTCTGAACGCTTACCAAGTCTGAACACGTAGCAGCATCATTACTGACTATCCTAGGAACCTTAATACAATAAACAACTTTTGCCTTTTCCTTCTGACACGTTGGAAAAGTTTCTGCAAACTTGTCAAAATTATCATTAGAGGAGTCCCCCTCAATGGTCTCCTCGACTTCCTCAACATTTAGCTCGTTGGTCATCGGAACACTAATCTCCTCCTCGCCCGAGGAGAACTCCGAAGCAGCTTCTTCTTCGCTTGTAGCCGGCTCACTTTTCCTCTTAATTCCATTGTTGATGAGCGAGTCCAAAGAACACTGAGCTTCTTCCTTAACGCCTATCCTGAACGATATCCCATTAATAATCACTTTAAATACCTCGTTTATGAACAAACTACACCTTGTACGAATCAGGATTCTGGCAAAGTCCATCCTGGAGACTAGCCTAGTTTGTTCATCACAACGAATGAAGCAGCCCATAGTGTCTGCTAGGAACTTGAAAAAAGTTTCGCCCCACACATGACAGGGGATTCTTGAACAGCACAGCCACGTCAATCTCTCTTGATCAATATCACTTTGCTTCCATTTTCTAACTTCTTTGAACAATTTGCCCAACCACTCCATATTTTCGCGTAACAGATTTTCAACCTCGCCTTCGATCAAATCTTTTAAGAGACAAAGATTTGCTCCCAATGGGGTAACTCTTATAGAGAACAAACCTTCTTCATGGAAGATGTCCTTCATGCTATAGGAAAAACCCGGTTTCACAACCTCCCCCACATAAGCCCTTGAGTAACGGGTTAAATCTTCCTCCTCCGCTGTGAATCTCAGGCATTGATGGTTGTCTGAAGCTTCCAGCTTGTTTGATGTCACCTCTGCATAGGATCTATTCCTTGTTGTGCTATTGATGTTCGTAACAAAAGGTCTTATTCTAAACTCTTTATCAGCATGAATTCTTCCTCTCTGTTCAACCTTCCGAACGATGGGATTCTCCCGCCTAGAGAATCTTGGTACGTTTGCAAACAACTTCCTTCCATCAAGGAAGATGTTGTCCAACTTAGTGGCAAATATTCTTTCATCTCTGACATTAAAGAACCTTGCAAACGCAAATCGCCTACCTCTTCTGTCTCTTCTTGGCGGAATAACAACCTCATCAATTTCTCCCATCTTCTTGAATTCAGAGTAAAGATCCTTAGCCTTCCATTTGTCCGCAAACTCGGTGATGAAGAAAGTAGAGGTGTGTTCCCTAGTTTCCCTTGCTCCCAGGCCAGCCGTATCACCAATAGATCGCCATTTCCTCTTTGGTTCCCTGTTGGACTTTACTCTAGTCCATCCTTCTCCCTCTGAGATATCTTTGTTGTTGAACTGCATTACTGTCACCAGTTGAGAAAATCCAGTTGTAAATGTTAGAGAGAGGTTGGAGCTTATCTCTCTAACATCTTTTTTCCTTTTGGTTTAGGTGATATGAGGATAAGAAGAAGAAAACTTAAGAGACCCTTTATTGTAAATGGGAAAACCTGAGGGCTAAAATTGTTTAAAATATTAATTTATATATGTTAATAATATTACACATATATCTATTAAATTACATCTCACTATTTATATAACTATATTTGATTTCAAAAATAATATCATGATAGATCTAAATAATTAAATTATGCTATTTTACGATTTTAATGTGCTATAAAAGAATTATTAGTTTGAGTCAATGTTTTAAAAATCGAATCGGCATGTTCAACTGGTGGGATCGGGAATCGAAGCTGAATCTGGTCTGGTTAATCTTTTAAAATTGTAAGAGGGTCAAAATTGGAGTAAAATCGAAAAAACCGGATCGAACCGTTCAAAATGGTTCGAATTAAAGAATTGGAGTCAGTTTTGTAAAACCGACCAATTCAATAAATGTATCAAATCAGTTATTTTTTTAATTTTAATTTTTAAATTTAACATGGCAATATCAAAACTTAAAATATTTCTCAATTATAAAAAGGAATTGTTTTGTTTGTCGTCGTTCAACTTAAATTTGTTTATTGTTGGTCAATTAAGTATTTTGTATTATTTATTTTGTAATTCTATTTTATTTAATTTAGGTATTTTTAACTATTTGAATTTTATTTTAGTTATTATGTTCTATTATTGTAATTTTGATTTGAATTAGTTTAACTTATTATATTTTAATTTTTAATTTGTTCAAATTATTCTTAAATGAAGGTTGAAATTAAGTGTACAACTATGTTGTGTTATTATATATATGATTGATATTGTATTGAGTTTGCAATGGATTTTTAAAATATTTATTTTATTAAGTAGTGAAAATATGATCGTGTGTGACATATTTATTTAGTTTTATATTATTAGTTTATTTAATAAACGGTTCGACCGTAAATTTAACTGGTTGAATCAATTGAACCTTAACCCAAATGTTTCACCGGTTCGATCTACGATCCTACTTTTAAAACATTGGTTCGAGTCATAAACTAGATCGCTCTCTTTAAAATATTTTACGGTAGACTAAAAGTGTGTAAGGAAGACAATAAACAATGACACCTCTTTAATAAAACAATTTAGTACTTAACTATTCGATAGTAGGTAGTCTGTCAAAATATATTTATCTAATACAAAGACCAGTCATATATTGTATGAATATAACTTGTAGTATTTCATATGAATAATAGTTGTATATGATGAAAAGTAGGCACTAAAAAAAACAGAAAAGAAAATTATAAAAATGAAACGGAGATGAGAGATAGAGGAGAAATATTTCGGTTAAGGTAAAAATTTCGATTGAAGAAAGTGAGATGCAAATGTCTCTATTTATAAAGGAATCATGAACTCAAAAAATAACAGAGACGGGGTGGAACTGACTAATTCTTACAAGTAAGCGTTGAAGGTGGCTTGGTCAACAAGAAAAATATGGGAAGGCTTGGTCAGCAAGAAACATAGGAAAATTTGGTCAAGCGCAAACATTTAAAAAATTAATATTAATTAATTAGGAGTATTCGCGGTGTAGTTTTGATCAATTTTGAAGTCAAATATCATTTGATACAAAGATAAATTTACTCGTGTTTCAGTTTGATTTTGGATGATTGGTTAAAAATATTTGACCCGATCTAATTTAATTTCATGCAGTTTGATTTGAATTAATTTTTTAAATATACAAATTACAAATTCTATTTGTCAAAAAAATTACAAATTATATCTTTTATTAGTGCTATAAAAGTATTAATAAATATTAGATTTGATATAATATATAACATATTGAAAATTAATATTAAAAAATAATAATGATTTCTTATGGTTAAAACAAATGAAACAATAAATATAACTAGATTAAATAAAATTAATATATAGTATTAAAAAAGTATCATCTAATAATAAATTAACACAACATATTATAATATATATATATATATATATATATATATATATATATATATATATATATATATATATTATCGATAAAACCCAAGGAGAAGAGAAACAGGAACAGGGTCGGTTATGCGAAAGGAATATACTAGCACCTTACGCATCCGTCGTACTCGACGGGAACCATTTCGCTTGCTTCTAGGCTTGGATGAGTTATCTATCTAAAGGCTTCTAGCTAAAAGAGAAGAGAAGAGAAAAGAAAGAAAGAAAGAAAGTGCTCGCAGAGGATTGGGGCCCTCGTGCCTACGTACCCTCATAGTGCAATGAGGAAATCAGAGCGTCGTAGTTCATGGAACCAGGGAAAAGAAAGGAAGAAAGGAAGAAGGGTGAAAGGGTGGAAGTGTGTTCGCCAAGATCATCGTGATCTCGTGCCTACGTATCATACATTCGAATGAATGCAGAATCAGAGCTTCCGTAGTTCGGGTAACTAAGACGGAAAAGGAAAAGGAACGCGGTGTCGAAACCAAGAATGAGAAAAGAAAAGGAACTCTACTGGGGAAACTGAACAAAAGGCGTGACTGCGCTGGGGATTCCCAAGAAATGATGTCAAAATCCAGAAACGAGTGCAAAGAAAAAGATAGTGATTGTGCTGAGAATAAAGTGCAAGAGTGGTGTCGAAACCAAGAAAAGGAAATGAGCAAAAGGAATAGAAAGGACTCCACTGGGGAGTAAGAGGACAGAGAATTGTGCTAGGGACCAGAGGATAAGCGACCCTACTGGGGAACAAGCAAAATGATGGTGTCGAAACCAAGAGAAAATAAGTTTGGTTAACCACTGCCTGTCAGTTAAAACACCAATTTGCACTCCTTCTCAGTTAACCACAGTCTATCTGTTAACACACTGAGTCGGTCTTGAGTTAATCACCTTATCTTGATTAATCACCCATTTTCAGTTAACCACAGTCTATCTGTTAATATACTGAGCCCTTCGAGTTAATCACCTTCTCTGGGTTAATCACCCGTTTTTGAGGATGTGCAAGGTGGGCTACTGCACAGGGCCTCAAAATTTTCACTGTTAAACCGTAACTAAATAGGGTCTCGTTTATCTTTGTCAGTGTTATATTATGGTTAAATAGGGCCTCTAAATGTTTTGACATGGTTTAACCATGATTAACCTACACAGGGCCTCCAAAAACTTGTGACGACTCTGTATATATATATACATATATATGGGGTTCGGTTCGGTTTTGACATCCAAACTTAAGTCTGATAGGGTATTGGTGTATTTTCTTGTGTATCCCTTAGAATACACCACAAGAGATCAATCAACCTACATATCATATCATATAAGCACAACTAAAATCAGGTAATCCTCCAATGTAAAACTTTAAAGATATTTTTTTCAAATTTACTTTTTCATAACTCATACTTATTTTTGTAACAATTTCTAGCCATCTATTGTTTCCGTCCCTCAACCATACATTCCATTTTCAACAAATCCAATGGAATATTATTAAAAAAAAAACTATTATATTGATATTATATTACATTAAAATTTTTAATTAATATTATATGTAATATATTACCAATAGAATTTAATTGGTATGCACTGACAGTGTAAAAATATTTTACACTGTCAACCAATCACCCTTATGCATCCCGCCACATCAGACTGTAAAATTTAAATTAATTGTATGACATGACAGATTAATATATTCCTATTGGTTGACAGTGTAAAATTATTTTACACTGTCAGTGCATACCAATTAAACTCTTACCAATATATATTAACAAAATAACACTTGTGTGTATATATTATTATATTATCAAATCATATATTTATATATTGAGAGGGGGCTCCAGCCTATATTCACCTTCCCTAGATCCGTGTGTGTATATATAGTTAATACAATTTTATTAATATTATATGTACGTATTCCTTCCGCCATCTATAAAGGTTGAAGAAGATATATACAATCACATGGTAAAGTTGGTAGCACAAAACACGTACGTAATATCATAGTCATAATAGCGCATATATTAGCATTGGTCAAGGGAAAAATGCATGTGGTTTGAAATGAAATGGCATTGCCGGCGAGTTCAAACCAAATAAGAAATTAAACAAAACTACGAATAAACAAATAGACAATTATTGCACATAAATCTTGTAAATCTTTTAAGAGTATATAACAATGTATTATCTGTAAGATTTGACGTATAAAGAAATAGACAATTATTTGTTATTTCTGTGTTTGGCTATTTTCATTATGAGTTAATAGTGGTTTTGAGTGTATATTGTATGATTAGGGTAGAGTATTTTTTTTTTTGGAGTTTTCTTTCTGCTATTTGTGTTTCTTGTGCTAGAATGTAGCTTTCGTAATTTGGACGAGTTTTGTTTTTTCATTTGTTGGTTTTCTATGTCAATTATTGTTGTTGGAAATGAAAGGTATAACGGAGAATTACAAATAATTGTTGACAATAAATAAACACAAATAAATATAGAGCTATTGTGAATAGATCTATATTTAAAAAAGTTTATTATATTTTCGCATTGGAGGGATATTACACTTTGATAATGTTTATATAGGAAATGTTGATTAATTGAGGTGTGTCCCAAGATAGGGAGCTATTAACAACACATTGGGGGCATATGCCCCCCACTTAATAAATTTTTTAGTTATAAATAAATAAAAAAATTAATTTTTTGCATTAACAAATTTAATATTGACCCTACTACAAAATATTGAGTAATTTTATTTATAAAAAAAATAAATATGCAACAATGTGAGTGATAAGTTGTAGAATAATTATTTAATTATATATATTTAGAAATATATTTGATTTATTTAAAATAAAATACATAAATTTTAAAATAAAAAGACACTTAAATAATTATAATTATAAATTTTTCAACATTTAAATTTTATGTGAGTATATAATGCCCCCACTAATATAAAGTTCTAGCTTCCTCCCAACCCTAAGATGTACACAATTTTGTGAAAGGATGAGGACGTTCCTCCATGAAAAATCACACGTGTGCTTTTTGTTATTCAAAATAGTAAAAATTATTTGAAAATAATTAATATAAATTAATTTAATTATTAATTATTGATGGTGTGTTGTAATTCAACTAATGATTAATTATTATTAATTAGTAACGGTAACCTTATGTTTTGAGCAAGCCTCCACGAACTTGAATTGTCCACCACGTTTCGATGTTTCTTTGCTGACAAAGTTGCGTAACGACTAGTTTTGGACTGGATCTACTGCATTTTCTTCCATGTTTTCTCCTATTCTGATCAGTTTTTCGCCTATAAATAGAAGTCTCCTCATCTCACTCTCCTCACTCTAAATTTGTACATTCCAAAACCTCGCTCTCTTTCTCTCTCTCTCTCTCTCTCTCTCTATATATATATATATATATATATATATATATATATTTAAGACGACTCGAACTGCCGTGGCTATTGAAGAAATTATTAGTACTTTTAGAACCGATGTCTCTGACAAATCCTTCAAGTTTGAAAGAAGTCACTTCAAACATTGGCAACAAAAAATGCATTTTTCTTAACCCTAAAAAAAGTTGTCAATGTTTACACTGAGGACATTCCTATTGCTCATTCTGGAACAACCGAACAAACTATCGACAAAAATATCTAGGAATTCAGATGGAACCGTAAATTTTGAAATCGAGGATGCTAAAGAGAACGATTTACAACTCATGAACGAAATCTTCTTATGGAAATATAATGATTATCTATGCAAAAATTACATTCTGAAGGGCCTTGTTGATGATATTTATGATTATTACTATAACTGCAAGATTGCAAATGAAGTTTGGGAAGCTCTAAAAAAGAAGTATGATACTTAAGAAGTTAGAGTAAAGAAGTATGCTACAAGCTACTACCTCAAGTATCAGATAGTAGATGAGAGGTCCAAGGAAGCTCATTGGCATGAACTGCAAAAGATAGATTGCTATTATTATTGAAAAATTGCCTAGTAGTTGGAAATATTTTAAAAAATTTCTTCGACACATAATAAAATAATTTTAAATTGAGAGTCTAATTACTCTTCTTCGAATTGAAGAAGAATCTCAGCGACATGATCAGAAAGATGAAGTCTTAGTTGTTTCCAACAAGAAAAAATAAATTTTGTGCAGTTCTGAAGCCAATTGGCAAACTACTTAAGAATCAGAACCACAATGTTGTATGCCGAATTAAGAATGGGAACCTTTCAAGGGTCTTAATTGCTCCAATTTCTAGGCGCCATCCACCACCTCAAAGAAATGATGCTCATGTTTTTACTTGGTTTAACTTTGGAAAATTAGGTCATAAGGCTAAGAAATGTAAGAGCATGCCTAAACATGTTGTTGGCTCTAGTGCACGAGTTAACTTGACCGATGAGCAATTTATTGCTATGATAATTGAAATCAACATGGTTGGTAGATGTGATGGTTGCTGGATAGACACTAGCGCCTCTCATCATGTTTGTTATGATCGTGTTAAGTTCAAAACATACAAGAATGCTAAAGATAAGAAAATGTTGTTGGGAGATGCTCACACCATTAATGTTACTGGAATTGGAGACATGGAGCTGAATTTCACCTTCGAAAAGGCTTTAATCTTAATGGATGTCATGCATGTTCTCGAGAGTAGGAAGAATCTTGTTTCTAGTTTTCTTCTGAATAAGGGAGAGTTTAGTCAGTCTATAGGGGCAGACTTGTGCACCATTTCTAAGAATGATATTTTTGTTGAGAAAAGGTACGCTATTGATGGCATGTTTAAGTTGAATGTTGAATTGAATAAATTTTCTCCTTCTGTTTACTTATTGTGTGATTTTAATGTTTGGCACACTAGACTTTGTCGTGTTAATAAGCGCATTATTTCTAATTTAAATAACTTAGGCCTAATACCAAAATTAAATGTTAATGAGTTAGATAAATGTGAATACTGCAATCAAGCTAAAATAACTAAGACTTCTCATAAATCAGTAATTAGATATTCTAATCCCTTAGATCTTATACACTGTGATACATGTGAACTAGATGATAATTTAACTAGAAATAATAACCGTTATTTTATCACTTTTATTATTGATTTCTATGATTATACAAACTGTGGTATTTTGGATCGAACGTTAGTGTCGACAAGGGTAACTTCATTGTTTGATAGAAGGTTTAGTATGAAGTCGAAGTCAGTTCACATACTGATCTTGTATGTTGTAGTTGAAGAATGCTCAAGCATGCAGTAGTCAAAATGCTAGGATTGTTAGCATGTCGAATTGGGCCTTGCTTGTAAGCCCAATTGTTAAGTTAGCTTGTAATCTAAGTTAGCTTGGTAGTCTATAAATAGACTAGTTCTCTCAAGTTGTTGAGATAGGTTAATTGTTGGTATTCACTTGTAATCTTTGAACCCTTATTGATAAAGTGAATAGTAAAATAGATTTAACCAATTCTCTATTATTTTTCCTTCTTCTCTTTTCCTTTGTGAAACCTAATAGATTTCTTGTGTTTGTTTAAGAAACTCATTCTTTATCTTATAACTTTGTTCTGTTATTGATGACATCGTTTCACAACACAAATGTATACCTAATGAATAATAAAAGTGAAGCATTTGAATTGTTTAAGACTTATGTGAATGAAATTGAAAATCAATTTAGTAAGAAGATTAAGAGACTTCGTAGTGGTAGGGGAACTGAATATAATTCTAGTTTATTTAATGTATTTTATAAACAACATGGAATTGTACATGAAATAACTACATCACATTCTTCTGAAATGAATGGTAAAGTGGAAAGAAAGAATAGAACTCTTATTGAACTAGTCATTGCTATTATGTTGAATTCTCACAACTACAAAAAACACATGTAACCTCAGATGCAAAATTGTTTTAACCTCGGCTAAAGACGCGAGGTAGCAAAGGGCGTCATGAAAAGATGATGCGTTACCCCTCGGTTTAAAAATAACCAAGGGGTTAGCTTAAATTGTCATGTGTTCGATCCCCAGAAATAACTTTTTTATATTTTCCAAACTAGCAACATATACCTCTCAGTTTAATAACAAAACCGATGGGAAAGATATATATATATATATATATATATATATATATATATATATATATATATATATATATATATATATATATATATATATATATATATATATATATATATATACTCATTACATTGTTTACACAGAACATTACATTTCTTACACATAATATAAAAGTAAACATGTTGTATCTGATTCATCGTAATCGCTGTCGGTGAAGAACAAATGATGCATATCTTGGAGAAGAGAAAAGGTTGCAGATTCTCGTTTCATTGATCTTAAGGAAGATAAAATGTATGATATAAAACAAAACAATAAAGGTTAGATAAATAAAATAAATATTAAGTTATATGATTATTTAAGAACACAAACCTTGAACCCAAATAATTTTCTGCTCTTGTAATCCATCCTTAAGAACTTTTCCCAACAAAATAATGAAACCCATCCTTGCCTTTTTAAGTTTCAAACTTTTCATGCCAAATGTTTCATTATCAATTTTTAATATTTAGAATGCTTTTATAATGAGGGTTTTAGGTTTCACGAGGATTAATCTAATGGCTAAGATTAGTTGGCTTAATCACAGGGTTGTATAAGTGAGGTGTATAGTATAGGCTTTATTTTACACTTGATTAAAAGCTTCATTCATCACACTTTCTAATCCATTCATTCTGAATCAATAGAAGCCAATAGTTGGTCATATTCTCCAACTGTTTTATGTTACGTTTATGTTACATCACAATTATGCACTCTCTTTTAATTCTTGCAATATAATATCATTGAGCCTGTGAATCCATGGCTCCTCGCATAAATTCTGGCGCCAATTCTAGTTCCTTCGATCCAGTTTTGGATCAAAGAAGCCCCCACTATGTTCATCACAATGATGATCCCTCTTCGGTATCCATTACATCGGTTCTCAATGGATCTAATTATCTCAGTTGGGCGCGATCAATGCACAGAGCTCTCGGCAGAAAAATGAAGTTCGATTTCATCGACGACACGATTCCAGTTCCAACAGATCCTTTTGAACCAACCTTTCGTGCTTGGAATCGTTGTAATATGTTGGTTCACCCTTAGATTATGCATTATGTTTTAGAGTATGTTGGTCAATCAATCATGTTCATGGAAAACACCATTGACGTTTGGAATGACCCGAAAAAGAAATTTGCACAAGGTGATCTGGTTGGAATCTCATAGTTACAACAAGAGATCTAATCCTTGAAGCAAGACAATCAAACGATAACTGAATTCTTTTCTCAGCTCAAAATTCTTTGGGAAGAACTAGAAATGTACATGCCTATACCTAATAGCAGTTTTTGTATTCATTGTTCTTGTGATGTTATGCAAAGTGCTAGGTTTAACCATAATTTGTTGTATGTTATCCGTTTTTTGACCGGGTTGAATGAAGATTTCAATGTGGTTAGATCTCAGATTCTATTGCTTGACCCGTTGCCTACTTTAAACAAGATTTTCTCCATGATTATTCAACATGAATGCAAAATTTCCCCCACTCCTGTTTCTATGGATTAGTCTAAGATCCTTGCAAATGTTATTGATCATAGGAAACCCCCTTTCAAAAAAATATGGACAGAAAATTTGCACCTTTTATGGCAAATCAGGTCACACAATTGACACATGTTATCGCAAACATGGTGTACCTCCTCATTTGCAACGCAATCCAAGTTCAAATGCTCATAATGATTACATCAAATTTTGCATCAAAAATCCCAAGGTTATCCTTTCCATTATTTAAGACAAAACATTTGCATCCGAAGACATAAAGATGTGATAAATTTGGTTTTCTATCTTTTAAAAGTTCATAAGGTGTTTTGTTTAAAATAGGAAGAATAAGTATCTTATTCAAAACATAACACGTCATGCTAATAGCATCGACCCAAAAATATTTTGGTTGACTACTCTCATTGAGCATAGTTCTTGCCAACTCCTCTAAAATTCTGTTTTTGTGCTCCATAACACCGTTTTGTTGTGGAGTTCTTCGAGCGAAAAAATTATGTTCAGTGCCATGTTTATCACAATAATCTTCAAATAGGTGGTTTTCAAATTCACCTTCATGATCACTTTGAATAAAAATTATATTTGAACTTAATTTGTTTTGGGATAACTTTGCAAAAGAAGTAAAAGCTGAAAAAATGTCTCATCTTTGCTACGCAAAAAGATAGTCCAACAAAATCTAGAGTAATTGTCTACTATTAAAAAAAACGTAGTAATTTCCACCTAAGTTTTTTTTCTAGAAGCATAAAAAAGATCCATATAGGGAAGCTCAAGAGGTCTAGAAGTTGAAACAATATTTTTGGATTTGAAAGAGACCCTTGTTTGCTTTCCCATTTGGCATGCATCACATTGGTGGTCTTTTGAAAATTTAATTTTTGGTAGACCGATGACTAGATCTTTTTGAGACCACTTTATTGAGTAGATCAAAATTAACATGTGCTAAGCGTCTATGCCATAACCAAGAGTCTTCACTCATGGTTACTAAATACTTAGTGCTTGTTAATGATACTTCACTCAAGTTAAACATATAGATGTAGTTAACCCTCAAGCCCTTAAACGAATGATCTTTCATTTCATCGTGATCAATTATGCAACTAGTATTTGTAAAATTTATTTTATAGCCTTTGTCTCATAATTAACTTATTCTAAGAAGATTATGTTTAAGGCATTCAAAAAGTATTACGTCAGAGATAATAGTAGAAGAGAGAATGCCAACATTACCTTTACCAAGTATTGCACCCTTGCTGTTATCTATGTGGGTCACAAATCCTTTCTTCTTTGTCTTGATGTCAATTAATAGGGAAATGTCACCCATCATATGCCTTGAGCGCCCACTATCAAGAAACCACATTCTCTCCACGGAGTCAAGACATTCAACCGACAATTAAGTGCTATAATGTAGTGTGTCTTTGCCTGTAAAAAAAATATACATTTTTCCAACCAAAAACTGCTCACTCTACCCCTTTTCCTTCTTTCTTTCTAACTTCATCTCCAAGTTGAGAGCTTCTTCCCTAATGGCTTTGAGAAAAGGTTAGGATCTGCGTTTTCGGCTTAAACTCCTAGTCTTAGGACTAGGGGCCTTGGCACAACAAGGTTTTATTTTTTCCTCATTGGGGTAGTTGTTATCTTCATCCTAAGCTTTAGTTGTAGGTTTCACTCCAAGTTCTTAAGCTGTTTTCAATGGATTGGAAAGTTGTGGATAGAAGGAAGACAAAAAGTAACATTGTGAAGGCATCAATATGGACGGAGAGAAGCGGTAAACAGGTAGGTGTGAATGAAGAAATATCTTCTTTTTTCTTTACGGAGTTCCCGGAGAAATACGGGGCAAAGGATATGGTGGATATATTTAAGGAGTACGACTTAGTCATTGAAGTATTCATCCCGGGAAGAAGGGATATAAGAGGAAGACGTTATGGTTATGTAAGGTTCAAAAAGGTTAGAGAGGTGAGAACCATGGCAGTAAAGCTGGATAACATTCAAATAAATAGAAAGAAGCTATTTGTTAACGTTCCTAGGTTTCGCCGGGGTAAGGATGTAAGAATGTTGCAAAAGAGAGTGGAGAATGAAACATTCAAGGAGGGCGTAGGAGACAACAGAGCTAGAAACTTAATGAATAAGGGTATCCGTAGTGATTTCTCTTATGCTCAAGTGGTCAAAAATAAAGTTGGGCTGCTTCAAGGGGAGATTGAACAGGTTCGAGTGAGGAGATGGGAAAAGAAAAAGGAGGAAAAATCTCTGTTTGCATATTTGGAGATTAACATAGTGAAACAAGATCTTTCCAGATTTGAGAAAACATTCGTAGGTAAGGTTAAGCGTACTGGCTCTACATACGAATTACAGAAGACACTAAATGAGGAAGGTCACTTCTTTATCAAATCTTCCCTATTAGGGGCGAAGCTATGCTTAATTGAAGAAGTTGAAGAAGGAGCTCTGAGAATGCTTATCCAGGAAAATGAAGAATGGTTTACAAAATGGTTTGAAGACACTAATCCTTGGACACCGAATGTGGTAGACAACGAAAGACTGGCATGTCTTAAATGTTATGGCCTTCCTTGCCATTCTTGGAGGAATGGGTGTTTTAAACACTTATGTGTCAATGTGGGTGAATTTGTAAGATGTGATGAAGAGACGGAAGCTCAGATTAATATGGATGTGGCTAGGATTTTGATATCAACTAAGTATTCACTCGATTTAAATGAAGTACTTAATTTTGGAATCAATGGTGAGGTCTTTAGAATCAAAATGGTGGAAGACTTCCACGGTCCTAAAAGAATTATTGTTCATCAAGAAACTGAGCCGGATACAGAGGAAGAGACGGAGGTAGAAGAAATGGATGACGAGATAGATGGACCGGAAGGCAATACTGCGAAGATTTTTGGGGCCTCTAGGATGCGTGACGTGCATGGGGATACGGGAATTATGCAGGAAGAGGGAGTACTAGGCGAAAAGGTGGTTTTGAGTAATATTGGGGAAAAGGTGTCTTTGGGTGTTAACGGTGTAGACAAAAACAATAATTACTGCTGTGGGGAACATATTCATTTAATGAAGCAGTTTTAGGTGTCAAGAAGATGGGACGCCCCTCAGAATTGGATGCAAATAGACGGGTGGATTTGGTCATGATGGACTCTGATAAAAGGGAGGAGTGTGGGCCTTACGATTTGGGTCGTCGGACGTAGTTAACAGACCCAACTTCAGTTCCACAATTGAGAAGAATTGGGCCTCCACCAGGTCCAAAGCATAGAAAGAAAAAACCTCTTGTTGACATCTACGACAACTTAAAGATACCATTCACCCCCTCCTACTTCTCAACTCTTCTTCACTCTTCTACAAAATCATTACTAGCTCCGGACTCTAATCTGAACATTAACATTGTATATTCAAGTAACCAATTGGAAGATGAAGCAACATCGAGGAACACTGGCCAATCCCTATCCGTAAATGATGTTATTAAGGGGAACCAGAGAATCATAAAGGCGATCGATAACGTTCCTACTAAGATCTGGAGAACCATCAAAGCACTGGGAATCGAAGGAGAAGAGGATGACGAGGTTTTCGAAGGATTAATCAGAGACATGGAGAAAAGAGACAGGGCTACGTTTCAAGATAAGAGGGAGGCTGAAAATAGGAACCTATGAATCTTGTAAGCTTTAATGTCCGAGGGTGTGGCTCTTCACTGAAGAGAAGAAGGGTGTGTCAGGTGGTTAATGAAGGGCGGGCAGATTTCTGCTTACTCCAGAAAATGAAGAAAAAGGTAGTAGATGACAACTTTGTTAGATCTCTTTGGGGAAATAGTGACTTTAGTTGGTCTGCTGCTGGATCAATAGGGCAATCTGGGGGGTTATTAACAATTTGGAAGAGTAGCTCTTTTTCTCCTGAATTTAGCTTCGCAGGGATAGGTTATTTGGGTGTGTTTGGAGTGTGGGGTGGTGAACCATGCTACATAGTAAATATTTATTCCCCTTGTAGTTTGGTGGATAAAAGATTACTGTGGTCTAATATCCTGAGAATGAAGTCTAGTCTTCCGGATGGTGAATGGTTGATAGGTGGCAATTTCAATGCTGTAAGGTCTTCGGAAGAGAGGATTGGTTGGGAAGAATAAACATGTCTGAGGTGAATAATTTCTCTACTTTTATTGATGTTGTGGACCTTACAGACTTACCAGTAGATGGAAACTTGTTTATGTGGTATAGCTCAGATGGTAAGAGCAGGAGCAGATTGGATCGTATTCTTTTATCAGATAGATTGATTAGGAAATGGAACTTGGTGGCTCAAAAGGTTGGAAAGAGAGATATCTCGGATCATCGGCCTGTTTGGTTACTGTCGAATGTTATGCAGTGGGGTCCAAAACCTTTCAAGATTTTTCAGGCTTGGCTGGATCATCCAAATTTTGTTACATTTATCAAAGATGTGTTGGGCTCGATGGGACATTCAGGTAATGCAGGAACGAATCTAGTGGCAAAGATGCAATGCTTGCGGTCTAAACTTCGCTGGTGGAACAAACATGTGTTTGGGTGGGTGGACCTTAGGATTGAGGAAAGTGTTGACAAGCTAAATGCATTAGAAGATGATTTGGTTATTGGTGGCATAATTACTCTAGAGGCAGAGTTGAAGTTAAGATGTGAGGAGCAAGAGAAAGCGTGGAACAATCTTCAGCTGCGTGAAAGTTTCCTATTCCAGAAATCAAGGTCGAGATGGATCTCAGATGGGGATTTAAACACCAGATACTTCCATAATTTGATGAAGACAAGGCAGAGGTCAAATTTTATAGTAGGGCATAACATTGGCTTGCATATAGAGGCTGAAGTTTGGAAGGTCAAAGAGCATATTAGAAATCATTTTGCTAGCAGGTTCTGTTGTGTGTCTATGGCTAGACCATCTTTAGACATGGAATCTTTACCAAAACTTAATGCAGAAGATAATGAGAGATTACAAATGTTGTTTTCTTACGAAGAGATTACTGAGGCTGTTAAGGGTTGTGATGGTAATATGTGTCCGGGGCCAGACGGGTTTAATAGGGCGTTCTTTAAGAAGTGTTGGGATCTTGTTGGGGATGACGTTGTGGCTGTTATAAATGAGTTTCACCACTCTGGTATCCTTCCTAAAGCTATGTGTTCATCTTTTATTGCTCTAATTCCTAAAGTAGACAATCCTCAGAATTTGGATGATTTTAGGCCTATTAGCCTTATTGGTAGCATTTACAAGATTGTGTCAAAAATTCTGGTTAGTAGGTTGAGAAGTGTCATTGGTAAGTTGGTATCCTGCTCCCAAACAACATTCATACAGGGGCGACAAATCTTGGATGGGGTTGTAGTGGCAAATGAATTAGTTGACTTAGTCAGAAAAAAGAAGAAAAGCTGTCTTCTATTCAAGGTGGATTTCGCACAGGCGTATGACTGTGTTGATTGGGGATTCTTACGGGAGGTATTTGTGGCAATGAAATTCAATAATAAATGGATGTTGTGGATGAAAGGAACTGTCTTTAATATTTTCCAATCAGTTTTAGTTAACGGGAGTACTTCAAAGGATTTCATGGCAACAAGGGGGTTAAGGCAAGGAGATCCGTTGTCTCCGTTCTTATTTACCTTGGTCGCGGAGAGCTTGGCTTTATTAATCAAGAAGGCTGCTGTTAGTAATATACTTACAGGTGTTGCTATCAGCTCTGACTATAGTGTGAACTTACTTTAATTTGCCGATGACACAATAATTATATGTGATAACACTTGGTCTAATGTGTGGGGCTTGAAGTCTATCCTTCGAGGCTTTGAATTAATATCGGGGCTCAAAGTAAATTTATGGAAAAGCTGTTTGTACGGTGTAGGTGTTGAGGAGTCACTGATCAATGCTGCCTCTCAGTTTCTATTGTGCAAAAAGGGAAGAATGTCATTCAAGTTTTTAGGACTTACAGTAGGTGGGAGCCATAAGAGTATTTCCTTTTGGAAGCTAGTTATTGATTGTATTAAAGGGTGTCTGTCATCGTGGAAAGGAAGGCTTCTTTCTATTGGAGGAAGAGTTACGCTAATTAATTCGGTGCTCAACAATATGCCGGTATCTGATCTATCTTATTACAAGGTGCCAGTCAAGGTGGTTAACAAAATCACGGCATTACAGGGGAACTTCTTGTGGGCTGGTTGTGTGGATAAGAAACATATTGCCTGGGTGCGATGGTCTACCGTTTGCAGACCCAAATCAGAAGGAGGCTTAGGGATTAAAGAGGTATCGAGCTTCAACAAGGCCTTGTTATCCAAATGGCTATGAAGGTTTATTAGTGAGCCTAATTCTCTATGGGTGGGACTGTTGGAGATTAAATATGGCAATTTACGAAGCCGTATACTTGTAAAAGATGTAAAGCGTACTATGGGGAAAGAGTCTACATGGTGGAAGGATATCATGAATATTGGTGATGATTTTGGCGAAGGTAGCTTTTATAACTTACTATCATGGAAGATTGGAAATGGAAGTCATGTTTCCTTTTGGCAATCTAGGTGGTGTGGCGCTGCACCCTTCTCCATTATTTTAGCAGATCTTTTTGAACGTTCAAGTTGCAAAAACATCGCAGTAGCAGACTGCGGATATTGGGAGGGCAGAATTTGGAATTGGTCGTTGGAAAAGATATTTGCAGCTCCAAATGATGTGTGTGATGAACAGATGAGTGACTTGTCAATGCTGCTTCAAGATGTCTGGATCACTCAAGGAGAGGAGGATGCTATTGGCTGGTCCATTGGTAAGTTTAATTCCTTCTGCAGCAAATCCTGTTACAATATGCTGATAAAGGATCCTGCTGCATCTATATTAAACGATAACTCACAAATTGCTTTAGAACTGTTATGGAATTCTAAGATTCCTTTGAAGTTAAAAGTTTTTGGATGGAGATTATTTCTGAAAAAATTGCCTACGCGTTCAAATCTTTTGAGTAGAGGTGTGATCTCTAGCCCGCACGATATGGTGTGTGTTTCTTGTTTCCTTTTTACGGAAGATGGCAACCGTTTATTCGTTAATTGCTTAAAAGCAAGGTTGGCCTGGAGATTAATGGGTGAGTGGCTAAGCATTCCCGTTCCGCCAGCCGCTACCTTGGTGGAGCATTTCTTAGAATGGGTTGTAATTGCAAATGACAAACTGTCAAATTCAAATGTGAGTGGGCTTTGGCTTATCTGTTGTTGGTGTATTTGGTGGTTGAGAAATCAAGTAATATTCAATAATGCAATAGCGGTTCCGAAGGAAGTTGTGTTTCGAGTGATACATTTCCCTTGGTGGTGGTTGGATTTTTCCAACCCGGAACATAAAAAATGTAATTACTACGAGTGGCGTAAAAGTCCAATGGACTTTTTGAAATAGTTAGGACTTCTAATGTTGGGGTTACAATAGGTCATTCCATTTGTAATTGTGGGGTTTTCTTATTGTAAGGATTGTTGCCTTTGGGTCTTTGGCCCTTTATACATATATATAAATTGAGTGATTATCAAAAAAAGAAAAATCGACAAAATTAATCAAGAGTGATAGGTACCCAATTTTTATTGAATCCTTAAGAATGAGTGGAAAAATTGTTGCATTTAGAAAACCATTAAAATATGCAGGAACCAAAAATTAATTTATATTGTCATAGATCATCCATTTTCTCTTTACTATATATTAATGATAAAAATGAATAAACTAATACATGAATGATAAAGACACTTTCATAAAAAAAATGTCTATCATCTCTCATTCATACATTTTTTATTTATAAAACGAGGTCACAGTCAATAGATTCATTATAGGATAATGTCCCCAGAGTATTTTGCATTGATTCAAAATAACATGCAGAGTATAATACTATACGTATTAGTAACGACAACCAAATAATGTTGAGCTTGTTGTATAATGTTGAAAATGATGACTAACATGAAATCGCTCGTGTTATAAGCAATAACCACCATGTTAATTTGTATCGATAAAGTCATAACAAGCATGTACAATAAATGAGAAATAATAAAAGGTCGTGATTTGTGTACAAGTAAAGAAGATATGAGATGGTGGGTGACATATCACATAAAGTTTTGATGCAGTGTTATACATTTTGACAAAATACTATTTTTTGTCCCTTAATTATACTTTTAAATTTAAATTGGTTTTTTAATTATTTTTCGTATTAGATTTGTTTCTTAATTCTTTAAAACGTATCATGTTAGTCTTTTTCGTCCAATTAGCGACGAAAAAATTCAAAAATATGTTGTTAAATTCGTCTCTAATTAGTTAAAAATGACCAATATGACACGTTTTAAAGAGTTAAGGGATCAATCTAACACAAAAAATAATTAAATGATTAATCTGAATCCAAATATATAATTAAGGGATAAAAAAAAATATTTTGTCATACTTTTTCAAACTCTCGTATAAAATGTTTTGCATTGTTTAACCTATAAAAAGTATTTAAGATGTTAGTAGAATTATGTTTAATCAAATATTTAATAGTTGAAGGAAGATTAATGGAACTAAAAATATATAAATATAATAACGACAAATTTTTCTTAAATAATGTTAATTTTTAGTCATGTAATATGATAAGAACCTTAGCACATGTATCTTATAGGGCGCGTCTTACACATGTAGAGATTCCAGACAAATTTTAAAGTAAGACGTTTGGTGTGAAAAGATACTCCAGAAAAGAAAATAAAATATGATCGATTTTTTAATTAACAAAAAAAAATATAAAGTGAAAGAAAAGAGAGAAGAGAGAAGAAAAGAAGAGAAACAAACCAAAGTGATGTAAAAAAAATTGGATTTTTGATTCAATTACACATTGTTGCGGTGAGAATCGGATGTCAAGCTATTAATTAACTTGAATCACAAATCTTTAAATATTCACCATCGGTCTTTGATTTATCCAAAGGAAACGTTAAAGATCGAAGAAAACCTAAGAGATCTAAGGTTCGGAGGTTGGTTATACCTAGGAAAGATGTTAGCATCTTAAGTATTTGTAGTACTCTACAGGAACCTCTTATTAGTACTTATGTTATGTTATTGCTTGCTTGCTAAGGGTATGTGCTAAGGAAGAACCCTAGAGGTTAGTATCTAAGTATACTCACCAAGACATTGCATCTTGTGCCTACGTATCCTGACGGGAGTGGAATTAGAGTATCTGTAGTTCTCCTCAAAGAGGATGAGGAACTTCTTGACTGGTCAAGGTTCCAGGGGGAAATAGTGTCTATGGCAAGACATTACGTAGAGTACGACGACTCTAAAGTTGAGGTTGAGGTGTAAAGGGAAGTAAGAGTTCACGGCGGAACATTTACATGGAGTGCGGCGACTCCGATCCTAAGGCTAGGATAAACAGGAAACTAAATGTCTGCGGTGAGACGTGGAGCACGGCGGCTCAAATCTCAAGGCTAGGATAAGGGGGGTCCTAAAGGTTAATCTTATGACATGGAGTCAATGATAGAACCTATTGAGGGGAATTAAGTTAACTGAGTCCAAATCTGGACTCAGATTCCCTTGATTCTTACCCAAATTCCCAAAATCGAACAAAACCTCAAACCCTAAAATCACAAAATAATTTCAAGTTCAAAGTAAACTAAAGTTAGAAATAAGGTAATCCATGAAACTATCTCAAACACAGTAAGTCGAAAGAGGAGACGAAAAGGGAAGAGGAGACGAATAAGGTAATCCATGTGTATTTTGTCATGGTTTGTTCACATAGGAGATGACTCGATGAGGAAGAACTGGGTTGAGTTTGTAAGGTATGGTGATATGCCCTTCTTTGTTTCGCAGCAAATGGTTCGGTTGTTATGTTGTTTGCATTTCTAGCTCGGTGTATGGAAGGTTGTGTATGAAAGGTTCTACAAATTTTGTTTCTTTTTGTGTGGTGATGCGGAATTTAATGGTTTTTTTGTGTATGTTTTGGGTTAAGTTTGTGAGTTCTGTGGAATTTTTGTGACTGTGTATGCTCTCAATCGTGTGTATTGTTTTTGCTCCAGAACTCCCCCTCACTGCCTGTGTGTGTGAATCTTATCCTTTAGAAAAACATGAATTTAACTTCAAATAATATTGTTCAATCTTGCTTTGGAAACATTTATGACTTGGGATCCTTGCTTTGAGGGCATGATTAATACATTTATGTTTTGTCTCAAACATGTTTCGACACTTTCGAATATTTTCCTTTTCAGTTTTGATTGTGTCTGAGAGTGTTTGATTGTGATGAAGCCCTTTCCATCTTTAATTCGACATGTTGTGTATTATTTGGAATTGGAATTAAAACCATGTTTTATTCTGAATTTGTCTGATCATGTTTAAAACACTGCTGAACTTCATGAATAACTTCCCATTTTCGTTTCAGCATGTCTCCCTCATGTTTGGACCATGTTCAACTCATTTGGAAATTAAAAATTCTCGTTTTTCTTTTGCATGACATCTTGTTATGGAAACTGTGAGATTGGGGGGCTGCAAATGAAGGTGGTGGTTATATCTTTCAAATACTAAAGAGTTGTGTTTTTCGACTTCTGTTGACCATATTGATTAATGATGTTCACTTGAATTAGCTTGTGCTTGAAAAGTGTTTAGAGTATGAACAATTGTGTTATGGCTACGTGTATCTGCCAGCTTAAATCAATTAGGACTTGGTGTTGATTCTATTTTGGTCCACCCTTGAATGTACCGTAATATCTTCATGGTGCAATATATGTTTGTGAATTGATGATCTTTTTCGTTCAACTTGCAGGCCTCATTTATTTCCTTTGCATGCCTTAAGCTTCGAACATTATTCGAGTGAAAACTTCCTTAGAGCAGGTAGCGGACATGGCGGAATCGTGGGCTGACTTGCAGCGTCATCCCTTGCTGTGCGTATGCAGAATTGTAAATGGATGCAAGACTAGGACTTCACTTGGAGTGCACTTTTTATGCTTGTGAAAACATCAATTTTTTTTGTATTTTGTAATGAAAATTAGGAAAATGGATCGTAACCTTCAAAGTTTGAAATCTTAGACTCAAATTGAATGTCATTGAATTTTCACAGTTGATGAACCTAGTCTCCTCTTGTACTTATAAATCCGTGGATTATTAATGAAACTTCTTTGGCTTTGTAACTTGAACATTGGAATAATAACCTTAGATTTGAGTTTTCTTGTCATGAGATTTTACCACTTAAGAATTCAATTTGTACACCATGATTCAGTTTTGGATTTGAATAAGGAAGTGGTGTTGAGGTTTATGAAAGCCTTTTTATTATTGTATTCTTTTTTTGAATCTCGTACAAACTTGAGAAACAATGGCAGGAAATCACTTAGAAGAAAATCCAATCTTGTGAAAAGATAATGAATTTACACATTGACGCAATAAACTTTGGGCTTGACAATGATGTAATGTGAACCTTAATAACTTTCACTTTGTAACCTTGTACTCTTATGCTTGGACTTAGAATCCTATCTTAATCTTGCAACAAAACTTGAACTTGAATTTGCATTTTGGAATTCAAACTTCTAATTTTTTCGATTTGAACTTTCTTGGAGTATTAATTTGGATATAAAACTTGCAACTTAAAAAGAGCTTGAAATTTGTAAGGACCCTTAAGTCATGTTGCAATCTTTGAATGTATCTTGATTTACTTTGATGAATCCATTATTTATGAATATCTACAGGCTTTGAACCAAATATAGTTTAGGCTTTGTATCCTCTCTTGAATACCCTTTCTTTTTTTGTAAATGTAGCGTGTGGCCTTCCAAGGCAATGTTTTAAGGAATTTGTCCCATTTATGTTGTATTGACGCGTTGTATAGCAACCTGGTATCATAACTTATCCTATCAATCCTTCACTTCCTCGCACGCAGTAACAATAAGATAAAGTCTTGGCGAAGTCTTACGATAAAAGCTCGACACTTTTTTTTAAATAATTCAAACCAATTGAATCCAAATGTTGATGTCGTAAGAAAACTATAAATCAAATCATGTCGTTTTGTCATTTGGAAATATAGTATCTGCGACACACTTGAATAAACCAAGTTCTAGGGAAAAAATAAACGCCTAAGAAAATAGTGAAAGTTGAACATTCTTGGATCCATGAATTCATTATCCTTCCATGCCATATTCGTATCATAGAGCAAACACGTCTCTTAATCTTGAGGAGTTTACGGAGATGTGGATGCCATCTTGTAATATAACTTGCCACACAACCAGTGACTAGTCTTTAAGTGACCATTTTCCATATCAATGGATAGAAAAACCTAATCTTCTGTGGGGAGACTTCTGAGAAATCTTGAGGGAAGAATGACTTTGTAGTGGCTTAGGGACCATAAGAAGGAGGGCACATTCCCACAGGGAATTAACACAACTTGCAAGGATTAGAATCACCAAGAGCACACATACATAACCCCCATAACCTTTGAATCAATAGCCCCTAAAAACACAGACAACAAACAATCAAAGCATGGTAAAACAGTTATCTATGCACGAATGATTGACCTAAGATGATATGCAGACGGAAAACGAATCTAAGGGAAAAATTTGGGGTATAACACACATTAGGGAACAATGTTTACAGTTAAACCACACCATTTTCTACCTCTGACCTGGATTATCAGGGATTGAAGAAGAAGTGGATACTAGTATGTTATTTATAATAAAACTAAACTCTAGATTTCAACTAACAAACTAAATAATTAGGCTAACATACTGGCCCAATTCGACATGTTAACAACCTAATATATTTCGACAGCTACATTATCTCTTCAAATTCGACCGAGTTTGCTACAACACTAGTGTCATACCATAATTTTTAACCCTAAGATCCCACTTCCTTTGTATCTTCATGCATCAAGATCACAAACTTGGTTTTCCTCTAGCCCTCTCATCTTTGGGTTTGTTTATGCAGATATCATCAAGCACCTTTCTTTTTATCTTTTTCCTTTATGTTTATATGCTTTATATTTCACTAACCTTTAATCAAAATATAAAAAAAATGCTTTGTCTCTTTTGTTTCTTTGCAAGGTAGGGTTTTGTATCAAAAGTATCAAGCATGGTTCCTCAGCTAGGGGTTTGGTCCCTCAAGTCAAAGTATGGTCAACCATTGGTTCACAAGGGTTATCTCATCAAGCCATGAACTCTAATCTTAAAGTGTTTGATCTCAAGCATCAATCAATCTCATTTTAATCAAAGATACCTCAAGGTTTAGTAGTTTTTTTTCTCAAGAAGAGTCAAAGGTTCATGAGTTTATTTCCATGCCTTCATCAACAAGTTACCTTAAGCTTTGGTCAATTTAATCAAATGACATTCAAGGGCACATTATTTTGAGTTTATATGGTCATCCATGTACCTTGAAATGCAAGAAAAAAATCCAAGATAACAAGTTGATTCCTAGAAGTTTGACCTAAAAAGTCAACATTGAAAGTCAAAGTTCTGTGGATCACAACTTTTTCAATTCTCAACATTTTTAGATGCTTCATTTTTCATATTACTCTTCTCAACGTCCTCTACAACTTCTATTTACATGATAAGAGCTAATTATGCTTGGAGGATCATCAAAAGTTTGAAGACATTATAGGTCATTTGTGGACTTAGTGAAATTCTGACCTATTTGCAAGTGACTTTTTCTCAACTTTCAAGAATCATAACTTCTTCAATTTTCAACATTTGAGGTTGGTTTTTTCTGCTAATTACTCTTTGAAATTCCCTCTACAAGTTTGTTTCAAGGGTTAAGAGCTAATTATGCTTGGAAGGCCATAAAATTCATTGATACATCATATGTCATTTTCAGCCACTTTGGACTTATAATTTTTCATGATCACATTGCCAGATTTTTGTGCCAACTTCAACATGCCATAACTTTCTCCACAAATGTCCAAATTCAAACTTTCTTGGCACATCATGATATTTTTTATGATGTTAACAAAGGGGAAAAAGAATGGAATAAAAAAGTCTCGTGTACAAGATGCCCAATTGGTGTAAACATGACCTCATGAAACTGATTTTTTGCACCATGATCAGATTTTTAAGTTCACTAGTTCTCAATTGCAAACCAAATTACCATGCATTTTGAATCTAAACATGATTAGTGAAGTTCCCAGAATCAAAATGACTCATAAAACGCATGATTTGACTGAGTTTTGTTGTATTTCAAGTCACACATTCTTCACTTGGAGGGTGCACACGAATTCACTCAAATTTTGATCATTTCACTCCTATCAACATTCCATCACCATCTCCTATAAATAGAGGACCTCACTTACTTCATTCTCAAGCTTTAGAGAGACAAAAATACTCTGCCCAGATCACACTTGAACCTTCATTTTGAGAGTTTCATTTTCACACTTCCAAGCCAATTCAGAGCAAGCTCTTGATTCATACAGCTTCCTTGATACCTCCTAAAGCTATTTCAATCATTTCCAAGAATTGAAAGCTTTTGAATCATCCTCACAAAATCTAATTTCAGAGCAAATTCATCACTCTCTCATTCAGGTAGTTAGAGTCATCCATTTATTTCAAACAAGTTACCACGATGTAGTCCATGACTCTTTGATGCTTTCCCCTCAATTATCTGGTGTTGATTGATTGTGTTCATAATTTAATTTTACTTTTCGTGATTTGCTTTTTATTGAGATTTCTGTGAAATTCTCCATGCACATTTTAAATAAATGAATCTTAAGCATGAAGTTGAATTTGTGATGAGACAACGATTGCAATGATGATGGTCTCGTGCCCTAACGTTTCCATTTAGCAAACTCTGGTGAGCAACTCCTCGGAGAAGATGACCGAGGTGTGGCCACGGTGTCCTGAGTTTGTTTATGTTTAAATGTGTTTTGATGCGTTATTTCATTTGAGGACCATGATGTTCCTCTCATCTGGACCCTTGGATACGCATACATTAGCTTTTTGAATTAGATCTGATGGTTGTGTTATTTTGAGGATCTGATGCGCTTTTCTATTAAAATCTACCATGCGCCATCAGATGATATGCGTTGGATATGCCAATTAATGAGGCAAGATCCAACGCTCCTTGTTTTTCCATCTCTATTTTCTTTTTCTGTTTTTCATTTTAATTTGCTTTTTCATTAAAAAATTCATAATAATTTCATTTTAACTCCAAAAATTCCCAAAATAATTTCTAAAATTTCCTTTTATTTTTCTTCATCTGATTTTGTTTTTGGAGATTTTATTTTTATGATTTTTTTTCTTTTATTTTCTCTTTTTTTCCTTTATTTTAATTAGTTTAAAAATAATCTTATGTTCTTAAAAATTCTGGAAAATAATTTCATATGCTTTTTATTTTATTTCTCACCTTCCATAATTTTCTTGGCCATTTATTTGGTGATTTGAAGGACTTTATGGATTTTTCCTTTTATTTTCCTTTTTAAAATGATTTTAAAATTCTTTTTGATGCATTTTATTTCATATTATTGCATTTTGTACTTGTTTGACCTTTGTTAACTTCTGTTGGCCTTGGATATTAGTTGATTTGATCATAAGTTTCACCAAACTCAATGGATCTTGGGTGTTAATGGGGTGAAAACCCTAATCCACCAAAATGTATGATTGATTTTGATGATAACTTGATAAATCCTTTGATCTAATTTGGTTTGCTTTCTTTTTGTCATCTCCTTCTATCTTCATTCTCTTTCTTTTTTTCTTTTTCACCTTTTCTCTTAATCAATTAGAAGATGTGTAGTCCATCTTGTTCATGAGATCTTGATTGGTTCTTGATGAACTTTCATCATTTCAAATCTACCATTTGATTGATCAATGATCAATTGAGGTACTTTGGATTGATGCATAAGTTTGTCCTAAGTATCGTGAAAGGTTGATTGATGTAATGGACTCTTCTTCCTTGACTTAGGTCTTGATCAACCTTGTTTTGATTTGTTCTACATGTTTTAGGAGTATGGTCTCTATCATATCTCTAACATGTATGGTACATAAAGCGTTATTGACCGGCCTCCCATACTATGATCTTCCTTATAGATTGTGCTACGATTGCTTAACATAGCGCTAAATTTGTCCCGAATCGGGTTATTAATTCTAACACTAACATTAACTATATAATTCTGCTAACATTTATTTTTATGTCATTTACTTTTATGCACATTTATCTTTAAGTCAATTACTTTCTTGCACCTTATATTGCTTTATTATTATTATCATTTATCATATCATTTTCTATTGTTTATGTTTATGCCTTTTTCTTTTTGTCCACTTGGACTTTCTTTTTTCTTTTTTTAAGACATTAATAAAGGTCTAAACCATTAAAAGACTCGTAATGCTTCCTTGGACTATTTGGTGACTATCCCTTGCTTGGATGATGGACTTATGGACTTAGAATTAGGTTCTTTGCCCTATGCTTTGGAGTTGTGACTTGAGACCTTGGAACTCATCTGGTGCCTTGACCTTGAGTTGACCTCTTATGAAGACTTGGCTTGGATACTTAGTTTTCACCTGATGCTTGGACATTTCTCAGCTTATCTGGTTATTTATTGCTTGAATCTAAAGGATGCGATAGCTTGGTATCTTATTTAGATATTTCCTTCCTTAGCTTTTATTTTTATGCTTTAGGGTAGTCTCTTCATCTCCTCCCCTTCTTAAATTTTCAAAATCTTCTCCCATCTTTCAAAACCTTCTTGTTTTTAAACTTGAACTTCTTTCTTAATAAACCTTGACTTTGTCAAGTGATTTTCAAACTCTTTTTCTTGAATAAAGTGCTAATCAACCTTAATCATGTTAAGACCATTTTCAAAAGACTTAAAAAATACTTAACTCATTCAAACCATTTTGTGCCTTTTGTGCACTTTTCCCTTTAACTTTTTCTTAAGGTTTTGACATGAGTCATTTTCATAGTTGAGATGTAATTATCCTATTTCCATAGTTATGATTAAGTGTTGAATCTTTTTCACTTAAGAGAGCTAGTGGAATACTTGTTGATTTTAATCCAAGTTGAAGCCCTTCTCAATAGTGATGCAAATGTCCATTTTTATACTTGTGGGTGACTTGTTGAGTATTCTCCTGAAAATGACAACTTTTCCTCCCATTTAAAGTCAATCATAACAAATCTCTTTTTGTTATTTTTTCCATGAACTACGAGGTTTTGATCCTCCATTGCACTTTGCGGGTATGTAGGCACGAGGCTCAGGAAGTCTTGTCAAACACAAAAATTATAAAAAAATACTTCTCTTCTCATCTCCACCATCTTTTGCAAATAATACTTTTTAAGCCAAACATAGATTTACAAGAGGTTCCTATAGAGTACTATAGATGTCTTGGGTGCTAAAACCTTCCCATTGCATAACCAACCCCCTTACCCTTGTCTCACTTTTTATTAGTTTTGTTTTAAAACTTCTTTGGGTTTTGTTCGTTCTTTTCCCCATTCCATTGGAAAAATAAAAGTACGGTGGCGACTCTTGCTTTATGAGTTAAGTTAATAAATAGGTTAATCTCAAATTTTCTCGCTATAACTAGCATATAACCCATAAGCTACAAATCTCCATCTTGGAATAAACTCTGAACCACAAAGCCAACTAGGTGACATCATGTAGTCCTATCAGCTGCATACAGTGGAAAAACTTGCAACTTAAAAATGTCTTGGTGATCATATCAGCAACATTGTCATAAGTCAAAACCTTAAGCACTTAGACTTCTCCACGCTCGATTATCTCTCTGAAGAAATACAGCCTCACATCGATGTGCTTGGCTCACTTATGATAAGTTGAATTCTTTGACAAGTGTATTGCACTTTGACTATCACATTTAATAGTGATAGCTTAACTTTGGAGTTTCGACTCCTTAGCAAAACCTTCAAGCCACAATGCTTCTTTCACAACTTCAATGAGGGCAATATACCCCACTTCATTGGTTGATAAGGCAACAACCTTCTGAAGCATTGATTTCCAATTAATTGTTGTGCTAAACATAGTGAACACATATCCAGAAATAGATTTTTCTAGAATCCATACAACCTACATAATCAGAGTCGACAAATCCTTCGATTTCTGCTTTGCTATCATCATCACATGCTCCACCATAAATTAGGACTCTACTCATAGACCCATTTATGTACCTTAGAATCCACTTTAATGCTTGTCACGTGCCTTCCCAGAATTGGCCATATACGTGCTTACAAGGCTCACTCCGTATGCTATGTTTGGCCTAGAACACACTATATCATAATTCAAAGAACCTATTATACTAGCATATGAAATGTTATTCATATTAGCTCTTTCGACTTCAGTACAAGGACTTTGAGTCAAACTTAACTTGAACGGAGGATTAGTCGGTGTTACAACAGGAATTGAATTTGACATACCTGTAGCGCGAATTTTTGCGTGGTTGCGAAGCACTATCGCTTTGGGGTACTACAGTTCGATTCAATTTTTATCCTATTGAAGCTGATGAAGGAAGGGAAATAGATGTCTCCAATTAACCCTGCTTGCAAACTGAGTTTAAACAGATGACTGTTGGTTTACAGATGCTATTAAGATTGTGGGTCTCTCTTAGGTTATTTTGTTAAAAAAAACAGTGTCTAGGCTATTGGTAGGATGTTAGGACGGATGCTTTTCGATTGATGTATGAAGGTACGAGATTTTGGGTTTTTGATTAGTATGCTCGCTAAGATTTTTGCAATCTTATGCCTACGTATTCCCGTTTAACGAAACAGGGAAACCAGAGCGATCGTAGTTCCTCCAATTCTATGGGAGGAAAAAAAGGTTGTTTTGGTGTCTTGTTCAAAACCCAAGACGTGAAGCTAAATGTGGTTTGTATCTTGTTCAAAGCCCAAGATGTGAAGCTGAAGGGTCTATTTGTATCTTGTTCGAAGCCCAAGATGTGAAGCTGAAGGGGTTTGACCTTAGAGAGAATTTGTCATCTCTAAAAGGGGATAATTGGCCTGTTTATCACAACTGTTGGGTGACTGGTTATAAAGGAGAATTACTTTAATTGGGATATGTGAATCCAGCAATGCCATAATTTCCTTTATAAGGGATTTTTAACTTGAAGGAGAAGAATTTTAACTCAGTTTAGAGCAATGCCATATTTCCTTAGGAATTTCTCATGCTAAAAGAGGGACAGTGGCGTGGATGGAAATAATCCAGAGGCTTGCCGCTTACATCAATTTAGATGAAGGAGTTGTTGATGTTTGTATACTGTGAGCAAAGCACAGATTTTGATGCTAACAGGTTGATTGACTCAACCGGGGTCTTCTTATATAATGCCTAAGAGGAGGCTATTGACCCAACAAGAGGTTGCTTTTAGGTGTCTCGTACGAAGCCCGAGAGAGAGGCTAAAAGGGGTTGACTCAATAAGAGAGTACTAACCAGTGACTGACTCAACAAGAGAGTGATTTTATATGTGTCTTGTATGAAGCCCAAGACGAAGGCTAAAAGGTTTTGACTCCACATGAGGGTCTTTTATACTCAACAAGAGAGTGGTTTTGTATCTCGTACGAAGCCCGAGATGGAGGCTGAGAGGGAAGTGACTCAACAAGAGAGTCTTTTATACTTAACAAGAGAGTGATTTGGTATCTCTTACGAAGCCCGAGGTGGAGGCTAAAATTGGGTTGACTCAACAAGAGAGTCTTTTATACTCAACAAGAGAGTGATTTTTATCTCGTATGAAGCCCGAGATGGAGGCTAAAAGAGATTGACTCAACAAGAGAGTCTTTTATACTCAACAAGAGAGTGATTTTTATCTTGTACGAAGCCTGAGATGGAGGCTAAAAGGGATTGACTCAACAAGAGAGTCTTTTATACTCAACAAGAGAGTGATTTTTATCTCGTACGAAGCCCGAGATGGAGGCTAAAAGGGATTGACTCAACAAGAGAGTCTTTTATACTCAACAAGAGAGTGATTTTTATCTCGTACGAAGCCCGAGATGGAGGCTAAAAGGGATTGACTTAACAAGAGAGTCTTTTATACTCAACAAGAGAGTGATTTTTATCTCGTACGATGCCCGAGATGGAGGTTAAAAGTGATGGTGACTGTTTCAGTTTATTGACAGGTCCAGAATGTTGGATAAAAGAGAAAATCAGTTCTTATAAAGGGAACGATTAAAGGTATTGTTGTGCATTGGCACTGATCAGAGGATCAGGGTTATTTCCTGTTCTTTAAGGAAATAGGGAATCCAAAGGGCATTGAGACTGTCCAAGTCTACTGGTGTTTTGGAGAAATCGATTCTCGGATAGTGAATGATCTTTGTATAATACCCAAGAGAATGCTGGTATGTTAAGGGATGAATGTCAACCCATTAACAGGTCCGACACTTGACTCAGAAAGACAGCTGTAGCAAATTTATGACTATGTTCTGTTCCTATACCTGTAGAGGTCTCTGGGTCCTTGTACTAAGCCCAAGAGAATGCATGAGAGCTTTTAAGAAGCCGAAGGGTCCTTGTACAATGCCCAAGAGGAGGCGGGGATGCTTTTAAGAAGCCTGTGGGTACCCAAACCCCGAGAAGTTCAAGACATGCCATTCACCGAGAATAGATCAAGCCAGGAAAGTCTGAGAATTTGGAAGAAATTCAAGAGATGCCATTCACGGAGAAAAGATCATCTCTGGGGAGTAGAGTTTCATTGACGATTTCTAAGGGTGACAGTCTGAGAAAGGCTTCACAGAGAATGCTGCATTTGACGTCTCCATATTGTTTAACCCCAAGAGGAGGGAAGACTGTGTCTGGTAATCCTATGGGGATCTAGTTTTGTTTGTATTTTAAGAGTGACCAACAGGGCTTTACCTAGTGCTAGACGTAGTTGCCGGGGAAAACTCTAAATAGCTATACTAGTATTACACAGTGGATATTTGACGAGTATATAAAAGTTTGTGAAAGAAGACTTACAATGAGCAGCCCCACAATACAGTTATATATATGAAAGCGGATAAAGAAAGCGGGTAAACACTTACTCGGTTGTAGAGCTTCCATGTTGTTTGGTTAGTTTGTTCAACAAAGAAAGCTTTGATAACAATATTATATTCAAAATCAAAGGAGAAAGTGCTTTGAAAAGGTTATTGGGGCTTACAGCTCAAGGAGAGGCCCAAGGATTTATCAGTGATTGCACTGTTATTTTGTACAGGGACTTATACAAGTGACTGAGGCCCAAAAAGGTTTTCTGTACAAAGGGACGGGTCTTACACTCTCTCAAGAGGCCCAAAGGTGTTTAAAGAAAAAGAATGGTGCTTATAACATGAGGGTAGGCCCAGATGATTTATTTTTTGAATTGGCGATCGCGCCGAGATTTCTTTAATGTACTGGGTCTTATACAATGCATTGAGGCCCAAAAAGTTTTGGTTAAAAAAAAGGGTTGGGTCTTACACTCTATTAGAGGCCCAATGATTTATTTTTGTACAAGTGGTGGGGCTTACAGCTCAAGGAGAGACCCATATGGTTTTGCTAAAAAAGGCGACGATCGCGCCGTTGTTTTTGAAAATACAGTGGGACTTATACAATGACTGAGGCCCAAAAAGTGGTGTATTTACAAAGGGGATGGGTCTTACACTCTAATAGAGGCCCAAATAGTTTGAAAAAGTTTGATGAGGGTTGAGTTAATAAAAAAACCCTAATTTGTTTTCAAAATGTATTTTAATTGAATAAAAATTCAATTAATATGATCAAAATTGTTAAACATGTGTGGAAACATATTGTGATCTTGGATTAATGTTTCAAAAATTATGTTTCTATCCACAAAATGATTGGAAATCACTAAAATTTGAAAAATCAAGAGGAAGAAAATATTTTAAATGTAAAAAACAATTAAAATATTAATTCTTTACAAAAATATAAAGTATATGAAATAAATAATATTTTTTGGATTTTTTGGGAAAATAAAATATTTTAACTTTTTTGTGAATTATTAAAAAAATAATCAACTCAAAATCATTAAAATTCAGAGAGAAATTAATTTTTGAATCAATTAAATAAAATCACAAAATTCAAATATTTGAATTTTTAAAAAGGACGCCAAGAACATGGCAAGAACACGCGCCACCCTCAGTTTCTGCAGATTTGCATGTTCTATCCAATCTCACTGAATACTTGATGATAACATGCAATTTACATATCAATCTACTCGTTTTCATATCACGATTATGTCTATGGTTTTTAATTTCATTTATTTTAAGCATGGAACAAGAAATCAAAGAGAAACCTCAAGAACCCTAAAACTTGCAGGAAGGCTCAAAAATTCCATACACGATTCAAACAAAATATTTGATTAAGGGTAAACACTCTATGCATGATTATGAACATATGGACAAATTATTGTGCAGTAAAAAATGCATGGATCATAGAGTTAGAAGAGCTCATGCTTACCTCTTGCAGTTGGTGATCGTGTTTTGTGTTAGAGGTGTTACAGCTTGGTTCCAAGGATATGGACAGCTTCCCTAGGTGCTAAGTGATGTGTCTGAATGCTTTGAATGGTTTGAAACAAGCTGGAACGGAAGATGGTATCTCAACTGCAATTTGGTTAAAACTTTGAGCAGTTGGCTGGTGATTCTGAGAAATCAGTGTTCCAGATGTTGTTTAAGTGTTTGGATCACTTCTATATGATGTTTATGAGGTGTGTGTGTGATTGGTTTGGTTGGAATAGCTCTCAAACTCAAAACCCGATAGTGACTTGCTTTGGAAGGCAATTTTGGAGTGAAGAAGGAGATTTTGAGGAAAGCATCTGTTTGATGGCTTTGGTGTACTCAAACTGATCACAAATGAGCTCTATTTATAGTAGAGCAAGTTTGTTTTGCAAGGAATAGTGAATGGCAACTGCTGCATAGGTTTGGCCAATGTTGATCAATGAGAATCCAAGTCTCCTCTAGCCATTGACTAGAGGTTAGGGCACAGGCTGCTGGTTCCCTTGGTCTTGGATAAGTCTTGACTGAATTCAATTGGAAATGGCTCAGTCCATGCCACCTTGGTGCATCTATTGAATGCTCTAAAACAAAATTGGAGTCTTGTCCCCTCTTTAGGGATTTTTAGGTTTGGCATGCTATTTTTAGTTCCAAGGACTTGTGAGGCTTGGGATCAGAGTTGGTTCCTCCTTGGTCTCCCCTTGAGGTGTTCAGATGGATAAGTGTGTTTGTCATTTGCACAAATTTGGAAAATCGATCAAAATGCACAAATCTGCCTTGGTTTGACAGTTTTCAGCAAGGCATATTGCCATTGTCATATCTCATGGCTCAAGTGGAATTTGAAGGAGTTCTTGGCCATTTTGGAAAGCCCTCATATGATACAACTGTTTGATCATAGTTGGTTTTGATACTTTTTGGATCCAAGTGAAAAATGCCCCTACATTTGGAAAAAAGTGAAGGCAGATTCTGACTTAGTGAAAATTTCACTAAGTGTTGGAAAAAAGTGACATTTTCACTTTTTGTGATTTTGATCATTCCATAACTTAAAATCCATGAGGAATTGGAATGAGTTGTGTTTGAAGCTTTTGTAGTGTGTCGTGAGAGCTACAAATCCAGGTTTGAATGGGGAAAAATGGCCTTGTGGTTTAGGAGTTATGATCCTCCAAAGTTGGTACCCTAGCCACTTTGTTCCATAACTTAGAAAAATTTCTAAGTTTTTATGGTTACCCCTTTTACAAGTTATCCCACTTTTCTTGATTTTTCTTGATGAATGATGATTCCAATCACACATTAACATCATTTTAGGGTTAAGGAACCATAATTGAGAAAAATATCAAAAAGTCAAAGTTGACTTTTGTGCACAGTTGACTTTTTATCAGATGAATTCCAAACTCTGCGATCCTCTATGAAATCAAGTCCTTGACCTAAATTAAACTTGAAGGATTGGTTTCATAGGTGTTATAGGGTGTATTGAATCATGTCCTAGGGTTTGGGAGCATGTCTTGGTCAAAAG
Organism: Lathyrus tuberosus; assembly: GCA_022829125.1. Lineage (NCBI taxonomy): Eukaryota > Viridiplantae > Streptophyta > Magnoliopsida > Fabales > Fabaceae > Lathyrus > Lathyrus tuberosus. The sequence continues at coordinate 3,392,471 of JALAZF010000091.1, read as the reverse complement.
TCAAAGGCACAGTTGACTTTTCTCGCGAAACCCTAATTGTGGTTCTGATGAATTTGAAACTTGTTGCTCAAGCTTCTTGGCTCAATCCATTATTTCAAATGGATCAATGTAGTTTATTAGAGACCTTCAAATCCTCCTTTGAGGCCTTGGCTCATGTTTTGTCCCAAAAGTCAACTTAGGGGTGAATTAGGTCAAGAAACCCTAATTCCTGATTTTTGGTGAATGCATCCCCTGAGGCTAAATTGACTTGATGATTGGGTCCATGAGATTCCATGGGGTATATTAGGTTATGCTTTGAAGCATTGGCTCATGCCCAGAGGAAAATTCCCATCTGGGGCCCTGGTCGACCAAAACCCTAATTTGGTGACACTGGCGATCTTGAGGCTCGATCCACTTGGGATGTTGCAACTTTGTGCTTAATCCTTGAGGTGGGAGTCCTATTGATCCATTGGGGATGTTTGAGAGGTTTAGACAAGTTAAAGATCATGTCATTCCTTGATTGGTCCTTTGTCAAAAGCTCAGAGAGGGCTTGAAACCCTAATTCTGATTGTAGTGAAGGCTCACCCATCTTTGGGGAGACTAATGGTTCATCCATATTGTGATGATGATTTGCACAATGATGGGAAATCTTAGTGGTCAAAATTTAGGGTATGACAGATGCCCCTATTTAATCTTCTTGGACCCGAAGGTGTGAATGGCGAAGGTATTCGGGCATTCGTGGTGCAAGAGGATTAAATATCAGAATACCCGAAATTTTGATGGTGGTTATGAATGGCGGTTTGCACATCCTTCTTCTTTTGCTAAGCAATAATGCTTAGAAAAGGTAAAAACTTCCCCTCAATCCTGGTTTCCTACCAAGGAACTAGTCTCAGTTTCTGATGTAAACTTCCCCTTGATCCTGGTTTCCTACCAAGGAACTGGTCTCAGTTTCTGAAATAAACTTCCCCTCGATCCTGGTTTCCTACCAAGGAACTGGTCTCAGTTTCTGAAATAAACTTCCCCTCGATCCTGGTTTCCTACCAAGGAACTGGTCTAAGTTTCTGATGTAAATTTCCTCTCGATCCTGGTTTCCTACCAAGGAACTGGTCTAAGTTTCTGAAATAAACTTCCCCTCGATCCTGGTTTCTAACCAAGGAACTGGTCTAAGTTTCTTTCATCAATAAACTTTATTGACAAGGGACGCTATGTGTAGCGGTTTTCCTCAAACTTCTCGCCGAATTTTCCTGGGGAGACTCCATTTGATAGAAAAAGTTTTGATGTCAGACTGGCTGGGGAACCCAGTCGTCTGAGTTGTAGAGGGGCACAAACTTCTCTGTTGGAGACGCCATTTGTCGACTCTATCGAGGAAAACGAGTCTCTTGAGAGACTGTTTCTGCTTGGAGATATTACATCATACTTTTCTCAGAGATCTTCTCGGAGAAATGCCATATGATGTGATCCAATTTTGAGGTGCTGATGACTTCATTAACATCGACTCTCCGAAGAGCAAAATCAATGTGTTGCTGAAAGTCTTTAGCTGTGAGGCTTTCTCTGGGGATTTACCTTAATCCGGGAGAGCGAAGATATCATCTTCAATGGCGAAGAGTGACATTTGCCGAAAGTTTCTCTGATCTTCTCAGAGGTTCAAGTTATCAAAGTGGTCAAGGGCCAACTCTAATCCATAAATAAATTGGAGGAGAGAGATTGTTTAGACGCAACATTTCCTGACAAGGAAAGAATCGACAACTCGATTGTGAAGACTTTTATCACTAGGGGACAAGACCGACTAGAGTGATAGTGATGCAATATGAATATGAATGTAAATCAATAATGCATGATGCATGTATGTATATGCTGACAAAACTGACACGACATACAGACTAGTAGATGAACTCGACTGGATACTCGGCCACAGTGGGAGATAAAAAGTATCTCTGGTTCAAGATAGCAATTCTGCCTTGCTTAGGAGAAGTAGTCCCTGTGGGGAAACAACCATTGGTTGGGCTTAGGAGATGAGAACTCGGCCAAAGATGTCAGATGGAGTATTCGCATCTGACATAACTGATCCTTTGTTCAGGCGCACTAGTTTAGAATGAGTACTTTGATTCTGCACTTTGAAGTTTGCTTACTTCTAGAGAAGCGTTCGATGTTCTTTCGATGTTTAACAGTTAAAAGAAATTGCCATCTTTATTTTAAAAGCAGAAAAGTTTGACAAGTAAATTCGTTTTTGTTTCGTTTCAAGAATCGTTGATCATGTTAAAATGTCGTTCTGTAAAGCTAATACAAATAAGAATTGCAAACAAAAGCACAAGGGCTCAAATTTTATTGATAGGATAGAAATCAGCCAAACGCGTGATTCCATGGAGTATTTACAAAGTTTGAAAATGGTAATTTAAGGGAAAAGAGCTACATTGAAACATAACGACCACTATCCTTCTACCAACTTTGAATTCGGGATATCCTGAGCTTCTGTCGAAGATGACCTTAACTGGAGTTTTCTGATGGATGGCAGGACTGCTACTAGGGGGTTTGCCCCCTGTTGGACGTAGTTACTTGCCATTATCCCTAACTTTTGCCTGGATTGTACTTTGAGATTTCCAATCCACCGGGATGATTTTTTTGATTATGTCTCTAATTTTTGTCTGGACCTCCCTTTCGGGTTTTCAATCCACCGAGACGTTTTTTTTAGTTTTTTAGTTTAGGCGAAGTATTTCTTGACTACATCAACATTTGTGGGGTAGGCAAATTCCTCTCTGTCCATGGTTGCAAGTCCCAAGGCACCGCCTGAGAAAGCTTTCTTGACCACATAGGGGCCGTCATAATTCGGAGTCCATTTGCCCCGGGAATCAGCGATAAATGATTGTATCTTCTTAAGCACAAGGTCTCCTTTTCTGAATATGCGAGGTTGGAATTTTTTGTCAAACTCCTTCTTCATCCTCTGTTGATACAACTGACCATGGCATAGAGCCGTCATTCGATTTTCTTCGATCAGATTCAGTTCATCGTGCCGACTTTGACACCATTCAGCTTCTGTTAGCTTAGCTTCCATCAATACCCAGATTGATGGGATCTCTACTTCGATGGGGAGCACTGCCTCCATGCCATATACTAGAGAGAAAGGGGTTGCCCCTGTTGAAGTACGGACATATGTCCGATAACCATGAAGAGCAAAGGGTAGAATCTCGTGCCAATCTTTGTAGGGTACAACCATCTTCTGAATAAATTTCTTGATGTTCTTATTAGCCGCTTCTACCGCTCTGTTCATCTTGGGTCGGTAGGGAGATGAGTTATGGTGTTCGATCTTGAACTCAACACACAACTCCTTCATCATCTTTTTGTTCAAGTTAGATCCATTATCAGTAATGATCTGGCTTGGAACACCATAACGATAGATGATATTGTTTTTGATAAATCAGACTACCACTTATCGGGTTACATTAGCATATGACGCTGCTTCGACCCATTTGGTGAAATAGTCAATGGCTACCAGGATGAACCGATGTCCATTCGAAGCTTTAGGTTCGATCATGCCGATCATGTCGATTCCCCATATGGAAAAAGGCCATGGGGAAGAGAGAACTTTGAGATGTGTAGGCGGTACATGGACTTTGTCTGAGTATATCTGACACTTATGACACCTTCTTATGTACTTGTAGTAGTCAGATTCCATTGTCAACCAATAGTACCCTGCTCTTAGAATTTTTCTTGCCATTGTGTGTCCGTTGGCATGAGTGCCAAAGGATCCTTCATGAATTTCTTTCATCAGCATGTTTGCTTCTGGTCTGTCTACACATCGGAGCAAGACCATGTCAAAGTTCCTCTTATAGAGTGTATCACTGCTCAGGAAGAAACTGCCTTCCAGCCTTCTGAGGGTTTTTCTGTCTTTCCTTAATGCCCCAGGTGGGTACTCTTGTTTTTGAAGGAAGCATTTGATATCGTGATACCAAGGTTTGTCGTCTATGATTGCTTCGATTTCGAAGATGTAAGTGGGCCGTTCAAGGCGTATTATGTCGATCTTAGGTAGGTCGTTCCATTGACCTACACTAATCATGGAAGAGAGGGTGGCTGAGGCATCAGCCATGTGATTCTCTTCACGAGGGATATGATGAAACTCGATTATGTTGAAGAATGGTAACAACCTTCTCGCATAGTCTTTGTAAGGAATCAATCCGGATTGGTATGTGTTCTAATCTCCTTTGATCTGATTGACGACCATAGCTGAGTCTCCATATACATCCAAGTTCTTGATCCTCAAATCAATCGCTTCTTCGAGACACATAATACAAGCTTCGTATTCGGCCTCGCTGTTTGTGCACTTGAATGTAATTCTGGCAGTGAAAGGAATGTGGGTACCCTGAGGTGTTATGATGATTGCCCCAAATCCATTTCCGTAATGATTGACAACTCCGTCAAAGATTATTCCCCATTGGGAACCTAGTTCTGGCCCTTCACTGGGTAGTGGTTCATTGCAATATTTCATTTTTAGATACATGACATTTTCGTCTGGGAAGTCAAACCCGATTGATTCTTGATTGTCAATCGGTTGATGAGCCAAATGATCTGCTAAAATACTCCCCTTAACGGCTTTCTGAGCGTGGTACTCGATGTCATATTCTGATAACAACATCTGCCAACGGGCAATCCTTCCCGTGAGAGCAGGTTTTTTCAAAGACATACTTGATTGGATCCATTTCGGAGATTAACCAAGTAGTGTGAGGAATCATGTACTGGCGAAGACGTTTGGCTGCCCAAGCCAAAGCGCAACAAGTTTTCTCAAGCATAGTGTACCGAGTCTCGCAGTCGGTGAATTTCTTGCTCAAACAGTAGATGGAAGACTCTTTTCTTTTTGTTTTGTCTTGTTGACCAAGCACACAACCCATTGAGTCCTCTAGGATTGTGAGGTAGAGGATCAGTGGCCTTCCTTCCATTGGAGGTGATAGAATCGGTGGGTTCAACAGATATTCCTTGATACTGTCGAAGGCGGTTTGGCAGTCTTCTGTCCAAACGCAGTCCTGATTCTTTTTGAGTAATTTGAAGATTGGCGCACATGTCGCGGTCATGAGGAATATGAATCTGGAAATGTAATTCAGACGTCCCAGGAATCCTTTGACTTGTTTTTTCAGTTTTCAGAGAAGGCATTTCTTGAATGGCCTTGACCTTGTCAGGATCAACCTTAATTCCTTTTTGGCTGACGATGAACCCTAAAAGTTTCCCTGAACGGACACCGAAGGTGCACTTGTTGGGATTCAAGCGGAGTTTGTACTTTCTCAACTGCTCGAATAGTTTTGACAGGTGGGTCACATGCTCCTCTTCTGTCTTAGATTTGGTAATCATATCATCGACATATACCTCGATTTCCTTGTGTATCATGTCATGAAATAGAGTAGTCATGGCCCTTTGATAGGTTGCCCCGTCGTTCTTCAAACTGAACGGTATTACCTTGTAACAAAAGGTTCCCCATGGGGTAATGAACGAAGTTTTCTCCATGTCTTTCGGCGCCATTTTGATTTGATTATATCCCGAGAATCCATCCATGAAGGAGAAAACTTTGAACTTTGCTGTACTGTCTACCAGCATGTCGATGTGCGGCAAAGGAAAGTCATCCTTTGGACTAGCCTTGTTCAGATCTCTGTAATCGACACACATTCTGACTTTTCCGTCCTTTTTTGGAACAGGTACGATATTGGCTAACCATTAAGGATATTCTGACGTGGCGAGGAAACCCACGTCAATCTGTTTGTGTACCTCCTCTTTTATTTTGACGGCCATGTCCGAGTGAGTCCGTCTCAACCTCTATTTTATTGGCGGACATTCCGACCGTAACGGTAAATGATGTTCCACGATGCTGGTATCCAACCCTGGCATGTCCTGGTAGGACCAAGCGAATACATCGGGAAACTCTTTGAGATGCTTTGTCAAACTCTCTTTAGCTGTTGGACTGAGCAGTGCCCCAATCCTGATTTCCTTTCTCTCTTTTTCTGAACCCACGTTGATCATTTCCAACGGCTCTTTGTGAGGTTTAATGGACCTTTCCTCTTGTCGGAGTAATCGAGAGATCTCTTCTGGAATTTCATTGTTAACTTCTTCTTCAGTCCCAAATATCGGGAACTCAAAGTCGGGAGAAGGCATCAGATCGTATGTTTCAACGGGGTTGAAAACAAGCAATCTGCATGACGTGATGATTTGTGTTTAGAAGAGATAGAGAAAATGCAAGTGTGTGTAGTGTATTTTTTTTTGAAAAACTGCTTGTTTATTTTATTGAGTTGTTTTTTAGGATTACCATTTTCTGAGAAAAGCGAAAAGAGAAAACAACAATACATGCGGAAATTACAGAACGACGTTATTTTATTTATGAACAAGTCGACTCTTGAAACTACAGCCCTATAAAACAAAACTCTGTCGCTTTGGGCAAAGTGAAGAGGGATATTTACAGAAAGTGAGACCTATCAAAACATCCGTTTCACCTGGGCAGGGTGAAAGGTTAAAGACGGAAATTAGTTTGACTTATGAACAATCTTCGGAACATCGACAGCAACCCATTGGCGGCGAACTCCTCGGTGAATCACAAAGTCTGGTACTTTCCTTAATTTGTCTTCAGAAATGACGCTGATTTTTGGCAGAGCAGGATCATTGGAATCTGTCTCCCAGGCAGAGTTGTCGTAGGAGGATTCTTCCGTTGTATTTTGCATAGTATCTGTGCTCTCAGGTAAATCTCCCCATCCAGTTGGCTAGATGTGCACGAGCCTGATACGAGAGCTTTCAGGAGCGGTGTACTTGACGAAGTAGTCGAACCTTCCACTCGGTTGTCCTAAGATTTCCCACACTTCTTTGGAACTGGAGGAGTCATCTCTCTCGATGACTTTGACCTCGGGAAAAGCGTAGTTGATGAATTCTAGTCCGGCAACTTTGCAAATTCAACGTCGTTCAGGATATTTTCTGAATGACCCGAGTGTTGATCCCATGACATGGTGGGGATGCATGTATTCTTTTTAATGACGCTCAGCTGATTTTCATTGTTCGGCTGATTTTCTTGCCCCAAGTCTCCTGGGTACGGCTGCCAGATAGGCAGGCCATCCATTGGGCCATAATAGTCGTGGTCAAAGTTGTCCTTCATCAGAGTGTCCTCCTCTAATGAGTTTGGTGGAGCCCGACATCCTTCCGGATCACAATCTCCATATATCATTTTGACATCTGACCTCGGTATAAATCTCGGACTCTATGCAGGAGAGCAAAATGGCGTAGGCACCTCTTCCTGAGACATATAATCGTCCTCGTTAAGATAGGACTTCCATTCTTTATTCGTATCGGAGGGATCTCCCTCGTTGATGGTATGGACTGCTTGAGGCACTGGGTGAAGGAAACCTCCACTGTGGAAGAAGTCCTGAATGTGATGAAGACCTTCATCGTTAGCAACTGTCTGGGTGCAGGTTGCAGAAAAACCAAGACCCTTCTTTGTTTTGTTATCAGTAAGAATGACAAGCTGTCCCCATTCTTTTGTATTGTTATTCTCGATCACTTCGAGAGCATCTTTGTATGAGGAAATCGAGGTTCCTTTCTCTGATTGATTCTTACTGCTCACCGAAAGTGCTTGGAACTGAGTCCCAACAACCTCCTCGGGTTCTACACAAGTAGATAATGACAGGTTACTCACGATCAAGGCTTGTTCTCCACAAACTGTGACAAGTTGATCGTTCTTGACGAACTTCAGTTTCTGGTGCAGTGTCAAAGTGACTGCCCCAACCTGGTGTATCCATGGTCTTTCTAATAAACAGCTGTATGCTGCCCGGACGTCCATCACCTGGAAAGTGATTAGGAAAGTGTGAGGACCGATAGTTATGGGAAGGTCGACTTCACCGATAACTGCTTTCCGAGATCCGTCAAAGGCTTTGACGATAACATCACAACCCCTCATCGGGGTCCCTTTGAATGATAGTCGCATTAAAGTGGACTTCAGCATAACGTTGATGGCCGATCTTGTGTCTACCAGTATGCTGGCTAAAGCATCGTCCTGGCAGTTAACTGTGATATTGAGCGCCATGTTGTGACTTTTGCCCCCCTCTGGCAAGTCCTCATCACTGAATCCTAAGTTGTTGCAGGAAGTGATGTTAGAGATGATGCTATCGAACTTTCGTATTGACACATCCTGTTCCACAAAGGCCTGCTCTAAGACTTTCTGTAGAGCCTCTCTGTGGCCTTCAGAACTAGTAAAAGTGATTCCACAGAGATCTTTGAAGGAGTTTGTAACAGCTGATCAACAATGTTGTATCCACTTCTTTGGATGAGCTTCAGCATCTCATCATTGTTCTTTGAAAGGCCGGGATTACTGGACTGACTGACTGGTGGATTAGGAGGTTCTGTCTAAAGTTCCTTTTCTTTGTTAGGTTCTCCAACTCCTCGGTTGAAGATTCGACCGCTCCGTGTTACTCGACTGATGTCTGCAATATTCACGACGGAGGGTAATGGAATTTCCTTTCCATTTTCAATTATTGTTGCACCATATTTGTAAGGGACCGCCTTAGCTGATTCATACGGTAACGGTCCCGGTAGATAGATAACTACAGGAGCCTTCTGATTTTTCTTATTGTCGTAAGTAATTTCAACCAGTTCCTGGCTAAGAACCTTTGATTCGTCCAGTAGAGGGATGATGGTACAAACATCCTTGTTCTGTTGATGATCAGAGATTATGACAATGTCTCTGATTTGATCAGCGAAGTAGTCCGGCGTCTAGTTGATTAGCTCGGGACTCGGACATGGGTGAATCTCTTTATGATCCAACTGACCTTGAAGGGCTGCCTGCACAAGGTAGCATCATTAGTTAATCTCCGAGCAGATTCTACAGCGTTCATAGTTGTGTGGTGGCACCTGGCCACGCCCGCTTTGAATGTAGTACAACCTTACTAGGTTTGTTTCCATAGATCGGACATCCTGACTTTGACGCCGAGTAGGGTTTCCATTAAGCACACTGATTTGTTGTGTGTCTTCATCCATATAGATTGGAAGCCACCAGTGGTTTAATAAGTGTTGTAAAGTTCTCTGAACGAGAGCGCACCCTTGGTTACTCTCACAACATCCTTTACAGTTCTGATAATTATGCCAAGTGAGAAAATTGAGTTGAACCTGCTTGGCGTGTAACTCCACCAAGCTGGTATTCATCAGACGAATATCAAAGATTTGAATCATGTTGATCTGATAAGGATTTCTATCATGGTAGTCCTGGATCCATCCAAGATTCATCTGACGCTGGAGGGCCTCTTGTACAAAAGAGCATCCCTGTTTGTTTACCGAACAAGTCAGACAAGAATTATAATCGTGTCGCGGCAGATTATGATACTGGCTTTGCCTTGAGTGCATCACCACCAAGTTGACATTCATTGCACGGATGTCGTGGTTCTAAATGATGTTGGAATTCGTATAGGGCATGTTGACTCCACGAACTTGATGCTCTTGGATCCATCCAAGATCCAATTGTTCCTATAGAGCTGATTGCACCACAGAACATCCCTGATTGTTCTTAGAGCAGATATCACACTGGTGATAGTTATGAGGTGGCACATGGCCATATCCGCTCTGTCTACAATGTATCTTGACCAAGTTGGCCCTTAATAAGAGTACATCATGAATTTGATAGATGTTGCTAGACTCTCCCTCTATTAAATTGATTTTAGCTTTCTCGTGTTGAGGCAGCGGGTTTGTGAGAACATTCGGATTCGTATCTTTGAAAGATAAGACCCCGCTCCTAACAAGCTTTTGCACATCAGATTTGAAACTGAGACAGTTTTCTATGTTATGCAATGGTCCTCCTTGATGGTAAGGACTAGTCTGATCTGCCTTGAACCAAAAAGGCAGATTTTCTGGTACTGTAAGAGGAGACTTGGTTTGGACATGCCCCTTGACTAACAATAATGGAAACAGTTCCGCGTACAACATCGGTATAGCGTCGAACCCTGGTGGTCGCGTTGTACGGTTGGCTCTGAGCAACCTGAGGTTGATACGTAGGATCAGGCGCGAGATTGATAGCAGGAGTTATAGCTGCTACTGGTTGATATCGTCGCCTTTGCTTTTCGAGAGAGATATTCCTGATATCTTGCTCTTTTTTCTTAGGGCGAGCACTACCGTATTGTTTTGTACTATTTAATGATCCAGCGTCTTTTACTAAACGTCCTTCTCGGACGACTTCCTCAAGACGAACTCCCATGCCCACCATCTCGGTGAAGTCACTGGGCGCATTGGCGACCATTCTGTCGTATTAAAATGATCCCAAGGTCTTTAAGAAGATCTTTGTCATCTCTTTTTCCTCCAGAGGTGGATCAATCTGGGCAGCAATTTCACGCCATCTCTGAGCGTATTCCTTAAAGGTTTCCTTGTTCTTTTGTGACATCGATCTGAGTTGATCTCTGTTCGGTGCCATGTCCAAATTGTATTTATATTGTTGGAAGAAAGCAGCCCCAAGATCTCTGAATGTGCCGATCGTAGCGCGGTTTAAACCCATGTACCATTTTAATGCGACACCGGTTAAACTATCCTGAAAGTAGTGAATCAATAGCTCTTGGTTCTTTGTCTGAGCTGACATTCACCGAGCGTACATCACCAAATGGCTCTGAGGGCAAGAGTTACCCTTGTACTTTTCAAAGTCGGGCACTTGGAACTTGTGTGGAACTTTCACATTGGGGACCAAGCAGAGGTCCACGACGTCCTTTCCAAATAGACCCTGATTACGAAGGACCTGCAGTTCTATTTGCATCTCCAGGAATTGTTCCCGGAATTCATTCATTCTGTCGATCATGCTGTCGTTTCCACCAGAAGGTATCTTTGGAATCTGTCCTTCCGATACAGTGTGTACCACGGGTGGTGGTATAGTCATTAAGGGAGAGACTCTCGGTGTCTCTCGAAGTTTGTAACCTTCAGGAGTTGCTGTCATGCCCTTGGCATCTTCGCTTTCCCGAAGTTTGTAACCTTCAGGCCCAGTGGTTCCTGCTGTGGTTGCCTGATCCTCAGTGATCGGCGGAACATATCCTTCCGAGATATAGTTAATAGGCATGCCCCAGGGACGATCTTTCGGCATTTTGTACCTAGGATCATACTTCTCCACTATGGGCATTGATGTGATCTCCGAGATCACAGTCCTTTGTTGTTGCATTTGAGCTTCTGCTAGAGCTTGCATGTCGTTATGAAGCTTTCTCAGATCCTCTTTCAGAGTGTCGATCTTTTCTCTCAACTCTCTGTTCTCTTCCTCGAGATCATCCATCTTTCTCTGATGATTGGCCCGAGTATTGTACGAATGAGACAGTTTGACTCTAGAATCGAGACGCAAACGTGAGATTCGTAGGTAAGAAGAATGCGTTTATGAGAATGATGAATGCAATGATTATTAATTATTTTTATTTATTCAAAGTAAACTTCGACAATTAGGATTGCAAATATCAAACAGTGGGGAAACCCCATTTTATTGAATTCAAGGGATTGCGGAAATGGAAATACAGTAGATTACTAAGTGCTGAAAAAGGAAATCTAAACTAATGGATCCTGAGTCCTCTCTGAAGAGAGATCAGGTGCTGGTTCAGGTGCTTTCCTTTTCTTTGACAAGGGCTCTTGGGCCGTTGTCGGGTTGTCATTCCTTTGCCAAGTGAAAGGAGCGAGCAAATTCCTTTGGTCTTCCTGATTTTATACAGTATGCTGCTCTAAAATCTTAATCAGAGCATCTTTTTCTCTTAATAGCTGCTGTATTTTCTTACATTCCACTTTGAGAATACGGTACTTGTTTTACCAAGACCTCTTCTCCTACTGAACTTTGTTGAGAGTAACCTGAAGTTTTTCCGTCTTAGACATGAAATAATGGGCAGAGTCCCTTAATGGAAGAACTTCCTGACGAGGGTAAGGCATCCTCAGCTTGAGAGCTCTAGTTTGTACCCAGTGGAGATAAGGCTCCACCGAGACACAATATGGTTTTCCTAGAGACTCTCGTCCTTTCATGTGAACGTGTTTCCAGGCGTGCAATATTTTCGTCTTTAGTGCCCTGTCATTTTCTCCTTCCTTGAAGAAAAGACCTTCCAAATGAGCATTACACGGGACATGCCTCATTGGGTATCCAAATTGACGACGAACGGGAATTGGATAATAGTTGATTCCTCCCTTAGTTCCTATAAGGGGTACATTTGGGAAATTTCCACAACGGTCAATGATCCTGATCCCGTCATAGCTTCGATTGTACCAATCGATGTCAGAGTTGGTAAGAGAAATGATTCTCTGTGACCAACGTAAAGTATTCTTTTGATCCCAAAATGCAGCAGACTTAGGCAAATGGGAAGTGAACCATTTGTATAGCAGGGGTACACATCACGTGATCATTCCTCCATTGTATAAATTCCTTAAATGTACCGAATGATACGCATCTGCGAGTAAGGTCGGTACGGGGTTTCCAATCAAGAAAATCTTAATGGCGTTGATATCTACAAAGTTATCGATGTTGGGAAACAAAAATAACCCGTAGGTGAGCAAAACAAAGATGCTCTCGAAAGCGGCCACGTTCCCTATACTAGCAAAGTATAGAGCCTTCTTTATCAAGAATTAGGCTGGCAAACCCTGGATGCCACCCTTAGTGGTCAAGTGAGTCCTGAATTCTGACTCGTCCAAATAAATTGCTCTTGCAATGGTCTGATCCTTTGGAACTTCTTCCAGTCCAGAAAAGGGAGCTTGATCAGTAATATGTAAATCAGTCAGGTGAGAATACTCCTCCAGCGTTGGTGCAAGCTGATAATCCGGGAATGTGAAACAATGATAGACCGGATCGTAGAACTGGATTAGTGTGGATAGGATTCCGTCAATTACGTGGACCCTTAACAAGGATAGCAGTCCTCCATACTTGGCTCTGAAAGCCTCGTGGTTGGTGATCATTCTCGCCAAACCTCTTAAATCCTCTAACTTTGGAACCTTAAAGGTGTACTTATGAGTTTTCCTTCTACCGAAATCCATTAGCGCAATCTTATTTCTATGACATTGCAATCATTGTCTTAGTTTAATTTGAAAAAGAGAGACTAGAAGAGAAGATTTTCTTTGTTTTAATGTTTTTTTAAATGAATGCATGAATGCAGCACACAAAAACATAGAAAAAACATGGGGTAAAAGGGTCGGTGTCATGAAGTCAAGGCTCTACCCCCCCGAAAGGTTTATATTGGTGATTTTTTGTACCTGTCCGCAAAATCATTGACCCCTCTGGGATAACAACAGCAAGCGGATCGCCAGCGAGCTGATGTATCCTAGAGTGATCTCAGATGAGGGTAGTATCGCGTGACAACTATTTCCGATAGCTTCTGCACTACAAAATGGCTTAAGTCTACTAAAAACCTCAGCTTCTCAGATAACCCAGTCAACCACACTGCTTTTAACAACCGAAGTCGTATAGGCAATGTATCTGCAAAGGGAGTCTCCACTGAGTTTGATGGTCGATCGGGGGCTCTTAACTGGAATTCACTCCCAGTAAGATTACCCGCATTGACATCACCTATCTTAGGTATATACTCAATCTTTCCACATGCGGCATCACACGCATTCCCATTAGCAGAAAAATAAACACAGATATCAATTAGGAAAAGTAGTATATATATTTGTCTTAATCATCCTAGACCTCTAGTCTTATGATCCTACATAGAAAATGACTCCCCAACAGAGTTACCATTTCTGTGACATGAATTTAGGGTTTCATCCCTTGAGAAGGCAAGAAAGAATGCCTCCCACTGTGGTTGCCACTCTACTGTAGCGCTTTTTAAGGTTTCTAACTAAGAGATGGGAAGAGAACAAGATCTCTATGATCCCCAGTGAAGTCGCCATTTTTCTGTAGCGCGAATTTTTGCGTGGTTGCGAAGCACTATCGCTTTGGGGTACTACAGTTCGATTCATTTTTTATCCTATTGAAGCTGGTGAAGGAAGGGAAATAGATGTCTCCAATTAACCCTGCTTGCAAACTGAGTTTAAATAGATGACTGTTGGTTTACAGATGCTATTAAGATTGTGGGTCTCTCTTAGGTTATTTTGTTAAAAAAAATAATGTCTAGGCTATTGGTAGGATGTTAGGACTGATGCTTTTCGATTGATGTATGAAGGTACGGGATTTTGGGTTTTTGATTAGTATGCTCGCTAAGATTTTTGCAATCTTATGCCTATGTATTCCCGTTTAACGAAACAGGGAAGTTAGAGCAATCGTAGTTCCTCCTATTCTATGGGAGGAAAAAAAAGGTTGTTTTGGTGTCTTGTTCAAAACCCAATGGGATATTTGGTCAGTTTGTCACAACTGTTGGGTGACTGGTTATAAAGGAAAATTACTTTAACTGGGATATGTGAATCCAGCAATACCATAATTTCCTTTATAGGGGATTTTTAACCTGAAGGAGAAGACTTTTAACTCAGTTTAGAGCAATGCCATCTTTCCTTAGGAATTTCTCATGCTAAAAGAGGGACAGTGGCGTGGATGGAAATAATCCAGAGGCTTGCCGCTTACAGCAATTTAGATGAAGGAGTTGTTGATGTTTGTATACTGTGAGCAAAGCACAGATTTTGACGCTAACAGGTTGATTGACTCAACCGGGGTCTTCTTATACAAAGCCTAAGAGGAGGCTATTGACCCAACAAGAGGGTGCTTTTAGGTGTCTCATACGAAGCCCGAGAGAGAGTGCTAACCAGTGACTGACTCAACAAGAGAGTGCTTTTATATATGTCTTGTACGAAGCACAAGACAAAGGCTAAAAGGTTTTGACTCCACATGAGGGTCTTTTATACTCAACAAGAGAGTGGTTTTGTATCTCGTACGAAGCCCGAGATGGAGGCTGAGAGGGAAGTGACTCAACAAGAGAGTCTTTTATACTCAACAAGAGAGTCTTTTATACTCAACAAGAGAGTGATTTGGTATCTCAGACGAAGCCCGAGGTGGAGGCTAAAATTGGGTTGACTCAACAAGAGAGTCTTTTATACTCAACAAGAGAGTGAATTTTATCTCGTACGAAGCCTGAGATGGAGGCTAAAAGGGATTTACTCAACAAGAGAGTCTTTTATACTCAGCAAGAGAGTGATTTTTATCTCGTACGAAGCCCGAGATGGAGGCTAAAAGGGATTGACTCAATAAGAGAGAATTTTATACTCAACAAGAGAGTGATTTTTATCTCGTACGAAGCCTGAGATGGAGGCTAAAAGGGATTGACTCAACAAGAGAGTGATTTTTATCTCGTACGAAGCCCGAGATGGAGGCTAAAAGGGATTGACTCAACAAGAGAGTCTTTTATACTCAACAAGAGAGTGATTTTTATCTCGTACGTAGCCCGAGATGGAGGTTAAAAGTGCTGGTGACTATTTCAGTTTATTGACAGGTCCAGAATGTTGGATAAAAGAGAAAACCAGTTCTTATAAAAGAAACGATTAAAGGTATTGTTGTTCTTTGGCACTGATCAGAGGATCATGATTATTTCCTGTTCTTTAAGGAAATGGGGAATCTAAAGGGCATGAGACTGTCCAAGTCTACTGGTGTTTTGGAGAAATCGATTCTCAGATAGTGAATGATCTTTGTATAATGCCCAAGAGAAGACTGGTATGTTAAAGGATGAAGGTCAACCCATTAACAGGTCTGACACTTGACTCAGAAAGACAGCTCTAGCAAATTGATGACTAGGTTCTGTTCATATACCTGTAGAGGTCTCTGGGTCCTTTTACTAAGCCCACGAGAAGACATGAGAGCTTTTAAGAAGCCGAAGGGTCCTTGTATAATGCCCAAGAGGAGGCGGGGATGCTTTTAAGAAGCCAGTGAGTCCCCAAACCCCGAGAAGTTCAAGACATGCCATTCACCGTGAATAGATCAAGCCAGGAAAGTCCGAAAATTTGGAAAAAACTCAAGAGATGCCATTCACGGAGAAAAGATCATCTCTGGGGAGTAGAGTCTCTTTGACGATTTCTAAGGGTGACAGTCTGAGAAAGGGTTCACAGAGAATGCTGCCTTTCACGTCTCCATATTGTTTAACCCCAAGAGGAGGGAAAACTATGTCTGGTAATCCTATGGGGATCTAGTTTTGTTTGTATTTTAAGAGTGACCAACAGGGCTTTACCTAGTGCTAGACGTAGTTGCCGGGGAAAACTCTAAATAGCTATACTAGTATTACACAGTGGATATTTGACGAGTATATAAAAGTTTGTGAAAGAAGATTTACAGTGAGCAGTCTCACAATACATTTATATATATGAAAGCGGATAAAGAAAGCGGGTAAACACTTACTCGGTTGTAGAGCTTCCATGTTGTTTGGTTAGTTTGTTCAACAAAGAAAGCTTTGATAATAATATTATATTCAAAATCAAAGGAGAAAGTGCTTTGAAAAGGTTATTGGGGCTTACAGCTCAAGGAGAGGCCCAAGGATTTATCAGTGATTGCACTATTGTTTTGTACAGGGACTTATACAAGTGACTGAGGCCCAAAAAGGTTTTCTGTACAAAGGGATGGGTCTTACACCCTCTCAAGAGGCCCAAAGGTGTTTAACGAAAAAGAATGGGGCTTATAACACGAGGGTAGGCCTAGATGATTTGTTTTTTGAATTGGCGATCGCACCAAGATTTCTTTAACGTACTGGGTTTTATACAATATATTGAGGCCCAAAAAGTTTTGGTTAAAAGAAAGGGTGGGTCTTACACTCTATTAGAGGCCCAATGATTTATTTTTGTACAAGTGGTGGGGCTTACAGCTCAAGGAGAGGCCCAGATGATTTTGCTAAAAAAGGCGACGATCGCGCTGTTGTTTTTGAAAATACAGTGGGATTTATACAATGACTGAGGCCCAAAAAAGTGGTGTATTTACAAAGGGGATGGGTCTTACACTCTAATTGAGGCCCAAATAGTTTGAAAAAGTTTGATGAGGGTTGAATTAATAAAAAAATCCTAATTTGTTTTCAAAATGTATTTTAATTGAATAAAAATTAAATTAATATGATGAAAATTGTTAAACATGTGTGGAAACAAATAGTGATCATGGATTAATGTTTCAAAAATTATGTTTCTATCCACAAAATGATTGGAAATCACTAAAATTTGAAAAATCAAGAGGGAGAAAATATTTTAAATGTCAAAAATAATTAAAATATTAATTCTTTACAAAAATATAAAGTATATGAAATAAATAATATTTTTGGGATTTTTGGGAAAATAAAATATTTTAACATTTTTGTGAATTATTAAAAAAAGAATCAACTCAAAATCATTAAAATTCAGAGAGAAATTAATTTTTGAATCAATTAAATGAAATCACAAATTTCAAATATTTGAATTTTCAAAATGGGCGCCAAGAACATGGCAAGAACACGCGCCACCCTCTGTTTCTGCAGATTTGCATTTTCTATCCAATCTCACTGAATAGTTGATGATAACATGCAATCTACATATCAATCTACTCGTTTTCACCTCACGATCATGTCTATGGTCTTTAATTTCATTTATCTTAAGCATGGAACAAGAAATCAAAGAGAAACCTCAAGAACCCTAAAACTTGCATCAAGGCTAAAAAATTCCATACACGATTCAAACGAAATAATTGATTAAGGGTAAACACTCTATGCATGATTATGAACATATGGCCAAATTATTGTGCAGCAAAAAATGTATGGATCATAGAGTTAGAAGAGCTCATGCTTACCTCTTGTAGCTGGTGATCGTGTTTTGTGTTAGAGGTGTTACAGCTTGGTTCCAAGGATATGGACAGCTTCCCTAAGTGCTAAGTGATGTGTCTGAATGCTTGGAATGGTTTGAAACAAGCTGGAACTGAAGATGGTATCTCAACTGTAATTTGGTTAAAACCTTGAGCAGTTGGCTGGTGATTCTGAGAAATCAGTGTTCCAGATGTTGTTTAAGTGTTTGGATCACTTCAATATGATGTTTATGAGGTGTGTGTGTGTGTGATTGGTTTGGTTGGAATAACTCTCAAACTCAAAACCCGATAGTGACTTGCTTTGGAAGGCAATTTTGGAGTGAAGAAGGAGATTTTGAGGAAAGCATCTGTTTGATGGCTTTGGTGTACTCAAACTGATCATAAATGAGCTCTATTTATAGTAGATCAAGTTTGTTTTGCAAGGAATAGTGAATGGCAACTGCTGCATAGGTTTGGCCAATGTTGATCATTGAGAATCCAAGTCTCCTCTAGCCATTGACTAGAGGTTAGGGCACAGGCTGCTGGTTCCCTTGGTCTTGGATAAGTCTTGACTAAATTCAGTTGGAAATGGCCCAGTCCATGCCACCTTGGTGCATCCATTGAACGCTCCAAAACAAAACTGGAGTCTTGTCCCCTCTTTAGGGGTTTCTAGGTTTGGCGACTTGGGAGGCTTGAGATCAGAGTTGGTTCCTCCTTGGTCTCCCCTTGAGGTGTTCAGATGGATAAGTGTGTTTGTCATTTGCACAAATTTGGAAAATCGATCAAAATGCACAAATCTGCCTTGGTTTGACAGTTTTCAGCAAGGCATATTGCCATTGTCATATCTCATGGCTCAAGTGGAATTTGAAGGAGTTCTTGGCCATTTTGGAAATCCCTCATATGATACAACTGTTTGATCATAGTTGGTTTTGATACTTTTTGGATCCAAGTGAAAAATTCCCCTACATTTGGAAAAAAGTGAAGGCAGATTCTGACTTAGTGAAAATTTCACTAAGTGTTGGAAAAAAGTGACATTTTCACTTTTTGTGATTTTGATCATTCCATAACTTAAAATCCATGAGGAATTGGAATGAGTTGTGTTTAAAGCTTTTGTAGAGTGTCATGAGAGCTACAAATCCAGCTTTGAATGGGGAAAAATGGCCTTGTGGTTTAGGAGTTATGATCCTTCAAAGTTGGTACCCTAGCCACTTTGTTCCATAACTTAGAAAAATTTATAAGTTTTTATGGTTACCCCTTTTACAAGTTATCCCACTTTTCTTGATTATTCTTGATGAATGATGATTCCAATCACACATTAACATCATTTTAGGGTTAAGGAACCATAATTATGAAAAATCTCAAAAAGTCAAAGTTGACTTTTGTGCACAGTTGACTTTTTATCAGATGAATTCCAAACTGTGCGATCCTCTATGAAATCAAGTCCTTGACCTAAATCAAACTTGATGGATTGATTTCATAGGTGTTATAGGGAGTATTGAATCATGTCCTAAGGTTTGGGAGCATGTCTTGGTCAAAAGTCAAAGGCACGGTTGACTTTTCTCGCGAAACCCTAATTGTGGTTCTGATGAATTTGAAACTTGTTGCTCAAGCTTATTGGCTCAATCCATTGTTGTAAATGGATCAATGTAGTTTATTATAGACCCTCAAATCCTCCTTTGAGGCATTGGCTCATGTTTTGTCCCAAAAGTCAACTTAGGGGTGAATTAGGTCAAGAAACCCTAATTCTTGATTTTTGGTGAATGCACCCCTAAGGCTAAATTGACTTGATGATTGGGTCCATGAGGTTCCATGGGGTATATTAGGTTATGCTTTGAAGCATTGGCTCATGCCCAGAGGAAAATTCCCATCTGGAGGCCCTGGTCGACCAAAACCCTAATTTGGTGACACTGGCGATCTTGAGGCTCGATCCACTTGGGATGTTGCAACTTTGTGCTTAATCGTTGAGGTGGGAGTCCTCTTGATCCATTGGGGATGTTTGAGAGGTTTATACAAGTTGAATATCATGTCATTCCTTGATTGGTCCTTTGTCTAAAGCTCAGAGAGGGCTTGAAACCCTAATTCTGATTGTAGTGAAGGCTCACCCATCTTTGGGGAGACTAATGGTTCATCCATATTGTGATGATGATTTGCACAATGATGGGAAATCTTAGTGGTCAAAATTTGGGGTATGACAATACCAAAATTGTTGAGAATCTTCAATCGGCATCACTATTAAGATAAGTATAATATCGTCTGCTTTATATCTCTCCGGATGTCAATCCCAAGAATCCTAGAGGCAGCTCCCAAATATTTCATGTTGAACTCCTTATCGAGTTCAGCCTTTACCTTCATAACATCCTCGACATTGTTTCTTGCTATGAGGATGTCATCCACATAAAGCAACAAAATAACAAGTGAATTTCTAGTTCGAAATCTGAAGTAAGTATAGTGGTCAAACTAGCTCCTAGTGAAACCTACGTGTGCTATGAACTTGTCGAATCTCGTATTCAGTTGCCGAGGAGATTGTTTTAGGCCATATAACGACCTATTTAACTTGCACACATAATCTTCCTTTCCCTTTTCTGCATACCCCTCAGGTTGCCTCATCAGGATTGTTTCATCTAGATCACCATACAGGAAAACAGTTTTCACATCCATCTGTTCCAGCACTAGGTCGAACTTCGCCACCATAACAAGCAACATTAAGATATATTTATGATTTTCAATAGGTGAGAACACATAATTGAAGTCGACACCTTCATTTTAAGTGAACCCCCTAGCAACCAACCTTACCTTAAATCGCTTCGACATCACTCATTCGATTCCTTCCTTAACCTTGAAAATCCACTTACAGTTGACTAACCTGGCCCCTACAGATTTCTTGATCAACTCCCAAGTGTTATTATCATGAAGAGATTTCATCTCATCATCCATGGCTTTAAGCCATTCAGTCTTGTCTCGACTCCTCATAACTTTCTTATAGTCTCTAGGTTCTTCATCCAGAATCTCACTTATAGAGATTAAGGCATAAGCTATGAGATCTGCATAACCATGTCTCTGAGGTGGCTTGATGACTCTTCTCGACCTATCTCTTTCTAGCAGGTAGTCATTATCAATCTCCTCATATTCATCATCAACTTGTGCTTGCTCTTCGACTTCTTCTGGGTTATACAATTCAGCATCACTATGCTCCACCTCAATAGAAATCTCTTCTTGTTCCATCTCTTCTTTAGAGATCTTTGTATTTTAACCAACATCATCAGTTTTCTTGAACTCCATTTCTGCTTAATTGAAAACTACATCTCGACTTGTGATACACCTCATGTGACCTGGCTCTAGGCACCATAACCTATAAGCTTTGACTCCTTCAGGGTATCCAAGAAACATACATCTCAGAGCTCTAGGTTTGACCTTCTCTTGCTTAATGTGAGCATAGGCTAACCAGTCAAATACTCTAAGTCTATCAAAATTAGGTGGATGTCCTGACTAGACTTCTTCAGGTATCTTCATCCCCAAGGTAGTCGAGGGACACCTATTTATCAAGTAAGTTGCAGTCGTGACTGCCTCAACCCAAAAAACCTTCTTTAATCCAATACTAACCAACATGCACCTCACTCTTTCCAAAATGGTTCGATTAAACCTTTCTTCCAAATCATTTTGGTGGAAAGTACTTGCATTAGTTATATGACTTTTAATACCAGACGCAACACAATAGTTATCGAAAGCCGCATTGCAAAATTTAAGACCATTATCAGTCCTCAACCTCTTGACCTTCCTGCCATTTTGGTTTTCGACCAGATTCTTCCAACTTTTGAAATTTTCAAAAGTTTCATCCTTAGCTTTCTGAATGAGTACCTACAACTTTTGTGAGTAATCATCAACTATGGATAAAAAATATCTTGCACCTGAGTGTGAAGGATTTCTTGCAAGCCCCTAAAGATCAACATAGATATAATCAAGGGATCCTTGTGTTATTTGTTTACCTTTGTTAAACTTCACCCTACAAGATTTACCAAATACACAAGGTTCACAAAACTCAATTTTTTGGACCTTGTGAGCACATATCATATTTTTTTTCGACAATTCGTCCAGGCCTCTTTGACTGACATCACCAAGTGGAATTTTCCTTTTAAGGACAATCCTTCACCAACAGATGATGGCTTATGCTCCTTCCTTTCATTCAAATCCTTCGAGTACAGGGCTGATTGAACTTCTTCAAAGGCCAAAGACTTTGTTCCATACAAGAGTGTTTCTTTGAAGCGAGCATGAGATCATGGTAAAGCAAACAACAACAGCAATGCTTGATATTCATCATCAATCTTGACCTCAATATTTTGAAGATCAAGAATCAACTATTTGAATATATCCAGCTGCTCAGCCAAGACTTTGTTTTCACTTATCTTCAATGAATACAAGGCTTGCTTTAATAAGAGACAATTGACCAATGATTTGATCATATACAAACCCCCAAGTTTGCTTCACACATCTGCTGCAGTTTTCTTCTTCGAGACCTGCCTCAAAACCTTTTCACCAAGGCTCAAGATTATTGCATTGGGGGTTTCTAAATAATCGACGTTTTCTCCTTCTTCGTTATGGCAACAAAATATCATAAACATCATCAAATGAAGAAGAAAGATTGAATCAAATCAAAAAGTGATAATTTTTTATGGTTGGATTAAAAGAATTAAATGTTAAAGAATGACATCAAGAAATATACATGTATGCTAAAAGAATGCCATATGCTCAAAAGCTTGATTGAGTCAAACTTATCTATAATACTACCACCCCTCCATCAAAGGCTATGATATTGTAGAGATTATTACACAAAAATATTCCCATATATGACAATATAAAAATAATAGGATGCTATTTTCTTTCTATATGTAATCTCTATCCGGAACAAGGTAAATACCACAATCACCTTTTCATTGACCACAAGCTTGCTTTACATATCTAGAACTAGTTTTCTCAAAATATCACTCATATCAATCTATCTTTTTTCCTAGACATTTCTTAAGCTTGAAACAAAGTATGCCCCCTAATGCATGATTTTCCTCTTATCTTCTATTATCAACATTTTCAATGTTTTGTAGTTTTGTTGGAATCAAACTAGATTCAATAGTGCCTTTATCAACAGGAGAAATGGTATAACAATTATTATATCAAATACATCCATGTTAGAAAACATAACAAAGCTTACCATATTTGCTTCTATTAGATACTTCACCATCTTAAAGGCTTTCAACGACAACAATCATCCTCCAAACGTTTCTCTTATCAACCTTATTAAATGGGATTAAATGTAATTCAAATAGAGAAATGTTAGGCAATCCAATTATGGTTTATATGGATGTACTTTTATGAATAATCTTTCTATTAGTGTGGGTTGTTTTGCTTCTAACTTATGTTTAGATGTGCCCATAGTATTGAATTTTTTGGTGATGTGTTTGTCATAGAGATTGCCTTTGTTAAAAGATGGCACAATCTTGTTGGAACAATAAACCACAAGTTTGGTGAAAAATGGGGGAGAAACTTTAAATGTGGAGAGTGAAACAGGAGAATTGAGAGAGAGAGAGAGAGAAAGAGAGAGAGAGAGAGATAGAGAGAGAGAGAGAGACAGAGAGAGAATTAAGGACGAGAAGTTATGATTTCATTTACCTAGGATGAGAATGCATCCTGTACATTTATACAAGAGTTACAATGTGATTGTGAAACAAAATAACCAAGTAAAATAACAGAAAAGTACAACATTTGGGCTCGTAACCGGCTACAACATTTGGTTAACCAATTACATGTGACTTGAAAAAACAAAATCCTTTCATTGGTAACCGCCTGACATAATAGTTTAACCAATTATAGCAACGAAAACACCATTTTTCTACTACTTGAATGATCTTCTGACCTTACTGTAATAGGTTACCATCTCGTGTTTGTTGGTGTAAGCCCTAAAGGCCAATACTTTTGGTACCTGTATCAAATGATTTATTAATAATAAAAGGAATTTCTTTATTATGTTTGTTTTTCCAAAATAATAAAGTCCCTAGAATAGCTAGTCCATTTATTGAAATGTTAAGTATGACTTAATCATGAGATCCCATTAAACATAAGGACATTATTCTTAAAGTATCTATAGTCGAGCTTTACTGTGAAGTGGGATAACCTTCAAGCATTAAGACTATTATGTAGATAGATTGATGATCACATCTCATGGATCATGGATAAGGAATTATCAAGTTTTAAAATAGGTATGAATATTAGGAATAATATTTATACTGGATTGACTCGCTATGAGAGTACTACATAAAATGTTATGCAAAGTGGCATAAGTTACTCTCATGGTGATAGTGGTGTATACCACCATTCGACCTGAAACCACTATGGACCCTAGATGTAGAGTCGATTACTTTATTGTTGATCAAACATTGTCCGTAACTGGATGACCATAAAGATAGTTTATGGGTACTCCACAAAGCGTGTTGAGGGACATGAGTGACCTAGATGGAGTTTGCCCATCCCGCATAACAGGATAAATGTCTAAAGGCCCAATATTGAACTGGACAAGGATGACATGGTATATACCTTGTGTTCAATATAGTCATAAGGGTAAAATGGTAATTGTACACATAAGTATTATCACAAAAGGTTTTGTCAGATCACATGAAATTTTTGTGTCTTGGATAACAATTATGTGTTGCTAGATACCGCTCACTATTCATTATGATAAATGCGTGATTTAATATAAATGCTAATGTCACAAAAACCTACAAGGTCACACAGATAAGGACAGATTGATAAGAGGTAGAGTAAATAAGGAACACCATAAGAGACGGTGCATTTAAGTAAATATAGAACACCGTAATGTACGGTGCACTTAAGTAGAATATAGAATGTGGTAAGGTACCACACGCTTAAGTGATACACGGTACACCATACGATATGGTGCGCGTGCACTTAAGTGAGCTTTTTTAGCTTACAACCCACATAAGTGGTTATATAAATAGAACCTTTGTGCAAAAGCATTCATACTTGATGTAAATTCAGACTGTGAAACCCTAACCATATTTTCCCTCTCTCTCTCTCTCTCACTCAAAGCCTTCAATCGTAGTAGCTAGATTTAAGTAGAGGTGTTGTTTATCATTCAACGCTCGTGATCACTCCTTTGATTCAGCTTCAAAGGTTTCATCGTCACAAGAGGTAACCGTTTCTATCACTGTTCATGGCTATTCGTAAGGATCACTAACGGGAAAATTTTAATTTCTGCTGCATTTTGGATCACGATTTCCCTTCAGTGTTAACCAGTTACAACACTTGAATTACTTGAATCACTTTCAACACACAACCGTAATTCAAGTGTTGCAAGTCTTCTGTTGTCTACTTTCTAAGTGTTTACTCTAAGTTATTTGTTTTAAAGCAACGGTGTCACATGCAAGTATACATGTATGTTTGATTGCAGCAAGTAATGAAATAAGAGATCGTACCCACAGGGAGTGGATTTGATATAGCTTTGAACTTTAAGGTATTCAATTCTTGTTTAAAACTAGTATGAGCAAGATAACAAAATAATAATAATGATAGCAGTAAGAAATTCAGACTACAAATTAAATACTAAATAAGAAAGGATAAGATATCAGAGAGGATGATTGATGAGCTAAGATCCATTAATATATTATTGCTAAAATGTGTCCATGATGTGAAGTGTGGTGCCTCAAAAGGTCAGAAGTGATCTAGTGGTGTATCTCTACAACATCAAAGCATGCATAAATAAGGCAATGGAACAAATCTCTAAGCCTCATTTACAACCCTAAAATGTGTCTGGTTTTAATTCTGAAAATCTTTATGGTCTCAACTTCTTATCTCTAAGAAAGTTGAATTAAGTGAATATCTCTATCCTACTTTATTAACCACTTTTGTTATGAAATCCACATGTTGTTGGATCTCTCTCAACAACATGCTTGTATCTTTTTCTAAGTTGATCAATCTTAGAAGCAAGTGTATAGAATAAAAACACATAAAAAAATAAGACATTATTCAACACATCATTTCAACATAAAAACAACATTATATTAACTTCACTTTGCTCACCAAATACGAGTTTAGCTCATAATGAGCTGAGTACAAACTATTGGAATGAAACTACAGGATGACATATTCTTAGAAAATTATGTAAACTAAATGACAACCTAGTAATGACTTGAAGATCCTTTGCGTTGGGTAAGCAGCATCAGACCTCTGGAGTAACGACAACTCCAAGCAGCAATTACAGGACTAGATGAGAAGAAGAAAACTCTCTAAATATTCTTAATCCTCAAAGTAAAATAAACTAATACTGAAAATATGAATGTGTGATTTCTGGCTTGTGGTCCTTCTCTCTTTGATGAACAAGGCATGCTTTTATAGATTTTGAGTATGAGTGTGGAAGTTGATGCGTCTTAGATCATGGGCTTTTGATGAAAATAAGGTTCAGCCTATATCAAATCACTAATAATTCTAGGTGTCCCTTCTCCCTTCTCGAACAAGTTACCATGTACAGACAACATTGGGAGACAAGGCGTCTTTGGCAGGCTGCTGCAGCAGGTAGTGGCGCAGAGCAAACATCGGGTGGCTGGGTGCAAGATGCGCTTTTGCAGGTGTGGTCCCCACTGTACCACCTTTTGTCTTCTAGTTTCTTTGATCTTATCTTGATGCTCAAGCTCCTTCTTGACATGAATCTTTGCCACGTATGCCCTAGTGATAGACATCCTTCCAAGCTCTTGGTGAATTTGCAGCTAACAAGACTTAACATCTTCCTTCCTTATATCTCCATTCTACTCCAGACTGTGTCTTGAGGTGTCATGCCTCAGCTTGCCTTTATCAGATTCTTTTTAAGACAAAAACACACAATAAACCATAAAAGGTGCACCTAGTGCACATAAGGTAAGAACATACTAAAACAAGCAAAAGATAGATAAACCCTAATTAAGCCTAACTAAATTACTAAGAGAAAATAGGTCATCATGACACCCTAAAATAGTGTTATCACTCCCTGTAGCGTGCGATTTTTGTCGGTGACGCGACCACCTTACCGCAATGGTTGGAATTGGGTGCTTCTTTCTGATTTCTTATTTATCCTATGAAGCTGGAAAGGAAAGGGAACTATCTAAAACTAACCTTGCACGCAAATTCTTTCTTTAACAAATGCTAAGAGATTGGGGGTCCGAGGTCAGGTTATACAAAGGGAAGTTGTTAATTACCCAGTGTATATATGGTTATCCATAGACTTTCTTTGGCAGGTTTAAATACTTTCTGGTGTTTACTGTTATGGGTTGGGAATGTTGAGAGAGTGTTTTTGTTGTTTTTGGTAAGGTACTGGACCTAAAGTTTTTTATTTGTGTGATCGCTAAGATTTCGCAATCTTATGCCTACGTATTCCCGTAAAGATACTCGGGAAATCAGAGCAATCATAGTTCCTCCTATTCTATGGGAGGAAAAATGTTTGGTGTCTTGTTCAAAGCCCAAGATTGAAGCTATCAGAGTATTTGTGTCTTGCTCAAAGCCCAAGATTGAGCTAAAGGTTTGACTGAGAGAGAAATTATCATCTCTAAAGGGAGAATATCTCACCTGTTCATCACAGTTGTTGGGTATTTGGTTATAAAGGGGAATTACTTTAACTGGAATGTATGGAATCCAGCAATGCCATAATTTCCTTTATAAGGGAGATGTCCTGAAGGAGGAAACTTTAACTCAGTGTTGAGCAATGCCATTTTTCCTAGTAATCTTTCATGCTAAGAGAGGGACATGGGCTTAATGGTAGAAAATCCAGAGGCTTGCCACTTACAACAATTAGATGAAAGAGGAATTTTACCAGGATAAAAGCGGGACCACAATTTGGATTTTTGAATCAACAAGTGTGCCACTTACAGCAGATATCTGGGATTGGGTTTTTTTATTGTCTGTTTTGATATGTGATGTACAGAGAAATGTCCTCCTACAGAGAGAACTTTTAATTTCCTCTGAGGGAAATTTTTTATGTGCCTTGATTAAAGCCCAAGGTTGAAGCTAAAAGATTGACTCTACTAGGGAGTTTTATATCTGTCTTGTACAAAGCCCAAGATTGAGGCTGAAAAGAATTGACTCTTCCGGGGAAAGTTTTGTCTGTCTTATACAAAGCCCAAGATTAAGGCTAAAAGAATTGACTCCACTGGGGAGAGGTTTTATCTGTATTGTACAAAGCCCAAGATTGAGGATAAAAGAATTGACTCCATTGGGGAGAGGTTTTATCTGTCTTGTACAAAGCCCAAGATTAAGGCTAAAAGAATTGACTCCACTGGGGAGAGGTTTTATCTATATTGTACAAAGCCCAAGATTGAGGATAAAAGAATTGACTCCATTGGGGAGAGGTTTTATCTGTCTTGTACAAAGCCCAAGATTAAGGCTGAAAGTTTGATTGACTCAGCTGGAGAATATGATCTGTAAAGCCCAAGATTGGGGCTAAATCTGCTGAGGAAAACGCATTATATAAAGCCTAAGAGGAGGCTGGTTGGGGAATTTCTTATATGAAGCCTAAGAGGAGGCTAGCTTCTGCTGAGGATTATTGATATCCAGAGACAGGTCCAATGTATTGGGGAATCAACTCTTGCTGGGGAGTGAAGAAGAGTTGAAATATCAGATGCCTTGAGGTTCTGATTTTTCTGAGGGTTTATTGGTAGTAATTTGACCCTAGCTGGGGAATTTAGAATGAAAGTTTAAAGATTGAGTTTTAAAACATATGGAGGTTTCAAACTCTGCTGGAGATTGATGAAGTGATCAGGGTTTTTCCTGTTCTCTTAGGAAACTTGAGGGTTTCTTTGGGATCCAAGAGGAGATGAGACTTTCCAAGTTTACTGGTATGAAGAGGTTTACTCTTAATCGGAGGATGATCTTTGTATGATGCCCAAGAGGAGGCTGATGTTTTAAGGGATGAGAATTAACCCTAAACTGGTCTGATGTTTTGGAATTCTGATTCTCTGGAGGATTGAACTAGTAGAGATGACTAAGTTCTGTCCTATACGTGTAGGAGGTCTTCATGTCCTTGTACTAAGCCCAAGAGGAGGCTGAGAACTTCTAAGAAGCCTGAGGGTCCTTGTACTAAGCCCAAGAGGAGGCTGGGGATGCTTTTAGGAAGCCTGTGGGTCCAAGCCTGAGAAAAGTCCAAGAAAGGTTTCACCGGGAATAATCTTTTCTTTATAGAACAGTTCTAGGGTTTGAAGAAATTCAAAAGAGGTTTTACCGGGAATTAATCCTCTCTGGGGAAATGAATTTCTTGTACAGACATTTCTAGGTTGTGACGGTCTTGAGAAAAGTTTCACCGGGAATAATGCCTTTCTCTGTTCCATATTATATAAGCCCAAGAGGAGGCAAGACTGTATCTGGAATTTCCTATAGGGAACTAGTTTTGACTGTGTTGAAAGAGTAACCTCTGGTTTGACCTAGACATAGACCTAATTGCTGGGGAAAACTCTAAGTAAGTATATACAGACATACATATACAGATGAAATATATAAGCAAGTAATTGTAGAAGAAATAGTAGAACTTATAGGTGTGCAAGCTCCAGCATTGTAACCACAGTTGTATGGTTAGTTATTCAAGAAATTGAAGAAAGTTTTGATAATAACTTTGAATTTGAATTTTAATCAAAGAGGAAAGTTGTTTTTTTTTTAAATAAGTTTGAGGCTTATACTCAAGGAGAGGCCCAGATGAAAAACAGTGATCGCACCGTTATTCTGAAAATTGTACCGGGACTTATACATATGACTGAGGCCCAAATTATTTATGTACAAAGGGGGGTTGGGTCTTACACTCTATTAGAGGCCCAAAAGTGTTTGAAAAAGAAGAAAAATGGGACTTACAACCAAATGGAGGCCCAGATTATTTTTGTTTAAAAGACGACGATCGCGCCGCGGTTTCGGAAAACACAGTGGGACTTATACAATGATTGAGGCCCAAAAGTATTTCAAATGAAGTTTTAAAAATCAAAATTGAGGGAAACCCTAATTTTAATTAATATAATATTATATTCAAAGGAAATTAAATATAAAATACCAAATATATTTAAAAACAAGTGTTAAGCTTTGAAAAATATTTTGAAAAATCATGTTTAATCACACGAAGGCTTGAAATTCAATTGGTTTTGAAAGATCAAGGTTGAAATTTCATTTTTTAAATGTTTGAAAACAAAGAAATGAAATCAATTATAAAAATTCAAACTATATTAAATAAATAATATAAATTCAAGTTTTTGTGGAATAAAATAATTCAACATTTTTGTGAGTTTTTAAAAAAGGAACCAATAAAAAATAATTAAAATTGAGAGAGAAATTAATTTTGAGATTAATTAATAAAAACATGAAAAATGAGAAAAATTAGCAAAATGAGAGAAATAACAAAAATGGTTTGGGTGGGTCTTGAACCCACGACCTCCAACCAAACACATGCGCGGTGCTACCAGTGGGGTGGTGATACATTCGTGTATCAAAACCACCCCATGAATACATAAGGGTGACCTGAATTCTAGGTCTGACCAAGGCAAAAAACCAAGTTTTGGTGAATTTGCAAGAAGGCCATAACTTCCTCAATTCTCCATGAAATTGGATGAAATTTAGGTGGATCCTGCCTAGAATTTCACGAGGAATCCAATGGTACTTTTAGAATTTTCTAAAGATGCTTCTATTTTGAAACCTGATAGTGGTTTCAAAATAGGCCAAGATTTGCAAGTTCTATGCTATCTTATCATACAAGCAACAATAACATGGTAAATTGGTTCAAACACAACATATTTGATATATATGACATGTTTATGATCAATGGACATCAAAGCAATGCATATTTTAAGAGTTCAAGTTGTGATGCACTTATCTTTTGAAGCTCCTTGTGCTAACTGTTAAGATGCTTGTGCCAGAAGTAATCCAATACTTTAGACACTCTTGATTGATCCCTTAGAAGCTTTTAGGATGATCAAAATCAGCTGGAAACCTCAGGAACAAGAATTGGCTCTTTCTTGCAAAAGTGGCAAAAATGACCAAAATGACAACTCACTCAAATGGTGTTACAGTTAAAGGAAACCTGCTGGGATAGTTTGTGGATGACATTTGGAGAGTATTTGAAGGGTTAGCTGGTCTTGAAAGTGATTGGATCAAGACATGGCTGGTAAAATGCAGAAAAGTCAAAATTTGAGGTTTTGGAGGTTGACTTTCTGATTTTGATATTGTACAATGAGGATGAAGGTTTGAACACCTCCAATGGATGATTTATGATGTGTTTGGATGGTTATTTGAGTGGTTTTTTCTCTGGTTTCAAGAATTCCCAAATTGCTCCAATGTGACTTGAAATTGAAGTAAGAGAGGGAGAGTGAGAAAACAAGGCTTTGGTATTGTTTTGGTGTGGTTTGAAATATCAGAAATGACCTCTATTTATAGTAGAGGAGTTTTGTTTTTGAAGGAATAGTGTTGGATGAGGGATCTCTCTATTATCCAATGGATATGCCCATGTATCACTTTCTTAAATGCCAAGGTACCAAGTCTTCACTTGGCCATTGACTAGAGTTGATCTTTGTAGCTCTAGGTCTTCTGAGTTTTGAGTCAATCTTGACTCAATTGGACTGATATGGCTTGGTTCATGACAACTCAATGCACCACATCAATTCCAAATGACAAACTTGGAGTTTTGGATTTGAAACTTGAATGATCACATGCCAAAGGATGGGATTCTTGCCTTAGGGTCAAGCTTGCAGGTTTTTCATGATTGACTGAGATTCTTGTTGAATTTGGATGAGGATCAGTCTTACATAGTCACCAAAATTGGACTCAAGAATCGTGTGCCACAAGTAATGCACAAAATCTGTCTTGGAAATCAGTTTGAGCAAGGCATGTTGTGAGGTTCATAACTCCTTAATTAAGTTGAATCAATGGGAGTTCTTGCACTCTTTGGAAAGCTCTCATGACATACTTTAACATTGATGTCCACCAATGGACCTGGTTTAGCTTGGATCAAGGTGAAAAAAGGCCTCAAAGTTGGTAAAAAATGAAACAGATTCTGACTTGAAAATGTCACTAAGTGTTGGAAAAAGTGGCCACTTTCATTTTTTGTGATTTTGATCAATCCATTACTCAAAATACATGAGGATTTGGAATATGATGTAGTCGAAACTTTTGAAGTATGTCATGCGAACTTTCATTTGAGCTTTGAATGGAAGAGAAAGGCCTTGTGGTTTAGGAATTATGACCTTGCAAAGTTGGTACCAAATCCATTTTGTTCCATAACTTAGAAAAATTTAAGTTTCTTATGGTTGCCCCTTTTTCAAGTTGCCTCACTTTTCTTAATTTTTCTTGATGGATGATGATCCAATCCATGAATTAACATTGTTCTTGACTTAAGGAAGCCTTGTTTGTCAAGAAATTCAAAAAGTCAAACATGACTTTTTGACACAGTTGACTTTTTGTCAGATGAAATTCAAACTGTGTGATCCTCTATGAAATCAAGTCCTTGACCTAATTCAAACCTAATGGATGGATTCCATAGGTGTTTTAGAGGGTCTTGAATCATGTCCCAAGGTTTGGGAACATGTCTTGGTCAAAAGTCAAAGGTACAGTTGACTTTTTCATCAGGAAATCCTAATTGGCCCAGATGAATTTGAATCTTTGTATGGCTTATGAACCAAGTTCTTTGAATCAATCCAATCTTATAAACGGATCAATATGAGGTATTGGAGGTCTTCAAAACACTTCTTGAGGTCTTGGCTCATGTCTTGCTCCAAAAGTAAACTTAGGGGTGAATTAGGTCAAGAAACCCTAATTCCTGATTTTTGATGAATGCTTCCCCTGATGCTAATTTGACTTGATGATTAGATCCATGAGGTCCCTTGGATCACTTTGGATCATGTTTTGAGGATTGGATCATGCTCAGATGAAAATTTTAATCTGGAGGCCTTGGTCGACCAAAACCCTAATTTGGTGACACTGGCGATCTTGAGGCTTGATCCACTTGGAATGTTAAAACTTTGTGCTTGATTCTTGATGTGGGAGACCTCTTGGTCTTTTATGGGTGTTTGAGAGGCTAGACAAGTTGAAGATCATGTATTTTCTTGATTGATCCTTTGTCTAAGTGCTCTAAGAGGGCTCAAAACCTTAATTCTTGATTGTATTGATTGCTCAACAAACCTTGAGGAGATTGAAGAGGCATGAAGGTACATCCATATTGTGGTAATGATTTGCACAAAGATGGGAAATCTTGTGGTCAAAATTTGGGGTATGACACTCCCCCAAACTTGAACTATCACCTGTCCTCAGGTGAAGCGACAGTGATTGACAAGAGATGGATTCAAGAACAAAGTGGGATCATATCAGTGAAGGGGCTCAGTTATTTACTGGATCGATAACCTGGGTAAGGAAATAATTGGCGCAACTCAGCTTGTTCTTAGCCCAAAGATGTTATTACCAAAGTGATTAGACACCTACTGTTACACCACTACTCTTCAGAAGAATGAGCTAATTTTCATTTGTGATTCCAAATTGAGTACTTTTGTGAATTAAGTTTTCTTCCTCTTGGGTTTTAAGGTGGAATTTTGTTCTGACTTTTTTGTTGACCTTTGACTTTCACACCCTAAATCACACCTTTCCAATTTATTTTCTTTGTTCTTTTTTTAGCTCAACACTCCATCTTTTCACTCTACGGGATCTCACTTGTAATGAGTCCAACTGGCTATTATGGTGAAGATGCTGGTTGTTCCTCCAGTTTCAGGCACAAAAACTTTTCAACAAGAGTGCTCTTTGCCACCTTTTTGCACACTTTTGTGTGTTTCATTAGCAACGATTGGGGTGTGCTCTTTTTGTGTGAAGAGTCAAAATCTTTATCAAAAGCAGTTCATCTTTCCGAAGTAATTCCCTAAGGTTTCTACTTTTCTTCCCAATTTCCAACAAATAGGTTTCTAATTTTTTTTTACTAATTCAGCAGACTAGCGGAGGCGGGACAAGAGTTATCATCTTCCTTTTGCAATAACACCCTAGGTAATAACTTGGCGTTGCTTCATAGATTCACAAGCAGACTCATCATCCAGCTTTTTATTCTAAGCACAAAATGAATATTTTATGATCCTTGGTTGTTCTTTACTAAACTCTCAGTTGTCCTAAAAAAAACTACTCATGCAAATTTAATATGAACAATAATAAGCTATGCAAAAAGAAATTTAGCATAAACCAGCTGAGTTAATTATCCAAACATCAATCTTTGGCCAAAACACAGCCTCAAAAATACGAAAATACTACGCAATTATCCAAACAAAACATAACAAACAACCAAGCAAATTATTATCCTAACATAAGAAGAAACAGGAAATAGGAGATAGAGGAAAGGAAGAGAGAAGATCAAGCTTATATCCACCTCTCCCCCAATCTTAAATTAAGGACAGTGCCCTCACTCTCAAGTGTCAAGGGGAGGCAAGACTAGGCTAGCCTCTGCATGATACCCATTAGGCCCTAAGCCTGGTGCTTTTGCGTGCGGGCTGGACGTCTCATTTCTTCTTCTTCTTGGTTTCCTTCTTTGTGACCTTTGGTTTCTCAAGCTCCTTAGATTGATCCTTGAAAACTTCAGGCGCGACAGTTTCTTCCTCCACAGGTTCCTCCATAGGTTTTTTTTCTTTCTTCTTCAGCTCCTTTTTCTTTGGGTTAGTCACCTGCTCTTGGATACTCTCTTCCTCTCTTTGTGCAGATGCCTTCTTGACTGGGGTCACGACAGGAGTAGTCACAGGGGTGACTATCACTGCTTCGCCCTTGCTTGACTCACTATCAGCTTCCTCGCCTTCATCTTTTCCTGCAATCTCTTTTCCTTCTGCCTTCAAGAATCCTGGGGAGGATTCCTCAGTGGTTGAATAGTACTTGGGTAGATTTTCATCCACAAGCTGGTCTTCATCTTCTATCAATTCTTCTGCCTTATTGTCATCTTCCCCATTGCCTTGATCTTGATTCATCTCATTGCTGTCCTTGTCAGCTTCTACAATTAATTCCTCTAAGACATCATCTTTTTCCATTGGACTCAATTCTGGGTCAGATTAGTCTAAATCAAAGTCCTTTGGGGGGCTGTTTTCTGGGGTCTATACATCTGGGGTCTCTTTCTACCTCCACTCTTGCCTTAACTTTTTCTTCCTTGGAGAGCTGCGAGTGTCCCTTGGGGGATCAACTCCAGCTTTCTCAGCTTTCCCACTCTTTTTCTTCTTGTGTTGCACAAGGCTGTCCTGAACAGGCATGCCTCCACTTGTTTCTACAACAAACTCTTTCCTCTTTTCTCCTCTTTCTTTTTATTTGATTTTTCCTTCTTTTTCACCTCTTCTCTTTAGGAACTGGCTTTTCCTCCTTTTTGTTCTCTTCTAGTTCTCCCAAGATATGATTGGGAAAAATTGGTGGATTCAACATACTAGACGGGAATTACAAAGAAATATCTTTTTCTTGCTAATATAACTTGTCTTTTTGAAACTTGAAATAATCCCTTTGATCTTTTTGAATTTGTAGAATGACATCCCACATCATTCCTTCTTTTGTATGTTCCTCGGCAGCTTCTGTTGACTTTTGTCGTACCTCAGCCAATCTCTTCCTTCCCTTTGGCTTCATCAGTGTTTGGATCATAGCCTTATCCAATGCAGCTTGGGGCTGCCCAGTCTCATCAGTGTCAAGCTCTAGTACTCCATGCCTCCTACACAACATAGTGCTCACACATGGAAGTACAACATTCCTTCTTTCTTTCTTGAACAAACCTGGATTTCCTGCATAATGATTTTTCCTACATTGATCTTGCTTAGTGTTGTGATACAGTGAAGCAAAACAAGTCATGCCCTGCTCACCGTTTCATTGTGAGCAGTGGGTTTCAATGAATGTTTCACAAATTAATATCACACTTTTACTGCAAGCAACAGATCCATCCTCCTCACAGCTTTTTAAGAACCCGACTCCACCCACTTAGTTCCAGGGTGCACAACGATTGCATAATCACATCAAAATCTTCTTCGTCCAACTTCAACAATAAATCTTGATACTCATCACATATTTCCTTGATATTTAGAGCAAGGTTTATAATGTCCTCATTGTATACCACTTTTGTGCCTCTCACGATTACTTCAACCCTTTTGTGCACAGGATCAGTTAGGTTTGAATAGAACTCCTACACCAGAGAGATGTTGTATGGGCCTGGTTGGCGGCATAACTTCATCCACCCCAGACTTTTGATGGTAGTTCCCAAATCCCCAGCAAGTCCCAGGTTTTCTTCTTGGTTGTCAAAGACAAAACCCCTTTCAGCGTGAAAACCCATTTTGCTGAAATATTCCATGAAGCGGCGAGAAGCTTCGCTATTGATGAATTTCTCATGCCCTTCTTGCTCGTCGTCAGAGTAAACTACATACTGCGTCGTATTTTTCCTTGCTGCTATTTTGACTCGTCTTCAAGTAGGTATCTCCATTGTTTTTGGGGTGAAGGAAGAGTAGTGATTAGGGTTTGGATGGAGGTGGAGAGAAACAGACAAAAGAGATGGTGATGGGAATTTGAGATAGAGAAAGTGAGATAATATGATAGTGAAATGGAAATTATTTGTAAAGAGAAAAGTGAAAAGTATATTTTTGTGAAAATTAGGACAAAAAGCTGAAAGGTCTGGTTGATGTAACGGGTGGGAAAAGACAAAAATTTGAATTTTTAGCATGGAAGAGGTTTTGCGTGCTGCTACGTCCCACCAGTCTGATGTGTCAGACTAGTCATCATGATTTCCCTAGCACAAGGCTCAGGCGCGTGTAATCCACCCATTCAGTTTCTCTCTCCATCATTCAAACTCTTCAATTCCCGTCCAAGAGAATAAAATAAATAAATTTCCATCTCAGCATTTTATTTAATGCTCAGGACTTAGGAATATATGCTCTGAATGTCACTTTGTTCTTTTCTTATTTGTTACCGTACCAACAGTCGTGACTCCAAATGCATGTTGATGCCATAAAAAAGTACTCAACTGTACAAACTAAAAAAAAATTCATTAAGCAAAGCTGCTTCCCAGGAGCTCTATTTTAAGGTCTTAAAGCCTGACCAACAAAAAAAAAATCCTTAATCACTAAAATGAATGGTTCCCCTAGTGCTACTTGAAAGGTCACTAAAGTAGGTCTTAATCCTTTGACCATTAACCTTGAATTTTTTAGCCATTTTTTTCATTCATCAACTCCACAGCTCCATTAGGTTAAATTGTCACTAACTTGAAGGGTCCTGACCATCTTGATTTTAACTTTCCAGGTGTAACACCCCAAAATTTGCCCTTCCTTTTTCTGACCTTAATTGGTTTTTGTTTCTTTTTCATCATTAGGTCATAACTCATAATCATATCATTGCATTGGTCTTTTAAGACATGGGATCAAAGGGTTTTCTTATTATTAGTATTTTCCTATTTCAGAGGATTCATCAGAGGCGTTGGGTCAGGTTTTCTTGGGTGTGAATCAGGGTTTGGTTCCTTCTCTGTTCAGGACATTTCTTTCATCAGTGTGAATCAGGGTGTACGTCTCAAGGATAGTTAAGGTTCTTGTTCAAGGTTGAGCTTGTGGACTGTTTATCGGTTGAGATTCTTCAATGGAGGTGTGGATTCATTTGATCAGAGATTCAGAGGATGTTTGATTCAGATGTTTTGTTTCAGTGGCAGGATCGTTCAATGGTAGTTGTGCTTCAGTCATTTTATCAGGGGCTTGTGAAAAGTTTATGATTGGTTTTGGATTCATTTGGTTATCCATTTACTAAACCATGTTCTCATCCATTTAACTTTTCATATCCACTTTTAATCTCCAAATCCATCTTGTGTATATCCATTTACAATATCCATATTCATTCTAAACTTTTTATTTTTTCCACTCTTAGAAACCATTTTTTTAGACCATTATATTTTCCTTTAGCCAATCCATTTTCTAAAAAAACCAAAATCACATTTTTTAGTCCACATCCATTGTTATAATCATTTTTCTATCCACATTAAACCCTTTTCCTAAGTTCATATCCAATTAAGCCATATTTCAAATACAAACCACAAACCTATTAATGTTTGTCATGCTATCAACATAAAAAATACACTATAGAAAAGTTGTCTCAAATTAGTGTTCTTGCTGCAAAGGATGGTGGAGGATTAGTCAATATTTTTAATATCTCTTAGAAAGGTGTTGTTTCCTTACTTCAAATTGGCGGGGACTTTTTACTGAATTGGAAAGTAATGATGAGCTTAGGAGGTTGTGGATCGCCATGCTGAATAGGTCTATTGTTGTTGTTGAGGATATTGATTGTATAGTTGAGTTTCAAGATCGTAATTCACAATCCTGTGGCTCTTGCAGAAATAATGGCAGAAGTAGGGATTTACGTGTTATTCTATCTGGGCTGCTGAATTTTATTGATGGGCTATGGTCAAGTTGTAGAAATAAGAGGATTATAGTGTTCACAGCATACCAAAGGAAAGACATATCAAAACAAGAAATTTGGAAATTCATTTGTTTGCAAAAACACACACACACAAAAGTTCACATGAGGAAAATGTTGACAGAAAAAGGAAAAATTCAGTTGCAAAACCCACATCAGAAAAAAAAAAAGAAATTACATTACATAAGGAGTTTTAACAGGAAAAAGGAAAAAACGCAGGTGCGGTACGCATTAGTTTCAAAAGAAAATTACATCACCAAAGGAAAATTTCATGCGCAAAACACGTGAATCACTCTAACAATACTCAGTAGAATTTCATAACAGTGAAAAAGAAGTGCAGCAAAGAAAAACTACATAACAATTTTTGTTGAAACTCACAGTCAATTCACCATGACAGAATTGAATTTACAGAAAATTCACTCACAAGATTTACAACAGAAAATCCATTCCTCTAACAAGATGCAATCTCAACTCTCCATTTCTTGTAACAAACTCTTGAATCAAATGCCCTGATCAATTGCTCCTGTAACAAACTTTTCACAAGCTTTTCTGCTGCTATATAACTGAGGCACCTCCATTCTTCAAAAGGGGATCCTCACGTTCAAATCTTTATCATCTTTAATTATTCTGCAGAAACCACAATAAATCCTTGAGCATCTTCAATTTTACTTTTGCTTCAAATCTTTTTTCTGCTCTCTCGATTGAAGCTTCCCCTTCAAGAAGTTCCTTCATCTTCAAACCACCATAATCAACCTGCAGAAATTCAAAACCAGCAACAACTGAACAAAGCACAACAAGGAATTGAAAATAACTCAGAAATTCAGCATCTCAGATTCATAGAAGTAGAGGAATAAGAAGAAGATTTTGCAAGGTACAAGTACGCTCACGCACAAAAAACAGAGGAAGAAGAATGGAAGCGATGTTACCTCTGGATTTCTATTGATCTTCATCGATTTGAAGAAGCACTGGACGTTTCTCCGGTAGGTAAACGCTGAATCTATATCTCCGCTCGTCGTTGTTGTACGCAATTCTTGCTGTGAGTTCTTTTACTTTTCTTGCGTTGCTACAGATTGATATCTGTTCGGTATTACTCCTCTTCTCTTTTACTAATTCCGCATTTTTTCCTTTCGATGCCATGAGAAGTAGGATTGGGAGTCCGTGCCACTTGGCCAACAATTCTGGAAGTCCTCCAAGGAGGCTCTGTTTGTGATTGTTTAATATTGTGCCTAAGACCTCCAAAGAGGCATCTCATTCCCGTATCCCCTTGTAAGACCTTAAAGAAGGCAATTGGCGGAATGAGAGTCTACAATCGACTCCCGCCATTTCTAATCCCAGGTCGTTCTTAGCTCTCATTACATGATTAAGGCTTTGAACATAACTCACTCTTGTTATTGAGTCGGTCAAGTGGAAGATAGGGTTCGCAACCAACCCCCCTGCTTTGTCTTTAGCTCACATTGACCAATGTTGATGCTTATGTGATCTGATTCACATCTTCCCCTTTCTTACTCTGCTCTCCATGGTTCTCGATACCATTGGGTGAGTACCCCTATTTCCCACAGATAGCTTGTTTGCCTCAGTTGATATGACCCCTTGGCTAAAGCTCCCCCCTATTCTTACTTTGATTGTGTGACATAATTGTTGACTGACACTGTTTACTCTTTGGTTGACTTTTAGTTCATTTTGTGATTGATTTATCTTGTGTTTACTTGTCTGATGACATGATCGCGTAGGATTCCTCACTCCACTTAATTTTTGATTAAGTCGGAGGGAGGAGAGACATTAGGATAGTAATCCATGCATGACAACATTAGGGAGACTTTCCTTTCTCATCCTCCCCTTAGGGCCATCTTTTGCATGACAACTTTAGGAGAGAATCCCCTTAGTGTTTTCTTTTTCCTTTGAGTCTTGTCTTCTCATCTCATAATCTTTCTAAAAGACTAAATAAAGGTTAACGTGTATTGCGCATGAGCCTTATATATGGGAAGTGAGGTATGGCGGGTCTCCTTTCATTCTTCTAGGGTACTTAGTGTACATCCTATTGGGAACGATACGCGACGTATTCGTTCCTATGTTGTAGACTTGGGTGCAATGCAAGTTACAAATTAACTTCAATCCACTTCTTATCTAAAAAACACAAAACAAAATCAAACTTTTTATCCTTCAGGATCGTTCAGTTTCAATCCATTTTCAGAAAAGGGCACGTTACTTCCGTCTCGTCGGAAACATGCATAGACCCTAACTTTCGGACGCGAATCTAAAGTCGCTCATAAAAAACACAAACCATGCAAAGCCTTCTCTAGTAAGGGGAACTACGTTGCTCTGATTCTTCATTGGTTAATGGAGATACGTAGGCAGGAGATCGTGCGAGATCTCTCCAAGCACAACCTTTCTTTATCACCTCTTTGTCTCTTTTCGACACGTAGGACGAACAACGACTGCTCTGATTTCCTCTCTCTTGTTCGATTGAGGATACGTAGGTACAAGACGGTGATGTCTTGGTGAGCAACCTCCCCCCTTAGTTCGTAGTTGTCTGAACTACGTTGACTCTGACTTTCCCATTGCATGAGGGAATATGTAGGCATAGGACGAGTGATGTTCTATCGAGTTACTTCTTTTTATTTTCTTCTTCGTTTCTTCGTTCTTTTCCATTCCTTTTCCTTTCCAGTAGCAGTGGTGCTCCAGATGACGACACCCTTTGATCGAGACAATCAGCGTGGATCCCATCGTGTACGATGGACGCGTGGGGTGCTAATACCTTCCTCTCGCGTAACCGACTCCCTTACCCGTTTCTCTTGGTCGCAAGACCATGATTTTTCCTTCCCTTCAGGTTTACGTATTGTTTCCTTTCCCTCTCTTGGGATAAATACACATTGCTGGCGACTCTGTTTCTGCGCCACTTTCACGTTTGTACTTGGATGAAAATCCCAGGAGCTACAGCTGGCGACTCTGCTGGGGACAGGTTGACCTCTTGCTGGTCCATCCATTTTGTGAGTCAATCCTAGCGCTTGTCTGTTTTTGTCATTGGGTGTTTATCTGTGGTGCTTTATTTTGCTGTTTTACTATTTTACTGCATTATTGCTTTATTGTATTATTGTATTTACCGCATTTATTACATTGCATTTCATTATTATACTGGATTGTGCTGTGCTGTACTGGTTTTCTGTTTGTCAGGTTAGGATGTTCTGAGAGATAAGCCCACTACCCAGGATTGAGCATACACATAGGTATTAGCGTGGGCAGGCGTGTCGCTTCCGTGGTGTTTGGCCACGTGTGGGTGTCCACGAGACCTACGGCCAGACGAGGTTCTATCCGGAGCTATCTGCTACTGTATGTTTGATACAGGCCAATAGATATTCTCTGGAGGAATTGTCGACTCTGGTGACAATTCCCGAGGACTCAGTAACGACACTCCTCTCGAGATGTGATAATGGCAGACCAGAAATGGCAAACCCATTACGCATTCTTGATCCGAGGCCCCAATGCTGGGAACTTGCTATAGGATATCCTTTTTGAGGGGAATCAGTTGAGGCCTCCTCGATTGATGATGATGCCAAACCAGAAATGGTGAACGTATCATCATTTCTCGACCTGAGAGTCCGGGATACTGAGGATCCTCGGCTTTCTAGGGACCACATGTGAGGGGGCGG
Organism: Lathyrus tuberosus; assembly: GCA_022829125.1. NCBI lineage: Eukaryota > Viridiplantae > Streptophyta > Magnoliopsida > Fabales > Fabaceae > Lathyrus > Lathyrus tuberosus. The sequence goes on along the minus strand of JALAZF010000091.1, from coordinate 3,350,777 downwards.
GATGTTTACAGGTTTGCAGGTAACATTGACCTTCAACATACCCGGTATTCTGGTTTTCTTATCAGTGTGGACTTATCAGCCTGATATTATGGTATTGTGATTATGCCGATATTCTGGCATTCCCGTATTCTGATTACGAAGGTATTCTGAGTATTCTGGTATTCTGATTATGCCGATATCCCGACATCCTGGTATTCTGATTAGTCGGATATTCTGGTATTCCGGTATCTTCTCCAGAGCAGACCTATGAACTTATTCAGTCATTAGCACATTGATTATTTAGAATATGTGGAAACTTTGATCCCATGTCTTATTGCATCTATACTATTGCATTGCATTTGCATCTTGCATCATTTTGCATATCTTTCTCTAGGCCAGACCAGCGAGCTCATCCATCCTTTGCCTCGACCTGCAGTTGGTTTCCCGATTTTCGTATTGGACTTGAATCAGTATTTTGGGGAGAATCATGAACTCAGGGGAACTGAATCAGTTTGTGACTAGGGCTGATGTTGAATTGATCAGTTGGATCAACTTGTGGAGGCTATGAAAGCCATGAATAGGGGAGAGGCCAATATTCAGAGAGCTGAGAATGTCATTCCACCTCCGGTGGACAATGTTGCCCAGTCTCAACCGGTGCGAATACCTGTTATGCAAGAATGTCCCATTGTCCGAGGCGGACATTCATCTTCTCTTGATGCTGCTGATTATCACAGTTTGCATTCTCTGTGCCAGATGTCCAAGGGGTAGTTCCAAAGATAAAGCCTAAGGACCCACGATCTATTGATGATGAAAGATATCGTGTGTTGGACGAGAAACTGAAATCCTTGGAGAGGCGTGAGACTATTGACCTGAATACTTCAAGCATGTGTTTGGTGCCTGGCCTTATGTTGCCACTAAAGTTTAAGACACCAATGTTTGAGCAGTACAAAGGGGATGGTTGTCCAAAGCAACATTTGGTGATGTTTTGCCGAAGAATGACCTCTTATGTCCACAACGACAAACTCATGATTCAATGTTTCCAAGACAGTCTGAGTGGGGCATCAGTGTATTGGTATATGCAGTTAAAGAGTGGTTGCATCCAGTCATGGTCAGATTTAGCCAACGCCTTCGTGAATCAATACCACTATAATCTTGACATGGCTCCCAGCCGAGTGCATTTACAAGACTTGTCTCAAGCAGATAACGAATCATTCAAAGGGTATGCTCAGAGATGGAGAGAGTTAGCCGCTCGTGTTCAACCACCATTTTCAGATAGAGAATTGGTTGACCTATTCATGGATACTTTGCAAGGCCCGTATTTTGATAAGATGATTGGTAATGGGGCATCGAACTTCTCTGATCTGGTAATAGTGGGAGAACGCATTGAGAGCCTGCTCAAATGTGGAAAGATCCAAGATGCCTCGAACATCCCAGCCAGTGAAAATGAATCAGTTGTCAGTTCTCAAGAAGAATATGAGGAAGAAAATGGTTCCACCCAGGAATCTACAATACCTCATTCTCAGCGTTCAGGCATATCAACTGTTCAGAGTCAGCAATCTTCTAAGTCTCCGTATCAAGGACAATATCTTTCTCTGAGTCAGGGACATCCTTAGAATCAACGGTCATATCGCCACCAGTCGCGTCAGCATGCCCGACAAAGGCCAAGAAAGCCGAGAGGCATTTCACTCAGTTGCCAATGTCGTACAGTCGGATGTTGCCAGATTTGATCAAAGGTGGATTAATAGTGTCGAAGAAATTGAAGCCAGTGCCTTTTCCATTACCCACCAGGTTTTGATGTCAACGCCCGTTGTGACTACCATACTAGGGCACAGGGGCATTCAACTGAAGGCTGTAAGGCAGGTAGGTCCATCAGTCCAAGTTATGAAAGAAGGCACCGAGAGTAGTTGTGCAGATGGTTATCAGAGTGACTTCAAAGAGCAATTCTGAAGACGGCTAGCTCATTAGCGAATCATGCTTTGAAAATCCCAGTTCCTCAAAGCTGGCAATCATTATATCATGTCACTTCTTTGCATTTGTAGTTTCTTTTCTGTTAAAGTGCAAACTCATTTGTAAAAATTGTTTTTTTAAAATGATAATGATAATGAAATGAATATGCATGTTTTGATTAACTTCATTCGTGTTCACTCATACTTTCTCATCGATATCATGTGCTTGTTTACGCAAGATCCTAGGGAGGATGATGAAATCGAAGACGTAAAACTTCCGATTGTATGCTTTTGAAAAAAACCCTGTTGATGATGTACAAGCATTGTTTCAAATCCCTAAACACCGGAGATATAAGGGAGTGAAACCTTTGTAAACCTCGTTGAGCCTAGTAGTAGGAGTTTATTTCTGAAAACGAAAAACCCTCAATCTTAACCTGGGGCGAGGTAGGTGTCAGTTAATTTGACCGCGCGTTCAAATTTCAAAAGGAGTGTCCTGTTCGAGGATTAATTACATCCATGGTTATCCCTCACCGACCGAAGAGTGAGACGGTCACAACCCTTTACAAGTCAAGACAAACCTGTGTCACACGGTTGTTTAAAAAAAAAGAGAATCAAAAGAAAAAGAAAAAGAAAGCCCGCTAAGTCAAAACTTGAAAATTAGTGACTTAGGCAAAAGGTAGGGCATCCCGCTCGACTTCAAAATCAAAAGATTCAAAAAAAGGAATCAGTCCAGGCAAAAATCAGGGAAATCAAAAAAACAAAAGAACGAAAAGCGAACAAGGATTACAAAAAGAAAAATCCTCGAGCAAAGAATAAGTCGTGTGACTAGAGACGCCAAAGACAAAAGGGGTGACTGTCACTCCGAAAACCGTGTGGGTTCCTTTTATCCTCCTACCATGCAATAAGCTTTTGGAAAGGTGAGCGCTTGTGTCGAATTATCTGAACGTAGGACTGGAGAACATCAAGGAGAATGGGTGGGTTAAAATAAAACTTTGAGCCTTATATCCTTTCTTTCTCAAACCGTGAACCAGGCCACGTTACAACCTTCAAAAGACCTAATTGAAGCAGGGTTGTTTCGAAAGCATACTTCGGTTAATATTACGTCAGTTCTGACTCCCAAGAGGATCTTTCTTACCATTCATGGTGGTATCGATGTGACATTCTGATAAGTGATTCGTTCGCTATATGTCACCACATTTTTCCAGTGAACAGACTTGGATGTCAAAACTGTCATATGCATTGCATTAAAAGTGTCATTTTCAAAATGAATTATTTTACTTGCGAGTGAGCACTTGATGTCAGGAGAGTTTCTACAATGGAGAGATTGATCAAGATAAGATGAAAACGCCATAAGACTTCGTTGAGTAGGGGCAAGTCATCAAATGATCACGCCAAATGGGCAATTTATTCCAAGATTCAGCTACTCTGGAGCAGCCATGTCGAGCAATCTCTCTAAAGTTCAGCCAAATTGGGGCAATTATGTCGAGATCCGATAAAACTCTCCACAAGCGTGTAATATAGGGAAATCACGTTGAGATTAGGCAAATCTCTCAAAGATCAATCAGTCAGGGGCAAAATCACTCCAAGACTCGTATCGAGGCAGACCGCCTCAAGAGCACGAGAAGTCATCCTCCTATAAAAGATGGTTAATCAAAAGCACCTCTTCAAGATTCAGTATACTGGGGTAGAGTATTTCAAATCACTATGAATCATCTCGAGGAAAATTCTTTCATGAACTACGCAATCTGGGGTAGTTACGTCGAGATCCATAAATCTCTCTGAGAGTATGAATATCCTGGGGCATTTTGAATGTCGGATTTTCTGTAAAATCCTCTTGAGACGATTTCTCCCTGTGGTCTGAGATAAGTTGGGAGTTCTCTTGATAATCAGTATGCCGTTGATCAGCAGACGCTTGAAGCGCTAAGCTTTCGAAGTCTCTCCCCCAGCAAGGAGCCAGAAGGTATATTTGTCCTAGCAAGGTGCTGGAATTGATATTCTTCCCCAAGAAGAGAATCGTCCTCAAATCTAAAAGGGTTCATTATGGAGATTTCTTATCCCAGGCAGTGTATGTGGATTCCTCATTCTCAGCAGGGTAAGACGGTAGAATATTTTCAATCAGTTTGAAGACGGTGAGAAGTCAAAGTATTCTCATCCTCAAAATTCAGATCCGGTATTTCCCGCAAGTCAAAGTCCAATGTTTATTGGAATTCTCAACAGTTCAAAGTACAATCTTCATTGGCATCTCCCCAACAAAGTTTGTAATTCAGCTTGCGGTTCCCCGACAGGTTTTGCAGCACCAGGGGTTATTGGTAGTACAGTTGGTTATCTCCCTACAGGAGATTGGATATTGGTGATACCTTCCTCAGCGAAGTCTGCTTGTTCCGTCTTGTGCATTCCCCGGTGGAGTGTCCTCTCATTCTTGCATATAGTAATCATCATTGCATTGCATCCTCAAAATGCGAAGCATTTCCTTTTGATATGGAGCATTACGCCTTGGAAAAATTCAAACATGCATCGAAGCATAAGCCAGATTTGGTACCTTGCACGAAAGCCCAGATCAACCCTTAATCAAAACAGCGATTCCAATCCTCCGAAGAGAGCTCCAACCTCAGAGTTGACGCCACTTTTACCAACTTCAAAGTTGTGGTATACATTTTCTCGACCTCAAAGTTGATGAATGACGCCACTTTTACCAACTTCAAAGTTGTTGCTTACCCTTTCTTGACCTCAGAGTTGATGAAATATCCTTTCTTCCCCAACTTCAAAGTTGTCGTATACCTTTTTCTTGACCTCAGAGTTGATGAAAATGCTTATCTTTTCCCCAACCTCTGAGTTGACGCCCCTTCTTTCCAACCTCAGAGTTGTCGTACATATTTTCCCCAACCTAAGAGTTGTTGCATATTCCCTTTCCAACCTCAGAGTTGATGCCTTTTGCCCCCAATCTCAGAATTGACGCCCTTCCTCCCCAACCTCAGAGTTGACGTCTGTCTGTCCAACCTCAGAGTTGAAGCCTTTTTTTACCAACCTCAGAGTTATCTCATATTTTTTCTCCAACCTGTAATACCCCAAAATTTGCAATCCCTTTTGGCATCATAGCATGGCATTATCATTTATCATATCATATCCACCTCATTAGCATTGCATTGCATCTCTAACATAGAAAAATGAAGCATAGCATCCCTCTTACCATCAAGGCATGTGATCAGGGGGGAGATGGACAATCAAGGAGTCATTCAAGGCACAAAAGGTCAATCAAGTTGTCTCAAGGCAAGCCAATAGGTCTTCCATGTCTCATATTATCTCAATTGACCATCCAATACCTCAAGAAAGTGAGATTCAATAGGAGATTGAAACAATGCATACTTCATAATGCAAGAGGTTAAAAAAAAAAACTGAAGGAAAACCCTCAAAAGAGATAGGTCATTGATTCAAAATCACCCTTAAGTGGCATATCTCATCATCCTTTAAAAGGATACACAACATACTCTGAGGAATTTGAAATTGAAGACTGCACTTTTCCCTCCTAACCAGAGGGGGTCAAAATTAGGGTTTCCAATAAAATCAGGGAATCTATGATTTTTTGGACAAGACTTGTTGTCATGGTATTATATATGTCCTTAAGTGTATGTATGTGGAAAATTACCTCCCAATTGGTTTTAGAAGTGGTTCAATTGGAAGAAAGATAAAAAATCAGAGAAATTGGGGTCAAGTCAAATAATCAGAGGGAAAAGTCAACTCTTGACTTTTTGAGCCCAAAATCATGAAATTCATGTTATATGTGTCCAATGTACAAAATTTGGTCAAGAAACTCCAAAGGAATCATAAAAAAATCAAGATGTAGAAAGTTGCCATTTTTGGATGAAGAAGGGTTACTAAAAATAGTAATTTTGGACCATTTTGCACTATATTTTGAACCAAGGCCATTTAAAATTGAAGCACCAAATGAAAATTCCACTCGGCCACAACAAAAGGTCTTGCTTTAAGCTTCAAATACATGTGTAGAACATCTCCATTGGATAAAAATTGAGTGAGATATGATTGACCAAAGTTTGGGCAAAGTAGGTTCAAAACTAGGTCATGACCAAGGATTTTCAGGTCACGCGCATGTCCTTTTTACAAACCGTTGGTGGGCCAAATGTACACCTATTTTTCTCATGGTTAGAAGCTTCATTTGCAAAACTTGTCAACATAAAAAATGTTCATTGTCATGTCCTCTTCAAGTTTCATGTTGGGCAAAAGTTGATTTGATCAAGCTATGAAGTAGATATGGTGAGTCCAAGTTGCTATGATCATGATGAGGTTCCATGCCATGAGTACCTCACTAACCAACCTTATTGCCACGCCTTGGTAGCATTTCCAAATGTGACTGTTTTAAGTCATTTTGCAACTTATTCCAAGCATTATTTCAACTCATTTTTCACACCAAACATATTCTCCAATGTCTCCTCTTTCAAATGAATCCAAAACCTCATCAAATTACGCACTAGTTAGAGAGAATTTCACTTACAAACCACCTCATGTTGATACTGATGCATTGACAGATTGGTGCATGATTTTGGTTCACACACATAACAAACACTTCCTCACCTCAGTTTTCCTCTTTTAACCAAGCACACACCCTCTACACTAGGCACATTAGCACGTGCCTTGCATGAAAATGGAAAGGGGAAACTTGTTGAGCAAGTTTGATACAAAGCCATGCCATTTTCCTTTCTCATTACCTTCACCATAGCTTATGATAAACCAGCACCACCATACCATTGCTCTCCCTAACTAACTTGACTCAGTTAGTTAGGGATGACTCACTTAACTCAATTGTGACTCATTTAACTCACTCACTAAACCATGGTTAGCTCACACTATAAAACAAAATCACACTCTCTAATTTCATTTTTTTTTTAACTTCATTTTCTCCACATTCTCTCAAAAACTCTCTTTGCTTTACTCTCAACCTCACCATTGCAAAGGATTCTCGAGCTCACATTGTTCATCCTCCTCCTAAATCTTCTTTGATTCTCTCTCAATTTCACCAAAGAGCAACTGATTTTGAAGCTTGGATCTCATTTTTTTCTCCACTGAATCATCATCTTCATAAAAGCCTTTATTTGGCCAAGTGAAGCTTAAGGAAGAAGCAAGTATTTCCTCTGGTTTTCTCAAACTCTACAAGAGCTGCAAGATCAGGTTCAGAAGCTTACCAACTCTTTTCTCACGTTTACTTGCTTATTTTGTTGTTTTCATGATTATTTGAGCCTAATAGAAGCATTTGAACTCCGGCTAGTTGATAGAGCTTCTTAGAAGCTTAGATCCAAAAATTTAGGGCAACATGTTCATGCTTGTTTCTTGCTGTATGTGAATGTTTTGGTGATTTCGTTGGTAAATTCAGGATGTGTGTCACTTCCTCTTCATTTTGGTATATTGCTTGTGAAATTCTGAGAAAATTTAAGTTGCAGACGGTGGTGATTCACCGGAGAAGGTGACCGGAGGTCCCTCTTTGGCCGGTAGTCTTGAATGCTAGGGTTTTCTTCCAGTTTTAATCCTGTCCGTTGATTTTGCATCATCGTGTGGTCCATAGTGTGACAACACATTAAAATCAGTGTGCATGTCACGTGTTTTTTCTGATTTTATTTTTAAACTTTGTGTGATGCAGTGTATGGTATGTTACGTGTTCCCTCGCGTGTGTGTGTTGATGGTGTATACTTTGACTGCTTATTTGACTTGACTTAATCTGACGGCTTGGATTGCTTTGACTATTGTTGAATGAATATACATGCTTGTTATCATGTTCTGCGTGTAATTGGACCTAGACCAAATTTCTATTCACACCCTTGCATTTTAAATCCCAATTAATGTGAACTGAACATTTGCTATGCTTGCACCCCTTGCCTTTTTCCATTTCATCTTATTTTTCCATTTTTCATACACGTTTGCTTTTCAATTTTAAAAAAAACCAAATAGCATCATAAAATTCCATAAAAATTCATGAACATCATTAAGACATTTAGAAAATTTTTGATGATTTTATTTTCTGATTTTATGACATTTTTGCCCCTGTTGCATATTTTCTTTGAATTTTTCATTTGTGTGCATTCTATTGATGATACATGATTTTGTTTAATTTTGTTCTTGATCATAAAAAATGGTTTTTCTTTGATTCTTTTTGTATTGAGTCACTAATGCCTTGAAGTATGTCATGTGATTTTTATTTGATTTTTTAGGACATTTTATGACATGCCTTGGTGTTCATTTTTGTAATACTTTGCATGTACATCCAATTTGACCTAAGTGCATTGTGTAAAGGCATTTCACCTTGAATTTTGCACGCTACTTTGATATGTGATTCATTTCTGATTTGTGTATCTCAAAATCATGCTTGAATAATTTTAATAAACCCATTTGATTTTTGTTTAAAGCATTACATGTGGAGCATAATAACATGTCATATCCTTGTAATCTTTGTGCATGTTTACATAATTATTTTTGTGCATACTTGCATGATCATTTGCCTATGGTGTGAACTATTCATTTGAACTTATAGGTCATTGGTACATATTATGTGTCATCATTGCATGTTCATTTTCATTTGAACTTTGTGTATCCTTAATATGAAGTGCTTGTGTTTTCTTTTGAATCTCCATTTCAATTCTACTCCTCCCATTATCTCTTGATTGTATTGATAGTTTCTTCATGAATACTTGTGAGATGTTTGTGAATCATTTTTCATTTCATTTCAATTCTGATCCTTGGACCACATATTCCATTTATGCATGTTTCTTTCATTTCTTTTCATCTTTCATCTTCCTTTTCCTATGGTAACATGTTCTAATGCCATGGATAATGATTGTTGATTGTTCACTTGAACTTGCTTGATGATAATCATTTGTTTTCCATATGATGCACATTCTGGTTGTGACTAATAGGATTTGATCTTTCATCTTATTCTTTTGAGCTTTATGGTGCATTAAATGTTCTTTTATTTCTTATACTTTGTATACATGTTTACTAACCATGTAGGGGCTTTCGTAAGTTGCAATTGAGTGTGGATAAGGACTCCACATTCAAACTTCTATCCTTTCTTTTTACAATTCCATCTTGTGTTTGTTAAGCACTTATGTGCTTTCTTTTAATAACTCATCACTTCCCCTTTTGAATAACAATTCATCTTCTACTTTAGAAGTGAATTGTTTAATTCATTCTTTCTTTAGACTTTAGGTTTAAACCTCACAAACCATTAGGATCACTCCTTTGACTAATCAATTAGGATTGAGTCTTAGTTCACATAGATTTTTACCTTTTCCCTCTCTTGAGTCTCTATTCTCATCTCCAGAGAAAAATTCAAAATATCTAATAAAGATAGGCATTTATTGCATTTAGGCCTTTCATATAAATAAAAGATTATAAGGGGTCTTCTTTTATAATCTTAGAATGTATAGCATATGGCCCATCTTGGGTCAATGTGTTAAACATTTGATCTTGTATGAGAGACTTAAATGCAATACTTGTTGAAGATACAAATAAAAAACACTTCTTCATCTCATAATCAACAAAAATACTTAATAAAAGGCATAGCATACATTGTATTAAGGCCTTTCATGTGGGAATGAGATAGTGAGAGGACTTCTCTCACTGTCTTAGAATGTTTAGCATACGTCCCGTCTTGGGTCGATATGCGAGATATTCGATCCTATATGAGAGACTTTAATACAATAAATGTTAAAAACACAAATAATCAAGAAATTTCTAAAAGACAAAAACAAACAATAACGTCTTTCCTTCGGGAATTCTTTCCTCATCTCAGTCAATCATTCCTTAAGGATGCGTCATTTCCGTTCTACCGCAAACAGGTAACGCCTAAGTCTCCCTACAGCGAGCTGCAACACCTAAATTGCTAGGACGCGAACGTTGACGTATTCCACTAAAAAACACAAACAATCCATCCCTAGTGAGGGGAACTACGTCGCTCTGATTCTCATGCTCCCGATGAGATACGTAGGCAGTGGGGTAGGGCCCATGCGAGCACTTCTCTTATTTTCCCTACATTTGTTCTTCTTTCCAGTTCTTTTTTCCAGTATCTTTTCCTTACACCCTTTGATCGAAACAAGCAAGCGTGGATCCCATCGGGTACGATGGACGCGTGGGGGTGTTAATACCTTCCTCGCGCGTAACCGACTCCCTTACCCTTTCTCTTGGTCGCAAGACCATGCTCTATCCTTTCCCTCAGGTTTATACAGTGTTTCCTTTCCCTCTCATGGGATAAATACACATTGCTGGCGACTCTGTTTCGTGCCACTTTCGCGTTTGTACTAGGATGATAATCCCGGGAGCGACAGCTGGCGACTCTGCTGGGGACAGGTTGACCTATTGCTGGTCCATCCTAAGCGAGTCAATCCTAGTGCTTGTCTGTTTTTCTTTCATTGGGTGTTTACTGTTGTGCTGTATTTACCGTTTTATTGTATGGTTATTTACTGCTTTACTGTACATTACTGTATTTACTGCATTTTAGCATTTTTATATTATGCTATGCTGGACTATGCTGTTTTCTGTTTGGCGGGATTGGGATTTCTGAGAGATAAGCCCATTACACAGGCTTGAGTATACACTTAGGATTAGAGTGGAGAGTAGTGGGACCTACGTGCCATCTGGAGTACGTTGGGTATTCACGAAATTCACAGCTAGACGAGGCTATCTTGGGACCCATCATGGCATGCGCGTCTTGCGTATTCCAGGATGTCGATCTAGAGAGCTGTCGACTCTGGTGACCACTCCTGAGGACTCAGTTGCGGCACTCCTCCTGAGATGTGACAGTGGCAGACCACATTCTGTGGCAAACCCATTGCACATTCTCGACCCGAGGACCCATTGCTAGGAACTTGCCATAGGGTTTCCTTTTTGGAAAGAGAATCAGTGGAGGCACTCCTCGATTGGCGATATTACTGTACCCTGAGGGATGAATATACTATTGCTTCTCGACCTCAGTGCCAGAAGCTGAGGACCTTTCGTTTTGGAGAATCAGTTGAGGCCTCCTTGATTGATGATGATGCCAAACCAGAAATGGTGAACGTATCATCATTTCTCGACCTGAGAGCCCGGGATACTGAACATCCTAGAACCCACATGTGAGAGGGGGGTTGTTTACAGGTTTGCAGGTGACCATGACTTCTTACATACCCGGTTTTCTGTTGACTTTACACAAAGGAAGGGTTCATCCTATTATATTCAGACAGTTTCTATTTGTGGTTCCATATTGTTCCCAGGACTACACTGACACCGCACACAGTTCAGCACAGACACCTGATTACCTGATCACATTTCCCCTTTGCATTGCATTATCATATCATAACGGTTATGTTTGTCAATTTCAGGTGCATAATATACTTCTGATTCCAATCCATGGGTTCAACAGAGAATGACGAGAGAAGGAAGAATAATGTTTCTTACAAGTTTCCAGACCCTACCTTGGATTCGTTGCTCAAAGTTATAGACATGGCCGGCCCCGATGTTCTTGATAGGTTTCAAAAGAAGTATGGGAATTTGGTTAGGATGGTCCGTACTATCACGAAGTATGAACATGATGCTCTGCACACCCTGCTGCAGTTCTATGAGCCTTCGCTGAGATGCTTCCTCTTTCCAGATTACATTTTGATGCCAACGCTAGAAGAATTCTCATTTATTTTGGGGGTTCCAATCATGTCAACAATACCATTCTTTTCTGGTAGCTCTCCTAGTGTAAAAGAAATTGCCGCTGCAACGCAAATGGATCAGTCAGTGATCAAAAGTGGTGTGAGTAACAAAAACGGAGTTGACGGATTTCATCTGGAATTCCTTTCTGATCAAGCCCAAGAGGCTGCTAACGCTAAAAACTGGACGGTTTACAACTCCATTTTGGCTCTTTGCATATATGGCCTAGTTCTTTTTCCCAATCAGCAAGACTTTGTGGATATGCAAGCTACGAGAGTTTTCGTTCTTAAAAATCCAATCCCTACTTTGTTGGGGGATTTTTATCATTCCGTGCATTAAAAGAACTAGAAAAGAAGGGGAGCCCCTGTTAGTTGTTGCACTCCACTACTATGTCATTGGCTTTTCAAGCATTTGCCTCAAACAGGTGCCTTTGTGGAAACCATAGATGTTGCAAAATGGTCCGAGCGAATGATAGGTTTAACTGTTGATAATATTGTCTGGTTCAATCATCGGTTGCTGAGAATTGAGCTCATCACAAGATGCGGAAGTTTTCCAAATGTACCTCTGATTGGAAGAAAAGGAGGGATCAATTATAATCCAGTTTTGGCCATCCGACAGTTCGGGTATGCTTCCAGGGGTCCTCATACAGAGCAAGACGTGGAAGAATCTTTGTTCTTCACAGGAACTAAAGATGAGAAGGTGGTAGAAGTAGTGAATGCTTGGAAAGATAAGCATAAAATTGGAAAAGCGGTTTTTGGGAAAGGAGATTGTAGGTCTTATCCTGAATATGACAGATGGATTGAGACAAAAGTAAAGGAATTGCTTTTGCCCTTTTTAAGGAGACCTCTTGTACGTTCAGTACAGCCTGAGCAACCCACCATGGTGGCTATTGAGGAGTGCGAGAAATGGAATAAAATGGTTAGAGAGCTGTAGATAGAGAACTCTGGAATGAGCAGATGTCTTCAGAAAGCTCTAGCGGACAACAAAGAGTTGGAAAAGAGAGCATTGAAAGCAGAGAAAACCCTGGCAGACAAAGAAGAAGATTTTGATGACAGAGCTCGATACTTCCGGAGGCTTACCTTAGGAGCAGATGATACTAGTCAGGCTCACAAGACTACAAAGCAGGCTCTAGCCCGAAGCAAGGATTCGTTAGCTAAACTCCGTCAAGCTTGGGATGAAGTCAGAATTGAGAACTCTGAATTGATGACCCAGTTAAAAGATAAAAATGAAGAGCTGGAGAAAGCACATGAAGCAAGAAGAAAGCATCGAGAAGACCTTGACAGAAGCCAAGAACAGGCAAGGAACGCTGAAGATAAGTTGAAAATTGCCAACAAAGAGCTTGAAGATGTCACGGCGGATCTGAAGCTGGTTAAAATTCAAGCTGGAATTAAGAGGCGCAAAGGAGCCGGTGAAGATGAAGCTTTGCTGATGCACGTGGGTTCGTTAGAGGATGCGTTGGAAAAAAGGGACGTCGTAATCAAAGAGCTGATTGAGAAGCCACATCATCACCGTACCCGCATCCTGCTTGAAGAGATTAAGTATTCCAGCCAGAAGCTGAAAGACGTAGAGCTATCAGATTAGTGATTTTTGTCGTTTCTTTGTAATTGGTAATGGTTACCATCAGGATTGTTGATGGATCCATTTGACTGCTTGTTTCTTATTCTGTTGCTGAAACTATGACTAATGTACTTGAAAACTTCTGGTAACTTGTATGAAAGGAGCTATTTCTGTTCATAATTTCTGGTTTTCAGATATATGTGATGTGTTATCTACACACGGGCACACTACAAAGTCACTATGTCTGGTCGTCAGATATTTGTGGTGGGTGTACATGAACATCTCTTTAGAGCACAACTCATTAATCATGATTTCTGGTCGTCGGGAATTTGTGGTTATGATTGGAATCAGGATGTAAAAAGTATCTTGAAATGACAAACATAACTGTGCATTTGCATTTGCATATCATATCATTTTTGCATTGCAGGTTTTCTTCTTTTGCAGGCGCCTGCTAACCTTTATGTGGTTTTCAGGCACGATAGCTGACACCCCAGTTCATCGATATTCTACCCGACGTAATCAAGCCAGAGTAATGGAACAAGTTCAGACTGAATTAGCTGATTTGAGGGGAAGGATGGAACAGTTCATGAATCTTATGCAGGGGATTGCTCAAGGTCAACAGGAGCTGAGGACTGGTCAAGAAAACATGAGGATTGGTCAAGAAGCTATGAGAACCACTATCCAGAGGCTGGAAACTGAAATCCCAAATTGCAATGTGCGCACTCCTCCTGGTGGCACAATCCCTGCTGGTGGGATACATCTGGGATTTGACAATAATGAGGATGGTCAAGAGGACCAGTTCACTGCATTCAACAATGACATGGGTTTCTACAATGACGACCGGAAGTATGAAGGGCTGGATGAAAGACTCAAGGCTATTGAGAGCCAAAATCCTCTGGGAATTGATGTAGAAGACATGGGTCTCGTGCAGGGTGTGCGCATCCCTCCCAAGTTCAAGCTTCCTGTTTTGGATAAGTACAATGGCAACACTTGTCCCAAAACACATTTGCAAGCTTACAATCACAACAAGATTGCCGCTTACACCGAGGACCAAAAGCTTTGGATGTATTTTTTCCAGGATAGCCTGTCAGGTGCCTCCCTGGAATGGTACATTAAGCTGGATAGGGTTCATATAAGGAGTTGGAAAGATTTGTGCGCTGCGTTTCTAAAGCAGTATCAATATAATCTGGACATGGCACCTAATCGTACTCAATTGCAGAGCATGACTCAGGATAACAAGGAGGGCTTTAAGCAGTATACACAGAGATGGAGAGAATTGGCTGCTCGAGTTCAACCACCTTTGGGTGATCGTGAGATGGCTGATATGTTCATGAGCACACTTCAAGGGACGTATTTGGATAGACTTGCTGCATGTCCTTCCACGGGGTTTGCCGATATCGTCGTTGCTGGGGAACGAATAGAAAGTCTGCTGAAATTGGGTAAGATTCAAGATGTTAGTGGGACTGGCACTGCAAGTTCAAAGAAACCCTTTGCTAGTGGGCCAAGGAAAAGAGAAGGGGAGTCCAGTGCTGTGCATAGAGGAGCTGGCAGAGGCAGGAATCAATCCTATCATCAGGTGGATGCTGTAACCATTCCGGTTCCAGCAGGACAGCTAGCTCCAGATCAGCAAGCTCGACCCCGATTCCAGACTAATAGAACAAGGGACCGTAAGTTTGATCCCTTGCCTATGACATATGCTGCTTTGTTACCACAATTGCTTAAAGAGAAGTTGGTTGAACTTAGAACTATGAGGCCGTCAGATACTGGAAGGTTGCCTCAAAATTATGATGCCAATGTTCGATGTGAATTTCATTCTGGTGCACCAGGTCACTCGATAGAAAAGTGCTGGACTTTTCATCATAAGGTTCAGGACCTGATTGACGCAAAAGCTATTAATTTCTCTAAGCCCCCGAATGTTCGTGATAATCCAATGCCTAATCATGGAGATGCAGGCGTGCATGCTATTTCTGATGGTGAGAAGCTGAATTTGATTACTGATGTTAATTTGGTAAAGACCCCGCTGTTGATTGTAAAAGAACGTTTGTTAAAAGGAAAGGTATTTCCTGGATGTGCCTCTGATTGCGAGGATTATTCGATACAGATTAATGGCTGCAGTAAGTTGAAAGCAGGACTGCAGGATCTTATGGACGAAGGAAGGCTTCAGTTTGACAAAGTAGAGAAGGAAAAGGATGTTTTTGCTGTTACCATCTATTATAATCCAGTTGAGATACAGGTTCCTGTTGAAGCTCCTGTGGCCATCATCGTGCCCGAGAGGCCGAGACCAGTTACGATTATAGTTCCTGAATCGGCTGCTTATGTGACCAATAGGGCAGTTCCATGGCAATATGGAACTGATACTCATCAAGGAGGAAGTCGATAGAAAGCAGAGGTTGTCGGTACCAGTGTTGAAAATGTCAGTGGACCAAGTGGTTTCACTAGGAGTGGTCGACTGTTTGCTCCCCATACTCTAAGGAATGATAAAGAGGCTGAAGCCGCTGCTAGAGCAAAAGGAAAACAGGTTATTGATGACAAGGTTCCTGCTCAGGAAGAGGACCCTAAAGTCAATTTTGATAATGATGTTGAGGAATTTATGAGGGTTATCAAAAAGAGCGACTACAAGATAATTGACCAGCTCAATCAGACACCCTCTAAAATCTCGATATTATCCCTGTTAATGAGCTCAGATGCACACCGGGCTACTTTGTTGAAGGTTCTGAATATGGCATACGTTCCCCAAGAGATTACAGTGAATCAGTTGGAGGGAGTAATTTCTAATGTGAATGTGAGCCACGGGTTGGGGTTTACGAATAGGGATTTGACTCCAGATGGACGTAATCACAACAAGGCGTTGCACATCACACTTGAATGCAAAGGGGCTGTTTTGTCGCATGTGCTGGTTGATACAGGTTCTTCCTTGAATGTGTTACCCAAAAAGGCCCTGATGAAAATCGAAGTAGATGGATTGGTTCTGAGGCCCAGCGATCTGATTGTGAGAGCTTTCGATGGATCCCAAAGATCGGTGTTTGGGGAGGTTGAACTACCAATACAGGTTGGTCCACAGATATTCAAGACGATCTTTCATGTTATGGACATTCAGCCTGCTTATAGCTGTTTGTTGGGCCGACCATGGATTCACGCAGCGGGCGCAGTTACCTCCATGCTTCATCAGAAGCTCAAGTATGTGTTCGAGGGCCAAGTGGTCACTGTTTGTGGTGAGGAAGATATATTTGTGAGTCATCTATCCACTTTCAAATATGTGGAAATGGATGGAGAAATTCATGAAACCCTGTGCCAGTCTTTCGAAGCCCTAAATATCAATAACTTACCAGAATCTACTTCAGCAGCAGTGGTGTCGAATGTGCCAGGTGGGCCGAGCGCATCAATTGCATCCTACAAGCAGGCCAGAGAAGTGGTTGAAAGCGGAAATGCCCAAGGTTGGGGTAAAGCTATAGATGTGTTCGTGAAAGAAGATAAGTTTGGCATTGGATACCAGCCGGGCTGGACGCCAGTTCCCTGATTCCGTGGGCCAATCAATTTCAACAGTGGAGGAGTTATCAATCCCAATCAGTCCTGCTCAGCAATAGAAGATGACTCTGAAAGTTCAGCTTACTTGGACAGATGGGTGTATGCACTGGCTCCGGGCGAAGTATTGCAGAACTGGTCTAGCGAAGAAGTCGTTCATGTTGTACACCATTCAGAGTAATAATTCTTGTCTTTCATAATGCATAAAATCCCACACTCTGCCCAAGGTGTGAGGATCCATTTGTAGGGCCCCTATATTTTCTCAAATAATGTTCAATTATCAATAAAAGGACGCTTTTGTTTACAAATTTGTGTTCCTTTATTCTTTCTTTATTTCTATTTTTGCACAAAGAAATTAAAAATGATAATGCACTTTCTTTTCTTTTGTTTTCAAGCAAAAAAATAATCTAAAATAAAGCATAAATCCAATCATGCAGACTGGATTCTGTGAATTCCTCTGAAAATGATTCTGTTATGCCCACGTATGATTTCGACAATCCGATCTATCAAGCCGAGGAGGAAAGTGATGAAGACTATGAACTCCCGGAAGAATTGGCTAGATTGTTGAAACAGGAAGAAAAGACCATTCAGCCTCATCAGGAAGCTCTTGAGGTTATCAATATTGGTTCGGAGGAAAGCAAGAAAGAGATCAAGATCGGTGCAAGTCTGCGGGCTGATGTAAAGCAAGAGCTGATTGTCATGCTACGTGAATACGTTGACATCTTTGCTTGGTCATATCAAGATATGCCAGGTTTAGATACAGACATAGTTGTGCATAGACTACCATTGAAAGAGGACTGCCCACCGGTTAAGCAGAAGCTGCACAGGACAAAACCAAAAATGGCTTTGAAGATCAAGGAAGAAGTACAGAAACAGTTGGATGCAGGTTTTCTGGTAGTAACCAACTATCCTCCCTGGGTGGCCAATATAGTACCGGTGCCAAAGAAAGATGGCAAAGTCAGAATGTGTGTGGATTACAGAGATCTCAACAGGGCGAGCCCTAAAGATGATTTTCCACTCCCTCATATTGATGTACTGGTTGACAATACCGCTCAGTTTTCAGTGTTCTCATTTATGGATGGGTTCTCTGGGTACAATCAGATAAAGATGGCCCCTGAAGACATGGAGAAGACCACATTCATTACCCCGTGGGGTACCTTCTGTTACAAGATAATGCCTTTTGGGTTGAAGAACGCAGGGGCAACTTATCAAAGAGCAATGGTGACGTTATTCCACGATCTAATTCATAAAGAGATCGAATGTTATGTGGATGACATGATTGATAAATCAAAGACAGAAGAGGAACATCTGATCAACTTGAAGAAGTTATTTGAGAGGTTAAGGAAATTCAGGTTGAGACTGAATCCTAACAAGTGTACTTTCGGTGTGCGATCTGGAAAATTGGTTGGTTTCATTGTCAGTGAAAAAGGGATAGAGGTTGATCCTGCTAAGGTAAAAGCTATACAAGATATGCCTGTACCGAGAACCGAGAAAGAAGTTTGCGGCTTTCTAGGGAGATTGAACTACATTTCAAGGTTCATACTTCACCTAACTGCTACCTGCGAACCGATTTTCAAAATGCTAAGAAAAGATCAAACGGTCAGGTGGAATGATGATTGTCAAAATGCATTCGATAAAATAAAAAGATATTTGCAGGAACCTCCGATTCTGATACCTCCGGTTCAAGGGAGACTGCTGATTATGTACTTGACAGTGCTCGAAGGATCCATGGGTTGTGTTCTCGGTCAACACGACGAGACGGGTAAGAAAGAACACGCTATCTACTACCTGAGCAAGAAATTTACAGATTGTGAATCGCGTTATTCAATGCTTGAGAAGACATGCTGTGCACTCGCATGGGCCGCCAAGCGATTGAGACAATACATGCTCACACATACAACCCTGTTGATCTCAAAATTGGATCCGGTCAAGTATATTTTTGAGAAACCAGCACTTACAGGCAGAGTTGCAAGCTGGCAGATGGTACTGACAGAGTAAGATATTCAATTTACCTCGCAAAAAGCAATCAAAGGAAGTATACGGTCAGATTATCTTGCGCAACAGCCTCTTGATGATTACCAGCCCATGAGATTTGATTTCCCTGATGAGGACATCATGTTTCTCAAAGAGAAGGACTGCGAGGAACCACTTCTGGAGGAGGGGCCTGACCCTGAATCCAAATGGAGTTTGATGTTTGATGGGGCAGTTAATATGAATGGGTGCGGAGTTGGTGCAGTCTTTATTACGCCAGAAGATGTTCACATGCCCTTCACTGCCCGAGTAACCTTCGGTTGCACCAACAATGAAGCAGAATACGAAGCTTGCATACTAGGGATTGAGAAGGCTATTGATTTATGAATCAAGACCCTCGATATCTTTGGTGATTCAGCACTTGTAATCAATCAAGTAAAGGGAACTTGGCACACACATCAGCAAAATTTGATCCCGTATAGAGATTATACGAGGAGATTGCTGACATTCTTTACAACTGTCAAGTTGTACCATGTTCCCAGAGATGAAAATAAGTTCGCAGATGCCTTGGCCACTATCTCTTTGATGATCAAAGTGCATGGTTGGAACTTTGTGCCCAGGATTGATGTATCTCGTCTTGATAGGCCTGCTTTTGTGTTTGAGGTTGATGCAGTGTCTGACGATAAGCCTTGGTACCATGACATTAAATGCTTCTTGGAAAAACAAGAATACCCGCCAGGGGGATCTTCCAAAGACAAGAAGACATTAAGAAGGCTAGCTGGTAGTTTCTTCTTGAATAAAGATGGCGTGCTGTATACGAGAAATTTTGACACGGTCCTGCTCAGATGTGTGGATAGACACGAGGCAGATCTGTTGATGATTGAAGTGCACGAAGGCTCTTTCAGTACCCATGCCGGGGGACATGCGATGGCTAAGAAATTGTTGAGATTGGGGTATTATTGGCTGACCATGGAGTCAGATTGCTGCAAGTATGCCCGCAAGTGTCACAAATGCCAGGTCTATGCAGACAAAGTACACGTTCCTCCCAATCCATTGAGTATCATGTCCACTCCATGGCTATTTGCAATGTGGGGCATTGATATGATCGGGAAAATTGAGCCTACTGCTTCAAACGGCCATCGTTTCATCTTGGTCGCCATTGATTACTTCACTAAATGGGTTGAAGCAGCGTCTTATGCCAATGTCACTAAGCAAGTGGTGGCTCATTTCTTGAAAGGAGATATCATTTGTTGATATCGAGTTCCCGAAAGAATCATTACCGATAATGGTTCTAATTTGAATAATAAGATGATGGCTGAACTATGCCGGGACTTCAAAATCGAACATCACAATTCTTCTCCGTACCGCCCGAAGATGAATGGCGCGGTCGAAGCAGCCAACAAAAATATCAAGAAGATTGTGCAGAAGATGGTTGTCACGTACAAAGCTTGGCATGAGATGTTACCACTGGCTTTGCATGGGTATCGAACATCAGTCCGCACGTCCACTGGGGCAACACCATACTCACTTGTATACGGTATGGAGGCAGTTTTACCAATCGAAGTTGAGATTCCCTCTCTCCGAGTGTTGATGGACGTTAAACTAGAGGAAGCTGAATGGGTACGAGCCAGATTTGATCAGCTGAGCCTTATTGAGGAGAAGCGATTAGCAGCAGTGTGTCATGGCCAGCTATATCAGCGCAGAATGAAGAAGACATTCGATTAAAAGGTTAGACCCCAAGTCTACAAGGTCGGGGATGTGGTAATCAAGAGAATACTTCCCCCGAGTACAGATCACAGGGGCAAATGGACTCCTAACTATGAAGGTCCATTTGTGGTTAAAAAGGTTTTCTCAGGTGGAGTCTTATTACTGACAACCATGGATGGTGAAGACTTTTCATCCCCTGTTAATTCAGATGCAGTTAAAAAATACTTTGTATAAAGAGACCCGCCGGATAAAAAAAAAAAGAATCCAGGCAAAAAAGGGCATCCCGGCGACTAGATGAAGGGAGTTGTAGATGTTTATTTACTGTGAACGAGGCACAGTTTTGATGCTAAAAGGTTAATTGGATTAACCAGTGGTTTTCTTATATAAAGCCTAAGAGGAGGCTATCATGTGTCTCGTACAAAGCCCGAGATAGAGGCTAAAAGGTTTTGACTCAATGATGGAGTCTTTTGGTATCTCGTATAAAGCCCGAGATGGAGGCGATTGGACTCAACAAGAGAGTTTCTTTTTTTGTATCTCGTACGAAGCCCGAGGTGGAGGCTGTTGCTTATTTGGCTCAATAAGAACCTTTTTGTATCTCGTATAAAGCCCGAGATGGAGGCGAAAAGGGTGTCTGACTCAACGAGGGAGTCTCTTATGTGTCTCATACAAAGCTCGAGAGAGAGGCTAAAAGTTGTTTGACTCCGCTGGGGGAGAATCATTGTATAAAGCCCAAGAGAGAGGCTAAATTCACTGGAGAAGGATCATTATACAAAGCCTAAGAGGAGGCTATGGTAACTGTTTCAGTTAAGTGACAGGTCCAATATACTGATTTTAAAGAGAAAATCAGTTCTTATATGAGCAACACTGTACTCAGGGATTTGATTCAAGGATCAGGGATATTTCCTTCTCTTTGTAGGAAATCCGAAGGGTATTGAGACTGTCCGAGTCTACGGGTTTCCTTCCTAGTTAACGAAGGGGTCACTTGAGAATGTCTTTGAGACTCAAGGAAGTTAGACTGTCCAAGTCTAGAGTTTTATCTTTTGTACTACGCTTTGAGAAATAGTAGTAGACTCTTTGAAAGGACTGTTCTATGGAGATGATTAAGTTCTGTTCCTATACCTTTAGGAGGTCGTCGGGACAATTTGTACGAAGCCCAAGAGGAGGCTGGAATCTTTTAAGAAGCCGACGGGTCCTTGTACTAAGCCCAAGAGGGGGCTATCATTCCCGGAGGAAGAGATCATTATACGAAGCCTAAGAGGAGGCTGTGAATACTTCTAAGAAGCCGTAGGGTCCTTGTACTAAGCCCAAGAGGAGGCAGGGTCGCTTTTAGGAAGCCTGTGGGTCCTTGTACGATGCCCAAGAGGAGGCCGATGCTTTTAAGAAGCCCGTGGGTCCCCAAACCCGGAGAAATTCAAGGCAACGCTATTCACCGAGAATAGATCAAAGTCAGGAAAGTCCGAGAATTTGGAAGAAACTCAAAGATGCCATTCACGGAGAAGACATTCATCTTGGGGAGTAGAGTTTCTTGACAATTCCTAATGAGGACAGCCGAAGAGAAGACTGTATCTGGTGATCCTATTGGGGATCTAGTTGTCTATTTCTACAAATAAACGAAACGGCGTCACCTAGTTCTAGACGTAGTTGCCGGGGAAACTCTAAATATCTATACTATTATTACACAGTTGATATGAGTTTATGAAAGAAGACTTACAGTGAAACAGCCCCACAATACAATTATATGTATATGAAAGCGGTAAATGAAAGCAATAACCACTTACTCGGTTGTAGAGCTTCCATGCTGTTTGGTTAGTTTTTCAACAAAGAAAGATTAAAAACAACAGTATATTCAAAATCAAAGGAGAAAGTGCTTTGAAAAAGAATGTTTTGGGGCTTACAGCTCAAGGAGAGGCCCAGGGTTTTATTAGTGAGCGCACTGTTTGAATTTGTACAGAGGGACTTATACAAGTGACTGAGGCCAAAATGTTTTTCTGTACAAAGGGATGGGTCTTACACTCTCTCAAGAGGCCCAAAAAGTTTTAAAGAAAAAAGAATGGGGCTTACAACACGAGGGTAGGCCCAGATGACTTTTCCGTTTTGAAATGGCGATCGCGCCGAGGTTTTCTTTTAACGCAGGGGGACTTATACAATAAGTGAGGCCCAAATGATTTTGGTTAAAAGGGGATTGGGTCTTACACTCTATTAGAGGCCCAAAGTGTTTTGAATGGGTCTTATAGCTCAAGGAGAGGCCCAAGGGTTATTTTGAAAAGGCGACGATCGCGTCGTTTGTTTGAAAATGTATAGAGGGACTTATACAACGAATGAGACCCAAAAATGTTTCTGTACAAGTCTGTTGGGTCTTACACTCTCTCAAGAGGCCCAAAAAGTTTTGAAAATGATTTATGAGGGTTGAATTAATCCAAAAACCCTAATTTGTTTTCAAAAATGTATTTAATTGAATAAAAATTCAATTAAAAATGATCAAAATTGTTTAACATATGAAAAACAAATTGTGATTTTGGATTAATGCTTCAAAAATTAAGTATTGACCTACAAAATGATTAGAAAGCATTAAAAGTTGCAAAATCAATGTAGAAAAAATATTTAAAATGTCAAAAACAATTAAAATACTAATTCTTTGCAAAAATATCAATTATATGAAATAAATTATATTTTTGGGATTTTTTGATAAAATAAAATATTTTAACATTTTTGTGAATTATTAAAAAAAGAATCAACTCAAAATCATTAAAACTCAGAGAGAAATTAATTTTTCAATCAATTAAACAAAATCACAAAATTCAAATATTTGAATTTGTGAAAAAGGCGCCAAGAACACAAGCAAGAACACGCGCGTTTTTCTGGGTTTGGCTGATTTGCGTTTTCCATCCAATCTCACTAAATACGTAATCATATCATGTAATCCACATATCATTATGCTCGTCTCAACCTCACGATCATGTTTATAACACTTAATTTCATTTAAATTAAACACAAAACATGAAATCACGAAGAAACCTCAAGAACCCTAATTTCTGCATGAAGGCTAGGATTTTTGATACACGATTCAAACAATGCAATTAATTGAGGGAAAACATTCCATGCATGATTATGAACATATGGCCAAATTATTGTGCGAGAAAATATGCATAGATTGAGAGATGACCAAGTATGTGCTTACCTCTAGGCCGTGACAGCAAGTGCAATGTGATTTTTGATTTGGAGGTGTTATAGATGAGTGGTGATGATCTGAACAACTTCCCTACACCCTATGGAGTGTGTTTGAATGGTTGGACTTGATTGAAATTGGCTGGATCACTTTGTGGTACCTCAGCTGCAACTTGGTTAAAACCTTGAGCAACCAGCTGGTGATTTTGTGAAATTGGTGTTTCAGAAGTGATCTAAGTGTTTGATCAGCTCATATGTGATGTATGTGAGGTGTGTGAGTGATTGGTTTGATTGGAAGAGCTCTTAAACTCAAAACCCGATAGTGACTTGCCTTAGAAGGAAAAATTGGAGTGAAAGAAGAGATTTTGAGGAAAGCATCTGTTTGATGGCTTTGGTGTACTCAAACTGATCACAATTGAGCTCTATTTATAGTAGAGCAAGTTTGTTTTGCAAGGAATAGTGCATGGCAACTGGTAAGTTGGTTTGGCCAATGTTGGCAAATGAAAATCCAAGTCTCCTCTAGCCATTGACTAGAGGTTAGGGCACAGAGCTTTGGTTCCCTTGGTCTTGGATAAGTCTTGACTAATTTCAGATGAGAATGGCTCAGTCCATGCCACCTTGATGCTTCCATTGAATGTTTCAATCCAAATTTGGAGTCTTGTCCCTATTTTGGCCATTCTAGGTTCAACATGTTATTTCTTGTTCCATGGACTTTGGAGGCTTGGCTCAGTGATTGTCCCCTTTAGATTCAATCCTCTGAGGTGTCCAAGTGGATAGGAGCATTTGAATTTGGCTGATTTTGGCAAATCGAGCCAAAATGCAAAATCTGCCTTGCCTTTGACAGATTTCAGCAAGGCAACTTGACAATGTCATATCTCATGGTGTAAGTTGAATTTGGCAATGTTCTTGACCATTTTGGAAAGCCCTTACATGATACAACAACTGTTTGAACAAGTTTGGTTTTGATCTCTTTTGATTCCAAGTGAAAAATCCCTCTACATTTGGCAAAAAGTGAAGCAAAATCTGACTTAGTGAAATTTTCACCAAGTGTTGGAACAAAGTGTGATTTCTTGATTTTGATCACTCCATAACTCAAAATCCTTAATGAATTGGACTTAGGTCTAGTTGAAGTTTTTGTAGAGGGTAATGAGGGCTACAAATCCATCTTTGGATGAGAAAAAATGGCCATGTGGTTTAGGAGTTATGATCCTCCAAAGTTAGGGTATTAGTGGTACTTTTTCCATAACTTAGAAAAATTTCTAAGTTTTATGGTTACTCCTTTTACAAGTTATCCAACTTTCTTTGATTTTTCTTGATGAATGATGATTCAAATCATACATTAACATCATTTTAGGGTTAAAAATCCATTTGGGTGTAAAATCTCAAAAAGTCAAAGTTGACTTTTGTGCACAGTTGACTTTTTATCAGATGAATTCTAAACTGTGCAATTCTTCATGAAATCATGTCCTTGACCTAAATCAAACTTGATGGACATGTTCCAAGGGTGTCATAGGGTACATTAAGGCATGTTTTAGGGTTTGGGAGCATGTCCTGGTCAAAAGTCAAAGTTACAGTTGACTTTTCTCGCGAAACCCTAATTGTGGTGCAGATGAACTTGAGACTTATTGCTCAAGCTTCTTGGATTAATCCATTATTCCAAATGGATCAATATACTTCATTAGAGACCCTCAAATCATGTCTTGAGGTCTTGGCTCTTGATTTGTCCCAAAAGTCAACTTAGGGGTGAATTAGGTCAAGAAACCCTAATTCTTGATTTTTGATGTATGCATCCCCTGAGGTCAAATTGACTTGATTCTTGGGTCCATGAGGTTCCATGGAGTACATTAGGTTGTGTTTTGGATAATTGCCTTATGCCTAGATGAAGATTTCCATCTGGAGGCCCTGGTCGACCAAAAACCCTAATTTGGTGACACTGTCGATCATGAGACTTAATCCACCTGAAAGGGAGCATCCTTGTGCTTAATCCTTAAAGTGGGAGTCCTTTTTGATCCATTGTGGATGATTGAGAGGTTAGATAAGTTGAAGATCATGTCATTCCTTGATTGATCCTTTGCCTAAGGCTCTGAGAGGGCTTAAAACCCTAATTCTGATGGTTCCTCCATATTGTGATGATGATTTGCACAATGATGGGAAATCTTAGTGGTCAAAATTTGGGGTATGACAGATGCCCCTATTTAATCTTCTTGGACCCGAAAGTGTGAATGGCGAAGGTATTCGGGCATTCGGGGTGCAAGAGGATTAAATATCGGAATACCCGAAATTTTGATTGTGGTTATGAATGGTAGCTTGCGCATTCATCTTCTTTTGCTAAGCGATGATGCTTAGAAAAGGTAAACTTCCCTTCGATCCTGGTCTTCAGCCAAGGAACTGGTCTCAGTTGCGGAAACAAACTTCCCCTCGATCCTGGTTTCCTACCAAGGAACTGGTCTCAGTTGCTTATGTAAACTTCCCCTCGATCCTGGTTTCCTACCAAGGAACTGGTCTTAGTTTTTGATTTAAACTTCCCCTCGATCCTGGTTTCCTACCAAGGAACTGGTCTTAGTTTCTTTTGTCAATAAACTTTATTGACAAGGGACGCTATGCGTAGCGGCTTTCCTTCAAACTTCTCATCGAATTTTCCTGGGGAGATGCCATTTGAGTGGAAAAAGTTTTGATGTCAGACTTGCTGGGGAAACCCAGTCGTCTGAGTTATAGAGGTGCACAAAATTCTCTGTTGGAGACGCCATTTGTCGATTCTACTGGGGAAAGCGAGTCTCTTGAGAGACTGTTTCCACTTGGGATCTTACATCATACTTTTCTCGGGATCTTCCCGGAGAAATGCCATATGATGGGGTCCAATCTTGAGGTGCCGATGACCTTTTCATTAGCGAATTTTCGGAGCGAAACTGTTGTACTGCCGAACCTTTGCTTAAGAGGCTTTCTCTGGGGATTTTCCTTAATCCGGGAAAGCAAGGATATCATCTTCAATGGCGAAGAGTGACATCTGTTGAAGGTTCTCTGGCTCTTCAGAGGTTCAAGGTATCAAAGTGGTCAAGTGCCGACTCTGACTTAAGGATACACTGTGGTGAGGTTGTTCAGACACAACGTTTCTTGACGAGGAAAGAACTGACAACTCGATTGAGAGGACTTTTATCACTAGGGGACACGACCGACTAGAGTGATAGCGATGCAATATGAAATGTGAATGCAAATCAATAATGCATGATGCATGTATGTTTATGCTGACAAAACTGAAGCGACACACAAACTACAAGATGAACATGACTGGATACTCGACCATCGCGGGGCGTATAGAGATACCGCTGGTTCAAGATAGCAATTCCACCTTGCTTAGGAGAGATAGTCCCTGTTGGGAGCTATGTTGGTCGGGCTTAGGAGATAAGAACTCGGCCGAGATGTGTCAGACGAAACAAGGTCTCTAACACAGTTGATCCCTTCATTCAGGCGTACTGGGTTAGAAGGAGCACTTTGATTCTGCACTTTGAAGTTCGCTTACTTCTGGAGAAGCAGTTGATGTTCTTCTGATGTCCCACAGTCAAAAGAAATACCATCTTTATTTTTAAAAGCAGAAAAAGTTTAACAAGTAAATTCATTTTGTTTTATTTCAAGAATCGTTAATCATGTTAACAACGTCGTTCTATAAAGCTAAAACAAATAAGAATTGCAAACAAAAGCACAAGGGCTCAAATTTTATTGATAGGATCGAAATCAGCCAAGTGGGTGATTCCAAAGAGTATTTACAAAGTTTGAAAATGGTAATTTACAGGGAAAAGGGCTACGTTGAAACATAACGACCACTATCCTTCTACCAACTTTGAATTCGGGGCATCCTGAGCTTCTGTCGAAGATGACCTTGACTGGAGTTTTCTTCCGATGATGTAACTGCTGCTGTTGAGGGACTTGCCTCTGTTGAACATAGTTACTTGCCATTATCCCTAACTTTTACCTGGATTGTACTATGAGATTTCCAATCCACCAGGAATATTTTTTTTTATATGTCTCTAACTTTTTCCTGGACTGCCCTTTCGGGTTTTCAATCCACCGAGACGTTTTTTTTAGGCGAAGTATTTCTTGACTACATCAACATTCGTGGGGTAGCCAAATTCCTCTTCGTCCATGGTTGCAAGTCTCAAGGCGCCGCCTGAGAAAGCTTTTGTGACCACATAAGGGCCATCATAATTCGGGGTCCATTTGCCCCGAGAATCAGTGAGAAAAGATTGAATCTTTTTGAGCACAAGGTCTCCTTTTCGGAAGACACGAGGTCGGACCTTTTTGTCGAACGCCCTCTTCATTCTCTGTTGATACAACTGACCATGGCATAGTGGCTTTATTCTCTTTTCTTCGATCAGATTCAGTTCGTCATGTCGACTTTGACACCATTCAGCTTCGGTGAGCTTAGGTTCCATCAATACCCTGATTGACGGGATCTCTACTTCTATGGGGAGAACTGCCTCCATGCCATATACCAGAGAGAAAGGGGTTGCCCCTGTTGAAGTACGAACAGATGTGCGATAACCATGAAGAGCAAAGGGTAGCATCTCGTGCCAGTCTTTATAGGTTACAACCATCTTTTGAACGATTCTTTTGATATTCTTGTTAGCCTCTTCTACCGCCCCGTTCATCTTGGGTCGGTAGGGAGATGAGTTATGATGTTCGATCTTGAACTCAGCGCACAACTCTTTTATCATCTTATTGTTTAAGTTAGATCCATTGTCAGTAATGATCTCGCTTGGAACACCATAACGGCAGATGATATTGTTTTTGATAAATCGGACCACCACTTGTCGGGTTACATTGGCGTATGACGCTGCTTTGACCCACTTGGTGAAGTAGTCAATGGCTACAAGGATGAACCGATGTCCGTTCGAAGCCTTGGGCTCAATCATGCCAATCATGTCGATTCCCCATATGGAAAAAGGTCACGGGGAAGAGAGAACTTTGAGATGTGATGGCGGTACATGAATTTTGTCAGAGTATATCTGACACTTGTGACACCTCCTCATGTACTTGTAGCAGTCAGATTCCATGGTCAACCAATAGTACCCTGCTCTTAGGATTTTTCTCGCCATTGCGTGTCCATTGGCATGAGTGCCAAAGGATCCTTCATGAATTTCTTTCATAAGCATGTCTGCTTCTGGTCTGTCTACGCATCGGAGTAAGACCATGTCAAAATTTCTCTTATAGAGAGTGTCACCGCTCAGGAAGAAGTTTCCAGCCAATCTTCTGAGGGTTTTTCTATCCTTCCTCAGTGCCCCTGATGGGTACTCTTGTTTCTGAAGGAAGCATTTGATATCGTGATACCAAGGTTTATTGTCTATGACTGCTTCGATCGTGAAGATGTAAGCGGGCCGTTCAAGGCGCATTATGTCGATCTTAGGTATGTCATTCCATTGACCTACACTAATCATGGAAGAGATAGTGACTAATGCGTCAGCCATGTGATTCTCATCCCGAGGGATGTGATGAAACTCAACTCTGTTGAAAAAGGGTAACAACCTTCTTGCATAGTCTTTGTAAGGAATTAATCCTGATTGGTATGTGTTCCAATCTCCTTTTATCTGATTGATAACCAGGGCTGAATCGCCGTATACGTCCAAGTTTTTAATCCTTAAATCAATTGCTTCCTCGAGACCCATAATACAAGCTTCGTATTCGGCCTCATTGTTCGTACACCTGAACGTAAGTCGAGCGGTGAAAGGAATGTGGGTACCCTGAGGGGTAACAATGATTGCCCTAATTCCGTTTCCATAATGATTAACTGCTCTGTCAAAGATAAGTCCCCATTGGGAACCTAGTTCTGGCCCTTCACTGGGTAACGGTTCATCGCAGTCTTTCATCTTTAGATACATGACATCTTCGTCTGGGAAGTCAAACCCGATTGATTCTTGATCATCAATCAGTAGATGAGCCAAATGATCGGCTAAAATACTTCCTTTAACAGCTTTCTGAGCGTGGTACTCTATGTCATATTCTGATAATAGCATTTGCCAACGGGCAATCCTTCCCGTAAGAGCAGGTTTTTCGAAGACATACTTGATTGGATCCATTTATGAGATCAATCAAGTAGTGTGACGAATCATGTACTGGCGAAGAGGATTGGCTACCTAAGCCAAAGCACAACAAGTTTTCTCAAGCATCGTGTACCGAGTTTCACAGTCGGTGAATTTTTTGCTTAGATAGTAGATGGCAGACTCTTTCCTTTTGGTTTCGTCTTGTTGGCCAAGTACACACCCCATTGAGTCCTCTAGGACTGTGAGGTAAATGATCAGTGGTATTCCTTCCACTGGAGGTGATAGAATTGGAGGATTCAACAGATATTCCTTAATACTGTCGAAGGCAGTTTGGCAATCTTCTGTCCAAACGCAATCCTGGTTCTTTTTGAGTAACTTGAAAATTGGCGCACACGTGGCGGTCATAAGGAATATGAATCTGGAGATGTAGTTCAAACGTCCCAAGAATCCTCTGACTTGTTTTTCAGTTTTCGGAGAAGGCATTTCTTGAATGGCCTTGACCTTGTCAGGATCAACCTCAATTCCTTTCTGGCTGACGATGAACCCTAGTAGTTTCCCTGAACGGACACCGAAGGTGCACTTGTTGGGATTCAAGCGGAGCTTGAATTTTCTTAAACGTTCGAACAATTTTGACAGATGTTCAACATGCTCACTCTCTATTTTCAATTTTACAATCATATCATCGACATATACCTCGATTTCCTTATGTATCATGTCATGAAACAGAGTAGTCACGGCCCTTTGATAGGTTGCCCCGGCATTCTTCAAACCGAACGACATTACCTTGTAGCAAAAGGTGCCCCATGGGGTAATGAACGAAGTTTTCTCCATGTCTTTCGGCGCCATTTTGATCTGGTTATAGCCCGAGAATCCATCCATGAAGGAGAAAATTCTGAACTTTGCTGTGCTGTCTACCAGCATGTCAATGTGCGGTAAAGGAAAGTCGTCCTTTGGACTTGCCTTGTTCAGATCTCTGTAATCAACACACATTCTGACATTTCCGTCCTTTTTGGGAAGGGGTACGATGTTGGCTAACCATTGAGGATATTCAGATGTGGTGAGGAAACCTGCGTCAATCTGTTTTCGTACCTCCTCTTTGATTTTGATGGCCATGTCCGGGTGAGTGCGTCTCAACCTTTGCTTTACTGGCGGACATTCCGATCTCAATGGTAAGTGATGTTCCACAATGCTGGTATCCAACCCTGGCATATCCTGATAGGACCAAGCGAATACATCGAGAAATTCTTTGAGAAGCTTTATCAAACTCTCTCTGGCAGTTGGACTGAGCAGTGCCCCAATCCTGATTTCCTTTCTCTCTTGCTCGGAACCCAAGTTTACCATTTCCAACGGTTCTTTATGAGGTCCAATGGACCTTTCCTCTTGTCTGAGTAGTCGGGAGATCTCTTCTGGAATTTCGTCGTCATTTTCTTCTTCAGCCTCGAATACCGGGAACTCAAAGTTGGGAGACGGCATCAGATCGTATGTTTCAACGGGGTGTAAAACAAACAATCTGCATGACGTAATGATCCGTGTTTAGAAGAGATAGAGAAAATGCAAGTGTGTGCAATGTTTTTATTTCACTGCTTATTTTTATTTTTGAATTATTTTTTAGGATTACCATTTTCTGAAAAAGCAAAAAGAGAAAACAGCAATTAATGCGGAAATTACAGAACGACGTTATTTTTTTAATGAACAAGTCGACCCTTAAAACTACAGCCCTATAAAACAAAACTCTGTCGCTTTGGGCAAAGCGAAGAGGGAAATTTACAGAAAATGAGCCCTATCAAAACATCCGTTTCACCTGGGCAGGGTGAAAGGTTAAAGATGGCAATTACTTTGACTGATGAACGACCTTTGGAACCTCGACAGCAACCATTGGCGACGAACTCCTCGGTGAATCACAAAGTCTGGCACCTTCCTTGATTTCTCTTCAGAAATAACGCTGATTTCTGGTGGAGTAGGATCATTGGAATCTGTCTCCCAGGCAGAGTTGTCGTAGGAGAATTCCTCTGTTTCATTTTGCAGAATATTTGTGCTCTCAGCTGTATCTCCCCATCCAGTTGGTTGGATATCTTCGAGCTTGATACGAGAGCTTTTCGGGAGCGGTGTATTTGACCATATAGTCGTATTTTCCACTTGGTTCTCCCAGAGTGTCCCAAACTTCTTTGGAACTGGAGGAATCATCTCTCTCGATGACGTTGACCTCGGGAAAAGTATAGTTGATGAACTCAAGTCCTGCGAATGTTGCGAATTCATCTTCCTGTTGAGTAGTTTCCAAATGACCTGAGTGTTGATCCCATGACATGGTGGGGACACAGGTATTCTGTTCAATGACGGCCAGCTGATTTTCATTACTTGGCTGACTTTCTTGCCCCGAGTTTCCTGGGTAAGGTTGCCACATTGGCAGACCATTCATTGGGCCATAGTAGTTGTAGTCAAAGTCGTCTTTCATCAGAGTGTCCTCCTCTAATGAATTTGGCGGAGCACGGCATCCTTCCGGATCACAATCCCCGTAGATCATTTCGACATCTGATCTTGGTATAAATCTCAGACTTTCTGTAGGAAAGTAAAAAGGCATAGGCACCTCTTCCTGAGATATATAACCGTCCTTATTAAGATAGGACTTCCATTCTTCATCTGTGTCAGAGGGATCTTCCTCATTGATAGCATGTACTGCTTGAGACACCGGGTGATGAAAACCTCCATTGTGGAAGAAGTTTTGAAGGGGATGAAGACTTTCGCCGTTGGCAGCTGTCCGGGTACAGGTTGCAGAAAAACCAAGACCCTTCTTTGTTTTATTGTCAGTGGGAATGACAAGCTGTCCCCATCCTGTTGTGTTGGTACTCCCGACCGCTTTGACAGCATCTTTGTATGAGGAAATCGAGGTTCCTCCTCTGAATTGATTGTCCTTGCTCACCGACAATGCTTGGAACTGAGTTCCAATAACCTCCTCGGGTTCTATACCAGCAGATGATGACAAGTTACTCACAAGCAAGGCTTGTTATCCACAGACTATGACAAGTTTATCGTTCTGAACGAACTTTAGCTTTTGGTGGAGGGTTGAAGTGACCGCTCCAGCCTGATGTATCCAAGGTCTTCCTAATAAACAACTGTACGTTGCCCGGATATCCATGACCTAGAAAGTGACTTGGAAAGTGTGAAGACCGATAATTTTGAGAAGATCAACTTCGCCGATAACTATTTTTCTGGATTCGTTGAATGCTTTGACGACGACCTCGCTAACTCTCATCGGAGGGCCCTTGAATGATAATTGCATCAAAGTGGATTTCAGCATAACATTTAGGGCTGACCCTGTGTCTACCAGTACGCTGGCTAAAGCATCGTCTGGGCAGTTAACTGTAATGTTGAGCGCCATGTTATGACGGCGACCCTCTTCGGGTAATTCCTCATCACTAAATCCCAAATTGTTGTAGGAAGTGATGTTAGAGACAATGCTATCGAACTGTCTGATTGTCACATCCTGTTCCACAAAGGCTTGCTCCAAGACTTTCTGTAGAGCCTCCCTGTGGGCTTCTGAACTGAGTAACAGTGATAACACCTAGATCTTTGAAGGAGTTTGTAACAGTTGATCGACAATGTTATATTCACTCCTTTGGATAAGCTACAGTATCTCATCATTATTTTTCGAAAGGTCGGGATTACTGAACTGACCGACTGATAGATCGAGAGCTTCTGTCTGAAGTTCCTTTTCCTTGTTAACTTCCCCAACCCCTCGGTTGAAGATTCTACCACTCCGTGTTACTCGACTGATGTCTGCAATGTTCACGATGGAGGGTAATGGAATTTCCTTTCCATTTTCAATTATTGTTGCACCGTATTTATAAGGGATTGCCTTAGCTGATTCATACGGTAGCGGTCCAGGTAGATAGATGACTACTGGAGCCTTTTGATTTTTCTGACCATCATAAGGAATCTCGATTCGTTCCCGGTTGGGAACTTTAGACTCGTCAAATAGAGGGATGATGGCAAAAACATCCCTGGTCTGGTGATGACCAGAGATCGTGACAACATTCTCAACTTGATCGGCAGGGTAGTCCGGCGTCCAGTTGATGGGTCCAGAACCCGGATATGGGCGAATTTCTCCACGATCGACCTGACCCTGAAGAGCTGCTCTCACAAGGTAACACCCTTGGTTACTTTCTGAACAGGCGCTACAACTGTCATAATTGTGTAGTGGCACCTGGCCACGCCCACTTTGAATACAATGTAACCTTACTAGGTTAGCTTCGACTGATCGGACATCCTGACTTTGACGCCGAGTAGGATTCCTATTACTGATACTAATCTGCTGAGTATCTTCATCCATGTAGATTGGCATCCACCAATGATTTAACAAGTGCTGAAGTGCCTCCTGGACAAGGGTACAACCTCGTTCGTTTTCGCAACCCGCTTTACAGCTTTGATAGTCATGTGATGTTAAGAATCCAAGCCGGACCTGCCCAGCATGTAACTCTACCAGGTTGGTATTCATTACGCGAATATCGAAGATCTAAACCATGTTGATCTGATAAGAGTTCCTATCATGGTAGTCTCGGATCCATCCAAGATCCATCTGACGCTGGAGGGCCTCTTGTATGAAAGAGCATCCCTGTTTGTTTACCGAGCAAGTCAGACAGGAACTGTAATCATGTCGCGGTAGATTATGATACTGGCTTTGCCTTGAGTGCATCGCCACCAAGTTGACATTCATTGCACGGATGTCGTGGTTATGAATGACGTTAGAATTCGTGTAAACCATGTTAACTCCACGAACTCGGTGCTCTTGGATCCATCCGAGATCCATCTGTTCCTGCATAGCTGCTTGCACCACAGAACATCCTTGATTGTTTTTAGAGCAGACATCACACTGATGATAGTTATGAGGTGGCACATGGCCATATCCACTCTGTCTACAATGCATCTTGACCAGATTGGTTTTCAACACGAGTACATCATGAATTTGATAGACGCCGTTAGTCTCTCCTTCTATCAAATTGACTGTAGCCTTCTCGTGTTGAGGCAGCGGGTTCGTAAGAACATTAGGATTTGTATCCTTGAAGGATAAGACCCCGCTCCTAACAAGTTTTTGCACGTCAGACTTGAAATTGAGACAAGTCTCTATGTTATGCCCTGATCCTCCTTGTTGGTAAGGGCATGTCTGATCCACCTTAAACCAAAAAGGCGGATTTTCCGGTACTGTAAGAGGAGATTTAGTCTGAATGTGCCCCTTAGCCAGTAGTAATGGAAACAGTTCTGCATACGTTACGGGTATAGGATCAAATCCTGGTGGCCGTGTTGTACGGTTGTTATTATATGCGGGACGAGCCTGCTGAAGAGGCTGTTGTGTCCTTTGCTGGTCAGGTTGGCTCTGCGCAACCTGAGGTTGATACGTAGGAATAGACGCGGGGTTGATAGCAGGAGTCACAGCTGCTACCGGTTGATAACGTCGTCTTTGCTTTCCAAGAGAGATATTCCCGATATCTTGCTCTTTTTTCTTAGGGAGAGCACTACCATATATTTTAGTACCGCTCGTCGATCCAATGTCTTTTACCAAACGTCCTTCTCGGATGGCTTCCTCAAGACGTACGCCCATGCCGACCATTTCGGTGAAATCACTGGGTGCACTGGCAACCATTCGGTCATAGTAAAATGAGCTTAAGGTCTTTAAGAAGATCTTTGTCATCTCTTTTTCCTCAAGAGGCGGACAAATTTGAGCGGCAATTTCACGCCACCTTTGAGCATACTCCTTAAAGGTTTCCTTGTCCTTTTGCGGCATTGATCTGAGTTGATCTCTGTCGGGTGCCATGTCCAAATTGTATTTGTATTATTGGACGAAGGCAGTACCAAGATCTCTGAATGTGCTAATCGTAGCACGGTTTAAACCCATGTACCATTTGAGTGCGGCACCGGTTAAACTATCCTGGAAGTAGTGAATCAGTAGGTCCTGATTCTCCGTCTGAGCTGACATCCGCCGAGCGTACATCACCAGATGGCGTTGAGGGAAAGAGTTACCCTTATATTTTTCAAAGTCGGGCACTTGGAATTTGTGCGGGACTTTCACATTTGGGACCAAGCAGATATCTGCGGCGTCTTTTCCAAATAGATCCTGACCGCGAATGGCTTGCAGCTCCTTCTGCATTTCCAAGAACTGTTCCTGGAATTCATCCATTCTATCGAACATAGTTTCCTTCTTACCAGAAGGTGTTTGTGGAATCTGTCCTTCTGGGACAGTGTGCACCACAGGGGGTGGGACCGTGACTACGGCAGTGAGTCTTGGCGTTTCCCGAAGTTTGTAACCTTCAGGAGTCTTCAGTATGCCCCTGGCATCTTCGCCTTCCTGAAGTTTGTAACCTTCAGGCCCAACGGCTTCCGTTGTGATTCCCTGATCTTCAGTGATCGACGGAACATATCCTTCCGGGATATAGTTAACAGGCATGCCCCAAGGACGATCTTTCGGTATCTGATACCTAGGATCATACCTCTCCACTATGGGCGTTGAGGTGATCTCTGAGATTACAGTCCTTTGTAGCTGAGCTTCTGCCATGGCTTGCATGTCGTTACGAAGCTTTCTCATATCCTCTCTCAAAGCGTCGATCTCTTCTTTCAATTCTCTGTTTTCTTCCTCAAGATCATCCATCTTTTTCTGACGATTGGCCCGAGTATTATATGAATGAGACAGTTTGACTCTAAAATCGAGACACAAACATGAGATTCATAGGGAAGAAGAATACGTGATGTGAGAATGATGAATGCAATGATTATATTAATTGTTTAAGGTTTAATCAAAATAAACTTCGACAATTAGATTGCAAATACCAAACGATGGGGAAACCCCTTTTTATTGAATTCAAAGGATTACAGAAATGGAAATACAGTAGATTACAAGGTGCAGAAACAAAAACCTAAACTAATGGGTCCTGAGTCCTCTCTGAAGAGAAATCAGGTGCTGATTCTGGTATCTTCCTTTTCTTTGACCGGGGCTCTTGGGCCGTTGTCGGGTTGTCACTCCTTTGCCAGGTGAAAGGAGCGAGCAGATTCCTTTGGTCATCTTGATTATCTACAGTATGTTGCTCCAAAATTTCAATCAGAGCATCTTTTTCTTTCAGTAATTGTTGTATTTTGATGCACTCTATGTCGAGGGTGCGGTACTTGTTCTTCCAAGTCCTTCTCTCCTTTTGAATTTTGTTGAGAGTAACCTGAAGCTTTTTAGTTTCCGTCATGAAGTACATGACAGATTCCCTTGGCGGAAGAATTCCGTAACGAGGATAAGGCATCTTTAGCTTGAGAGCTCTAGTTTGTACCCAATGGAGATAAGGCTCCACCGAGACACAGTCTGGTTTTCCTAGAGACTCTCGTCCTTTCTTATGAACATGCTTCCAAGCGTGTACTATTTCCAGCTTTAGTGCTCTGCCGTTTTCTCCTTCTTTGAAGAAAAGACCTTCCAGATGAACACCCAGTGGGATGTGTCTCATCGGGTATCCAAATTGACGACGAACTAATACCGGATGGTAGTTTATTCCTCCTTTAGTTCCTATAAGGGGTACGTTGGGGAAATTTCCACAACGGTCGATGATTCTGATTCCCTCATAAATCCTATTACACCAATCTATATCAGAGTTGGTAAGAGACATGATCTTTTGCGACCAACGTAAGGCACTCTTGCAATCCCAAAAAGCAGCAGACTTGGGCAAGTGAGAGATAAACCATTTGTAAAGCAGAGGTACACATCATGTGATCTCCCCTCCGCTGTACAAATTCCCCAAGTGTACAGAATGATACGCATCTGCGAGCAGAGTCGGCACAGGATTTCCATTGAGAAAAACCTTAATAGCGTTAATATCGACGAAGTTATTGATGTTGGGAAACAAAAATAACCCGTAGGTGAGCAAGACGAAGATGCTTTCAAAAGCACTCACGTTTCCTATACTGGCAAAATATAGGGCCTTCTTTGTCAAGAACTGGGCTGGCAAACCTTGGATGCCACCCTTAGTGGTTAGGTGAGTCCTAACTTCATACTCGTCCAAATAAATTGCTCTTGCAATAGTCTAATTCTTTGGAATTTCTTCCAGTCCAGAAAATGGAGCTCGATCTATAATGTGTAGATCGATCAGGTGAGAATACTCCCCCAGCGTTGGTGCAAGCTGGTAATCTGGGAATGTGAAACAGTGATAAACCGGATCATAAAACTGAACGAGTGCATCCATGATTCCCTCAATCACATGGATTCTTAATAGTGGTAGCAAACCTCCATGCTTAGCTCTGAAAGCCTCTGGGTTAGTGATCATCCTTGCTAACCTTCTCAAATCCTATAGTTTTGGAACCTTGAAGGTATACTGGTGAGTTCTCCTTCTACCGAAATCCATTAGTGCAATCCTTTTCTCTGATATTTGCAATCACCGTCTTAGTTTAATTTGAAAAACAGAGGAGAAATTTTTTTTTGAATGTTTTAATGTTTTTTTTTTAGATGAATGCATGAATGCAGCACACAAAAACATAGAAAAAACATGGGGTCAAAGGGTCGTTGTCATGAAGTCAAGGCTCTACCCATCCCCAAAGGTTTATACTAGGGTGATTTTTGTACCTGTACTCATTATCATTAGCTCCTCCCAGGAAAGCAAAACAACAAGCGGATCGCCAGCGAGTTGTAGTGCAATCTTAGAGTAAGTGCCATTCACCGAGAATAGATCACCAGCCTCAAATGAGGGTAGTATCGCGTAACAACTATTTCCGATAGTTTCCGCACTACGAAAGGGTTTGGCTCCTCAGCTTCTCAGACTTAACAACCGGCCCATTGGCTAAGAGAGTGAATGGGTTGCGTTGGTCAGCCTCCACTGAGGTTGATGGTCGACCCCGTCGCCATCACTTATCTTAAGTGTATACTCATTCTTTCCATATACGGCATCACCCGCATTCCCATTAGCAGAAAAATAAACATGTATAGCAATTAGGAAAAACAGTATATATATTTGTCCTAGATATCCTAGACCTATGAGGCTAAGAATCCTAAGTTCCTGATAGAAAATGGGTTCCCCGGCGGAAGCCCCAATCTGTGGTATCAACCAAAGAGGTGAAAAGGAGGAAAAGGGAAAGAAACTGAAGAGATAGGCCCCACGGTGGGGGCCATTTTTTCTGTAGCGAGCGATTTTGGACGCGGTTCTTAAGCGCTGGTCGCTCTCTGCGGTTTGAGCTTAAAACTACAGGTCGATTCATTTTTTATCCTATTGTGAGCTGAATAAGGAAGGGAAATAGATGTCTCCAATTAAACCTGCTTTGCATACCGATTTTAAACAGCGGTCTGTTAGGTTACGGATGCTATCAATGTGGGGGGCCTTTGTACTGGTTATTTGTATTTTCGCCAATACTGGTTTCTTTCTTTTTATCCAGACAGAAGGTTTCTGGCGGGGAACAAGGATTAGGATGTCAGGACGGATGTTTTTGAATTACTGCTTTTGATTGATGGAGATATGGGATTTGGGTTTTTGTTTAGTGTGCTCGCTAAGATCTTTTCTTTCGATCTTATGCCTACGTATTCCCGTTTACCGAAACAGGGAAATCAGAGCGTTCGTAGTTCCTCCTATGCTATGGGAGGAAATGGGTGTTTTTGGTGTCTTGTTGTCATACCCCAAATTTTGACCACTAAGATTTCCCATCATTGTACAAATCATCATCACAATATGGAGGAACCATCATACCTTGTCAGTCTCCCCAAAGATGGGTGAGCATCCACTACAATCAGAATTAGGGTTTTAAGCCCTCTCAGAGCCTTAGGAAAAGGATCAATCAAGGAATGACATGATCTTCAACTTGTCTAACCTCTCAAACATCCACAATGGATCAAAAAGGACTCCCACTTTAAGGATTAAGCACAAGGATGCTCCCTTTCAGGTGGATTAAGTCTCAAGATCGACAGTGTCACCAAATTAAGGTTTTTGGTCGACCAGGGCCTCCAGATGGAAATCTTCATCTGGGAATAAGGAAATGATCCAAAACATAACCTAATGTACTCCATGGAACCTCATGAACCCAAGCATCAAGTCAATTTGACCTCAGGGGATGCATACATCAAAAATCAGGAATTAGGGTTTCTTGACCTAATTCACCCCTAAGTTGACTTTTGGGACAAATTAAGAGCCAAGACCTCAAGACATGATTTGAGGGTCTTTAATGAAGTATATTGATCCATTTGGAACAATGGATTAATCCAAGAAGCTTGAGCAACAAGTCTCAAGTTCATCTGCACCACAATTAGGGTTTCGCGAGAAAAGTCAACTGTAACTTTGACTTTTGACCAGGACATGCTCCCAAACCCTAGAACATGCCTTAATGTACCCTATGACACCCTTGGAACATGTCCATCAAGTTTGATTTAGGTCAAGGACATGATTTCATGAAGAATTGCACAGTTTGGAATTCATCTGATAAAAAGTCAACTGTGCACAAAAGTCAACTTTGACTTTTTGAGATTTTTCACCAAAATGGATTTTTAAACCTAAAATGATGTTAATGTATGATTTGAATCATCATTTATCAAGAAAAATCAAAGAAAGTTTGATAACTTGTAAAAGGGGTAACCATAAAACTTAGAAATTTTTCTAAGTTATGGAAAAAGTACCACTAATACCCTAACTTTGGAGGATCATAACTCCTAAACCACATGGCCATTTTTTCTCATCCAAAGATGGATTTGTAGCCCTCATTACCCTCTACAAAAACTTCAACTAGACCTAAGTCCAATTCATTAAGGATTTTGAGTTATGGAGTGATCAAACTCAAGAAATCACACTTTGTTCCAACACTTAGTGAAAATTTCACTAAGTCAGATTTTGCTTCACTTTTTGCCAAATGTAGAGGGATTTTTCACTTGGAATCAAAAGAGATCAAAACCAAACTTGTTCAAACAGTTGTTGTATCATGTAAGGGCTTTCCAAAATGGTCAATAACATTGCCAAATTCAACTTACACCATGAGATATGACATTGTCAAGTTGCCTTGCTGAAATCTGTCAAAGGCAAGGCAGATTTTGCATTTTGGCTCGATTTGCCAAAATCAGCCAAATTCAAATGCTCCTATCCACTTGGACACCTCAGAGGATTGAATCTAAAGGGGACAATCACTGAGCCAAGCCTCCAATGTCCATGGAACAAGAAATAGCATGTTGAACCTAGAATGGCCAAAATAGGGACAAGACTCCAAATTTGGATTGAAGCATTCAATGGAAGCATCAAGGTGGCATGGACTGAGCCATTCTCATCTGAAATCAGTCAAGACTTATCCAAGACCATGGGAACCAAAGCTCTGTGCCCAAACCTCTATTCAATGGCTAGAGGAGACTTGGATTTTCAGTTGCCAACATTGGCCAAACCTACTTACCAGCTGCCATGCACTATTCCTTGCAATACAAACTTGCTCTGCTATAAATAGAGCTCAATTGTGATAAGTTTGAGTACACCAAAGCCATCAAACAGATGCTTTCCTCAAAATCTCTTCTTTCACTCCAATTTTGCCTTCTAAGGCAAGTCACTATCGGGTTTTGAGTTTGAGAGCTCTTCCAATCAAACCAATCACTCACACACCTCACATACATCACATATGAGCTGATCAAACACTTAGATCACTTCTGAAACACCAATTTCACAAAATCACCAGCTAGTTGCTCAAGGTTTTAACCAAGTTGCAGCTGAGGTACCACAAAGTGATCCAGCCAATTTCAATCAAGTCCAACCATTCAAACACACTCCATAGGGTGTAGGGAAGCTGTTCAGATCATCACCACTCATCTGTAACACCTCCAAATCAAAAATCACATTGCACTTGCTGTCACGACTTAGAGGTAAGCACATACTTGGTCATCTCTCAATCTATGCATATTTCCTCGCACAATAATTTGGCCATATGTTCATAATCATGCATGGAATGTTTTCCCTCAATTAATTACATTGTTTGAATCGTGTATCAAAAATCCTAGCCTTCATGCAGAAATTAGGGTTCTTGAGGATTTTTCATGATTTCTTGTTATATGTTTAAATTAAATGAAATTAAGTGTTATAGACATGATCGTGAGGTTGAGACGAGCATAATGATATGTGGATTGCATGATATGATTACGTATTCATTGAGATTGGATAGAAAATGAAAATCTGGGAAACTCAGAACACGCGCGTGTTCTTGCCTTTGTTCTTGGCGCCATTTTCAAATATTTGAATATTTGAATTTTGTGATTTTGTTTAATTGATTCAAAAATTAATTTCTCTCTGAGTTTTAATGATTTTGAGTTGATTTTTTTTTAATAATTCACAAAAATGTTAAAATATTTTATTTTACCAAAAAATCCCAAAAATATTATTTATTTCATATAATTGATATTTTTGCAAAGAATTAGTATTTTAATTGTTTTTGACATTTTAAATATTTTTTCTACATTGATTTTGCAACTTTTAATGCTTTCTAATCATTTTGTAGGTCAATACTTAATTTTTGAAGCATTAATCCAAAATCACAATTTGTTTTTCATATGTTAAACAATTTTGATCATTTTAATTGAATTTTTATTCAATTAAATACATTTTTGAAAACAAATTAGGGTTTTTGGATTAATTCAACCCTCATAAATCATTTTCAAAACTTTTTGGGCCTCTTGAGAGAGTGTAAGACCCAACCCACTTGTACAGAAACATTTTGGGCCTCATTCGTTGTATAAGTCCCTCTGTACATTTTCAAATAAACGGCACGATCATCGCCTTTTGAAAAATAACCTTGGGCCTCTCCTTGAGCTATAAGACCCATTCAAAAACACTTTAGGCCTCTAATAGAGTGTAAGACCCAATCCTTTCTTGACCAAAACTTTTTGGGCCTCAGTGCATTGTATAAGTCCCGATACCGTCAAAAACAAACGGCGCGATCGTCGCCTTTTCAAAATAACCCTTGGACCTCTCCTTGAGCTATAAGACTCATTCAAAACACTTTGGGCCTCTAATAGAGTGTAAGACCCAATCCCCTTTTAACCAAAATCATTTGGACCTCACTTATTGTATAAGTCCCCCTGCGTTAAAAGAAAACCTCGGCGCGATCGCCATTTCAAAACGGAAAAGTCATCTGGGCCTACCCTCGTGTTGTAAGCCCCACTCTTTTTTCTTTAAAACTTTTTGGGCCTCTTGAGAGAGTGTAAG
The DNA here is from genome assembly GCA_022829125.1 of Lathyrus tuberosus. Taxonomy (NCBI): domain Eukaryota; kingdom Viridiplantae; phylum Streptophyta; class Magnoliopsida; order Fabales; family Fabaceae; genus Lathyrus; species Lathyrus tuberosus. The sequence goes on along the minus strand of JALAZF010000091.1, from coordinate 3,308,057 downwards.
ACCCATCCCTTTGTACAGAAAAACATTTTGGGCCTCAGTCACTTGTATAAGTCCCTCTGTATAATTTCAAACAGTGCGCTCACTAATAAAACCCTGGGCCTCTCCTTGAGCTGTAAGCCCCAAAACTTTCTTTTTCAAAGCACTTTCTCCTTTGATTTTGAATATACTATTGTTTTCAATCTTTCTTTGTTGAACAACTAACCAAACAGCATGGAAGCTCTACAACCGAGTAAGTGGTTATTGCTTTCATTTACCGCTTTCATATACATATAACTGTATTGTGGGGCTGTTTCACTGTAAGTCTTCTTTCATAAACTCATATCAACTGTGTAATAATAGTATACATATTTAGAGTTTCCCCGGCAACTACGTCTAGAACTAGGTGACGCCATTTCGTTTATTTGTAGAAATAGACAACTAGATCCCCAATAGGATCACCAGATACAGTCTTCTCTTCGGCTGTCCTCATTAGGAATTGTCAAGAAACTCTACTCCCCAAGATGAATGTCTTCTCCGTGAATGGCATCTTTGAGTTTCTTCCAAATTCTCGGACTTTCCTGACTTTGATCTATTCTCGGTGAATAGCATTGCCTTGAATTTCTCGGGGTTTGGGGATCCACGGGCTTCTTAAAAGCACCGGCCTCCTCTTGGACATCGTACAAGGACCCACAGGCTTCCTAAAAGCGACCCCGCCTCCTCTTGGGCTTAGTACAAGGACCCTACGGCTTCTTAGAAGTATTCACAGCCTCCTCTTAGGCTTCGTATAATGATCTCTTCCTCCGGGAATGATAGCCTCCTCTTGGGCTTAGTACAAGGACCCATCGGCTTCTTAAAAGATTCCAGCCTCCTCTTGGGCTTCGTACAAATTGTCCCGACGACCTCCTAAAGGTATAGGAACAGAACTTAATCATCTCCATAGAACAGTCCTTTCAAAGAGTCTACTACTGTTTCTCAAAGCATAGTACAAAAGATGAAACTCTAGACTTGGACAGTCTAACTTCCTTGAGTCTCAAAGACATTCTCAAGTGACCCTTCGTTAAATAGGAAGGAAACCCGTAGACTTGGACAGTCTCAATACCCTTCGGATTTCCTACAAAGAGAAGGAAATATCCCTGATCCTTGAATCAAATCCCTGAGTACAGTGTTGCTCATATAAGAACTGACTTTCTCTTTAAAATCAGTATACTGGACCTGTCACTCAACTGAAACAGTCACCCTAGCCTCCTCTTGGGCTTTGTACAATGATTCTCCCCAGCGGAGTCAAACAACTTTTAGCCTCTCTCTCGGGCTTTGTACAAGACACATAAGAGACTCCCTCGTTGAGTCAGACACCCTTTTCGCCTCCATCTCGGGCTTTATACGAGATACAAAAAGGTTCTTATTGAGCCAAACAAGCAACAGCCTCCACCTCGGGCTTCGTACGAGATACAAAAAAAGAAACTCTCTTGTTGAGTCCAATCGCCTCCATCTCGGGCTTTATACGAGATACCAAAAGACTCCATCGTTGAGTTAAAACCTTTTAGCCTCTCTCTCGGGCTTTGTACGAGACACATGATAGCCTCCTCTTAGGCTTTATATAAGAAAACCACTGGTTAATCCAATTAACCTTTTAGCATCAAAACTGTGCCTCGTTCACAGTAAACAAACATCAACAACTCCCTTCATCTAGTCGCTGTAAGCGGCAAGCTTCTAGATCATCTACATCCATGGCACTGTCCTTCTTTTAGCATGAGAAATTCCTAGGGAAAGATAGCATTGCTCTACACTGAGTTAAAGTCTTCTCCTTCAGGTTAAAAACCCCTTCTCAGGAAATTATGGCATTGCCGAATTCACATATCCCGGTTAAAGTAACTCTCCTTTATAAACAGTTGTGACATACAACCCCATCTTTAGAGATGACAAATTCTGTCTAAAGTTGAGAAATTTTAGCTTCACATATTGGGCTTTGAACAAGATACAAATCACCTTTCGCTTCACGTCTTGGGCTTTGAACAAGACACCAAAAACACCCATTTCCTCCCATAGCATAGGAGGAACTACGAACGCTCTGATTTCCCTGTTTCGGTAAACGGGAATACGTAGGCATAAGATCAAAAGAAAAGATCTTAGCGAGCACACTAAACAAAAACCTAAATCCCATATCTCCATCAATCAAAAGCAGTAATTCAAAAACATCCGTCCTGACATCCTAATCCTTGTTCCCCGCCAGAAACCTTCTGTCTGGATAAAAAGAAAGAAACCAGTATTGGCAAAAATACAAATAACCAGTACAAAGGCCCCCCACATTGATAGCATCCGTAACCTAACAGACCGCTGTTTAAAATCGGTATGCAAAGCAGGTTTAATTGGAGACATCTATTTCCCTTCCTTATTCAGCTCACAATAGGATAAAAAATGAATCGACCTGTAGTTTTAAGCTCAAACCGCAGAGAGCGACCAGCGCTTAAGAACCGTGTCCAAAATCGCTCGCTACAGAAAAAATGGCGCCCACCGTGGGGCCTATCTCTTCAGTTTCTTTCCCTTTTCCTCCTTTTCACCTCTTTGGTTGATACCACAGATTGGGGCTTCCGCCTGGGAACCCATTTTCTGTCAGGAACTTAGGATTCTTTGCCTCATAGGTGTAGGATGTCTAGGACAAATATATATACTGCTTTTCCTAATTGCTATACATGTTTATTTTTCTGCTAATGGGAATGCGGGTGATGTCGTATGTGGAAAGAATGAGTATACACTTAAAATAAGTGATGGCGACGGGGTCGACCATCAACCTCAGTGGAGGCTGACCAACGCAACCCATTCACTCTCTTAGCCAATGGGCCGGTTGTTAAGTCTGAGAAGTTAAGGAGCCAAACCCTTTCGTAGTGCGGAAACTATCAGAAATAGTTGTTACGCGATACTACCCTCATTTGAGGCTGGTGATCTATTCTCGATGAATGGCACTTACTCTAAGATTGCACTACAACTCGCTGGCGATCCGCTTGTTGTTTTGCTTTCCTGGGAGGAGCTAATGATAATGAGTACAGGTACAAAAATCACCCTAGTATAAACCTTTGGGGATGGGTAGAGCCTTGACTTCATGACAACGACCCTTTGACCCCATGTTTTTTCTATGTTTTTGTGTGCTGCATTCATGCATTCATCTAAAAAAAAAACATTAAAACATTCAAAAAAAATCTTCTCCTCTAGTCTCTCTGTTTTTCAAATTAAACTAAGACGGTGATTGCAAATATCCGAGAAAAGGATTGCACTAATGGATTTCGGTAGAAGGAGAACTCACCAGTATACCTTCAAGGATCCAAAACTAGAGGATTTGAGAAGGTTAGCAAGGATGGTCACTAACCCAGGGGCTTTCAGAGCTAAGCACGGAGGTTTGCTACCACTATTAAGAATCCATGTGATTGAGGGAATCATGGATGCGCTCGTTCAGTTTTATGATCCGGTTTATCACTGTTTCACATTCTCGGATTACCAGCATACACCAACGCTGGAGGAGTATTCTCACCTGATCGATCTACACATTACAGATCGAGCTCCATTTTCTGGACTGGAAGAAATTCCAAAGAATCAGACTATTGCAAGAGCAATTCATTTGGACGAGTCTGAAGTTAGAACTCACCTAACCACTAAGGGTGGCATCCAAGGTTTTCCAGCCCAGTTCTTGACAAAGAAAGCCCTATATTTTGCCAGTATAGGAAACGTGAGTGCTTTTGAAAGCATCTTCGTCTTGCTCACCTACGGGTTATTTTTGTTTCCCAACATCAATAACTTCGTCGATATTAACGCTATTAAGGTTTTTCTCATTGGAAATCCTGTGCCGACTCTGCTCGCAGATGCGTATCATTTTGTACACTTGGGGAATTTGTACAGCGGAGGGGAGATCACATGATGTGTACCTCTGCTTTACAAATGGTTTATCTCTCACTTGCCCAAGTCTGCTGCTTTTTGGGATTGCAAGACTGCCTTACGTTGGTCACAAAAGATCATGTCTCTTACCAACTCTGATATAGATTGGTGTAATAGGATTTATGAGGGAATCAGAATCATCGACCGTTGTGGAAATTTCCCCAACGTACCCCTTATAGGAACTAAAGGAGGAATAAACTACCATTCGGTATTAGTTCGCCGTCAATTTGGATACCCGATGAGACACATCCCACTGGGTGTTCATCTGGAAGGTCTTTTCTTTAAAGAAGGAGAAAACGACAGAGCACTAAAGATGGAAATAGTACACGCTTGGAAGCATGTTCATAAGAAAGGACCAGAGTCTCTAGGAAAACCAGATTGTGTCTCGGTGGAGCCTTATCTCCATTGGGTACAAACTAGAGCTCTCAAGCTAAAGATGCCTTATCCTCGTTACGGAATTCTTCCGCCGAGGGAATCTGTCATGTACTTCATGACGGAAACTGAAAAGCTTCAGGTTACTCTCAACAAAATTCAAAAGGAGGGAAGGTCTTGGAAGAACAAGTACCGTACCCTCGACATAGAGTGCATCAAAATACAGCAATTACTGAAAGAAAAAGATGCTCTGATTGAAATTTTGGAGCAACATGCTGTAGATAATCAAGATGACCAAAGGAATCTGCTCGCTCCTTTCACTTGGCAAAGGAGTGACAACCCGACAACGGCCCAAGAGCCCCGGTCAAAGAAAAGGAAGATACCAGAATCAGCACCTGATTTCTCTTCAGAGAGGACTCAGGCCCATTAGTTTAGGTTTCTGTTTCTGCACCTTGTAATCTACTGTATTTCCATTTCTGTAATCCTTTGAATTCAATAAAAAGGGGTTTCCCCATCGTTTGGTATTTGCAATCTAATTGTCGAAGTTTATTTTGATTAAACCTTAAACAATTAATATAATCATTGCATTCATCATTCTCACATCATGTATTCTTCTTCCCTATGAATCTCATGTTTGTGTCTCGATTTTAGAGTCAAACTGTCTCATTCGTATAATACTCGGGCCAATCGTCAGAAAAAGATGGATGATCTTGAGGAAGAAAACAGAGAATTGAAAGAAGAGATCGACACTCTGAGAGAGGATATGAGAAAGCTTCGTAACGACATGCAAGCCATGGCAGAAGCTCAGCTACAAAGGACTGTGATCTCAGAGATCACCTCAACGCCCATAGTGGAGAGGTATGATCCTAGGTATCAGATACCGAAAGATTGTCCTTGGGGCATGCCTGTTAACTATATCCCGGAAGGATATGTTCCGCCGATCACTGAAGATCAGGGAATCACAACGGAAGCCGCTGGGCCTGAAGGTTACAAACTTCGGGAAAGCGAAGATGCCATGGGCATACTGAAGACTCCTAAAGGTTACAAACTTCGGGAAACGCCAAGACTCACTGCCGTAGTCACGGTCCCACCCCCTGTGGTGTACACTGTCCCGGAAGGACAGATTCCACAAACACCTTCTGGTAAGAAGGAAACTATGTTCGATAGAATGGATGAATTCCAGGAACAGTTCTTGGAAATGCAGAAGGAGCTACAAGCCATTCGCGGTCAGGATCTATTTGGAAAAGACGCCGCAGATCTCTGCTTGGTCCCAAATGTGAAAGTCCCGCACAAATTCCAAGTGCCCGACTTTGAAAAATATAAGGGTAACTCTTGCCCTCAAAGCCATCTGGTGATGTACGCTCGGCGGATGTCAGCTCAGACGGAGAATCAGGACCTACTGATTCACTACTTCCAGGATAGTTTAATCGGTGCCGCACTCAAATGGTACATGGGTTTAAACCGTGCTACGATTAGTACATTCAGAGATCTTGGTACTGCCTTCGTCCAACAATACAAATACAATTTGGACATGGCACCCGACAGAAATCAACTCAGAACAATGTCGCAAAAGGACAAGGAAACCTTTAAGGAGTATGCTCAAAGGTGGCGTGAAATTGCCGCTCAAATTTGTCTGCCTCTTGAGGAAAAAGAGATGACAAAGATCTTCTTAAAGACCTTAAGCTCATTTTACTATGACCGAATGGTTGCCAGTGCGCCCAGTGATTTCACCAAAATGGTCGGCATGGGCGTACGTCTTGAGGAAGCCGTCCAAGAAGGACGTTTGGTAAAAGACATTGGATCGACGAGCGGTACTAAAAAATATGGTAGTGCTCTCCCTAAGAAAAAAGAGCAAGATATCGGGAATATCTCTCTTGGAAAGCAAAGACGACGTTATCAACCGGTAGTAGCTGTGACTCATGCTATCAACCCTGCGTCTATTCCTACGTATCAACCTCAGGTTGCGCAGAGCCAACCTGACCAGCAAAGGACACAACAGCCTCTTCAGCAGGCTCTTTCCCCATATAATAACAACCGTACAACACGGCCACCAGGATTTGATCCTATACCCGTAACGTATGCAGAACTGTTTCCATTACTACTGGCTAAGGGGTACATTCAGACTAAATCTCCTCTTACAGTACCGGAAAATCCGCCTTTTTGGTTTAAGGTGGATCAGACATGCCCTTACCACCAAGGAGGATCAGGGTATAACATAGAGACTTGTCTCAATTTCAAGTCTGACGTGCAAAAACTTGTTAGGAGCGGGGTCTTATCCTTCAAGGATACAAATCCTAATGTTCTTACGAACCCGCTGCCTCAACACGATAAGGCTGCAGTCAATTTGATAGAAGGAGAGACTAACGACGTCTATCAAATTCATGATGTACTCTTGTTGAAAACCAATCTGGTCAAGATGCATTGTAGACAGAGTGGATATGGCCATGTGCCACCTCATAACTATCATCAGTGTGATGTCTGCTCTAAAAACAATCAAGGATGTTCTGTGGTGCAAGCAGCTCTGCAGGAGCAGATGGATCTCGAATGGATCCAGGAGCACCGAGTTCATGGAGTTAACATGGTTTACATGAATTCTAACGTCATTGAGAACCACGACATCCGTGCAATGAATGTCAACTTGGTGGCGATGCACTCAAGGCAAAGCCAGTATCATAATCTACCGCGACATGATTACAGTTCCTGTCTGACTTGCTCGGTAAACAAACAGGGATGCTCTTTCATACAAGAGGCCCTCCAGCGTCAGATGGATCTTGGATGGATCCGAGACTACCATGATAGGAACTCTTATCAGATCAACATGGTTCAGATCTTTGATATTCGCGTAATGAATACCAACCTGGTAGAGTTACATGCTGCAGGTTCGGCTTGGATTCTTAATATCACATGACTATCAAAGCTGTAAAGCGGGTTGCGAAAACGAACGAGGTTGTACCCTTGTCCAAGAGGCACTTCAGCACTTGTTAAATCATTGGTGGATGCCAATCTACATGGATGAAGATACTTAGCAAATTAGTATCAGTAACAGGAATCCTACTCGGCGTCAAAGTCAGGATGTCCGATCAGTCGAAGCTAACCTAGTAAGGTTACATTGTATTCAAAGTGGGCGTGGCCAGGTGCCACTACATAATTATGAAAGTTGTAGCGTCTGTTCAGAAAGTAACCAAGGGTGTTACCTTGTGAGAGCAGCTCTTCAGGGTCAGGTCGATCGTGGAGAAATTCCCCCATATCCGGGTTCTGGACCCATCAACTGGACGTCGGACTACCCTGCTGATCAAGTTGAGGATGTTGTCACGATCTCTGGTCATCACCAGACCAGGGATGTTTTTGCCATCATCCCTCTACTTGACGAGTCTAAAGTTCCCAACCGGGAACGAATCGAGATTCCTTATGATGGTCAGAAAAATCAAAAGGCTCCAGTAGTCATCTATCTACCAGGACCGCTACCGTATGAATCAGCTAAGGCAATCCCTTACAAATACGGTGCAACAATAATTGAAAATGGAAAGGAAATTCCATTACCCTCCATTGTGAACATTGCAGACATCAGTCGAGTAACACGAAGTGGTAGAATCTTCAACCGAGGGGTTGGGGAAGTTAACAAGGAAAGGGAACTTCAGACAGAAGCTCCCGATCTATCAGTCGGTCAGTCCAGTAATCCCGACCTTTCAAAAAATAATGATGAGATACTGAAGCTCATGCAAAGGAGTGAATGATCAACTGTTACAAACTCCTTCAAAGATCTTGGTGTTATCACTGTTACTCAGTTCAGAAGCCCACAGGGAGGCTCTACAGAAAGTCTGGGAGCAAGCCTTTGTGGAACAGGATGTAACAATCAGACAGTTCGATAGCATTGTCTCTAACATCACTTCCTGCAACAATTTGGGATTTAGTGATGAGGAATTACCCGAAGAGGGTCGCCGTCATAACATGGCGCTCAACATTACAGTTAACTGCCAGGACGATGCTTTAGCCAGCGTACTGGTAGACACAGGGTCAGCCCTGAATGTTATGCCGAAGTCCACTATGATGCAATTATCATTCAAGGGCCCTCCGATGAGAGTTAGCGAGGTCGTCGTCAAAGCATTCGACAGATCCAGAAAAATAGTTATCGGCGAAGTTGATCTTCCCATAACTATCGGTACTCACACTTTCCAAGTCACTTTCCAGGTCATGGATATCCGGGCAACATACAGTTGTTTATTAGGAAGACCTTGGATACATCAGGCTGGAGCGATCACTTCAACCCTCCACCAAAAGCTAAAGTTCGTTCAGAACGACCAACTTGTCATGGTTTGTGGGGAACAAGCCTTGCTTGTGAGCAACTTGTCATCATCTACTGGTATAGAACCTAAGGAGGTTATTGGGACGCAGTTCCAAGCACTGTCGATGAGCAAAGACAATCAATTCAGAGGAGGAACCTCGATTTCCTCATACAAAGATGCTGTCAAAGCGGTCGGGAGTACCGACACAACAGGATGGGGACAGCTTGTCATTCCCACTGACAATAAAACAAAGAAGGGTTTTGGTTTTTCTGCAACCTGTACCCGGACAGCTGCCAACGGCGAAAGTCTTCATCCCCTTCAAAACTTCTTCCACAGTGGAGGTTTCATTCACCCAGTGTCTCAGACAGTTCATGCTATCAATGAGGAAGATCCCTCTGACACAGATGAAGAATGGAAGTCCTATCTTAATAAGGACGGTTATATGTCTCAGGAAGAGGTGCCTATGCCTTTTTGCTTTCCTACAGAAATTCCGAGATTTATACCAAGATCAGATGTCGAAATGATCTACGGGGATTGTGATCCGGAAGGATGCCGCGCTCCGCCAAATTCATTAGAGGAAGACACTCCGATGAAAGACAATTTTGACTACACCTACTATGGCCCAATGGATGGTCTGCCAATGTGGCAACCTTATCCAGGAAACTTGGGGCAAGAAAGTCAGCCGAGCAATGAAAATTAGCTGACCGTCGTCGAACAGAATACCCGTGTCCCCACCATGTCATGGGATCAACACTCGGGTCATTCAGAAACTACTCAACAGGAAGATGAATTCGCAACGTTCGCAGGACTTGAGTTCATCAACTATGCTTTTCCCGAGGTCAACATCATCGAGAGAGATGACTCCTCCAGTTCCAAAGAAGTTTGGGACACTCTGGGAGAACCAAGTGGAAAATACGACTATATGGTCAAATACACCGCTCCCGAAAGCTCTCGTATCAAGCTCGAAGATATCCAGCCAACTGGATGGGAAGATACAGCTGAGAGCACAAATATTCTGCAGAATGCAACAGAGGAATTCTCCTACGACAACCCTGCCTGGGAGACAGATTCCAATGATCCTACTCCACCAGAAATCAGCATTATTTCTGAAGAGAAATCAAGGAAGGTGACAGACTTTGTGATTCACCGAGGAGTTCGTCGCAATGGGTTGCTGTCAAGGTTCCGAAGGTCGTTCATCAGTCAAAGTAATTGCCATCTTTAACCTTTCACCCTGCCCAGGTGAAACGGATGTTTTGATAGGGCTCGTTTTCTGTAAATTTCCCTCTTTGCTTTACCCGAAGCGACAGAGTTTTGTTTTATAGGGCTGTAGTTTCAAGGGTCGACTTGTTCATTAATAAAATAACGTCGTTCTGTAATTTCTGCATTAATTGTTGTTTTCTCTTTTTGCTTTTTCAGAAAATGGTAATCCTAAAAAACAATTCAAAAATAAAAACAAGCAGTAAAATAAAAACACTGCACACACTTGCATTTTCTCTATCTCTTCTAAACGCAGATCATTACGTCATGCAGATTGTTTGTTTTACACCCCGTTGAAACATACGATCCGATGCCTTCTCCCAACTTTGAGTTCCCGGTATTCGAGGCTGAAGAAGAAAATGACGACGAAATTCCAGAAGAGATCTCCCGACTACTCAGACAAGAGGAAAGGTCCATTGGACCTCACAAACAACCATTGGAAACGGTAAACTTGGGTTCCGAGCAAGAGAGAAAGGAAATCAGGATTGGGGCACTGCTCAGTCCAACTGCCAGAGAGAGTTTGATAAAGCTTCTCAAAGAATTTCTCGATGTATTCGCTTGGTCCTATCAGGATATGCCAGGGTTGGATACCAGCATTGTGGAACATCACTTACCGTTGAGATCGGAATGTCCGCCAGTAAAGGAAAGGTTGAGACGCACTCACCCGGACATGGCCATCAAAATCAAAGAGGAGGTACAGAAACAGATTGACGCAGGTTTCCTCGCCACATCTGAATATCCTAAATGGTTAGCCAACATCGTACCCGTTCCCAAAAAGGACGGAAAGGTCAGAATGTGTGTTGATTACAGAGATCTGAACAAGGCAAGTCCAAAGGACGACTTTCCTTTACCGCACATTGACATGCTGGAAGACAGCACAACAAAGTTCAGAATTTTCTCCTTCATGGATGGATTCTCGGGCTATAACCAGATCAAAATGGCGCCGAAAGACATGGAGAAAACTTCGTTCATTACCCCATGGGGCACCTTTTGCTACAAGGTAATTCCGTTCGGTTTGAAGAATGTCGGGGCAACCTATCAAAGGGCCATGACTACTCTGTTTCATGACATGATACATAAGGAAATCGAAGTATATGTCGATGATATGATTGCAAAATCAAAAACAGAGAGTGAGCACATTGAACATCTATCAAAAACGTTTAAGAAAATTCAAGCTCCGCTTGAATCCCAACAAGTGCACCTTCGGTGTCCGTTCAGGGAAACTACTAGGGTTCATCGTCAGCCTGAAAGGAATTGAGGTTGATCCTGACAAGGTCAAGGCCATTCAAGAACTGCCTTCTCCGAAAACTGAAAAACAATTCAGAGGATTCTTGGGACGTTTGAACTACATCTCCAGATTCATATTCCTTATGACCGCCACGAGTGCGCCAATTTTCAAGTTACTAAAAAAGAACCAGGATTGCGTTTGGACAGAAGATTGCCAAACTGCCTTCGACAGTATTAAGGAATATCTGTTGAATCCTCCGATTCTATCACCTCCAGTGGAAGGAAGACCACTGATCATTTACCTCACAGTCCTAGAGGACTCAATGGGGTGTGTACTTGGCCAACAAGACGAAACCAAAAGGAAAGAGTCTGCCATCTACTATCTAAGCAAAAAATTCACCGACTGTGAAACTCGGTACACGATGCTTGAGAAAACTTGCTGTGCTTTGGCTTGGGCAGCCAAACGTCTTCGCCAGTACATGATTCTTCACACTACTTGGTTGATCTCAGAAATGGATCCAATCAAGTATGTCTTCGAAAAACCTGCTCTTACGGGAAGGATTGCCCGTTGGCAAATGCTATTATCAGAATATGACATAGAGTACCACGCTCAGAAAGCCGTTAAAGGAAGTATTTTAGCCGATCCTTTGGCTCATCAACCGATTGATGATCAAGAATCAATCGGGTTTGACTTCCCAGACGAAGATGTCATGTATCTAAAGATGAAAGACTGCGATGAACCGTTACCCAGTGAAGGGCCAGAACTAGGTTCCCAATGGGGACTTATCTTTGACGGAGCAGTTAATCATTATGGAAACGGAATTAGGGCAATCATTATTACCCCTCAGGGTACCCACATTCCTTCCATCGCTCTACTTTCGTTCAGGTGTACGAACAACGAGGCCGAATACGAAGCTTGTATTATGGGTCTCAAGGAAGCAATTGATTTAAGGATCAAAAACTTGGATGTATACGGCGATTCAGCCCTGGTTATCAATCAGATAAAAGGATATTGGAACACATACCAATTAGGATTGATTCCTTACAAAGACTATGCAAGAAGGTTGTTACCCTTCTTCAACAGAGTTGAGTTTCATCACATCCCTCGTGATGAGAATCACATGGCTGACGCATTAGCCACTATCTCTTCCATGATTAGTGTAGGTCAATGGAATGACATACCTAAGATCGACATAATGCGCCTTGAACGGCCCACTTACATCTTCACGATCGAAGCAGTCATAGACAATAAACCTTGGTATCACGATATCAAATGCTTCCTTCAAAAACAAGAGTACCCATCAGGGGCACTCAGGAAGGATAGAAAAACCCTCAGAAGATTGGCTGGAAACTTCTTCCTGAGCAGTGACACTCTCTATAAGATACATTTTGACATGGTCTTGCTCCGATGCGTAGACAGACCAGAAGCAGACATGCTTATGAAAGAAATTCATGAAGGATCCTTTGGCACTCATGCCAATGGACACGCAATGGCGAGAAAAATCCTAAGAGCAGGGTACTATTGGTTGACCATGGAATCCGACTACTACAAGTACATGAGGAGGTGTCACAAGTGTCAGATATACTCCGACAAAATTCATGTACCGCCATCACATCTCAAAGTTCTCTCCTCCCCGTGGCCTTTTTCCATATGGGGAATCGACATGATTAGCATAATTGAGCCCAAGGCTTGAAACAGACATCGGTTCATCCTTGTAGCCATTGACTACTTCACCAAGTGGGTCGAAGCAGCGTCATACGCCGATGTAACCTGACAAGTGGTGGTCCGATTTATCAAAAACATTATCATCTGCCGTTATAGTGTTCCAAGTGAGATCATTAATGACAATGGATCTAACTTAAACAATAAGATGATAAAAGAGTTGTGCGCTGAGTTCAAGATCGAACATCATAACTCATCTCCCTACCGACCCAAGATGAACGGGGCGGTAGAAGCGGCTAACAAGAATATCAAAAGAATCGTTCAAAAGATGGTTGTAACCTATAAAGACTAGCACGAGATGCTACCCTTTGCTCTTCATGGTTATCGCACATCTGTTCGTACTTCAACAGGGGCAACCCCTTTCTCTCTGGTATATGGCATGGAGGCAGTTCTCCCCATAGAAGTAGAGATCCCGTCAATCAGGGTATTGATGGAACCTAAGCTCACCGAAGCTGAATGGTGTCAAAGTCGACATGACGAACTGAATCTGATCGAAGAAAAGAGAAGAACGACACTATGCCACGGTCAGTTGTATCAACAGAGAATGAAGAGGGCGTTCGACAAAAAGGTCCGACCTCGTGTCTTCCGAAAAGGAGACCTTGTGCTCAAAAAGATTCAATCTCGGTGGATTGAAAACTCGAAAGGGCGGTCCAGGCAAAAGTTAGAGACAAAATAAAAAAAATCATCCCGGTGGATTGGAAACATCATAGTACAATCCAGGCAAAAATTAGGGATAATGGCAAGTAACTATGTTCAACAGAGGCAAGTCCCTCAGCAGCAGCAGTTACATCATCGGAAGAAAACTCCAGTCAAGGTCATCTTCGACAGAAGCTCAGGATGCCCCGAATTCAAAGTTGGTAGAAGGATAGTGGTCGTTATGTTTCAACGTAGCCCTTTTCCCTGTAAATTACCATTTTCAAACTTTGTAAATACTCTTTGGAATCACGCGCTTGGCTGATTTCCATCCTATCAATAAAATTTGAGCCCTTGTGCTTTTGTTTGCAATTCTTATTTGTTTTAGCTTTATAGAACGACGTTGTTAACATGATTAACGATTCTTGAAATAAAACAAAATGAATTTACTTGTTAAACTTTTTCTGCTTTTAAAAATAAAGATGGTATTTCTTTTGACTGTGGGACATCAGAAGAACATCAACCGCTTCTCCAGAAGTAAGCGAACTTCAAAGTGCAGAATCCAAGTGCTCCTTCTAACCCAGTACGCCTGAATGAAGGGATCAACTGTGTCAGAGACCTTGTTTCGTCTGACACATCTCGGCCGAGTTCTTATCTCTTAAGCCCGACCAACATAGCTCCCAACAGGGACTATCTCTCCTAAGCAAGGTGGAATTGCTATCTTGAACCAGCGGTATCTCTATACGCCCCGTGATGGCCGAGTATCCAGTCATGTTCATCTTGTAGTTTGTGTATCGCGTCAGTTTTGTCAGCATAAACATACATGCATCATGCATTATTGATTTGCATTCACATTTCATATTGCATCGTTATCACTCTAGTCGGTCGTGTCCCCTAGTGATAAAAGTCCTCTCAATCGAGTTGTCAGTTCTTTCCTCGTCAGGAAACGTTGTGTCTGAACAACCTCACCACAGTGTATCCTTAAGTCAGAGTCGGCACTTGACCACTTTGATAACTTGAACCTCTGAAGAGCCAGAGAACCTTCAACAGATGTCACTCTTCGCCATTGAAGATGATATCCTTGCTTTCCCGGATTAAGGAAAATCCCCAGAGAAAGCCTCTTAAGCAAAGGTTCGGCAGTACATCAGTTTTGCTCCGAAAATCCGCTGATGAAAAGGTCATCGGCACCTCAAGATTGGACCCCATCATATGGAATTTCTCCGGGAAGATCCCAAGAAAAGTATGATGTAAGATCCCAAGTGGAAACAGTCTCTCAAGAGACTCGCTTTCCCCAAAAGAATCGACAAATGGCGTCTCCAACAGAGAAGTTTGTGCACCTCTACAACTCAGACGACTGGGTTTCCCCAGCAAGTCTGACATCAAAACTTTTTCCACTCAAATGGTATCTCCCCAGGAAAATTCGGCGAGAAGTTTGAAGGAAAGCCGCTAAGCATTGCATCCCTTGTCAATAAAGTTTATTGACAAAAGAAACTAAGACCAGTTCCTTGGTAGGAAACCAGGATCGAGGGGAAGTTTAAATAAAAAACTAAGACCAGTTCCTTGGTAGGAAACCAGGATCGAGGGGAAGTTTACATAAGCAACTGAGACCAGTTCCTTGGTAGGAAACCAGGATCGAGGGGAAGTTTGTTTCCGCAACTGAGACCAGTTCCTTGGCTGAAGACCAGGATCAAGGGGAAGTTTACCTTTTCTAAGCATCATCGCTTAGCAAAAGAAGTTGAATGCGCAAGCTACCATTCATAACCACCATCAAAATTTCGGGTATTCCGATATTTAATCCTCTTGCACCCCGAATGCCCGAATACCTTCGTCATTCACACCTTCGGGTCCAAGAAGATTAAATAGGGGCATCTGTCATAACCCAAATTTTGACCACTAAGATTTCCCATCATTGTGCAAATCATCATCACAATATGGAGGAACCATCATACCTTGTCACTCTCCCCAAAGATGGGTGAGCATCCACTACAATCAGAATTAGGGTTTTAAGCCCTCTCAGAGCCTTAGGCAAAGGATCAATCAAGGAATGACATGATCTTCAACTTGTCTAACCTCTCAAACATCCACAATGGATCAAAAAGGACTCCCACTTTAAGGATTAAGCACAAGGATGCTCCCTTTCAGGTGGATTAAGTCTCAAGATCGACAGTGTCACCAAATTAGGGTTTTGGTTGACCAGGGCCTCCAGATGGAAATCTTCATCTGGGCACAAGGCAATGATCCAAAACATAACCTAATGTACTCCATGGAACCTCATGAACCCAAGCATCAAGTCAATTTGACCTCAGGGGATGCATACATCAAAAATCAGGAATTAGGGTTTCTTGACCTAATTCACCCCTAAGTTGACTTTTGGGACAAACCAAGAGCCAAGACCTCAAGACATGATTTGAGGGTCTCTAATGAAGTATATTGATCCATTTTGAACAATGGATTAATCCAAGAAGCTTGAGCAACAAGTCTCAAGTTCATCTGCACCACAATTAGGGTTTCGCGAGAAAAGTCAACTGTAACTTTGACTTTTGACCAGGACATGCTCCCAAACCCTAGAACATGCCTTAATGTACCCTATGACACCCTTGGAACATGTCCATCAAGTTTGATTTAGGTCAAGGACATGATTTCATAAAGAATTGCACAGTTTGGAATTCATCTGATAAAAAGTCAACTGTCCACAAAAGTCAACTTTGACTTTTTGAGATTTTTCACCAAAATGGATTTTTAACCCTAAAATGATGTTAATGTATGATTTGAATCATCATTCATCAAGAAAAATCAAAGAAAATTTGATAACTTGTAAAAGGGGTAACCATAAAACTTAGAAATTTTTCTAAGTTATGGAAAAAGTACCACTAATACCCTAACTTTGGAGGATCATAACTCCTAAACCACATGGCCATTTTTTCTCATCCAAAGATGGATTTGTAGCCCTCATTACCCTATACAAAAACTTCAACTAGACCTAAGTCCAATTCATTAAGGATTTTGAGTTATGGAGTGATCAAAATCAAGAAATCACACTTTGTTCCAACACTTAGTGAAAATTTCACTAAGTCAGATTTTGCTTCACTTTTTGCCAAATGTAGAGGGATTTTTCACTTGGAATCAAAAGAGATCAAAACCAAACTTGTTCAAACAGTTGTTGTATCATGTAAGGGCTTTCCAAAATGGTCAAGAACATTGCCAAATTCAACTTACACCATGAGATATGACATTGTCAAGTTGCCTTGCTGAAATCTGTCAAAGGCAAGGCAGATTTTGCATTTTGGCTCGATTTGCCAAAATCAGCCAAATTCAAATGCTCCTATCCACTTGGACACCTCAGAGGATTGAATCTAAAGGGGACAATCACTAAGCCAAGCCTCCAAAGTCCATGGAATAAGAAATAGCATGTTGAACCTAGAATGGCCAAAATAGGGACAAGACTCCAAATTTGGATTGAAGCATTCAATGGAAGCATCAAGGTGGCATGGACTGAGCCATTCTCATCTGAAATCAGTCAAGACTTATCCAAGACCAAGGGAACCAAAGCTCTGTGCCCTAACCTCTAGTCAATGGCTAGAGGAGACTTGGATTTTCATTTGCCAACATAGGCCAAACCTACTTACCAGTTGCCATGCACTATTCCTTGCAAAACAAACTTGTTCTACTATAAATAGAGCTCAATTATGATCAGTTTGAGTACACCAAAGCCATCAAACAGATGCTTTCCTCAAAATCTCTTCTTTCACTCCAATTTTGCCTTCTAAGGCAAGTCACTATCGGGTTTTGAGTTTGAGAGCTCTTCCAATCAAACCAATCACTCACACACCTCACATACATCACATATGAGCTGATCAAACACTTAGATCACTTCTGAAACACCAATTTCACAAAATCACCAGCTGGTTGCTCAAGGTTTTAACCAAGTTGCAGCTGAGGTACCACAAAGTGATCCAGCCAATTTCAATCAAGTCCAACCATTCAAACACACTCCATAGGGTGTAGGGAAGCTGTTCAGATCATCACCACTCATCTATAGCACCTCAAAATCAAAAATCATATTGCACTTGCTGTCACGGCATAGAGGTCAATACTTAATTTTTGAAGCATTAATCCAAAATCACAATTTGTTTTTCATATGTTAAACAATTTTGATCATTTTTAATTGAATTTTTATTCAATTAAATACATTTTGGAAAACAAATTAGGGTTTTTGGATTAATTCAACCCTCATAAATCATTTTCAAAACTTTTTGGGCCACTTGAGAGAGTGTAAGACCCAACCCACTCGTACAGAAACATTTTGGGCCTCATTCGTTGTATAAGTCCCTCTGTACATTTTCAAATAAACGGCACGATCATCGCCTTTTGAAAAATAACCTTGGGCCTCTCCTTGAGCTATAAGACCCATTCAAAAACACTTTGGGCCTCTAATAGAGTGTAAGACCCAATCCTTTCTTGACCAAAACTTTTTGGGCCTCAGTGCATTGTATAAGTCCCGATACCGTAAAAAACAAACGGCGCGATCGTCTCCTTTTCAAAATAACCCTTGGGCCTCTCCTTGAGCTATAAGACCCATTCAAAACACTTTGGGCCTCTAATAGAGTGTAAGACCCAATCCCCTTTTAACCAAAATCATTTGGGCCTCACTTATTGTATAAGTCTCTCTGCGTTAAAAGAAAACCTCGGCGCGATCGCCGTTTCAAACGGAAAAGTCATCTGGGCCTACCCTCGTGTTGTAAGCCCCACTTTTTTTTCTTTAAAACTTTTTGGGCCTCTTGAGAGAGTGTAAGACCCATCCCTTTGTACAGAAAAACATTTTGGGCCTCAGTCACTTGTATAAGTCCCTCTGTACAAATTCAAACAGTGCGCTCACTGATAAAACCCTGGGCCTCTCCTTGAGCTGTAAGCCCCAAAACTTTCTTTTTCAAAGCACTTTCTCCTTTGATTTTGAATATACTGTTGTTTTCAATCTTTCTTTGTTGAACAACTAACCAAACAACATGGAAGCTCTACAACCGAGTAAGTGGTTATTGCTTTCATTTACCGCTTTCATATACATATAACTGTATTGTGGGGCTGTTTCACTGTAAGTCTTCTTTCATAAACTCATATCAACTGTGTAATAATAGTATAGATATTTCGAGTTTCCCCGGCAACTACGTCTAGAACTAGGTGACGCCGTTTTGTTTATTCGTAGAAATAGACAACTAGATCCCCAATAGGATCACCAGATACAGTCTTCTCTTCGGCTGTCCTCATTAGGAATTGTCAAGAAACTCTACTCCCCAAGATGAATTTCTTCTCCGTGAAAGGCATCTTTGAGTTTCTTCCAAATTCTCGAACTTTCCTGACTTTGATCTATTCTCGGTGAATAGCATTGCCTTGAATTTCTCGGGGTTTGGGGACCCACGGGCTTCTTAAAAGCACCGGCCTCCTCTTGGGCATCGTACAAGGACCCACAGGCTTCCTACAAGCGACCCCACCTCCTCTTGGGCTTAGTACAAGGACCCTACGGCTTCTTAGAAGTATTCACAACCTCCTCTTAGGCTTCGTATAATGATCTCTTCCTCTGAGAATGATAGCCTCCTCTTGGGCTTAGTACAAGGACCCGTCGACTTCTTAAAAGATTCCAGCCTCCTCTTGGGCTTCGTACAAATTGTCCCGACGACCTCCTAAAGGTATAGGAACAGAACTTAATCATCTCTATAGAACAGTCCTTTCAAAGAGTCTACTACTATTTCTCAAAGCATAGTACAAAAGATAAAGCTCTAGACTTAGACAGTCTAACTTCCTTAAGTCTAAAAGACATTCTCAAGTGACCCCTTCGTTAAATAGAAAGGAAACCCGTTGACTTGGACAGTCTCAATACCCTTCGGATTTCCTACAAAGAGAAGGAAATATCCCTGATCCTTGAATCAAATCCCTGAGTACAGTGTCGCTCATATAAGAACTGATTTTCTCTTTAAAATCAGTATACTGGACCTGTCACTCAACTGAAACAGTCACCCTAGCCTCCTCTTGGGCTTTGTACAATGATTCTCCCCAGCGGAGTCAAACAACTTTTAGCCTCTCTCTCTCGGGCTTTGTACGAGACACATAAGAGACTCCCTCGTTGAGTCAGACACCCTTTTCGCCTCCATCTCGGGCTTTATACGAGATACAAAAAGGTTCTTATTGAGCCAAACAAGCAACAGCCTCCACCTCGGGCTTCGTACGAGATACAAAAAAAGAAACCCTCTTGTTGAGTCCAATCGCCTCCATCTCGGGCTTTATACGAGATACCAAAAGACTCCATCGTTGAGTCAAAACCTTTTAGCCTCTCTCTCGGGCTTTGTACGAGACACATGATAGCCTCCTCTTAGGGTTTATATAAGAAAACCACTGGTTAATCCAATTAACCTTTTAGCATCAAAACTGTGCCTCGTTCACAGTAAACAAACATCAACAACTCCCTTCATCTAATCGCTGTAAGCGGCAAGCCTCTGGATCATCTACATCCATGGCACTGTCCCTCTTTTAGCATGAGAAATTCCTAGGGAAATATAGCATTTCTCTACACTGAGTTAAAGTCTTCTCCTTAAGGTTAAAAAACCCTTCTCAGGAAATTATGGCATTGCCAGATTCACATATCCTGGTTAAAGTAATTCTCCTTTATAAACAGTTGTGACATACAACCCCCTCTTTAGAGATGACAAATTCTCTCTAAAGTTGAGACCTTTTAGCTTCACATCTTGGGCTTTGAACAAGATACAAATCACCTTTCGCTTCACGTCTTGGGCTTTGAACAAGACACCAAAAACACCCATTTCCTCCCATAGCATAGGAGGAACTACGAACGCTCTGATTTCCCTGTTTCGGTAAACGGGAATACGTAGGCATAAGATCGAAAGGAAAGATCTTAGTGAGCACACTAAACAAAAACCCAAATCCCATACTCCATCAATCAAAAGCAGTAATTCAAAAACATCCGTCCTGACATCCTAATCCTAGTTCCCCGCCAGAAACCTTCAGTCTGGATAAAAAGAAAGAAACCAGTATTGGCGTAAATACAAATAACCAGTACAAAGGCCCCCCACATTGATAGCATCCGTAACCTAACAGACCGCTGTTTAAAATTGGTATGCAAAGCAGGGTTAATTGGAGACATCTATTTCCCTTCCTTATTCAGCTCACAATAGGATAAAAAATGAATCGACCTGTAGTTTTAAGCTCAAACCACAGAGAGAGACCAGCGCTTAAGAACCGCGTCCAAAATCGCT
The DNA here is from genome assembly GCA_022829125.1 of Lathyrus tuberosus. Classification (NCBI taxonomy): domain Eukaryota; kingdom Viridiplantae; phylum Streptophyta; class Magnoliopsida; order Fabales; family Fabaceae; genus Lathyrus; species Lathyrus tuberosus. The sequence continues at coordinate 3,287,397 of JALAZF010000091.1, read as the reverse complement.
CGCTACAGCGGGGTTGCTTTTAGGAAGCCTGTGGGTCCTTGTACGATGCCCAAGAGGAGGCCGATGCTTTTAAGAAGCCCGCGGGTCCCCAAACCCCGAGAAATTCAAGGCAATTCTATTCACCGTGAATAGATCAAAGTCAGGAAAGTTTGAGAATTTGGAAGAAACTCAAAGATGCCATTCACGGAGAATACATTCATCTCTGGGAATAGAGTTTCTTGACAATTCCTAATGAGGACAGCCAAAGAGAAGACTGTATCTGGTGATCCTATTGGGGATCTAGTTGTCTATTTCTATGACTAAACGAAACGGCGTCCCTTAGTTCTAGACGTAGTTGCCGGGGAAACTCTAAATATCTATACTATTATTACACAGTTGATATGAGTTTATGAAAGAAGACTTACAGTGAAACAACCCCACAATACAGTTATATGTATATGAAAGCGTTAAATGAAAGCGATAACCACTTACTCGGTTGTAGAGCTTCCATGCTGTTTGGTTAGTTGTTCAACAAAGAAAGATTTAAAACAACAGTATATTCAAAATCAAAGGAGAAGGTGCTTTGAAAAAGAAAGTTTTGGGGCTTACAGCTCAAGGAGAGGCCCAGGGTTTTATCAGTGAGCGCACTGTTTGAATTTGTACAGAGGGACTTATACAAGTGACTGTGGCCCAAAAAGGTTTTCTGTACAAAGGGATGGGTCTTACACTCTCTCAAGAGGCCCAAAAAGTTTAAAGAAAAAGAGTGGGGCTTATAACACGAGGGTAGGCCCATATGATTTTTTCCGTTTGAAATGGCGATCGCGCCGAGGTTTTCTTTTAACGCAGAGGGACTTATACAATAATTGAGGTCCAAAAAGATTTTGGTTAAAAGGGGATTGGGTCTTACACTCTATTAGAGGCCCAAAAAGTTTGAATAGGTCTTATAGCTCAAGGAGAGGCCCAAGGTTATTTTTTCAAAAGGCGACGATCGCGCCGTTTGTTTTTTACGGTATCAGGACTTATACAACGCACTGAGGCCCAAAATGTTTTGGTCAAGAAAGGATTGGGTCTTACACTCTATTAGAGGCCCAAAATGTTTTGAAAATGATTTATGAGGGTTGAATTAATCCAAAAACCCTAATTTGTTTTCAAAAAATGTATTTAATTGAATAAAAATTCAATTAAAATGATCAAAATTGTTTAACATGTGAAAAACAAATGGTGATTTTGGATTAATGCTTCAAAAATTAAGTATTGACCTACAAAATAATTAGAAAGCATTAAAAGTTGCAAAATCAATGTAGAAAAAATATTTAATATGTCAAAAACAATTAAAATATTAATTCTTTGCAAAAATATCAATTATATGAAATAAATAATATTTTTGGGATCTTTTGATAAAATAAAATATTTTAACATTTTTGTGAATTATTAAAAAAAGAATCAACTCAAAATCATTAAAACTCAGAGAGAAATTAATTTTTGAATCAATTAAATAAAATCACAAAATTCAAATATTTGAATTATTCAAAAATGGCGCCAAGAACACACCAAGAACACGCGCGTATTCTGGGTTTGGCTGATTTGCATTTTCTCCTCAATCTCACTGAATACTTGATTATATCATGCAATCCACATATCATTATGTTCGTCTCAACCTCACGATCATGTCTATAACACTTAATTTCATTTAATTTAAACATATAACAAGAAATCATGAAAAATCCTCAAGAACCCTAATTTCTGCATGAAGGCTAGGATTTTTGATACACGATTCAAACAATGCAATTGAGGGAAAATATTCCATGCATGATTATGAACATATGGCTAAATTATTGTGCGAGGAAATATGCATAGATTGAGAGATGACCAAGTATATTGAGAGATGACCAAGTATATGCTTACCTCTAAGCCGTGACAGCAAGTGCAATGTGATTTTTGATTTGGAGGTGTTACAGATGAGTTGTGATGATCTGAACAGCTTCCCTACACCCTATGGAGTGCGTTTGAATGGTTGGACTTGATTGAAATTGGCTGGATCAATTTGTGGTACCTCAGCTGCAACTTGGTTGAAAATTTGAGCAACCAGCTGGTGATTTTGTGAAATTGGTGTTTCAGAAGTGATCTAAGTGTTTGATCAGCTCATATGTGATGTATGTGAGGTGTGTGAGTGATTGGTTTGATTGGAAAAGCTCTCAAACTAAAAACCCGATAGCTACCTTGCTAAGAAAGACATTTTTGCCAAGAGAAAGAGATTTTGAGGAAAGCATCTATTAGATGGCTTTGGTATACTCAAACTGATCACAATTGAGCTCTATTTATAGTAGAGCAAGTTTGTTTTGCAAGGAATAGTGAATGGCAGCTGGTAATTAGGTTTGGCCAATGTTGGCAAATGAAAATCCAAGTCTCGTCTAGCCATTGACTAGAGGTTAGGGCACAGAGCTTTGGTTCCCTTGGTCTTGGATAAGTCTTGACTGATTTCAGATGAGAATGGCTCAGTCCATGCCACCTTGATGCTTCCATTGAATGCTTCAATCCAAATTTGGAGTCTTGTCCCTATTTTGGCCATTCTAGGTTCAACATGCTATTTCTTGTTCCATGGACTTTGGAGGCTTGGCTCAGTGATTGTCCCCTTTAGATTTAGTCCTCAGATGTGTCCAAGTGGATAGGAGCGTTTGAATTTGGATGATTTTGGCAAATCGAGGCAAAATGCAAAATCTGCCTCGCCTTTGACAAATTTCAGCAAGGCAACTTGACAATGTCATATGTCATGGGGTAAGTTGAATTTGGCAATGTTCTTGACCATTTTGGAAAGCCCTTACATGATACAACAACTGTTTGAACAAGTTTGGTTTTGATCTCTTTTGATTCCAAGTGAAAAATCCCTCTACATTTGGCAAAAAGTGAAGCAAAATCTGACTTAGTGAAATTTTCACTAAGTGTTGGAACAAAGTGTGATTTCTTGATTTTGATCACTCCATAACTCAAAATCCTTAATGAATTGGACTTAGGTCTAGTTGTAGTTTTTGTAGAGGGTAATGAGGGCTACAAATTCATCTTTGGATGAAAAAAATTGGCCTTGTGGTTTAGGAGTTATGGTCCTCCAAAGTTAGTGTATTAGTGGTACTTTTTCCAAAACTTAGAAAAATTTCTAAGTTTTATGGTTACCCCTTTTACAAGTTATCCAATTTCCTTTTATTTTTCTTGATGAATGATGATTCAAATCATACATTAACATCATTTTAGGGTTAAAAATCCATTTTGGTGAAAAATCTCAAAATGTCAAAGTTGACTTTTGTGCACAGTTGACTTTTTATCAGATGAATTCCAAACTGTGCAATTCTTCAGGAAATCATGTCCTTGACCTAAATCAAACTTGATGGACATGTTCCATGGGTGTCATAGGGTATATTGGGGCATGTCCTGGTCAAAAGTCAAAGTTATAGTTGATTTTTTCCTTAAAACCCTAATTTTGGTGCAAATGAAATTGAGACTTGTTGCTCAAGCTTCTTGGATTAATCCATTGTTCTAAATGGATCAATATAGTTCATTAGAGACCCTCAAATCATGTCTTGAGGTCTTGGCTCTTGATTTGTCCCAAAAGTCAACTTAGGGGCGAATTAGGTCAAGAAACCCTAATTCCTGATTTTTGATGTATGCATCCCCTGAGGTCAAATTGACTTGATGCTTGGGTCCATGAGGTTCCATGGAGTACATTAGGTTGTGTTTTGGATCTTTGGCTTGTGTACAGATGAAATTTTCCATCTAGAGGCCCTGGTCGACCAAAACCCTAATTTGGTGATACTGGCGATCTTGAGACTTGATCCACCTAGAAAGGAGCAACCTTGTGCTTAATCCTTGAAGTGGGAGTCCTTTTTGATCCATTGTGGATGTTTGAGAGGTTAGACAAGTTAAAGATCATGTCATTCCTTGATTGATCCTTTGTCTAAGGCTCTGAGAGGGCTTGAAACCCTAATTTTGATTGTAGTGAATGCTCAACAACCCTTGAGGCATTTGGTGAGGCATGATGGGTCTTCCATATTGTGATGATGATTTGCACAATGATGGGAAATCTTAGTGGTCAAAATTTGGGGTATGACAGATGCCCCTATTTAATCTTCTTGGACCCGAAGGTGTGAATGACGAAGGTATTCGGGCATTCGGGGTGCAAGAGGATTAAATATCGGAATACCCAAAATTTTGATGGTGGTTATGAATGGTAGCTTGCACATTCATCTTCTTTTGCTAAGCAATGATGCTTAGAAAAGGTAAACTTCCCCTCGATCCTGGTTTCCTACCAAGGAACTGGTCTTAGTTTCTGATTTAAACTTCCCCTCAATCCTGGTTTCCTACCAAGGAACTGGTCTCTGTTTCTGATTTAAACTTCCCCTCGATCCTGGTTTTCTACCAAGGAACTGGTCTCAGTTTCTGATTTAAACTTCCCCTCGATCCTGGTTTCCTACCAAGGAACTGGTCTCAGTTTCTGATTTAAACTTCCCCTCGATCCTGGTTTCCTACCAAGGAACTGGTCTCAGTTTCTTTTGTCAATAAACTTTATTGACAATGACCGTTATTTGTAGCGGATTTCCTTCAAACTTCTCGCCGAATTTTCCTGGGGAGATGCCATTTGAGATGAAAAAGTTTTGATGTAAGACTTGCTGGGGAACCCAGTCGTCTGAGCTGTAGAGGTGCACAAACTTCTCTGTTGGAGACGCCATTTGTCGATTCTACTGGGGGAACACGAGTATCTTGAGAGACTCTTTCCACTTGGGGATCTTACATCATACTTTTCTCGGGATCTTCCCAGAGAAATGCCATATGATGGGGTCCAATTTTGAGGTGTCGATGACCTTTTCATCAGCGAATTTTCGGAGAAAAACTGCCGTACTGCCGAATCTCTGATTTAGGAGGCTTTTTCTCGGGATTTTCTTTAAATGGAGAAAACAAGGATATCATCTTCAATGGCAAAGAGTGACATCGGTTGAAGGTTCTCTGGCCTTTCAGAGGTTCAAGTTATCAAAGTGGTCTAGTGCCGACTCTGATCTAGAGATAAACGGGAGAGAGATTGCTTAGATGATTCACTTCCTAACGAGGAAAGGTCCGACAACTCGATTGAGAGGACCTTTATCACTAGGGGATAAGACCGACTAGAGTGATAGCGATGCAATATGAAATGTAAATGCAAATTAATAATGCATGATGCATGTATGTATATGCTGATAAAACTGACGCGACATACAAACTAAAAGATGAACATGACTGGATACTCGGCCATCGCGGGGCGTATAGAGATATCGCTGGTTCAAGATAGCAATTCCACCTTGCTTAGGAGAGATAATCCCTGCGGGGAATACCGTTGATCGGGCTTAGGAGGTAAGAACTCTGTCGTGGATGTCAGACGAAACAAGGTCTCTGACACAGTTGATCCCTTTATTCAGGCGTACTGGTCTAGAAGGAGTACTTTGATTCTGCACTTTGAGGTTCGAACACCTTTGGAGACGCAATTGATGTTCTTTCGATGTTTAACAGTCAAAAGAAATTGTCATCTTTATTTTAAAAGCAAAAAAAGTTTTAACAAGTAAATTCATTTTTGTTTTATTTCAAGAATCGTTAATCATGTTAACAACGTCGTTCTGTAAAGCTAAAACAAGCAAGAATTACAAACAAAAGCACAAGGCTCAAATTTTATTGATAAGATGGAGATCAGCCAAATGCGTGATTCCATTGAGTATTTACAAAGTTTAAAAATGGTAATTTACAGGGAAAAGGGCTACGTTGAAACATAACGACCACTATCCTTCTACCAACTTTGAATTCAGGGCATCCTGAGCTTCTGTCGAAGATGACCTTGACTGGAGTTTTCTTCTGATGATGTAACTGCTGCTGCTGAGGGACTTGCCTCTGTTGGACATAGTTACTTGCCATTATCCCTAATTTTTGCCTGGATTGTACTATGATGTTTCCAATTCACTGGGATGATATTTTTTTTATTTTGTCTCTAACTTTTGCCTGGACCGCCCTTTCGGGTTTTCAATCCACCGAGACGTTTTTTTTAGGCGAAGTATTTCTTGACTACATCAACATTCGTGGGATAGGCAAATTCCTCTCCGTCCATGGTTGCAAGTCTCAAGGCGCCGCCTGAGAAAGCTTTCGTGACCACTTAAGGGCCATCATAATTTGGAGTCCATTTGCCCCGAGAATCAGTAGGAAAAAGATTGTATCTTCTTGAGCACGAGGTCTCCTTTCCTGAAGACACGAGGTCGGACCTTTTTGTCGAACGCCCTCTTCATTCTCTGTTGATACAACTGACCATGGCATAATGCCGTGATTCTCTTTTCTTCAATCAGATTCAGTTCGTCGTGTCTAATTTGACACCATTCAGCTTCGGTGAGCTTAGCTTTCATCAGTACTCGGATTGATGGGATCTCTACTTGTATGGGGAGAACTGCCTCCATGCCATACACTAGAGAGAAAGGGGTAGCCCCTATTGAAGTGCGAATATATGTGCGATAACCGTGAAGAGCAAAGGGTAGCATCTCGTGCCAGACTTTGTAGGTTACAACCATCTTTTGAACGATCTTCTTGATGTTCTTATTAGCCGCTTTTACCGCTCCGTTCATCTTAGGTCGGTAGGGAGATGAGTTATGATGTTCGATCTTGAACTTTGTTCACAACCCCTTCATCATCTTGTTGTTCAAGTTAGATCCATTATCAGTAATGATCTCGCTTGGAACACCATAACGGCAGATGATATTGTTTTTGATAAATCGGACCACCACTTGTCGGGTTACATTAGCGAATGACGCTTCTTCGACCCACTTGGTGAAGTAATCAATGGGTAATAGGATGAACCGATGTCCGTTTGAAGCCTTAGGTTCGATCAAGCTGATCATGTCGATTCCCCATATGGAAAAAGGCCACGGGGAAGAAAGAACTTTGAGATGTGATGGCGGTACATGAATTTTGTCAGAGTATATCTAACACTTGTGACACCTTATCATGTACTTGTAGCAGTCGGATTCCATGGTTAACCAGTAATACCCTGCTCTCAAAATTTTTCTCGCCATTGTGTGTCCTTTGGCATGAGTGCCAAAGGATCCTTCATGAATTTCTTTCATAAGCATGTCTGCTTCTGGTCTGTCTACGCATCGGAGCAAGACCATGTCAAAATTTCTCTTATAAAGTGTATCGCCGCTCAGGAAGAAGCTACCTGCTAGTCTTCTGAGGGTCTTCCTGTCTTTTCTAGATGCCCCAGGTGGGTATCCTTGTTTCCGAAGGAAGCATTTGATATCATTATACCAAGGTTTGTCGTCTATGACTGCTTCAATCGTGAAGATGTAAGCGGGCCGTTCAAGGTGCATTATGTCGATCTTAGGTATGTCATTCCATTGACCTACACTAATCATGGAAGAGATAGTGGCTAATGCATCAGCCATGTGATTCTCATCACGAGGGATGTGATGAAACTCAACTCTGTTGAAGAAGGGTAACAACCTTCTTGCATAGTCTTTGTAAGGAATCAATCCTGATTGGTATGTGTTCCAATATCCTTTTATCTGATTGATAACCAAAGCCGAGTCACCATATACGTCCAAGTTTTTGATCCTTAAATCAATCGCTTCCTCGAGACCCATGATACAAGCTTCGTATTCGGCCTCATTGTTCGTACATTTGAACGTAACTCTAGCAGTGAAAGGAATGTGGGTACCCTGAGGTGTAACAATGATTGCCCCAATTCCGTTTCCATAATGATTAACTGCTCCGTCAAAGATAAGTCCCCGTTGGGAACCTGGTTCTGGCCCTTCACTGGGTAATGGTTCATCGCAGTCTTTCATTTTTAAATACATGACATCTTCATCTGGGAAGTCAAACCCGATTGATTCTTGATCGTCAATCAGTTGATGAGCCAAATGATCGGCTAAAATACTTCCCTTAACAGCATCTGCCAACGGGCAATTCTTCCCGTAAGAGCAGGTTTTTCAAATACGTACTTGATTGGATCCATTTCGGAGATTAACCAAGTAGTGTGATGAATCATGTATTTGCGAAGACGCTTGGTTGCCCAAACCAAAGCGCAACAAGTTTTCTCAAGCATCGTGTACCGAGTTTCACAGTCGATGAATTTCTTGCTTAGATAGTAAATGGCAGACTCTTTCCTTTTGGTTTCGTCTTGTTGGCCAAGTACACATCCCATTGAGTCCTCTAGGACTGTGAGGTAAATGATCAGTGGTCTTCCTTCCACTGGAGGTGATAGAATCGGAGGATTCAACAGATATTCCTTAATACTGTCGAATGCGGTTTGGCAATCTTCTGACCAAACGCAATCCTGGTTTTTTGAGTAATTTGAAAATCGGCGCACACGTGGTGGTCATGAGGAATATGAATCTGGAGATGTAGTTCAAACGTCCCAGGAATCCTCTGACTTGTTTTTCAGTTTTCGGAGAAGGCATTTCTTGAATGGCCTTGACCTTGTCAGGATCAACCTCAATTCCTTTCTGGCTGACGATGAACCCTAGTAGTTTTCCTGAACGGACACCGAAGGTGCACTTGTTGGGATTCAAGCGGAGCTTGAATTTTCTCAAACGTTCGAACAATTTTGACAGATGTTCAACGTGCTCACTCTCTATTTTTGATTTTGCAATCATATCATCAACATATACCTCGATTTCCTTATGTATCATGTCATGAAACAGAGTAGTCATGGCCCTTTGATAGGTTGCCCCGGTGTTCTTCAAACCGAACGACATTACCTTGTAACAAAAGGTACCCCATGGGATAATGAACGAAGTTTTCTCCATGTCTTTCGGCGCCATTTTGATCTGGTTATAGCCCGAGAATCCATCCATGAAGGAGAAGACTTTGAACTTTGCTGTGCTGTCTACCAGCATGTCAATGTGTGGTAAAGGAAAGTCGTCCTTTGGACTTGCCTTGTTCAGATCTCTGTAATCAACACGCATTCTGACCTTTCCGTCCTTTTTGGGAATGGGTACGATGTTGGCTAACCATTGAGGATATTCAGATGTAGCGAGGAAACCCGCGTCAATCTGTTTGTGCACCTCCTCTTTGATTTTGATGGCCATGTCCGGGTGAGTGCGTCTCAACCTTTGCTTTACTGGCGGACATTCCGACCTTAACGGTAAGTGATGTTCCATGATACTGGTATCCAACCCTGGCATATCCTGATAGGACCAAGCGAATACATCGGGGAATTCTTTGAGAAGCTTTATCAAACTCTCTTTGGCATTTGGACTGAGCAGTGCCCCAATCCTGATTTCTTTTCTCTCTTTTTCTAAACCCAAGTTTACCGTTTCCAACAGCTCTTTGTGAGGTTCAATGTACATTTCCTCTTGTCTGAGTAGTCGAGAGATCTCTTCTGGAATTTTGTCGTCATTTTCTTCTTCAGCCTCGAATACCGGGAACTCAAAGTTGGGAGAAGGCATCAGATCGTATGTTTCAACGGGGTTTAAAACAAGCAATCTGCATGACGTGATGATTCGTGTTTAGAAGAGATAGAGAAAATGCAAGTGTGTGCAGTGTTTTATTTTACTGCTTATTTTTTTATAGTTTTGTTTTTTTTTTAGGATTACCATTTTCTTTGAAAAAGCAAAAAGAGAAAACAGTAATTAATGCGGAAATTACAGAACGACATTATTTTATTAATGAACAAGTCGAATCTTGAAACTACAGCCCTATAAAACAAAACTCTGTCGCTTTGGGCAAAGCGAAGAGGGAAATTTACAGAAAGCGAGCCCTATCAAAACATCCGTTTCACCTGGGCAGGGTGAAAGGTTAAAGATGGCAATTACTTTGACTGATGCACGACCTTCGGAACCTCGATAGCAACCCATTGGCGGCGAACTCCTCGGTGAATCACAAAGTCTGGAACCTTCCTTGATTTGTCTTCAGAAATGACGCTGATTTCTGGTGGAGCGGGATCATTGGAATCTGTCTCCCAGGCAGAATTGTCGTAGGAGGATTCCTCTGTTGTATTTTGCATAGCATTTGTGCTCTCAGCTGTATCTCCCCATCCAGTTGGCTGGATGTCTTCGAGCCTGATACGAGAGCTTTCGGGAGCGGTGTACTTGACCATATAGTCGTATTTTCCACTCGGTTCTCCCAGAGTGTCCCATACTTCTTTGGAACTAGAGGAGTCATCTCTCTCAATGACGTTGACCTCAGGAAAAGCATAGTTGATGAACTTAAGTCCTGCAAACATTGCGAATTCATCTTCATGTTGAGTAGTTTCTGAATGACCTGAGTGTTGATCCCATGGCATGGTGGGGACACTGGCATTCCGTTCAATGACGGTCAGCTGATTTTCATTGTTCGGATGACTTTCTTGCCCTAAGTTTCCTGGGTAAGGTTGCCACATTGGCAGACCATCCATTGGGCCATAGTAGGTGTAGTCAAAATTATCTTTCATCGGAGTGTCTTCCTCTAATGAATTTGGCGGAGCGCGGCATCCTTCCGGATCACAATCCCCGTAGATCATTTCGACATCTGATCTTGGTATAAATCTCGGATTTTCTGTAGGAAAGCAAAAAGGCATAGGCACCTCTTCCTGGGACATATAACCGTCCTTGTTAAGGTAGGACTTCCATTCTTCATCTGTGTCAGAGGGATCTTCCTCATTGATAGCATGAACTGTCTGAGACACTAGGTGAAGAAAACCTCCACTTTGGAATAAGTTTTGAAGGGGATGAAGACTTTCATCGTTGGCAGCTGTCCGGGTACAGGTTGCAGAAAAACCAAGACCCTTTTTTGTTTTATTGTCAATGGGAATGACAGGCTGTCCCCATCCCGTCGTATCGGTACTCTTGACCGCTTTAATAGTGTAAGTTCTGAGTTGGCAGCATTTTTGCAAAACATGTTGCTCAGGAAAATGTTATGAAGAATGTCTTGACATAAGAGTAGAACATCACTGCAGGATGTGTTAATGTCAGAACAGATGATGATCTATAGCAGGTGGTGTTAATGATGTCATGTGTCTTAACATTGAGTCATAACATTAGTGAATGTTAAGGTATTGAAGAGTTAAAGTGCGGAAGAGTGATGTCACATGCGAGATTTAGTGTGCGAATATCTTGGGAGAAATATCTTGGGAGAATATCTTGGGAGAAATATTTGTTGTTGCAATCAGATTTTGTGCAGATTTGTTGCTATGTTTAAGGGCTGAAGATTTAAAAAGATTTAAAGATAAAATCTGTTGTTAAATTCAAATCATATCAGATATTTCAATGTGAGAAGATCTTGCAGCTGGATTAAAAAGTGAAGACTAGTTTGTTACTATTTTAGTGCAAAAAGATATGGAGAATAGTTTGTTACTATTTTTGTGCAAAAAGATGTGGAGAATAAATAGTTCTAATTATGGAGATAAATTAGGAAGATTTGATTGAAGACCTATTTTGTAGGAGAATCTTTTGCTGAGTTGTAGCAACTGTTATGATATGATTTGAAGGCCCAAATCCTGTTGGGATTATGTTATAAATAGAATGCTTATAACCTAGAAGAGGTACGGGTCCAAGATGTAGATCTTTAGGGCTTTGTCAAAGTGAACCACTCGGGTTGTGAGATGGTCACTGTGGTTAACTCAGAAACCTGTAGGTAATGAGTTTGGGTTTGTTCTTGGAGGAAGCTTTGAAGCAACTCCAATGTGAGTCATGGAAATGTGTCTTCTAGTTTTTTTTGTGTTAGAAAAGTTGTTGGTAAACAAGCTGTTGATGCAGTGACAGTGTAGTTGACTGCTAGACATCATTGTGATGATAGGAAGTGCGATGGAGTCTCTTACCTAGGGAGGACTTAGGTAGAAGGGTCATTGGGTAGTGATTAAATTAGGTAGATTGTCAACTGGTCTGTTGAGTCTGTAATTTGATACTACTAATAGTGGACTTCCTTCCTGGCTTGGTATGCCCCCAGATGTAGGTTGTTGAACCGAACTGGGTGAACAATCCTTGTGTGTGGCTTATGCGTTTCTGTTTCTATTATTGCCTTGTTCAGCAGATTGCGATGTTGTGACATTACACAAAGACATCACACATCTGTACCAGAATTTCAATTGGTATCAGAGCAGGCATCCTGTCTGTTTCTAGATGAGATCTAGGGAAGATACTTTCTGGTTCAAGAGCAAGGAAGATAGTGTTGCTGAGTTTTGGACTTGGTCAGTTCATAGAGGTGTTTGTATGGTCCCTTGAAGTGGAGGATGGACTATTCATGACAGGGTATGTAGCTTTGGTGGAGAACTGTTGTTGTGAGTTTGAACCTTTTTGTTGGCACTTGGTTTATGGTGATGGTGTGCAAGGATTATTGAGTAGTGCCTAAAGGTTGTTGAGGAGTTGTTGTGTGTTCCGCTGCATGGTATCTGATTTGGTTCTTGTATCTCTGGTGATGAGATTCTAGGAAGGTATTCTCTTGGTAAGACATTAGGGTTTGGTCTCCTCAGCAGGTTCTCAGCAGGTTATTCTATGATGTTGTAGTTTATGCAAGACAGCTTCCACCGTTTGGTTAGAGATGCAAAAGATACTTGAGGATTAAGTGATCAAAAGGTGAATGGATCTTATTAAAGAGTGTATGACATGGATGTTTCAGTTTTGTTTTTAAGAAGAATATAGTTCAAATCAAACATTGAAGACCAATCTGTACAGAACAGTGATTCCTTATGGTGAAAGAAGAGGGTAGAGCCAAAGCAAAAGAGTATCACTGTCAAATCTTTCATGCGGGAGTGAAGATCTTGATCAGTCATCTCTTAAGCTTAGTTGTGGTCTCATAAAAAAAAGAAGAAGCTGAGTCAATTCTAATGTCTTGACATCGTGCTTCACATTAGCAGTTTGGTAAATGCTAAGTCAAAGACCCTTTAGATTGTAGTTGTTTTGAAGGATCACTGAAGCTGTGAAGTTGAACAATTTTTAAGATGCTGTCATAGCATTTCAGCAGGAGATGGTTGAAGAGAAGGGAAAAGGCATCCAAGAGTTTGTGTTCAGTAGCAGGGTAATTCAACCGGTGATCAATTGGTGTTTGCTTGAGCTCTTTCAGTTTTGTGCCTTGAAGGATTCAAAGGAGCAGATGTCTATGGTATGTTTCTGCAGAAGGAAGGCAGTTATTACTCTTTGGTTAGGAGGTCTGAACCTTGTGCTTATTAGAAAAAGCCTCTGGAAGAGTGTGTTATGCAAGTTACTGCAGTTTTGTTGGTCTAATCTTGGAAGATGCTGATATGCTATCTTATGTTCCCTGCAAGAAATATGTGTGGATGCATATGATTAGGAGTTGTGATTAAGACTAATGTCAGAACTGATGTTGAAACATCATTTCAGTTCTTTGCTCAGGGTAGAGTAAGAGATCAAGACACTGACCTTATCTGGAAGAGTTTTGTGGTAGTCATGATGGTTTGTTTTGGAGAAGAATCAGCAGATGGCGGTTGTGTGACAGGGGTTGAGTATTTATCTGCTTTTGATAAGGATGTGCATTCAACTAATGACAAAATACATTGACGGGAGACTATGTATATGTCTGATGTAAAAGTGCAGGACTGTTGAATTGTTGAGAATATACTTTTCTCTGTGTGGCTCTTTATTTCTCTTCGTGGTGTGTTGGTGATGTTGAAGATAAAGATGGGAGCATGGTGTTTGCTCTAGTTATGAAGGTCGAGGATAATTGGCAGTTATATCTGGCTTTCTACTGTCGGCTCTACTAAGGGAAGTGACTTTCTTTAAGTATTGTTATGGGGTAGTCTTGGACTACTTATTTTCTGAAGATTCAGATGTGGTAGGTTTGAAGTCTTTGGAGTTTCAAAGCAGGATGGAGGTTGCCTACTCAAACTTGATTGTTGAATCAAGTCTATGAGAGCATGGAAATCTGTTTCTGCAAAGGGAGGAGGTTCTTCTAAGTGCAGAAGGAGGAGCTGAATTCAACAGTTGGATGTCATAATGTTCTAACATCTAGCTTAACATCAGGAGTCTCAACTAGTGATGTGATCTACAGGAATGAATGATAGGATGCTTCAAAAGATTATTCTCATGGCAGTTTGCGGGAGCTGCAGGAAGGAGAAGATGTTACATGACCATGGCTTAGGGAGTCTAAGTGTGTTTGCTTTTGAGCAAGTGGAACATGTGACTTGAAGATCAAGTTTTCTTTGTGGATCAAGATATCTTTGTGAGAGTTCTGACAAATGTGAGGATTCATGTATGAGGTGATCAAACTGTGGCATTTGGTTGATCTCAGAAGTGGATTCGAAGAATCAAGATAATCAAAGTGTGGCAGCTGATTATTATTAAGGATTGTCTTGGAACAAGTTACTCTTGGGCAGAAGGGTGATGAGTTGAAGACTCAAGGAGATTATTCTTCTTGAAGGTGGATGAGAGTTTAATTCTCTAGCTCTTTGGATTACTATGCTATAGTAAGTCCAGTTGGTGGAACATATCAAGAATCATGGTGATGATGTCTTGGTGTGTGGCAGATGTTCTAACTTGTGTTGGGACATTATCTGGTTGGATATCCTTGGTGAAGGATGATTATGCTCTGGTTCAGGAACTTGGTGACTACATTATGCCTAAGGAGCGTCTACATAGTCATACGGGAGAATGATGAAGTAGAAGGTCTACCTTGGATGGAAAATGTAGAGAAGACTGAAGTAGATCAGGTATTGTTTGCTTGGAAATCTGAAGATGAAGAGTATGATAGGGAATGACTGTGTTATGATCAAGGAGTTCATTGTGATCATTCCTGTGGATATTACAGAGAGAAGTTGATCAGCTTGGCAAGATGTGAGTTTTGGAGCATGAGAAGATAACAAACTAAGAGGGAATCATGTGAGTTTTGGTATTTGGATTGTTTGAGGAGTAAGCATTATGTGAATGCGTTTAGCAGGTGTGTTGAACAGAGGGTGCGCTCTTGAAGACATGAAGATGAGTCTTATGTTTTCCATTCATTTAAGGTTTTCCTCTTGCAAAGATCCACACGTTATCCTTGATAGGGGAGAGTGTTACAATTTTGTGCAGCTGGAATTGTGGTGTTAAGGGGGAGCAGTGTTTTTATTGGTGTTCTAGCTGGTGCATGTCGTTGGTTTGGTTTACTCCTATTA
Source organism: Lathyrus tuberosus (assembly GCA_022829125.1). NCBI lineage: Eukaryota > Viridiplantae > Streptophyta > Magnoliopsida > Fabales > Fabaceae > Lathyrus > Lathyrus tuberosus. The sequence continues at coordinate 3,272,345 of JALAZF010000091.1, read as the reverse complement.
TGGCTAAAAAGGGGGAGAATTGAGAAAAGATCAGGTGTCCCTTGGAGCTGGATGGGGGTTCAAAGAACAAGGTTTTAGCCAAAATATGCCAAAGGGGGAGATTGATAGTTCTGCAGCTTTTGGTGTTGGCATTAATTTTGGTAAAAGAGTTTGTGATTGATATATGCCTAAAAAGATGTTCTGACTTCTGTTTTCTGCTGCTGCATTTTCCTTTAATATGATGTGTATGATCAAATTATGTTTTGGTCAAAAATTTGCCAAAGGGGGAGATTGTAAGTTCTGAGTTGGCAGCATTTTTGCAAAACATGTCGCTTAGGAAAATGTTATGAAGAATGTCTTGACATAAGAGTAGAACATCACTGTAGGATGTGTTAATGTCAAAACAGATGATGATCTATAGCAGGTGGTGTTAATGATGTCATGTGTCTTAACATTGAGTCATAACATTAGTGAATGTTAAGGTATTGAAGAATTAAAGTGCTGAAGAGTGATGTCACATGCGATGTCTTGAAATCACTATACCAGAACATTAAAACATCAGGTTGTGATGTTTTTAGGGATGCGCGTTTAAGGTTGATTTGATCAGATCTGTTAGAGATTTAGTGTGCGAATATCTTGGGAGAAATATTTGCTATTGCAATCAGATTTTGTGCAGATTTGTTGCTATGTTTAAGGGCTGAAGATTTAAAAAGATTTGAAGATAAAATCTGTTGTTAAATTCAAATCATATCAGATATTTCAATGTGAGAAGATCTTGCGGCTGGATTAAAAAGTGAAGACTAGTTTGTTACTATTTTAGTGCAAAAAGATATGGAGAATAGTTTGTTACTATTTTTGTGCAAAAAGATGTGGAGAATAAATAGTTCTAATTATGGAGATAAATTAGGAAGATTTGATTGAAGACCTATTTTGTAGGAGAATCTTTTGCTGAGTTGTAGCAACTGTTATGATATGATTTGAAGGCCCAAATCCTGTTGGGATTATGTTATAAATAGAATGCTTATAACCTAGAAGAGGTACGGGTCCAAGATGTAGATCTTTAGGGCTTTGTCAAAGTGAACCACTCGGGTTGTGAGATGGTCACTGTGGTTAACTCAGAAACCTGTAGGTAATGAGTTTGGGTTTGTTCTTGGAGGAAGCTTTGAAGCAACTCCAATGTGAGTCATGGAAGTGTGTCTTTTGGTTTTTTCTGTGTTAGAAAAGTTGTTGGTAAACAAGCTGTAGATGTAGTGACGGTGTAGTTGACTGCTAGACATCATTGTGATAATAGGAAGTGAGATAGAGTCTCTTACCTAGGGAGGACTTAGGTAGAAGGGTCATTGGGTAGTGATTAAATTAGGTAGATTGTCAACTGGTCTGTTGAGTCTGTAATTTGATACTACTAATAGTGGACTTCCTTCCTGGCTTGTTATGCCCCCAGATGTAGGTTGTTGAACCGAACTTGGTGAACAATCCTTGTGTGTGGCTTATGCGTTACTGTTTCTATTATTGCCTTGTTCAGCAGATTGCGATGTTGTGACATTACACAAAGCATAGTTGACCTCAGGAAAAGCATAGTTGATGAACTCAAGTCCTGCAAACATTGCGAATTCATCTTCATGTTGAGTAGTTTCTGAATGACCTGAGTGTTGATCCCATGGCATGGTGGGGACACCGGCATTCCGTTCAATGACGGTCAGCTTATTTTCATTGTTCGGCTGACTTTCTTGCCCCAAGTTTCCTGGGTAAGGTTACCACATTGGCAGACCATCCATTGGGCCATAGTAGGTGTAGTCAAAATTATCTTTCATCGGAGTGTCTTCCTCTAATGAATTTGGCGGAGCGCGGCATCCTTCCGGATCACAATCCCCGTAGATCATTTTGACATCTGATCTTGGTATAAATCTCGGACTTTCTGTAGGAAAGCAAAAAGGCATAGGCACCTCTTCCTGAGACATATAACCGTCCTTGTTAAGGTAGGACTTCCATTCTTCATCTGTGTCAGAGAGATCTTCCTCATTGATAGCATGAACTGTCTGAGACACTGGGTGAAGAAAACCTCCACTGTGGAATAAGTTTTGAAGGGGATGAAGACTTTCATTGTTTGCAGCTGTCCGGGTACAGGTTGCAGAAAAACCAAGACCCTTTTTTGTTTTATTGTCAATGGGAATGACAAGCTGTCCCCATCCTGTCGTATCGGTACTCTCGACCACTTAAATAGCATCTTTGTATGAGGAAATCGAGGTTCCTCCTCTGAACTGATTGTTCTTGCTTACCGACAGTGCTTGGAACTGAGTTCCAATAACCTCCTCGGGTTCTATTCCAGTAGATGATGACAAGTTACTCACAAGCAAGGCTTTTTCCCCACAAACCGTGACAAGTTGATCGTTCTTGACGAACTTTAGCTTTTGGTGGAGGGTCGAAGTGACCGCTCCAGCCTGGTGTATCCAAGGTCTTCCTAATAAACAACTGTATGTTGCCCGGATGTCCATGACCTGGAAAGTGACTTGGAAAGTGTGAGGACCAATAGTTATGGGAAGATCAACTTCGCCGATAACTGTTTTTCTGGATCCGTTGAATGCTTTGACGACAACCTCGCTAACCCTCATCGGAGGTCCTTTGAATGATAATTGCATCAAAGTGGACTTCGGCATAACATTCAGGGCTGACCCTGTGTCTACCAGTACGCTGGCTAAAGCATCGTCCTGGCAGTTAACTGTGATATTGAGCACCATGTTATGACGACGACCCTCTTCAGGTAATTCTTCATCACTAAATCCTAAATTGTTGCAGGAAGTGATGTTAGAGACAATGCTATCGAACTGTCTGACTGTTACATCCTGTTCCACAAGGGCTTGCTCCAAGACTTTCTGTAGAGCCTCCCTGTGGGCTTCTGAACTGAGTAACAGTGATAATACCGAGATCTTTGAAGGAGTTTGCAATAGCTGATCAACAATGTTATATTCACTCCTTTGGATGAGCTTCCGCATCTCATCATTATTTTTCGAAAGGTCGGGATTACTGGATTAACCGGCTGGGGGATCGGGAGCTTCTGTCTGAAGTTCCTTTTCCTTGTTAAGTTCCCCAATCCCTCGGTTGAAGATTCTACCACTCCGTGTTACTCGACTGATGTCTGCAATGTTCAAAACGGAGGGTAATGGAATTTCCTTTCCATTTTCAATTATTGTTGCACCGTATTTGTAAGGGATCACCTTAGCTGATTCATACGGTAGTGGTCCTGGTAGATAGATGACTACAGGAGCCTTCTAATTTTTCTGACCATCATAAGTAATCTCAATTCGTTCCGGGTTGGGAACTTTAGATTCGTCAAGTAGAGGAATAATGGTAAAAACATCCCTGGTCCTGTGATGACCAGAGATCGTGACAACATCCTCAACTTGCTCGGCAAGGTAGTTCGGCGACCAGTTGATGGGTCCAGAACCCGAATAGGGACGAATTTCTCCACGATCGACCTGACCCTGAAGAGCTGCTCTCACAAGGTAACACCCTTGGTTACTTTCCGAACAGACATTACAACTGTCATAGTTGTGTGGTGGCACCTGGCCACGCCCACTTTTAATACAATGTAACCTCACTAGGTTAGCTTCCACTGATCGGACATCCTGACTCTGACGCCGAGTGGGGTTTCTATTACTGATACTAATCTGCTGAGTATCTTCATCCATGTAGATTGGCATCCACCAATGATTTAACAAGTCCTGAAGTGCCTCCTGGACAAGGGTACAACCTCGATCATTTTCGCAACACGCTTTACAGCTTTGATAGTCATGTGATATTAAGAATCCGAGTCGGACCTGGTCACCGTGTAACTCTACCAGGTTGGTATTCATCACGCGAATATCAAAGATCTGAACCATGTTGATCTGATAAGGGTTCCTATCATGGTAGTCTTGGATCCATCCAAGATCCATCTGACGCTGGAGGGCCTCTTGTATGAAAGAGCATCAATGTTTGTTTACCGAGCAAATTAGACAGGAACTGTAATCATACCGTGGCAGATTATGATACTGGCTTTGCCTCGAGTGCATCGCCACCAAGTTGACATTCATTGCACGGATGTCGTGGTTCTGAATGACGTTAGAATTCGTGTAGACCATGTTAACTCCACGAACTCGGTGCTCCTGGATCCATCCGAGATCCATTTGTTCCTGTAGAGCTGCTTGCACTACCGAACATCCTTGATTGTCTTTAGAGCAGATATCACACTGATGATAATTATGAGGTGGCACATGGCCATATCCACTCTGTCTACAATGCATCTTAACCAGATTAGTTTTCAACAAGAGTACATCGTAAATTTGATAGACATTGTTAGCTCTCCTTCTATCAAATTGACTGCAGCCTTCTCGTGTTGAGGCAGCGGATTCGTGAGAACATTAGGATTTGTATCCTTGAAGGATAAGACCCCGCTCCTAACAAGTTTTTGCACGTCGGACTTGAAATTGAGACAAGTCTCTATGTTATGCCCTGAACCTCCTTGATGATAAGGGCAAGTTTGATCCATCTTAAACCAAAAAGGCGGATTTTCCAGTACTGTAAGAGGAGATTTAGTCTGAATGTTCCCCTTAGCCAGTAGTAATGGAAACAGTTATGCGTACGATACAGGTATAGGATCAAATCCTGGCAGCCGTGTTGTATGGTTGTTGTTATATGGAGGGCGAGCCTACTGAAGAGGCTGTTGTGTCCTTTACTGATCAGGTTGGCTCTGTGCAACCTGAGGTTGATAAGTAGGAATAGACGCAGGGTTGATAGCAGGAGTCACAGCTGCTACCGGTTGATAACGTCGTCTTTGCTTTCCGAGAGAGATATTCCCAATATCTTGCTCTTTTTTCTTAGGGAGAGCACTACCATATTTTTTAGTACCGCTCGTCGATCCAGTGTCTTTTACCAAACGTCCTTCTCGGACGGCTTCCTCAAGACGTACACCCATGCCGACCATTTCGGTGAAATCACTGGGCGCACTGGCAACCATTCGGTCATAGTAAAATGAGCTTAAGGTCTTTAAGAAGATCTTTTTCATCTCTTTTTCCTCAAGAGGTGGACAAATTTGAGCAGCAATTTCACGCCACCTTTGAGCATACTCCTTAAAGGTTTCCTTGTCCTTTTGCGACATCGATCTGAGTTGATCTCTGTCGGGTGCCATGTCCAAATTGTATTTGTATTGTTGGACGAAGGCGGTACCAAGATCTTTGAATATGCTAATCGTAGCACGGTTTAAACCCATGTACCATTTGAGTGCGGCACCGGTTAAACTATCCTGAAAGTAGTGAATCAGTAGGTCCTGATTCTCCGTCTGGGCTGACATCCGCCGAGCGTACATCACCAGATGGCTTTGAGGGCAAGAGTTACCCTTATATTTTTCAAAGTCGGGCACTTGGAACTTGTGCGGGACTTTCACATTTGGGACCAAGCAGAGATCTGCGGCGTCCTTTCCAAATAAATCCTGACCGCGAATGGCTTGCAGTTCTTTCTGCATTTCCAAGAACTGTTCCTGGAATTCATCCATTTTGTCAAACATAGTTTCCTTCTTACTAGAAGGTGTTGGTGGAATCTGTCCTTTCGGGACAGTGTGCACCACAGGGGGTGGTACCGTGACTACGACATTGAGCCTTGGCGTTTCCCGAAGTTTGTAACCTTCAGGTGTCTTCAACATGCCCCTAGCATCTTCGCTTTCCCGAAGTTTGTAACCTTCAGGAGTCTTCAACATGCCCCTGGCATCTTCGCTTTCCCGAAGTTTGTAACCTTCAGGCCCAGCGACTTCTGTTGTGATTCCCTGATCTTCAGTGATCGGCGGAACATATCCTTCTGGGATATAGTTAACAGGCATGCCCCAAGGACGATCTTTAGGTATCTGATACCTAGGATCATACCTCTCCACTACGGGCGTTGAGGTGATCTCTGAGATCACAGTTCTTTGTAGCTGAGCTTCTACCATGGCTTGCATGTCGTTATGAAGCTTTCTCATATCCTCTCTCAGAGCGTCGATCTCTTCTTTCAACTCTCTGTTTTCTTCCTCAAGATCATCCATCCTTTTCTGACGATTGGCCCGAGTATTATACGAATGAGATAGTTTGACTCTAGAATCGAGACACAAACATGAGATTCGTAGGGAAGAAGAATACGCGATGTGAGAATGATGAATGCAATGATTATATTAATTATTTAACGTTTAATCAAAATAAACTTCGACAATTAGATTGCAAATATCAAATGGTGGGGAAACCCCTTTTTATTGAAATTCAAAGGATTACAGAAGTGGAAATACAGTAGATTACAAAGTGCAGAAACAGAAACCTAAACTAATGGGTCCTGAGTTCTCTCTGAAGAGAAATCGGGTGCTGATTCTGGTATCTTCCTTTTCTTTGACCAGGGCTCTTGGGCCATTGTCGGGTTGTCATTCCCTTGCCAAGTGAAAGGAGCGAGTAAATTCCTTTAGTCATCTTGATTATCTACAGCATGTTGCTCCAAAATTTTGATCCGAGCATCTTTTTCTTTCAGTAATTGCTGTATTTTGATGCACTCTATGTCGAGGGTGCGGTACTTGTTCTTCCAAGACCTCCTCTCCCGTTGAACTTTGTTGAGAGTAACCTGAAGCTTTTCAGTTTCTGTCATGAAGTACATGACATATTCCCTCGGCGAAAGAATCCCGTAACGAGGATAAGGAATCTTTAGCTTGAGAGCACTAGTTTGTACCCAATGGAGATAAGGCTCGACCGAGACACAGTCCGGTTTTCCTAGAGACTCTCGTCCTTTCTTATGAACATGCTTCCAAGCGTGCACTATTTCCATATTTAGTACTCTGTCGTTTTCTCCTTCTTTGAAGAAAAGACCTTCCAGATGAACACCCAGTGGGATGTGTCTCATCGGGTATCCAAATTGACGGCGAACCAATACCGGATGGTAGTTGATTCCTCCTTTAGTTCCTATAAGGGGTACGTTGGGGAAGTTTCCACAACGGTCAATGATCCTAATTCCCTCATAAACCCTATTACACCTATCTATATCAAAGTTGGTAAGAGACATGATCTTCTGCGACCAACGTAAGGCACTCTTGCAATCGCAAAACGCAGCAGACCTGGGCAAGTGAGAGATAAACCATTTGTAAAGCAAAGGTACACAACATGTGATCTCCCCTCCGTTGTACAAATTTCCCAGGTGTACAGAATGATACGCATCTGCGAGCAAAGTTGGCACAGGATTTCCAATGAGAAAAACCTTAATGGAGTTAATATCGACGAAGTTATTGATGTTAGGAAACAAAAATAACCCGTAGGTGAGCAAGACAAAGAAGCTTTCAAAAGCAGTCACGTTTCCTATACTGGAGAAGTACAGGGCTTTCTTTGTCAAGAACTGGGCTGGAAAACCTTGGATGCCACCCTTAGCGGTCATGTGAGCCCTGACCTCAGACTTGTCCAAATGAATTGCTCTTGCAATAGTCTGATTCTTTGGAATTTCTTCCAGTCCAGAAAATGGAGCTCGATCCATAATGTGTAGATCGATCAGGTGAGAATACTCCTCCAGCGTTGGTGCAAGCTGGTAATCCGGGAATGTGAAACAGTGATAAACCGGATCATAAAACTGAATGAGCGCATCCATGATTCCCTCAATCACATGGACTCTTAATAGTGGTAGCAAACCTCCGTGTTTGGCTCTGAAAGCCTCTGGGTTAGTGATCATCCTCGCTAACCTTTTCAAATCCTCTAGTTTTGGAACCTTGAAGGTATACTGGTGAGTTCTCCTTCTACCGAAATCCATTAGCGCAATCCTTTTCTCTGATATTTGCAATCACAGTCTTAGTTTATTTTAAAAGAACAGAGAGACTAGAAGAGAAGATTTTTTGAATGTTTTATTGTTTTATTAAATGAATGCATGAACGCAGCACACAAAAACATAGAAAAAACATGGGGTCAAAGGGTCGTTGTCATGAAGTCAAGGCTCTACCCATCCCCAAAGGTTTATACTAGGGTGACTTTTGTACCTGTACTCATTATCATTAGCTCCTCCCAGGAAAGCAAAACAACAAGCGGATCGCCAGCGAGTTGTAGAGCAATCTTAGAGTAAGTGCCATTCACCGAGAATAGATCACCAGCCTCAAATGAGGGTAGTATCGCGTAACAACTATTTCCGATAGTTTCCGCACTACGAAAGGGTTTGGCTCCTCAGCTTCTCAAACTTAACAACTGGCCCATTGTCTAGGTGAGAGAATGGGTTGCGTTGGTCGGCCTCCACTGAGGTTGATGGTCGACCCTGTCGCCATCACTTATCTTAGGTGTATACTCATTCTTTCCACATACGGCATCACCCGCATTCCCATTAGCAGAAAAATAAACATGTATAGCAATTAGGAAAAGCAGTATATATATTTGTCCTAATCATCCTAGACCTATGAAGCTATGAATCATAAGTTCCTGACAGAAAACGGGTTCCCCGACGGAAGCCCCAATCTGTGGTATTCACACAAGAGGTGAAAACGTAGTCCGTGCCTAGACCTAACTTTGATCGGCCCCACGGTGGGCGCCATTTTTCTGTAGCGAGCGATTTTGGACGCGGTTCTTAAGCACTGGTCGCTCTCTGCGGTTGAGCTTAAAACTACAGGTCGATTCATTTTTTATCTTATTGTGAGCTGATGAAGGAAGGGAAATAAATGTCTCTAATTAACCCTGCTTTACATACTGAGTTTAAACAGCGGTCTGTTAGGTTACGAATGCTATCAATGTGGGGGGGCCTTTCTTGTGCTATTTAACAGAATGACAGGTTTCTGGCGGGGAACAAGGATTAGGATGTTAGGACTGATGCTTTTGAATTACTGCTTTTGATATGGGATTTTGGGTTTTTGTTTAGTGTGCTCGCTAAGATTTTTCTTTCAATCTTATGCCTGCGTATTCCCGTTTATCCAAAATAGGGAAATCAGAGCGTTCGTAGTTCCTCCTATTCTATGGGAGGAAATGATTATTTTTTGGTGTCTTGTTCAAAGCCCAAGACGTGAAGCGAAAGGTAGTTTGTATCTTGTTCAAAGCCCAAGATGTGAAGCTAAAAAAGTCTCAACTTTAGAGAGAACTTGTCATCTCTAAAGAGGGGGTTGTATGTCACAACTATTTTATAGAGGAGAATTACTTTAACCGGGATACGCGGATCCTAGCAATGCCATAATTTCCTTTATAGGGGGTTTAGCCTGAAGGGGAAGACTTTAACTCAGTGTAGAGCAATGCTATCTTTCCTTAGGAATTTCTCATGCTAAAAGAGGGACAGTGGCATGGATGTAAATAATCCAGAGGCTTGCCGCTTACAGCAATTAGACGAAAGGGAGTTGTTGATGTTTGTGTACTGTGAACGAGGCACAGTTTTGAAGCTAAAAGGTTAATTGGATTAACCAGTGGTTTTCTTATACAAAGCCTAAGAGGAGGCTATTATGTGTCTCGTACAAAGCCCGAGAGAAAGGGTAAAAGGTTTTGACTCAACGATGGAATCTTTTGGTATCTCGTATAAAGCCCGAGATGGAGGCTATTGTTTATTTGGCTCAATAAGAACCTTTTTGTATCTCGTATAAAGCCCGAGATGGAGGCAAAAGGGGTAATTGACTTAGCAAGGGAGTCTCTTATGTGCCTCGTACAAAGCCCGAGAGAGAGGCCGAACGTTGTTTGACTCCGCTGAGGGAGAATCATTGTACAAAGCCCAAGAGGAGGCTATGGTGACTGTTCAGTTAAGTGACAGGTCCGGTATACTGATTTTAAAAGAGAAAATCAGTTCTTATATGAGCAACACTGTACTCCTGGATTTGATTCAAGGATCCGGGTTATTCCTGTTCTTTAAGGAATCGGGAAATCCGAAGGGTATTGAGACTGTCCGAGTCTGCGGGTTTCCTTCCTATTTAACGAAGGGGACACTTGAGAATGTCTTTGAGACTCAAGGAGATTAGACTGTCCAAGTCTAGAGTTTCATCTTTTATACTGTGTTTTGAGAAACAGTAGTAGACCCTATGAAATGACTGTTCTATGAAGATGACTAGGTTCTGTTCCTATACCTCTAGGAGGTCGTCAGGACAATTTGTACGAAGCCCAAGAGGAGGCTGGAATCTTTTAAGAAGCCGACGGGTCCTTGTACTAAGCCTAAGAGGAGGCTATCATTCCCGGAGGAAGAGATCATTATACGAAGCCTAAGAGGAGGCTGTGAATACTTCTAAGAAGCCGTAGGGTCCTTGTACTAAGCCCAAGAGGAGGCGGGGTTGCTTTTAGGAAGCCTGTGGGTCCTTGTACGATGCCCAAGAGGAGGCCGATACTTTTAAGAAGCCTGCGGGTCCCCAAACCCTGAGAAATTCAAGGCAATGGTATTCACCGAGAATAGATCAAAGTCAGGAAAGTTCGAGAATTTGGAAGAAACTCAAAGATGCCATTCACGGAGAATACATTCATCTCTGGGAATAGAGTTTCTTGACAATTCCTAATGAGGACAGCCAAAGAGAAGACTGTATCTGGTGATCCTATTGGGGATCTAGTTGTCTATTTCTATGACTAAACGAAACGGTGTCCCTTAGTTCTAGACGTAGTTGTCGGGGAAACTCTAAATATCTATACTATTATTACACAGTCGATATGAGTTTATGAAAGAAGACTTACAGTGAAACAGCCCTACGATACAGTTATATGTATATGAAAGCGGTAAATGAAAGCGTATAAACACTTACTCGGTTGTAGAGCTTCCATGTTGTTTGGTTAGTTGTTTAACAAAGAAAGATTGAAAACAACAGTATACTCAAACTCAAAGGAGAAAGTGCTTTGAAAAAGAAAGTTTTGGGGCTTACAGCTCAAGGAGAGGCCCAGGGTTTTATCAGTGAGCGCACTGTTTAAATTTGTACAGAGGGACTTATACAAGTGACTGTGGCCCAAAAAGGTTTTCTGTACAAAGGGATGAGTCTTACACTCTCTCAAGAGGCCCAAAAAGTTTAAAGAAAAAGAGTGGGGCTTATAACACGAGGGTAGGCCCATATGATTTTTCTGTTTGAAATGGCGATCGCGCCGAGGTTTTCTTTTAACGCAGAGGGACTTATACAATAAGTAAGGCCCAAAAAGATTTTGGTTAAAAGGGGATTGGGTCTTACACTCTATTAGAGGCCCAAAAAGTTTGAATGGGTCTTATAGCTCAAGGAGAGGCCCAAGGTTATTTTTTCAAAAGGCGACGATCGCGCCGTTTGTTTTTTACGGAATCGGGACTTATACAATGCACTGAGGCCCAAAATGTTTTGGTCAAGAAAGGATTGGGTCTTACACTCTATTAGAGGCCCAAAATGTTTTGAAAATGATTTATGAGGGTTGAATTAATCCAAAAACCCTAATTTGTTTTCAAAAATGTATTTAATTGAATAAAAATTCAATTAAAATGATCAAAATTGTTTAACATGTGAAAAACAAATTGTGATCTTGGATTAATGCTTCAAAAATTAAGTATTGACCTACAAAATAATTAGAAAGCATTAAAAGTTGCAAAATCAATGTAGAAAAAATATTTAAAATGTCAAAAACAATTAAAATATTAATTCTTTCCAAAAATATCAATTATATGAAATAAATAATATTTTTGGGATTTTTTGAGAAAATAAAATATTTTAACAGTTTTGTGAATTATTAAAAAAAGAATCAACTCAAAATCATTAAAACTCAGAGAGAAATTAATTTTTGAATCAATTAAACAAAATCACAAAATTCAAATATTTGAATTATTCAAAAATGGCGCCAAGAACACACCAAGAACACGCGCGTGTTCGGGGTTTGGTTGATTTGCATTTTCTCCTCAATCTCACTGAATACTCGATTATATCATGCAATCCACATATCATTATGTTCGTCTCAACCTCACGATCATGTCTATAACACTTAATTTCATTTAAATTAAACATATAACAAGAAATCATGAAAAATCCTCAAGAACCCTAATTTCTGCATGAAGGCTAGGATTTTTGATACACGATTCAAACAATGCAATTAATTGAGGGAAAACATTCCCTGCATGATTATGAACATATGGCCAAATTATTGTGCGAGGAAATATGCATAGATTGAGAGATGGCCAAGTATATGCTTACCTCTAAGCCGTGACAGCAAGTGCAATGTGATTTTTGATTTGGAGGTGTTACAGATGAGTCGTGATGATCTGAACAGCTTCCCTACACCCTATGGAGTGTGTTTGAATGGTTGGACTTGATTGAAATTGGCTGGATCAATTTGTGGTACCTCAGCTGCAACTTGGTTGAAAATTTGAGCAACCAGCTGATGATTTTGTGAAATTGGTGTTTCAGAAGTGATCTAAGTGTTTGATCAACTCATATGTGATGTATGTGAGGTGTGTGAGTGATTGGTTTGATTGGAAAAGCTCTCAAACTCAAAACCTGATAGCTACCTTGCTAAGAAAGGCATTTTTGCCAAGAGAAAGAGATTTTGAGGAAAGCATCTGTTAGATGGCTTTGGTGTACTCAAACTGATCATAATTGAGCTCTATTTATAGTAGAGCAAGTTTGTTTTGCAAGGAATAGTGAATGGCAGTTGGTAAGTAGGTTTGGCCAATGTTGGCAAATGAAAATCCAAGTCTCCTCTAGCCATTGACTAGAGGTTAGGGCACAGAGCTTTGGTTCCCTTGGTCTTGGATAAGTCTTGACTGATTTCAGATGAGAATGGCTCAGTCCATGCCACCTTGATGCTTCCATTGAATGCTTCAATCCAAATTTGGAGTCTTGTCCCTATTTTGGCCATTCTAGGTTCAACATGCTATTTCTTGTTCCATGGACTTTGGAGGCTTGACCCAGTGATTGTCCCCTTTAGATTCAATCCTCAGATGTGTCCAAGTGGATAGGAGCATTTGAATTTGGCTGATTTTGGCAAATCGAGCCAAAATACAAAATCTGCCTTGCCTTTGACAGATTTCAGCAAGGCAACTTGACAATGTCATATCTCATGGGGTAAGTTGAATTTGGCAATGTTCTTGGCCATTTTGGAAAGCCCTTACATGATACAACAACTGTTTGAACAAGTTTGGTTTTGATCTCTTTTGATTCCAAATGAAAAATCCCTCTACATTTGGCAAAAAGTGAAGCAATACCTGACTTAGTGAAATTTTCACCAAGTTGGAACAAAGTGTGATTTCTTGATTTTGATCACTCCATAAATCAAAATCCTTAATGAATTGGACTTAGGTCTAGTTGAAGTTTTTGTAGAGGGTAATGAGGGCTACAAATCCATCTTTGGATGAAAAAAATTGGCCTTGTGGTTTAGGAGTTATGGTCCTCCAAAGTTAGTGTATTAGTGGTACTTTTTCCATAACTTAGAAAAATTTCTATGTTTTATCGTTACCATTTTTACAAGTTATCCCATTTCCTTTGATTTTTCTTGATGAATGATGATTCAAATCATACATTAACATCATTTTAGGGTTAAAAATCCATTTTGGTGAAAAATCTCAAAAAGTCAAAGTTGACTTTTGTGCACAGTTGACTTTTTATCAGATGAATTCCAAACTGTGCAATTCTTCAGGAAATCATGTCCTTGACCTAAATCAAACTTGATGGACATGTTCCATGGGTGTCATAGGGTATATTGGGGCATGTCCTAGGGCTTGGGAGCATGTCCTGGTCAAAAGTCAAAGTTACAGTTGACTTTTTCCTTAAAACCCTAATTGTGGTGCAGATGAAATTGAGACTTGTTGCTCAAGCTTCTTGGATTAATCCATTGTTCCAAATGGATCAATATAGTTCATTAGAGACCCTCAAATCATGTCTTGAGGTCTTGGCTCTTGATTTGTCCCAAAAGTCAACTTAGGGGTGAATTAGGTCAAGAAACCCAAATTCCTGATTTTTGATGTATGCATCCCCTGAGGTCAAATTGACTTGATGCTTGGGTCCATGAGGTTCCATGGAGTACATTAGGTTGTGTTTTGGATCTTTGGCTTGTTTCTAGATGAAATTTTCCATCTAGAGGCCCTGGTCGACCAAAACCCTAATTTGGTGATACTGGCGATCTTGGACGCGGTTCTTAAGCGCTGGTCGCTCTCTGCGGTTGAGCTTAAAACTACAGGTCGGTTCATTTTTTATCCTATTGTGAGCTGATGAAGGAAGGGAAATAGATGTCTCCAATTAACCCTGCTTTGCATACTGAGTTTAAACAGTGGTCTGTTAGGTTATGAATGTTATCAATGTGGGGGGGCCTTTCTTGTGCTATTTAACAGAATGACAGGTTTCTGGCGGGGAACAAGGATTAGGATGTTAGGACTGATGCTTTTGAATTACTGCTTTTGATATGGGATTTTGGGTTTTTGTTTAGTGTGCTCGCTAAGATTTTTCTTTCAATCTTATGCCTACGTATTCCCGTTTATCCAAAACAGGGAAATCAGAGCGTTCGTAGTTCCTCCTATTCTATGGGAGGAAATGATTATTTTTTGGTGTCTTGTTCAAAGCCCAAGACGTGAAGCGAAAGGTAGTTTGTATCTTGTTCAAAGCCCGAGATGTGAAGCTGAAAAAGTCTCAACTTTAGAGAGAACTTGTCATCTCTAAAGAGGGGGTTGTATGTCACAACTGTTTTATAAAGGAGAATTACTTTAACCGGGATACGCGGATCCTAGCAATGCCATAATTTCCTTTATAGGGGTTTAACCTGAAGGGGAAGACTTTAACTCAGTGTAGAGCAATGATATCTTTCCTTAGGAATTTCTCATGCTAAAAGAGGGACAATGGCATGGATGTAGATGATCCAGAGGCTTACCGCTTACAGCGATTAGATGAAGGGAATTGTTTGATGTTTGTGTACTGTGAACGAGGCACAACTTTGATGCTAAAAGGTTAATTGGATTAACTAGTGATTTTTTTTACAAATCCTAAGAGGAGGCTGATATGTGTCTCGTACAAAAGCCTGAGAGAGAGGCTAAAAGGTTTTGACTCAATGAGGGAATCTTTTGGTATCTCGTATAAAGCCCGAGATGGAGGCTATTGTTTATTTGGCTCAATAAGAACCTTTTTGTATCTCGTATAAAGCCCGAGATGGAGGCAAAAGGGGTAATTGACTTAGCAAGGGAGTCTCTTATGTGTCTCGTACAAAGCCCGAGGGAGAGGCCGAACGTTGTTTGACTCCGCTGGGGGAGAATCGTTGTACAAAGCCCAAGAGGAGGCTATGGTGACTGTTCAGTTAAGTGACAGGTCCAGTATACTGATTTTGAAAGAGAAAATCAGTTCTTATATGAGCAACATTGTACTCCTGGATTTGATTCAAGGATCCGGGTTATTCCTGTTCTTTAAGGAAGCGGGAAATCCGAAGGGTATTGAGAATGTCTGAGTCTGCGGGTTTCCTTCCTATTTAACGAAGGGGTCACTTGAGAATGTCTTTGAGACTCAAGGAGATTAGACTGTCCAAGTCTAGAGTTTCATCTTTTATACTGTGTTTTAAGAAATAGTAGTAGACCCTATGAAAGGACTGTTCTATGAAGATGACTAAGTTCTGTTCCTATACCTCTAGGAGGTCGTCGGGACAATTTGTACGAAGCCCAAGAGGATGCTGGAATCTTTTAAGAAGCCGACGGGTCCTCGTACTAAGCCCAAGAGGAGGCTATCATTCCCGGAGGAAGAGATCATTATACGAAGCCTAAGAGGAGGCTGTGAATACTTCTAAGAAGCCGTAGGGTCCTTGTACTAAGCCCAAGAGGAGGCGGGGTTGCGTTTAGGAAGCCTGTGGGTCCTTGTACGAGGCCCAAGAGGAGGCCGATGCTTTTAAGAAGCCCGCGGGTCCCCAAACCCCGAGAAATTCAAGGCAATGCTATTCACCGAGAATAGATCAAAGTCAGGAAAGTTCGAGAATTTGGAAGAAACTCAAAGATGCCATTCACGGAGAATACATTCATCTCTGGGAATAGAGTTTCTTGACAATTCCTCATGAGGACAGCCGAAGAGAAGACTGTATCTGGTGATCCTATTGGGGATCTAGTTGTCTATTTCTATGACTAAACGAAACGACGTCACTTAGTTCTAGACGTAGTTGCCGGGGAAACTCTAAATATCTATACTATTATTACACAGTCGATATGAGTTTATGAAAGAAGACTTACAGTGAAACAGCCCCACGATACAGTTATATGTATATGAAAGCGGTAAATGAAAGCGTATAAACACTAACTCGATTGTAGAGCTTCCGTGCTGTTTGGTTAGTTGTTCAACAAAGAAAGATTGAAAACAACAGTATACTCAAAATCAAAGGAGAAAGTGCTTTGAAAAAGAAAGTTTTGGGGCTTACAGCTCAAGGAGAGGCCCAAAAAGTTTAAAGAAAAAGTGTGGGGCTTATAACACGAGGGTAGGCCCATATAATTTTTCCGTTTGAAATGGCGATCGCGTCGAGGTTTTCTTTTAACGCAGAGGGACTTATACAATAAGTGAGGCCCAAAATGTTTTTGGTTAAAAGGGGATTGGGTCTTACACTCTATTAGAGGCCCAAAATGTTTTGAATGGGTCTTATAGCTCAAGGAGAGGCCCAATTGATTCTTTGAATAGGCGATGATCGCGCCGTTTGTTTTTGACGGTATCGGGACTTATACAATACACTGAGGCCCAAAATGTTTTGGTCAAGAAAGGATTGGGTCTTACACTCTATTAGAGGCCCAAAAAGTTTTGAAAATGATTTATGAGGGTTAAATTAATTCAAAAACCCTAATTTGTTTTCAAAAATGTATTTAATTGAATAAAAATTCAATTAAAATGATCAAAATTGTTTAAAATGTGAAAAACAAATTGTGATCTTGGATTAATGCTTCAAAAATTAAGTATTGACCTACAAAATAATTAGAAAGCATTAAAAGTTGCAAAATCAATGTAGAAAAAATATTTAAAATGTCAAAAACAATTAAAATATTAATTCTTTCCAAAAATATCAATTATATGAAATAAATAATATTTTTGGGATTTTTTGAGAAAATAAAATATTTTAACAGTTTTGTGAATTATTAAAAAAAGAATCAACTCAAAATCATTAAAACTCAGAGAGAAATTAATTTTTGAATCAATTAAACAAAATCACAAAATTCAAATATTTGAATTATTCAAAAATGGCGCCAAGAACACACCAAGAACACGCGCGTGTTCTGGGTTTGGTTGATTTGCATTTTCTCCTCAATCTCACTGAATACTCGATTATATCATGCAATCCACATATCATTATGTTCGTCTCAACCTCACGATCATGTCTATAACACTTAATTTCATTTAAATTAAACATATAACAAGAAATCATGAAAAATCCTCAAGAACCCTAATTTCTGAATGAAGGCTAGGATTTTTGATACACGATTCAGACAATGCAATTAATTGAGGGAAAACATTCCCTGCATGATTATGAACATATGGCCAAATTATTGTGCGAGGAAATATGCATAGATTGAGAGATGGCCAAGTATATGCTTACCTCTAAGCCGTGACAGCAAGTGCAATGTGATTTTTGATTTGGAGGTGTTACAGATGAGTCGTGATGATCTGAACAGCTTCCCTACACCCTATGGAGTGTGTTTGAATGGTTGGACTTGATTAAAATTGGCTGGATCAATTTGTGGTACCTCAGCTGCAACTTGGTTGAAAATTTGAGCAACCAGCTGATGATTTTGTGAAATTGGTGTTTCAGAAGTGATCTAAGTGTTTGATCAACTCATATGTGATGTATGTGAGGTGTGTGAGTGATTGGTTTGATTGGAAAAGCTCTCAAACTCAAAACCTGATAGCTACCTTGCTAAGAAAGGCATTTTTGCCAAGAGAAAGAGATTTTGAGGAAAGCATCTGTTAGATGGCTTTGGTGTACTCAAACTGATCACAATTGAGCTCTATTTATAGTAGAGCAAGTTTGTTTTGCAAGGAATAGTGAATGGCAGTTGGTAAGTAGGTTTGGCCAATGTTGGCAAATGAAAATCCAAGTCTCCTCTAGCCATTGACTAGAGGTTAGGGCACAGAGCTTTGGTTCCCTTGGTCTTGGATAAGTCTTGACTGATTTCAGATGAGAATGGCTCAGTCCATGCCACCTTGATGCTTCCATTGAATGCTTCAATCCAAATTTGGAGTCTTGTCCCTATTTTGGCCATTCTAGGTTCAACATGCTATTTCTTGTTCCATGGACTTTGGAGGCTTGACCCAGTGATTGTCCCCTTTAGATTCAATCCTCAGATGTGTCCAAGTGGATAGGAGCATTTGAATTTGGCTGATTTTGGCAAATCGAGCCAAAATGCAAAACCTGCCTTGCCTTTGACAGATTTCAGCAAGGCAACTTGACAATGTCATATCTCATGGGGTAAGTTGAATTTGGCAATGTTCTTGGCCATTTTGGAAAGCCCTTACATGATACAACAACTGTTTGAACAAGTTTGGTTTTGATCTCTTTTGATTCCAAATGAAAAATCCCTCTACATTTGGCAAAAAGTGAAGCAATACCTGACTTAGTGAAATTTTCACCAAGTTGGAACAAAGTGTGATTTCTTGATTTTGATCACTCCATAAATCAAAATCCTTAATGAATTGGACTTAGGTCTAGTTGAAGTTTTTGTAGAGGGTAATGAGGGCTACAAATCCATCTTTGGATGAAAAAAATTGGCCTTGTGGTTTAGGAGTTATGGTCCTCCAAAGTTAGTGTATTAGTGGTACTTTTTCCATAACTTAGAAAAATTTCTAAGTTTTATGGTTACCATTTTTACAAGTTATCCCATTTCCTTTGATTTTTCTTGATGAATGATGATTCAAATCATACATTAACATCATTTTAGGGTTAAAAATCCATTTTGGTGAAAAATCTCAAAAAGTCAAAGTTGACTTTTGTGCACAGTTGACTTTTTATCAGATGAATTCCAAACTGTGCAATTCTTCAGGAAATCATGTCCTTGACCTAAATCAAACTTGATGGACATGTTCCATGGGTGTCATAGGGTATATTGGGGCATGTCCTAGGGCTTGGGAGCATGTCCTGGTCAAAATTCAAAGTTACAGTTGACTTTTTCCTTAAAACCCTAATTGTGGTGGAGATGAAATTGAGACTTGTTGCTCAAGCTTCTTGGATTAATCCATTGTTCCAAATGGATCAATATAGTTCATTAGAGACCCTCAAATCATGTCTTGAGGTCTTGGCTCTTGATTTGTCCCAAAAGTCAACTTAGGGGTGAATTAGGTCAAGAAACCCTAATTCCTGATTTTTGATGTATGCATCCCCTGAGGTCAAATTGACTTGATGCTTGGGTCCATGAGGTTCCATGGAGTACATTAGGTTGTGTTTTGGATCTTTGGCTTGTGTCTAGATGAAATTTTCCATCTAGAGGCCCTGGTCGACCAAAACCCTAATTTGGTGATACTGGCGATCTTGGACGCGGTTCTTAAGCGCTGGTCGCTCTCTGCGGTTGAGCTTAAAACTACAGGTCGGTTCATTTTTTATCCTATTGTGAGCTGATGAAGGAAGGGAAATAGATGTTTCCAATTAACCCTGCTTTGCATACTGAGTTTAAACAGTGGTCTGTTAGGTTATGAATGTTATCAATGTGGGGGGGCCTTTCTTGTGCTATTTAACAGAATGACAGGTTTCTGGCGGGGAACAAGGATTAGGATGTTAGGACTGATGCTTTTGAATTACTGCTTTTGATATGGGATTTTGGGTTTTTGTTTAGTGTGCTCGCTAAGATTTTTCTTTCAATCTTATGCCTACGTATTCCCGTTTATCCAAAACAGGGAAATCAGAGCGTTCGTAGTTCCTCCTATTCTATGGGAGGAAATGATTATTTTTTGGTGTCTTGTTCAAAGCCCAAGACGTGAAGCGAAAGGTAGTTTGTATCTTGTTCAAAGCCCAAGATGTGAAGCTGAAAAAGTCTCAACTTTAGAGAGAACTTGTCATCTCTAAAGAGGGGGTTGTATGTCACAACTGTTTTATAAAGGAGAATTACTTTAACCGGGATACGCGGATCCTAGCAATGCCATAATTTCCTTTATAGGGGTTTAACCTGAAGGGGAAGACTTTAACTCAGTGTAGAGCAATGATATCTTTCCTTAGGAATTTCTCATGCTAAAAGAGGGAGAATGGCATGGATGTAGATGATCCAGAGGCTTACCGCTTACAGCGATTAGATGAAGGGAATTGTTTGATGTTTGTGTACTGTGAACGAGGCACAACTTTGATGCTAAAAGGTTAATTGGATTAACTAGTGATTTTTTTTACAAATCCTAAGAGGAGGCTGATATGTGTCTCGTACAAAAGCCTGAGAGAGAGGCTAAAAGGTTTTGACTCAATGAGGGAATCTTTTGGTATCTCGTATAAAGCCCGAGATGGAGGCTATTGTTTATTTGGCTCAATAAGAACCTTTTTGTATCTCGTATAAAGCCCGAGATGGAGGCAAAAGGGGTAATTGACTTAGCAAGGGAGTCTCTTATGTGTCTCGTACAAAGCCCGAGGGAGAGGCCGAACGTTGTTTGACTCCGCTGGGGGAGAATCGTTGTACAAAGCCCAAGAGGAGGCTATGGTGACTGTTCAGTTAAGTGACAGGTCCAGTATACTGATTTTGAAAGAGAAAATCAGTTCTTATATGAGCAACATTGTACTCCTGGATTTGATTCAAGGATCCGGGTTATTCCTGTTCTTTAAGGAAGCGGGAAATTCGAAGGGTATTGAGAATGTCTGAGTCTGCGGGTTTCCTTCCTATTTAACGAAGGGGTCACTTGAGAATGTCTTTGAGACTCAAGGAGATTAGACTGTCCAAGTCTAGAGTTTCATCTTTTATACTGTGTTTTAAGAAACAGTAGTAGACCCTATGAAAGGACTGTTCTATGAAGATGACTAAGTTCTGTTCCTATACCTCTAGGAGGTCGTCGGGACAATTTGTACGAAGCCCAAGAGGATGCTGGAATCTTTTAAGAAGCCGACGGGTCCTCGTACTAAGCCCAAGAGGAGGCTATCATTCCCGGAGGAAGAGATCATTATACGAAGCCTAAGAGGAGGCTGTGAATACTTCTAAGAAGCCGTAGGGTCCTTGTACTAAGCCCAAGAGGAGGCGGGGTTGCGTTTAGGAAGCCTGTGGGTCCTTGTACGAGGCCCAAGAGGAGGCCGATGCTTTTAAGAAGCCCGCGGGTCCCCAAACCCCGAGAAATTCAAGGCAATGCTATTCACCGAGAATAGATCAAAGTCAGGAAAGTTCGAGAATTTGGAAGAAACTCAAAGATGCCATTCACGGAGAATACATTCATCTCTGGGAATAGAGTTTCTTGACAATTCCTCATGAGGACAGCCGAAGAGAAGACTGTATCTGGTGATCCTATTGGGGATCTAGTTGTCTATTTCTATGACTAAACGAAACGACGTCACTTAGTTCTAGACGTAGTTGCCGGGGAAACTCTAAATATCTATACTATTATTACACAGTCGATATGAGTTTATGAAAGAAGACTTACAGTGAAACAGCCCCACGATACAGTTATATGTATATGAAAGCGGTAAATGAAAGCGTATAAACACTTACTCGATTGTAGAGCTTCCGTGCTGTTTGGTTAGTTGTTCAACAAAGAAAGATTGAAAACAACAGTATACTCAAAATCAAAGGAGAAAGTGCTTTGAAAAAGAAAGTTTTGGGGCTTACAGCTCAAGGAGAGGCCCAAAAAGTTTAAAGAAAAAGTGTGGGGCTTATAACACGAGGGTAGGCCCATATAATTTTTCCGTTTGAAATGGCGATCGCGTCGAGGTTTTCTTTTAACGCAGAGGGACTTATACAATAAGTGAGGCCCAAAATGTTTTTGGTTAAAAGGGGATTGGGTCTTACACTCTATTAGAGGCCCAAAATGTTTTGAATGGGTCTTATAGCTCAAGGCGAGGCCCAATTGATTCTTTGAATAGGCGATGATCGCGCCGTTTGTTTTTTACGGTATCGGGACTTATACAATACACTGAGGCCCAAAATGTTTTGGTCAAGAAAGGATTGGGTCTTACACTCTATTAGAGGCCCAAAAAGTTTTGAAAATGATTTATGAGGGTTAAATTAATTCAAAAACCCTAATTTGTTTTCAAAAATGTATTTAATTGAATAAAAATTCAATTAAAATGATCAAAATTGTTTAACATGTGAAAAACAAATTGTGATCTTGGATTAATGCTTCAAAAATTAAGTATTGACCTACAAAATAATTAGAAAGCATTAAAAGTTGCAAAATCAATGTAGAAAAAATATTTAAAATGTCAAAAACAATTAAAATATTAATTCTTTCCAAAAATATCAATTATATGAAATAAATAATATTTTTGGGATTTTTTGAGAAAATAAAATATTTTAACAGTTTTGTGAATTATTAAAAAAAGAATCAACTCAAAATCATTAAAACTCAGAGAGAAATTAATTTTTGAATCAATTAAACAAAATCACAAAATTCAAATATTTGAATTATTCAAAAATGGCGCCAAGAACACACCAAGAACACGCGCGTGTTCTGGTTTTGGTTGATTTACATTTTCTCCTCAATCTCACTGAATACTCGATTATATCATGCAATCCACATATCATTATGTTCGTCTCAACCTCACGATCATGTCTATAACACTTAATTTCATTTAAATTAAACATATAACAAGAAATCATGAAAAATCCTCAAGAACCCTAATTTCTGCATGAAGGCTAGGATTTTTGATACACGATTCAAACAATGCAATTAATTGAGGGAAAACATTCCATGCATGATTATGAACATATGGCCAAATTATTGTGCGAGGAAATATGCATAGACTGAGAGATGACCAAGTATATGCTTACCTCTAAGCCGTGACAGCAAGTGCAATGTGATTTTTGATTTGGAGGTGTTACATATGAGTGGTGATGATCTGTACAGCTTCCCTACACCCTATGGAGTGTGTTTGAATGGTTGGACTTGATTGAACTTGGCTGGATCAATTTGTGGTACCTCAGCTGCAACTTGGTTGAAAATTTGAGCAACCAGCTGGTATTTTGTGAAATTGGTGTTTCAGAAGTGATCTAAGCGTTTGATCAGCTCATATGTGATGTATGTGAGGTGTGTGAGTGATTGGTTTGATTGGAATTGCTCTCAAACTCAAAACCCGATAGTGACTTGCCTTAGAAGGCAAAATTGGAGTGAAAGAAGAGATTTTGAGGAAAGCATCTGTTTGATGGCTTTGGTATACTCAAACTGATCACAATTGAGCTCTATTTATAGTAGAGCAAGTTTTTTTTGCAAGGAATAGTGAATGGCAGCTGGTAAGTAGGTTTGGCCAATGTTGTCCAATGGAAATGCAAGTCTCCTCTAGCCATTGACTAGAGGTTAGGGCACAGAGCTTTGGTTCCCTTGGTCTTGGATAAGTCTTAACTGATTTCAGATGAGAATGGCTCAGTCCATGCCACCTTGATGCTTCCATTGAATGCTTCAATCCAAATTTGGAGTCTTGTCCCTATTTTGGCCATTCTAGGTTCAACATGCTATTTCTTGTTCCATGGACTTTGGAGGCTTGGCTCAGTGATTGTCCCCTTTAGATTCAATCCTCTGAGGTGTCCAAGTGGATAGGAGCATTTGAATTTGGCTGATTTTGGTAAATCGAGCCAAAATGCAAAATCTGCCTTGCCTTTGACAGATTTCAGCAAGGCAACTTGACAATGTCATATCTCATGGGATAAGTTGAATTTGGCAATGTTCTTGGCCATTTTGGAAAGCCCTTACATGATAAAACAATTGTTTGAACAAGTTTGGTTTTGATCTCTTCTGATTACAAGTGAAAAATCCCTCTACATTTGGCAAAAAGTGAAGCAAAATCTGACTAAGTGAAATTTTCACAAGTGTTAGAACAAAGTGTGATTTCTTGATTTTGATCACTCCATAACTCAAAATCCTTAATGAATTGGACTTAGGTCTAGTTGAAGTTTTTGCAGAGGGTAATGAGGGCTACAAATCCATCTTTGGATGAAAAAAATTGGCCTTGTGGTTTAGGAGTTATGGTCCTCCAAAGTTAGTGTATTAGTGGTACTTTTTCCATAACTTAGAAAAATTTCTAAGTTTTATGGTTACCCCTTTTACAAGTTATCCCATTTCCTTGGATTTTTCTTGATGAATGATGATTCAAATCATACATTAACATCATTTTAGGGTTAAAAATCCATTTTGGTGAAAAATCTCAAAAAGTCAAAGTTGACTTTTATGCACAGTTGACTTTTTATCAGATGAATTCCAAATTGTGCCATTCTTCAGGAAATCATGTCCTTGTCTTAAATCAAACTTGATGGACATGTTCCTTGGGTGTCATAGGGTATATTGGGGCATGTCCTAGGGCTTGGGAGCATGTCCTGGTCAAAAGTCAAAGTTACAGTTGACTTTCCTCGCGAAACCCTAATTGTGGTGCAGATGAAAATGAGACTTGTTGCTCAAGCTTCTTGGATTAATACATTGTTCCAAATGGATCAATATAGTTCATCAGAGACCCTCAAATCATGTCTTGAGGTCTTGGTTCTCTATTTGTCCCAAAAGTCAACTTAGGGGTGAATTAGGTCAAGAAACCCTAATTCCTGATTTTTTATGTATGCATCCCCTGAGGTCAAATTGACTTGATGTTTGGGTCCATGAGGTTCCATGGAGTACATTAGGTTGTGTTTTGGATCTTTGGCTAGTGTCCAGATGAAATTTTCCATCTAGAGGCCCTGGTCGACAAAAACCCTAATTTGGTGATACTGGCGATCTTGAGACTTGATCCACCTAGAAGGGAGCAACCTTGTGCTTAATCCTTGAAGTGGGAGTCCTTTTTGATCCATTGTGGATGTTTGAGAGGTTAGACAAGTTGAAGATCATGTCATTCCTTGATTGATCCTTTGTCTAAGGCTCTGAGAGGGGTTGAAACCCTAATTTTGATTGTAGTGAATGCTCAACAACCCTTGAGGCATTTGGTGAGGCATGATGGTTCATCCATATTGTGATGATGATTTGCACAATGATGGGAAATCTTAGTGGTCAAAATTTGGGGTATGACAGGTGCCCCTATTTAATCTTCTTGGACCCGAAGGTGTGAATGACGAAGGTATTCGGGCATTCGGGGTGCAAGAGGATTAAATATCGGAATACCCAAAATTTTGATGATGGTTATGAATGGTAGCTTGCGCATTCATCTTCTTTTGCTGAGCAATGATGCTTAGAAAAGGTAAACTTCCCCTCGATCCTGGTCTTCAGCCAAGGAACTGGTCTCAGTTTTCTTTTGTCAACCTCCCCCCCCGTTCCTGGTTTCCTACCAAGGAACTGGTCTCAGTTTCTGATTTAAACTTCCCCTCGATCCTGGTTTCCTACCAAGGAACTGGTCTCAGTTTCTTTTGTCAATAAACTTTATTGACAATGACCGCTATTTGTAGCGGATTTCCTTCAAACTTCTCGCCGAATTTTCCTGGGGAGATGCCATTTGAAATGAAAAAGTTTTGATGTAAGACTTGCTGGGGAACCCAGTCATCTGAGTTGTAGAGGTGTACAAACTTCTCTATTGGAGACGCCATTTGTCGATTCTACTGGGGGAAAGCGAGTATCTTGAGAGACTGTTTCCACTTGGGGATCTTACATCATACTTTTCTCGAGATCTTCCCAGAGAAATGCCATATGATGGGGTCCAATTTTGAGGTGCCGATGACCTTTTCATCAGCGAATTTTCGGAGAAAAACTGCCGTACTGCCGAATCTCCGATTTAGGAGGCTTTTTCTCGGGATTTTCTTTAATCCGAGAAAACAAGGATATCATCTTCAATGGCGAAAAGTGACATCGGTTGAAGGTTCTCTGGACTTTCAGAGGTTCAAGTTATCAAAGTGGTCTAGTGCCGACTCTGATCTAGAGATAAACGGGAGAGAGATTGCTTAGATGATTCACTTCCTAACGAGGAAAGGTCCGACAACTCGATTGAGAGGACCTTTATCACTAGGGGATAAGACCGACTAGAGTGATAGCGATGCAATATGAAATGTAAATGCAAATCAATAATGCATGATGCATGTATGTATATGCTGATAAAACTGATGCGACATACAAACTAAAAGATGAACATGACTGGATACTCGGCCATCGCGGGGCGTATAGAGATATCGCTGGTTCAAGATAGCAATTCCACCTTGCTTAGGAGAGATAATCCCTGCGGGGAATACCGTTGATCGGGCTTAGAAGGTAAGAACTCTGTCGTGGATGTCAGACGAAACAAGGTCTCTGACACAGTTGATCCCTTTATTCAGGCGTACTGGTCTAGAAGGAGTACTTTGATTCTGCACTTTGAGATTCGAACACCTTTGGAGACGTGATTGATGTTCTTTCGATGTTTAATAGTCAAAAGAAATTGCCATCTTTATTTTAAAAGCAGAAAAAGTTTTAACAAGTAAATTCATTTTTGTTTTATTTCAAGAATCGTTAATCATGTTAACAACGTCGTTCTGTAAAGCTAAAACAAGCAAGAATTACAAACAAAAGCACAAGGCTCAAATTTTATTGATAAGATGGAGATCAGCCAAATGCGTGATTCCATTACGTATTTACAAAGTTTAAAAATGGTAATTTACAGGGAAAAGGGCTACGTTGAAACATAACGACCATTATCCTTCTACCAACTTTGAATTCAGGGCATCCTGAGCTTCTGTCGAAGATGACCTAAACTGGAGTTTTCTTCTGATGATGTAACTGCTGCTGCTGAGGGACTTGCCTCTGTTGGACATAGTTACTTGCCATTATCCCTAATTTTTGCCTGGATTGTACTATGATGTTTCCAATCCACCGGGATGATTTTTTTATATTTTGTCTCTAACTTTTCCCTGGACCGCCCTTTCGGGTTTTCAATCCACCGAGACGTTTTTTTTAGGCGAAGTATTTCTTGACTACATCAACATTCGTGGGATAGGCAAATTCCTCTCCGTCCATGGTTGCAAGTTTCAAGGCGCCACCTGAGAAAGCTTTCGTGACCACATAGGGGCCATCATAATTCGGAGTCCACTTACCTCGCGAATCAGTGAGAAAATATTGTATCTTCTTGAGCACGAGGTCTCCTTTCCTGAAGACACGAGGTCGGACCTTTTTGTCGAACGCCCTCTTCATTCTCTGTTGATACAACTGACCGTGGCATAATGCCGTGATTCTCTTTTCTTCGATCAGATTCAGTTCGTCGTGTCGAATTTGACACCATTCAGCTTCGGTGAGCTTAGCTTCCATCAGTACTCGGATTGATGGGATCTCTACTTCTATGGGGAGAACTGCCTCCATGCCATACACTAGAGAGAAAGGGGTAGCCCCTGTTGAAGTGCGAATAGATGTGCGATAACCGTGAAGAGCAAAGGGTAGCATCTCGTGCCAGTCTTTGTAGGTTACAACCATCTTTTGAACGATCTTCTTGATATTCTTATTAGCCGCTTCTACCGCTCCGTTCATCTTGGGTCGGTAGGGAGATGAGTTATGATGTTCGATCTTAAACTCTGCGCACAACCCCTTCATCATCTTGTTGTTCAAGTTAGATCCAGTATCAGTAATGATCTCGCTTGGAACACCATAACGGCAGATGATATTGTTTTTGATAAATTGGACCACCACTTGTCGGGTTACATTAGCGAATGACGCTGCTTCGACCCACTTGGTGAAGTAATCAATGGCTACTAGGATGAACCGATGTCCATTTGAAGCCTTAGGTTCGATCAAGCCGATCATGTTGATTCCCCATATGGAACAAGGCCACGGGGAAGAAAGAACTTTGAGATGTGATGGCAGTACATGAATTTTGTCGGAGTATATCTGACACTTGTGACACCTTCTCATGTACTTGTAGCAGTCGGATTCCATGGTCAACCAGTAATACCCTGCTCTCAAAATTTTTCTCGCCATTGTGTGTCCGTTGGCATGAGTGCCAAAGGATCCTTCATGAATTTCTTTCATAAGCATGTCTGCTTCTGGTCTGTCTACGCATCGGAGCAAGACCATGTCAAAATTTCTCTTATAAAGTGTATAGCCGCTCAGGAAGAAGCTGCCTGCTAGTCTTCTGAGGGCCTTCCTGTCTTTTCTAGATGCCCCAGGTGGGTATCCTTGTTTCCAAAGTAAGCATTTGATATCGTGATACCAAGGTTTAGTCGTCTATGACTGCTTCAATCGTGAAGACGTAAGCGGGCCGTTCAAGGCGCATTATGTCGATCTTAGGTATGTCATTCCATTGACCTACACTAATCATGGAAGAGATAGTGGCTAATGCATCAGCCATGTGATTCTCATCACGAGGGATGTGATGAAACTCAACTCTGTTGAAGAAGGGTAACAACCTTCTTGCATAGTCTTTGTAAGGAATCAATCCTGATTGGTATGTGTTCCACTCTCCTTTTATCAGATTGATAACCAAAGCTGAGTCACCATATACGTCCAAGTTTTTGATCCTTAAATCAATCACTTCCTCGAGACCCATGATACAACCTTCGTATTCGGCCTCATTGTTCGTACATTTGAACGTAAGTCTAGCAGTGAAAGGAATGTGGGTACCCTGAGGTGTAACAATGATTGCCCCAATTCTATTTCCATAATGATTAACTGCTCCGTCAAAGATAAGTCCCCATTGGGAACCTGGTTCTGGACCTTCACTGGGTAATGGTTCATCGCAGTCTTTCATTTTTAAATACATGACATCTTCGTCTGGGAAGTCAAACCTGATTGATTCTTGATCGTCAATCGGTTGATCAGCCAAATGATCGGCTAAAATACTTCCCTTAACAGCTTTCTGAGCGTGGTACTCTATATCATATTCTGATAACATCATCTGCCAACGGGCAATTCTTCCCGTAAGAGCAGGTTTTTTAAATACGTACTTGATTGGATCCATTTCGGAGATTAACCAAGTAGTATGACGAATCATGTATTGGCGAAGACGCTTGGCTGCCCAAGCCAAAGCGCAACAAGTTTTCTCAAGCATCGTGTACCGAGTTTCACAGTCGGTGAATTTCTTGCTTAGATAGTAAATGGCAGACTCTTTCCTTTTGGTTTCGTCTTGTTGGCCAAGTACACACCCCATTGAGTCCTCTAGGACTGTGAGGTAAATGATCAGTGGTCTTCCTTCCACTGGAGATGATAGAATCGGAGGATTCAACAGATATTCCTTAATATTGTCGAATGCGGTTTGGCAATCTTCTGACCAAACGCAATCCTGGTTCTTTTTGAGTAATTTGAGAATCGGCGCACACGTGGCGGTCATGAGGAATATGAATCGGGAGATGTAGTTCAAACGTCCCAGGAATCCTCTGACTTGTTTTTCAGTTTTCGGAGAAGGCATTTCTTGAATGGCCTTAACCTTGTCAGGATCAACCTCGATTCCTTTCTGGCTGACGATGAACCCTAGTAGTTTCCCTGAACGGACACCGAAGGTGCACTTGTTGGGATTCAAGCGGAGCTTGAATTTTCTCAAACGTTCGAACAATTTTGACAGATGTTCAACGTGCTCACTCTCTGTTTTTGATTTTGCAATCATATCATCGACATATACCTCGATTTCCTTATGTATCATGTCATGAAACAGAGTAGTCATGGCCCTTTGATAGGTTGCCCCGATGTTCTTCAAACCGAACGGCATTACCTTGTAACAAAAGGTACCCCATGGGGTAATGAACAAAGTTTTCTCCATGTCTTTCGGCGCCATTTTGATCTGGTTATAGCCCGAGAATCCATCCATGAAGGAGAAGACTTTGAACTTTGCTGTGCTGTCTACCAGCATGTCAATGTGTGGTAAAGGAAAGTCGTCCTTTGGACTTGCCTTGTTCAGATCTCTGTAATCAACACACATTCTAACCTTTCCGTCCTTTTTGGGAATGGGTACGATGTTGGCTAACCATTGAGGATATTCAGATGTTGCGAGGAAACCCGCGTCAATCTGTTTATGCACCTCCTCTTTGATTTTGATGGCCATGTCCGGGTGAGTGCGTCTCAACCTTTGCTTTACTGGCGGACATTCCGACCTTAACAGTAAGTGATGTTCCACGATACTGGTATCCAACCCTGGCATATCCTGATAGGACCAAGCGAATACATCGTGGAATTCTTTGAGAACCTTTATCAAACTCTCTTTGGCATTTGGACTGAGCAGTGCCCCAATCCTGATTTCTTTTCTCTCTTTTTCTGAACCCAAGTTTACCGTTTCCAACGGCTCTTTGTGAGGTTCAATGGACCTTTCCTCTTGTCTGAGTAGTCGAGAGATCTCTTCTGGAATTTTGTCGCCATTTTCTTCTTCAGCCTCGAATACCGGGAACTCAAAGTTGGGAGAAGGCTTTGGATCGTATGTTTCAACGGGGTTTAAAACAAGCAATATGCATGACGTGATGATTCGTGTTTAGAAGAGATAGAGAAAATGCAAGTGTGTGCAGTGTTTTATTTTACTGCTTGTTTTTTATAGTTTTGTTTTTTTTTTTTAGGATTACCATTTTCTTTGAAAAAGCAAAAAGAGAAAACAGCAATTAATGCAGAAATTACAGAACGACGTTACTTTATTAATGAACAAGTCGAATCTTGAAACTACAACCCTATAAAACAAAACTCTGTCGCTTTGGGCAAAGCGAAGAGGGAAATTTACAGAAAGTGAGCCCGATCAAAACATCCGTTTCACATGGGCAGGGTGAAAGGTTAAAGATGGCAATTACTTTGACTGATGCACGACCTTTGGAACCTCGACAGCAACCCATTAGTGGCGAACTCCTCGGTGAATCACAAAGTCTGGCACCTTCCTTGATTTGTCTTCAAAAATGACGCTGGTTTCTGGTGGAGCGGGATCATTGGAATATGTCTCCCAGGCAGAATTGTCGTAGGAGGATTCCTCTGTTGTATTTTGCATAGCATTTGTGCTCTCAGCTGTATCTCCCCATCCAGTTGGCTGGATGTCTTCGAGCCTGATACGAGAGCTTTCGGGAGCAGTGTACCTGACCATATAGTCGTATTTTCCACTCGGTTCTCCCAGAGTGTCCCATACTTCTTTGGAACTGGAGGAGTCATCTCTCTCAATGACGTTGACCTCCGGAAAAGCATAGTTGATGAACTCAAGTCCTGCAAACGTTGCAAATTCATCTTCATGTTGATTAGTTTCTGAATGACCTGAGTGTTGATCCCATGGCATGGTGGGGACCCCGACATTCCCTTCAATGACGGTCAGCTGATTTTCATTGTTCGGCTGACTTTCTTGCCCCAAGTTTCCTGGGTAAGGTTCCACATTGGTAGACCATACATTGGGCCATAGTAGGTGTAGTCAAAATTATCTTTCATCAGAGTGTCTTCCTCTAATGAATTTGGCGGAGCGCGGCATCCTTCCGGATCACAATCCCCGTAGATCATTTCGACATCTGATCTTGGTATAAATCTCGGACTTTCTGTAGGAAAGCAGAAAGGCATATGTACCTCTTCCGGAGACATATAACCATCCTTGTTAAGGTAGGACTTCCATTCTTCATCTGTGTTAGAGGGATCTTCCTCATTGATAGCATGAACTGTCTGAGACACTGGGTGAAGAAAACCTCCACTGTGGAATAAGTTTTGAAGGGGATGAAGACTTTCATCGTTGGCAGCTGTCCGGGTACAGGTTGCAGAAAAACCAAGACCCTTTTTTGTTTTATTGTCAATGGGAATGACAAGCTGTCCCCATCCTGTCGTATCGGTACTCTCGACCACTTTAATAGCATCTTTGTATGAGGAAATCGAGGTTCCTCCTCTGAACTGATTGTTCTCGCTTACCGACAGTGCTTGGAACTGAGTTCCAATAACCTCCTCGGGTTCTATTCCAGTAGATGATGACAAGTTACTCACAAGCAAGGCTTGTTCCCCACAAACTGTGACAAGTTGATCGTTCTTGACGAACTTTAGCTTTTGGTGGAGGGTCGAAGTGACCGCTCCAGCCTGGTGTATCCAAGGTCTTCCTAATAAACAACTGTATGTTTCTCGGATGTCCATGACCTGGAAAGTGACTTGGAAAGTGTGAGGACCAATAGTTATGGGAAGATCAACTTCGCCGATAACTGTTTTTCTGGATCCGTCGAATGCTTTGACGACAACCTCGCTAACCCTCACCGGAGGTCCTTTTGAATGATAATTGCATCAAAGTGGACTTCGGCATAACATTCAGGGCTGACCCTGTGTCTACCAGTACGCTGGCTAAAGCATCGTCCTGGCAGTTAACTGTGATATTGAGCGCCATTTTATGACGACGACCCTCTTCAGGTAATTCTTCATCACTAAATCCCAAATTGTTGCAGGAAGTGATGTTAGAGACAATGCTATCGAACTGTCTGACTGTTACATCATGTTCCACAAAGGCTTGCTTTTCTGTAAATTTCCCTCTTCGCTTTGCCCAAAGCGACAGAGTTTTGTTTTATAGGGCTGTAGTTTCAAGATTCGACTTGTTCATTAATAAAATAACGTCGTTCTGTAATTTCCGCATTAATTGCTGTTTTCTCTTTTTGCTTTTTCAAAGAAAATGGTAATCGTAAAAAAAAAAACAAAACAAAACTATAAAAAACAAGCAGTAAAATAAAACACTGCACACACTTGCATTTTCTCTATCTCTTCTAAACACGAATCATCGCGTCATGCAGATTGCTTATTTTAAACCCCGTTGAAACATACGATCCGATGCCTTCTCCCAACTTTGACTTCCCGGTATTCGAGGCTGAAGAAGAAAATGACGACAAAATTCCAGAAGAGATCTCTCGACTACTCAGACAAGAGGAAAGGTCCATTGAACCTCACAAAGAGCCGTTGGAAACGGTAAACTTGGGTTCAGAAAAAGAGAGAAAAGAAATCAGGATTGGGGCACTGCTCAGTCCAACTGCCAGAGAGAGTTTGATAAAGCTTCTTAGAGAATTCCCCGATGTATTCGCTTGGTCCTATCAGGATATGCCAGGGTTGGATACCAATATCGTGGAACATCACTTACCGTTAAGGTCGGAATGTCCGCCAGTAAAGCAAAGGTTGAGACGCACTCACCCGGACATGGCCATAAAAATCAAAGAGGAGGTGCAGAAATAGATTGACGCGGGTTTCCTCGCTACATCTGAATATCCTCAATGGTTAGCCAACATCGTACCCGTTCCCAAAAAGGACGGAAAGGTCAGAATGTGTGTTGATTACAGAGATCTGAACAAGGCAAGTCCAAAGGACGACTTTCCTTTACCACACATTGACATGCTGGTAGACAGCACAGCAAAGTTCAAAGTCTTCTCCTTCATGGATGGATTCTCGGGCTATAACCAGATCAAAATGGCGCCGAAAGACATGGAGAAAACTTCGTTCATTACCCCATGGGGTACCTTTTATTACAAGGTAATGCCGTTCGGTTTGAAGAACGCCGGGGAAACCTATCAAAGGGCCATGACTACTCTGTTTCATGACATGATACATAAGGAAATCGAGGTATATGTCGATGATATGATTGCAAAATCAAAAATAGAGAGTGAGCACGTTGAACATCTGTCAAAATTGTTCGAACGTTTGAGAAAATTCAAGCTCCGCTTGAATCCCAACAAGTGCACCTTCGGTGTCCGTTCAGGGAAACTACTAGGGTTCATCGTCAGCCAGAAAGGAATTGAGGTTGATCCTGACAAGGTCAAGGCCATTCAAGAAATGCCTTCTCCGAAAACTGAAAAACAAGTCAGAGGATTCCTGGGACGTTTGAACTACATCTCCAGATTCATATTCCTCATGACCGCCACGTGTGCGCCGATTTTCAAATTACTCAAAAAGAACCAGGATTACGTTTGGTCAGAAGATTGCCAAACCGCATTCGACAGTATTAAGGAATATCTGTTGAATCCTCCGATTCTATCACCTCCAGTGGAAGGAAGATCACTGATCATTTACCTCACAGTCCTAGAGGACTCAATGGGATGTGTACTTGGCCAACAAGAGGAAACCAAAAGGAAAGAGTCTGCCATTTACTATCTAAGCAAGAAATTCACCGACTGTGAAACTCGGTACACGATGCTTGAGAAAACTTGTTGCGCTTTGGCTTGGGCAGCCAAGCGTCTTCGCCAATACATGATTCGTTACACTACTTGGTTAATCTCCGAAATGGATCCAATCAAGTACGTATTTGAAAAACCTACTCTTACGGGAAGAATTGCCCGGTGGCAGATGCTGTTATCAGAATATGACATAGAGTACCACGCTCAGAAAGCCGTTAAGGGAAGTATTTTAGCCGATCATTTGGCTCATCAACCGATTGACGATCAAGAATCAACCGGGTTTGACTTCCCAGACGAAGATGTCATGTATTTAAAAATGAAAGACTGTGATGAACCATTACCTAGTGAAGGGCCAGAACCAGGTTCCCAATGGGGACTTATCTTTGACGGAGCAGTTAATCATTATGGAAACGGAATTGGGGCAATCATTGTTACACCTCAGGGTACCCACATTCCTTTCAATCAGATAAAAGGAAATTAGAACACATACCAATCCAGATTGATTCCTTACAAAGACTATGCAAGAAGGTTGTTACCCTTCTTCAACAGAGTTGAGTTTCATCACATCCCTCGTGATGAGAATCACATGGCTGATGCATTAGCCACTATCTCTTCCATGATTATTAGTGTAGGTCAATGGAATGACATACCTAAGATCGACATAATGCGCCTTGAACGGCCCGCTTACGTCTTCATGATTGAAGCAGTCATAGACGACAAACCTTGGTATCACGATATCAAATGCTTCCTTCGGAAACAAGGATACCCAGCTGGGGCATCTAGAAAAGACAGGAAGACCCTCAGAAGACTAGCATGCAGCTTCTTCCTGAGCGGCAATACACTTTATAAGAGAAATTTTGACATGGTCTTGCTCCGATGCGTAGACAGACCAGAAGCAGACATGCTTATGAAAGAAATTCATGAAGGATCCTTTGGCACTCATGCCAACGGACACACAATGGCGAGAAAAATTTTGAGAGCAGGGTATTACTGGTTGACCATGGAATCCGATTGCTACAAGTACATGAGAAGGTGTCACAAGTGTCAGATATACTCCGACAAAATTCATGTACCGCCATCACATCTCAAAGTTCTTTCTTCCCCGTGGCCTTTTTCCATATGGGGAATTGACATGATCGGCTTGATCGAACCTAAGGCTTCAAACGGACATCGATTCATCCTAGTAGCCATTGATTACTTCACCAAGTGGGTCGAAGCAGCGTCATTCGCTAATGTAACCCGACAAGTGGTGGTCCGATTTATCAAAAACAATATCATCTGCCGTTATGGTGTTCCAAGCGAGATCATTACTGATAATGGTTCTAACTTGAACAACAAGATGATGAAGGGGTTGTGCGCAGAGTTCAAGATCGAACATCATAACTCATCTCCCTACCGACCCAAGATGAACGGAGCGGTAGAAGCGGTTAATAGGAACATCAAGAAGATCGTTCAAAAGATGGTTGTAACCTACAAAGACTGGCACGAGATGCTACCCTTTGCTCTTCACGGTTATCGCACATATGTTCGCACTTCAACAGGGGCTACCCGTTTCTCTCTAGTGTATGGCATGGAGGCAGTTTTCCCCATAGAAGTATAGATCCCATCAATCCGAGTACTGATGGAAGCTAAGCTCACCGAAGCTGAATGGTGTCAAAGTCGACATGACGAACTGAATCTGAACGAAGAAAAGAGAATAACGGCACTATGCCACGGTCAGTTGTATCAACAGAGAATGAAGAGGGCGTTCGACAAAAAGGTCCGACCTCGCAACTTCAGGAAAGGAGACCTCGTGCTCAAGAAGATACAATCTTTTCTCACTGATTCACAGGGCAAATGGACTCCGAATTATGATGGCCCCTATGTGGTCACGAAAGCTTTCTCAGGCGGTGCCTTGAGACTTGCAACCATGGACGGAGAGGAATTTGCCTATCCCAAGAATGTTGATGTAGTCAAGAAATACTTCGCCTAAAAAAAATGTCTCGGTGTATTGAAAACCCGAAAGGGCGGTCCAGGCAAAAGTTAGAGACAAAATAAAAAAAAAATCATCCCGGTGGATTGGAAACATCATAGTACAATCCAGGCAAAAATTAGGGATAATGGCAAGTAACTATGTCCAACAGAGGCAAGTCCCTCAGCAGCAGCAGTTACATCATCGGAAGAAAACTCCAGTTTAGGTCATCTTCGACAGAAGCTCAGGATGCCCTGAATTCAAAGTTGGTAGAAGGATAGTGGTCGTTATGTTTCAACGTAGCCCTTTTCCCTGTAAATTACCATTTTTAAACTTTGTAAATACTCAATGGAATCACGCATTTGGCTGATCTCCATCTTATCAATAAAATTTGAGCCTTGTGCTTTTGTTTGTAATTCTTGCTTGTTTTAGCTTTACAGAACGACGTTGTTAACATGATTAACGATTCTTGAAATAAAACAAAAATGAATTTACTTGTTAAAACTTTTTCTGCTTTTAAAATAAAGATGGCAATTTCTTTTGACTGTTAAACATCAAAAGAACATCAATCGCGTCTCCAAAGGTGTTCAAACCTCAAAGTGCATAATCAAAGTACTCCTTCTAGACCAGTACGCCTGAATAAAGGGATCAACTGTGTCAGAGACCTTGTTTCGTCTGACATCCACGGTAGAGTTCTTACCTCCTAAGCCCGATCAACGGTATTCCCCGCAGGGATTATCTCTCCTAAGCAAGGTGGAATTGCTATCTTGAACCAGCGATATCTCTATACGCCCCACGATGGCCGAGTATCCAGTCATGTTCATCTTTTAGTTTGTATGTCGCGTCAGTTTTATCAGCATATACATACATGCATCATGCATTATTGATTTGCATTTACATTTCATATTGCATCGCTATCACTCTAGTCGGTCTTATCCCCTAGTGATAAAGGTCCTCTCAATCGAATTGTCGGACCTTTCCTCGTTAGGAAGTGAATCTTCTAAGAAATCTCTCTTCTGTTTATCTCTAGATCAGAGTCGGCACTAGACCACTTTGATAACTTGACCCTTTGAAAGGCCAGAGAACCTTCAACCGATGTCACTCTTCGCCATTGAAGATGATATCCTTGTTTTCTCCGATTAAAGAAAATCCCGAGAAAAAGCCTCCTAAATCGGAGATTCGGCAGTACGGCAGTTTTTCTCCGAAAATTCGCTGATGAAAAGGTCATCGGCACCTCAAAATTGGACCCCATCATATGGCATTTCTCTGGGAAGATCCCGAGAAAAGTATGATGTAAGATCCCCAAGTGGAAACAGTCTCTCAAGATACTCGCTTTCCCCCAGTAGAATCGACAAATGGCGTCTCCAACAGAGAAGTTTGTGCACCCCTACAACTCAGACGACTGGGTTCCCAAACAAGTCTTACATCGAAACTTTTTCATCTCAAATGGCATCTCCCCAGGAAAATTCGGCGAGAAGTTTGAAGGAAATCCGCTACAAATAGGGGTCATTGTCAATAAAGTTTATTGACAAAAGAAACTGAGACCAGTTCCTTGGTAGGAAACCAAGATCGAGGGGAAGTTTAAATCAGAAACTGAGACCAGTTCCTTGGTAGGAAACCAGGATCGAGGGGAAGTTTACCTTTTCTAAGCATCATTGCTTAGCAAAAGAAGATGAATGCGCAAGCTACCATTCATAACCACCATCAAAATTTTGGGTATTCCGATATTTAATCCTCTTACACCCCGAATGCCCGAATACCTTCGTCATTCACACCTTCGGGTCCAAGAAGATTAAATAGGGGCATCTGTCATACCCCAAATTTTGACCACTAAGATTCCCATCATTGTGCAAATCATCATCACAATATGGATGAACCATCATGCCTCACCAAATGCCTCAAGGGTTGTTGAGCATTCACTACAATCAAAATTAGGGTTTCAAGCCCTCTCAGAGCCTTAGACAAAGGATCAATCAAGGAATGACATGATTTTCAACTTGTCTAACCTCTCAAACATCCACAATGGATCAAAAAGGACTCTCACTTCAAGGATTAAGCACAAGGTTGCTCCCTTCTAGGTGGATCAAGTCTCAAGATCGCCAGTATCACCAAATTAGGGTTTTGGTCGACCAAGGCCTCTAGATGGAAAATTTCATCTGGACACAAGCCAAAGATCCAAAACACAACCTAATGTACTCCATGGAACCTCATGGACCCAAGCATCAAGTCAATTTGACCTCAGGGGATGCATACATCAAAAATCAGGAATTAGGGTTTCTTGACCTAATTCACCCCTAAGTTGACTTTTGGGACAAATCAAGAACCAAGACCTCAAGACATGATTTGAGGGTCTCTGATGAACTATATTGATCCATTTGGAACAATGGATTAATCCAAGAAGCTTGAGCAACAAGTCTCATTTTCATCTGCACCACAATTAGGGTTTCGCGAGGAAAGTCAACTATAACTTTGACTTTTGACCAGGACATGCTCCCAAGCCCTAGGACATGCCCCAATATACCCTATGACACCCATGGAACATGTCTATCAAGTTTGATTTAGGTCAAGGACATGATTTCCTGAAGAATGGCACAATTTGGAATTCATCTGATAAAAAGTCAACTGTGCACAAAAGTCAATTTTGACTTTTTGAGATTTTTCACCAAAATGGATTTTTAACCCTAAAATGATGTTAATGTATGATTTGAATCATCATTCATCAAGAAAAATCACACTTTGTTCCAAAGATGGATTTGTAGCCCTCATTACCCTCTACAAAAACTTCAACTAGACCTAAGTCCAATTCATTAAGGATTTTGAGTTATGGAGTGATCAAAATCAAGAAATCACACTTTGTTCTAACACTTAGTTAAAATTTCACTAAGTCAGATTTTGCTTCACTTTTTGCCAAATGTAGAGGGATTTTTCACTTGGAATCAAAAGAGATCAAAACCAAACTTGTTCAAACAGTTGTTGTATCATGTAAGGGCTTTCCAAAATGGCCAAGAACATTGCCAAATTCAACTTACCCCATGAGATATGACATTGTCAAGTTGCCTTGCTGAAATCTGTCAAAGGCAAGGCAGATTTTGCATTTTGGCTCGATTTGCCAAAATCAGCCAAATTCAAATGCACCTATCCACTTGGACACTTCAGAGGATTGAATCTAAAGGGGACAATCACTGAGCCATGCCTCCAAAGTCCATGGAACAAGAAATAGCATGTTGAACCTAGAATGGCCAAAATAGGGACAAGACTCCAAATTTGGATTCAAGGATTCAATGGAAGCATCAACGTGGCATGGACTGAGCCATTCTCATCTGAAATCAGTCAAGACTTATCCAAGACCAAGGGAACCAAAGCTCTGTGCCCTAACCTCTAGTCAATGGCTAGAGGAGACTTGCATTTCCATTGGACAACATTGGCCAAACCTACTTACCAACTGCCATTCACTATTCCTTGCAAAACAAACTTGCTCTACTATAAATAGAGCTCAATTGTGATCAGTTTGAGTACACCAAAGCCATCAAACAGATGCTTTCCTCAAAATCTCTTCTTTCACTCCAATTTTGCCTTCTAAGGCAAGTCACTATCGGGTTTTGAGTTTGAGAGCAATTCCAATCAAACCAATCACTCACACACCTCGCATACATCACATATGAGCTGATCAAACACTTAGATCACTTCTGAAACACCAATTTCACAAAATCACCAGCTGGTTGCTCAAATTTTCAACCAAGTTGCAGCTGAGGTACCACAAATTGATCCAGCCAATTTCAATCAAGTCCAACCATTTAAACACACTCCATAGGGTGTAGGGAAGCTGTTCAGATCATCACCACTCATCTGTAACACCTCCAAATCAAAAATCACATTGCACTTGCTGTCACGGCTTAGAGGTAAGCATATACTTGGTCATCTCTCAATCTATGCATATTTCCTCGCACAATAATTTGGCCATATGTTCATAATCATGCATGGAATGTTTTCCCTCATTTAATTGGATTGTTTGAATCGTGTATCAAAAATCCTAGCCTTCATGCAGAAATTAGGGTTCTTGAGTATTTTTCATGATTTCTTGTTATATGTTTAATTTAAATGAAATTAAGTGTTATAGACATGATCTTGAGGTTGAGACGAACATAATGATATGTGGATTGCATGATATAATCAAATATTCAGTGAGATTGAGGAGAAAATGCAAATCAGCCAAACCCAGAACACGCGCGTGTTCTTGGTGTGTTCTTGGCGCCATTTTTGAATAATTCAAATATTTGAATTTTGTGATTTTGTTTAATTGATTCAAAAATTAATTTCTCTCTGAGTTTTAATGATTTTGAGTTGATTTTTTTTTTAATAATTCACAAAAATGTTAAAATATTTTATTTTCTCAAAAAATCCCAAAAATATTATTTATTTCATATAATTGATATTTTTGCAAAGAATTAATATTTTAATTGTTTTTGACATTTTAAATATTTTTTCTACATTGATTTTGCAACTTTTAATGCTTTCTAATTTTTTTGTAGGTCAATACTTAATTTTTGAAGCATTAATCCAAGATCACAATTTGTTTTTCACATGTTAAACAATTTTGATCATTTTAATTGAATTTTTATTCAATTAAACACATTTTTGAAAACAAATTAGGGTTTTTGGATTAATTTAACCCTCATAAATCATTTTCAAAACTTTTTGGGCCTCTAATAGAGTGTAAGACCCAATCCTTTCTTGACAAAAACATTTTGGACCTCAGTGTATTGTATAAGTCCCGATACCGTCAAAAACAAATGGCGCGATCGTCGCCTATTCAAAGAATCAATTGGGCCTCTCCTTGAGCTATAAGACCCATTCAAACTTTTTGGGCCTCTATTAGAGTGTAAAACCCAATCCCCTTTTAACCAAAATCTTTTTGGGCCTCACTTATTGTATAAGTCCCTATGCGTTAAAAGAAAACCTCTGTGCGATCGCCATTTCAAACGGAAAAATCATATGGGCCTACCCTCGTGTTATAAGCCCCACTCTTTTTCTTTAAACTTTTTGGGCCTCTTGAGAGAGTGTAAGACCCATCCCTTTGTACAGAAAACCTTTTTGGGCCACAGTCACTTGTATAAGTCCCTCTGTACAAATTTAAATTGTGCGCTCACTGATAAAACCCTGGGCCTCTCCTTGAGCTGTAAGCCCCAAAACTTTCTTTTTCAAAGCACATTCTCCTTTGATTTTGAATATACTGTTGTTTTCAATCTTTCTTTGTTGAACAACTAACCAAACAGCATGGAAGCTCTACAACTGAGTAAGTGGTTATCGCTTTCATTTAACGCTTTCATATACATATAACTGTATTATGGGGCTGTTTCACTGTAAGTCTTCTTTCATAAACTCATATCAACTGTGTAATAATAGTATAGATATTTAGAGTTTCCCCGGCAACTACGTCTAGAACTAAGGGACGCCGTTTCGTTTAGTCATAGAAATAGACAACTAGATCCCCAATAGGATCACCAGATACAGTCTTCTCTTCGGCTGTCCTCATTAGGAATTGTCAAGAAACTCTATTCCCAGAGATGAATGTATTCTCCGTGAATGGCATCTTTGAGTTTCTTCCAAATTCTCGAACTTTCCTGACTTTAATCTATTCTCGGTGAATAGCATTGCCTTGAATTTCTCAGGATTTAGGGACCCACGGGCTTCTTAAAAGCATCGGCCTCCTCTTGGGCATCGTACAAGGACCCACAGGCTTCCTAAAAGCAACCCGCCTCCTCTTGGGCTTAGTACAAGGACCCTACGGCTTCTTAGAAGTATTCACAGCCTCCTCTTAGGTTTCATATAATGATCTCTTCCTCCGGGAATGATAGCCTCCTC
The DNA here is from genome assembly GCA_022829125.1 of Lathyrus tuberosus. Taxonomy (NCBI): domain Eukaryota; kingdom Viridiplantae; phylum Streptophyta; class Magnoliopsida; order Fabales; family Fabaceae; genus Lathyrus; species Lathyrus tuberosus. The sequence continues at coordinate 3,230,608 of JALAZF010000091.1, read as the reverse complement.
TTGGGCTTAGTACAAGGACTCGTGGGCTTCTTAAAAGTTCCCAGCTTCCTCTTGGGCTTCGTACAAATTGTCTCGACGACCTCCTAGAGGTATAGGAACAGAACTTAGTTATCTGCATAGAACAGTCCTTTCATGGAGTCTACTACTGTTTCTCAAAGCATAGTACAAAGGATGAAACTCTAGACTTGGACGGTCTAATCTCCTTGAGTCTCAAAGAAATTCTCAAGTGACCCCTTCGTTAAATAGGAAGGAAACCCGCAGACTCGGACAGTCTCAATACCCTTCAGATTTCCCGCTTCCTTAAAGAACAGGAATAACCCGAATCCTTGAATCAAATCCAGGAGTACAATGTTGCTCATATAAGAACTGATTTTCTCTTTCAAAATCAGTATACCGGACCTGTCACTTAACTGAACAGTCACCATAGCCTCCTCTTGGGCTTTGTACAATGATTCTCCCCCAGCAGAGTCAAACAACATCTGACCTCTCTCTCGGGCTTTGTACGAGACACATAAGAGACTTCCTTGCTAAGTCAATTACCCCTTTTGCCTCCATCTCGGGCTTTATACGAGATACAAAAAGGTTCTTATTGAGCCAAATAAACAATAGCCTCCATCTCGGGCTTTATACGAGATACCAAAAGATTCCCTCGTTGAGTCAAAACCTTTTAGCCTCTCTCTCGGGCTTTGTACGAGACACATATCAGCCTCCTCTTAGGCTTTGTATAAAAAAATCACTAGTTAATCCAATTAACCTTTTAGCATCAAAGTTGTGCCTCGTTCACAGTACACAAACATCAAACAACTCCCTTCATCTAATCGCTGTAAGCGGCAAGCCTCTGGATCATCTACATCCATGCCACTGTCCCTCTTGTAGCATGAGAAATTCCTAAGGAAAGATAGCATTGCTCTACACTGAGTTAAAGTCTTCCCCTTCAGGATAAACCCCCTATAAAGGAAATTATGGCATTGCTAGGATCCACGTATCCCGGTTAAAGTAATTCTCCTTTATAAAACAGTTGTGACATACAACCCCCTCTTTAGAGATGACAAGTTCTCTCTAAAGTTGAGACTTTTTCAGCTTCACATCTTGGGCTTTGAACAAGATACAAACAACCTTTCGCTTCACGTCTTGGGCTTTGAACAAGACACCAAAAAATAATCATTTCCTCCCATAGAATAGGAGGAACTACGAACGCTCTGATTTCCCTGTTTTGGATAAACGGGAATACGTAGGCATAAGATTGAAAGAAAAATCTTAGCGAGCAAACTAAACCAAAACCCAAAATCCCATATCAAAAGCAGTAATTCAAAAGCATCAGTCCTAACATCCTAATCCTTGTTCCCCGCCAGAAACCTGTCATTCTGTTAAATAGCACAAGAAAGGCCTCCCCACATTGATAGCATTCGTAACCTAACAGACCGTTGTTTAAACTCAGTATGCAAAGCAGGGTTAATTGGAGACATCTATTTCCCTTCCTTCATCAGCTCACAATAGGATAAAAAATGAATCGACCTGTAGTTTTAAGCTCAAGCGCAGAGAGCGACCAACGCTTAAGAACCGCGTCCAAAATCGCTCGCTACAGAAAAATGGTGCCCACCGTGGGGCCCTTCAAAGATAGATCTAGGCACAGTCTTCCTTCTCTTCACTTGTGTGAATACCACAGATTGGGGCTTCCGCCGGGGAACCCATTTTCTGTCAGGAACTTAGGATTCTTAGCTTTATAAGTCTAGGATGTTTAGGACAAATATATATACTGCTTTTCCTAATTGCTATACGTGTTTATTTTTCTGCTAATGGGATTGCGGGTGATGCCGTATGTGGAAAGATTGAGTATACACTTAAGATAAGTGATGGCGACGAGGTCGACCATCATCCTCAATGGAGGCTAACCAACGCAACCCATTCTCTCACCTAGACAATAGGCCGGTTGTTAAGTCTGAGAAGCTGAGGAGCCAAACCCTTTCGTAGTGCGGAAACTATCAAAATAGTTGTTACGCGATACTACCCTCATTTGAGGCTGGTGATCTATTCTCGGTGAATGGCACTTACTCTAAGATTGCTTTACAACTCGCTGGCGATCCACTTGTTGTTTTGCTTTCCTGGGAGGAGCTGATGATAATGAGTACAGGTACAAAAATCACCCTAGTATAAACCTTTGGGGATGGGTAGAGCCTTGACTTCATGACAACGACCCTTTGACCCCATGTTTTTTCTATGTTTTTGTGTGCTGCATTCATGCATTCATTTAATAAAACATTAAAACATTCAAAAAGTTCTCTTCTAGTCTCTCTGTTTTTCAAATTAAACTAAGACTGTGATTGCAAATATCAGAGAAAAGGGTTACGCTAATGGATTTCGGTAGAAGGAGAACTCACCAGTATACCTTCAGGGTTCCAAAGCTATAGGATTTGAGAAGGTTAGCAAGGATGATCACTAACCCTTAGGCTTTCAGAGCTAAGCACGGAGGTTTCCTACCACTGTTAAGAGTCCATGTGATTGAAGGAATCATGGATACGCTCATTCAGTTTTATGATCCGGTTTATCACAGTTTCACATTCCCGGATTACCAGCTAGCACCAACGCTGGAGGAATATTCTCATCTGATCGATCTACACATTACGGATCGAGCTCCATTTACTGGACTGGAAGAAATTCCAAAGAATCAGACAATTGCAAGAGCAATTCATTTGGACGAGTCTGAGGTCAGGGCTCACATGACCGCTAAGGGTGGCATCCAAGGTTTTCCAGCCCAGTTCTTGACAAAGAAAGCCCTGTACTTCGCCAGTATAGGAAACGTGACTGCTTTTGAAAGCATCTTTGTCTTGCTCACCTACGGGTTATTTTTGTTTCCTAACATCAATAACTTCCTCGATATTAACTCCATTAAGGTTTTTCTCATTGGAAATCCTGTGCCAACTTTGCTCGTAGATGCGTATCATTCTGTACACCTGGGAAATTTGTACAGTGGAGGGGAGATCACATGTTGTACACCTTTGCTTTACAAATGGTTTATCTCTCACTTGCCCAGGTCTGCTGCTTTTTGGAATTGCAAGAGTGCCTTACGTTGGTCGCAGAAGATCATGTCTCTTACCAACTCTGATATAGATTGGTGTAATAGGGTTTGTGAGGGAATCAGGATCATTGACCGTTGTGGAAACTTCCCCAACGTACCCCTTATAGGAACTAAAGGAGGAATCAACTACCATCCGATATTGGTTCGCCGTCAATTTGGATACCCGATGAGACACATCCCACTGGGTGTTCATCTGGAAGGTCTTTTCTTCAAAGAAGGAGAAAACGGCAGAGCACTAAAGATGGAAATAGTGCACGCTTGGAAGCATGTTCATAAGAAAGGACGAGAGTCCCTGGGAAAACCGGATTGTGTCTCGGTGGAGCCTTATCTCCATTGGGTACAAACTAGAGCTCTCAAGCTAAAGATGCCTTATCCTCGCTACGGAATTCTTCCGCCGAGGGAATCTGTCATGTACTTCATGACGGAAACTGAAAAGCTTCAGGTTACTCACAACAAAATTCAAAAGGAGAGAAGGTCTTGGAAGAACAAGTATCGCACCCTCGACATAGAGTCCATCAAAATACAGCAATTACTGAAAGAAAAAGATGCTCTGGTCAAAATTTTGGAGCAACATGTTGTAGATAATCAAGATGACCAAAGGAATTTGCTCGCTCCTTTCACTTGGCAAAGGAATGACAACCCGACGACAGCCTAAGAGCCCAGGTCAAAGAAAAGGAAGATACCAGAATCAGCACCCGATTTCTCTTCAGAGAGAACTCAGGACCCATTAGTTTAGGTTTCTGTTTCTGCACTTTGTAATCTACTGTATTTCCACTTCTGTAATCCTTTGAATTTCAATAAAAAAGGGTTTCCCCAGAGTTTGATATTTGCAAACTAATTGTCGAAGTTTATTTTGATTAAACCTTAAACAATTAATATAATCATTGCATTCATCATTCTCACATCACGTATTCTTCTTCCCTTACGAATCTCATGTTTGTGTTTCGATTCTAGAGTCAAACTATCTCATTCGTATAATACTTGGGCCAATCGTCAGAAAAGGATGGATGATCTTGAGGAAGAAAACAGAGAGTTGAAAGAAGAGATTGACGCTCTGAGAAAGGATATGAGAAAACTTCGTAACAACATGCAAGCCATGGCAGAAGCTCAGCTACAAAGAACTGTGATCTCAGAGATCACCTCAACGCCCGTAGTGGAGAGGTATGATCCTAGGTATCAGATACCAAAAGATCGTCCTTGGGGCATGCCTGTTAACTATATCCCAGAAGGATATGTTCCGCCGATCACTGAAGATCAGGGAATCACAACAGAAGCCGCTGGAAGCAAAGATGCCAGGGGCATGTTGAAGACTCCTGAAGGTTACAAACTTTGGGAAACGCCAAGGCTCACTGCCGTAGTCACGGTACCACCCCCTGTGGTGCACACTGTCCCAGAAGGACAGATTCCACCAACACCTTCTGGTAAGAAGGAAACTATGTTTGACAGAATGGATGAATTCCTGGAACAGTTCTTGGAAATGTAGAAAGAACTGCAAGCCATTCGCGGTCAGGATTTATTTGGAAAGGACGCTGCAGATCTCTGCTTGGTCCCAAATGTGAAAGTCCCGCACAAGTTCCAAGTGCCCGACTTTGAAAAATATAAGGGTTACTCTTGCCCTCAAAGCCATCTGGTGATGTACGCTCCGCGGATGTCAGCCCAGACGGAGAATCAGGACCTACTGGTTCACTACTTTCAGGATAGTTTAACCGGTGCCGCACTCAAATGGTACATGGGTTTAAACTGTGCTACAATTAGCACATTCAGAGATCTTGGTACCACCTTCGTCCAACAATACAAATACAATTTGGACATGGCACCCGACAGAGATCAACTCAGATCGATGTCGTAAAAGGACAAGGAAACCTTTAAGGAGTATGCTCAAAGGTGGCATGAAATTTCCGCTCAAATTTGTCCACCTCTTGAGGAAAAAGAGATGACAAAGATCTTCTTAAAGACATTAAGCTCATTTTACTATGAACGAATGGTTGCCAGTGCGCCCAGTGATTTCACCGAAATGGTCGGCATGGGTGTACGTCTTAAGGAAGCCGTCCGAGATGGACGTTTGGTAAAAGACACTAGATCGACGAGCGGTACTAAAAAATATGGTAGTGCTCTCCCTAAGAAAAAAGAGCAAGATATTGGGAATATCTCTCTCGGAAAGCAAAGACGACACTATCAACCGGTAGCAGCTGTGACTCCTGCTATCAACCCTGCGTCTATTCCTACTTATCAACCTCAGGTTGCTCAGAGCCAACCTGATTAGCAAAGGACACAACAGCCTCTTCAGCAGGCTCGTCCTCCAAATAACAACAACCGTACAACACGGCCGCCCGGATTTGATCCTATACCTGTATCGTACGCAGAACTGTTTCCATTACTACTGGCTAAGGGGCACATTCAGACTAAATCTCCTCTTACAGTACCGGAAAATCCGCCTTTTTGGTTTAAGGTGGATTAAACTTGCCCTTATCATCAAGGTGGTTTAGGGCATAACATAGAGACTTGTCTCAATTTCAAGTCCGACGTGCAAAAACTTGTTAGGAGCGGGGTCTTATCCTTCAAGGATACAAATCCTAATGTTCTCACGAATCCGCTACCTCAACACGAGAAGGCTGCAGTCAATTTGATAGAAGGAGAGACTAACAATGTCTATCAAATTTACGATGTACTCTTGTTGAAAACCAATCTGGTTAAGATGCATTGTAGACAGAGTGGGTATGGCCATGTGCCACCTCATAATTATCATCAGTGTGATATCTGCTCTAAAGACAATCAAGGATGTTTGGTAGTGCAAGCAGCTCTACTGGAACAAATGGATCTCGGATGGATCTAGGAGCACCGAGTTCGTGGAGTTAACATGGTCTACACGAATTCTAACGTCATTCAGAACCACGACATCCGTGCAATGAATGTCAACTTGGTGGCGATGTACTAGAGGCAAAGCCAGTATCATAATCTGCCACGACATGATTACAGTTCCTGTCTGATTTGCTCGGTAAACAAACATGGATGCTCTTTCATACAATAGGCCCTCCAGCGTCAGATGGATCTTGGATGGATCCAAGACTACCATGATAGGAACCCTTATCAGATCAACATGGTTCAGATCTTCGATATTCGCGTGATGAATACCAACCTGGTAGAGTTACACGCTGAGCAGGTCCGACTCGGATTCTTAATATCACCTGACTATCAAAGCTGTAAAGCGGGTTGCGAAAACGATCGAGGTTGTACCCTTGTCCAGGAGGTACTTCAGCACTTGTTAAATCATTGGTGGATGCCAATCTACATGGATGAAGATACTCAGCAGATTAGTATCAGTAATATAAACCCCACTCGGCGTCAGAGTCAGGATGTCCGATCAGTGGAAGCTAACCTAGTGAGGTTACATTGTATTCAAAGTGGGCGTGGCCAGGTGCCACCACACAACTATGACAGTTGTAGCGTCTGTTCGGAAAGTAACCAAGGGTGTTACCTTGTGAGAGCAGCTCTTCAGGGTCAGGTCGATCGTGGAGAAATTCGTCCCTATTCGGGTTATGGACAAATCAACTGGTCGCTGAACTACCTTGCCGAGCAAGTTGAGGATGTTGTCACGATCTCTGGTCATCAAAGGACCAGGGATGTTTTTGCCATTATTCCTCTACTTGACGAATCTAAAGTTCCCAACCAGGAATGAATTGAGATTACTTATGATGGTCAGAAAAATAAGAAGGCTCCTGTAGTCATCTATCTACCAGGACCGCTACCGTATGTATCAGCTAAGGCAATCCCTTACAAATCCGGTGCAACAATAATTGAAAATGGAAAGGAAATTCCATTACCCTCCGTTGTGAACATTGCAGACATCAGTCGAGTAACACGGAGTGGTAGAATCTTCAACCGAGGGGTTGGGGAATTTAACAAGGAAAAGGAACTTCAGACAGAAGCTCCCGATCCCCCAGTCGGTCAATCCAGTAATCCCGACCTTTCGAAAAATAATGATGAGATGCTGAAGCTCATCCAAAGGAGTGAATATAACATTGTTGATCAGCTATTGCAAACTCCTTCAAAGATCTCGGTATTATCACTGTTACTCAGTTCAGAAGCCCACAGGGAGGCTCTACAGAAAGTCTTGGAGCAAGCCTTTGTGGAACAGGATGTAACAGTCAGACAGTTCAATAGCATTGTCTCTAACATCACTTCCTGCAACAATTTGGGATTTAGTGATGAAGAATTACCTGAAGAGGGTCGTCGTCATAACATGGCACTCAATATCACAGTAAACTACCAGGACGATGCTTTAGCCAGCGTACTGGTAAACACAGGGTCAGCCCTGAATGTTATGCCGAAGTCCACTTTGATGCAATTATCATTCAAAGGACCTCCGATGAGGGTTAGCGAGGTTGTCGTCAAAGCATTCGACGGATCCAGAAAAACAATTATCGACGAATTTGATCTTCCCATAACTATTGGTCCTCACACTTTCCAAGTCACTTTCCAGGTCATGGACATCCGGGCAACATACAGTTGTTTATTAGGAAGACCTTGGATACACCAGGCTGGAGCGGTCACTTCGACCCTCCACCAAAAGCTAAAGTTCGTCAAGAACGATCAACTTGTCACGGTTTGTGGGGAACAAGCCTTGCTTGTGAGTAACTTGTCATGATCTACTGGAATAGAACCTGAGGAGGTTATTGGAACTCAGTTCCAAGCACTGTCGGTAAGCGAGAATAATCAGTTCAGAGGAGGAACCTCGATTTCCTCATACAAAGATGCTATTAAAGTGGTCGAGAGTACCGATACGACAGGATGGGGACAACTTGTCATTCCCATTGACAATAAAACAAAAAAGGGTCTTGGTTTTTCTGCAACCTTTACCCGGACAGCTGCCAACGATGAAAGTCTTCATCCCCTTCAAAACTTATTCCACAGTGGAGGTTTTCTTCACCCAGTGTCTCAGATAATTCATGATATCAATGAGGAAGATCCCTCTGACACAGATGAAGAATGGAAGTCCTACCTTAACAAGGACGGTTATATGTCTCAGGAAGAGGTGCGTATGCCTTTTTGCTTTCCTACAGAAAGTCCGAGATTTATACCAAAACAGATGTAGAAATGATCTACGGGGATTGTGATCCGGAAGGATGCCGCGCTCCGCCAAATTCATTAGAGGAAGACACTCCGATGAAAGATAATTTTGACTACACCTACTATGGCCCAATGGATGGTCTGCCAATGTGGCAACCTTACCCAGGAAACTTGGGGAAGGAAAGTCAGCCGAACAATGAAAATCAGCTGACCGTCATTGAACAGAATGCCGGTGTCCCCACCATGCCATGGGATCAACACTCAGGTCATTCAGAAACTACTCAACATGAAGATGAATTCGCAACATTTGCAGGACTTGAGTTCATCAACTATGCTTTTCCTGAGGTCAACGTCATTGAGAGAGATGACTCCTCCAGTTCCAAAGAAGTATGGAACACTCTGGGAGAACCGAGTGGAAAATACGACTATATGGTCAAGTACAGCACTCCCGAAAGCTCTCGTATCAGGCTCGAAGACATCCAGCCAACTGGATGGGGAGATACATTTGAGAGCACAAATGTTATGCAAAATACAACAGAGGAATCCTCCTACGACAATTCTTCCTGGGAGACAGATTCCAATGATCCCGCTCCACCAGAAATCAGCGTCATTTCTAAAGACAAATCAAGGAAGGTGCCAAAATTTGTGATTCACCGAGGAGTTCGCCGCCAATGGGTTGCTGTCGAGGTTCCGAAGGTCGTGCATCAGTCAAAGTAATTGCCATCTTTAACCTTTCACCCTGCCCAGGTGAAACGGATGTTTTGATAGGGCTCGCTTTCTGTAAATTTCCCTCTTCGCTTTGCCCAAAGCGACAGAGTTTTGTTTTATAGGGCTGTAGTTTCAAGATTCGACTTGTTCATTAATAAAATAACGTCGTTCTGTAATTTCCGCATTAATTGCTGTTTTCTCTTTTTGCTTTTCAAAGTAAATGGTAATCCTAAAAAAAAAAAACAAAACTATAAAAAACAAGCAGTCAAATAAAACACTGCACACACTTGCATTTTCTCTATCTCTTCTAAACACGAATCATCACGTCATGCAGATTGCTTGTTTTAAACCCCGTTGAAACATACTATCCGATGCCTTCTCCCAACTTTGAGTTCCCGGTATTTGAGGCTGAAGAAGAAAATGATGACAAAATTTTAGAAGAGATCTCTCGACTACTCAGACAAGAGGAAAGGTCCATTGAACCTCACAAAGAGCCGTTGGAAACGGTAAACTTGGGTTCAGAAAAAGAGAGAAAAGAAATCAGGATTGGGGCAGTGCTCAGTCCAAATGCCTAAGAGAGTTTGATAAAGCTTCTCAAAGAATTCCCCGATGTATTCGCTTGGTTCTATCAGGATATGCCAGGGTTGGATACCAGTATCGTGGAACATCACTTACCGTTAAGGTCGGAATGTCCGCCAGTAAAGTAAAGGTTGAGACGCACTCACCCGGACATGGCCATCAAAATCAAAGAGGAGGTGCAGAAACAGATTGACACGGGTTTCCTCGCTACATCTGAATATCCTCAATGGTTAGCCAACATCGTACCCGTTCCCAAAAAGGACGGAAAGGTCAGAATGTGTGTTGATTACAGAGATCTGAACAAGGAAAGTCCAAAGGACGACTTTCCTTTACCACACATTGACATGCTGGTAGACAGCACATCAAAGTTCAAAGTCTTCACCTTCATGGATGGATTCTCGGGCTATAACCAGATCAAAATGGCGCCCAAAGACATGGAGAAAACTTTGTTCATTACCCCATGGGGTACCTTTTGTTACAAGGTAATGACGTTCGGTTTGAAGAACGCCGGGGCAACCTATCAAAGGGCCATGACTACTCTGTTTCATGACATGATACATCTCTAGATTCATATTCCTCATGATCGCCACGTGTGCGCCGATTTTCAAATTACTCAAAAAGAACCAGGATTGCGTTTGGTCAGAAGATTGCCAAACTGTATTCGATAGTATTAAGGAATATCTGTTGAATACTCCGATTCTATCACCTCCAGTGGAAGGAAGACCACTGATCATTTACCTCACAGTCCTAGAGGACTCAATGGGGTGTGTACTTGGCCAACAAGACGAAACCAAAAGGAAAAAGTCTGCCATTTACTATCTAAGCAAGAAATTCACTGACTGTGAAACTCGGTACACGATGCTTGAGAAAACTTGTTGCGCTTTGGCTTGGGCAGCCAAGCGTCTTCGCCAATACATGATTCGTCACACTACTTGGTTAATCTCCAAAATGGATCCAATCAAGTACGTATTTGAAAAACCTGCTCTTACGGGAAGAATTGCCCGTTGGCAGATGCTGTTATCAGAATATGACATAGAGTACCATGCTCAGAAAGTCGTTAAGGGAAGTATTTTAGCCGATCATTTGGCTCATCAACCGATTGATGATCAAGAATCAATTGGGTTTGACTTCCCAGACGAAGATGTCATGTATTTAAAAATGAAAGACTGCGATGAACCATTACCCAGTGAAGGGCCAGAACCAGGTTCCCAATGGGGACTTATCTTTGACGGAGCAGTTAATCATTATGGAAACGGAATTGGGGCAATCATTGTTACACCTCAGGGTACCCACATTCCTTTCACTGCTAGACTTACGTTCAAATGTACGAACAATGAGGCCGAATACGAAGCTTGTATCATGGGTCTCGAGGAAGTGATTGATTTAAGGATCAAAAACTTGGAAGTATATGGTGACTCAGCTTTGGTTATCAGTCAGATAAAAGGAGATTGGAACACATACCAATTAGGATTGATTCCTTACAAAGACTATGCAAGAAGGTTGTTACCATTCTTCAACAGAGTTGAGTTTCATCACATCCCTCGTGATGAGAATCACATGGCTGATGCATTAGCCACTATCTCTTCCATGATTAGTGTAGGTCAATGGAATGACATACCTAAGATCGACATAATGCGCCTTGAACGGCCCGCTTACGTCTTCACGATTGAAGCAGTCATAGACGACAAACCTTGGTATCACGATATCAAATGCTTCCTTCGGAAACAAGGATACCCACCTGGGGCATCTAGAAAAGACAGGAAGTCCCTCAGAAGACTAGCAGGCAGCTTCTTCCTGAGCAGCGATACACTTTATAAGAGAAATTTTGACATGGTCTTGCTCCGATGCGTAGACAGACCAGAAGCAGACATGCTTAAGAAAGAAATTCATGAAGGATCCTTTGGCACTCATGCCAATGGACACACAATGGCGAGAAAAATTTTGAGAGCAGGGTATTACTGGTTGACCATGGAATCCGACTTTTACAAGTACATGAGAAGGTGTCACAAGTGTCAGATATACTCCGACAAAATTCATGTACCGCCATCACATCTCAAAGTTCTTTCTTCCCCGTGGCCTTTTTCCATATGGGGAATCGACATGATCGGCTTGATCGAACCTAAGGCTTCAAACGGACATCGGTTCATCCTAGTAGCCATTGATTACTTCACCAAGTGGGTCGAAGCAGCGTCATTCGCTAATGTAACCCGACAAGTGCTGGTCCGATTTATCAAAAACAATATCATCTGCCGTTATGGTGTTCCAAGCGAGATCATTACTGATAATGGATCTAACTTGAACAACAAGATGATGAAGGGGTTATGCGCAGAGTTCAAGATCGAACATCATAACTCATCTCCCTACCGACCCAAGATGAACGGAGCGGTAGAAGCGGCTAATAAGAACATCAAGAAGATCGTTCAAAATATGGTTGTAACCTACACAGACTGGCACGAGATGCTACCATTTGCTCTTCACGGTTATCGCACATCTATTCACACTTCAACAGGGGCTACCCCTTTCTCTCTAGTGTATGGCATGGTGGCAGTTCTCCCCATAGAAGTAGAGATCCCATCAATCCGAGTACTGATGGAAGCTAAGCTCACCGAAGCTGAATGGTGTCAAAGTCGACATGACGAACTGAATCTGATCGAAGAAAAGAGAATAACGGCACTATGCCACGGTCAGTTGTATCAACAGAGAATGAAGAGGGCGTTCGACAAAAAGCCCCGACCTCGTGTCTTCAGGAAAGGAGACCTCGTGCTCAAGAAGATACAATCTTTTCTCACTGATTCTCAGGGCAAATGGACTCCAAATCATGATGGCCCCTATGTGGTCACGAAAACTTTCTCAGGCGGCGCCTTGAGACTTGCAACCATGGACGGAGAGGAATTTGCCTATCCCACGAATGTTGATGTAGTCAAGAAATACTTCGCCTAAAAAAAACGTCTCGGTGGATTGAAAACCCGAAAGGGTGGTCCAGGCAAAAGTTAGAGACAAAATAAAAAAAAATCATCCCGGTGGATTGGAAACATCATAGTATAATCCAGGCAAAAATTAGGGATAATGGCAAGTAACTATGTCCAACAGAGGCAAATCCCTCAGCAGCAGCAGTTACATCATCGGAAGAAAACTCCAGTTTAGGTCATCTTCGACAGAAGCTCAGGATGCCCTGAATTCAAAGTTGGTAGAAGGATAGTGGTCGTTATGTTTCAACGTAGCCCTTGTCCCTGTAAATTACCATTTTTAAACTTTGTAAATACTCAATGGAATCACGCATTTGGCTGATCTCCATCTTATCAATAAAATTTGAGCCTTGTGGTTTTGTTTGTAATTCTTGCTTGTTTTAGCTTTACAGAACGACGTTGTTAACATGATTAACGATTCTTGAAATAAAACAAAAATGAATTTACTTGTTAAAACTTTTTTGGCTTTTAAAATAAAGATGGAAATTTCTTTTGACTGTTAAACATCGAAAGAACATCAATCGCGTCTCCAAAGGTGTTCGAACCTCAAAGTGCAGAATCAAAGTACTCCTTCTAGACCAGTACGCCTGAATAAAGGGATCAACTGTGTCAGAGACCTTGTTTCGTCTGACATCCACGGCAGAGTTCTTACCTCCTAAGAACGATCAACGGTATTCCCCGCAGGCATTATCTCTCCTAAGCAAGGTGGAATTGCTATCTTGATCCACCGATATCTTTATACGCCCCGCGATGGCCGAGTATCCAGTCATGTTCATCTTTTAGTGTGTATGTCGCGTCAGTTTTATCAGCATATACATACATGCATCATGCATTATTGATTTGCATTTACATTTCATATTGCATCGCTATCACTCTAGTCGGTCTTATCCCCTAGTGATAAAGGTCCTCTCAATCGAGTTGTCGGACCTTTCCTCGTTAGGAAATGAATCATCTAAGCAATCTCTCTCCCGTTTATCTCTAGATCAGAGTCGGCACTAGACCACTTTGATAACTTGAACCTCTGAAAGGCCAGAGAACCTTCAACCGATGTCACTCTTCGCCATTGAAGATGATATCCTTATTTTCTCGGATTAAAGAAAATCCCGAGAAAAAGCCTCCTAAATCGGAGATTCGGCAGTACGGCAGTTTTTCTCTGAAAATTCGCTGATGAAAAGGTCATCGGCACCTCAAAATTGGACCCCATCATATGGCATTTCTCTGGAAAGATCCCGAGAAAAGTATGATGTAAGATCCCCAAGTGGAAACAGTCTCTCAAGATACTCGCTTTCCCCCAGTAGAATCGACAAATGGCGTCTCCAACAGAGAAGTTTGTGCACCCCTACAACTGAGACGACTGGGTTCCCCAGCAAGTCTTACATCGAAACTTTTTCATCTCAAATGGCATCTCCCCAGGAAAATTCGGCGAGAAGTTTGAAGGAAATCCGCTACAAATAGCGGTCATTGTCAATAAAGTTTATTGACAAAAGAAACTGAGACCAGTTCCTTGGTAGGAAACCAGGATCGAGGGGAAGTTTAAATCAGAAACTAAGTCCAGTTCCTTGGTAGGAAACGAGGATCGAGGGGAAGTTTAAATCAGAAACTGAGACCAGTTCCTTGGTAGGAAACCAGGATCGAGGGAAAGTTTAAATCAGAAACTGAGACCAGTTCCTTGGTAGGAAACCAGGAATGGGGGGGAGGTTGACAAAAGAAAACTGAGACCTGTTCCTTGGCTGAAGACCATGATCGAGGGGAAGTTTACCTTTTCTAAGCATCATTGCTTAGCAAAAGAAGATGAATGCGCAAGCTACCATTCATAACCACCATCAAAAATTTTGGGTATTCTGATATTTAATCCTCTTGCACCCCGAATGCCCGAATACCTTCGTCATTCACACCTTCGGGTCCAAGAAGATTAAATAGGGACATCTGTCATACCCCAAATTTTGACCACTAAGATTTCCCATCATTGTGCAACTCATCATCACAATATGGATGAACCATCATGCCTCACCAAATGCCTCAAGGGTTGTTGAGCATTCACTATAATCAAAATTAGGGTTTCAAGCCCTCTCAGAGCCTTAGACAAAGGATCAATCAAGGAATGACATGATCTTCAACTTGTCTAACCTCTCAAATATCCACAATGGATCAAAAAGGACTCCCACTTCAAGGATTAAGCACAAGGTTGCTCCCTTCTAGGTGGATCAAGTCTCAAGATCGACAGTATCACCAAATTAGGGTTTTGGTCGACCAGGGCCTCTAGATGGAAAATTTCATCTGGACACAAGCCAAAGATCCAAACCACAACCTAATGTACTCCATGGAACCTCATGGACCCAAGCATCAAGTCAATTTGACCTCAGGGGATGCATACATCAAAAATCAGGAATTAGGGTTTCTTGACCTAATTCACCCCTAAGTTGACTTTTGGGACAAATCAAGAACCAAGACCTCAAGACATGATTTGAGGGTCTCTGATGAACTATATTGATCCATTTGGAACAATGGATTAATCCAAGAAGCTTGAGCAACAAGTCTCATTTTCATCTGCACCACAATTAGGGTTTCGCGAGGAAAGTCAATTGTAACTTTGACTTTTGACCAGGACATGCTCCCAAGCCCTAGGACATGCCCCAATATACCCTATGACACCCATGGAACATGTCCTTCAAGTTTGATTTAGGTCAAGGACATGATTTCCTGAAGAATGGCATAATTTGGAATTCATCTGATAAAAAGTCAACTGTGCACAAAAGTCAACTTTGACTTTTTGAGATTTTTCACCAAAATGGATTTTTAACCCTAAAATGATGTTAATGTATGATTTGAATCATCATTCATCAAGAAAAATCAAAGGAAATGGGATAACTTGTAAAAGGGGTAACCATAAAACTTAGAAATTTTTCTAAGTTATGGAAAAAGTACCACTAATACACTAACTTTGGAGGACCATAACTCCTAAACCACAAGGCCAATTTTTTTCATCCAAAGATGGATTTGTAGTCCTCATTACCCTCTATAGAAACTTCAACTAGACCTAAGTCCAATTCATTAAGGATTTTGAGTTATGGAGTGATCAAAATCAAGAAATCACACTTTGTTCCAACACTTAGTGAAAATTTCACTAAGTCAGATTTTGCTTCACTTTTTGCCAAATGTAGAGGGATTTTTCACTTGGAATCAAAAGAGATCAAAACCAAACTTGTTCAAACAGTTGTTGTATCATGTAAGGGCTTTCCAAAATGGCCAAGAACATTGCCAAATTCAACTTACACCATGAGATATTACATTGTCAAGTTGCCTTGCTGAAATCTGTCAAAGGCAAGGCAGATTTTGTATTTTGGCTCGATTTGCCAAAATCAGCCAAATTCAAATGCTCCTATCCACTTGGACACCTCAGAGGATTGAATCTAAATGGGACAATCACTGAGCCAAGCCTCCAAAGTTCATGGAACAAGAAATAGCATGTTGAACCTAGAATGGCCAAAATAGGGACAAGACTCCAAATTTGGATTAAAGCATTCAATGGAAACATCAAGGTGGCATGGGCTGAGCCATTCTCATCTGAAGTCAGTCAAGATTTATCCAAGACCAAGGGAACCAAAGCTCTGTGCCCTAACCTCTAGTCAATGGCTAGAGGAGACTTGGATTTTCATTTGCCAACATTGGCCAAACCTACTTACCAGCTGCCATTCACTATTCCTTGCAAAACAAACTTGCTCTACTATAAATAGAGCTCAATTGTGATCAGTTTGAGTACACCAAAGCCATCAAATAGATGCTTTCCTCAAAATCTCTTCTTTCACTCCAATTTTTCCTTCTAAGGCAAGTCACTATCGGGTTTTGAGTTTGAGAGCAATTCCAATCAAACCAATCACTCACACACCTCACATACATCACGTATGAGCTGATCAAACACTTAGATCACTTCTGAAACACCAATTTCACGAAATCACCACCTGAATGCTCAAATTTTCAACCAAGTTGCAGCTGAGGTACAACAAATTGATCCAGCCAATTTCAATCAAGTCCAACCATTAAAACACACTCCATAGGGTGTAGGGAAGCTGTTCAGATCATCACCACTCATCTGTAACACCTCCAAATCAAAAATCGCATTGTACTTGCTGTCACGGCTTAGAGGTAAGCATATACTTGGTCATCTCTCAATCTATGCATATTTCCTCGCACAATAATTTGGCCATATGTTCATAATCATGCATGGAATGTTTTCCCTCAATTAATTGCATTGGTTGAATCGTGTATAAAAAATCCTAGCCTTCATGCAGAAAGTAGGGTTCTTGAGGATTTTTCATGATTTCTTGTTATATGTTTAATTTAAATGAAATTAAGTGTTATAGACATGATCGTGAGGTTGAGACGAACATAATGATATGTGGATTGCATGATATAATCAAGTATTCAGTGAGATTGAGGAGAAAATGCAAATCAGCCAAACCCAGAACACGCGCGTGTTCTTGGTGTGTTCTTGGCGCCATTTTTGAATAATTCAAATATTTGAATTTTGTGATTTTGTTTAATTGATCCAAAAATTAATTTCTCTATGAGTTTTAATGATTTTGAGTTGATTCTTTTTTTAATAATTCACAAAAATGTTAAAATATTTTGTTTACTCAAATAATCCCAAAAATATTATTTATTTCATATAATTGATATTTTTGCAAAGAATTAATATTTTAATTGTTTTTGACATTTTAAATATTTTTTCTACATTGATTTTGCAACTTTTAATGCTTTCTAATTTTTTTGTAGGTCAATACTTAATTTTTGAAGCATTAATCCAAGATCACAATTTGTTTTTCACATGTTAAACAATTTTGATCATTTTAATTGAATTTTTATTCAATTAAATACATTTTTGAAAACAAATTAGGGTTTTTGGATTAATTTAACCCTCATAAATCATTTTCAAAACTTTTTGGGCCTCTAATAGAGTGTAAGACCCAATCCTTTCTTGACCAAAACATTTTGGGCCTCAGTGCATTGTATAAGTCCCGATACCGTCAAAAACAAACGGCGCGATCGTCGCCTTTTGAAAAAATAACCTTGGGCCTCTCCTTGAGCTATAAGACCCATTCAAACTTTTTGGGCCTCTAATAGAGTGTAAGACCCAATCTCCTTTTAACCAAAAACATTTTGGGCCTCACTTATTGTATAAGTCCCTCTGCGTTAAAAGAAAACCTTGACGCGATCGCCATTTCAAACGAAAAAATTATATGGGCCTACCCTCGTGTTATAAGCCTCACTCTTTTTCTTTAAACTTTTTGGGCCTCTCCTTGAGCTGTAAGCCCCAAAACTTTATTTTTCAAAGCACTTTCTCCTTTGATTTTGAGTATACTGTTGTTTTCAATCTTTCTTTGTTGAACAACTAACCAAACATCATGGAAGCTCTACAACCGAGTAAGTGTTTATACGCTTTCATTTACCGCTTTCATATACATATAACTGTATCGTGGGCCTGTTTCACTGTAAGTCTTCTTTCATAAACTCATATCGAGTGTGTAATAATAGTATATATATTTAGAGTTTCCCCGGCAACTACGTCTAGAACTAAGGGACGCCGTTTCGTTTAGTCATAGAAATAGACAACTAGATCCCCAATAGGATCACCAGATACAGTCTTCTCTTCGGATGTCCTCATTAGGAATTGTCAAGAAACTCTATTCCCAGAGATGAATGTATTCTCCGTGAATGGCATCTTTGAGTTTTTTCCAAATTCTCGAACTTTCCTGACTTTGATCTATTCTCGGTGAATAGCATTGCCTTGAATTTCTCGGGGTTTGGGGACCCGCGGGCTTCTTAAAAGCATCGGCCTCCTCCTGGGCATCGTACAAGGACCCACAGGCTTCCTAAAAGCAACTTCGCCTCCTCTTGGGCTTAGTACAAGGACCCTACGGCTTCTTAGAAGTATTCACAGCTTCCTCTTAGGCTTCATATAATGATCTCTTCCTCCGGGAATGATAGCCTCCTCTTGGGCTTAGTACAAGGACCCGTCGGCTTCTTAAAAGATTCCAGCCTCCTCTTGGGCTTCGTACAAATTGTCCCGACGACCTCCTAGAGGTATAGGAACAGAACTTAGTCATCTTCATAGAACAGTCCTTTCATAGAGTCTACTACTATTTCTCAAAACACAGTATAAAAGATGAAACTCTAGACTTGGACAGTCTAATCTCCTTGAGTCTCAAAGACATTCTCAAGTGACCCCTTCGTTAAATAGGAAGGAAACCCGCAGACTCGGACAATCTCAATACCCTTCGGATTTCCCGCTTCCTTAAAGAACAGGAATAACCCGGATCCTTGAATCAAATCCAGGAGTACAGTGTTGCTCATATAAGAACTACTTTTCTCTTTCAAAATCAGTATACCGGACCTGTCACTTGACTGAACAGTCACCATAGCCTCCTCTTGGGCTTTGTACAACGATTCTCCCCCAGCGGAGTCAAACAACGTTCGGCCTCTCTCTCAGGCTTTGTACGAGACACATAAGAGACTCCCTTGCTAAGTCAATTACCCCTTTTCCCTCCATCTCGGGCTTTATACGAGATACAAAAAGGTTCTTATTGAGCCAAATAAATAATAGCCTCCATCTCGGGCTTTATACGAGATACGAAAAGATTCCCTCGTTGAGTCAAAACCTTTTAGCCTCTCTCTCGGGCTTTGTACGAGACACATATCAGCCTCCTCTTAGGCTTTGTATAAAAAAATCACTGGTTAATCCAATTAACCTTTTAGCATCAAAGTTGTGCCTCGTTCACAGTACACAAACATCAAACAACTCCCTTCATCTAATCGCTGTAAGCGGCAAGCCTCTGGATCATCTACATCCAATCCACTGTCCCTCTTTTAGCATGAGAAATTCCTAAGGAAATATAGCATTGCTCTACACTGAGTTAAAGTCTTCCCCTTCAGGCTAAACCCCCTATAAAGGAAATTATGGCATTGCTAGGATCCGCATATCCCGGTTAAAGTAATTCTCCTTTATAAAACAGTTGTGACATACAACCCCCTCTTTAGAGATGACAAGTTCTCTCTAAATTTAAGACTTTTTCAGCTTCACGTCTTGGGCTTTGAACAAGACACAAATAGACTTTTCAGCTTCACATCTTGGGCTTTGAACAAGATACAAACTATCTTTCGCTTCACGTCTTGGGCTTTGAACAAGACACCAAAAAATAATCATTTCCTCCCATAGAATAGGAGGAACTACGAACGCTCTGATTTCCCTGTTTTGGATAAACGGGAATACTTAGGCATAAGATTGAAAGAAAAATCTTAGCGAGCACACTAAACAAAAGTATGATGTAAGATCCCCAAGTGGAAACAGTCTCTCAAGATACTCGCTTTCCCCCAGTAGAATCGACAAATGGCGTCTCACACAGAGAAGTTTGTGCACCTCTACAACTCAGACGACTGGGTTCCCTAGCAAGTCTTACATCGAAACTTTTTCATCTCAAATGGCATCTCCCCAGGAAAATTCGGCGAGAAGTTTGAAGGAAATCCGCTACAAATGGTGGTCATTGTCAATAAAGTTTATTGACAAAAGAAACTGAGACCAGTTCCTTGGTAGGAAACCAGGATCGAGGGGAAGTTTAAATCATAAACTGAGACCAGTTCCTTGGTAGGAAACCAGGATCGAGAGGAAGTTTAAATCAGAAACTGAGACCAGTTCCTTGGTAGGAAACCAGGATCGAGGGGAAGTTTAAATCAGAAACTAAGACCAGTTCCTTGGTAGGAAACCAGGAACGGGGGGGAGGTTGACAAAAGAAAACTGAGACCTGTTCCTTGGCTGAAGACCAGGATCGAGGGGAAGTTTACCTTTTCTAAGCATCATTGCTTAGCAAAAGAAGATGAATGCGCAAGCTACCATTCATAACCACCATCAAAATTTTGGGTATTCCGATATTTAATCCTCTTGCACCCCGAATGCCCGAATACCTTCGTCATTCACACCTTCGGGTCCAAGAAGATTAAATAGGGGCATCTGTCATACCCCAAATTTTGACCACTAAGATTTCCCATCATTGTGCAAATCATCATCACAATATGGATGAACCATCATGCCTCACCAAATGCCTCAAGGGTTGTTGAGCATTCACTACAATCAAAATTAGGGTTTCAAGCCCTCTCAGAGCCTTAGACAAAGGATCAATCAAGGAATGACATGATCTTCAACTTGTATAACCTCTCAAACATCCACAATGGATCAAAAAGGACTCTCACTTCAAGGATTAAGCACAAGGTTGCTCCCTTCTAGGTGGATCAAGTCTCAAGATCGTCAGTATCACCAAATTAGGGTTTTGGTCGACCAGGGCCTCTAGATGGAAAATTTCATCTGGACACAAGCCAAAGATCCAAAACACAACCTAATGTACTCCATGGAACCTCATGGACCTAACCATCAAGTCAATTTTGCCTCAGGGGTTGCATTCATCAAAAATCAGGAATTAGGGTTTCTTGACCTAATTCACCCCTAAGTTGACTTTTGGAACAAATCATGAACCAAGACCTCAAGAGAGGGTTTGAGGGTCTCTAATATACCATATTGATCTATTTGAAACAATGGATTAATCCAAGAAGTTTGAGTAACAAGTCTCAATTTCATTTGCACCACAATTAGGGTTTCGTGAGGCAAGTCAACTGTAACTTTGACTTTTGACCAGGACATGCTCCCAAACCCTAGGACATGCCTCAATATACCCTATGACACTCAAGAAACATGTCCATCAAGTTTGATTTAGGTCAAGTACATGATTTCCTAAAGAATTGCACAGTTTGGACTTCATCTGATAAAAAGTCAACTATGCACAAAAGTCAACTTTGACTTTTTGAGATTTTTCACCAAAATGGATTTTTAACCCAAATATGATGTTAATGTATGATTTGGATCATCATTCATCAAGAAAATTCAAGAAAAGTTGGATAACTTGTGAAAGGGGTAACCATAAAAACTTATAAAATTTTCTAAGGTAAAAATAAAGTGGCTAGGGTACCAACTTTGGAGGATCATAACTCCTAAACCACAAGGCCAATTTTTCTCATCCAAAGATGGATTTGTAGCCCTCATTACCCTCTACAAAAACTTCAACTAGACCTAAGTCCAATTCATTAAGGATTTTGAGTTATGAAGTGATCAAAATGGCTGAAAAGTGAAAATGTCACTTTTTCCAACACTTAGTGAAATTTTCACTAAGTCCAGATCTGTCTTCATTTTTTTCCAAATGTAGGGGGATTTTTCACTTGGATTCAGAAGGGATCAAAACCAAACATGTTTAAACAGTTGTTGTATCATGTAAGGGCTTTCCAAAATGGCCAAGAACATTGCCAAATTCCATTTGGGCAATAAGTTATGACATTGTCAAGTTGCCTTGTTGAAATCTGTCAAGGCAAGGCAGAATTTGCATTTTTGCTCGATTTGTCAAAATTGTGCAAATCCAAACACTCCTATCCACTTGGACACATCTGAGGATTGAATCTAAAGGGGACAAGCACTGAGCCAAGCCTCCAAAGTCCATGGTACAAGTAATAACATGTTGAACCTAGAATGGCCAAAATAGGGACAAGACTCCAAATTTGGATTGGAGCATTCAATGGAAGCATCAAGGTGGCATGGACTGAGCCATTCTCATCTGAAATCAGTCAAGACTTATCCAAGACCAAGGGAACCAAAGCTCTGTTCCCTAACCTCTAGTCAATGGCTAGAGGAGACTTGGATTTTCATTTGCCAACATTGGCCAAACCTACTTACCAGCTGCCATTCACTATTCCTTGCAAAACAAACTTGCTCTACTATAAATAGAGCTCAATTTTGATCAGTTTGAGTACACCAAAGCCATCAAATAGAGGCTTTCCTCAAAATCTCTTCTTTCACTCCAATTTTGCCTTCTAAGGCAAGTCACTATCGGGTTTTGAGTTTGAGAGCAATTCCAATCAAACCAATCACTCACACACCTCACATACATCACATATGAGCTGATCAAACACTTAGATCACTTCTGAAACACCAATTTCACAAAATCACCAGCTGGTTGCTCAAATTTTCAACCAAGTTGCAGCTGAGGTACCACAAATTGATCCAGCCAATTTCAATCAAGTCCGACCATTCAAACACAATCCATAGGGTGTAGGGAAGCTGTTCAGATTATCACCACATATCTGTAACACCTCCAAATCAAAAATCATATTGCACTTGCTGTCACGGCCTAGAGGTAAGCATATACTTGGTCATCTCTCAATCTATGCATATTTCCTCGCACAATAATTTGGCCATATGTTCATAATCATGCATAGAATGTTTCCCCTAAATTAATTGCATTGTTTGAATCGTGTATCAAAAATCCTAGCCTTCATGCAGAAATTAGGGTTCTTGAGGATTTTTCATGATTTCTTGTTATATGTTTAATTTAAATGAAATTAAGTGTTATAGACATGATCGTGAGGTTGAGACGAACATAATGATATGTGGATTGCATGATATAATCAAGTATTCAGTGAGATTGAGGAGAAAATGCAAATCAGCCAAACCCAGAACACACGCGTGTTCTTGGTGTGTTCTTGGCGCCATTTTTGAATAATTTAAATATTTGAATTTTGTGATTTTATTTAATTGATTCAAAAATTAATTTCTCTCTGAGTTTTAATGATTTTGGGTTGATTCTTTTTTTAATAATTCACAAAAATGTTAAATATTTTATTTTATCAAAAAATCCCAAAAATATTATTTATTTCATATAATTGATATTTTTGCAAAGAATTAATATTTTAATTGTTTTTGACATATTAAATATTTTTTCGACATTGATTTTGCAACTTTTAATGCTTTCTAATTATTTTGTAGGTCAATACTTAATTTTTGAAGCATTAATCCAAAATCACAATTTGTTTTTCACTTGTTAAACAATTTTGATCATTTTAATTGAATTTTTAATCAATTAAAAACATTTTTGAAAACAAATTAGGGTTTTTGGATTAATTCAACCCTCATAAATCATTTTCAAAACATTTTGGGCCTCTAATAGAGTGTAAGACCCAATCCTTTCTTGACCAAAACATTTTGGGCCTCAGTGCGTTGTATAAGTCCCGATACCGTAAAAAACAAACGGCGCGATCGTCGCCTTTTGAAAAAATAACCTTGGGCCTCTCCTTGTGCTATAAGACCCATTCAAAACATTTTGGGCCTCTTGAGAGAGTGTAAGACCCAACCCACTTGTACAGAAACATTTTGGGCCTCATTCGTTGTATAAGTCCCTCTGTACATTTTCAAATAAACGACACGATCATTGCCCTTTTGAAAAATAACCTTGGGCCTCTCCTTGAGCTATAAGACCAATTCAAAAACACTTTGGGCCTCTAATAGAGTGTAAGACCCAACCCCCTTTTAACCAAAACATTTTGGGCCTCACTTATTGTATAAGTCCCTCCGCGTTAAAAGAAAACCTCGGCGCGATCGCCATTTCAAACGGAAAAATCATCTGGGCCTACCCTCGTGTTATAAGCCTCACTCTTTTTCTTTAAACTCTTTGGGCCTCTTGAGAGAGTGTAAGACCCATCCCTTTGTACAGAAAACCTTTTGGGCCTCAGTCACTTGAATAAGTCCCTCTGTGCAAATTCAAACAGTGCGCTCACTGATAAAACCCTGGGCCTCTCCTTGAGTTGTAAGCCCCAAATATTTCTTTTCCAGAGAACTTTCTCCTTTGATTTTGAATATACTGTTGTTTTCAATCTTTCTTTGTTGAACAACTAACCAAACAGCATGGAAGCTCTACAACCGAGTAAGTGGTTATTGCTTTCATTTACCGCTTTCATATACATATAAACTGTATTGTGGGGCTGTTTCACTATAAGTCTTCTTTCATAAACTCATATCAACTGTGTAATAATAGTATAGATATTTAGAGTTTCCCCAGCAACTACGTCTAGAACTAGGTGACGTCGTTTCGTTTATTCGTAGAAATAGACAACTAGATCCCCAATAGGATCACCAGATACAGTCTTCTCTTAGGCTGTCCTCATTAAGAATTGTCAAGAAACTCTACCCCCAGAGATGAATGTATTCTCCGTGAATGGCATCTTTGAATTTCTTCCAAATTCTCGAACTTTCCTGACTTTGATCTATTCTCGGTGAATAGCATTGCCTTGAATTTCTCGGGGTTTGGGGACCCATCGGCTTCTTAAAAGCATCGGCCTCCTCTTGGGCATCGTACAAGGACCCACAGGCTTCCTAAAAGCAACCCCGCGTCCTCTTGGGCTTAGTACAAGGACTCGTCGGCTTCTTAGAAGTATTCACAGCTTCCTCTTAGGCTTCGTATAATGATCTCTTCCTCCAGGAATGATAACCTCAATCTCGGGCTTTATACGAGATACAAAAAGGTTCTTATTGAGCCAAATAAACAATAGCCTCCATCTCGGGCTTTATATGAGATACCAAAAGATTCCCTCGTTGAGTCAAAACCTTTTAGCCTCTCTCTCGGGCTTTGTACGAGACACATATCAGCCTCCTCTTAGGGTTTGTATAAAAAAATCACTGGTTAATCCAATTAACCTTTTAGCATCAAAGTTGTGTCTCGTTCACAGTACACAAACATCAAACAACTCCTTTCATCTAATCGCTGTAAGCGGCAAGCCTCTGGATCATCTACATCCATGCCACTGTCCTTCTTTTAGCATGAGAAATTCCCAAGGAAAGATAGCATTGCTCTACACTGAGTTAAAGTCTTCCCCTTCAGGCTAAACCCCCTATAAAGGAAATTATGGCATTGCTAGGATCCGCGTATCCCGGTTAAAGTAATTCTCCTTTATAAAACAGTTGTGACATACAACCCCCTCTTTAGAGATGACAAGTTCTCTCTAAATTTGAGACTTTTTCAACTTCACATCTTGGGCTTTGAACAAGATACAAACTACCTTTCGCTTCACGTCTTGGGCTTTGAACAAGACACCAAAAAATAATCATTTCCTCCCATAGAATAGGAGGAACTACGAACGCTCTGATTTCCCTATTTTGGATAAACGGGAATACGTAGGCATAAGATTGAAAGAAAAATCTTAGCGAGCACACTAAACAAAAACCCAAAATCCCATATCAAAAGCAGTAATTCAAAAGCATCAGTCCTAACATTCTAATCCTTGTTCCCCGCCAGAAACCTGTCATTCTGTTAAATAGCACAAGAAAGGCCCCCCCCACATTGATAGCATTCGTAACCTAACAGACCACTATTTAAACTCAGTATGCAAAGCAGGGTTAATTGGAGACATCTATTTCCCTTCCTTCATCAGCTCACAATAGGATAAAAAATGAATCGACCTGTAGTTTTAAGCTCAACTGCAGAGAGCGACCATCGCTTAAGAACCGCGTCCAAAATCGTTCGCTACAGAAACTATCAATGTGGGGGGGGCTTTCTTGTGCTATTTAACAGAATGACAGGTTTCTGGCGGGGAACAAGGATTAGGATGTTAGGACTGATGCTTTTGAATTACTGCTTTTGATATGGGATTTTGGGTTTTTGTTTAGTGTGCTCCCTAAGATTTTTCTTTCAATCTTATGCCTACGTATTCCCGTTTATCCAAAACAGGGAAATCAGAGCGTTCGTAGTTCCTCCTATTCTATGGGAGGAAATGATTATTTTTTGGTGTCTTGTTCAAAGCCCAAGACGTGGAGAGAAAGGTGATTTTTATCTTGTTCAAAGCCCAATATGGGAAGCTGAAAAGTCTATTTGTATCTTGTTCAAAGCCCAAGATATGAAGCTAAAAGGGTTAACTTTTAGAGAGAATTTGTCATCTCTAAAGAGGGGGTTGTATGTCACAACTGTTTATAAAGGAGAATTACTTTAACCGGGATACGCGGATCCTAGCAATGCCATAATTTCCTTTAAAGGGGATTTTAACCTGAAGGAGAAGACTTTAACTCAGTGTTGAGCAATGCTATCTTTCCTTAGGAATTTCTCATGCTAAAAGATGGATAGTGGCATGGATGTAAATAATCCAGAGGCTTGCCGCTTACAGCAATTAGATGAAAGGGAGTTGTTGATGTTTGTGTACTGTGAACGAGGCACAGTTTTAATGCTAAAAGGTTAATTGGATTAACCAGTGGTTTTCTTATACAAAGCCTAAGATGAGGCTATTATGTGTCTCGTACAAAGCCCGAGAGAAAGGCTAAAAGGTTTTGACTCAACGATGGAATCTTTTGGTATCTCGTATAAATCCCAAGATGGAGGCTATTGTTTGTTTGGCTCAATAAGAACCTTTTTGTATCTCGTATAAAGCCCGAGATGGAGGCAAAAGGGGTAACTGACTTAGCAAGGGAGTTTCTTATGTGTCTCGTACAAAGCCCGAGAGAGAGGCCGAACGTTGTTTGACTCCGCTGGAGGAGAATCATTGTACAAAGCCCAAGAGGAGGCTATGGTGACTGTTCAGTTAAGTGACAGGTCTGGTATACTGATTTTGAAAGAGAAAATCAGTTCTTATATGAGCAACACTGTACTCCTGGATTTGATTCAAGGATCCGGGTTATTCCTGTTCTTTAAGGAAGCGGGAAATCCGAAGGGTATTGAGACTGTCTGAGTCTACGGGTTTCCTTCCTATTTAACGAAGGGGTCACTTCAGAATGTCTTTGAGACTCAAGGAGATTAGACTGTCCAAGTCTAGAGTTTCATCTTTTATACTGTGTTTTGAGAAACAGTAGTAGACTCTATGAAAGGACTGTTCTATGAAGATGACTAAGTTCTGTTCCTATACCTTTAGGAGGTCGTTGGGACAATTTGTATGAAGCCCAAGAGGAGGCTGGAATCTTTTAAGAAGTCGACGGGTCCTTGTACTAAGCCCAAGAGGAGGCTATCATTCCCGGAGGAAGAGATCATTATACGAAGCCTAAGAGGAGGCTGTGAATACTTCTAAGAAGCCGTAGGGTCCTTGTACTAAGCCCAAGAGGAGGCGGGGTTGCTTTTAGGAAGCCTGTGGGTCCTTGTACGATGCCCAAGAGGAGGCCGATGCTTTTAAGAAGCCCGCGGGTCCCCAAACCCTGAGAAATTCAAGGCAATGCTATTCACCGAGAATAGATCAAAGTCAGGAAAGTTCGAGAATTTGGAAGAAACTCAAAGATGCCATTCACGGAGAATACATTCATCTCTGGGAATAGAGTTTCTTGACAATTCCTAATGAGGACAGCCGAAGAGAAGACTGTATCTGGTGATCCTATTGGGGATCTAGTTGTCTATTTCTATGACTAAACGAAACGGCGTCACTTAGTTCTAGACGTAGTTGCCGGGGAAACTCTAAATATCTATACTATTATTACACAGTCGATATGAGTTTATGAAAGAAGACTTACAGTGAAACAGCCCCACGATACAGTTATATGTATATGAAAGTGGTAAATGAAAGCGTATAAACACTTACTCGGTTGTAGAGCTTCCATGCTGTTTGGTTAGTTGTTCAACAAAGAAAGATTGAAAACAATAGTATACTCAAAATCAAAGGAGATAGTGCTTTGAAAAAGAAAGTTTTGGGGCTTACAGCTCAAGGAGAGGCCCAAAAAGTTTAAAGAAAAAGAGTGGGTCTTATAACACGAGGGTAGGCCCATATAATTTTTCCGTTTGAAATGGCGATCGCGTCGAGGTTTTCTTTTAACGCAGAGGGACTTATACAATAAGTGAAGCCCAAAATGTTTTTGGTTAAAAGGGGATTGGGTCTTACACTCTATTAGAGGCCCAAAGTGTTTTTGAATGGGTCTTATAGCTCAAGGAGAGGCCCAAGGTTATTTTTCAAAAGGGCAATGATCGTGCCGTTTATTTGAAAATGTACAGAGGGACTTATACAACGAATGAGGCCCAAAATGTTTTGGTCAAGAAAGGATTGGGTCTTACACTCTATTAGAGGCCCAAAAAGTTTTGAAAATGATTTATGAGGGTTAAATTAATCCAAAAACCCTAATTTGTTTTCAAAAATGTATTTAATTGAATAAAAATTCAATTAAAATGATCAAAATTGTTTAACATGTGAAAAACAAATTGTGATCTTGGATTAATGCTTCAAAAATTAAGTATTGACCTACAAAATAATTAGAAAGCATTAAAAGTTGCAAAATCAATGTAGAAAAAATATTTAAAATATCAAAAACAATTAAAATATTAATTCTTTGCAAAAATATCAATTATATGAAATAAATAATATTTTTGGGATTTGTTGAGAAAATAAAATAGTTTAACATTTTTGTGAATTATTAAAAAAAGAATCAACTCAAAATCATTAAAACTCAGAGAGAAATTAATTTTTGAATCAATTAAACAAAATCACAAAATTCAAATATTTGAATTATTAAAAAATGGCGCCAAGAACACACCAAGAACACGCGCGTGTTCTGGGTTTGGCTGATTTGCATTTTCTCCTCAATCTCACTGAATACTTGATTATATCATGCAATCCACATATCATTATGTTCGTCTCAACCTCACGATCATGTCTATAACACTTAATTTCATTTAAATTAAACATATAACAAGAAATCATGAAAAATCCTCAAGAACCCTAATTTCTGCATGAAGGCTAGGATTTTTGATACACGATTCATACAATGCAATTAATTGAGGGAAAACATTCCATGCATGATTATGAACATATGGCCAAATTATTGTGCGAGGAAATATACATAGATTGAGATATGACCAAGTATATGCTTACCTCTAAGCCGTGACAGCAAGTGCAATGTGATTTTTGATTTGGAGGTGTTACAGATGAGTGGTGATGATCTGAACAGCTTCACTACACCCTATGGAGTGTGTTTGAATGGTTGGACTTGATTGAAATTGGCTGGATCAATTTGTGGTACCTCAGCTGCAACTTGGTTGAAAATTTGACCAACCAGCTGGTGATTTTGTGAAATTGGTGTTTCAGAAGTGATCTAAGTGTTTGAGTGATTGGTTTGATTGGAAAAGCTCTCAAACTCAAAACCCGATAGCTACCTTGCTAAGAAAGGCATTTAGGCCAAGAGAAAGAGATTTTGAGGAAAGCATTTGTTAGATGGCTTTGGTGTACTCAAACTGATCACAATTGAGCTTTATTTATAGTAGAGCAAGTTTGTTTTGCAAGGAATAGTGAATGGCAGTTGGTAAGTAGGTTTGGCCAATGTTGGCAAATGAAAATCCAAGTCTCCTCTAGCCATTGACTAGAGGTTAGGGCACAGAGCTTTGGTTCCCTTGGTCTTGGATAAGTCTTCACTGATTTCAGATGAGAATGGCTCAGTCCATACCACCTTGATGCTTCCATTGAATGCTTCAATCCAAATTTGGAGTCTTGTCCCTATTTTGGCCATTCTAGGTTCAACATGCTATTTCCTTGTTCCATGGACTTTGGAGGCTTGGCTCAGTGATTGTCCCCTTTAGATTCAATCCTCAGATGTGTCCAAGTGGATAAGAGCATTTGAATTTGGCTGATTTTGGCAAATCGAGCCAAAATGTAAAATCTGCCTTGCCTTTGACAGATTTCAGCAAGGCAACTTGACAATGTCATATCTCATGGGGTAAGCTGAATTTGGCAATGTTCTTGGCCATTTTGGAAAGCCCTTACATGATACAACAACTGTTTGAACAAGTTTGGTTTTGATCTCTTTTGATTCCAAGTGAAAAATCCCTCTACGTTTGGCAAAAAGTGAACCAAAATCTGACTTAGTGAAATTTTCACTAAGTGTTGGAACAAAGTGTGATTTCTTGATTTTGATCACTCCATAACTCAAAATCCTTAATGAATTGGACTTAGGTCTAGTTGAAGTTTTTGTAAAGGGTAATGAGGGCTACAAATCCATCTTTGGATGAAAAAAATTGGCCTTGTGGTTTAGGAGTTATGGTCCTCCAAAGTTAGTGTATTAGTGGTACTTTTTCCATAACTTAGAAAAATTTCTAAGTTTTATGGTTACCCCTTTTACAAGTTATCCCATTTCCTTTGATTTTTCTTGATGAATGATGATTCAAATCATACATTAACATCATTTTAGGGTTAAAAATCCATTTTGGTGAAAAATCTCAAAAAGTCAAAGTTGACTTTTGTGCACAGTTGACTTTTTATCAGATGAATTCCAAATTGTGCCATTCTTCAGGAAATCATGTCCTTGACCTAAATCAAACTTGATGGACATGTTCCATGGGTGTCATAGGGTATATTGGGGCATGTCCTAGGGCTTGGGAGCATGTCCTGGTCAAAAGTCAAAGTTACAGTTGACTTTCCTCGCGAAACCCTAATTGTGGTGCAAATGAAAATGAGACTTGTTGCTCAAGCTTCTTGGATTAATCCATTGTTCCAAATGGATCAATATAGTTCATCAGAGACCCTCAAATCATGTCTTGAGGTCTTGGTTCTTGATTTGTCCCAAAAGTCAACTTAGGGGTGAATTAGGTCAAGAAACCCTAATTCCTGATTTTTGATGTATGCATCCCCTGAGGTCAAATTGATTTGATGCTTGGGTCCATGAGGTTCCATGGAGTACATTAGGTTGTGTTTTGGATCTTTGGCTTGTGTCCAGATGAAATTTTCCATCAACAGGCCCTGGTCGACCAAAACCCTAATTTGGTGATACTGGCGATCTTGAGACTTGATCCACCTAAAAGGGAGCAACCTTGTGCTTAATCCTTGAAGTGGGAGTCCTTTTTGATCCATTGTGGATGTTTAAGAGGTTAGACAAGTTGAAGATCATGTCAATCCTTGATTGATCCTTTGTCTAAGGCTCTGAGAGGGCTTGAAACCCTAATTTTGATTGTAGTGAATGCTCAACAACCCTTGAGGCATTTGGTGAGGCATGATGGTTCATCCATATTGTGATGATGATTTGCACAGTGATGGGAAATCTTAGTGGTCAAAATTTGGGGCAACTCAAGCCTTTGAGAATTTTTGGAAAGACTCCCTTTGGGGTAAAGCGAGTATCTTGAGAGACTGTTTCCACTTGGGGATCTTATGTCATACTTTTCTCGGGATCTTCCCAGAGAAATGCCATATGATGGGATCCAATTTTGAGGTGCCGATGACCTTTTCATCAGCAAATTTTCAGACAAAAACTGCCGTACTGCCGAATCTCCGATTTAGGAGGCTTTTTCTTGGGATTTTCTTTAATCCGAGAAAACAAGGATATCATCTTCATTGGCGAAGAGTGAAATCGGTTGAAGGTTCTCTGGCCTTTCAGAGGTTCAAGTTATCAAAGTGGTCTAGTGCCGACTCTGATCTAGAGATAAACGGGAGAGAGATTGCTTAGATGATTCACTTCCTAACGAGGAAAGGTCCGACAACTCGATTGAGAGGACCTTTATCACTAGGGGATAAGACCGGCTAGAGTGATAGCGATGCAATATGAAATGTAAATACAAATCAATAATGCATGATGCATGTATGTATATCCTGATAAAACTGACGCGACATACAAACTAAAAGATGAACATGACTGGATACTCGGCCATCGCGGGGCGTATAGAGATATCGCTGGTTCAAGATAGCAATTCCACCTTGCTTAGGAGAGATAATCCCTGCGGGGAATACCGTTGATCGGGCTTAGGAGGTAAGAACTCTGTCGTGGATGTCAGACGAAACAAGGTCTCTGACACAGTTGATCCTTTTATTCAGGCGTACTGGTCTAGAAGGAGTACTTTGATTCTGCACTTTGAGGTTCGAACACCTTTGGAGACGCGATTAATGTTCTTTCGATGTTTAACAGTCAAAAGAAATTGCCATCTTTATTTTAAAAGCATAAAAAGTTTTAACAAGTAAATTCATTTTTGTTTTATTTCAAGAATCGTTAATCATGTTAACAACGCCGTTCTGTAAAGCTAAAACAAGCAAGAATTACAAACAAAAGCACAAGGCTCAAATTTTATTGATAAGATGGAGATCAGCCAAATGCGTGATTCCATTGAGTATTTACAAAGTTTAAAAATGGTAATTTACAGGGAAAAGGGCTACGTTGAAACATAACGACCACTATCCTTCTACCAACTTTGAATTCAGGGCATCCTGAGCTTCTGTCGAAGATGACCTAAACTGGAGTTTTCTTCTGATGATGTAACTGCTGCTGCTGAGGGACTTGCCTCTGTTGGACATAGTTACTTGCCATTATCCCAAATTTTTGCCTGGATTGTACTATGATGTTTCCAATCCACCGGGATGATTTTTTTTTATTTTGTCTCTAACTTTTGCCTGGACCGCCCTTTCGGGTTTTCAATCCACCGAGACATTTTTTTTTTAGGCGAAGTATTTCTTGACTTCATCAACATTCGTGGGATAGGCAAATTCCTCTCCGTCCATAGTTGCAAGTCTCAAGGCGCCACCTGAGAAAGCTTTCGTGACCACATAGGGGCCATCATAATTCGGAGTCCACTTACCTCGCGAATCAGTGAGAAAAGATTGTATCTTCTTGAGCACGAGGTCTCCTTTCCTGAAGACACGAGGTCGGACCTTTTTGTCGAACACCCTCTTCATTCTCTGTTGATACAACTGACCATGGCATAATGCCGTGATTCTCTTTTCTTCGATCAGATTCAGTTCGTCGGGTCAAATTTGACACCATTCAGCTTCGGTGAGCTTAGCTTCCATCAGTACTCGGATTGATGGGATCTCTACTTCTATGGGGAGAACTGCCTCCATGCCATACATTAGAGAGAAAGGGGTAGACCCTGTTGAAGTGCGAACAGATGTTCGATAACCGTGAAGAGCAAAGGGTAGCATCTCGTGCCAGTCTTTGTAGGTTACAACCATCTTTTGAACGATCTTCTTGATGTTCTTATTAGCCGCTTCTACCGCTCCGTTCATCTTGGGTCGGTAGGGAGATGAGTTATGATGTTCGATCTTGAACTCTGCGCACAACCCCTTCATCATCTTGTTGTTCAAGTTAGATCCATTATCAGTAATGATCTCACTTGGAACACCATAACGGCAGATGATATTGTTTTTGATAAATCGGACCACCACTTGTCGGGTTACATTAGCGAATGACGCTGCTTCGACCCACTTGGTGAAGTAATCAATGGCTACTAGGATGAACCGATGTCCGTTTGAAGCCTTAGGTTCAATCAAGCCGATCATGTCAATTCCCCATATAGAAAAAGGCCACGGGGAAGAAAGAACTTTGAGATGTGATGGCGGTACATGAATTTTGTCGGAGTATATCTGACACTTGTGACACCTTCTCATGTACTTGTAGCAGTCAGATTCCATGGTCAACCAATAGTACCCTGCTCTTAGAATTTTTCTCGCCATTGTGTGTCCATTGGCATGAGTGCCAAAGGATCCTTCATGAATTTCTTTCATAAGCATGTCTGCTTCTGGTCTGTCTACGCATCGGAGCAAAACCATGTCAAAATTTCTTTTATAGAGAGTGTCACCGCTCAGGAAGAAGCTGCCTGCTAGTCTTCTGAGGGTCTTCCTATCTTTTCTAGATGCCCCAGGTGGGTATCCTTGTTTCTGAAGGAAGCATTTGATATCGTGATACCAAGGTTTGTCATCTATGACTGCTTCAATCGTGAAGACGTAAGCGGGCCGTTCAAGGCGCATTATGTCGATCTTAGGTATGCCATTCCATAGACGTACACTAATCATGGAAGAGATAGTGGATAATGCATCAGCCATGTGATTCTCATCGCGAGGGATGT
This sequence comes from Lathyrus tuberosus, assembly GCA_022829125.1. NCBI lineage: Eukaryota > Viridiplantae > Streptophyta > Magnoliopsida > Fabales > Fabaceae > Lathyrus > Lathyrus tuberosus. The sequence goes on along the minus strand of JALAZF010000091.1, from coordinate 3,196,577 downwards.
GATGAAACTCAACTCTGTTGAAGAAGGGTAACAACCTTCTTGCATAGTCTTTGTAAGGAATCAATCTTGATTGGTATGTGTTCCAATCTCCTTTTATTTGATTGATAACCAAAGCTGAGTCACCATATACGTCCAAGTTTTTGATCCTTAAATCAATCGCTTCCTCGAGACCCATGATACAAGTTTCGTATTCGGCCTCATTGTTCGTACATTTGAACATAAGTCTAGCAGTGAAAGGAATGTGGGTACCCTGAGGTGTAACAATGATTGCCCCAATTCCGTTTCCATAATGATTAACTGCTCCATCAAAGATAAGTCCCCATTGGGAACCTGGTTCTGGCCCTTCACTGGGTAATGGTTCATCGCAGTCTTTCATTTTTAAACACATGACATCTTCGTCTGGTAAGTCAAACCCGATTGATTCTTGATCGTCAATCGGTTGATGAGCCAAATGATCGGCTAAAATACTTCCCTTAACGGCTTTCTGAGCGTGGTACTATATGTCATATTCTGATAAAAGCATCTGCCAACGGGTAATTCTTCCCGTAAGGGCAGGTTTTTCAAATACATACTTGATTGGATCCATTTCGGAGATTAACCAAGTAGTGTGACGAATCATGTATTGGCGAAGACGCTTGGCTGCCCAAGCCAAAGCGCAACAAGTTTTCTCAAGCATCGTGTACCAAGTTTCACAGTCGGTGAATTTCTTGCTTAGATAGTAAATGGCAGACTCTTTCCTTTTGGTTTCGTCTTGTTGGCCAAGTATACATCCCATTGAGTCCTCTAGGACTGTGAGGTAAATGATCAGTGGTCTTCCTTCCACTGGAGGTGATAGAATCGGAGGATTTAACAGATATTCCTTAATACTGTCGAATGCGGTTTGGCAATCTTCTGACCAAACGCAATCCTGGTTCTTTTTGAGTAATTTGAAAATCGGCGCACACGTGGCGGTCATGAGGAATATGAATCTGGAGATGTAGTTCAAACGTCCCAGGAATCCTATGACTTGTTTTTCAGTTTTCGGAGAAGGCATTTCTTGAATGGCCTTGACCTTGTCAGGATCAACCTCAATTCCTTTTTGGCTGACAATGAACCCTAGTAGTTTCCCTGAACGGACACCGAAGGTGCACTTGTTGGGATTCAAGCGGAGCTTGAATTTTCTCAAACGTTCGAACAATTTTGACAGATGTTCAACGTGCTCACTCTCAGTTTTTGATTTTGCAATCATATCATTGACATATACCTCGATTTCCTTATGTATCATGTCATGAAACAGAGTAGTCATGGCCCTATGATAGGTTACCCCGGCGTTCTTCAAACCGAACGACATTACCTTGTAACAAAAGGTACCCCATGGGGTAACGAACGAAGTTTTCTCCATGTCTTTCAGCGCCATTTTGATCTGGTTATAGCCCGAGAATCCATCCATGAAGGAGAAGACTTTGAACTTTGTTGTGCTGTCTACCAGCATGTCAATGTGTGGTAAAGGAAAGTCGTCCTTTGGACTTGCCTTGTTCAGATCTCTGTAATCAACACACATTCTGACCTTTCCGTCCTTTTTGGGAACGGGTACGATGTTGGCTAACCATTGAGGATATTCAGATGTAGCGAGGAAACCCGCGTCAATCTGTTTCTGCACCTCCTCTTTGATTTTGATGGCCATGTCCGGGTGAGTGCGTCTCAAGCATTGCTTTACTGGCGGACATTCCGACCTTAACGGTAAATGATGTTCCACGATACTGGTATCCAACCCTGGCATATCCTGATAGGACCAAGCGAATACATCGGGGAATTCTCTGAGAAGCTTTATCAAACTCTCTCTGGCAGTTGGACTGAGCAGTGCCCCGATCCTGATTTCTTTTCTCTCTTGCTCTGAACCCAAGTTTACCGTTTCCAACGGTTCTTTGTGAGGTTCAATGGACCTTTCCTCTTGTCTGAGTAGTCGAGAGATCTCTTCTGGAACTTTGTCGTCATTTTCTTCTTCAGCCTCGAATACCGGGAACTCAAAGTTGGGAGAAGGCATCGAATCGTATGTTTCAACGGGGTTTAAAACAAGCAATTTGCATGACGCGATGATTCATGTTTAGAAGAGATAGAGAAAATGCAAGTGTGTGCAGTGTTTTATTTTACTCCTTGTTTTTTATAGTTTTGTTTTTTTTTTTAAGATTACCATTTTCTTTGAAAAAGCAAAATGAGAAAACAGCAATTAATGCGGAAATTACAGAACGACGTTATTTTATTAATGAACAAGTCGAATCTTGAAACTACAGCCCTATAAAACAAAACTCTGTCGCTTTGGGCAAAGCGAAGAGGGAAATATACAAAAAGCGAGCCCTATCAAAACATCCGTTTCACCTGGGCAGGGTAAAAGGTTAAAGATGGCAATTACTTTGACTGATGCACGACCTTCAGAACCTCGACAGCAACCCATTGGCGGCGAACTCCTCGGTGAATCACAAAGTCTGGCACCTTCCTTGATTTGTCTTCAGAAATGACGCTGATTTTTGGTGGAGCGGGATCATTGGAATCTGTCTCCCAGGCAGAATTGTCGTAGGAGGATTCCTCTATTGTATTTTGCATAGCATTTGTGCTCTCAGCTGTATCTCCCCATCCAGTTGGCTGGATGTCTTCGAGCCTGATATGAGAGCTTTCGGGAGCGGTGTACTTGACCATATAGTCGTATTTTCCACTCGGTTCTCCCAAAGTGTCCCATACTTCTTTGGAACTGGAGGAGTCATCTCTCTCAATGACGTTGACCTCAGGAAAATCATAGTTGATGAACTCAAGTTCTGCAAACGTTGCGAATTCATCTTCACGTTGAGTAGTTTCTGAATGACCTGAGTGTTGATCCCATGGCATGGTGGGGATACCGGCATTCCGTTCAGTGACGGTCAGCTGATTTTCATTGTTCGGCTGACTTTCTTGCCCCAAGTTTCCTGGGTAAGGTTGCCACATTGGCAGACCATCCATTCGGCCATAGTAGGTGTAGTCAAAATTATCTTTCATCGGAGTGTCTTCCTCTAATGAATTTGGCGGAGCGCGGCATCCTTCCGGATCACAATCCCCGTAGATCATTTCAACATCTGATCTTGGTATAAATCTCGGACTTTCTGTAGGAAAGCAAAAAGGCATAGGCACCTCTTCCTAAGACATATAACCATCCTTGTTAGGATAGGACTTCCATTCTTCATCTGTGTCAGAGGGATCTTCCTCATTGATAGCATGAACTGTCTGAGACACTGGGTGAAGAAAACCTCCACTGTGGAAGAAGTTTTGAAGGGGATGAAGACTTTCATCGTTGGCAGCTGTCCGGGTACAGGTTGCAGAAAAACCAAGACCCTTCTTTGTTTTATTGTCAATGGGAATGACAAGCTGTCCCCATCCTGTTGTATCGGTACTTTCGACCGCTTTAATAGCATCTTTGTATGAGGAAATCGAGGTTCCTCCTCTGAAATGATTGTCCTTGCTCACCGACAATGCTTGAAACTGAGTTCCAATAACCTCCTCGGGTTCTATTCTAGTAGATGATGACAAGTTACTCACAAGCAAGGCTTGTTCCCCACAAACCGTGACAAGTTGATCGTTCTGAACGAACTTTAGCTTTTGGTGGAGGGTCGAAGTGACCGCTCCAGCCTGGTGTATCCAAGGTCTTCCTAATAAACAACTGTATGTTGCCCGGATGTCCATGACCTGGAAAGTGACTTGGAAAGTGTGAGGACCAATAGTTATGGGAAGATCAACTTCGCCGATAACTGTTTTTCTGAATCCGTCGAATGCTTTGACGACAAACCTCACTAACCCTCATCGGAGGTCCTTTGAATGATAATTGCATCAAAGTGGACTTCGGCATAACATTCAGGGCTGACCCTGTGTCTACCAGTACGCTGGCTAAAGCATCGTCCTGGCAGTTAACTGTGATATTGAGCGCCCTATTATGACGGTGACCCTCTTCGGGTAATTCTTCATCACTAAATCCCAAATTGTTGTAGGAAGTGATGTTAGAGACAATGCTATCGAACTGTCTGACTGTTACATCCTGTTCCACAAAGGCTTGCTCCAAGACTTTCTGTAGAGCCTCCCTGTGGACTTCTGAACTGAGTAACAGTGATAATACCGAGATCTTTGAAGGAGTTTGTAATAGCTGATCAACAATGTTATATTCACTCCTTTGGATGAGCTTCAGCATCTCATCATTATTTTTTGAAAGGTCGGGATTACTGGATTGACCGACTAGGGGATCGGGAGCTTCTGTCTGAAGTTCCTTTTCCTTGTTAAGTTCCCCAACCCCTCGGTTGAAGATTCTACCACTCCGTGTTACTCGACTGATGTCTGCAATGTTCACAACGGAGGATAATGATATTTCCTTTCCATTTTCAATTATTGTTGCACCGTATTTGTAAGGGATCGCCTTAGCTGATTCATACGGTAGCGGTCCTAGTATATAGATAACTACAGGAACCTTCTGATTTTTCTGACCATCATAAGTAATCTCAATTCGTTCCTGGTTGGGAACTTTAGATTCGTCAAGTAGAGGAATAATGGAAAAAACATCCCTGGTCTTGTGATGACCAGAGATCGTGACAACATCCTCAACTTGCTCGGCAAGGTAGTTCGGCGACTAGTTGATGGGTCCAGAACCCGAATAGGGATGAATTTCTCCACGATCGACCTGACCATGAAGAGCGGCTTCCACAAGGTAACACCCTTGGTTACTTTCCGAACAGACGCTACAACTGTCATAGTTGTGTGGTGGCACCTGGCCACACCCACTTTGAATACAATGTAACCTCACTAGGTTAGCTTCCACTGATCGGACATCCTGACTCTGACGCCGAGTGGGGTTTCTATTACTGATACTAATCTGCTGAGTATCTTCATCCATGTAGATTGGCATCCACCAATGATTTAACAACTGCTGAAGTGCCTTCTGGACAAGGGTACAACCTTGATCGTTTTCGCAACCCGCTTTACAGCTTTGATAGTCATTTGATATTAAGAATCCGAGTCGGACCTTCTCAGCGTGTAACTCTACCAGGTTGGTATTCATCATGCGAATATCGAAGATCTGAACCATGTTGATCTGATAAAGGTTCCTATCATGGTAGTCTTGGATCCATCCAAGATCCGTCGGACGCTGGAGGGCTTCTTGTATGAAAGAGCATCCATGTTTGTTTACCGAGCAAATCAGACAGGAACTATAATCGTGCCGTGGTAGATTATGATACTGGCTTTGCCTCGAGTGCATCGCCACCAAGTTGACATTCATTGCACGGATGTCGTGGTTCTGAATGACATTAGAATTCATGTAGACCATGTTAACTCCACGAACTCGGTGCTCCTGGATCCATCCGAGATCCATTTGTTCCTGTAGAGCTGCTTGCACTACCGAACATCCTTGATTGTCTTTAGAGCAGATATCACACTGATGATAATTATGAGGTGGCACATGGCCATATCCACTCTGTCTACAATGCATCTTAACCAGATTGGTTTTCAACAAGAGTACATCGTAAATTTGATAGACATTGTTAGTCTCTCCTTCTATCAAATTGACTGCAGCCTTCTCGTGTTGAGGTAGCGGATTCGTGAGAACATTAGGATTTGTATCCTTGAAGGATAAGACCCCGCTCCTAACAAGTTTTTGTACGTCGGACTTGAAATTGAGACAAGTCTCTATGTTATGCCCTGAACCTCCTTGATGATAAGGGCAAGTTTGATCCACCTTAAACCAAAAAGGCGGATTTTCCGGTACTGTAAAAGGAGATTTAGTCTGAATGTGCCCCTTAGCCAGTAGTAATGGAAACAGTTCTGCATACGATACGGGTCTAGGATCAAATCCTGGCGGCCGTGTTGTACGGTTGTTGTTATATGGAGGACGAGCCTGCTGAAGAGGTTGTTGTGTCCTTTGCTGATCAGGTTGGCTCTGTGCAACCTGAGGTTGATAAGTAGGAATGGACGTAGGGTTGATAGCAGGAGTCACAGCTGCTGCCGGTTGATAACGTCGTCTTTGCTTTCCGAGAGAGATATTCCTAATATCTTGCTCTTTTTTCTTAGGGAGAGCACTACCGTATTTTTTAGTACCGCTCGTCGATCCAGTGTCTTTTACCAAACGTCCTTCTCGGACGGCCTCCTCAAGACGTACACCCATGCCGACCATTTCGGTGAAATCACTGGGCGCACTTGCAACCATTCGGTCATAGTAAAATGAGCTTAAGGTCTTTAAGAAGATCTTTGTCATCTCTTTTTCCTCAAGAGGTGGACAAATTTGAGCGGCAATTTCACGCCACCTTTGAGCATACTCCTTAAAGGTTTCCTTGTCCTTTTGCGACATCGATCTGAGTTGATCTATGTCGGGTGCCATGTCCAAATTGTATTTGTATTGTTGGACGAAGGTGGTACCAAGATCTCTGAATGTGCTAATCGTAGCACGGTTTAAACCCATGTACCATTTGAGTGCGGAACCGATTAAACTATCCTGAAAGTAGTGAATCAGTAGGTCCTGATTCTCCATCTGGGCTGACATCCGCCGAGCGTACATCACCAGATGGCTTTGAGGGCAAGAGTTACCCTTATATTTTTCAAAGTCGGGCACTTGGAACTTGTGCGGGACTTTCACATTTGGGACCAAGCAGAGATCAGCGACGTCCTTTCCAAATAATTCCTGACCGCGAATGGCTTGCAGTTCTTTCTGCATTTCCAAGAGCTGTTCCTGGAATTCATCCATTCTGTCAAGCATAGTTTCCTTCTTACCAGAAGGTGTTGGTGGAATCTGTCCTTCCGGGACAGTGTGCACCAGAGGGGGTGGTACCGTGACTACGGCAGTGAGCCTTGGCGTTTCCCGAAGTTTGTAACCTTCAGGAGTCTTCAACATGCCCCTGGGATCTTCGCTTTCCCGAAGTTTGTAACCTTCAAGCCCAGCAGCTTCTGTTGTGATTCCCTAATCTTCAGTGATCGGCGGAACATATCCTTCCGGGATATAGTTAATAGGCATGCCCCAAGGACGATCTTTCGGTATCTAATACCTAGGATCATACCTCTCCACTACGGGCGTTGAGGTGATCTTTGAGATCACAGTTCTTTGTAGCTGAACTTCTGCCATGGCTTGCATGTCGTTACGAAGCTTTCTCATATCCTCTCTCAGAGCGTCGATCTCTTCTTTCAACTCTCTGTTTTCTTCCTCAAGATCATCCATCCTTTTCTGACGATTGGCCCGAGTATTATACAAATAAGATAGTTTGACTCTAGAATCGAGACACAAACATGAGATTCGTAGGGAAGAAGAATACGCGATGTGAGAATGATGAATGCAATGATTATATTAATTGTTTAAGGTTTAATCAAAATAAACTTCGACAATTAGATTTCAAATATCAAATGGTGGGGAAACCCCTTTTTATTGAAATTCAAAGGATTACAAAAGTGGAAATACAGTAGATTACAAAGTACAGAAACAGAAACCTAAACTAATGGGTCCTGAGTTCTCTCTGAAGAGAAATCGGGTGCTGATTCTGGTATCTTCCTTTTCTTTGACCGGGGCTCTTGGGCCGTTGTCGGGTTGTCATTCCTTTGCCAAGTGAAAGAAGCGAGCAAATTCCTTTGGTCATCTTGATTATCTACAGCATGTTGCTCCAAAATTTCGATCAGAGCATCTTTTTCTTTCAGTAATTGCTGTATTTTGATGCACTCTATGTCGAGGGTGCGGTACTTGTTCTTCCAAGACCTTCTCTCCTTTTAAATTTTGTTGAGAGTAACCTGAAGCTTTTCAGTTTTCGTCATGAAGTACATGACAGATTCCCTCGGCGGAAGAATTCTGTAACGAGGATAAGGCATCTTTAGCTTGAGAGCTCTAGTTTGTACCCAATGGAGATAAGGCTCCACCGAGACACAGTCCGATTTTCCTAGAGACTCTCGTCCTTTCTTATGAATATGCTTCCAAGCGTGCACTATTTCCATCTTTAGTGCTCTGTCGTTTTCTCCTTCTTTGAAGAAAAGACCTTCCAGATGAACACCCAGTGGGATGTGTCTCATCGGGTATCCAAATTGACGGCGAACCAATACCGGATGGTAGTTGATTCCTCCTTTAGTTCCTATAAGGGGTACGTTGGGGAAGTTTCCACAACGGTCAATGATCCTGATTCCCTCATAAACCCTATTACACCAATCTATATCAGAGTTGGTAAGAGACATGATCTTCTGCGACCAACGTAAGGCACTCTTGCAATCCCAAAAAGCAGCAGACCTGGGCAAGTGAGAGATAAACCATTTGTAAAGCAAAGGTACACAACATGTGATCTCCCCTCCGCTGTACAAATTTCCCAGGTGTACAGAATGATACGCATCTGCGAGCAAAGTTGGCACAGGATTTCCAATGAGAAAAATCTTAATGGAGTTAATATCGACGAAGTTATTGATGTTAGGAAACAAAAATAACCCGTAGGTGAGCAAGACAAAGATACTTTCAAAAGCAGTCACGTTTCCTATACTGGCGAAGTACAGGGCTTTCTTTGTCAAGAACTGGGCTGGCAAACCTTGGATGCCACCCTTAGCGGTCATGTGAGCCCTGACCTCAGACTCGTCCAAATGAATTGCTCTTGCAATAGTCTGATTCTTTGGAATTTCTTCAGTCCAGAAAATGGAGCTCGATCCATAATGTGTAGATCGATCAGGTGAGAATACTCCTCCAGCGTTGGTGCAAGCTGTTAATCCGGGAATGTGAAACAGTGATAAACCGGATCATAAAATTGAATGAGCGCATCCATGATTCCCTCAATCACATGGACTCTTAATAGTGGTAGTAAACCTCTGTGTTTGGCTCTGAAAGCCTCTGGGTTAGTGATCATCCTCGCTAACCTTTTCAAATCCTCTAGTTTTGGAACCTTGAAGGTATACTGGTGAGTTCTCCTTCTACCGAAATCCATTAGCGCAATCCTTTTCTCTGATATTTGCAATCACAATCTTAGTTTATTTTGAAAGAATAGAGAGACTAGAAGAGAAGATTTTTTGAATGTTTTAATGTTTTATTAAATGAATGCATGAATGCAGCACACAAAAACATAGAAAAAACATGGGGTCAAAGGGACGTTGTCATGAAGTCAAGGCTCTACCCATCCCCAAAGGTTTATACTAGGGTGATTTTTGTACCTGTACTCATTATCATTAGCTCCTACCAAGAAAGCAAACCAACAAGCGAATCGCCAGCGAGTTGTAGAGCAATCTTAGAGTAAGTGCCATTCACCGAGAATAGATCACCAGCCTCAAATGAGGGTAGTATCGCGTAACAACTATTTCCGATAGTTTCCGCACTACGAAAGGGTTTGGCTCCTCGGCTTCTCAGACTTAACAACTGGCCCATTGTCTAGGTGAGAGAATGGGTTGCGTTGGTCAGCCTCCACTGAGGTTGATGGTCGACCCCGCCGCCATCACTTATCTTAGGTGTATACTCATTCTTTCCACATACGGCATCACCCGCATTCCCATTAGCAGAAAAATAAACATGTATAGCAATTAGGAAAAGCAGCATATATATTTGTCCTAATCATCCTAGACCTATGAAGCTATGAATCCTAAGTTCGTGACAGAAAACGGGTTCCCCGGCGGAAACCCCAATCTGTGGTATTCACACAAGAGGTGAAAAGGTAGTCAGTGCCTAGACCTAACTTTGATCGGTCCCACGGTGGGCGCCATTTTTCTGTAGCGAGCGATTTTGGACGCGGTTCTTAAGCGTTGGTCGCTCTCTGCGTTTGAGCTTAAAACTACACGTCGATTCATTTTTTATCCTATTGTGAGCTGATGAAGGAAGGGAAATAGATGTCTCCAATTAACCCTGCTTTGCATACTGAGTTTAAACAGCGGTCTGTTAGGTTACGAATGCTATCAATGTGGGGGGGGGCCTTTCTTGTGCCATTTAACAGAATGACAGGTTTCTGGCGGGGAACAAGGATTAGGATGTTAGGACTGATGCTTTTGAATTACTGCTTTTGATATGGGATTTTGGGTTTTTGTTTAGTGTGCTCGCTAAATTTTTTCTTTCAATCTTACGCCTACGTATTCCCGTTTATCCAAAACAGGGAAATCAGAGCGTTCGTAGTTCCTCCTATTCTATAAGAGGAAATGATTATTTTTTGGTGTCTTGTTCAAAGCCCAAGACGTGAAGCGAAAGATAGTTTGTATCTTGTTCAAAGCCCAAGATGTGAAGCTGAAAAGTCTATTTGTGTCTTGTTCAAAGCCCAAGACGTGAAGTTGAAAAAGTCTAAACTTTAGAGAGAACTTGTCATCTCTAAAGAGGGGGTTGTATGTCACAACTGTTTTATAAAGGAGAATTACTTTAACCGGGATACGCGGATCCTAGAAATGCCATAATTTCCTTTATAGGGGGTTTAGCCTGAAGGGGAAGACTTTAACTCAGTGTAGAACAATGCTATCTTCCCTTAGGAATTTCTCATGCTAAAAGAGGAACAGTGGCATGGATGTAGATGATCCAGAGGCTTGCCGCTTACAGCGATTAGATGAAGGGAGTTGTTTGATGTTTGTGTACTGTGAACGAGGCACAACTTTGATGCTAAAAGGTTAATTGGATTAACCAGTGATTTTTTTATACAAAGCCTAAGAGGAGGCTGATATGTGTCTCGTACAAAGCCCGAGAGAGAAGCTAAAAGGTTTTGACTCAACGAGGGAATCTTTTGGTATCTCGTATAAAGCCCGAGATGGAGGCTATTGTTTATTTGGCTCAATAAGAACCGTTTTGTATCTCGTATAAAGCCCGAGATGGAGGCAAATGGGGTAATTGACTTAGCAAGGGAGTCTCTTATATGTCTCGTACAAAGCCCGAGAGAGAGGCCGAACGTTGTTTGACTCCGCTGGGGGAGAATCGTTGTACAAAGTCCAAGAGGAGGCTATGGTGACTGTTCCATTAAGTGACAGGTCCAGTATACTGATTTTGAAAGAGAAAATCAGTTCTTATATGAGCAACACTGTACTCCTGGATTTGATTCAAGGATCCGGGTTATTCCTGTTCTTTAAGGAAGCGGGAAATCCGAAGGGTATTGAGACTGTCCGAGTCTGCGGGTTTCCTTCCTATTTAACGAAGGGGTCACTTGAGAATGTCTTTGAGTCTCAAGGAGATTAGACTGTCCAAGTCTAGAGTTTCATCTTTTATACTGTGTTTTGAAAAACAGTAGTAGACTCTATGAAAGGATTGTTCTATGAAGATGACTAAGTTCTGTTCCTATACCTCTAGGAAGTCGTCGGGACAATTTGTACAAAGCCCAAGAGGAGGCTGGAATCTTTTAAGAAGCCGACGAGTCCTTGTACTAAGCCCAAGAGGAGGCTATCATTCCCGGAGGAAGAGATCATTATACGAAGCCTAAGAGGAGGCTGTGAATACTTCTAAGAAGCCGTAGGGTCCTTGTACTAAGCCCAAGAGGAGGCGGGGTTGCTTTTAGGAAGCCTGTGGGTCCTTGTACGATGCCCAAGAGGAGGTCAATGCTTTTAAGAAGCCCGCGGGTCCCCAAACCCCAAGAAATTCAAGGCAATGCTATTCACCGAGAATAGATCAAAGTCAGGAAAGTTCGAGAATTTAGAAGAAACTCAAAGATGCCATTCATGGAGAATACATTCATCTCTGGGAATAGAGTTTCTTGACAATTCCTAATGAAGACAGCCGAAGAGAAGACTGTATCTGGTGATCCTATTGGGGATCTAGTTGTCTATTTCTATGACTAAACGAAACGACATCCCTTAGTTCTAGACGTAGTTGCCGGGGAAACTCTAAATATCTATACTATTATTACACAGTCGATATGAGTTTATGAAAGAAGACTTACAGTGAAACAGCCCCACGATACAGTTATATGTATATGAAAGCGGTAAATGAAAGCGTATAAACACTTACTCGGTTGTAGAGCTTCCATGCTGTTTGGTTAGTTGTTCAACAAAGAAAGATTGAAAACAACAGTATACTCAAAATCAAAGGAGAAAGTGCTTTGAAAAAGAAAGTTTTGGGGCTTACAGCTCAAGGGGAGGCCCAAAAAGTTTAAAGAAAAAGAGTGGGGCTTATAACACGAGGGTAGGCCCATATAATTTTTCCGTTTGAAATGGAGATCGCATCGAGGTTTTCTTTTAACGCAGAGGGACTTATACAATAAGTGAGGCCCAAAATGTTTTTGGTTAAAAGGGGATTGGGTCTTACACTCTATTAGAGGCCCAAAATGTTTTGAATGGGTCTTATAGCTCAAGGAGAGACCCAATTGATTATTTGAATAGGCGACGATCGCGCAGTTTGTTTTTGACGGTATCAGGACTTATACAATACACTGAGGCCCAAAATGTTTTGGTCAAGAAAGGATTGGGTCTTACACTCTATTAGAGGCCCAAAAAGTTTTGAAAATGATTTATGAGGGTTAAATTAATCCAAAAACCCTAATTTGTTTTCAAAAATGTATTTAATTGAATAAAAATTCAATTAAAATGATCAAAATTGTTTAACATGTGAAAAACAAATTGTGATCTTGGATTAATGCTTCAAAAATTAAGTATTGACCTACAAAATAATTAGAAAGCATTAAAAGTTGCAAAATCAATGTAGAAAAAATATTTAAAATGTCAAAAACAATTAAAATATTAATTCTTTGCAAAAATATCAATTATATGAAATAAATAATATTTTTGGGATTTTTTGAGAAAATAAAATATTTTAACATTTTTGTGAATTATTAAAAAAAGAATCAACTCAAAATCATTAAAACTCAGAGAGAAATTAATTTTTGAATCAATTAAACAAAATCACAAAATTCAAATATTTGAATTATTCAAAAATGGTGCCAAGAACACGCGCGTGTTCTGGGTTTGGCTGATTTGTATTTTCTCCTCAATCTCACTGAATACTTGATTATATCATGCAATCCACATATCATTATGTTCGTCTCAACCTCACGATCATGTCTATAACACTTAATTTCATTTAAATTAAACATATAACAAGAAATCATGAAAAATCCTCAAGAACCCTAATTTCTGCATGAAGGCTAGGATTTTTGATACACGATTCAAACAATGCAATTAATTGATGGAAAACATTCCATGCATGATTATGAACATATGGCCAAATTATTGTGCGAGGAAATATGCATAGATTGAGAGATGACCAAGTATATGCTTACCTCTAAGCCGTGACAGCAAGTGCAATGTGATTTTTGATTTGGAGGTGTTACAGATGAGTGGTGATGATCTGAACAGCTTCCCTACACCCTATGGAGTGTGTTTGAATGGTTGGACTTGATTGAAATTGGCTGGATCAATTTGTGGTACCTCAGCTGCAACTTGGTTGAAAATTTGAGCAACCAACTGGTGATTTTGTGAAATTGGTGTTTCAGAAGTGATCTAAGTGTTTGATCAGCTCATACGTGATGTATGTGAGGTGTGTGAGTGATTGGTTTGATTGGAATTGCTCTCAAAATCAAAACCAGATAGTGACTTGCCTTAGAAGGCAAAATTGGAGTGAAAGAAGAGATTTTGAGGAAAGCATCTGTTTGATGGCTTTGGTGTACTCAAACTGATCACAATTGAGCTCTATTTATAGTAGAGGAAGTTTGTTTTGCAAAGAATAGTGAATGGCAGCTGGTAAGTAGGTTTGGCCAATGTTGTCCAATGGAAATGCAAGTCTCCTCTAGCCATTGACTAGAGGTTAGGGCACAGAGCTTTGGTTCCCTTGGTCTTGGATAAGTCTTGACTGATTTTAGATGAGAATGACTCAGTCCATGCCACCTTGATGCTTCCATTGAATGCTTCAATCCAAATTTGGAGTCTTGTCCCTATTTTGGCCATTCTAGGTTCAACATGCTATTTCTTGTTCCATGGACTTTGGAGACTTGGCTCAGTGATTGTCCCCTTTAGATTCAATCCTCTGAGGTGTCCAAGTGAATAAGAGCATTTGAATTTGGCTGATTTTGGCAAATCGAGCCAAAATACAAAATCTGCCTTGCCTTTGACAGATTTCAACACGGCAACTTGACAATGTCATATCTCATGGTGTAAGTTGAATTCGGCAATGTTCTTGGCCATTTTGGAAAGCCCTTACATGATACAACAACTGTTTGAACATGTTTGATTTTGATCTCTTCTGATTCCAAGTGAAAAATCCCTCTACATTTGGCAAAAAGTGAAGCAAAATCTGACTTAGTGAAATTTTCACTAAGTGTTGGAACAAAGTGTGATTTCTTGATTTTGATCACTCCATAACTCAAAATCCTTAATGAATTGGACTTAGGTCTAGTTGAAGTTTTTGTGAGGGCTACAAATCCATCTTTGGATGAAAAAAATTGGCCTTGTAGTTTAGGAGTTATGGTCCTCCAAAGTTAGTGTATTAGTGGTACTTTTTCCATAACTTAGATAAATTTCTAAGTTTTATGGTTACCCCTTTTACAAGTTATCCCATTTCCTTTGATTTTTCTTGATGAATGATGATTCAAATCATTCATTAACATCATTTTAGGGTTAAAAATCCATTTTGGTGAAAAATCTCAAAAAGTCAAAGTTGACTTTTGTGCACAGTTGACTTTTTATCAGATGAATTCCAAATTGTGCCATTCTTCAGGAAATCATGTCCTTGACCTAAATCAAACTTGATGGACATGTTCCATGGGTGTCATAGGGTATATTGGGGCATGTCCTAGGGCTTGGGAGCATGTCCTGGTCAAAAGTCAAAGTTATAGTTGACTTTCCTCGCGAAACCCTAATTGTGGTGCAAATGAAAATGAGACTTGTTGCTCAAGCTTCTTGGATTAATCCATTGTTCCAAATGGATCAATATAGTTCATCAGAGACCCTCAAATCATGTCTTGAGGTCTTGGTTCTTGATTTGTCCCAAAAGTCAACTTAGGGGTGAATTAGGTCAAGGAACCCTAATTCCTGATTTTTGATGTATGCATCCCCTGAGGTCAAATTGACTTGATGCTTGGGTCCATGAGGTTCCATGGAGTACATTAGGTTGTGTTTTGGATCTTTGGCTTGTGTCCAGATGAAATTTTCCATCTAGAGGCCCTGGTCGACCAAAACCCTAATTTGGTGATACTGGCGATCTTGAGACTTGATCCACCTAGAAGGGAGCAACCTTGTGCTTAATCCTTGAAGTGAGAGTCGTTTTTTATCCATTGTGGATGTTTGAGAGGTTAGACAAGTTAAAGATCATGTCATTCCTTGATTGATCCTTTGTCTAAGGTTCTGAGAGGGCTTGAAACCATAATTTTGATTGTAGTGAATGCTCAACAACCCTTGAGGCATTTGGTGAGGCATGATGGTTCATCCATATTGTGATGATGATTTGCACAATGATGGGAAATCTTAGTGGTCAAAATTTGGGGTATGACAGATGCCCCTATTTAATATTCTTGGACCCGAAGGTGTGAATGGCAAAGGTATTCGGGCATTCGGGGTGCAAGAGGATTAAATATCGGAATACCCAAAATTTTGATGGTGGTTATGAATGGTAGCTTGCGCATTCATCTTCTTTTGCTAAGCAATGATGCTTAGAAAAGGTAAACTTCCCCTCGATCCTGGTCTTTAGCCAAGGAACTGGTCTCAGTTTTCTTTTGTCAACCTCCCCCCCCGTTCCTGGTTTCTTACCAAGGAACTGGTCTCAGTTTCTGATTTAAACTTCCCCTCGATCCTGGTTTCCTACCAAGGAACTGGTCTCAGTTTCTTTTGTCAATAAACTTTATTGACAATGACCGCTATTTGTAGCGGATTTCCTTCAAACTTCTCGCCGAATTTTCCTGGGGAGATGCCATTTGAGATGAAAAAGTTTCGATGTAAGACTTGCTGGGGAACCCAGTCGTCTGAGTTGTAGAGGTGCACAAACTTCTCTGTTGGAGACGCCATTTGTCGAATCTACTGGGGGAAAACGAGTATCTTGAGAGACTGTTTCCACTTGGGGATCTTACATCATACTTTTCTTGGGATCTTCGCAGAGAAATGCCATATGATGGGGTCCAATTTTGAGGTGTCGATGACCTTTTCATCAGTGAATTTTTGGAGAAAAACTGCCGTACTGCCGAATCTCCAATTTAGGAGGCTTTTTCTCGGGATTTTCTTTAATCCGAGAAAACAAGGATATCATCTTCAATGGCGAAGAGTGACATCGGTTGAAGGTTCTCTGGCCTTTCAGAGGTTCAAGTTATCAAAGTGGTCTAGTGCCGACTCTGATCTAGAGATAAACGGGAGAGAGATTGCTTAGATGATTCACTTCTTAACGAGGAAAGGTCCGACAACTCGATTGTGAGGACCTTTATCACTAGGGGATAAGACTGACTAGAGTGATAGCGATACAATATGAAATGTAAATGCAAATCAATAATGCATGATGCATGTATGTATATGCTGATAAAACTGACACGACATACAAACTAAAAGATGAACATGACTGGATACTCGGCCATCGCGGGGCGTATAGAGATATCGTTGGTTCAAGATAGCAATTCCACCTTGCTTAGGAGAGATAATCCCTGCGGGGAATACCGTTGATCGGGCTTAAGAGATAAGAACTCTGCCGTGGATGTCAGACGAAACAAGGTCTCTGACACAGTTGATCCCTTTATTCAGGCGTACTGGTCTAGAAGGAGTACTTTGATTCTGCACTTTGAGGTTCGAACACCTTTGGAGACGCGATTGATGTTCTTTCAATGTTTAACAGTCAAAAGAAATTGCCATCTTTATTTTAAAAGCAGAAAAAGTTTTAACAAGTAAATTCATTTTTGTTTTATTTCAAGAATCGTTAATCATGTTAACAACGGCGTTCTGTAAAGCTAAAACAAGCAAGAATTACAAACAAAAGCACAAGGCTCAAATTTTATTGATAAGATGGAGATCATCCAAATGCGTGATTCCATTGAGTATTAACAAAGTTTAAAAGTGGTTATTTTCAGGGAAAAGGGCTACGTTGAAACATAATGACCACTATCCTTCTACCAACTTTGAATTCAGGGCATCCTGAGCTTCTGTCGAAGATGACCTAAACTGGAGTTTTCTTCCGATGATGTAACTGCTGCTGCTGAGGGACTTGCCTCTGTTGAACATAGTTACTTGCCTTTATCCCTAATTTTTTCCTGGATTGTACTATGATGTTTCCAATCCACCGGGATGATTTTTTTTTATTTTGTCTCTAACTTTTGCCTGGACCGCCCTTTCGGGTTTTCAATCCACCGAGACCTTTTTTTTAGGCGAAGTATTTCTTGACTACTTCAACATTCGTGGGATAGGCAAATTCCTCTCCGTCCATGGTTGCAAGTCTCAAGGCGCCGCCTGAGAAAGCTTTCGTAACAACATAGGGGCCATCATGATTCGGAGTCCACTTGCCCCGAGAATCAGTGAGAAAAGATTGTATCTTGTTGAGCACGAGGTCTCCTTTCCTGAAGACACGAGGTCAGACCTTTTTGTCGAACGCCCCCTTCATTCTCTGTTCATACAACTGACAGTGGCATAATACCGTGATTCTCTTTTCTTCGATCAGATTCAGTTCGTCGTGTCTAATTTGACACCATTCAGCTTCGGTGAGCTTAGATTCCATCAGTACTCGGATTGATGGGATCTCTACTTCTATGGGGAGAACTGCCTCCATGCCATACACTTGAGAGAAAGGGGTAGCCCCTGTTGAAGTGCGAATAGATATGCGATAATCGTGAAGAGCAAAGGGTAGCATCTTGTGCCAGTCTTTGTAGGTTACAACCATCTTTTGAACGATCTTCTTGATGTTCTTATTAGCCGCTTCTACCGTTCCGTTCATCTTGGGTCGGTAGGGAGATGAGTTATGATGTTCGATCTTGAACTCTGCGTACAACCCCTTCATCATCTTGTTGTTCAAGTTAGATCCATTATCAGTAATGATCTCACTTGGAACACCATAACGGCAGATGATATTGTTTTTGATAAATCGGACCACCACTTGTCGGGTTACATTGGCGAATGACGCTGCTTCGACCCACTTGGTGAAGTAGTCAATGGCTACCAGGATGAACCGATGTTCGTTTGAAGCCTTGGGCTCAATCATGCCAATCATGTCGATTCCCCATATGGAAAATGGCCATGGGGAAGAGAGAACTTTGAGATGTGATGGCGGTACATGAATTTTGTCGGAGTATATCTGACACTTGTGACACCTCCTCATGTACTTGTAGCAGTCGGATTCCATGGTCAACCAATAGTACCCTGCTCTTAGAATTTTTCTCGCCATTGTGTGTCCGTTGGCATGAGTGCCAAAGGATCCTTCATGAATTTCTTTCATAAGCATGTCTGCTTCTGGTCTGTCTACGCATCAGAGCAAAACCATGTCAAAATTTCTTTTATAGAGAGTGTCACCGCTAAGGAAGAAACTTCCTGCTAGTCTTCTGAGGGTCTTCCTGTCTTTTCTAGATGCCCCAAGTGGGTATCCTTGTTTCCGAAGGAAGCATTTGATATCGTGATACCAAGGTTTGTCATCTATGACTGCTTCAATCGTGAAGACGTAAGCGGGCCGTTCAAGGCGCATTATGTCGATCTTAGGTATGTCATTCCATTGACCTACACTAATCATGGAAGAGATAGTGGCTAATGCATCAGCCATGTGATTCTCATCACGAGGGATGTGATGAAACTCAACTCTATTGAAGAAGGGTAACAACCTTCTTGCATAGTCTTTGTAAGGAATCAATCCTGATTGGTATGTGTTCCAATCTCCTTTTATCTGATTGATAACCAAAGCTGAGTCACCATATACGTCCAAGTTTTTGATCCTTAAATCAATCGCTTCCTCGAGACCCATGATACAAGCTTCGTATTTGGCCTCATTGTTCGTACATTTGAACGTAAGTCTAGCAGTGAAAGGAATGTGGGTACCCTGATGTGTAACAATGATTGCCCCAATTCCGTTTCCATAATGATTAACTGCTCCGTCAAAGATAAGTCCCCATTGGGAACCTGGTTCTAGCCCTTCACTGGGTAATGGTTCATCGCAGTCTTTCATTTTTAAATACATGACATCTTCGTCTGGGAAGTCAAACCCGATTGATTCTTGATCGTCAATCGGTTGATGAGCCAAATGATCGGCTAAAATACTTCCCTTAACGGCTTTCTGAACGTGGTACTCTATGTCATATTCTGATAACAACATCTGCCAACGGGCAATTCTTCCCGTAAGAGCAGGTTTTTCAAATACGTACTTGATTGGATCCATTTCGGAGATTAACCAAGTAGTGTGATGAATCATGTATTGGCGAAGACGCTTGGCTGCCCAAGCCAAAGCGCAACAAGTTTTCTCAAGCATCGTGTACCGAGTTTTACAGTCGGTGAATTTCTTACTTAGATAGTAAATGGCAGACTCTTTCCTTTTGGTTTCGTCTTGTTGGCCAAGTACACACCCCATTGAGTCCTCTAGGACTGTGAGGTAAATGATCAGTGGTCTTCCTTCCACTGGAGGTGATAGAATCGGAGGATTCAACAAATATTCCTTAATACTGTCGAATGCGGTTTGGCAATCTTCTGACCAAACGCAATCCTGGTTCTTTTTAAGTAATTTGAAAATCGGCGCACAAGTGGCGGCCATGAGGAATATGAATCTGGAGATGTAGTTCAAACGTCCCAGGAATACTCTGACTTGTTTTTCAGTTTTCGGAGAAGGCATTTCTTAAATGGCCTTGACCTTGTCATGATCAACCTCAATTCCTTTCTGGTTGACGATGAACCCTAGTAGTTTCCCTGAACGGACACCGAAGGTGCACTTGTTGGGATTCAAGCGGAGCTTGAATTTTCTCAAACGTTCAAACAATTTTGACAGATGTTCAACGTGCTCACTCTCTGTTTTTGATTTTGCAATCATATCATCGACATATACCTCGATTTCCTTATGTATCATGTCATGAAACAGAGTAGTCATGGCCCTTTGATAGGTTGCCCCGGCATTCTTCAAACCGAACGGCATTACCTTGTAACAAAAGGTACCACATGGGTTAATGAACGAAGTTTTCTCCATGTCTTTCGGCGCCATTTTGATCTGGTTATAGCCCGAGAATCCATCCATGAAGGAGAAGACTTTGAACTTTGTTGTGCTGTCTACCAGCATGTCAATGTGTGGTAAAGGAAAGTCGTCCTTTGGACTTGCCTTGTTCAGATCTCTGTAATCAACACACATTCTGACCTTTCCGTCCTTTTTGGGAACGGGTACGATGTTGGCTAACCATTGAGGATATTCAGATGTAGCGGGAAACCCGCGTCAATCTGTTTCTGCACCTCCTCTTTGATTTTGATGGTCGTGTCCGGGTGAGTGCGTCTCAACCTTTGCTTTACTGGCGGACATTTTGACCTTAATGGTAAGTGATGTTCCACGATACTAGTATCCAACCCTGGCATATCCTGATAGGACCAAGCGAATACATTGGGGAATTCTTTGAGAAGCTTTATCAAACTCTCTTTGGCATTTGGACTGAGCAGTGCCCCAATCCTGATTTCTTTTCTCTCCTTTTCTGAACCCAAGTTTACCATTTCCAACGGCTCTTTGTGAGGTTCAATGGACCTTTCCTCTTGTCTGAGTAGTCGAGAGATCTCTTCTGGAATTTTGTCGTCATTTTCTTCTTCAGCCTCGAATACCGGAAACTCAAAGTTAGGAGAAGGCATCGGATCGTATGTTTCAACGGGGTTTAAAACAAGCAATCTGCATGACATGATGATTCGTGTTTAGAAGAGATAGAGAAAATGCAAGTGTGTACAGTGTTTTATTTTACTGCTTGTTTTTTATAGTTTTGTTTTTTTTTTAGGATTACCATTTTCTTTGAAAAAGCAAAAAGAGAAAACAGCAATTAATGCGGAAATTACAGAACGACGTTATTTTATTAATGAACAAGTCGAATCTTGAAACTGCAGCCCTATAAAACAAAACTCTGTCGCTTTGGGCAAAGCGAAGAGGGAAATTTACAGAAAGCGAGCCCTATCAATACATCCGTTTCACCTGGGCAGGGTGAAAGGTTAAAGATGGCAATTACTTTGACTGATGCACGACCTTCAGAACCTCGACAGCAACCCATTGGCGGCGAACTCCTCGGTGAATCACAAAGTCTGGCACCTTCCAAGATTTGTCTTCAGAAATGACACTTATTTTTGGTGGAGCGGGATCATTGGAATCTGTCTTCCAGGAAGAATTGTCGTAGGAGGATTCCTCTGTTGTATTTTGCATAGCATTTGTGCTCTCAGCTGTATCTCCCCATCCAGTTGGTTGGATGTCTTCGAGCCTGATACGAGAGCTTTCGGGAGCGGTGTACTTGACCATATAGTCGTATTTTCCAGTCGGTTCTCCCAGAGTGTCCCATAGTTCTTTGGAACTGGAGGAGTCATCTCTCTCAATGACGTTGACCTCAGGAAAAGCATAGTTGATGAACTCAAGTCCTGCAAACGTTGCGAATTCATCTTCATGTTGAGTAGTTTCTGAATGACCTGACTGTTGATCCCATGGCATGGTGGGGACACCGACATTCCGTTCAATGACGGTCAGCTGATTTTCATTGTTCGGCTGACTTTCTTGCCCCAAGTTTCCTGGGTAAGGTTGCTACATTGGCAGACCATCCATTGGGCCATAGTAGGTGTAGTCAAAATTATCTTTCATCGGAGTGTCTTCCTCTAATGAATTTGGCGGAGCGCGACATCCTTCCGGATCACAATCTCCGTAGATCATTTCGACATCTGATCTTGGTATAAATCTCGGACTTTCTGTAGGAAAGCAAAAAGGCATAGGCACCTCTTCCTGAGACATATAACCGTCCTTGTTAAGGTAGGACTTCCATTCTTCATCTGTGTCAGAGGGATCTTCCTCATTGATAGCATGAACTGTCTGAGACACTGGGTGAAGAAAACCTCCACTGTGGAATAAGTTTTGAAGGGGATGGAGACTTTCATCGTTGGCAGCTGTCCGGGTACAGGTTGCAGAAAAACCAAGACCCTTTTTTGTTTTATTGTCAATGGGAATGACAAGCTGTCCCCATCCTGTCGTATCGGTACTCTCGACCGCTTTAATAGCATCTTTGTATGAGTAAATCGAGGTTCCTCCTCTGAACTGATTGTTCTCGCTTACCGACAGTGCTTGGAACTGAGTTCCAATAACCTCCTCGGGTTCTATTCCAGTAGATGATGACAAGTTACTCACAAGCAAGGCTTGTTCCCCATAAACCGTGACAAGTTGATCGTTCTTGATGAACTTTAGCTTTTGGTGGAGGGTCGAAGTGACCGCTCCAGCCTGGTGTATCAAAGGTCTTCCTAATAAACAACTGTATGTTTCCCGGATGTCCATGACCTGGAAAGTGACTTGGAAAGTGTGAGGACCAATAGTTATGGGAAGATCAACTTCGCTGATAACTGTTTTTCTGGATCCGTCGAATGCTTTGACGACAACCTCGCTAACCCTCATCGGAGGTCCTTTGAATGATAATTGCATCAAAGTGGACTTCGGCATAACATCCAGGGCTGACCCTGTGTCTACCAGTACGCTGGCTAAAGCATCGTCCTGGCAGTTAACTGTGATATTGAGAGCCATGTTATGACGACGAACCTCTTCAGGTAATTCTTCATCACTAAATCCCAAATTGTTGCAGGAAGTGATGTTAGAGACAATGCTATCGAACTGTCTGACTGTTACATCCTGTTCCACAAAGGCTTGCTCCAAGACTTTCTATAGAGCCTCCCTGTGGGCTTCTGAACTGAGTAACAGTGATAATACCGAGATCTTTGAAGGAGTTTGTAATAGCTGATCAACAATGTCATATTCACTCCTTTGGATGAGCTTCAGCATCTCATCATTATTTTTCGAAAGGTCGGGATTACTGGATTGACCGACTGGGGGATCGGGAGCTTCTGTCTGAAGTTCCTTTTCCTTGTTAAGTTCCCCAACCCCTCGGTTGAAGATTCTACCACTCCGTGTTACTCGACTGATGTCTGCAATGTTCACAACGGAGGGTAATGGAATTTCCTTTCCATTTTCAATTATTGTTGCACCGTATTTGTAAGGGATCGCCTTAGCTGATTCATACGGTAGCGGTCCTGGTAGATAGATGACTACAGGAGCCTTCTGATTTTTCTGACCATCATAAGTAATCTCAATTCGTTCCTGGTTGGGAACTTTAGATTCGTCAAGTAGAGGAATAATGGCAAAAACATCCTTAGTCCTGTGATGACCAGAGATCGTGACAACATCCTCAACTTGCTCGGCAAGGTAGTTCGGCGACCAGTTGATGGGTCCAGAACCCGAATAGGGACGAATTTCTCCACGATCGACCTGACCCTGAAGAGCTGCTCTCACAAGGTAACACCCTTGGTTACTTTCCGAACAGACGCTACAACTGTCATAGTTGTGTGGTGGCACCTGGCCACGCCCACTTTGAATACAATGTAACCTCACTAGGTTAGCTTCCACTGATCGGACATCCTGACTCTGACGCCGAGTGGGGTTTCTATTACTGATACTAATCTGCTGAGTATCTTCATCCATGTAGATTGGCATCCACCAATGATTTAACAAGTGCTGAAGTGCCTCCTGGACAAGGGTACAACCTCGATCGTTTTCGCAACCCACTTTACAGCTTTGATAGTCATGTGATATTAAGAATCTGAGTCGGACCTGCTCAGCGTGTAACTCTACCAGGTTGGTATTCATCACGCGAATTTCGAAGATCTGAACCATGTTGATCTGATAAGGGTTCCTATCATGGTAGTCTTGGATCCATCCAAGATCCATCTGACGCCGGAGGGCCTCTTGTATGAAAGAGCATCCATATTTGATTACCGAGCAAATCAGACAGGAACTGTAATTATGCCGTGGCAGATTATGATACTGGCTTTGCTTCGAGTGCATCGCCGCCAAGTCGACATTCATTGCATGGATGTCGTGGTTCTGAATGACGTTAGAATTCGTGTAGACCATGTTAACTCTACGAACTCAGTGCTCCAGGATCCATCAGAGATCCATTTGTTCCTGTAGAGCTGCTTGCACTACCGAACATCCTTGATTGTCTTTAGAGCAGATATCACACTGATGATAATTATGAGGTGGCACATGGCCATATCCACTCTGTCTACAATGCATCTTAACCAGATTGGTTTTCAACAAGAGTACATCATAAATTTGATAGACATTGTTAGTCTCTCCTTCTATCAAATTGACTGTAGCCTTCTCGTGTTGAGGTAGCGGATTCGTGAGAACATTAGGATTTGTATCCTTGAGGGATAAGACCCCGCTCCTAACAAGTTTTTGCACGTCGGACTTGAAATTGAGACAAGTCTCTATGTTATGCCCTGAACCTCCTTGATGATAAGGGCAAGTTTGATCCACCTTAAACCAAAAAGGCGGATTTTCTGGTACTGTAAAAGGAGATTTAGTCTGAATGTGCCCCTTAGCCAGTAGTAATGGAAACAGTTCTGCGTACGATACGGGTATAGGATCAAATCCTGGCGGCCGTGTTGTACGGTTGTTGTTATATGGAGGACGAGCCTGCTGAAGAGGTTGTTGTGTCCTTTGCTGATCAGGTTGGCTCTGTGCAACCTGAGGTTGATAAGTAGGAATAGACGCAGGGTTGATAGCAGGAGTCACAGCTGCTACCGGTTGATAACGTCGTCTTTGCTTTCCGAGAGAGATATTCCCAATATCTTGCTCTTTTTTCTTAGGGAGAGGACTACCGTATTTTTTTGTACCGCTCGTCGATCCAGTGTCTTTTACCAAACATCCTTCTCGGACGGGTTCCTCAAGACGTACACCCATGCCGACCATTTCGGTGAAATCACTGGGCGCACTGGCAACCATTCGGTCATAGTAAAATGAGCTTATGGTCTTTAAGAAGATCTTTGTCATCTCTTTTTCTCAAGAGGTGGACAAATTTGAGCGGCAATTTCACGCCACCTTTGAGCATACTCCTTAAAGGTTTCCTTGTCCTTTTGCGACATCGATCTGAGTTGATCTCTGTCGGGTGCCATGTCCAAATTGTATTTGTATTGTTGGACGAAGGCGGTACCAAGATCTCTGAATGTGCTAATCGTAGCACGGTTTTAACCCATGTACCATTTGAGTGCGGCACCGGTTAAACTATCCTGAAAGTAGTGAATCAGTAGGTCCTGATTCTCGGTCAGGGCTGACATCCGCCGAGCGTACATCACTAGATGGCTTTGAGGGCAAGAGTTACCCTTATATTTTTCAAAGTCGGGCACTTGGAACTTGTGCGGGACTTTCACATTTGGGACCAAGCAGAGATCTGCGGCGTCATTTCCAAATAAATCCTGACCGCGAATGGCTTGCAGTTCTTTCTGTATTTCCAAGAACTGTTCCTGGAATTCATCCATTCTGTCAAACATAGTTTCCTTCTTACCAGAAGGTGTTGGTGGAATCTGTCCTTCCGGGACAGTGTGCACCACAGGGGGTGGTACCGTGACTACGGCAGTGAGCCTTGGCGTTTCCCGAAGTTTGTAACCTTCAGAAGTCTTCAACATGCCCCTGGCATCTTCGCTTTCCCGAAGTTTATAACCTTCAGGCCCAGCGGATGCTGTTGTGATTCCCTGATCTTCAGTGATCATCGGAACATATCCTTCCGGGATATAGTTAACAGGCATGCCCCAAGGACGATCTTTCGGTATCTGATACCTAGGATCATACCTCTCCACTACGGGCGTTGAGGTGATCTCTGAGATCACAGTTCTTTGTAGCTGAGCTTCTGCCATGGCTTGCATGTCATTACAAAGCTTTCTCATATCCTCTCTCAGAGCGTCAATCTCTTCTTTCAACTCTCTATTTTTTTCCTCAAGATCATCCATCCTTTTCTGACGATTGGCCTGAGTATTATACGAATGAGACAGTTTGACTCTTGAATCGAGACACAAACATGAGATTCGTAGGGAAGAAGAATACGCGATGTGAGAATGATGAAGGCAATGATTATATTAATTGTTTAAGGTTTAATCAAAATAAACTTCGACAATTAGATTTCAAATATCAAATGGTGGGGAAACCCTTTTTTATTGAAATTCAAAGGATTACAGAAGTGGAAATATAGTAGATTACAAAGTGCAGAAACAGAAACCTAAACTAATGGGTCCTGAGTTCTTTCTAAAGAGAAATCGGGTGCTGATTCTGGTATCTTCCTTTTCTTTGACCGGGGCTCTTGGGCCGTCGTCGGGTTGTCATTCCTTTGGCAAGTGAAAGGAGCGAGCAAATTCCTTTGGTCATCTTGATTATCTATAGCATGCTTTCAAAAGCAGTCACGTTTCCTATACTGGCGAAGTACAGGGCTTTCTTTGTCAAGAACTGGGCTGACAAACCTTGGATGCCACCCTTAGCGGTCATGTGAGCCCTGACCTCAGAATCGTCAAAATGAATTGCTCTTGCAATAGTCTGATTCTTTGGAATTTCTTCTAGTCCAGAAAATGGAGCTCGATCCATAATGTGTAGATCGATCAGGTGAAAATACTCCTCCAGCGTTGGTGCAAGCTGGTAATCCGGGAATGTGAAACAGTGATAAACCGGATCATAAAACTGAATGAGCGCATCCATGATTCCCTCAATCACATGGACTCTTAATAGTGGTAGCAAACCTCCGTGCTTGGCTCTAAAAGCCTCTGGGTTAGTGATCATCCTCGCTAACCTTTTTAAATCCTCTAGTTTTGGAACCTTGAAGATATACTGGTGAGTTCTCCTTCTACCGAAATCCATTAGCGTAATCGTTTTCTCTGATATTTGCAATCACAGTCTTAGTTTATTTTGAAAGAACAGAGAGACTAGAAGTGAATATTTTTTTAATGTTTTAATGTTATATTAACTGAATGCATGAATGCAGCACACAAAAACATAGAAAAAACATGGGGTCAAAGGGTCGTTGTCATGAAGTCAAGGCTCTACCCATCCCCAAAGGTTTATACTAGGGTGATTTTTGTACCTGTACTCATTATCATTAGCTCCTCCCAGGAAAGCAAAACAACAAGCGGATCGCCAGCGAGTTGTAGAGCAATCTTAGAGTAAGTGCCATTCACCGAGAATAGATCACCAGCCTCAAATGAGGGCAGTATCATGTATACAGCTATTTCCGATAGTTTCCGCACTACGAAAGGGTTTGGCTCCTCAGCTTCTCAGACTTAACAACCGGCCCATTGGCTAGGTGAGAGAATGGGTTGCATTGGTCAGCCTCCACTGAGGTTGATGGTCGACCTCGTCGCCATCACTTATCTTAAGTGTATACTCAATCTTTCCACATATGGCATCACCCGCATTCCCATTAGCAGAAAAATAAACACGTATAGCAATTAGGAAAAGAAGTATATATATATTTTTCCTAAACATCCTAGACTTATAAAGCTAAGAATCCAAAGTTCCTGACAGAAAATGGGTTCCCCGGCGGAAGCCCCAATCTGTGGTATTCACACAAGTGAAGAGAAGGAAGATCGTGCCTAGATCTAACTTTGAAGGGCCCCACGGTGGGCGCCATTTTTCTGTAGCGAGCGATTTTGGACGCGGTTCTTAAGCGCTGGTCGCTCTCTGCGGTTGAGCTTAAAACTACAGGTCGATTCATTTTTTATCCTATTGTGAGCTGATGAAGTAAGGGAAATAGATGTCTCCAATTAACCCTGCTTTGCATACTGAGTTTAACAGCGGTCTGTTAGGTTACGAATGCTATCAATGTGGGGGGGCCTTTCTTGTGCTATTTTAACAGAATGACAGGTTTCTGGCGGGGAACAAGGATTAGGATGTTAGGACTGATGCTTTTGAATTACTGCTTTTGATATGGGATTTTGGGTTTTTGTTTAGTGTGCTCGCTAAGATTTTTCTTTCAATCTTATGCCTACGTATTCCCGTTTATCCAAAACAGGGAAATCAGAGCGTTCGTAGTTCCTCCTATTCTATGGGAGGAAATGATTATTTTTTGGTGTCTTGTTCAAAGCCCAAGATGTGAAGCGAAAGGTAGTTTGTATCTTGTTCAAAGCCTAAGATGTGAAGCTGAAAAAGTCTCAACTTTAGAGAGAACTTGTCATCTCTAAAGAGGGGGTTGTATGTCACAACTGTGTTATAGAGGAGAATTACTTTAACCGGGATACGCGGATTCTAGCAATGTCATAATTTCCTTTATAGGGGGTTTAGCCTGAAGGGGAAGACTTTAACTCAGTGTAGAGCAATGCTATCTTTCCTTAGGAATTTCTCATGCTAAAAGAGGGACAGTGGCATGGATGTAGATGATCCAGAGGCTTGCCGCTTACAGCGATTAGATGAAGGGAGTTGTTTGATGTTTGTGTATTGTGAATGAGGCACAACTTAGATGCTAAAAGGTTAATCGAGTTAACCAGTGATTTTTTTATACAAAGCCTAAGAGGAGGCTGATATGTGTCTCGTACAAAGCCCGAGAGAGAGGCTAAAAGGTTTTGACTCAACGAGAGAATCTTTTGGTATCTCGTATAAAGCCCGAGATGGAGGCTATTGTTTATTTGGCTCAATAAGAACCTTTTTATATCTCGTATAAAGCCCGAGATGGAGGCAAAAGGGGTAATTGACTTAGCAAGGGAGTCTCTTATGTGTCTCGTACCAAGCCCGAGAGAGAGGCCGAACGTTGTTTGACTCCGCTAGGGGAGAATCGTTGTACAAAGCCCAAGAGGAGGCTATGGTGACTGTTCAGTTAAGTGACAGGTCCGGTATGTTGATTTTGAAAGAGAAAATCAGTTCTTATATGGGCAACACTATACTCCTGGATTTGATTCAAGGATCCGGGTTATTCCTGTTCTTTAAGGAAGCGGGAAATCCGAAGGGTATTGAGACTGTCCGAGTTTGCGGGTTTCCTTCCTATTTAACGAAGGGGTCACTTGAGAATGTCTGTGAGACTCAAGGAGATTAGACTGTCCAAGTCTAGAGTTTCATCTTTTATACTGTGTTTTGAGAAACAGTAGTAGACTCTATGAAAGGACTGTTCTATAAAGATGACTAAGTTTTGTTCCTATACCTCTAGGAGGTCGTCGGGACAATTTGTATGAAGCCCAAGAGGAGGCTGGAATCTTTTAAGAAGCCGACGGGTCCTTGTACTAAGCCCAAGAGGAGGCTATCATTCCCGGAGGAAGAGATCATTATACGAAGCCTAAGAGGAGGCTGTGAATACTTCTAAGAAGCCGTAGGGTCCTTGTACTAAGCCCAAGAGGAGGCGGGGTTGCTTTTAGGAAGCCTGTGGGTCCTTGTACGGTGCTTAAGAAGGGGCCGATGCTTTTAAGAAGCCCGCGGGTCCCCAAACCCCGAGAAATTCAAGGCAATGCTATTCACCGAGAATAGATCAAAGTCAGGAAAGTTCGAAAATTTGGAAGAAACTCAAAGATGCCATTCACGGAGAATACATTCATCTCTGGGAATAGAGTTTCTTGACAATTCCTAATGAGGACAGCCGAAGAGAAGACTGTATCTAGTGATCCTATTGGGGATCTAGTTGTCTATTTCTATGACTAAACGAAATGGCGTCCCTTAGTTCTAGACGTAGTTGCCAGGGAAACTCTAAATATCTATACTATTATTACACAGTTGATATGAGTTTATGAAAGAAGACTTAAAATGAAACAGCCCCACGATACAGTTATATGTATATGAAAGCGGTAAATGAAAGCGTATAAACACTTACTCGGTTGTAGAGCTTCCATGCTGTTTGGTTAGTTGTTCAACAAAGAAAGATTGAAAATAACAGTATACTCAAAATCAAAGGAGAAAGTGCTTTGAAAAAGAAAGTTTTGGGGCTTACAGCTCAAGGAGAGGCCCAAAAAGTTTAAAGAAAAAGAGTGGGGCTTATAACACGAGGGTAGGCCCATATAATTTTTCCGTTTGAAATGGAGATCGCGTCGAGGTTTTCTTTTAACGCAGAGGGACTTATACAATAAGTGAGGCCCAAAATGTTTTTGGTTAAAAGGGGATTGGGTCTTACACTCTATTAGAGGCCCAAAATGTTTTGAATGGGTCTTATAGCTCAAGGAGAGGCCCAATTGATTCTTTGAATAGGCGACGATCGCGCCGTTTGTTTTTGACGGTATCGGGACTTATACAATATACTGAGGCCCAAAATGTTTTGGTCAAGAAAGGATTGGGTCTTACACTCTATTAGAGGCCCAAAAAGTTTTGAAAATGATTTATGAGGGTTAAATTAATCCAAAAACCCTAATTTGTTTTCAAAAATGTATTTAATTGAATAAAATTCAATTAAAATGATCAAAATTGTTTAACATGTGAAAAACAAATTGTGATCTTGGATTAATGCTTCAAAAATTAAGTATTGACCTACAAAATAATTAGAAAGCATTAAAAGTTGCAAAATCAATGTAGAAAAAATATTTAAAATGTCAAAAACAATTAAAATATTAATTCTTTGCAAAAATATCAATTATATGAAATAAATAATATTTTTGAAATTTTTTGAGAAAATAAAATATTTTAACATTTTTGTGAATTATTAAAAAAAGAATCAACTCAAAATCATTAAAACTCAGAGAGAAATTAATTTTTGAATCAATTAAACAAAATCACAAAATTCAAATATTTGAATTATTCAAAAATGGCGCCAAGAACACACCAAGAACACGCGCGTGTTCTGGGTTTGGCTGATTTGCATTTTCTCCTCAATTTCACTGAATACTTGATTATATCATGCAATCCACATATCATTATGTTCGTCTCAACCTCACGATCATGTCTATAACACTTAATTTCATTTAAATTAAACATATAACAAGAAATCATGAAAAATCCTCAAGAACCCTAATTTCTGCATGAAGGCTAGGATTTTTGATACACGATTCAAACAATGCAATTAATTGAGGGAAAACATTCCATGCATGATTATGAACATATGGCCAAATTATTGTGCGAGGAAATATGCATAGATTGAGAGATGACCAAGTATATGCTTACCTCTAAGCCGTGATAGCAAGTGCAATGTGATTTTTGATTTAGAGGTGTTACAGATGAGTGGTGATGATCTGAACAGCTTCCCTACACCCTATGGAGTGTGTTTGAATGGTTGGACTTGATTGAAATTGGCTGGATCAATTTGTGGTACCTCAGCTGCAACTTAGTTGAAAATTTGAGCAACCAGCTGGTGATTTTGTGAAATTGGTGTTTCAGAAGTGATCTAAGTGTTTGATCAGCTCATACGTGATGTATGTGAGGTGTGTGAGTGATTGGTTTGATTGGAATTGCTCTCAAACTCAAAACCCGATAGTGACTTGCCTTAGAAGGCAAAATTGGAGTGAAAGAAGAGATTTTGAGGAAAGCATCTGTTTGATGGCTTTGGTGTACTCAAACTTATCACAATTGAGCTCTATTTATTGTAGAGCAAGTTTGTTTTGCAAGGAATAGTGAATGGCAGCTGGTAAGTAGGTTTGGCCAATGTTGTCCAATGGAAATGCAAGTCTCCTCTAGCCATTGACTAGAGGTTAGGGCACAGAGCTTTGGTTCCCTTGGTCTTGGATAAGTCTTGACTGATTTTAGATGAGAATGACTCAGTCCATGCCTCCTTGATGCTTCCATTGAATGCTTCAATCCAAATTTTGAGTCTTGTCCCTATTTTGGCCATTCTAGGTTCAACATGCTATTTCTTGTTCCATGGACTTTGGAGGCTTAGCTCCGTGATTGTCCCCTTTAGATTTAATCCTCTGAGGTGTCCAAGTGGATAGGAGCATTTGAATTTGGCTGATTTTGGCAAATCGAGCCAAAATGCAAAATCTGCCTTGCCTTTGACAGATTTCAGCAAGGCAACTTGACAATGTCATATCTCATGGTGTAAGTTGAATTTGGCAATGTTCTTGGCCATTTTGGAAAGCCCTTACATGATACAACCACTGTTTGAACATGTTTAATTTTGATCTCTTCTGATTCCAAGTGAAAAATCCCTCTACATATGGCAAAAAGTGAAGCAAAATCTGACTTAGTGAAATTTTCACTAAGTGTTGGAACAAAGTGTGATTTCTTGATTTTGATCACTCCATAACTCAAAATCCTTAATGAATTGGACTTAGGTCTAGTTGAAGTTTTTGTAGAGGGTAATGAGGGCTACAATCCATCTTTGGATGAAAAAAATTGGCCTTGTAGTTTAGGAGTTATGGTCCTCCAAAGTTAGTGTGTTAGTGGTACTTTTTCCATAACTTAGAAAAATTTCTAAGTTTTATGGTTACCCCTTTTACAAGTTATCCCATTTCCTTTGATTTTTCTTGATGAATGATGATTCAAATCATACATTAACATCATTTAGGGTTAAAAATCCATTTTGGTGAAAAATCTCAAAAAGTCAAAGTTGACTTTTGTGCATAGTTGACTTATTATTAGATGAATTCCAAATTGTGCCATTCTTCAGGAAATCATGTCCTTGACCTAAATCAAACTTGATGGACATGTTCCATGGGTGTCATAGGGTATATTGGGGCATGTCCTAGGGCTTGGGAGCATGTCCTGGTCAAAAGTCAAAGTTACAGTTGACTTTCCTCGCGAAACCCTAATTGTGGTGCAAATGAAAATGAGACTTGTTGCTCAAGCTTTTTGGATTAATCCATTGTTCCAAATGGATCAATATAGTTCATCAGAGACCCTCAAATCATGTCTTGAGGTCTTGGTTCTTGATTTTTCCCAAAAGTCAACTTAGGGGTGAATTAGGTCAAGAAACCCTAATTCCTGATTTTTGATGTATGCATCCCTTGAGGTCAAATTGACTTGATGCTTGGGTCCATGAGGTTCCATGGAGTACATTAGGTTGTGTTTTGGATCTTTGGCTTGTGTCCAGATGAAATTTTCCATCTAGAGGCCCTGGTCGACCAAAACCCTAATTTGGCGATACTGGCGATCTTGAGACTTGATCCATCTAGAAGGGAGCAACCTTGTGCTTAGTCCTTTTTGATCCATTGTGGATGTTTGAGAGGTTAGACAAGTTGAAGATCATGTCATTCCTTGATTGATCCTTTGTCTAAGGCTCTGAGAGGGCTTGAAACCCTAACTTTGATTGTAGTGAATGCTCAACAACCCTTGCAAAGAATTAATATTTTAATTGTTTTTGACATTTTAAATATTTCTTTTACATTGATTTTGCAACTTTTAATGCTTTCTAATTATTTTGTAGGTCAATACTTAATTTTTGAAGCATTAATCCAAGATCACAATTTGTTTTTCACATGTTAAACAATTTTGATCATTTTAATTGAATTTTTATTCAATTAAATACATTTTTGAAAAAAAATTAGGGTTTTTGGATTAATTTAACCCTCGTAAATCATTTTCAAAACTTTTTGGGCCTCTAATAGAGTGTAAGACCCAATCCTTTCTTGACCAAAACATTTTGGGCCTCAGTGTATTGTATAAGTCCCGATACCGTAAAAAACAAACGGCGCGATCGTCGCCTATTCAAAGAATCAATTGGGCCTCTCCTTGAGCTATAAGACCCATTCAAAACAATTTAGGCCTCTAATAGAGTGTAAGACCCAATCCCCTTTTAACCAAAAACATTTTGGGCCTCACTTATTGTATAAGTCCCTCTGCGTTAAAAGAAAACCTCGACGCGATCGCCATTTCAAACGGAAAAATTATATGGGCCTACCCTCGTGTTATAAGCCCCACTCTTTTTCTTTAAACTATTTGGGCCTCTCCTTGAGCTGTAAGCCCCAAAACTTTCTTTTTCAAAGCACTTTCTCCTTTGATTTTGAGTATACTGTTGTTTTCAATCTTTCTTTGTTGAACAACTAACCAAACAGCATGGAAGCTCTACAACCGAGTAAGTGTTTATACGCTTTCATTTACCGCTTTCATATACATATAACTGTATCGTAGGGCTGTTTCACTGTAAGTCTTCTTTCATAAACTCAGATCGGCTGTGTAATAATAGTATAGATATTTAGAGTTTCCCCGGCAACTACGTCTAGAACTAAGTGACGCCGTTTCGTTTAGTCATAGAAATAGACAACTAGATCCCCAATAGGATCACCAGATACAGTCTTCTCTTCGGCTGTCCTAATTAGGAATTGTCAAGAAACTCTATTCCCAGAGATGAATGTATTCTCCGTGAATGGCATCTTTGAGTTTCTTCCAAATTCTCAAACTTTCCTGACTTTAATCTATTCTCGGTGAATAGCGTTGCCTTGAATTTCTCGGGGTTTGGGGACCCGCGGGCTTCTTAAAAGCATCGGCCTCCTCTTGGGCATCGTACAAGGACCCACAGGCTTCCTAAAAGCAACCCTGCCTCCTCTTGGGCTTAGTACAAGGACCCTACGGCTTCTTAGAAGTATTCACAGCCTCCTCTTAGGCTTCGTATAATGATCTCTTCCTCCGGGAATGCTAGCCTCCTCTTGGGATTAGTACAAGGACCCGTCGGCTTCTTAAAAGATTCCAGCCTCCTCTTGGGCTTCGTACAAATTGTCCCGACGACCTCCTAGAGGTATAGGAACAGAACTTAGTCGTCTTCATAGAACAGTCCTTTCATAGAGTCTACTACTGTTTCTCAAGGTATAGTACAAAAGATGAAACTCTAGACTTGGACAGTCTAATCTCCTTGAGTCTCAAAGACATTCTCAAGTGACCCCTTAGTTAAATAGGAAGGAAACCCGCAGACTCGGACAGTCTCAATATCCTTCAGATTTCCCGCTTCCTTAAAGAACAGGAATAACCCGGATCCTTGAATCAAATCCAGGAGTACAGTGTTGCTCATATAAGAACTGATTTTCTCTTTCAAAATCAGTATACCGGACCTGTCACTTAACTGAACAGTCACCATAGCCTCCTCTTGGGCTTTGTACAAGGATTCTCCCCCAGCGGAGTCAAACAACGTTCGGCCTCTCTCTCGGGCTTTGTACGAGACACATAAGAGACTCCCTTTCTAAGTCAATTACCCCTTTTGCCTCCATCTCGGGCTTTATACGAGATACAAAAAGGTTCTTATTGAGCCAAATAAACAATAGCCTCCATCTCGGGCTTTATACGAGATACCAAAAGATTCCCTCGTTGAGTCAAAACCTTTTAGCCTCTCTCTCGGGTTTTGTACGAGACACATATCAGCCTCCTCTTAGGCTTTGTATAAAAAAATCACTGGTTAATCCAATTAACCTTTTAGCATCAAAGCTGTGCCTCGTTCACAGTACACAAACATCAAACAACTCCCTTCATCTAATCGCTGTAAGCGGCAAGCCTCTGGATCATCTACATCCATGCCACTGTCCCTCTTTTAGCATGATAAATTCCTAAGGAAAGATAGCATTGCTCTACACTGAGTTAAAGTCTTCCCCTTCAGGCTAAACCCCCTATAAAGGAAATTATGGCATTGCTAGGATCCGCGTATCCCGGTTAAAATAATTCTCCTTTATAAAACAGTTGTGACATACAACCCCCTCTTTAGAGATGACAAGTTCTCTCTAAAGTTGAGACTTTTTCAGCTTCACATCTTGGGCTTTGAACAAGATACAAACTACCTTTCGCTTCACGTCTTGGGCTTTGAACAAGACACCAAAAAATAATCATTTCCTCCCATAGAATAGGAGGAACTACGAACGCTCTGATTTCCCTGTTTTGGATAAACGGGAATACGTAGGCATAAGATTGAAAGAAAAATCTTAGCGAGCACACTAAACAAAAACCCAAAATCCCATATCAAAAGCAGTAATTCAAAAGCATCAGTCCTAACATCCTAATCCTTGTTCCCCGCCAGAAACCTGTCATTCTGTTAAATAGCACAAGAAAGGCCCCCCACATTGATAGCATTCGTAACCTAACAGACCGCTGTTTAAACTCAGTATGCAAAGCAGGGTTAATTGGAGACATCTATTTCCCTTCCTTCATCAGCTCACAATAGGATAAAAAATGAATCGCCTTGTAGTTTTAAGCTCAACCGTAGAGAGCGACCAGCGCTTAAGAACCACGTCCAAAATCGCTCGCTACAGAAAAATGGCGCCCACCGTGGGGCTTTTCTCTGTTTTTCTTCTTCCTTTTCATCTCTTGTGTGAAAACCACAGATTGGGGCTTCCGCCGGGGAACCCATTTCTGTCAGGAACTTAGGATTCATAGCTTTAAAGGTCTAGGATGATTAGGACAAATATATATACTGCTTTTCCTAATTGCTATACATGTTTATTTTTCTGCTAATGGGAATGCGGGTGATGCCGTATGTGGAAAGATTGAGTATACACTTAAGATAAGTGATGGCGACGAGGTCGACCATCAACCTCAGTGGAGGCTGACCAACGCAACCCATTCTATCACCTAGACAATGGGCCGGTTGTTAAGTCTGAGAAGCTGAGGAGCCAAACCCTTTCGTAGTGCGGAAACTATCAGAAATAGTTGTTATGCGATACTACCCTCATTTGAGGCTGGTGATCTATTCTCGGTGAATGGCACTTACTCTAAGATTGCTTTACAACTCGCTGGCGATCCGCTTGTTGTTTTGATTTCCTGGGAGGAGCTGATGATAATGAGTACAGGTACAAAAATCACCCTAGTATAAACCTTTGGGGATGAGTAGAGCCTTGACTTCATGACAACGACCCTTTGACCCCATGTTTTTTCTATGTTTTTGTGTGCTGCATTCATGCATTCATTTAATAAAACATTAAAACATTCAAAAAAGTTCTCTTCTAGTCTCTCTGTTTTTCAAATTAAACTAAGACTGTGATTGCAAATATCAGAGAAAAGGATTACGCTAATGGATTTCGGTAGAAGGAGAACTCACCAGTATACCTTCAGGGTTCCAAAGCCAGAGGATTTGAGAAGGTTAGCAAGGATGATCACTAACCCAGAGGCTTTCAGAGCCAAGCACGGAGGTTTGCTACCACTATTAAGAGTCCATGTGATTGAGGGAATCATGGATGCGCTCATTCAGTTTTATGATCCGGTTTATCACTGTTTCAAATTCCCGGATTACCAGCTTGCACCAACGCTGGAGGAGTATTCTCACCTGATCGATCTACACATTATGGATCGAGCTCCATTTTCTGGACTGGAAGAAATTCCAAGGAATCAGACAATTGCAAGAGCAATTCATTTGGACGAGTCTGAGGTCAGGACTCACATGACCGCTAAGGGTGGCATCCAAGGTTTGTCGGCCCAGTTCTTGACAAAGAAGGCCCTGTATTTTGCTAGTATAGGAAACATGACTGCTTTTGAAAGCGTCTTTGTCTTGCTCACCTACGGGTTATTTTTGTTTCCTAACATTAATAATTTCGTCGATACTAATTCTATTAAGGTTTTTCTCATTGAAAATCCTGTGCCGACTTTGCTCGCAGATGCGTATCATTCTGTACACTTGGGGAATTTGTACAGCGGAGGGGAGATCACATGCTATGTACCTTTGCTTTACAAATGGTTTATCTCTCACTTGCCTAAGTCTGCTGCTTTTTGGGATTGTAAGAGTGCCCTACGCTGGTCGCAGAAGATAATGTCTCTTACCAACTTTGATATAGATTGGTGTAATAGGATTTATGATGGAATCAGGATCATTGATCGTTGTGGAAACTTCCCCAACGTACCCCTTATAGGAACTAAAGGAGGAATCAACTACCATCCGGTATTGGTTCACCGTCAATTTGGATACCCGATGAGACACATCCCATTGGGTGTTCATCTGGAAGGTCTTTTCTTCAAGGAAGGAGAAAGTGACAGAGCACTAAAGATGGAAATAGTGCACGCTTGGAAGCACGTTCATAAGAAAGGACGAGAGTCTCTAGGAAAACTGGACTGTGTCTCGGTGGAGCCTTATCTCCATTGGGTACAAACTAGAGCTCTCAAGCTAAAAATGCCTTATCCTCGTTACGGAATTCTTCCGCCAAGGGAATCTGTCATGTACTTCATGACGGAAACTGAAAAGCTTCAGGTTACTCTCAACAAAGTTCAATGGGAGAGAAGGTCTTGGAAGAACAAGTACCACACCCTCGACATAGAGTGCATCAAAATACAACAATTACTGAAAGAGAAAGACGCTCTGATCGAAATTTTGGAGCAACATGCTGTAGATAATCAGGATAACCAAAGGAATTTGCTCGCTCCTTTCACCTGGCAAAGGAGTGACAACCCGACAACGGCCCAAGAGCCCCAGTTAAAGAAAAGGAAGATACCAGAATCAGCACCTGATTTCTCTTCAGAGAGAACTCAGGACCCATTAGCTTAGGTTTCTGTTTCTGCACCTTGTAATCTACTGTATTTCCACTTCTGTAATCCTTTGAATTTCAATAAAAAGGGGTTTCCCCACCGTTTGATATTTGCAATCTAATTGTCGAAGTTTATTTTGATTAAACCTTAAACAATTAATATAATCATTGCATTCATCATTCTCACATCGCGTATTCTTCTTACCTACGAATCTCACGTTTGTGTCTTGGTTCTAGAGTCAAACTGTCTCATTCGTATAATACTCGGGCCAATCGTCAGATAAGGATGGATGATCTTGAGGAAGAAAACAGAGAGTTGAAAGAAGAGATCGACGCTCTGAGAGAGGATATGAGAAAGCTTCGTAACGACATGCAAGCCATGGCAGAAGCTCAGCTACAAAGAACTGTGATCTCAGAGATCACCTCAACGCCCGTAGTGGAGAGGTATGATCCTAGGTATCAGATACCGAAAGATCGTCCTTGGGGCATGCCTGTTAACTATATCCCTGAAGGATATGTTCCGCCGATCACTGAAGATCAGGGAATCACAATAGAGGCCGCTGGGCCTGAAGGTTACAAACTTCGGGAAAGCGAAGATGCCAGGGGCATGTTGAAGACTCCTGAAGGTTACAAACTTCGGGAAACGCCAAGGCTCACTGTCGTAGTCACGATACCACCCCCTGTGGTGCACACTGTCCCGGAAGGACAGATTCCACCAACACCTTCTGGTAAGAAGGAAACTATGTTTGACAGAATGGATGAATTCCAGGAACAGTTCTTGGAAATGCAGAAAGAACTGCAAGCCATTCGCGGTCAGGATTTATTTGGAAAGGACGCCGCAGATCTCTGCTTGGTCCCAAATGTGAAAGTCTCGCACAAGTTCCAAGTGCCCGACTTTGAAAAATATAAGGGTAACTCTTGCCCTCAAAGCCATCTGGTGATGTACGCTAGGCGGATGTCAGCCCAGACGGAGAATCAAGACCTACTGATTCACTACTTTCAGGATAGTTTAACCGGTGCCGCACTCAAATGGTACATGGGTTTAAACCGTGCTACGATTAGCACATTCAGAGATCTTGGTACCGCCTTCGTCCAACAATACAAATAGAATTTGGACATGGCACCCGACAGAGATCAACTCAGATCGATGTCACAAAAGGACAAGGAAACCCTTAAGGAGTAAGCTCAAAGGTGGCGTGAAATTGCCGCTCAAATGTGTCCACCTCTTGAGGAAAAAGAGATGACAAAGATCTTCTTAAAGACCTTAAGCACATTTTACTATGACCGAATGGTTGCCAGTGTGCCCAGTGATTTCACCGAAATGGTCGGCATGGGTGTACGTCTTGAGGAAGCCATCCGAGAAGGACGTTTGGTAAAAGACACTGGATCGACAAGCGGTACTAAAATATATGGTAGTGCTCTCCCTAAGAAAAAAGAGCAAGATATTGGGAATATCTCTCTCAGAAAGCAAAGACGACGTTATCAACCGGTAGCAGCTGTGACTCCTGCTATCAACCCTGCGTCTATTCCTACTTATCAACCTCAGGTTGCACAGAGCCAACCTGATCAGCAAAGGACACAACAACCTCTTCAACACGGCCGCCAGGATTTGATCCTATACCCGTATCGTACGCAGAACTGTTTCCATTACTACTGGCTAAGGGGCACATTCAGACTAAATCTCCTCTTACAGTACCGGAAAATCTGCCTTTTTGGTTTAAGGTGGATCAAACTTGCCCTTATCATCAAGGAGGTTCAGGGCATATAATAGAGACTTGTCTCAATTTCAAGTCCGACGTGCAAAAACTTGTTAGGAGCGGGGTCTTATCCTTTAAGGATACAAATCTAAATGTTCTCACGAATCTGCTACCTCAACACGAGAAGGCTGCAGTCAATTTGATAGAAGGAGAGACTAACAATGTCTATCAAATTTACGATGTACTCTTGTTGAAAACCAATCTGGTTAAGATGCATTGTAGACAGAGTGGATATGGCCATGTGCCACCTCATAATTATCATCAATGTGATATCTGCTCTAAAGACAATCAAGGATGTTCGGTAGTGCAAGCAGCTCTACAGGAACAAATGGATCTTGGATGGATCCTGGAGCACCGAGTTCGTGGAGTTAACATGGTCTACACGAATTCTAACGTCATTCAGAACCACGACATCCGTGCAATGAATGTCAACTTGGTGGCGATGCACTCGAGGTAAAGCCAGTATCATATTCTGCCACGGCATGATTACAGTTCCTGTCTGATTTGCTCGGTAAACAAACATGGATGCTCTTTCATACAAGAGGCCCTCCAGCGTCAGATGAATCTTGGATGGATCCAAGACTACCATGATAGGAACCCTTATCAAATCAACATGGTTCAGATCTTCGATATTCGTGTAATGAATACCAACCTGGTAGAGTTACACGCTGAGCAGGTCCGACTCAGATTCTTAATATCACATGACTATCAAAGCTGTAAAGCGGGTTGCAAAAATGATCGAGGTTGTACCCTTGTCCAGGAGGCACTTCATCACTTGTTAAATCATTGGTGGATGCCAATCTACATGAATGAAGATACTCAGCAGATTAGTATCAGTAATAGAAACCCCACTCAGCGTCAGAGTCAGGATGCCCGGTCAGTGGAAGCTAACCTAGTGAGGTTACATTGTATTCAAAGTGGGCGTGGCCAGGTGCCACCACACAACTATGACAGTTGTAGCGTCTGTTCGGAAAGTAACCAAGGGTGTTACCTTGTGAGAGCAGCTCTTCAGGGTTAGGTCGATCGTGGATAAATTCGTCCCTATTCGAGTTCTGGACCCATCAACTGGTCACCGAACTACCTTGCCGAGCAAGTTGAGGATGTTGTCACGATCTCTGGTCATCACAAGACCAGGGATGTTTTTACCATTATTCCTCTACTTGACGAATCTAAAGTTCCCAACCAGGAACGAATTGAGATTACTTATGATGGTCAGAAAAATCAGAAGGCTCCTATAGTCGTCTATCTACCAGGACCGCTACCATATGAATCAGCTAAGGCGATCCCTTACAAATACGGTGCAACAATGATTGAAAATGGAAAGGAAATTCCATTACCCTCCGTTGTGAACATTGCAGACATCAGTCGAGTAACACGGAGTGGTAGAATCTTCAACCGAGGGGTTGGGGAACTTAACAAGAAAAAGGAACTTCAGACAGAAGCTCTCGATCCCTCAGTCGATCAATCCAGTAATCCCGACCTTTCAAAAAATAATGATGAGATGCTGAAGCTCATCCAAAGGAGTGAATATAACATTGTTGATTAGCTATTACAATCTCCTTCAAAGATCTCGGTATTATCACTGTTACTCAGTTCAGAAGCACACAGAGAGGCTCTACAGAAAGTCTTGGAGCAAGCCTTTGTGGAACAGGATGTAACAATCAGACAGTTCAATAACATTGTCTCTAACATCACTTCCTGCAACAATTTGGGATTTAGTGATGAGGAATTACCCGAAGAGGATCGCCGTCATAACATGGCGCTCAATATCACAGTTAACTGCCAGGACGATGCTTTAGCCAGCATACTGGTAGACACAGGGTCAGCCCTGAATGTTATGCCGAAGTCCACTTTGATGCAATTATCATTCAAAGGACCTCCGATGAGGGTTAGCGAGGTTGTCGTCAAAGCATTCGACGGATCCAGAAAAATAGTTATCGGTGAAGTTGATCTTCCCATAACTATTGGACCTCACACTTTCCAAGTCACTTTCCAGGTCATGGACATCAGGGCAACATAGAGTTGTTTATTAGGAAGACCTTGGATACACCAGGCTGGAGCGGTCACTTCGACCCTCCACCAAAAGCTAAAGTTCGTCAAGAACGATCAACTTGTCACGGTTTGTGGGGAAAAAGCCTTGCTTGTGAGTAACTTGTCATCATCTACTGGAATAGAGCCCGAGGAGGTTATTAGAACTCAGTTCCAAGCATTGTCGGTAAGTGAGAACAATCAGTTCAGAGGAGGAACCTTAATTTCCTCATACAAAGATGCTATTAAAGCGGTCGAGAGTACCGATACGACAGGATGGGGACAACTTGTCATTCCCATTGACAATAAAACATAAAAGGGTCTTGGTTTTTCTGCAACCTGTACCCGGACAGCTGCCAACGATGAAAGTCTTCATCCCCTTCAAAACTTATTCCACGGTGGAGGTTTTCTTCACCCAGTATCTCAGACAGTTCATGCTATCAATGAGGAAGATCCCTCTGACATAGATTAAGAATGGAAGTCCTACCTTAACAAGGACGGTTATATGTCTCAGGAAGAGGTGCCTATGCCTTTTTGCTTTCCTACAGAAAGTCCGAGATTTATACCAAGATCAGATGTCGAAATGATCTACGGGGATTGTGATCCGGAAGGATGCCGTGCTCCGCCAAATTCATTAGAGGAAGACACTCCGATGAAAGATAATTTTGACTACACCTACTATGGCCCAATGGATGGTCTGCCAATGTGGCAACCTTACCCAGGAAACTTGGGGAAAGAAAGTCAGCCGAACAATGAAAATCAGCTGAACGTCATTGAACGGAATGCCGGTGTCCCCACCATGCCATGGGATCAACACT
Organism: Lathyrus tuberosus; assembly: GCA_022829125.1. Classification (NCBI taxonomy): domain Eukaryota; kingdom Viridiplantae; phylum Streptophyta; class Magnoliopsida; order Fabales; family Fabaceae; genus Lathyrus; species Lathyrus tuberosus. Next base: position 3,153,874 of record JALAZF010000091.1, on the reverse strand, counting down.
CAGGTCATTCAGAAACTACTCAACATGAAGATGAATTCGCAACATTTGCAGGACTTGAGTTCATCAACTATGCTTTTCCTGAGGTCAACGTCATTGAGAGAGATGACTCCTCCAGTTCCAAAGAAGTATGGGACACTCTGGGAGAACCGAGTGGAAAATACGACTATATGGTCAAGTACACCGCTCCCGAAAGCCCTCGTATCAGGCTCGAAGACATCCAGCCAACTGGATGGGGAGATACAGCTGAGAACACAAATGCTATACAAAATACAACAGAGGAATCCTCCTACGACAATTCTGCCTGGGAGACAGATTCCAATGATCCTACTCCACCAGAAATCAGCGTCATTTCTGAAGACAAATCAAGGAAGGTGCCAGAGTTTGTGATTCACCGAGGAGTTCGCCGCCAATGGGTTGCTATCGAGGTTCCGAAGGTCGTGCATCAGACAAAGTAATTGCCATCTTTAACCTTTCACCCTGCCCAGGTGAAACGGATGTTTTGATAGGGCTCGCTTTCTGTAAATTTCCCTCTTCGCTTTGCCCAAAGCGACAGAGTTTTGTTTTATAGGGCTGTAGTTTCAAGATTCGACTTGTTCATTAATAAAATAACGTCATTCTATAATTTCTGCATTAATTCCTGTTTTCTCTTTTTGCTTTTTTAAAGAAAATGGTAATCCTAAAAAAAAAAACTATAAAAAACAAGCAGTAAAATAAAACACTGCACACACTTGCATTTTCTCTATCTCTTCTAAACACGAATCATTGGGTCATGCAGATTGCTTGTTTTAAACCCCTTTAAAACATACGATCCGATGCCTTCTCCCAACTTTGAGTTCCCGGTATTCGAGGCTGAAGAAGAAAATGACGACAAAATTCCAGAAGAGATCTCTCGACTACTCAGACAAGAGGAAAGGTCCATTAAACCTCACAAAGAGCCGTTGGAAACGATAAACTTGGGTTCAAAAAAAGAGAGAAAAGAAATCAGGATTGGGGCACTGCTCAGTCTAAATGCCAAAGAGAGTTTGATAAAGCTTCTCAAAGAATTCCCCGATGTATTCGCTTGGTCCTATCAGGATATGCCAGGGTTGGATACCAGCATCGTGGAACATCACTTACCGTTAAGGTCGGAATGTCCGCCAGTAAAGCAAAGTTGAGACGCACTCACCCGGACATGGCCATCAAAATCAAAGAGGAGGTGCAGAAACAGATTGACGCGGGTTTCCTCGCTACATCTGAATATCCTCAATGGTTAGCCAACATCGTACCCGTTCCCAAAAAGGACGGAAAGGTCAGAATGTGTGTTGATTACAGAGATCTGAACAAGGCAAGTCCAAAGGACGACTTTCCTTTACCATACATTGACATGCTGGTAGATAGCACAGCCAAGTTCAAAGTCTTCTTCTTCATGGATGGATTCTCGGGCTATAACCAGATCAAAATGGCGCTGAAAGACATGGAGAAAACTTCGTTCATTACCCCATGGGGTACCTTTTGTTAAAAGGTAATGCCGTTCGGTTTGAAGAACGCCGGGGCAACCTATCAAAGGGCCATGACTACTCTGTTTCATGACATGATACATAAGTAAATCGAGGTATATGTCGATGATATGATTGCAAAATCAAAAACAGAGAGTGAGCACATTGAACATCTATCAAAATTGTTCGAACGTTCGAGAAAATTCAAGCTCCGCTTGAATCCCAACAAGTGCACCTTCGGTGTCCGTTCAGGGAAACTACTAGGGTTCATCGTCAGCCAGAAAGGAATTGAGGTTGATCCTGACAAGGTCAAGGCCATTCAAGAAATGCCTTCTCCGAAAACTGAAAAACAAGTCAGAGGATTCCTGGGACGTTTGAACTACATCTCCAGATTCATATTCCTCATGACCGCCACGTGTGCGCCGATTTTCAAATTACTCAAAAAGAACCAGGATTGCGTTTGGTCAGAAGATTGCCAAACCGTATTCGACAGTATTAAGGAATATCTATTGAATCCTCCGATTTTATCACCTCCAGTGGAAGGAAGACCACTGATCATTTACCTCACAATCCTAGAGGACTCAATGGGGTGTGTACTTGGCCAACAAGACGAAACCAAAAGGAAAGAGTCTGCCATTTACTATCTAACCAAGAAATTCACCGACTGTGAAACTCGGTACACGATGCTTGAGAAAACTTGTTGCGCTTTGGCTTGGGCAGCCAAGCGTCTTCGCCAATACATGATTCGTCACACTACTTGGTTAATCTCCGAAATGGATCCAATCAAGTACGTATTTGAAAAACCTGCTCTTACGGGAAGAATTGCCCATTGGCAGATGCTGTTATCAGAATATGACATAGAGTACCACGCTCAGAAAGCCGTTAAGGGAAGTATTTTAGCCGATCATTTGGCTCATCAACCGATTGACGATCAAGAATCAATCGGGTTTGACTTCCCAGACGAAGATGTCATGTATTTAAAAATGAAAGACTGCGATGAACCATTACCCAGTGAAGGGCTAGAACCAGGTTCCCAATGGGGACTTATCTTTGACGGAGCAGTTAATCATTATGGAAACGAAATTGGGGCAATCATTGTTACACCTCAGGGTACCCACATTCCTTTCACTGCTAGACTTACGTTTAAATGTACGAACAATGAGGCCGAATACGAAGCTTGTATCATGGGTCTCGAGGAAGCGATTGATTTAAGGATCAAAAACTTGGATGTATATGGTGACTCAGCTTTGGTTATCAATCAGATAAAAGGAGATTGGAACACATACCAATCAGGATTGATTCCTTACAAAGACTATGCAAGAAGGCTGTTACCCTTCTTCAACAGAGTTGAGTTTCATCACATCCCTCGTGATGAGAATGACATGGCTGATGCATTAGCCACTATCTCTTCCATGATTAGTGTAGGTCAATGGAATGAGATACCTAAGATCGACATAATGCGCCTTGAATGGCCCGCTTACGTCTTCACGATTGAAGCAGTCATAGACGACAAACCTTGGTATCACGATATCAAATGCTTCCTTCGGAAACAAGGATACCCACCTGGGGCATCTAGAAAAGACAGGAAGACCCTCAGAAGACTAGCAGGCAGCTTCTTCCTGAGCGGCGATACACTTTATAAGAGAAATTTTGACATGGTCTTGCTCTGATGCGTAGACAGACCAGAAGCAGACATGCTTATGAAAGAAATTCATGAAGGATCCTTTGGCACTCATGCCAACGGACACACAATGGCGAGAATAATTTTGAGAACAGGGTATTACTGGTTGACCATGGAATCCGACTGCTACAAGTACATGAGAAGGTGTCACAAGTGTCAGATATACTCCGACAAAATTCATGTACCGCCATCACATCTCAAAGTTCTTTCTTCCCCGTGGCCTTTTTCCATATGGGGAATCGACATGATCGGATTGATCGAACCTAAGGCTTCAAACGGACATCGGTTCATCCTGGTAGCCATTGATTACTTCACCAAGTGGGTTGAAGCAGTATCATTCGCTAATGTAACCCGACAAGTGGTGGTCCGATTTATCAAAAACAATATCATCTGCCGGTATGGTGTTCCAAGCGAGATCATTACTGATAATGGATCTAAATTGAACAACTAGATGATGAAGGGGTTGTGCGCAGAGTTCAAGATCGAACATCATAACTTATCTCCCTACCGACCCAAGATGAGCGGAGCGGTAGAAACGGCTAATAAGAACATCAAGAAGATCGTTCAAAAGATGGTTGTAACCTACAAAGACTGGCACGAGATGCTACCCTTTGCTCTTCACGGTTATCGCACATCTGTTCGCACTTTAACATGGGCTACCCCTTTCTCTCTAGTGTATGGCATGGAGGCAGTTCTCCCCATAGAAGCAGAGATCCCATCAATCCGAGTACTGATGGAAGCTAAGCTCATCGAAGCTGAATGGTGTCAAATTCGACACGACGAACTGAATCTGATTGAAGAAAAGAGAATCACGGCATTATGCCACGGTCAGTTATATCAAAAGAGAATGAAGAGGGCGTTCGACAAAAAGGTGTGACCTCGTCTCTTCAGGAAAGGAGACCTCGTGTTCAAGAAGATTCAATCTTTTTACACTGATTCTCGGGGCAAATGGACTCCAAATTATGATGGCCCTTATGTGGTCACGAAAGCGTTCTCAGGCGGCGCCTTGAGACTTGCAACCATGGACGGAGAGGAATTTGCCTATCCCACGAATGTTGATGTAATCAAGAAATACTTCGCCTAAAAAAAAAACGTCTCGGTGGATTGAAAACCCGAAAGGGCGGTCCAGGCAAAAGTTAGAGACAAAATAAATAAAAAATCATCCCGGTGGATTGGAAACATCATAGTACAATCCAGGCAAAAATTAGGGATAATGGCAAGTAACTATGTCCAACAGAGGCAAGTCCCTCAGCAGCAGCAGTTACATCATCGGAAGAAAACTCCAGTTAAGGTCATCTTCGACAAAAGCTTAGGATGCCCTGAATTCAAAGTTGGTAGAAGGATATTGGTCGTTATGTTTCAACGTAGCCCTTTTCCCTGTAAATTACCATTTTTAAACTTTGTAAATACTCAATGGAATCACGCATTTGGCTGATCTCCATCTTATCAATAAAATTTGAGCCTTGTGCTTTTGTTTGTAATTCTTGCTTGTTTTAGCTTTACAGAACGACGTTGTTAACATGATTAACGATTCTTGAAATAAAACAAAAATGAATTTACTTGTTAAAACTTTTTCTGCTTTTAAAATAAATATGGCAATTTCTTTTAACTGTTGAACATCGAAAGAACATCAATCGCGTCTCCAAAGGTGTTCGAACCTCAAAGTACTCCTTCTAGACCAGTACGCCTGAATAAAGGGATCAACTGTGTCAGAGACCTTGTTTCGTCTGACATCCACGGCAGAGTTCTTACCTCCTAAGCCAGATCAACGCTATTCCCCGCAGGGATTATCTCTCCTAAGCAAGGTGGAATTGCTATCTTGAACCAGCGATATCTCTATACGCCCCGCGATGGCCGAGTATCCAGTCATGTTCATCTTTTAGTTTGTATGTCGCGTCAGTTTTATCAGCATATACATACATGCATCATGCATTATTGATTTGCATTTACATTTCATATTGCATCGCTATAACTCTAGTCGGTCTTATCCCTTAGTGATAAAGGTCCTCTCAATCGAGTTGTCGGACCTTTCCTCGTTAGGAAGTGAATCATCTAAGCAATCTCTCTCCCGTTTATCTCTAGATCAGAGTCGGCACTAGACCACTTTGATAACTTGAACCTCTGAAAGGCCAGAGAACCTTCAACTGATGTCACTCTTTGCCATTGAAGATGATATCCTTGTTTTCTCGAATTAAAGAAAATCCCGAGAAAAAGCCTCCTAAATCGGAGATTCGGCAATACGGCAGTTTTTCTCCAAAAATTCGCTGATGAAAAGGTCATCGGCACCTCAAAATTGGACCTCATCATATGGCATTTCTCTGGGAAGATCCCGAGAAAAGTATGATGTAAGATCCCCAAGTGGAAACAGTCTCTCAAGATACTCGCTTTCCCCCAGTAGAATCGACAAATGGCGTCTCCAACAGAGAAGTTTGTGCACCTCTACAACTCAGACGACTGGGTTCCCCAGCAAGTCTTACATCGAAACTTTTTCATCTCAAATGGCATCTCCCCAGGAAAATTCAGCGAGAAGTTTGAAGGAAATTCGCTACAAATAGCGGTCATTGTCAATAAAGTTTATTGACAAAAGAAACCGAGACCAGTTCCTTGGTAGGAAACCAGGATCGAGGGGAAGTTTAAATCAGAAACTGAGACCAGTTCCTTGGTAGGAAACTAGGATCGAGGGGAAGTTTAAATCAGAAACTGAGACCAGTTCCTTGGTAGGAAACCAGGATCGAGGGGCAGTTTAAATCAGAAACTGAGACCAGTTCCTTGGTAGGAAACCAGGAACGGGGGGGGAGGTTGACAAAAGAAAACTGAGACCAGTTCCTTGGCTGAATACCAGGATCGAGGGGAAGTTTATCTTTTCTAAGCTTCATTGCTTAGCAAAAGAAGATGAATGCGCAAGCTACCATTCATAACCACCATCAAAATTTTGGGTATTCCGATATTTAATCCTCCCGAATACCCGAATACCTTCGTCATTCACACCTTCGGGTCCAAGAAGATTAAATAGGGGCATCTGTCATACCCCAAATTTTGACCACTAAGATTTCCCATCATTGTGCAAATCATCGTCACAATATGGATGAACCATCATGCCTCACCAAATGCCTCAAGGGTTGTTGAGCATTCACTACAATCAAAATTAGGGTTTCAAGCCTTCTCAGAGCCTTAGACAAAGGATCAATCAAGGAATAACATGATCTTCAACTTGTCTAACCTCTCAAACATCCACAATGGATCAAAAAGGACTCCCACTTCAAGGATTAAGCACAAGGTTGCTCCCTTCTAGGTGGATCAAGTCTCAAGATCGCCAGTATCACCAAATTAGGGTTTTGGTCGACCAGGGCCTCTAGATGGAAAATTTCATCTGGACACAAGCCAAAGATCCAAAACACAACCTAATGTACTCCATGGAACCTCATGGACCCAAGCATCAAGTCAATTTCACCACAGGGGATGCATACATCAAAAATCAGGAATTAAGGTTTCTTGACCTAATTCACCCCTAAGTTGACTTTTGGGACAAATCAAGAACCAAGACCTCAAGACATGATTTGAGGGTCTCTGATGAACTATATTGATCCATTTAGAACAATGGATTAATCCAAGAAGCTTGAGCAACAAGTCTCATTTTCATCTGCACCACAATTAGGGTTTCGCGAGGAAAGTCAACTGTAACTTTGACTTTTGACCAGGACATGCTCCCAGGCCCTAGGACATGCCCCAATATACCCTATGACACCCATGGAACATGTCCATCAAGTTTGATTTAGGTCAAGGACATGATTTCCTGAATAATGGCACAATTTGGAATTAATCTGATAAAAAGTCAACTGTGCACAAAAGTCAACTTTGACTTTTTGAGATTTTTCACCAAAATGGATTTTTAACCCTAAAATGATGTTAATGTATGATTTGAATCATCATTCATCAAGAAAAATCAAAGGAAATGGGATAACTTGTAAAAGGGGTAACCATAAAACATAGAAATTTTTCTAAGTTATGGAAAAAGTACCACTAATACACTAACTTTGGAGGACCATAACTCCTAAACCACAAGGCCAATTTTTTTCATCCAAAGATGGATTTTAGCCCTCATTACCCTCTACAAAAACTTCAACTAGACCTAAGTCCAATTCATTAAGGATTTTGAGTCATGGAGTGATCAAAATCAAGAAATCACACTTTGTTCCAACACTTAGTGAAAATTTCACTTAAGTCAGATTTTGCTTCACTTTTTGCCAAATGTAGAGGGATTTTTCACTTGGAATCAAAAGAGATCAAAACCAAACTTGTTCAAACAGTTGTTGTATCATGTAAGGGCTTTCCAAAATGGCCAAGAACATTGCCAAATTCAACTTACCCCATGAGATATGACATTGTCAAGTTGCGTTGCTGAAATCTGTCAAAGGCAAGGCAGATTTTGCATTTTGGCTAGATTTTCCAAAATCAGCCAAATTCAAATGCTCCTATCCACTTGGACACATCTGAGGATTGAATCTAAAGGGAACAATCACTGAGCCAAGCCTCCAAAGTCCATGGAACAAGAAATAGCATGTTGAACCTAGAATGGCCAAAATAGGGACAAGACTCCAAATTTGGATTGAAGCATTCAATGGAAGCATCAAGGTGGCATGGACTGAGCCATTCTCATCTGAAATCAGTCAAGACTTATCCAAGACCAAGGGAACCAAAACTCTGTGCCCTAACCTCTAGCCAATGGCTAGAGGAGACTTGGATTTTCATTGGCCAACATTGGCCAAACCTACTTACCAGCTGCCATTCACTATTCCTTGCAAAACAAACTTACTCTACTATAAATAGAGCTCAATTGTGATATGTTTGAGTACACCAAAGCCATCAAACAGATGCTTTCCTCAAAATCTCTTCTTTCACTCCAATTTTGCCTTCTAAGGCAAGTCACTATCGGGTTTTGAGTTTGAGAGCAATTCCAATCAAACCAATCACTCACACACCTCACATACATCACGTATGAGCTGATCAAACACTTAGATCACTTCTGAAACACCAATTTCAAAAAATCACCAGCTGGTTACTCAAATTTTCAACCAAGTTGCAGCTGAGGTACCACAAATTGATCCAGCCAATTTCAATCAAGTCCAACCATTCAAACACACTCCATAGGGTGTAGGGAAGCTGTTCAGATCATCACCACTCATCTGTAACACCTCCAAATCAAAAATCACATTGCACTTGCTGTCACGGCTTAGAGGTAAGCATATACTTGGTCATCTCTCAATCTATGCATATTTCCTCGCACAATAATTTGGCCATATGTTCATAATCATGCATGGAATGTTTTCCCTCAATTAATTGCATAGTTTGAATCGTGTATCAAAAATCCTAGCCTTCATGCAGAAATTAGGGTTCTTGAGGATTTTTCATGATTTCTTGTTATATGTTTAATTTAAATGAAATTAAGTGTTATAGATATAATCGTGAGGTTGAGACGAACATAATGATATGTGGATTGCATGATATAATCAAGTATTCAGTGAGATTGAGGAGAAAATGAAAATCAGCCAAACCCAGAACACGCGCGTGTTCTTGGTATGTTCTTGGCGCCATTTTTGAATAATTTGAATATTTGAATTTTGTGATTTTGTTTAATTGATTCAAAAATTAATTTCTCTCTGAGTTTTAATGATTTTGAGTTGATTCTTTTTTTAATAATTCACAAAAATGTTAAAATATTTTATTTTCTCAAAAAATCCCAAAAATATTATTTATTTCATATAATTGATATTTTTGCAAAGAATTAATATTTTAATTGTTTTTGACATTTTAAATATTTTTTCTACATTGATTTTGCAACTTTTAATGCTTTCAAATTATTTTGTAGGTCAATACTTAATTTTTGAAGCATCAATCCAAGATCACAATTTGTTTTTCACATGTTAAACAATTTTGATCATTTTAATTGAATTTTTATTCAATTAAATACATTTTTGAAAACAAATTAGGGTTTTTGGATTAATTTAACCCCCATAAATCATTTTCAAAACTTTTTGGGCCTCTCCTTGAGCTATAAGACCCACTCAAACTTTTTGGGCCTCTAATAGAGTGTAAAACTCAATCCCCTTTTAACCAAAATATTTTTGGGCCTCACTTATTGTATAAGTCCCTCTGCGTTAAAGAAAACCTCGGCGCGATCGCCATTTCAAACAGAAAAATCATATGGGCCTACCCTCGTGTTATAAGCCCCACTCTTTTTCTTTAAACTTTTTGGGCCTCTTGAGAGAGTGTAAGACCCATCCCTTTGTACAGAAAACCTTTTTGGGCCACAGTCACTTGTATAAGTCCCTCTGTACAAATTCATTGTGCAAATCATCATCACAATATGGATGAACCATCATGCCTCACCAAATGCCTCAAGGGTTGTTGAGCATTCACTACAATCAAAATTAGGGTTTCAAGCCCTCTCAGAGCCTTAGACAAAGGATCAATCAAGGAATGACATGATCTTCAACTTGTCTAACCTCTCAAACATCCACAATGGATCAAAAAGGACTCCCACTTCAAGGATTAAGCACAAGGTTGCTCCCTTCTAGGTGGATCAAGTCTCAAGATCGCCCGTATCACCAAATTAAGGTTTTGGTCGACCAGGGCCTCTAGATGGAAAATTTCATCTGGACACAAGCCAAAGATCCAAAACACAACCTAATGTACTCCATGGAATCTCATGGACCCAAGCATCAAGTCAATTTGACCTCAGGGGATGCATACATCAAAAATCAGGAATTAGGGTTTCTTGACCTAATTCACCCCTAAGTTGACTTTTGGGACAAATCAAGAACCAAGACCTCAAGACATGATTTGAGGGTCTCTGATGAACTATATTGATCCATTTGGAACAATGGATTAATCCAAGAAGCTTGAGCAACAAGTCTCATTTTCATTTGCACCACAATTAGGGTTTCGCGAGGAAAGTCAACTGTAACTTTGACTTTTGACCAGGACATGCCCCAATATACCCTATGACACCCATGTAACATGTCCATCAAGTTTGATTTAGGTCAAGGACATGATTTCCTGAAGAATGGCACAATTTAGAATTCATCTAATAAAAAGTCAACTGTGCACAAAAGTCAACTTTGACTTTTTGAGATTTTTCACCAAAATGGATTTTTAACCCTAAAATGATGTTAATGTATGATTTGAATCATCATTCATCAAGAAAAATCAAAGGAAATGGGATAACTTGTAAAAGGGGTAACCATAAAACATAGAAATTTTTCTAAGTTATGGAAAAAGTACCACTAATACACTAACTTTGGAGGACCATAACTCCTAAACCACAAGGCCAATTTTTTTCATCCAAAGATGGATTTTAGCCCTCATTACCCTCTACAAAAACTTCAACTAGACCTAAGTCCAATTCATTAAGGATTTTGAGTCATGGAGTGATCAAAATCAAGAAATCACACTTTGTTCCAACACTTAGTGAAAATTTCACTTAAGTCAGATTTTGCTTCACTTTTTGCCAAATGTAGAGGGATTTTTCACTTGGAATCAAAAGAGATCAAAACCAAACTTGTTCAAACAGTTGTTTTATCATGTAAGGGCTTTCCAAAATGGCCAAGAACATTGCCAAATTCAACTTACCCCATGAGATATGACATTGTCAAGTTGCGTTGCTGAAATCTGTCAAAGGCAAGGCAGATTTTGCATTTTGGCTAGATTTTCCAAAATCAGCCAAATTCAAATGCTCCTATCCACTTGGACACATCTGAGGATTGAATCTAAAGGGGACAATCACTGAGCCAAGCCTCCAAAGTCCATGGAACAAGAAATAGCATGTTGAACCTAGAATGGCCAAAATAGGGACAAGACTCCAAATTTGGATTGAAGCATTCAATGGAAGCATCAAGGTGGCATGGACTGAGCCATTCTCATCTGAAATCAGTCAAGACTTATCCAAGACCAAGGGAACCAAAACTCTGTGCCCTAACCTCTAGCCAATGGCTAGAGGAGACTTGGATTTTCATTGGCCAACATTGGCCAAACCTACTTACCAGCTGCCATTCACTATTCCTTGCAAAACAAACTTACTCTACTATAAATAGAGCTCAATTGTGATATGTTTGAGTACACCAAAGCCATCAAACAGATGCTTTCCTCAAAATCTCTTCTTTCACTCCAATTTTGCCTTCTAAGCCAAGTCACTATCGGGTTTTGAGTTTGAGAGCAATTCCAATCAAACCAATCACTCACACACCTCACATACATCACGTATGAGCTGATCAAACACTTAGATCACTTCTGAAACACCAATTTCAAAAAATCACCAGCTGGTTACTCAAATTTTCAACCAAGTTGCAGCTGAGGTACCACAAATTGATCCAGCCAATTTCAATCAAGTCCAACCATTCAAACACACTCCATAGGGTGTAGGGAAGCTGTTCAGATCATCACCACTCATCTGTAACACCTCCAAATCAAAAATCACATTGCACTTGCTGTCACGGCTTAGAGGTAAGCATATACTTGGTCATCTCTCAATCTATGCATATTTCCTCGCACAATAATTTGGCCATATGTTCATAATCATGCATGGAATGCTTTCCCTCAATTAATTGCATAGTTTGAATCGTGTATCAAAAATCCTAGCCTTCATGCAGAAATTAGGGTTCTTGAGGATTTTTCATGATTTCTTGTTATATGTTTAATTTAAATGAAATTAAGTGTTATAGATATAATCGTGAGGTTGAGACGAACATAATGATATGTGGATTGCATGATATAATCAAGTATTCAGTGAGATTGAGGAGAAAATGAAAATCAGCCAAACCCAGAACACGCGCGTGTTCTTGGTATGTTCTTGGCGCCATTTTTGAATAATTTGAATATTTGAATTTTGTGATTTTGTTTAATTGATTCAAAAATTAATTTCTCTCTGAGTTTTAATGATTTTGAGTTGATTCTTTTTTTAATAATTCACAAAAATGTTAAAATATTTTATTTTCTCAAAAAATCCCAAAAATATTATTTATTTCATATAATTGATATTTTTGCAAAGAATTAATATTTTAATTGTTTTTGACATTTTAAATATTTTTTCTACATTGATTTTGCAACTTTTAATGCTTTCAAATTATTTTGTAGGTCAATACTTAATTTTTGAAGCATCAATCCAAGATCACAATTTGTTTTTCACATGTTAAACAATTTTGATCATTTTAATTGAATTTTTATTCAATTAAATACATTTTTGAAAACAAATTAGGGTTTTTGGATTAATTTAACCCCCATAAATCATTTTCAAAACTTTTTGGGCCTCTCCTTGAGCTATAAGACCCACTCAAACTTTTTGGGCCTCTAATAGAGTGTAAAACCCAATCCCCTTTTAACCAAAATATTTTTGGGCCTCACTTATTGTATAAGTCCCTCTGCGTTAAAAGAAAACCTCGGCGCGATCGCCATTTCAAACAGAAAAATCATATGGGTCTACCCTCGTGTTATAAGCCCCACTCTTTTTCTTTAAACTTTTTGGGCCTCTTGAGAGAGTGTAAGACCCATCCCTTTGTACAGAAAACCTTTTTGGGCCACAGTCACTTGTATAAGTCCCTCTGTACAAATTCATTGTGCAAATCATCATCACAATATGGATGAACCATCATGCCTCACCAAATGCCTCCCCCCAAGGGTTGTTGAGCATTCACTACAATCAAAATTAGGGTTTCAAGCCCTCTCAGAGCCTTAGACAAAGGATCAATCAAGGAATGACATGATCTTCAACTTGTCTAACCTCTCAAACATCCACAATGGATCAAAAAGGACTCCCACTTCAAGGATTAAGCACAAGGTTGCTCCCTTCTAGGTGGATCAAGTCTCAAGATCGCCCGTATCACCAAATTAAGGTTTTGGTCGACCAGGGCCTCTAGATGGAAAATTTCATCTGGACACAAGCCAAAGATCCAAAACACAACCTAATGTACTCCATGGAATCTCATGGACCCAAGCATCAAGTCAATTTGACCTCAGGGGATGCATACATCAAAAATCAGGAATTAGGGTTTCTTGACCTAATTCACCCCTAAGTTGACTTTTGGGACAAATCAAGAACCAAGACCTCAAGACATGATTTGAGGGTCTCTGATGAACTATATTGATCCATTTGGAACAATGGATTAATCCAAGAAGCTTGAGCAACAAGTCTCATTTTCATTTGCACCACAATTAGGGTTTCGCGAGGAAAGTCAACTGTAACTTTGACTTTTGACCAGGACATGCCCCAATATACCCTATGACACCCATGGAACATGTCCATCAAGTTTGATTTAGGTCAAGGACATGATTTCCTGAAGAATGGCACAATTTGGAATTCATCTAATAAAAAGTCAACTGTGCACAAAAGTCAACTTTGACTTTTTGAGATTTTTCACCAAAATGGATTTTTAACCCTAAAATGATGTTAATGTATGATTTGAATCATCATTCATCAAGAAAAATCAAAGGAAATGGGATAACTTGTAAAAGGGGTAACCATAAAACATAGAAATTTTTCTAAGTTATGGAAAAAGTACCACTAATACACTAACTTTGGAGGACCATAACTCCTAAACCACAAGGCCAATTTTTTTCATCCAAAGATGGATTTTAGCCCTCATTACCCTCTACAAAAACTTCAACTAGACCTAAGTCCAATTCATTAAGGATTTTGAGTCATGGAGTGATCAAAATCAAGAAATCACACTTTGTTCCAACACTTAGTGAAAATTTCACTTAAGTCAGATTTTGCTTCACTTTTTGCCAAATGTAGAGGGATTTTTCACTTGGAATCAAAAGAGATCAAAACCAAACTTGTTCAAACAGTTGTTGTATCATGTAAGGGCTTTCCAAAATGGCCAAGAACATTGCCAAATTCAACTTACCCCATGAGATATGACATTGTCAAGTTGCGTTGCTGAAATCTGTCAAAGGCAAGGCAGATTTTGCATTTTGGCTAGATTTTCCAAAATCAGCCAAATTCAAATGCTCCTATCCACTTGGACACATCTGAGGATTGAATCTAAAGGGGACAATCACTGAGCCAAGCCTCCAAAGTCCATGGAACAAGAAATAGCATGTTGAACCTAGAATGGCCAAAATAGGGACAAGACTCCAAATTTGGATTGAAGCATTCAATGGAAGCATCAAGGTGGCATGGACTGAGCCATTCTCATCTGAAATCAGTCAAGACTTATCCAAGACCAAGGGAACCAAAACTCTGTGCCCTAACCTCTAGCCATTGGCTAGAGGAGACTTGGATTTTCATTGGCCAACATTGGCCAAACCTACTTACCAGCTGCCATTCACTATTCCTTGCAAAACAAACTTACTCTACTATAAATAGAGCTCAATTGTGATATGTTTGAGTACACCAAAGCCATCAAACAGATGCTTTCCTCAAAATCTCTTCTTTCACTCCAATTTTGCCTTTTAAGGCAAGTCACTATCGGGTTTTGAGTTTGAGAGCAATTCCAATCAAACCAATCACTCACACACCTCACATACATCACGTATGAGCTGATCAAACACTTAGATCACTTCTGAAACACCAATTTCAAAAAATCACCAGCTGGTTACTCAAATTTTCAACCAAGTTGCAGCTGAGGTACCACAAATTGATCCAGCCAATTTCAATCAAGTCCAACCATTCAAACACACTCCATAGGGTGTAGGGAAGCTGTTCAGATCATCACCACTCATCTGTAACACCTCCAAATCAAAAATCACATTGCACTTGCTGTCACGGCTTAGAGGTAAGCATATACTTGGTCATCTCTCAATCTATGCATATTTCCTCGCACAATAATTTGGCCATATGTTCATAATCATGCATGGAATGTTTTCCCTCAATTAATTGCATAGTTTGAATCGTGTATCAAAAATCCTAGCCTTCATGCAGAAATTAGGGTTCTTGAGGATTTTTCATGATTTCTTGTTATATGTTTAATTTAAATGAAATTAAGTGTTATAGATATAATCGTGAGGTTGAGACGAACAGAACATAATGATATGTGGATTGCATGATATAATCAAGTATTCAGTGAGATTGAGGAGAAAATGTAAATCAGCCAAACCCAGAACACGCGCGTGTTCTTGGTGTGTTCTTGACGCCATTTTTGAATAATTCAAATATTTGAATTTTGTGATTTTGTTTAATTGATTCAAAAATTAATTTCTCTCTGAGTTTTAATGATTTTGAGTTGATTCTTTTTTTAATAATTCACAAAAATGTTAAAATATTTTATTTTCTCAAAAAATCCCAAAAATATTATTTATTTCATATAATTGATATTTTTGCAAAGAATTAATATTTTAATTGTTTTTGACATTTTAAATATTTTTTCTAGATTGATTTTGAAACTTTTAATGCTTTCTAATTATTTTGTATGTCAATACTTAATTTTTGAAGCATTAATCCAAGATCACAATTTGTTTTTCACATGTTAAACAATTTTGATCATTTTAATTGAATTTTTATTCAATTAAATACATTTTTGAAAACAAATTAGGGTTTTTGGATTAATTTAACCCTCATAAATCATTTTCAAAACTTTTTGGGCCTCTAATAGAGTGTAAGACCCAATTCTTTCTTGTCCAAAACATTTTGGGCCTCAGTGTATTGTATAAGTCACGATACCGTTAAAAACAAACGGCGCGATCGTCGCCTACTCAAAGAATCAATTGGGCCTCTCCTTGAGCTATAAGACCCATTCAAAAAATTTTGGGCCTCTAATAGAGTGTAAGACCCAATCTCCTTTTAACCAAAAACATTTTGGGTCTCACTTATTGTATAAGTCCCTCTGCATTAAAAGAAAACCTCGACGCGATCGCCATTTCAAACGGAAAAATTATATGGGCCTACCCTCGTGTTATAAGCCCCACTCTTTTTCTTTAAACTTTTTGGGCCTCTCCTTGAGCTGTAAGCCCCAAAACTTTCTTTTTCAAAGTACTTTCTCCTTTGATTTTGAGTATACTGTTGTTTTCAATCTTTCTTTGTTGAACAACTAACCAAACAACATGGAAGCTCTACAACCGAGTAAGTGTTTATACGCTTTCATTTACCGCTTTCATATACATATAACTGTATTGTGGGGCTGTTTCACTGTAAGTCTTCTTTCATAAACTCATATCGACTGTGTAATAATAGTATAGATATTTAGAGTTTCCCCGACAACTACGTCTAGAACTAAGTGACGTCGTTTCGTTTAGTCATAGAAATAGACAACTAGATCCCCAATAGGATCACCAGATACAGTCTTCTCTTCGGCTGTCCTCATGAGGAATTGTCAAGAAACTCTATTCCCAGAGATGAATGTATTCTCCGTGATTGGCATCTTTGAGTTTCTTCCAAATTCTCGAACTTTCCTGACTTTGATCTATTCTCGGTGAATAGCATTGCCTTGAATTTCTCGGGGTTTGGGGACCCGCGGGCTTCTTAAAAGCATCGGCCTCCTCTTGGGCATCGTACAAGGACCCACAGGCTTCCTAAAACCAACCCCGCCTCCTCTTGGGCTTAGTACAAGGACCCTACGGCTTCTTAGAAGTATTCACAACCTCCTCTTAGGCTTCGTATAATGATCTCTTCCTCCGGGAATGATAGCCTCCTCTTGGGCTTAGTACAAGGACCCGTCGGCTTCTTAAAAGATTCTAGCCTCCTCTTGGGCTTCGTATAAATTGTCCTGACGACCTCCTAGAGGTATAGGAACAGAACATAGTCATCTTCATAGAACAGTTCTTTCATAGAGTCTACTACTGTTTCTCAAAACACAGTATAAAAGATGAAACTCTAGACTTGGGCAGTCTAATCTCCTTGAGTCTCAAAGATATTCTCAAGTGACCCCTTCGTTAAATAGGAAGGAAACCCGCAGACTCGGACAATCTCAATACCCTTCGGATTTCCCGCTTCCTTAAAGAACAGGAATAACCCGGATCCTTGAATCAAATCCAGGAGTACAGTGTTGCTCATATAAGAACTGATTTTCTCTTTCAAAATCAGTATACTGGACCTGTCACTTAACTGAACAGTCACCATAGCCTCCTCTTGGGCTTTGTACAACAATTTTTCCCCTGCGGAGTCAAACAACGTTCGGCCTCTCTCTCGGGCTTTGTACGAGACACATAAGAGACTCCCTTGCTAAGTCAATTACCCCTTTTTCCTCCATCTCGGGCTTTATACGAGATACAAAAAGGTTCTTATTGAGCCAAATAAACAATAGCCTCCATCTCGGGCTTTATACGAGATACCAAAAGATTCCCTCGTTGAGTCAAAACCTTTTAGCCTCTCTCTCGGGCTTTGTACGAGACACATATCAGCCTCCTCTTAGGCTTTGTATAAAAAAATCACTGGTTAACTCGATTAACCTTTTAGCATCTAAGTTGTGCCTTGTTCACAGTACAAAAACATCAAACAACTCCCTTCATCTATTCGTTGTAAGCGGCAAGCCTCTGGATCATCTACATCCATGCCACTGTCCCTCTTTTAGCATGAGAAATTCCTAAGGAAAGATAGCATTGCTTTACACTGAGTTAAAGTCTTCCCCTTCAGGCTAAACCCCTGTCATACGCCAAATTTTGACCACTAAGATTTCCCATCATTGTACAAATCATCATCACAATATGGATGAACCATCATGCCTCACCAAATGCCTCAAGGGTTGTTGAGCATTCACTACAATCAAAATTAGGGTTTCAAGCCCTCTCAGAGCCTTAGACAAAGGATCAATCAAGGAATGACATGATCTTCAACTTGTCTAACCTCTCAAACATCCAAAATGGATCAAAAAGAACTCCCACTTCAAGGATTAAGCACAAGGTTGCTCCCTTCTAGGTGGATCAAGTCTCAAGATCGCCAATATCACCAAATTAGGGTTTTGGTCGACCAGGGCCTCTAGATGGAAAATTTCATCTGGACACAAGCCAAAGATCCAAAACACAACCTAATGTACTCCATGGAACCTCATGGACCCAAGCATCAAGTCAATTTGACCTCAGGGGATGCATACATCAAAAATCAGGAATTAGGGTTTCTTGACCTAATTCACCCCTAAGTTGACTTTTGGGACAAATCAAGAGCCAAGACCTCAAGACATGATTTGAGGGTATCTAATGAACTATATTGATCCATTTGGAATAATGGATTAATCCAAGAAGGTTCAGCAACAAGTCTCATTTTCATCTGCACCACAATTAGGGTTTCGCGAGGAAAGTCAACTGTAACTTTGACTTTTGACCAGGACATGCTCCCAAGCCCTAGGATATGCCCCAATATACCCTATGACACCCATGGAACATGTCCATCAAGTTTGATTTAGGTCAAGGACATGATTTCCTGAAGAATTGCACAATTTGGAATTCATCTGATAAAAAGTCTACTGTGCACAAAAGTTAACTTTGACTTTTTGAGATTTTTCACCAAAAGGGATTTTTAACCCTAAAATGATGTTAATGTATGATTTGAATCATCATTCATCAAGAGAAATCAAAGGAAATGGGATAACTTGTAAAAGGGGTAACCATAAAACTTAGAAATTTTTCTAAGTTATGGAAAAAGTACCACTAATACACTAACTTTGGAGGGCCATAACTCCTAAACCACAAGGCCAATTTTTTTCATCCAAATATGGATTTGTAGCCCTCATTACCCTCTACAAAAACTTCAACTAGACCTAGGTCCAATTCATTAAGGATTTTGAGCTATGGAGTGATCAAAATCAAGAAATCACACTTTGTTCCAACACTTAGTGAAAATTTCACTAAGTCAGATTTTGCTTCACTTTTTGCCAAATGTAGAGGGATTTTTCACTTGGAATCAAAAGAGATCAAAACCAAACTTGTTCAAACAGTTGTTGTATCATGTAAGGGCTTTCCAAAATGGCCAAGAACATTGCCAAATTCAACTTACCCCATGAGATATGACATTGTCAAGTTGCCTTGCTGAAATCTGTCAAAGGCACGGCAGATTTTGCATTTTGGCTCGATTTGCCAAAATAAGCCAAATTCAAATGCTCCTATCCACTTGGACACATCTGAGGATTGAATCTAAAGGGCACAATCACTGAGCCAAGCCTCCAAAGTCCATGGAACAAGAAATAGCATGTTGAACCTAGAATGGCCAAAATAGGGACAAGACTCCAAATTTGGATTGAAGCATTCAATGGAAGCATCAAGGTGGCATGGACTGAGCCATTCTCATCTAAAATCATTCAAGACTTATCCAAGACCAAGGGAACCAAAGCTCTGTGCCCTAACCTCTAGTCAATGGCTAGAGGAGACTTGCATTTCAATTGGACAACATTGGCCAAACCTACTTACCAGCTGCCATTCACTATTCCTTGCAAAACAAACTTGCTCTTTTATAAATAGAGCTCAATTGTGATCAGTTTGAGTACACCAAAGCCATCAAACAGATGCTTTCCTCAAAATCTCTTCTTTCACTCTAATTTTGCCTTCTAAGGCAAGTCACTATCGGGTTATGAGTTTGAGAGCAATTCCAATCAAACCAATCACTCACACACCTCACATACATCACATATGAGCTGATCAAACACTTAGATCACTTCTGAAACACCAATTTCACAAAATCACCAGCTGGTTGCTCAAATTTTCAACCAAGTTGCAGCTGAGGTACCACAAATTGATCCAACCAATTTCAATCAAGTCCAACCATTCAAACACACTCCATAGGGTGTAGGGAAGCTGTTCAGATCATCACCACTCATCTGTGATACCTCCAAATCAAAAATCACATTGCACTTGCTGTCACGGCTTAGAGGTAAGCATATACTTGGTCATCTCTCAATCTATGCATATTTCCTCGCACAATAATTTGGCCATATGTTCATAATCATGCATGGAATGTTTTCCCTCAATTAATTGCATTGTTTGAATCGTGTATCAAGAATCCTAGCCTTCATGCAGAAATTAGGGTTCTTGAGGATTTTTCAGGATTTCTTGTTATATGTTTAATTTAAATGAAATTAAGTGTTATAGACATGATCGTGAGGTTGAGACGAACATAATGATATGTGGATTGCATGATATAATCAAGTATTCAGTGAGATTGAGGAGAAAATGCAAATCATCCAAACCCAGAACACGCGCGTGTTCTTGGTGTGTTCTTGGCGCCATTTTTGAATAATTCAAATATTTGAATTTTGTGATTTTGTTTAATTGATTCAAAAATTAATTTCTCTCTGAGTTTTAATGATTTTGAGTTGATTCTTTTTTTAATAATTCACAAAAATGTTAAAATATTTTATTTTCTCAAAAAATCCCAAAAATATTATTTATTTCATATAATTGATATTTTTGCAAAGAATTAATATTTTAATTGTTTTTGACATTTTAAATATTTTTTCTACATTGATTTTGCAACTTTTAATGCTTTCTAAATATTTTGTAGGTCAATACTTAATTTTTGAAGCATTAATCTAAGATCACAATTTGTTTTTCACATGTTAAACAATTTTGATCATTTTAATTGAATTTTTATTCAATTAAATACATTTTTGAAAACAAATTAGGGTTTTTGGATTAATTTAACCCTCATAAATCATTTTCAAAACTTTTTGGGCCTCTAATAGAGTGTAAGACTCATTCAAAACATTTTGGGCCTCTAATAGAGTGTAAGACCCAATCCCCTTTTAACCAAAAACATTTTGGGCCTCACTTATTGTATAAGTCCCTCTGCGTTAAAAGAAAACCTCGACGCGATCGCCATTGCAAACGGAAAAATTATATGGGCCTACCCTCGTGTTATAAACCCCACTCTTTTTCTTTAAACTTTTTGGGCCTCTCCTTGAGCTGTAAGCCCCAAAACTTTCTTTTTCAAAGCACTTTCTCCTTTGATTGTGAGTATACTGTTGTTTTCAATCTTTCTTTGTTGAACAACTAACCAAAGAGCATTGAAGCTCTACAACCGAGTAAGTGTTTATACGCTTTCATTTACCGCTTTCATATACATATAACTGTATCGTGGGGCTGTTTCACTGTAAGTCTTCTTTCATAAACTCATATCGACTGTGTAATAATAGTATAGATATTTAGAGTTTCCCCGGCAACTACGTCTAGAACTAAGGGACGCCGTTTCGTTTAGTCATAGAAATAGACAACTAGATCCCCAATAGGATCACCAGATACAGTCTTCTCTTCGGCTGTCCTCATTAGGAATTGTCAAGAAACTCTACTCCCCAAGATGAATGTCTTCTCCGTGAATGGCATCTTTGAGTTTCTTCCAAATTCTCGAACTTTCCTGACTTTGATCTATTCTCGGTGAATAGCATTGCCTTGAATTTCTCGGGGTTTGGGGACCCGCGGGCTTCTTAAATGCATCGGCCTCCTCTTGGGCATCGTACAAGGACCCACAGGCTTCCTAAAAGTAACCCCGCCTCCTCTTGGGCTTAGTACAAGGACCCTACGGCTTCTTAGAAGTATTCACAGCCTCCTCTTAGGCTTCGTATAATGATCTCTTCCTCCGGGAATGGTAGCCTCCTCTTGGGCTTAGTACAAGGACCCGTCGGCTTCTTAAAAGATTCCAGCCTCCTCTTGGGCTTCGTACAAATTGTCCCGACGACCTCCTGGAGGTATAGGAACAGAACTTAGTCATCTTCATAGAACAGTCCTTTCATAGAGTCTACTACTGTTTCTCAAAACACAGTATAAAAGATGAAACTCTAGACTTGAACAGTCTAATCTCCTTGAGTCTCAAAGACATTCTCAAGTGACCCCTTCGTTAAATAGGAAGGAAACCCGCAGACTCAGACAGTCTCAATACCCTTCGGATTTCCCGCTTCCTTAAAGAACAGGAATAACCCGGATCCTTGAATCAAATCCAGGAGTACAGTGTTACTCATATAAGAACTAATTTTCTCTTTCAAAATCAGTATACCGGACCTGTCACTTAACTGAACAGTCACCATAGCCTCCTCATGGGCTTTGTACAACGATTCTCCCCTAGCGGAGTCAAACAACGTTCGGCCTCTCTCTCGGGCTTTGTACGAGACACATAAGAGACTCCCTTGCTAAGTCAATTACCCCTTTTGCCTCCATCTCGGGCTTTATACGAGATACAAAAAGGTTCTTATTGAGCCAAATAAATAATAGCCTCCATCTCGGGCTTTATACGAGATACCAAAAGATTCCCTCGTTGAGTCAAAACCTTTTAGCCTCTTTCTCGGGCTTTGTACGAGACACATATCAGCCTCCTCTTAGGCTTTGTATAAAAAAATCACTGGTTAATCCAATTAACCTTTTAGCATCAAAGCTGTGCCTCGTTCACAGTACACAAACATCAAACAACTCCCTTCATCTAATCGCTGTAAGCGGCAAGCCTCTGGATCATCTACATCCATGCCACTGTCCCTCTTTTTGCATGAGAAATTCCTAAGGAAAGATAGCATTGCTCTACACTGAGTTAAAGTCTTCCCCTTCAGGCTAAACCCCCAATAAAGGAAATTATGGCATTGCTAGGATCCGCGTATCCCAGTTAAAGTAATTCTCCTTTATAAAACAGTTGTGACATACAACCCCTTCTTTAGAGATGACAAGTTCTCTCTAAAGTTTAGACTTTTTCAGCTTCACGTCTTGGGCTTTGAACAAGACACAAATAGACTTTTCAGCTTCACATCTTGGGCTTTGAACAAGATATAAACTACCTTTCGCTTCACGTCTTGGGCTTTGAACAAGACACCAAAAAATAATCATTTCTTCCCATAGAATAGGAGGAACTACTAACGCTCTGATTTCCCTATTTTGGATAAACGGGAATACGTAGGCATAAGATTGAAAGAAAAATCTTAGCGAGCACACTAAACAAAAACCCAAAATCCCATATCAAAAGCAGTAATTCAAAAGCATCAGTCCTAACATCCTAATCCTTGTTCCCCGCCAGAAACCTGTCATTCTGTTAAATAGCACAAGAAAGGCCCACCCACATTGATAGCATTCGTAACCTAACAGACCGCTGTTTAAACTCAGTATGCAAAGTAGGGTTAATTGGAGACATCTATTTCCCTTCCTTCATCAGCTCACAATAGGATAAAAAATGAATCGACCTGTAGTTTTAAGCTCAACCGCAGAGAGCGACCAGCGCTTAAGTACCGCGTCCAAAATCGCTCGCTACAGAAAAAGGGCGCCCACCGTGGGGCCCTTCAAAGTTAGGTCTAGGCACGGACTATCTTTTCACCTCTTGTGTGAATACCACAGATTGGGGCTTCCGCCGGGGAACCCATTTTCTGTCTGGAACTTAGTGTTAGTTCCTGGATTGGCTGGAATTTTGGTAAAACAAAGTATATTCAATGTTGATGTCAAGGTGCTGATGTTGCAACATTGAAGTCTTAACACTGGGCTGTATTAAGTAATTAGTTGCTGAAGTTGGATGTCTGTTGTCACACAGGTGATGTTGTAACATCAGATCTGCAGAATTAACAACAGCAGGCTGTGATGTTGTTAGGGTTGCGTATTAGCTGGAATTGTGGAGAGCAAGCTGTCTTATTGGATGCGAATATCTTGGGATAGATATTTGCTGCTGCATAGGAGATCTGCTGCAGATTTGTAGGAGATTTAAAAGGTTGAAGATTTAAAAAGATTTTAGGAGAAAATCTGTTTTAATATTCAGTTTTAAATAACAAATTTGGGAGATATTGTAGCAAGTCCAAGACCAATTCAAGGAGCTATATAAAGCGCACAAGACCAAAGGAAAAAGCGACAGAAATACAGAGAGAAGATCAAGAGCATAGGTTTAGTGTCTTAGGGTTTGAATAGGTGTTTAGTTTCTGTCCTCTCTAGAAGCTGTGAAGCAATAGGGAGTGTTTGCTTGATCAAAGCTGTGAAGTAAGATCAAGGGTACTCAAAGTGGGTTCTTTGAGTGTTTGTAAGGGATTGAGTGGTGTTCTCATACCTAAGTGGTTTCTTAGGTAGGAAGTCATTAGTAGAGTATAAGTTTAGGAGATTGTCAACGGGTTGTTGAGTCTGTAAATTATATCTACAAGTAGTGAATTCCATCCCTGGCTTGGTAGCCCCCAGAGTAGGTTGGTTGTAACCGAACTGGGTCAACAATTCTTGGTGCTATTTTATTGTTATTGCTGTCCACTGTGCAGAGTGTGTTGTTGTGACATCACACCTTAACATCACACGTCTGATACCAGAATTTCAATTGGTATCAGAGCAGGCATCCTGTCTGTCTCTGGGTGAGATCTTCTGAAGTTACTTTCTGGTGTAAAGGTGGACAAAGAAGTTGGAGGATTCGTCAACAGACCCCCTATTTTGGATGGATCCAATTATGACTATTGGAAGCCAAGGATGACCACCTTCTTAAAATCCTTGGACAGTAGGGCTTGGAAGGTTGTTATTAAAGAGTGGAAAGCACCTGTTGTACGTGAGAAGGACGATGCTGGTAAAGATAAAGAAGGCACCTCTAAGCTAAAGCCTGAAGAAGAATGGACCAAGGAGGAAGATGAGCTCGCCCTTGGAAATTCCAAAGCTCTAAATGCCATCTTCAGTGGAGTGGATAAGAATATCTTCAGGTTAATTAATACCTGTGAAGTTGCTAAGCAAGCATGGGATATCTTGCAGGCTACTCATGAAGGAACATCTAGAGTCAAGATGTCAAGACTTCAGATTTTAACATCAAAATTTGAAAGCCTGAAGATGAAGGAAGATGAGGCTATTCATGATTTCCACATGAGTGTTCTTGAGCTGGCCAATGCATCTAGTGCTCTTGGTGAGAAGATGTCAGATGAAAAGCTTGTGAGGAAGATCCTTAGGTCCCTACCTAAGAAGTATAAGATGAAGGTCACTGCCATTGAAGAATCACAAGACATCAGCAAGATGAGACTTGATGAGCTCATTGGATCTCTTCAAACCTTTGAGCTTAGGTTGAATGAGGAAGAACCAGAAAAGAAGCCAAAGAGTATAGCCCTGGTGACAAATGGTGAAGAAGAGAAAGGGAAGAAATCTGAATCCCAGGAGGATCTATCTCAGGCCATAGTGATGTTGGGAAGACAGTTCACCAAAGTATTCAAGAGAATGAATAATAACTCCAGGCCTAATGTCAAGAACATGACTTCTGACACCAGCAAGAAGGATGAAGAGAAAACTGCCCAAGATAAAGGAGTGCAGTGCTTTGAGTGTGAAGGGTATGGACATGTCAAGAAAGAATGTCCCACCTTCTTGAAAAAGCAGAAGAAGGGCATGACAGTTTCCTGGTCTGACTCAGATAGTGAAAGTGAAAGTGAGTCAGCAAAGCATGTGAGAGCGTTAACAGGAGCTGTGGTTTCTGATGATGATTCTAGTGATGGAGAAGTAACTTATGAGGAGTTAGCATCTACCTATCAAGAGCTGTGTTTAAAGAGTGCTGAGATTTGTCAAGAAAACAAGTGCCACAAGCAACAAATCGCTCAGCTAGAGAATGAAAAGACTGATCTTGAAAATGAAGTGGTGCTAGTTAGAGCTCACCTTGATCAAATGACCAAGTCGGTTAGGATGCTGAGCTGTGGTACAGACACGCTCGACAAGATCCTTCAGTCAGAAAAAGCTGCTGGAGACAAAGCTGGGATAGGTTATGTGGTTGAGGATAAGGGAACTTCTGAAGGAAGCACTTCAGGTTCAAAGAAGGAGGTGTCACAACTTTCATCTCAACATCAGCCAAAGAAGCAGGATCCTACCCCTAAGAAAGCTGATGTTTCCCAACCTAAGAAGATTGAGAAGAAGACTGGTCCCCATCAGAAGAGAAAGCAGCCACAGGGAGCTAGCCAATATATGCCCCCACAATACCATGAGAGCATGCAAGCTGCTCAGTTCAAACAGCACATGTCTCATCAGGTGTCTCAACATCAGGACAACTGGTATGGTTATGGATATGGATACACCAATGTTGTTCCTTATATCTATGGAAGAAGAAAGCCACACCATCATGGGAGACAATCCAGGAAACAACATTCTCAGCCGTCTTATGGGAGAAGATATCAACATAATAGATGGCAGGGCAGTTATGGTAGGAGGAGACCACATTATGGATGGCAGCATAAGCAATCTCATCATGGCAGAAGATTCAGAGATGAAAGGGTGAGATGCTATTATTGTGGAAGATTTGGACATATGCAGTACTCTTGCTACAAGCTGCATGGATACCCTCAACCTCAAAACAGATGGAGAGAGCACAGGCCCAAAGCTGTTAAACAATGGGTACCTAAGGAGAAGGTGAAGTGCTTATTGGCTCACATGGGTGATAAAGAAGGAACATGGTGTTTTGACAGTGGGTGTTCCAAGCACTTGTCTGGATGTAGATCCATGTTTGATGATCTTAGACCTTGCCCCTCTCATGAGGTCATATTTGGCAATGGAGAAAAAGGTGTTGTTGTAGAAGTTGGGAAAGTGCAAGGTAATGGTAGACCTGAACTTGACAATGTTATGTTTGTCAGTGGCTTAAGTGCAAATTTGATCAGCATAAGCCAGTTGTGTGATGAAGGTTACAAGGTAAACTACACTAAGGATGATTGTGTGGTTTCTGATGAGCATAATCAGGTTGTTATGAAGGGTACCAGAACCAAAGACAATTGCTATCAGTGGATTTCTCTTGAAGGAGATTCAACTAGTGATGTTCTAGTTGATGTTATAACATCAAACTATGATATCAGGATGCTGAAAGGTCACTCAGAGTTAACAAGTTCAGGTGTGAATGTTTTAAAAGGAAAGTTTTTATGGAGGGAGAAAATTAGTAATTGGTCTTAAAAGAGTATTCAAAATTAGGCGCCTTACTATATTGATACTACTTCAAGACTTACCAAAGCATTCTCATCGCAACGCTTCATCTCCCTAAATCTCAACAGAATAGAAAGTTCTCCTTTAAACCTAGTCTGTCACAAAGGAACGATGTCTGTCCCTTCCAAGAAATCTGAGCAGGTACGAACTAGGGTTTCTTCCGAAGAACTCATTTCTATTGCTCTTCCCGAGTCAAGTAACCCTAAACCCTCAACCACTGTAAACAAACCTGAAGCTAGGTCATCATCCCCTCAAGCTGTTGAGGAGAAGTTTGATGTAGACATGCATTTGGAACAGCTTGCCACCAAAATCCTTGAGAAGGGGATACGGGTGAAAGGGATTTATGTTCCTCTAAGGCAAATGCCTGCTGAACAAGTCGACTCTCAAGGAGAGGACAAAAATCTTCAAAGACAGGCCCTTAGTCAAGAAGCTGAAGGTGAAGATCCTGATGACACTGATGTCAGTCTTGATGTCAGAACATCGTCCCCTAGGAATGTAAGCCACAGGGGTAAAGGAAAGGAACAGGTTGAGGTTATAGAGATTGAGGACTCATCTGAGGATGATAGAATTGGAAAAAGGAAGGATAAGAAAAGGACTTCAGTTACAGACTCTCCCAAGTCGTGGAGCAAATGTGCCAAGTCTGGCAAGAAGAGGAGAATAAGGGAAGAGTCAGATTCTGAGTGTGATGCTCAAGACATCAACCCTGCTACAAATCAAGTGCCTGATAACATCTCATCTCACAGTGCTAGAAGTGCATCCTTGTGGAAGTGTGTGAGCCTAAGAAAGGTAGCTCTGGAAAGAGAGGTAGTAGCAAAAGACTTAGAATCTACTGAAATTATTGACCTAATTAAGCTTGCTGGTCTCATAAGGACTGTGTCATGGTTAGCTGATTGCTATGATAGACTGGTCAGGGAATTCATAGTTAATATACATGAATCGATAAATGACAGCAAAAGCCGAACTTTCAGAAGAGTTACCATCAGGGGTAAGTGTGTCTGGTTTTCTCCTGAGATGATCAATGCCTACTTAGGAAGAAATGAGGAAGATTATGGGGAATTAGAAGCCTCTAACAATGATATATGCAAAGAAATCACTGCTGGGCAGGTAGATGTTTGGCCCGTAGAAGGAAAGCTGTTAGCCAGTCTGTTGAGTGTCAAATATGCTTTTCTGCACAGAATAGGTATTGCCAACTGGGTTCCTACTAGTCACAAGACCACAATTTCTGTTGAATTGGGGAAGATAATTTATGCAGTAGGGACAAAGCAAAGAATTGACTATGGCTCCTACATCTATGATCATACTATTAAGCATGCTGCTACAAATGCTGTAAAGATGCCCATTGCTTTTCCCGCTCTCATTTGTGGGATTGTCTTGTCTCAACATCCTGGAATTCTACAGCATTCAGATGTTGCTTGTAAAAGGAAGCCTGCCTTGTCACTCCATCACAAATTGAAACATGCTCCTTACAGTGTCAAGACATCTGCCTCAACATCACAACAGTCACCAGCCAAGATTGGGTTGATCACAGAACTAGAGGAGGCTTGCAAGGAGTTAGATGAAGTCATAAGAGTTAGTACTGAAAGGAAACAAAAATTTGAAAGACTTGTCATGGCTCTGAGATTGGCAACAAAGGAAGGTGAAGCTGTCAACACAAGGAAGGATGCTATTGATGAAGACGATAATGATGATCTCAGCTTTTAATGATTGCCTTCTATTTTAGTAGGGTTAGCTTTATTTTTTGTATGTGCTTGGTTTTGTAATTTGAATATTGTGCTGGTTTATGCACTGTTTATGCTTTTAGTTTCCTTCTATGATTTGTTTTGCCTGTTTACTAACTGAGAGGCTAACAATGAGAGCTAGGGTTTACTGACTATAGTTAATAGGGCTTCTTATAGAAGTTTGCCTAATTGTGGCTAAAATGGGGGAGAAAATAGCCAAGATAGTCAAGAGTATTATTGCCAAATGCTGCTAATGTGATGCAGATATTAAGAGGGAGTTAGATTGATGCTGCTAAAAGGTGTTTAGTTGAAAAGTTGTTGCTGCATTAAGGGGGTGTTTTGACTGAACTTTTGAAGATATCATGGCATTTGAAGAGTGCAGCCAAGCAGACATCTAGGGGGAGTAAAATGCTGCACATTGTGAGCTACTGAACAGCTGTGATGCTGGTTCATGTTTTAGAGTGGGAGCACCAATTGGTTGTTCTCAATAATGAAGATGGTGCTGCAGCAGATCAAGTGATGAAGACTATGCAAAGTGTCAAACTGCTGCTAATGAGTTTCAAATTTCTGAAGATTATTCTGCTGCTGAAATCTCTGAAGGTGCAGAGTGCAGAAGTTGATTGCAGAGTACAGAGGTTGTTTTAGCCAAAATTAGCCAAAGGGGGAGATTGTTAGTTCCTGGATTGGCTGGAATTTTGGTAAAACAAAGTATATTCAATGTTGATGTCAAGGTGCTGATGTTGCAACATTGAAGTCTTAACACTGGGCTGTGTTAAGTAATTAGTTGTTGAAGTTGGATGTCTGATGTCACACAGGTGATGTTGTAACATCAGATCTGCAGAATTAACAACAGTAGGCTGTGATGTTGTTAGGGTTGCGTATTAGCTGGAATTGTGGAGAGCAAGCTGTCTCATTGGATGCGAATATCTTGGGATAGATATTTGCTGCTGCATAGGAGATCTGCTGCAGATTTGTAGGAGATTTAAAAGGTTGAAGATTTAAAAAGATTTTAGGAGAAAATCTGTTTTAATATTCAGTTTTAAATAACAAATCTGGGAGATATTGTAGCAAGTCCAAGACCAATTCAAGGAGCTATATAAAGCGCACAAGACCAAAGGAAAAAGCAACAGAAATACAGAGAGAAGATCAAGAGCATAGGCTGAGTGTCTTGAGTATTTTGTACGAGTTGTATTTACACTATTCTAGGGTTTGAATAGGTGTTTAGTTTCTGTCATCTCTAGAAGCTGTGAAGCAATAGGGAGTGTTTGCTTGATCAAAGCTGTGAAGTAAGATCAAGGGTACTCAAAGTGGGTTCTTTGAGTGTTTGTAAGGGATTGAGTGGTGTTCTCATACCTAAGTGGTTTCTTAGGTAGGAAGTCATTAGTAGAGTATAAGTTTAGGAGATTGTCAACGGGTTGTTGAGTCTGTAAATTATATCTACAAGTAGTGAATTCCATCCCTGGCTTGGTAGCCCCCCAGAGTAGGTTGGTTGTAACCGAACTGGGTCAACAATTCTTGGTGTTATTTTACTGTTATTGTTGTCCATTGTGCAGAGTGTGTTGTTGTGACATCACACCTTAACATCACACTGTAGCGAGCGATTTTGGACGTGGTTCTTAAGCGCTGGTCGCTCTCTGCGGTTTGAGCTTAAAACTACAGGTCGATTCATTTTTTATCCTATTGTGAGATGAATAAGGAAGGGAAATTGATGTCTCCAATTAACCCTGCTTTGCATACCGATTTTAAACAGCGGTCTGTTAGGTTACGGATGCTATCAATGTGGGGGGCCTTTGTACTGGTTATTTGTATTTTCGCCAATACTGGTTTCTTTCTTTTTATACAAACAGAAGGTTTCTGGCGGGGAACAAGGATTAGGATGTCAGGACGGATGTTTTTGAATTACTGCTTTTGATTGATGGAGATATGGGATTTAGGTTTTTGTTTAGTGTGCTCGCTAAGATCTTTTCTTTCGATCTTATGCCTACGTATTCCCGTTTACCAAAATAGGGAAATCAGAGCGTTCGTAGTTCCTCCTATTCTATGGGAGGAAATGATTGTTTTGGTGTCTTGTTCAAAGCCCAAGACGTGAAGTGAAAAGGTGATTTGTATCTTGTTCAAAGCCCAAGATGTGAAGCTAAAAGGTCTCAACTTTAGAGAGAATTTGTCATCTCTAAAGAGGGGGTTGTATGTCACAACTGTTTATAAAGGAGAATTACTTTAACCGGGATATGTGAATCCGGCAATGCCATAATTTCCTGAGAAGGGGTTTTTAACCTGAAGGAGAAGACTTTAACTCAGTGTAGAGCAATGCTATCTTTCCCTAGGAATTTCTCATGCTAAAAGAGGGACAGTGGCATAGATGTAGATGATCCAGAGGCTTGCCGCTTACAGCGATTAGATGAAGGGAGTTGTTAATGTTTGTTTACTATGAACGAGGCACAGTTTTGATGCTAAAAGGTTAATTGGATTAACCAGTGGTTTTCTTATATAAAGCCTAAGAGGAGGCTATCATGTGTCCCGTACAGAGCCCGAGAGAGAGGCTAAAAGGTTTTGACTCAACGATGGAGTCTTTTGGTATCTCGTATAAAGCCCGAGATGGAGGCGATTGGACTCAACAAGAGAGTTTCTTTTTTTGTATCTCGTACGAAGCCCGAGGTGGAGGCTGTTGCTTGTTTAGCTCAATAAGAACCTTTTTGTATCTCGTATAAAGCCAGAGATGGAGGCGAATAAGGTGTCTGACTCAACGAGGGAGACTCTTATGTGTCTCGTACAAAGCCCGAGAGAGAGGCTAAAAGTTGTTTGACTCCGCTGGGGGAGAATCATTGTATAAAGCCCAAGAGAGAGGCTAACTTCACTGGAGAAGGATCATTATACAAAGCCTAAGAGGAGGCTATGGTAACTGTTTCAGTTAAGTGACAGGTCCTGTATACTGATTTTAAAGAGAAAATCAGTTCTTATATGAGCAACACTGTACTCAGGGATTTGATTCAAGGATCAGGGATATTTCTTTCTCTTTGTAGGAAATCCGAAGGGTATTGAGACTGTCCAAGTCTACGGGTTTCCTTCCTATTTAATGAAGGGGTCACTTGAGAATGTCTTTGAGACTCAAGGAAGTTAGACTGTCCAAGTCTAGAGTTTTATCTTTTGTACTATGCTTTGAGAAACAGTAGTAGACTCTTTGAAAGGACTGTTCTATGGAGATTATTAAGTTCTGTTCCTATACCTTTAGGAGGTCGTCGGGACAATTTGTACGAAGCCCAAGAGGAGGCTGGAATCTTTTAAGAAGCCGACGGGTCCTTGTACTAAGCCCAAGAGGAGGCTATCATTCCCGGAGGAAGAGATCATTATACGAAGCCTAAGAGGAGGCTGTGAATACTTCTAAGAAGCCGTAGGGTCCTTGTACTAAGCCCAAGAGGAGGCGGGATTGCTTTTAGGAAGCCTGTGGGTCCTTGTACGATGCCCAAGAGGAGGCCGGTGCTTTTAAGAATCCCATGGGTCCCCAAACCCCAAGAAATTCAAGGCAATGCTATTCACCGAGAATAGATCAAAGTCAGGAAAGTTCGAGAATTTGGAAGAAACTCAAAGATGCCATTCACGGAGAAGACATTCATCTTGGGGAGTAGAGTTTCTTGACAATTCCTAATGAGGACAGCCGAAGAGAAGACTGTATCTGGTGATCCTATTGGGGATCTAGTTGTCTATTTCTACAAATAAACGAAACGGCGTCACCTAGTTCTAGACGTAGTTGCCGGGGAAACTCTAAATATCTATACTATTATTACACAGTTGATATGAGTTTATGAAAGAAGACTTACAGTGAAACAGCCCCACAATACAGTTATATGTATATGAAAGCGGTAAATGAAAGCAATAACCACTTACTCGGTTGTAGAGCTTCCATGCTGTTTGGTTAGTTGTTCAACAAAGAAAGATTGAAAACAACAGTATATTCAAAATCAAAGGAGAAAGTGCTTTGAAAAAGAAAGTTTTGGGGCTTATAGCTCAAGGAGAGGCCCAGGGTTTTATCAGTGAGCGCACTGTTTGAATTTGTACAGAGGGAGTTATACAAGTGACTGAGGCCCAAAATGTTTTTCTGTACAAAGGGATGGGTCTTACACTCTCTCAAGAGGCCCAAAAAGTTTTAAAGAAAAAAGAGTGGGGCTTACAACACGAGGGTAGGCCCAGATGACTTTTCCGTTTTGAAATGGCGATCGCGCCGAGGTTTTCTTTTAACGCAGGGGGACTTATACAATAAGTGAGGCCCAAATGATTTTGGTTAAAAGGGGATTGGGTCTTACACTCTATTAGAGGCCCAAAGTGTTTTGAATGGGTCTTATAGCTCAAGGAGAGGCCCAAGGTTATTTTTCAAAAGGCGATGATCGTGTCGTTTATTTGAAAATGTACAGAGGGACTTACACAACGAATGAGGCCCAAAATGTTTCTGTACAAGTGGGTTGGGTCTTACACTCTCTCAAGAGGCCCAAAAAGTTTTGAAAATGATTTATGAGGGTTGAATTAATCCAAAAACCCTAATTTGTTTTCAAAAATGTATTTAATTGAATAAAAATTCAATTAAAATTGATCAAAATTGTTTAACATATGGAAAACAAAATGTGATTTTGGATTAATGCTTCAAAAATTAAGTATTGACCTACAAAATAATTAGAAAGCATTAAAAGTTGCAAAATCAATGTAGAAAAAATACTTAAAATGTCAAAAACAATTAATATACTAATTCTTTGCAAAAATATCAATTATATGAAATAAATAATATTTTTGGGATTTTTTTATAAAATAAAATATTTTAACATTTTTGTGAATTATTAAAAAAAGAATCAACTCAAAATCATTAAAACTCAGAGAGAAATTAATTTTTGAATCAATTAAACAAAATCACAAAATTCAAATATTCAAATTATTCAAAAATGGCGCCAAGAACAAGCTGAAGAACACGCGCGTGTTCTGGGTTTCTCAGATTTACATTTTCTATCCAATCTCACTGGATACGTAATCATATCATGCAATCCACATATCATTATGCTCGTCTCAACCTCACGATCATGTCTATAACACTTAATTTCATTTAAATTAAACACAAAACATGAAATCACGAAGAAACCTCAAGAACCCTAATTTCTGCATGAAGGCTAGGATTTTTGATACACGATTCAAACAATGCAATTAATTGAGGGAAAACATTCCATGCATGATTATGAACATATGGCCAAATTATTGTGCGAGGAAATATGCATTGATTGAGAGATGACCAAGTATATGCTTACCTCTAGGCCGTGACAGCAAGTGCAATGTGATTTTTGATTTGGAGGTGTTACAGATTTGTGATGATGATCTGAACAGCTTCCCTACACCCTATGGAGTGTGTTTGAATGGTTGGACTTGATTGAAATTGGCTGGATCACTTTATGGTACCTCAGCTGCAACTTGGTTAAAACCTTGAGCAACCAGCTGGTGATTTTGTGAAATTGATGTTTCAGAAGTGATCTAAGTGTTTGATCAGCTCATATGTGATGTATGTGAGGTGTGTGAGGGATTGGTTTGATTGGAAGAGCTCTCAAACTCAAAACCCGATAGTGACTTGCCTTAGAAGGTAAAATTGGAGTGAAAGAAGAGATTTTGAGGAAAGCATCTGTTTGATGGCTTTGGTGTACTCAAACTGATCACAATTGAGCTCTATTTATAGTAGAGCAAGTTTGTTTTGCAAGGAATAGTGCATGGCAGCTGGTAAGTAGGTTTGGCCAATGTTGGCAAATGAAAATCCAAGTCTCCTCTAGCCATTGACTAGAGGTTAGGGCACAGAGCTTTGGTTCCCTTGGTCTTGGATAAGTCTTGACTGATTTCAGATGAGAACGGCTCAGTCCATGCCACCTTGATGCTTCCATTGAATGCTTCAATCCAAATTTGGAGTCTTGTCCCTATTTTGGCCATTCTAGGTTCAACATGCTATTTCTTGTTCCATGGACTTTGGAGGCTTGGCTCCGTGATTGTCCCCTTTAGATTTAATCCTCTGAGGTGTCCAAGTGGATAGGAGCATTTGAATTTGGCTGATTTTGGCAAATCGAGCCAAAATGCAAAATCTGCCTTGCCTTTGACAGATTTCAGCAAGGCAACTTGACAATGTCATATCTCATGGTGTAAGTTGAATTTGGCAATGTTCTTGACCATTTTGGAAAGCCCTTACATGATACAAGAACTGTTTAAACAAGTTTAGTTTTGATCTCTTTTGATTCCAAGTGAAAAATCCCTCTACATTTGGCAAAAAGTGAAGCAAAATCTGACTTAGTGAAATTTTCACTAAGTGTTGGAACAAACCGCGATTTTTTGATTTTGATCACTCCATAACTCAAAATCCTTAATGAATTGGACTTAGGTCTAGTTGAAGTTTTTGTAGAGGGTAATGAGGGCTACAAATCCATCTTTGGATGAGAAAAAATGGCCATGTGGTTTAGGAGTTATGATCCTCCAAAGTTAGGGTATTAGTGGTACTTTTTCCATAACTTAGAAAAATTTCTAAGTTTTATGGTTACCCCTTTTACAAGTTATCCAACTTTCTTGATTTTGTGCACAGTTGACTTTTTATCAGATGAATTCCAAACTGTGCAATTCTTCATGAAATCATGTCCTTGACCTAAATCAAACTTGATGGACATGTTCCAAGGGTGTCATAGGGTACATTAAGGCATGTTATAGGGTTTGGGAGCATGTCCTGGTCAAAAGTCAAAGTTACAATTGACTTTTCTCGCGAAACCCTAATTGTGGTGCAGATGAACTTGAGACTTGTTGCTCAAGCTTTTTGGATTAATCCATTGTTCCAAATGGATCAATATACTTCATTAGAGACCCTCAAATCATGTCTTGAGGTCTTGGCTCTTGATTTGTCCTAAAAGTCAACTTAGAGGTGAATTAGGTCAAGAAACCCTAATTCCTGATTTTTGATGTATGCATCCCCTGAGGTCAAATTGACTTGATACTTGGGTCCATGAGGTTCCATGGAGTACATTAGGTTGTGTTTTGGATCATTGCCTTGTGCCCAGATGAAGATTTCCATCTGGAGGCCCTGGTCGACCAAAACCCTAATTTGGTGACACTGTCGATCTTGAGACTTAATCCACCTGAAAGGGAGCATCCTTGTGCATAATCCTTAAAGTGGAGTTCTTTTTGATCCATTGTGGATGTTTGAGAGGTTAGACAAGTTGAAGATCATGTCATTCCTTGATTGATCCTTTGCCTAAGGCTCTGAGAGGTCTTAAAACCCTAATTCTGATTGTAGTGGATGCTCACCCATCTTTGGGGAGACTGACAAGGTATGATGGTTCCTCCATATTGTGATGATGATTTGCACAATGATGGGAAATCTTAGTGGTCAAAATTTGGGGTATGACATATGCCCCTATTTAATCTTCTTGGACCCGAAGGTGTGAATGACGAAGGTATTCGTGCATTCGGGGTGCAAGAGGATTAAATATCGGAATACCCAAAATTTTGATGGTGGTTATGAATGGTAGCTTGCATATTCATCTTCTTTTGCTAAGCGATGATGCTTAGAAAAGGTAAACTTCCCCTCGATCCTGGTCTTCAGCCAAGGAACTGGTCTCAGTTGCGGAAACAAACTTCCCCTCGATCCTGGTTTCCTACCAAGGAACTGGTCTCAGTTGCTTATGTAAACTTCCCCTCGATCCTGGTTTCCTACCAAGGAACTGGTCTTAGTTTTTGATTTAAACTTCCCCTCAATCCTGGTTTCCTACCAAGGAACTGGTCTTAGTTTCTTTTGTTAATAAACTTTATTGACAAGGGACGCTATGCGTAGCGGCTTTCCTTTAAACTTCTCGCCGAATTTTCCTGGGGAGATGCCATTTTAGTGGAAAAAGTTTTGATGTCAGACTTGCTGGGGAAACCCAATTATCTGAGTTGTAGAGGTGCACAAACTTCTCTGTTGGAGACGCCATTTGTCGATTCCACTTGGGATCTTACATCATACTTTTCTCGGGATCTTCCCGGATAAGCCATATGATGGGGTCCAATCTTGAGGTGCCGATGACCTTTTCATCAGCGGATTTTTGGAGCGAAACTGATGTACTTCCGAACCTTTGCTTAAGAGGCTTTCTCTGGGGATTTTCCTTAATCTGGGAAAGCAAGGATATCATCTTTAATGGCGAAGAGTGACATCTGTTGAAGGTTCTCTGGCTCTTCAGAGGTTCAAGTTATCAAAGTGGTCAAGTGCCGACTCTGACTTAAGGATACACTGTGGTGAGGTTGTTCAGACACAACGTTTCCTAACGAGGAAATAACTGACAACTCGATTGAGAGGACTTTTATCACTAGGGGACACGACCGACTAGAGTGATAGCGATGCAATATGAAATGTGAATGCAAATCAATAATGCATGATGCATGTATGTTTATGCTGACAAAACTGACGCGACACACAAACTACAAGATGAACATGACTAGATACTCGGCCATCGCGGGGCGTATAGAGATACCGCTGGTTCAAGATAGCAATTCCGCCTTGCTTAGGAGAGATAGTCCCTGTTGGGAGCTATGTTGGTCGGGCTTAGGAGATAAGAACTCGGCCGAGGGGTGTCAGACGAAACAAGGTCTCTGACACTGTTGATCCCTTCATTCAGGCATACTGGGTTAGAAGGAGCACTTTGATTCTGCACTTTGAAGTTCGCTTACTTCTGGAGAAGCGGTTGATGTTCTTCTGATGTCCCACAGTTAAAAGAAATACCATCTTTATTTTTAAAAGCAGAAAAAGTTTAACAAGTAAATTCATTTTGTTTTATTTCAAGAATCGTTAATCATGTTAACAACGTTGTTCTATAAAGCTAAAAAAAATAAGAATTGCAAACAAAAGCACAAGGGCTCAAATTTTATTGATAGGATGGAAATCAGCCAAGCGCGTGATTCCAAAGAGTATTTACAAAGTTTGAAAATGGTAATTTACAGGGAAAAGGGCTACGTTGAAACATAACTACCACTATCCTTCTACCAACTTTGAATTTGGGGCATCCTGAGCTTCTTTCGAAGATGACCTTGACTGGAGTTTTCTTCCGATGATGTAACTGCTGCTGCTGAGGGACTTGCCTCTGTTGAACATAGTTACTTGCCATTATCCCTAATTTTTTCCTGGATTGTACTATGAGATTTCCAATCCACCGGGATGATTTTTTTTTATATGTCTCTAACTTTTGCCTAGACCGCCCTTTCGGGTTTTCAATCCACCGAGACGTTTTTTTTTAGGCGAAGTATTTCTTGACTACACCAACATTCGTGGGGTAGGAAAATTCCTCTCCGTCCATGGTTGCAAGTCTCAAGGCACCGCCTGAGAAAGCTTTTGTGACCACATAAGGGCCATCATAATTCGGGGTCCATTTGCCCAGAGAATCAGTGAGAAAAGATTGAATCTTTTTTAGCACAAGGTCTCCTTTTCGGAAGACACGAGGTCGGACCTTTTTGTCGAACGCCCTCTTCATTCTCTGTTGATACAACTGGCCGTGGCATAGTGCCGTTATTCTCTTTTCTTCTATCAGATTCAGTTCGTCATGTCGACTTTGACACCATTCAGCTTCGGTGAGCTTAGCTTCCATCAATACCCTGATTGACGAGATCTCTACTTCTATGGGGAGAACTGCCTCCATGCCATATACTAGAGAGAAAGGGGTTGCCCCTGTTGAAGTACGGACAGATGTGTGATAACCATGAAGAGCAAAGGGTAGCATCTCGTGCCAATCTTTATAGGTTACAACCATCTTTTGAATAATCCTCTTGATGTTCTTGTTATCCGCTTCTACCGCTCTATTCATCTTGGGTCGGTAGGGAGATGAGTTATGGTGTTCAATCTTGAACTCTGCACACAACTCCTTCATCATCTTATTGTTTAAGTTAGACCTATTATCAGTAATGATCTCACTTGGAACACCATAACGGCAGATGATATTGTTTTTGATAAATCGGACCACCACTTATCGGGTTACATTGGCGTATGACGCTGCTTCGACCCACTTGGTGAAGTAGTCAATGGCTACAAGGATGAACCGATGTCCGTTCGAAGCCTTGGGCTCAATCATGCCAATCATGTCGATTCCCCATATGGAAAAAGGCCACGGGGAAGAGAGAACTTTGAGATGTGATGGCGGTACATGAATTTTGTCGGAGTATATCTGACACTTGTGACACCTCCTCATGTACTTGTAGCAGTCGGATTCCATGGTCAACCAATAGTACCCTGCTCTTAGGATTTTTCTCGCCATTGCGTGTCCATTGGCATGAGTGCCAAAGGATCCTTCATGAATTTCTTTCATAAGCATGTCTACTTCTGGTCTGTCTACGCATCGGAGCAAGACCATGTCAAAATTTCTCTTATAGAGAGTGTCACCGCTCAGGAAGAAGTTTCCAGCCAATCTTCTGAGGGTTTTTCTATCCTTCCTGAGTGCCCCTGATGGGTATTCTTGTTTCTGAAGGAAGCATTTGATATCGTGATACCAAGGTTTATTGTCTATGACTGCTTCGATCGTGAAGATGTAAGTGGGCCGTTCAAGGCGCATTATGTCGATCTTAGGTATGTCATTCCATTGACCTACACTAATCATGGAAGAGATAGTGGCTAATGCGTCAGCCATGTGATTCTCATCATGAGGGATGTGATGAAACTCAACTCTGTTGAAGAAGGGTAACAACCTTCTTGCATAGTCTTTGTAAGGAATCAATCCTGATTGGTATGTGTTCCAATCTCCTTTTATCTGATTGATAACCAGGGCTGAATCGCCGTATACGTCCAAGTTTTTTTATCCTTAAATCAATTGCTTCATCGAGACCCATAATACAAGCTTCGTATTCGGCCTCGTTGTTCGTACACCTGAACGTAAGTCGAGCGGTGAAAGGAATGTGGGTACCCTGAGGGGTAACAATGATTGCCCCAATTCTGTTTCCATAATGATTAACTGCTCCGTCAAAGATAAGTCCCCATTGGGAACCTAGTTCTGGCCCTTCACTGGGTAACGGTTCATCGCAGTCTTTCATCTTTAGATACATGACATCTTCGTCTGGGAAGTCAAACCAGATTGATTCTTGATCATCAATCGGTTGATGAGCCAAATGATCGGCTAAAATACTTCCTTTAACAGCTTTCTGAGCGTGGTACTCTATGTCATATTCTGATAACAGCATCTGCCAACGGGCAATCCTTCCTGTAAGAGCAGGTTTTTCGAAGACATACTTGATTGGATCCATTTCTGAGATCAACCAAGTAGTGTGACGAATCATGTACTGGCGAAGACGTTTGGCTGCCCAAGCCAAAGCACAGCAAGTTTTCTCAAGCATCGTGTACCGAGTTTCATAGTCGGTGAATTTTTTCCTTAGATAGTAGATGGCAGACTCTTTCCTTTTGGTTTCGTCTTGTTGGCCAAGTACACACCCAATTGAGTCCTCTAGGACTGTGAGGTAAATGATCAGTGGTCTTCCTTCCACTAGAGGTGATAGAATCGGAGGATTCAACAGATATTCCTTAATACTGTCGAAGGCAGTTTGGCAATCTTCTG
The DNA here is from genome assembly GCA_022829125.1 of Lathyrus tuberosus. Lineage (NCBI taxonomy): Eukaryota > Viridiplantae > Streptophyta > Magnoliopsida > Fabales > Fabaceae > Lathyrus > Lathyrus tuberosus. Next base: position 3,113,670 of record JALAZF010000091.1, on the reverse strand, counting down.
TCCAAACGCAATCCTGGTTCTTTTTGAGTAACTTAAAAATTGGCGCACACGTGGCGGTCATAAGGAATATGAATCTGGAGATGTAGTTCAAACGTCCCAAGAATCCTCTGACTTGTTTTTCAGTTTTCGGAGAAGGCGTTTCTTGAATGGCCTTGACCTTGTCAGGATCAACCTCAATTCCTTTCTGGCTGACGATGAACCCTAGTAGTTTCCCTGAATGGACACCGAAGGTGCACTTGTTGGGATTCAAGCGGAGCTTGAATTTTCTTAAACGTTCGAACAATTTTGACAGATGTTCAACGTGCTCACTCTCTGTTTTCAATTTTGCAATCATATCATCGACATATACCTCGATTTCCTTATGTATCATGTCATGAAACAGAGTAGTCATGGCCCTTTGATAGGTTGCCCCGGCATTCTTTAAACCGAACGGAATTACCTTGTAGCAAAAGGTGCCCCATGGGGTAACGAACGAAGTTTTCTCCATGTCTTTCGGCGCCATTTTGATCTGGTTATAGCCCGAGAATCCATCCATGAAGGAGAAAATTCTGAACTTTGTTGTGCTGTCTACCAGCATGTCAATGTGCGGTAAAGGAAAGTCGTCCTTTGGACTTGCCTTGTTCAGATCTCTGTAATCAACACACATTCTGACCTTCCCGTCCTTTTTGGGAACGGGTACGATGTTGGCTAACCATTGAGGATATTCAGATGTGGCGAGGAAACCTGCGTCAATATGTTTTTGTACCTCCTCTTTGATTTTGATGGCCATGTCCGGGTGAGTGCGTCTCAACCTTTGCTTTACTGACGGACATTCTGATCTCAACGGTAAGTGATGTTCCACGATGCTGGTATCCAACCCTAGCATATCCTGATAGGACCAAGCGAATACATTGGGAAATTCTTTGAGAAGCTTTATCAAACTCTCTCTGGCAGTTGGACTGAGCAGTGCCCCAATCCTGATTTCCTTTCTCTCTTGCTCGGAACCCAAGTTTACCGTTTCCAACGGTTCTTTGTGAGGTCCAATGGACCTTTCCTCTTGTCTGAGTAGTCGGGAGATCTCTTCTGGAATTTCGTCGTCATTTTCTTCTTCAGCCTCGAATATCGGGAACTCAAAGTTGGGATAAGGCATCGGATCGTATGTTTCAACGGGGTGTAAAACAAACAATCTGCATGACGTAATGATCCGCGTTTAGAAGAGATAGAGAAAATGCAAGTGTGTGCAGTGTTTTTATTTTACTGCTTGTTTTTATTTTTGAATTGTTTTTTAGGATTACCATTTTCTGAAAAAGAAAAAAGAGAAAACAGCAATTAATGCGAAATTACAGAACGACGTTATTTTATTAATGAACAAGTCGACCCTTAAAACTACAGCCCTATAAAACAAAACTCTGTCGCTTCGGGCAAAGCGAAGAGGTAAATTTACAGAAAACGAGCCCTATCAAAACATCCGTTTCACCTGGGCAGGGAAAAAGGTTAAAGATGGCAATTACTTTGACTAATGAACGACCTTCGGAACCTTGACAGCAACCCATTGGCGATGAACTCCTCGGTGAATCACAAAGTCTGGCACCTTCCTTGATTTCTCTTCAGAAATAACGCTGATTTCTGGTGGAGTAGGATCATTGGAATCTGTCTCCCAGGCAGAGTTGTCGTAGGAGAATTCCTCTGTTACATTCTGCAGAATATTTGTGCTCTCAGCTGTATCTCCCCATCCAGTTGGCTTGATATTTTCGAGCTTGATACGAGAGCTTTCGGGAGCGGTGTATTTGACCATATAGTCATATTTTCCACTTGGTTCTCCCAGAGTGTCCCAAACTTCTTTGGAACTGGAGGACTCATCTCTCTTGATGACGTTGACCTCGGGAAAAGCATAGTTGATGAACTCAAGTCCTGCGAACGTTACGAATTCATCTTCCTGTTGAGTAGTTTCTGAATGACCCGAGTGTTGATCCCATGACATGGTGGGGACATGGGTATTCTGTTCGACGACGGTCAGCTGATTTTCATTGCTCGGCTGACTTTCTTGCCCCAAGTTTCCTGGATAAGGTTGCCACATTGGCAGACCATCCATTGGGCCATAGTAGGTGTAGTCAAAATTGTCTTTCATCGGAGTGCCTTCCTCTAATGAATTTGGCGGAGCGCGGCATCCTTCTGGATCACAATCCCCGTAGATCATTTCGACATCTGATCTCGGTATAAATCTCGGACTTTGTGCGGGATAGCAAAATGGTATAGGCACCTCTTCCTGAGACATATAACCGTCCTTATTAAGATAGGACTTCCATTCTTCATCTGTGTCAGAGGGATCTTCCTCATTGATAGCATGTACTGCTTGAGACACCGGGTGAAGAAAACCTCCACTGTGGAAGAAGTTTTGAAGGGGATGAAGACTTTCGCCATTGGCAGCTGTCCGGGTACAGGTTGCAGAAAAACCAAGACCCTTCTTTGTTTTATTGTCAGTGGGAATGACAAGTTGTCCCCATCCTGTTGTGTCGGTACTCCCGACCGCTTTGATAGCATCTTTGTATGAGGAAATCGAGGTTCCTCCTCTGAATTGATTGTCTTTGCTCACCGACAGTGCTTGGAACTGCGTCCTAATAACCTCCTCAGGTTCTATACCAGTAGATGATGACAAGTTGCTCACAAGCAAGGCTTGTTCCCCATAAACCGTGACAAGTTGATCGTTCTGAACGAACTTAAGCTTTTGGTGGAGGGTCGAAGTGACCGCTCCAGCCTGATGTATCCAAGGTCTTCCTAATAAATAACTGTATGTTGCCCGGATATCCATGACCTGGAAAGTGACTTGGAAAGTGTGAGGACCGATAGTTATGGGAAGATCAACTTCGCCGATAACCGTTTTTCTAGATCCGTCAAATGCTTTGAGGACAATCTCGCTGACTCTCATCGGAGGGCCCTTGAATGATAATTGCATCAAAGTGGACTTCGGTATAACATTCAGGGCTGACCCTGTGTCTACCAGTACGCCGGCTAAAGCATCGTCCTGGCAGTTAACTGTAATGTTGAGCGCCATGTTATGACGGCGACCCTCTTCGGGTAATTCCTCATCACTAAATCCCAAATTGTTGCAGGAAGTGATGTTAGAGACAATGCTATCGAACTGTCTGATTGTTACATCTTGTTCCACAAAGGCTTGCTCCAAGACTTTCTGTAGAGCCTCCCTGTGGGCTTCTGAACTGAGTAACAGTGATAACACCGAGATCTTTGAAGGAGTTTGTAACAGTTGATCGAAAATGTTATATTCACTCCTTTGGATGAGCTTTAGTATCTCATCATTATTTTTCAAAAGGTCGAGATTACTGGACTGACCGACTGATAGATCGGGAGCTTCTGTCTGAAGTTCCTTTTCCTTGTTAACTTCCCCAACCCCTCGGTTGAAGATTCTACCACTCCGTGTTACTCGACTGATGTCTGCAATGTTCACAATGGAGGGTAATGGAATTTCCTTTCCATTTTCAATTATTGTTGCACCGTATTTGTAAGGGATTGCCTTAGCTGATTCATATGGTAGTGGTCCTGGTAGATAGATGACTACTGGAGCCTTTTGATTTTTCTGACCATCATAAGGAATCTCGATTCGTTCCCGGTTGGGAACTTTAGACTCGTCAAGTAGAGGGATGATGGCAAAAACATCCCTGGTCTGGTGATGACCAGAGATCGTGACAACATCCTCAACTTGATCGGCAGGGTAGTCCGGCGTCCAGTTGATGGGTCCAGAACCCGGATATGGGCGAATTTCTCCACGATCGACCTGACCCTGAAGAGCTGCTCTCACAAGGTAACACCCTTGGTTACTTTCTGAACAAACGCTACATCTGTCATAATTGTGTAGTGGCACCTGGCCACGCCCACTTTGAATACAATGTAAATTTACTAGGTTAGCTTCGACTGATCGGACATCCTGACTTTGACGCCGAGTAGGATTCCTGTTACTGATACTAATTTGCTGAGTATCTTCATCCATGTAGATTGGCATCCACCAATGATTTAACAAGTGCTGAAGTGCCTCCTGGACAAGGGTACAACCTCGTTCGTTTTCGCAACCTGCTTTACAGCTTTGATAGTCATGTGATATTAAGAATCCAAACCAGACCTGCTCAGCATGTAACTCTACCAGGTTGGTATTCATTACGCGAATATCAAAGATCTGAACCATGTTGATCTGATAAGAGTTCCTATCATGGTAGTCTCGGATCCATCCAAGATCCATCTGACGCTGGAGGGCCTCTTGTATGAAAGAGCATCCCTGTTTGTTTACCGAGCAAGTCAGACAGGAACTGTAATTATGTCGCGGTAGATTATGATACTGGCTTTGTCTTGAGTGCATCGCCGCCAAGTTGACATTCATTGCACGGATGTCGTGGTTCTCAATGACGTAAGAATTTGTGTAAACCATGTTAACTCCACGAACTCGGTGCTCCTGGATCTATCCGAGATCCATCTGTTCCTGCAGAGCTGCTTGCACCACAGAACATCCTTGATTGTTTCTAGAGCAGACATCACACTAATGATAGTTATGAGGTGGCACATGGCCATATCCACTCTATCTACAATGCATCTTGACCAGATTGGTTTTCAACAAGAGTACATCATGAATTTGATAGACGTCGTTAGTCTCTCCTTCTATCAAATTGACTGCAGCCTTCTCGTGTTGAGGCAGCGGGTTCGTAAGATAATTAGGATTTGTATCCTTAAAGGATAAGACCCCGCTCCTACAAAGTTTTTGCACGTCAGACTTGAAATTGAGACAAGTCTCTATGTTATGCCTTGAACCTTCTTGATGATAAGGGCATGTCTGATCCACCTTAAACCAAAAAGGCGGATTTTCTGGAACTGTAAGAGGAGATTTAGTCTGAATATGCCCCTTAGCCAGTAGTAATGGAAACAGTTCTGCATACGTTACGGGTATAGGATCAAATCCTGGTGGCCGTGTTGTACGGTTGTTATTATATGGGGGACGAGCCTGCTGAAGAGGCTGTTGTGTCCTTTGCTGGTCAGGTTGGCTCTGCGCAACCTGAGGTTGATACGTAGGAATAGACGCAGGGTTGATAGCAGGAGTCACAGCTGCTACCGGTTGATAACGTCGTCTTTGCTTTCCAAGAGAGATATTCCAGATATCTTGCTCTTTTTTCTTAGGGAGAGCACTACCATATTTTTTAGTACCGCTCGTCGATCCAATGTCTTTTACCAAACGTCCTTCTCGGACGGTTTCCTCAAGACGTACGCCCATGCCGACCATTTCGGTGAAATCACTGGGCGCACTGGCAACCATTCGGTCATAGTAAAATGAGCTTAAGGTCTTTAAGAAGATCTTTGTCATCTCTTTTTCCTCAAGAGGCGGACAAATTTGAGCGGCAATTTTACGCCACCTTTGAGCATAGTCCTTAAAGGTTTCCTTGTCCTTTTGCGACATTGATCTGAGTTGATCTCTGTCGGGTGCCATGTCCAAATTGTATTTGTATTGTTGGACGAAGGCAGTACCAAGATCTCTGAATGTGCTAATCGTAGCACGGTTTAAACCCATGTACCATTTGAGTGCGGCACCGGTTAAACTATCCTGGAAGTAGTGAATCAGTAGGTCCTGATTCTCCGTCTGAGCTGACATCCGCCGAGCGTACATCACCAGATGGCTTTGAGGGCAAGAATTACCCTTATATTTTTCAAAGTCGGGCAATTGGAATTTGTGCGGGACTTTCACATTTGGGACCAAGCAGAGATCTGCGGCGTCTTTTCCAAATAGATCCTTACCGCGAATGGCTTGCAGCTCCTTCTGCATTTCCAAGAACTGTTCCTGGAATTCATCCATTCTATCGAACATAGTTTCCTTCTTACCAGAAGGTGTTTGTGGAATCTGTCCTTCCGGGACAGTGTGCACCACAGGGGGTGGGACCGTGACTATGGCAGTGAGTCTTGGCGTTTCCCGAAGTTTGTCACCTTCAGGAGTCTTCAGTATGCCCCTGGCATCTTCGCTTTCCCGACGTTTATAACCTTCAGGCCCAACGGCTTCCATTGTGATTCCCTGATCTTCAGTGATCGGCGGAACATATCCTTCCAGGATATAGGTAACAGGCATGCCCCAAGGACGATCTTTCAGTATCTGATACCTAGGATCATACCTCTCCACTATGGGCGTTGAGGTGATCTCTGAGATCACAGTCCTTTGTAGCTGAGCTTCTACCATGGCTTGCATGTCGTTACGAAGCTTTCTCATATACTCTCTCAGAGCGTCGATCTCTTCTTTCAATTCTCTATTTTCTTCCTCAAGATCATCCATCTTTTTCTGACGATTGGCCCGAGTATTATACGAATGAGACAGTTTGACTCTAAAATTGAGACACAAACACGAGATTCGTAGGGAAGAAGAATACGTGATGTGAGAATGATGAATGTAATGATTATATTAATTGTTTAAGGTTTAATCAAAATAAACTTCGACAATTAGATTGCAAATACCAAACGATGGGGAAACCCCTTTTTATTGAATTCAAAGGATTACAGAAATGGAAATACAGTAGATTACAAGGTGCAGAAACAGAAACCTAAACTAATGGGTCCTGAGTCCTCTCTGAAGAGAAATCAGGTGCTGATTCTGGTATCTTCCTTTTCTTTGACCGGGGCTCTTGGGCCGTTGTTGGGTTGTCACTCCTTTGCCAGGTGAAAGGAGCGAGCAGATTCCTTTGGTCATCTTGATTATCTTCACATTGTTGCTCCTAAATTTCAATCAGAGCATCTTTTTCTTTCAGTAATTGCTGTATTTTGATGCACTCTATGTTGAGGGTCCGGTACTTGTTCTTCCAAGACCTTCTCTCCTTTTGAATTTTGTTGAGGGTAACCTGAAGCTTTTCAGTTTCCGTCATGAAGTACATGACAGATTCCCTTGGCGGAAGAATTCCGTAACGAGGATAAGGCATCTTTAGCTTGAGAGCTCTAGTTTGTACCCAATGGAGATAAGGCTCCACCGAGACACAGTCTAGTTTTCCTAGAGACTCTCGTCCTTTCTTATGAACATGCTTCCAAGCGTGTACTATTTCCATCTTTAGTGCTCTGTCGTTTTCTCCTTCTTTGAAGAAAAGACCTTCCAGATGAACACCCAGTGGGATGTGTCTCATCGGGTATCCAAATTGACGGCGAACTAATACCGGATGGTAGTTTATTCCTCCTTTAGTTCCTATAAGGGGTACGTTGGGGAAATTTCCACAACGGTCGATGATTCTGATTCCCTCATAAATCCTATTACACCAATCTATATCAGAGTTGGTAAGAGACATGATCTTTTGCGACCAACGTAAGGCACTCTTGCAATCCCAAAAAGCAGCAGACTTGGGCAAGTGAGAGATAAACCATTTTTAAAGCAGAGGTACACAGCATGTGATCTCCCCTCCGCTGTACAAATTCCCCAAGTGTACAGAATGATACGCATATGCGAGCAGAGTCGGCACAGGATTTCCAATGAGAAAAACCTTAATAGCGTTAATATCGACGAAGTTATTGATGTTGGGAAACAAAAATAACCCGTAGGTGAGCAAGACGAAGATGCTTTCAAAAGCACTCACGTTTCCTATACTGGCAAAATATAGGGCCTTCTTTGTCAAGAACTGGGCTGGCAAACCTTGGATGCCACCCTTAGTGGTTAGGTGAGTCCTAACTTCAGACTCGTCCAAATGAATTTCTCTTGCAATAGTCTTATTCTTTGGAATTTCTTCCAGTCCAGAAAATGGAGCTCGATCTGAAATGTGTAGATCGATCAGGTGAGAATACTCCTCCAGCGTTGGTGCAAGCTGGTAATCCGGGAATGTGAAACAGTGATAAACCGGGTCATAAAACTGAACGAGCGCATCCATGATTCCCTCAATCACATGGACTCTTAATAGTGGTATCAAACCTCCGTGCTTGGCTCTGAAAGCCTATGGGTTAGTGATCATCCACGCTAACCTTTTCAAATCCTCTAGTTTTGGAACCTTGAAGGTATACTGGTGAGTTCTCCTTCTACCGAAATCCATTAGTGCAATCCTTTTCTCTGATATTTGCAATCACCGTCTTAGTTTAATTTGAAAAACAGAGAGACTAGAGGAGAAGATTTTTTTTGAATGTTTTAATGATTTTTTTTAGATGAATGCATGAATGCAGCACACAAAAACATAGAAAAAACATGGGGTCAAAGGGTCGTTGTCATGAAGTCAAGGCTTTACCCATCCCCAAAGGTTTATACTAGGGTGATTTTTGTACCTGTACTCATTATTATTAGCTCCTCCGAGGAAAGTAAAACAACAAGCGGATCGCCAGCGAGTTGTAGTACAACCTTAGAGTAAGTTCCATTCACCGAGAATAGATCACCAGCCTCAAATGAGGGTAGTATCGCGTAACAACTATTTCCGATAGTTTCCGCACTACGAAAGGGTTTGGCTCCTCAGCTTCTCAGACTTAACAACCGGCCCATTGGCTAAGAGAGTGAATGGGTTGCGTTGGTCAGCCTCCACTGAGGTTGATGGTCGACCCCGTCGCCATCACTTATCTTAAGTGTATACTCATTCTTTCCATATACGGCATCACCCGCATTCCCATTAGCAGAAAAATTAACATGTATAGCAATTAGGAAAAGCAGTATATATATTTGTCCTAGACATCCTAGACCTATGAGGCTAAGAATCCTAAGTTCCTGACAGAAAATGAGTTCCCCGGCGGAAGCCCCAATCTGTGGTATCAACCAAAGAGGTGAAAAGGAGGAAAAGGGAAAGAAACTGAAGAGATAGGCCCCACGGTGGGCGCCATTTTTTCTGTAGCGAGCGATTTTGGACGCGGTTCTTAAGCGCTGGTCGCTCTCTGCGGTTTGAGCTTAAAACTACAGGTCGATTCATTTTTATCCTATTGTGAGCTGAATAAGGAAGGGAAATAGATGTCTCCAATTAAGCCTACTTTGCATACCGATTTTAAACAGCGGTCTATTAGGTTACGGATGCTATCAATGTGGGGGGCCTTTGTACTGGTTATTTGTATTTTCGCCAATACTGGTTTCTTTCTTTTTATCCAGACAGAAGGTTTCTGGCGGGGAACAAGGATTAGGATGTCAGGACGGATGTTTTTGAATTACTGTTTTTGATTGATGGAGATATGGGATTTAGGTTTTTGTTTAGTGTGCTCGCTAAGATCTTTTCTTTCGATCTTATGCCTACGTATTCCCGTTTACCGAAACAGGGAAATGATTATTTTTGGTGTCTTGTTCAAAGCCCAAGACGTGAAGCGAAAAGGTGATTTGTATCTTGTTCAAAGCCCAAGATGTGAAGCTAAAAGGTCTCAACTTTAGAGAGATTTTTTCATCTCTAAAGAGGGGGTTGTATGTCACAACTGTTTATAAAGGAGAATTACTTTAACCGGGATAAGTGAATCCGGCAATGCCATAATTTCCTGAGAAGGGGTTTTTAACCTGAAGGAGAAGACTTTAACTCAGTGTAGAGCAATGCTATCTTTCCCTAGGAATTTCTCATGCTAAAAGAGGGACAGTGGCATGGATGTAGATGATCCAGAGGCTTGCCGCTTACAGCGATTAGATGAAGGGAGTTGTTGATGTTTATTTACTGTGAACGAGGCACAGTTTTGATGCTAAAAGGTTAATTGGATTAACCAGTGGTTTTCTTATATAAAGCCTAAGAGGAGGCTATCATGTGTCCCGTACAGAGCCCGAGAGAGAGGCTAAAAGGTTTTGACTCAACGATGGAGTCTTTTGGTATCTCGTATAAAGCCCGAGATGGAGGCGATTGGACTCAACAAGAGAGTTTCTTTTTTTGTATCTCGTACGAAGCCCGAGGTGGAGGCTGTTGTTTGTTTAGCTCAATAAGAACCTTTTTGTATCTCGTATAAAGCCCGAGATGGAGGCGAAAAGGGTGTCTGACTCAACGAGGGAGTCTCTTATGTGTCTCTTACAAAGCCCGAGAGAGAGGCTAAAAGTTGTTTGACTCCGCTGGGGGTGAATCATTGTATAAAGCCCAAGAGAGAGGCTAACTTCACTGGAGAAGGATCATTATACAAAGCCTAAGAGGAGGCTATGGTAACTGTTTCAGTTAAGTGACAGGTCCTGTATACTGATTTTAAAGAGAAAATCAGTTCTTATATGAGCAACACTGTACTCAAGGATTTGATTCAAGGATCAAGGATATTTCCTTCTCTTTGTAGGAAATCCGAAGGGTATTGAGACTGTCCAAGTCTACGGGTTTCCTTCCTATTTAACGAAGGGGTCACTTGAGAATGTCTTTGAGACTCAAGGAAGTTAGACTGTCCAAGTCTAGAGTTTTATCTTTTGTACTATGCTTTGAGAAACAGTAGTAGACTCTTTGAAAGGACTGTTCTATGGAGATGATTAAGTTCTGTTCCTATACCTTTAGGAGGTCGTCGGGACAATTTGTACGAAGCCCAAGAGGAGGCTGGAATCTTTTAAGAAGCCGACGGGTCCTTGTACTAAGCCCAAGAGGAGGCTATCATTCCTGGAGGAAGAGATCATTATACGAAGCCTAAGAGGAGGCTGTGAATACTTCTAAGAAGCCGTAGGGTCCTTGTACTAAGCCCAAGAGGAGGCGGGATTGCTTTTAGGAAGCCTGTGGGTCCTTGTACGATGCCCAAGAGGAGGCCGGTGCTTTTAAGAAGCTCGTGGGTCCCCAAACCCCGAGAAATTCAAGGCAAGGCTATTCACCGAGAATAGATCAAAGTCAGGAAAGTTCGAGAATTTGGAAGAAACTCAAAGATGCCATTCACGGAGAAGACATTCATCTTGGGGAGTAGACTTTCTTGACAATTCCTAATGAGGACAGCCGAAGAGAAGACTGTATCTGGTGATCCTATTGGGGATCTAGTTGTCTATTTCTACAAATAAACGAAACGGCGTCACCTAGTTCTAGACGTAGTTGCCGGGGAAACTCTAAATATCTATACTATTATTACACAATTGATATGAGTTTATGAAAGAAGCCTTACACTGAAACAGCCCCACAATACAGTTATATGTATATGAAAGCGGTAAATAAAAGCAATAACCACTTACTCCGTTGTAGAGCTTCCATGCTGTTTGGTTAGTTATTCAACAAAGAAAGATTGAAAACAATAGTATATTCAAAATCAAAGGAGAAAGTACTTTGAAAAAGAAAGTTTTGGGGCTTACAGCTCAAGGAGAGGCCCAGGGTTTTATCAGTGAGCGCACTGTTTGAATTTGTACAGAGGGACTTATACAAGTGACTGAGGCCCAAAATGTTTTTCTGTACAAAGGGATGGGTCTTACACTCTCTCAAGAGGCCCAAAAAGTTTTAAAGAAGAAAAAGTGGGGCTTACAACACGAGGGTAGGCCCAGATGACTTTTCCGTTTGAAACGGCGATCGCGCCGAGGTTTTCTTTTAACGCAGAGGGACTTATACAATAAGTGAGGCCCAAATGATTTTGGTTAAAAGGGGATTGGGTCTTACACTCTATTAGAGGCCCAAAGTTATTTCAAAGGGTCTTATAGCTCAAGGATAGGCCCAAGGGTTATTTTGAAAAGGCGACGATCGCGCCGTTTGTTTTTGACGGTATCGGGACTTATACAATGCACTGAGGCCCAAAAAGTTTTGGTCAAGAAAGGATTGGGTCTTACACTCTATTAGAGGCCCAAAGTGTTTTTGAATGGGTCTTATAGCTCAAGGAGAGACCCAAGGTTATTTTTCAAAAGGCGATGATCGTACCGTTTATTTGAAAATGTACAGAGGGACTTATACAACGAATGAGGCCCAAAATGTTTCTGTACAAGTGGGTTGGGTCTTACACTCTCTCAAGAGGCCCAAAAAGTTTTGAAAATGATTTATGAGGGTTGAATTAATCTAAAAACCCTAATTTGTTTTCAAAAATTTATTTAATTGAATAAAAATTCAATTAAAAATGATCAAAATTGTTTATCATATGAAAAACAAATTGTGATTTTGGATTAATGCTTCAAAAATTAAGTATTGACCTCTATGCCGTGACAGCAAGTGCAATGTGATTTTTGATTTGGAGGTGTTACAGATGAGTGGTGATGATCTGAACAGCTTCCCTACACCCTATGGAGTGTGTTTGAATGGTTGGACTTGATTGAAATTGGCTGGATCACTTTGTGGTACCTCAGCTGCAACTTGGTTAAAACCTTGAGCAACCAGCTGGTGATTTTGTGAAATTGGTGTTTCAGATGTGATCTAAGTGTTTGATCAGCTCATATGTGATGTATGTGAGGTCTGTGAGTGATTGGTTTGATTGGAAGAGCTCTCAAACTCAAAACCCGATAGTGACTTGCCTTAGAAGGTAAAATTGGAGTGAAAGAAGAGATTTTGAGGAAAGCATCTGTTTGATGGCTGTGGTGTACTCAAACTGATCACAATTGAGCTCTATTTATAGTAGAGCAAGTTTGTTTTGCAAGGAATAGTGCATGGCAGCTGGTAAGTAGGTTTGGCCAATGTTGGCAAATGAAAATCCAAGTCTCCTCTAGCCATTGACTAGAGGTTAGGGCACAGAGCTTTGGTTCCCTTGGTCTTGGATAAGTCTTGACTGATTTCATATGAGAATGGCTCAGTCCATGCCACCTTGATGCTTCCATTGAATGCTTCAATCCAAATTTGGAGTCTTGTCCCTATTTTGGCCATTCTAGGTTCAACATGCTATTTCTTGTTCCATGGACTTTGGAGGCTTGGCTCCGTGATTATCCCCTTTAGATTCAATCCTCTGAGGTGTCCAAGTGGATAGGAGCATTTGAATTTGGCTGATTTTGGCAAATCGAGCCAAAATGCAAAATCTTCCTTGCCTTTGACAGATTTCAGCAAGGCAACTTGACAATGTCATATCTCATGGTGTAAGTTGAATTTGGCAATGTTCTTGACCATTTTGGAAAGCCCTTACATGATACAACAACTGTTTAAACAAGTTTGGTTTTGATCTCTTTTGATTCCAAGTGAAAAATCCCTCTACATTTGGCAAAAAGTGAAGCAAAACCTGACTTAGTGAAATTTTCACTAAGTGTTGGAACAAAGTGCGATTTCTTGATTTTGATCACTCCATAACTCAAAATCCTTAATGAATTGGACTTAGGTCTAGTTGAAGTTTTTGTAGAGGGTAATGAGGGCTACAAATCCATCTTTGGATGAGAAAAAATGGCCATGTGGTTTAGGAGTTATGATCCTCCAAAGTTAGGGTATTAGTGGTACTTTTTCCATAACTTAGAAAAATTTCTAAGTTTTATGGTTACCCCTTTTACAAGTTATCCAACTTTCTTTGATTTTTCTTGATGAATGATGATTCAAATCATACATTAACATCATTTTAGGGTTAAAAATCCATTTTGGTGAAAAATCTCAAAAAGTCAAAGTTGACTTTTGTGCACAGTTGACTTTTTATCAGATGAATTCCAAACTTTGCAATTCTTCATGAAATCATGTCCTTGACCTAAATCAAACTTGATGGACATGTTCCAAGGGTGTCATAGGGTACATTAAGGCATGTTCTAGGGTTTGGGAGCATGTCCTGGTCAAAAGTCAAAGTTACAGTTGACTTTTCTCACGAAACCCTAATTGTGGTGCAGATGAACTTGAGACTTATTGCTCAAGCTTCTTGGATTAATCCATTGTTCCAAATGGATCAATATACTTCATTAGAGACCCTCAAATTATGTCTTGAGGTCTTGGCTCTTGATTTGTCCTAAAAGTCAACTTAGGGGTGAATTAGGTCAAGAAACCCTAATTCCTGATTTTTTATGTATGCATCCCCTGAGGTCAAATTGACTTGATGCTTGGGTCCATGAGGTTCCATGGAGTACATTAGGTTGTGTTTTGGATCATTGCCTTGTGCCCAGATGAAGATTTCCATCTGGAGGCCCTGGTCGACCAAAACCCTAATTTGGTGACACTGTCGATCTTGAGACTTAATCCACCTGAAAGGGAGCATCCTTGTGCTTAATCCTTAAAGTGGGAGTCCTTTTTGATCCATTGTGGATGTTTGAGATGTTAGACAAGTTGAAGATCATGTCATTCCTTGATTGATCCTTTGCCTAAGGCTCTGAGAGGGCTTAAAACCCTAATTCTGATTGTAGTGGATGCTCACCCATCTTTGGGGAGATTGACAAGGTATGATGGTTCCTCCATATTATGATGATGATTTGCACAATGATGGGAAATCTTAGTGGTCAAAATTTGGGGTATGACACACACGTCTGATACCAGAATTTCACTTAGGATTCTTAGCTTCATAGGTCTAGGATGATTAGGACAAATATATATACTGCTTTTCCTAATTGCAATACATGTTTATTTTTCTGCTAATGGGAATGCGGGTGATGCCGTATGTGGAAAGAATGAGTATACACCTAAGATAAGTGATGGCGACAGGGTCGACCATCAACCTCAGTGGAGGCTGACCAACGCAACCCATTCTCTCACCTAGACAATGGGCCGGTTGTTAAGTCTGAGAAGCTGAGGAGCCAAACCCTTTCTTAGTGCGGAAACTATCGGAAATAGTTGTTACGCAATACTACCCTCATTTGAGGCTGGTGATCTATTCTTGGTGAATGGCACTTACTCTAAGATTGCTCTACAACTCGCTGGCGATCCGCTTGTTGTTTTGCTTTCCTGGGAGGAGCTAATGATAATGAGTACAGGTACAAAAATCACCCTAGTATAAACCTTTGGGGATGGGTAGAGCCTTGACTTCATGACAATGACCCTTTGACCCCATGTTTTTTCTATGTTTTTGTGTGCTGCATTCATGCATTCATTTAATAAAACATTAAAACATTCAAAAAATCTTCTCTTCTAGTCTCTCTATTCTTTCAAAATAAACTAAGACTGTGATTGCAAATATCAGAGAAAAGGATTGCGCTAATGGATTTCGGTAGAAGGAGAACTCACCAGTATACCTTCAAGGTTCCAAAACTAGAGGATTTGAAAAGGTTAGCGAGGATGATCACTAACCCAGAGGCTTTCAGAGCCAAGCACGGAGGTTTAATACCACTATTAAGAGTCCATGTGATTGAGGGAATCATGGATGCGCTCATTCAGTTTTATGATCCGGTTTATCACTGTTTCACATTACCGGATTACCAGCTTGCACCAACGCTGGAGGAGTATTCTCACCTGATCGATCTACACATTATGGATCGAGCTCCATTTTCTGGACTGGAAGAAATTTTAAAAGAATCAGACTATTGCAAGAGCAATTCATTTGGACGAGTCTGAGGTCAGGGCTCACATGACCGCTAAGGGTGGCATCCAAGGTTTGCCAGCCCAGTTCTTGACAAAGAAAGCCCTGTACTTCGCCAGTATAGGAAACGTGACTGCTTTTGAAAGCATCTTTGTCTTGCTCACCTACGGGTTATTTTTGTTTCCTAACATCAATAACTTCGTCGATATTAACTCCATTAAGGTTTTTCTCATTGAAATCATGTGCCAACTTTGCTCGCAGATGCGTATCATTCTGTACACCTGGGAAATTTGTACAGCGGAGGGGAGATCACATGTTGTGTACCTTTGCTTTACAAATGGTTTATCTCTCTCTTGCCCAGGTCTGCTGCTTTTTGGGATTGCAAGAGTGCCTTACGTTGGTCGCAGAAGATCATGTCTCTTACCAACTCTGATATAGATTGGTGTAATAGGGTTTATGAGGGAATCAGGATCATTGACCGTTGTGGAAACTTCACCAACATACCCCTTATAGGAACTAAAGGAGGAATCAACTACCATCCGGTATTGGTTCGCTGTCAATTTGGATACCCGATGAGACACATCCCACTGGGGGTTCATCTGGAAGGTCTTTTAATCAAAGAAGGAGAAAACGACAGAGCACTGAAGATGGAAATAGTGCACGCTTGGAAGCATGTTCATAAGAAAGGACGAGAGTCTCTGGGAAAACCGGACTGTGTCTCGGTGGAGCCTTATCTCCATTGGGTACAAACTAGAGCTCTCAAGCTAAAGATGCCTTATCCTCGTTACGGAATTCTTCCGCCGAGGGAATCTGTCATGTACTTCATGACGGAAACTGAAAAGCTCCAGGTTACTCTCAACAAAATTCAAAAGGAGAGAAGGTCTTGGAAGAACAAGTGCCGCACCCTCGACATAGAGTGCATCAAAATACAGCAATTACTGAAAGAAAAAGATGCTCTGATCAAAATTTTGGAGCAACATGCTGTAGATAATCAATATGACCAAAGGAATTTACACGCTCCTTTCACTTGGCAAAGGAATGACAACCCGACAACGGCCCAAGAGCCCCGGTCAAAGAAAAGGAAGATACCAGAATCAGCACCCGATTTCTCTTCAGAGAGAACTCAGGACCCATTGGTTTAGGTTTCTGTCTCTTCACTTTGTAATCTACTGTATTTCCACTTCTGTAATCCTTTGAATTTCAATAAAAAGGGGTTTCCCCACCGTTTGATATTTGCAATCTAATTGTCAAAGTTTATTTTGATTTAACCTTAAATAATTAATATAATCATTGCATTCATCATTCTCACATCGCGTATTCTTCTTCCCTACGAATCTCATGTTTGTGTCTCGATTCTAGAGTCAAACTGTCTCATTCGTATAATACTCGGGCCAATTGTCAGAAAAGGATGGATGATCTTGAGGAAGAAAACAGAGAGTTGAAAGAAGAGATCGACGCTCTGAGAGAGGATATGAGAAAGCTTCGTAACGACATGCAAGCCATGGCAGAAGCTCAGCTACAAAGAACTGTGATCTCAGAGATCACCTCAACGCCCGTAGTGGAGAGGTATGATCCTAGGTATCAGATACCGAAAGATCGTCCTTGGGGCATGCCTGTTAACTATATCCCGGAAGGATATGTTCCGCCGATCACTGAAGATCAGGGAATCACAACAGAAGCCGCTGGGCCTGAAGGTTACAAACTTTGGGATAGCGAAGATGCCAGGGGCATGTTGAAGACTCTTGAAGGTTACAAACTTTGGGAAACGCCAAGGCTCACTGACGTAGTCATGGTATCACCCCCTGTGGTGCACACTGTCCCAGAAGGACAGATTCCACCAACACCTTCTGGTAAGAAGGAAACTATGTTTGACAGAATGGATGAATTCCAGGAATAGTTCATGGAAATGCAGAAAGAACTGCAAGACATTCGCGGTCAGGATTTATTTGGAAAGGACGCCGCAGATCTCTGCTTGGTCCCAAATGTGAAAGTCCCGCACAAGTTCCAAGTGCCCGACTTTGAAAAATATAAGGGTAACTCTTGCCCTCAAAGCCATCTGGTGATGTACGCTCGGTGGATGTCAGCCCAGACGGAGAATCAGGACCTACTGATTCTCTACTTTCAGGATAGTTTAACCGGTGCCGTACTCAAATGGTACATGGGTTTAAACCGTGCTACGATTAGCACATTCAGAGATCTTGGTACCGCCTTCGTCCATCAATACAAATATAATTTGGACATGGCACCCGACAGAGATTAACTCAGATCGATGTCGTAAAAGGACAAGGAAACCTTTAAGGAGTATGCTTAAAGGTGACGTGAAATTGCCGCTCAAATTTGTCCACCTCTTGAGGAAAAAGAGATGACAAAGATCTTCTTAAAGACCTTAAGCTCATTTTACTATGACCGAATGGTTGCCAGTGCGCCCAGTGATTTCACCGAAATGGTCGGCATGGGTGTACGTCTTGAGGAAGCCGTCCGAGAATGACGTTTGGTAAAAGACATTGGATCGACGAGCGATACTAAAAAATACGATAGTGCTCTCCATAAGAAAAAAGAGCAAGATATTGGGAATATCTCTCTCGGAAAGCAAAGACGACGTTATCAACCGGTAGCAGCTGTGACTCCTACTATCAACCCTGCGTCTATTCCTACTTATCAACCTCAGGTTGCACAGAGCCAACCTGATCAGCAAAGGACACAACAGCCTCTTCAGCAGGCTCGTCCTCAATATAACAACAACCGTACAACACGGCCGCCAGGATTTGATCCTATACCCGTATCGTACGCAGAATTGTTTCCATTACTACTGGCTAAGGGGCACATTCAGACTAAATCTCCTCTTACAGTACCGAAAAATCTGCCTTTTTGGTTTAAGGTGGATCAAACTTGCCCTTATCATCAAGGAGGTTCAGGGCATAACATAGAGACTTGTCTCAATTTCAAGTCCGACGTGCAAAAACTTGTTAGGAGCGGGGTCTTATCCTTCAAGGATACAAATCCTAATGTTCTCACGAATCCGCTACCTCAACACGAGAAGGCTGCAGTCAATTTGATAGAAGGAGAGACTAACAATGTCTATCAAATTTACGATGTACTCTTGTTGAAAACCAATCTGGTTAAGATGCATTGTAGACAGAGTGGATATGGCCATGTGCCACCTCATAATTATCATCAGTGTGATATCTGCTCTAAAGACAATCAAGGATGTTCGGTAGTGCAAGCAGCTCTACAGGAACAAATGGATCTCGGATGGATCCAGGAGCACCGAGTTTGTGGAGTTAACATGGTCTACAGGAATTCTAACGTCATTCAGAACCACGACATCCGTGCAATGAATGTCAACTTGGTGGCGATGCACTCGAGGCAAAGCCAGTATCATTATCTGCCACGGCATGATTACAGTTCCTGTCTGATTTGCTCGGTAAACAAACATGGATGCTCTTTCATACAAGAGGCCCTCCAGCGTCAGACGGATCTTGGATGGATCCAAGACTACCATGATAGGAACCCTTATCAGATCAACATGGTTCAGATCTTTGATATTCGCGTGATGAATACCAACCTGGTAGAGTTACACGCTGAGCAGGTCCGACTCGGATTCTTAATATCACATGACTATCAAAGCTGTAAAGCGGGTTGCGAAAACGATCGAGGTTGTACCCTTGTCCAGGAGGCACTTCAGCACTTGTTAAATCATTGGTGGATGCCAATCTACATGGATGAAGATACTCAACAGATTAGTATCAGTAATAGAAACCCCACTCGGCGTCAGAGTCAGGATGTCCGGTCAGTGAAAGCTAACCTAGTGAGGTTACATTGTATTCAAAGTGGGCGTGGCCAGGTGCCACCACACAACTATGACAGTTGTAGCGTCTGTTCGGAAAGTAACCAAGGGTATTACCTTGTGAGAGCAGCTCTTCAGGGTCAGGTCGATCGTGGAGAAATTTGTCCCTATTCGGGTTCTGGACCCATCAACTGGTCGCCGAACTACCTTGCCTAGCAAGTTGAGGATGTTGTCACGATCTCTGGTCATCACAGGACCAGGGATGTTTTTGCCATTATTCCTCTACTTGACGAATCTAAAGTTCCCAATCAGGAACGAATTGAGATTACTTATGATGGTCAGAAAAATCAGAAGGCTCCTGTAGTCATCTATCTACCAGGACCGCTACCGTATGTATCAGCTAAGGCGATCCCTTACGAATACAGTGCAACAATTATTGAAAATGGAAAGGAAATTCCATTACCCTCCGTTGTGAACATTGCAGACATCAGTCGAGTAACACGGAGTGGTAGAATCTTCAACCGAGGGGTTGGGGAACTTAACAAGGAAAAGGAATTTCAAACAGAAGCTCCTGATCCCCCAGTCGGTCAATCCAGTAATCCCGACCTTTCGAAAAATAATGATGAGATGCTGAAGCTCATCCAAAGGAGTGAATATAACATTGTTGATCAGCTATTACAAACTCCTTCAAAGATCTCGGTATTATCACTATTACTCAGTTCAGAAGCCCACAGGGAGGCTCTACAGAAAGTCTTGGAGCAAGCCTTTGTGGAACAGGATGTAACAGTCAGATAGCTCGATAGCATTGTCTCTAACATCACTTCCTGCAACA
The DNA here is from genome assembly GCA_022829125.1 of Lathyrus tuberosus. NCBI lineage: Eukaryota > Viridiplantae > Streptophyta > Magnoliopsida > Fabales > Fabaceae > Lathyrus > Lathyrus tuberosus. The sequence continues at coordinate 3,093,859 of JALAZF010000091.1, read as the reverse complement.
ATTTGGGATTTAGTGATGAAGAATTACCTGAAGAGGGTCGTCGTCATAACATGGCGCTCAATATCACAGTTAACTACCAGGACGATGCTTTAGCCAGCATACTGGTAGACACAGGGTCAGCCCTGAATGTTATGCCGAAGTCCACTTTGATGCAATTATCATTCAAAGGACCTCCGATGAGGGTTAGTGAGGTTGTCGTCAAAGCATTCGACGGATCCAGAAATACATTTATCAGCGAAGTTGATCTTCCCATAACTATTGGTCCTCACACTTTCCAAGTCACATTCTAGGTCATGGACATCCGGGCAACATACAGTTGTTTATTAGGAAGACCTTGGATACACCAGGCTGGAGCGGTCACTTCGACCCTCCACCAAAAGCTAAAGTTTGTCAAGAACGATCAACTTGTCACGGTTTGTGGGGAACAAGCCTTGCTTGTGAGTAACTTGTCATCATCTACTGGAATAGAACCCGAGGAGGTTATTGAAACTCAGTTCCAAGCACTGTCGGTAAGCGAGAACAATTAGTTCAGAGGAGAAACCTCAATTTCCTCATACAAAGATGCTATTAAAGCGGTCGAGAGTACCGATACGACAGGATGGGGATAGCTTATCATTCCCATTGACAATAAAACAAAAAAGGTCTTGGTTTTTCTGCAACCTGTACCCGGACAGCTGCCAACGATGAAAGTCTTCATCCCCTTCAAAACTTATTCCACAGTGGAGGTTTTCTTCACCCAGTGTCTCAGACAGTTCATGCTATCAATGAGGAAGATCCCTCTGACACAGATGAAGAATGGAAGTCCTACCTTAACAAGGACGGTTATATGTCTCAGGAAGAGGTGCCTATGCCTTTTTGCTTTCCTACAGAAAGTCCGAGATTTATACCAAGCTCAGATGTCGAAATGATCTACGGGGATTGTGATCCGGAAGGATGCCGCGCTCTGGCAAATTCATTAGAGGAAGACATTCCGATGAAAGATAATTTTGACTACACCTACTATGGCCCAATGGATGGTCTGCCAATGTGGCAACCTTACCCAGGAAACATGGGGCAAGAAAGTCAGCCAAACAATGAAAATCAGCTGACCGTCATTGAACAGAATGCCGGTGTCCCCACCATGCCATGGGGTCAACACTCAGGTCATTCAGAAACTACTCAACATGAAGATGAATTTGCAATGTTTGCAGGACTTGAGTTCATCAACTATGCTTTTCATGAGGTCAACGTCATTGAGAGAGATGACTCCTCCAGTTCCAAAGAAGTATGGGACACTCTGGGAGAACCAAGTGGAAAATACTACTATATGATCAAGTACACCGCTCCCGAAAGCTCTCGTATCAGGCTCGAAGACATCCAGCCAACTGGATGGGGAGATACAGTTGAGAGCACAAATGCTATACAAAATACAACAGAGGAATCCTCCTACGACAATTCTGCCTGGGTGACAGATTCCAATGATCCTACTCCACCAGAAATCAGCGTCATTTCTGAAGACAAATCAAGGAAGGTGCCAGACTTTGTGATTCACTGAGGAGTTCACCGCCAATGGGTTGTTGTCGAGGTTCCGAAGGTCGTGCATCAGACAAAGTAATTGCCATCTTTAACCTTTCACCCTGCCCGGGTGAAACGGATGTTTTGATGGGGCTCGCTTTCTGTAAATTTCCCTCTTCGCTTTGCCCAAAGCGACAGCGTTTTGTTTTATAGGGCTGTAGTTTCAAGATTCGACTTTGAAATTCTGGTATCAGACGTGTGATGTTACGGTGTAATGTCACAACAACACACTCTGCACAATGGACGGCAATAACAGTAAAATAACACCAAGAATTGTTGACCCAGTTCGGTTACAACAAACCTACTCTGGGGGCTACCAAGCCAGGGATGGAATTCACTACTTGTAGATATAATTTACAGACTCAACAACCCGTTGACAATCTCCTAAACTTATACTCTACTAATGACTTCCTACCTAAGAAACCACTTAGGTATGAAAACACCACTCAATCCCTTACAAACACTCAAAGAACCCACTTTGAGTACCCTTGATCTTACTTCACAGCTTCGATCAATCAACCACTCTCTATTGCTTCACAGCTTCTAGAGAGGACAGAAACTCAACACCTATTCAAACCCTAGAATAGTGTAAATACAAGCACTTTAAACAAACTCTAGACACTAAGCCTCCAGCTCTTGATCTTCAGAATGTTTTCTGTCGCTTTTTCCTTTGGTCTTGTGCGCTTTATATAGCTCCTTGAATTGGTCTTGGACTTGCTACAATATCTCCCAGATTTGTTATTTAAAACTGAATATTAAAACAGATTTTCTCCTAAAATCTTTTTAAATCTCCTACAAATCTGCAGCAGATCTCTTATGCAGCAGCAAATATCTATCCCAAGATATTCGCATCCAATGAGACAACTTGCTCTCCACAATTCCAGCTAATACGCAACCCTAACAACATCACAGCCTACTGTTGTTAATTCTGCAGATCTGATGTTACAACATCACCTGTGTGACATCAGACATCCAACTTCAGCAATTAAATACTTAACACAGCCCAGTGTTAAGACTTCAATGTTGCAACATCAGCACCTTGACATCAACATTGAATATACTTTTCTTTACCAAAATTCCAGCCAATCCAGGAACTAACAATCTCCCCCTTTGGCTAATTTTGGCTAAAACAACCTCTGTACTCTGCACCTTCAGAGATTTCAGCAGCGGAATATTCTTCAAAAAATTTGAAACTCTCAATCAGCAGCAGTTTGACAATCTTCAAAGTCTTCATCACTTGATCTGCTGCAGCACCATCTTCATTATTGACAACAGCCAATTGGCGCTCCCCCTTGAAAACATGAACCAGCATCACAGCTGTTCAGTAGCTCACAATGTGCAGTAATTTACTCCCCCTAGATGTCTGCTTGGCTGCACTCTTCAAATGTCATGATATCTTCACAAGTTCAGTCAAAACTCCCCCTTAATGCAGCAACACCTTTTAGCAGCATCAATCTATCTCCCCCTTAATATCTGCATCACATTAGCAGCATATGGCAATAATACTCTTGACTATCTTGGATATTTTCTCCCCCTTTTTAGCCACAATTAGGCAAGTTTCTATAAGAAGCCCTATTAACTATAGTCAGTAAACCCTAGCTCTCATTGTTAGCCTCTCAGTTAGTAAACAGGCAAAACAAATCATAGAAGGAAACTAGAAACATAAACAGTGCATAAAACAGCACAATATTCAAATTACAAACCCAAAAAAAAACTAAACTAATAATGAAACTACTAAAGGCAAGAGAAGATAAGCTAGTCTTCTTCTGAACTAGATTGTTCTCCAGGATTCTCTTCCTCCTCCTCAGAGCTATCCCCACTGGCATTTTCACACTCATCAACTTCATCTTCTTCAGAGCCATCAACATTATTCTCAACATCATCACCACTGTTCAGTTCTAACTGCTGGATCAGCTTTTCAAGTCTCTCTTTTCTAACCAAACTGGTACTGATGACTGCATCAAGGTCTTTGCACATGGTCTTCAATTCTCCGATCAGTTCAGCCCTTGTAGTCTTCTTCTTGACTTCAGCAGTTGATGTTAGAACAATGTCTGGAACATGATGTCCTGAAAATAGTTTAGGGTGTAGGGACAAGGCTGTCTTCCTCTAGCAGGCTATGTCTGAGCTTGTTAACATTTCAGGATGTTGCTCCAAGATGATACCACACACAAGAGATGGGAATGCTATGGGTAACTTGATAGCGTTTGTTTCAGCATGTTTCACCACTTGCTCAAAGATGTAGCTGCCATAGTCAAACTTAATCTTCTTCCCAATAGTACAGATAAACCTGCCCAATCCAACAGCAATTGTGGTCTTGTGGTTTGTTGGCACCCAGTTGGCAGCACCAATTCTGTGAAGAATTGCATACTTGATGCTAAGTTTACTGGCCGGTAACTTCCCTTTCAATGGCCAAACCCTTATCTGACCAGCTGTAATCTCTTTACATATATCATTATCAGTCATATCAAGTTCACCATACTCTTCATCATTTCATCCTAGATACTTATTGATAGTACTATGAGAGAAATTAATGCACTTTCCTCTCACATAAACTTTCCTGAAATCAATGCTCTTTTTATCAGCAATATTTCTATAAATGTTGACAACAAATTCTTTGACCAGACTTTCATAGCACTTAGGAAACTTGGTCACAGTCTTTACCAATCCAGCTTTATTAATCAGCTCCATGATATCCTTCATTTCTAAAGCTTCTTTTCCAAGCTCCCTCTCTAGGGCCAGTCTTCTCTGACATACAAATTTCCATAATGATGCACTGCTGGCATAATGAAAGGAAATGTTGTCGACTGGAACTTCAGGGACTTTGTCAGAGATTCTCTTCAAAATTGTCCTTCTGATAGGTGTGATGTCATGAACATCATCCTCATCATCACGGTCAGAATTAGAGTCTTCCCTTATTTTCCTCTTTTTGGATTTCACAACCACTTTGCTCCATGGCTTGGTTGGACCAACAACAGTTTTCTTCTTGCCTTCAGACTTCTTTGGAGAGGATTCAACGGTCTTTCCTTTCCTTGTCTTCAGCCTCTTAGCAATACTTGGAACAGCTTTTCCAATGACTTCATCATCAGATAAGTCCACCACATTGATCACATCCTCATTCTTTTCTTCCCTAGGGGTAGTTTCAGCAAGTGAAGTTCCAACATCTTCCTTAACATTAGCTTCCTCCTGCACATCTTCTTCTATTCTTGCTTCAGAATCTTCAATAACAGACATAGCAAGTCTATGAAGATTTGTAGCTGCACTTTGCATGTCGCTCTTTTTCCTTTCAGAATGTTCCGCAGGCATTTGTCTCAGAGGTCTAGATATACCCTTTATAGGAAGCCCTTTCTCAAAGATTTTATCAACCATCTGACCTAAGCTTTTATCCACGTCTACCCTTTCCTCAGCAGTTTGAGAAGTGGATGACCTAGGTGCTGTTTTATTACTAAATAGCACACTCGTAACAAGCTTTTTCGTTTCATTATCTCTAAAAATAGTCCCAGCCCTTTTTGGAACAAGTTTAGAAGGCCTAGATTTACCTGATTCAGGAAGAATGGTTGAGAGGGGCTCAATGTCAAAGGGATTGAAAGTTGAACCTTCATCAGTGGAAACCCTAGCTCTTTCTTTTGTGGAACTCTGACACTTAGATTTCTTGGATGGAGATTCCATGACTCTGTTCAGTGAGAGTTGATTCTTGAAGTCGAAGGAGCTGATTCGTTGCGAAAGCAGAGCTTTGAAGACGCGTGATGTAGCAGTACCGGGAAAGGGGGTTCTGAGGCTAGGAGCTTGATTTGGAGTGTCAATGACTTTTTCCCTCCATAAAGACTTTCCTTTTAAAACATTCACATCAGAACTTGTTAACTCTGAGTGACCTTTCAGCATCCTGATGTCATAGTCTGATGCTATAACATCAACTAGAACATCACTAGTTGAATCTCCTTCAAGAGAGGTCCACTGATAACAGTTGTCTTTGTTTCTGGTACCCTTCATAACAACCTGATTATGCTCGTCAGAAACCACACAATCATCCTTAGTGTAGTTTACCTTGTAACCTTCATCACACAACTGGCTTATGCTGATCAAATTTGCACTTAAGCCACTGACAAACAGAACATTGTCAAGTTCAGGTCTACCATTACCTTGCACTTTCCCAACTCCTACAACAACACCTTTTTCTCCATTGCCAAATATGACCTCATGAGAGGGGCAAGGTCTAAGATCATCAAACATGGATCTACATCCAGACATGTGCTTGGAACACCCACTGTCAAAATACCATGTTCCTTCTTTATCACCCATGTGAGCCAATAAGCACTTCACCTTCTCCTTAGGTACCCATTGTTTAACAACTTTGGGCCTGTGCTCTCTCCATCTGTTTTGAGGTTGAGGGTATCCATGCAGCTTGTAGCAAGAGTACTGCATATGTCAAAATCTTCCACAATAATAGCATCTCACCCTTTCATCTCTGAATCTTCTGCCATGATGAGATTGCTTATGCTGCCATCCATAATGTGGTCTCCTCCTACCATAACTGCCCTGCCATCTATTATGTTGATATCTTCTCCCATAAGACGGCTGAGAATGTTGTTTCCTGGATTGTCTCCCATGATGGTGTGGCTTTCTTCTTCCATAGATATAAGGAACGACATTGGTGTATCCACATCCATAACCATACCAGTTGTCCTGATGTTGAGACACCTGATGAGACATGTGTTGTTTGAACTGAGCAGCTTGCATGCTCTCATGGTATTGTGGGGGCATATATTGGCAAGCTCCCTGTGGTTGCTTTCTCTTCTGATAGGGACCAGTCTTCTTCTCAATCTTCTTAGGTTAGGAAACATCAGCTTTCTTAGGGGTAGGATCCTGCTTTTTTGGCTGATGTTGAGATGAAAGTTGTGACACTTCCTTCTTTGAACCTGAAGTGCTTCCTTCAGAAGTTCCCTTATCCTCAGCCACATAACCTATCCCAGCTTTGTCTCCAGCAGCTTTTTCTGACTGAAGAATCTTGTCAAGTGTGTCTGTACCACAGCTCAGCATCCTAACCGACTTGGTCATTTAATCAAGGTGAGCTCTAACTAGCACCACTTCATTTTCAAGATCAGTCTTTTCATTCTCTAGCTGAGCGATTTGTTGCTTGTGGCACTTGTTTTCTTGACAAATCTCAGCATTCTTTAAACACAGCTCTTGATAGGTAGATGCTAACTCCTCATAAGTTACTTCTCCATCACTAGAATCATCATCAGAAACCACAGCTCCTGTTAACGCTCTCACATGCTTTGCTGACTCACTTTCACTTTCACTATCTGAGTCAGACCAGGAAACTGTCATGCCCTTCTTCTGCTTTTTCAAGAAGGTGGGACATTCTTTCTTGACATGTCCATACCCTTCACACTCAAAGCACTGCACTCTTTTATCTTGGGCAGTTTTCTCTTCATCCTTCTTGCTGGTGTCAGAAGTCATGTTCTTGATATTAGGCCTGGAGTTATTATTCATTCTCTTGAATACTTTGGTGAACTGTCTTCCCAACATCACTATGGCCTGAGATAGATCCTCCTGGGATTCAGATTTCTTCCCTTTCTCTTCTTCACCATTTGTCACCAGAGCTATACTCTTTGGCTTCTTTTCTGGTTCTTCCTCATTCAACCCAAGCTCAAAGGTTTGAAGAGATCCAGTGAGCTCATCAACTCTCATCTTGCTGATGTCTTGTGATTCTTCAATGGCAGTAACCTTCGTCTTATACTTCTTAGGTAGGGACCTAAGGATCTTCCTCACAAGCTTTTCATCTGACATCTTCTCACCAAGAGCACTAGATGCATTGGCCAGCTCAAGAACACTCATGTGGAAATCATGAATAGACTCATCTTCCTTCATCTTCAGGCTTTCAAATTTTGATGTTAAAATCTAAAGTCTTGACATCTTGACTCTAGATGTTCCTTCATGAGTAGCCTGCAAGATATCCCATGCTTGCTTAGCAACTTCACAGGTATTAATTAACCTGAAGATATTCTTATCAACTCCATTGAAAATTGCATTCAGAGCTTTGGAATTTCCAAGGGCAAGCTCATCTTCCTCCTTGGACCACTCTTCTTTAGGCTTTGGCTTAGAGGTGCCTTCTTTATCTTTACCAGCATCGTCCTTCTCACATACAACAGGTGCTTTCAACTCTTTAATAACATCCTTCCAAGCCCTACTGTCCAAGGATTTTAAGAAGGTGGTTATCCTTGGCTTCCAATAGCCATAATTGGATCCATCCAAAATAGGGGGTCTGTTGACGAATCCTCCAACTTCTTTGTCCATCTTTACACTAGAAAGTAACTTCCCTAGATCTCACCCAGAGACAGACAGGATGCCTGCTCTGATACCAATTGAAATTCTGGTATCAGACGTGTGATGTTAAGGTGTAATGTCACAACAACACACTCAGCACAATGGACAGCAATAACAGTAAAATAACACCAAGAATTGTTGACCCAGTTCGGTTACAACCAACCTACTCTGGGGGCTACCAAGCTAGGGATGGAATTCACTACTTGTAGATATAATTTATAGACTCAACAACCCGTTGACATTCTCCTAAACTTATACTCTACTAATGACTTCCTACCTAAGAAACCACTTAGGTATGAGAACACCACTCAATCCCTTACAAACACTCAAAGAACCCACTTTGAGTACCCTTGATCTTACTTCACAGCTTCGATCAATCAACCACTCTCTATTGCTTCACAGCTTCTAGAGAGGACAGAAACTCAACACCTATTCAAACCCTAGAATAGTGTAAATACAAGCACCTTAAACAAACTCTAGACACTAAGCCTCCAGCTCTTGATCTTCTGAATATTTTCTGTCGCTTTTTCCTTTAGCCTTGTGCGCTTTATATAGCTCCTTGAATTGGTCTTGGACTTGCTACAATATCTCCCAGATTTGTTATTTAAAACTGAATATTAAAACAGATTTTCTCCTAAAATCTTTTTAAATCTTCAACCTTTTAAATCTCCTACAAATCTGCAGCAGATCTCCAATGCAGCAGCAAATATCTATCCCAAGATATTCGCATCCAATGAGATAGCTTGCTCTCCACAATTCCAGCTAATACGCAACCCTAACAACATCACAACCTGTTGTTGTTAATTCTACAGATCTGATGTTACAACATCACCTGTGTGACATCAGACATCCAACTTCAGCAATTAAATACTTAACACAGGCCAGTGTTAAGACTTTAATGTTGCAACATCAGCACCTTGACATCAACATTGAATATACTTTGTTTTACCAAAATTCTAGCCAATCCAGGTACTAACTGACTTGTTCATTAATAAAATAACGTCGTTCTGTAATTTCCGCATTAATTGCTGTTTTCTCTTTTTGCTTTTTCAAAGAAAATGGTAATCCTAAAAAAAAAACAAAACTATAAAAAACAAGCAGTAAAATAAAACACTGCACACACTTGCATTTTCTCTATCTCTTCTAAACAAGAATCATCGCGTCATGTAGATTGCTTGTTTAAAACCCCGTTGAAACATACGATCCGATGCCTTCTCCCAACTTTGAGTTCCCGGTATTCGAGGCTGAAGAAGAAAATGATGACAAAATTCCAGAAGAGATCTCTCGACTACTCAGACAAGAGGAAAAGTCCATTGAACCTCACAAAGAACCGTTGGAAACGGTAAACTTGGGTTCAGAGCAAGAGAGAAAAGAAATCAGGATCAGGGCACTGCTCATTCCAACTACCAGAGAGAGTTTGATAAAGCTTCTCAGAGAATTCCCCGATGTATTCGCTTGGTCCTATCAGGATATGCCAGGGTTGGATACCTGTATCGTGGAACATCACTTACCGTTAAGGTCGGAATGTCCACCAGTAAAGCAAAGGTTGAGACGCACTCACCCGGACATGGCCATCAAAATCAAAGAGGAGGTGCAGAAACAGATTAACGCGGGTTTCCTCGCTACATCTGAATATCCTCAATGGTTAGCCAACATCGTACCCGTTCCCAAAAAGGACAGAAAGGTCAGAATGTGTGTTGATTACAGAGATCTGAACAAGGCAATTCCAAAGGACGACTTTCCTTTACCACACATTTACATGCTGGTAGACAGCACAGCAAAGTTCAAAGTCTTCTCCTTCATTGATGGATTATCGGGCTATAACCAGATCAAAATGGTGCCGAAAGACATGGAGAAAACTTCGTTCATTACCCCATGGGGTACCTTTTATTACAAGGTAATGCCGTTTGGTTTGAAGAACGTCGGGGCAACCTATCAAAGGGCCATGACTACTCTGTTTCATGACATGATACATAAGGAAATCGAGGTATATGTCGATGATATGATTGCAAAATCAAAAACAGAGAGTGAGCACGTTAAACATCTGTCAAAATTGTTCGAACGTTTGAGAAAATTCAAGCTCCGCTTGAATCCCAACAAGTGCACCTTCGGTGTCCGTTCAGGGAAACTACTAGGGTTCATCGTCAGCCAGAAAGGAATTTAGGTTGAACCTGACAAGGTCAAGCCCATTCAAGAAATGCCTTCTCCGAAAACTGAAAAACAAGTCAGAGAATTCCTGGGATGTTTGAACTACATCTCCAGATTCATATTCCTCATGACCGCCATGTGTGCGCCGATTTTCAAATTACTCAAAAAGAACTAGGATTGCGTTTGGTCAGAAGATTTCCAAACCGCATTCGACAGTATTAAGGAATATCTGTTGAATCCTCCGATTATATCACCTCCAATGGAAGGAAGACCACTGATCATTTACCCCACAGTCCTAGAGGACTCAATGGGATGTGTACTTGGCCAACAAGACGAAACCAAAAGGAAAGAGTCTGCCATTTACTATCTAAGCAAGAAATTCACCGACTGTGAAACTCGGTACACGATGCTTGAGAAAACTTGTTGCGCTTTGGCTTGGGCAGCCAAGCGTCTTCGCCAATACATGATTCGTCACACTACTTGGTTAATCTCCGAAATGGATCCAATCAAGTACGTATTTGAAAAACCTGCTCTTACGAGAAGAATTGCCCGTTGGCAGATGCTGTTATCAGAATATGACATAGAGTACCACGCTCAGAAAGCCGTTAAGGGAAGTATTTTAGCCGATCATTTGGCTCATCAACCGATTGACGATCAAGAATCAATCGGGTTTGACTTCCCAGACGAAGATGTCATGTATTTAAAAAGGAAAGACTACGATGAACCATTACCCAGTGAAGGGCCAGAACCAGGTTCCCAATGGGGACTTATCTTTGACGGAGCAGTTAATCATTATGGAAACGGAATTGGGGCAATCATTGTTACACCTCAGGGTACCCACATTCCTTTCACTGCTAGACTTACGTTCAAATGTACGAACAATGAGGCAGAATACGAAGCTTGTATCATGGGTGTCGAGGAAGCGATTGATTTAAGGATCAACAACTTGGACGTATATGGTGACTCGGCTTTGGTTATCAATCAGATAAAAGAAGATTGGAACACATACCAATCTGGATTGATTCCTTACAAAGACTATGCAAGAAGGTTGTTACACTTCTTCAACAGAGTTGAGTTTCATCACATCCCTCGTGATGAGAATCACATGGCTGATACATTAGCCCCTATCTCTTCCATGATTAGTGTAGGTCAATGGAATGACATACCTAAGATCGACATAATGCGCCTTGAACGGCCCGCTTACGTCTTCACGATTGAAGCAGTCATAGACGACAAACCTTGGTATCACGATATCAAATGCTTCCTTCAGAAACAAGGATACCCACCTGGGGCATCTAGAAAACACAGGAAGACCCTCAGAAGACTAGCAGGCAACTTCTTCCTGAGCGGCGATACACTTTATAAGAGAAATTTTGACATGGTCTTGCTCCGATGCGTAGACAGACCAGAAGCAGACATGCTTATGAAAGAAATTCATGAAGGATCCTTTGGCACTCATGCCAACGGACACACAATGGCGAGAAAAATTTTGAGAGCAGGGTATTACTGGTTGACCATGGAATCCGACTGCTACAAGTACATGAGAAGGTGTCACAAGTGTCAGATATACTCCGACAAAATTCATGTACCGCCATCACATCTCAAAGTTCTTTCTTCCCCGTGGCCTTTTTCCATATGGGGAATCGACATGATCGGCTTGATCGAACCTAAGGCTTCAAACGGACATCGGTTCATCCTAGTAGCCATTGATTACTTCACCAAGTGGGTCGAAGCAGCGTCATTCGCTAATGTAACCCGACAAGTGGTTGTCTGATTTATCAAAAACAATATCATCTGCCGTTATGGTGTTCCAAGCGAGATCATTACTGATAATGGATATAACTTGAACAACAAGATGATGAAGGGGTTGTGCGCAGAGTTAAAGATCGAACATCATAACTCATCTCCCTACCGACCCAAGATGAACGGAGCGGTCGAAGTGGCTAATAAGAACATCAAGAAGATCGTTCAAAAGATGGTTGTAACCTACAAAGACTGGCACGAGATGCTACCCTTTGCTCTTCACGGTTATCGTACATCTGTTCGTACTTCAACAGGGGCTACCCCTTTCTCTCTAGTGTATGGCATGGAGGCATTTCTCCCCATAGAAGTAGAGATCCCATCAATCCAAGTACTGATAAGCTCACCGAAGCTGAATGGTGTCAAATTTGACACGACGAACTGAATCTGATTGAAGAAAAGAGAATCACTGCATTATTCCACGGTCAGTTGTATCAATAGAGAATGAAGAGGGCGTTCGACAAAAAGGTCCGACCTCGTGTCTTCAGGAAAGGAGACCTCGTGCTCAAGAAGATACAATCTTTTCTCACTGATTCGCGAGGTAAGTGGACTCCGAATTATGATGGCCCCTATGTGGTCACGAAAGCTTTCTCAGGCGGCGCCTTGAGACTTGCAACCATGGACTGAGAGGAATTTGCCTATCCCACGAATGTTGATGTAGTCAAGAAATACTTCGCCTAAAAAAAACGTCTCGGTGGATTGAAAACCCGAAAGGGCGGTCCAGGCAAAAGTTAGAGACAAAATAAAAAAAAAATCATCTCGGTGGATTGGAAACATCATAGTACAATCCAGGAAAAAATTAGGGATAATGGCAAGTAACTATGTCCAACAGAGGCAAGTCCCTCAGCAGCAGCAGTTACATCATCGGAAGAAAACTCCAGTTTAGGTCATCTTCGACAGAAGCTCAGGATGCCCTGAATTCAAAGATGGTAGAAGGATAGTGGTCGTTATGTTTCAACGTAGCCCTTTTCCCTGTAAATTACCATTTTTAAACTTTGTAAATACTCAATGGAATCACGCATTTGGCTGATCTCCATCTTATCAATAAAATTTGAGCCTTGTGCTTTTGTTTGTAATTCTTGCTTGTTTTACCTTTACAGAACGACGTTGTTAACATGATTAACGATTCTTGAAATAAAACAAAAATGAATTTACTTGTTAAAACTTTTTCTGCTTTTAAAATAAAGATGGCAATTTCTTTTGACTGTTAAACATCAAAAGAACATCAATCGCGTCTCCAAAGGTGTTCGAACCTCAAAGTGCAGAATCAAAGTACTCCTTATAGACCAGTACGCCTGAATAAAGGGATCAACTGTGTCAGAGACCTTGTTTCGTCTAACATCCACGGCAGAGTTCTTACCTCCTAAGCCCGATCAACAGTATTCCCCGCAGGGATTATCTCTCCTAAGCAAGGTGGAATTGCTATCTTGAACCAGCGATATCTCTATACGCCCCGCGATGGCCGAGTATCCAGTCATGTTCATCTTTTAGTTTGTATGTCGCGTCAGTTTTATCAGCATATACATACATGCATCATGCATTATTGATTTGCATTTATATTTCATATTGCATCGCTATCACTCTAGTCGGTCTTATCTCCTAGTGATAAAGGTCCTCTCAATCGAGTTGTCGGACCTTTCCTCGTTAGGAAGTGAATCATCTAAGCAATCCCTCTCCCATTTATCTCTAGATCAGAGTCGGCACTAGACCACTTTGATAACTTGAACCTCTGAAAGGCCAGAGAACCTTCAACCGATGTCACTCTTCGCCATTGAAGGTGATATCCTTGTTTTCTCGGATTAAAGAAAATCCTGAGAAAAAGCCTCCTAAATCGGAGATTCGGCAGTACGGCAGTTTTTCTCCGAAAATTCGCTGATGAAAAGGTCATCGGCACCTCAAAATTGGACCCCATCATATGGCATTTCTCTGGGAAGATCCCGAGAAAAGTATGATGTAAGATCCCCAAGTGGAAACAGTCTCTCAAGATACTCGCTTTCCCCCAGTAGAATCGACAAATGGCGTCTCCAACAGAGAAGTTTGTGCACCCCTACAACTCAGACGACTGGGTTCCCCAGCAAGTCTTACATCGAAACTTTTGCATCTCAAATGGCATCACTACAATCAAAATTAGGGTTTCAAGCCCTCTCAGAGCCTTAGACAAAGGATCAATCAAGGAATGACATGATCTTCAACTTGTCTAACCTCTCAAACATCCATAATGGATCAAAAAGGACTCCCACTTCAAGGATTAAGCACAAGGTTGCTCCCTTCTAGGTGGATCAAGTCTCAAGATCGCCAGTATCACCAAATTAGGGTTTTGGTCGACCAGGGCCTCTAGATGGAAAATTTCATCTGGACACAAGCCAAAGATCCAAAACACAACCTAATGTACTCCATAGAACCTCATGGACCCAAGCATCAAGTCAATTTGACCTCAGGGGATGTATACATCAAAAATCAGGAATTAGGGTTTCTTGACCTAATTCACCCCTAAGTTGTCTTTTGGGACAAATCAAGAACCAAGACCTCAAGACATGATTTGAGGGTCTCTGATGAACTATATTGATCCATTTGGAACAATGGATTAATCCAAGAAGCTTGAGCAACAAGTCGCATTTTCATCTGCACCACAATTAGGTTTTCGCGAGGAAAGTCAACTGTAACTTTGACTTTTGACAAGGACATGCTCCCAAGCCCTAGGACATGCCCCAATATACCCTATGACACCCATGGAACATGTCCATCAAGTTTGATTTAGGTCAAGGACATGATTTCATGAAGAATGGCACAATTTGGAATTCATCTGATAAAAAGTCAACTGTGCACAAAAGTCAACTTTGACTTTTTGAGATTTTTCACCAAAATGGATTTTTAACCCTAAAATGATGTTAATGTATGATTTGAATCATCATTCATCAAGAAAAATCAAAGGAAATGGGATAACTTGTAAAAGGGGTAACCATAAAACTTCGAAATTTTTCTAAGTTATGGAAAAAGTACCACTAATACACTAACTTTGGAGGACCATAACTCCTAAACCACAAGGCCAATTTTTTTCATCCAAAGATGGATTTGTAGCCCTTATTACCCTCTACAAAAACTTCAACTAGACCTAAGTCCAATTCATTAAGGATTTTGAGTTATGGAGTTATCAAAATCAAGAAATCACACTTTGTTCCAACACTTAGTGAAAATTTAACTAAGTCAGATTTTGCTTCACTTTTTGCCAAATGTAGAGGGATTTTTCACTTGGAATCAGAAGAGATCAAAATCAAACATGTTCAAACAGTTGTTGTATCATGTAAGGGCTTTCCAAAATGGCCAAGAACATTGCCAAATTCAACTTACACCATGAGATATGACATTGTCAAGTTGCCTTGCTGAAATCTGTCAAAGGCAAGGCAGATTTTGCATTTTGGCTCGATTTGCCAAAATCAACCAAATTCAAATGCTCCTATCCACTTGGACACCTCAGAGGATTGAATCTAAAGGGGACAATCACTGAGCCAAGCCTCCAAAGTCCATGGAACAAGAAATAGCATGTTGAACCTAGAATGGCCAAAATAGGGACAAGACTCCAAATTTGGATTGAAGCATTCAATGGAAGCATCAAGGTGGCATGGACTAAGCCATTCTCATCTGAAATCAGTCAAGACTTATCTAAGACCAAGGGAACCAAAGCTCTGTGCCCTAACCTCTAGTCAATGGCTAGAGGAGACTTGCATTTCCATTGGACAACATTGGCCAAACCTACTTACCAGCTGCCATTCACTATTCCTTGCAAAACAAACTTGCTCTACTATAAATAGAGCTCAATTGTGATCAGTTTGAGTACACAAAATCCATCAAACAGATGCTTTCCTCAAAATCTCTTCTTTCACTCCAATTTTGCCTTCTAAGGCAAGTCACTATCGGGTTTTGAGTTTGAGAGCAATTCCAATCAAACCAATCACTCACACACCTCACATACATCACGTATGAGCTGATCAAACACTTAGATCACTTCTGAAACACCAATTTCACAAAATCACCAGCTGGTTGCTCAAATTTTCAACCAAGTTGCAGCTGAGGTACCATAAATTGATCCAGCCAATTTCAATCAAGTCCAACCATTCAAACACACTCCATAGGGTGTAGGGAAGCTGTTCAGATCATCACCACTCATCTGTAACACCTCCAAATCAAAAATTACATTACACTTGCTGTCACGGCTTAGAGGTAAGCATATACTTGGTCATCTCTCAATCTATGCATATTTCCTCGCACAATAATTTGGCCATATGTTCATAATCATGCATGGAATGTTTTCCCTCAATTAATTGCATTGTTTGAATCGTGTATCAAAAATCCTAGCCTTCATGCAGAAATTAGGGTTCTTGAGGATTTTTCATGATTTCTTGTTATATGTTTAATTTAAATGAAATTAAGTGTTATAGACATGATCGTGAGGTTGAGACGAACATAATGATATGTGGATTGCATGATATAATCAAGTATTCAGTGAGATTGAGGAGAAAATGCAAATCGGCCAAACCCAGAACACGCGCGTGTTCTTGGTGTGTTCTTGGCGCCATTTTTGAATAATTCAAATATTTGAATTTTGTGATTTTGTTTAATTGATTCAAAAATTAATTTCTCTCTGAGTTTTAATGATTTTGAGTTTATTCTTTTTTTAATAATTCACAAAAATGTTAAAATATTTTATTTTCTCAAAAAATCCCAAAAATATTATTTATTTCATATAATTGATATTTTTGCAAAGAATTAATATTTTAATTGTTTTTGACATTTTAAATATTTTTTCTACATTGATTTTGCAACTTTTAATGCTTTCTAATTATTTTGTAGGTTAATACTTAATTTTTGAAGCATTAATCCAAGATCACAATTTGTTTTTCACATGTTAAACAATTTTGATCATTTTAATTGAATTTTTATTCAATTAAATACATTTTTGAAAACAAATTAGGGTTTTTGGATTAATTTAACCCTCATAAATCATTTTCAAAACTTTTTGGGCCTCTAATAGAGTGTAAGACCCAATCCTTTCTTGACCAAAACATTTTGGGTCTCAGTGTATTGTATAAGTCCCGATACCGTCAAAAAAAAACGGCGCGATCGTCGCCTATTCAAAGAATCAATTGGGCCTCTCCTTGAGCTATAAGACCCATTCAAAATATTTTGGGCCTCTAATAGAGTGTAAGACCCAATCCTCTTTTAACCAAAAACATTTTGGGCCTCACTTATTGTATAAGTCCCTCTGCGTTAAAATAAAACCTCGACGCGATCGCCATTTCAAACAGAAAAATTATATGGGCCTACCCTCGTGTTATAAGCCCCACTCTTTTTCTTTAAACTTTTTAGGCCTCTCCTTGAGCTGTAAGCCCCAAAACTTTCTTTTTCAAAGCACTTTCTCCTTTGATTTTGAGTATACTGTTGTTTTCAATCTTTCTTTGTTGAACAACTAACCAAACAGCATAGAAGCTCTACAACCGAGTAAGTGTTTATACGCTTTCATTTACCGCTTTCATATACATATAACTGTATCGTGGGGCTGTTTCACTGTAAGTCTTCTTTCATAAACTCATATTGACTGTATAATAATAGTATAGATATTTAGAGTTTCCCCGACAACTACGTCTAGAACTAAGGGACGCCGTTTTGTTTAGTCATAGAAATAGACAACTAGATCCCCAATAGGATCACCAGATATAGTCTTCTCTTCGGCTGTCCTCAATAGGAATTGTCAAGAAACTCTATTCCCAGAGATGAATGTATTCTCCGTGAATGACATCTTTGAGTTTCTTCCAAATTCTCAAACTTTCCTGACGGTGAATAGCATTGCCTTGAATTTCTCAGGGTTTGGGGACCCGCGGGCTTCTTAAAAGCACCGGCCTCCTCTTGGGCATCGTACAAGGACCCACAGGCTTCCTAAAAGCAACCCCGCCTCCTCTTGGGCTTAGTACAAGGACCCTACGGCTTCTTAGAAGTATTCACAGCCTCCTCTTAGGCTTCGTATAATGATCTCTTCCTCCGGGAATGATAGCCTCCTCTTGGGCTTAGTACAAGGACCCATCGGCTTCTTAAAAGATTCCAGCCTCCTCTTGGGCTTCGTACAAATTATCCCGACGACCTCCTAGAGGTATAGGAACAGAACTTAGTCATCTTCATAGAACAGTCCTTTCATCGAGTCTACTACTGTTTCTTAAAACACAGTATAAAAGATGAAACTCTAGACTTGGACAGTCTAATCTCCTTGAGTCTCAAAGACATTCTCAAGTGACCCCTTCGTTAAATAGGAAGGAAACCCGCAGACTCGGACAGTCTCAATACCCTTCAGATTTCCCGCTTCCTTAAAGAACAGGAATAACCCGGATCCTTGAATCAAATCCAGGAGTACAGTGTTGCTCATATAAGAACTGATTTTCTCTTTCAAAATCAGTATACCGGACCTGTCACTTAACTGAACAGTCACCATAGGCTCCTCTTGGGCTTTGTACAACGATTCTCCCCCAGCGGAGTCAAACAACGTTCGGCCTCTCTCTCGGGCTTTGTACGAGACACATAAGAGACTCCCTTGCTAAGTCAATTACCCCTTTTGCCTCCATCTCGGGCTTTATACGAGATACAAAAAGGTTATTATTGAGCCAAATAAACAATAGCCTCCATCTCGGGCTTTATACGAGATACCAAAAGATTCCCTCGTTGAGTCAAAACCTTTTAGCCTCTCTCTCGGGCTTTGTACAAGACACATATCAACCTCCGCTTAGGCTTTGTATAAAAAAATCACTGGTTTATCCAATTAACCTTTTAGCATCAAAGTTGTGCCTCGTTCACAGTACACAAACATCAAACAACTCCCTTCATATAATCATTGTAAGCGGCAAGCCTCTGGATCATCTACATCCATGCCACTGTCCCTCTTTTAGCATGAGAAATTCCTAAGAAAAGATAGCATTGCTCTACACTGAGTTAAAGTCTTCCCCTTCATGCTAAACCCCCTATAAAGGAAATTATGGCATTGCTAGGATCCACGTATCCCGGTTAAAGTAATTCTCCTTTATAAAACAGTTGTGACATACAACCCCCTCTTTAGAGATGACAAGTTCTCTCTAAAGTTGAGACTTTTTCAGCTTCACATCTTGGGCTTTGAACAAGATACAAACTACCTTTCGCTTCACGTCTTGGGCTTTGAACAAGACACCAAAAAATAATCATTTCCTCCCATAGAATAGGAGGAACTACAAACGCTCTGATTTCCCTGTTTTGGATAAACGGGAATACGTAGGCATAAGATTGAAAGAAAAATATTAGCGAGCACACTAAACAAAAACCCAAAATCCCATATCAAAAGCAGTAATTCAAAAGCATCAGTCCTAACATCCTAATCCTTGTTCCCCGCCAGAAACCTGTCATTCTGTTAAATAGCACAAGAAAGGTCCCCCCACATTGATAGCATTCGTAACCTAACAGACCGATTTTTAAACTCAGTATGCAAAGCAGGGTTAATTAGAGACATCTATTTCCCTTCCTTCATGAGCTATGATGGAATTGCTCTCTAACTCAAAAACTCAGAGATACCTTGCAAAAGAAGGCATTTTGGCCTAAAGAGATGGATTTTGAGGAAAGCATCAGTTTGGGTGCTTTGGTGTACTCAAACTGATCACAATTGATGTCTATTTATAGTGTGTCAAGTTTGTTTTGGCATCAATAGTGAATGGAGGTTGCAGCAGGCCTTTGGCCAATGTTATGCAAAAGGAATCTCAAGTCTCCTCTAGCCATTGACTTGAGATTAGAGCACAGGCTTTGTAGCTTTGGTTCTGAGATAAGTTTGGACTGAATTCAGTTGGAATAGGCTCAGTTCATGCCACCTTGATGCATTCATTAAAGGCTTGGAAACAAAATTGGAGTCTTGGCATCTTTTAGCCTTTTTAGGGATGACAAGCCTAATATAGATTCTTGGACTTTGGAGGCTTGGGGGTCAGATCATTCCCTTCTTGTTTTATCCTCAGATGTGTCCAAATGGATGACAAGGCTTGGATTTATCATATTTGGACAAATAGAGCAAAATACACAAATTCTGCCTTGTAAAAACCAGTTCATGATGCCATGTTCCAAGGGTTGTATCTCCTTGCTCAAATGGAATTTGGATATGATCTGGTACTTGTTGGAAAGCCCTTATGGCATACTTTAACTTTGATGTTCACCCATAGACCTAGTTTGACTTGGATCAAGGTGAAAAATGTCCCTACATTTTGGAAAAAAGTAAGGCAGATTCTGACTTAGTGAAAATTTCACTAAGTGTTGGAAAAATGTCATTTTCATGTTTTTAGTCATTTTGATCACTCCATAACTAAAAATCCATGAGGAATTGGAATGAGATGTAGTTGAAGCTTTTGTAGAGTGTAGCAAGACCTACAAATCCAGCTTTGGATCACCCAAAATGGTTGCTTGGATCTCAAGTTATGGTCCTTGGAAGTTGGTACCCTAGCCACTTTGTTCCATAACTTAGAAAAATTCTAAGTTTTTTATGGTTACCCCTTTTACAAGTTAACTCACTTTCTTTGATTTTTCTTGATGAATGATGATTCAAATCACATATTAACATTGTTTTAGGGTCAAGGAACCATAATTGTGAAAATTTCCAAAAAGTCAAACTTGATTTTGTGCACAGTTGACTTTTTATCGGATGAAATCCAAACTGTGTGATCCTTTGTAAATAAAGTCCTTGACCTAAATCAAACCTAATGGATATATTCCATAGGTGTTATAGGGTGTATTGAATCATGTCCCAAGGTTTGGGAGCATGTCTTGGTCAAAAGTCAAAGGTACAGTTGACTCTTTTCCTCGAAACCCTAATTGTGGTCTTGATGAAATTGAAACTTGTGGATCAAGCTCCTTGGATCAATCCATTGTTGCAAATGGATCAATGTAGTGTATTGGAGACCCTCAAATCATGTCTTGAGGTCTTGGCTCATGTTTTGTCCCAAAAGTCAACTTAGGGGTGAATTAGGACAAGAAACCCTAATTCCTGATTTTTGGGTAAATGCATCCCCTGAGGTTAAATTGACTTGATAATTGGGTCCATGAGGTCCCTTAGAGTATCTTGGGTTGTGCCTTGAAGCATTGGCTCATTCCCAGAGGAAAATTTCCTTCTGGAGGCCTTGGTCGACCAAAACCCTAATTTGGTGACACTAGCGATCTTGAGGCTTGATCCACTTGGAATGTTGCAACCTTATGCTTGATTCTTGATGTGGGAGTCCTCTTGATCCTTTATAGGTGTTTGAGAGTTTAGACAAGTTGAAGATCATGTCATTCCTTGATTGATCCTTTGTCTAAGGCTCTGAGAGGGCTTGAAACCCTAATTCTTGATTGTGGTGAATGCTCAAACATCTCTGAGGATATTGATGAGCCATGATGGCACATCCATATTATGGTAATGATCCTCACAATGATGGGAAATCTTGGTGGTCAAAATTTGGGGTATGACAGATGCCCCTATTTAATCTTTTTGGACCCGAAGGTGTGAATGGCGAAGGTATTCGGGCATTCGGGGTGCAAGAGGATTAAATATCGGAATACCCGAAATTTTGATGGTGGTTATGAATGGCAGTTTGCTCATCCATCTTCTTTTGCTAAGCAATGATGCTTAAAAAAGGTGAAAACTTCCCCTCGATCCTGGTCTTCAGCCAAGGAACTGGTCTTAGTTTCTAAAGTGAACTTCCCCTCGATCCTGGTTTTCAGCCAAGGAACTAGTCTCAGTTTCTGAAAAAAACTTCCCCTCGATCCTGGTTTTCATCCAAGGAACTAGTCTCAGTTTCTGAAATAAACTTCCCCTCGATCCTGGTTTTCTGCCAAGGAATTGGTCTCAGTTTCTGAAATAAACTTACCCTCGATCTTGGTTTTCAGCCAAGGAACTAGTCTTAGTTTCTTTTGTCAATAAAATTTCTTGACAAGGGACGCTATTCGTTAGAGGACTTCATCAAATTTTGATGTCAGACTTCCTGGGGAACCCATTCGTCTGAGTTGTAGAGGTGCACAAACTTCTCCGTTGGAGACGTCATTTGATGACTCTACTGGGGAAAACGAGTCTCTTGAGAGATTATTTCCTGCTTGGAGGTATTACATCATACTTTTCCTCGAGATCTTCTCGGAGAAATACCATGTGATGTAATCCAATTTTAAGATGCTGATGACTTCATTAATGTCGACTTTCTTTGGAGAAAAACCAATGTGTTGCTGAGAGCCTTTGATCGAGAGGCTTTCTCTGGGGATTTTCCTTAATCCGGGAAAGCGAAGATATCATCTTCAATGGTAAAGAGTGATTTTTGTCGAATTCCTTCTTGTTCTTCAGAGGTTCAAGTTATCAAAGTGGTCGAGGACCGTCTCCAATCCAGAAATAAACTGGGGGAGAGATTGTTCGGACAATACATTTACTGACGAGGAAAGGACTGACAACTTGATTGAGAGGACTTTTATCACTAGGGGATAAGACCGACTAGAGTGATAGTGATGCAATATGAATATGAATGTAAATCAATAATGCATGATGTATGTATGTTTATGCTGACAAAACTGACACGACATACAGACTAGTGGATGAACACGACTGGATACTCAGCCACCATGGGGAACGAGGAAGTACCATTTGGTCCAAAATAGCAATTTTGCCTTGCTTAGGAGAGATAATCCCTGTGGGGAAAAACGTTGGTCGGGATTAGGAGGTAAGAACTCTGTCGGGGCCGTCAGATGAAACATGGTCTCTGACACAGCTGATCCTTCATTCAGGCACACTGATGTAGAAGGATTACTTTGATTCTGCACTTTGAAGCTTAATCGCTTTTGGAGTAGCGATCGATGTTCTTTCGATGTTCAACAGTCAAAAGAATTGCCATCTTTATTTTAAAAGCAGAAAAAGTTTGACAAGTAAATTCATTTTTATTTTATTTCAAGAATCGTTGATCATATTAAAATGTCGTTCTGTAATGCTAAAACAAATAAGAATTACAAACAAAAGCATTAAGGCTCAAATTTTATTGATAGGATAGAAATCAGTCAAACCCGTGATTCCATGGAGCATTTACAAAGTTAGAAAATGGTAATTTAAGGGAAAAGGGCTACATTGAAACATAACGACCGCTATCCTTCTACCAACTTTGAATTCTAGACATCCTGAGCTTCTGTCGAAGATGACCTTGACTGGAGTTTCTTCTGATGGATGGCATGACTGTTGCTAGGGGATTTGCCCCTTTGTTGGACGTAGTTACTTGCCATGAATCCCTAACTTTTGCCTGGATTGTACTTTGAGGTTTCCAATCCATCGGGATGATTTTTGGTTATGTCTCTAATTTTTGCCTGGACCGCCCTTTTGGGGTTTTCAATCCACCGAGACGTTTTTTTTTATTTAGGCAAAGTATTTCTTGATTATGTCAACATTTGTGAGGTAGGCAAATTCTTCTCCATCCATGGTTGCAAGTCTCAAGGCGCCGCCTGAGAAGGCTTTCTTGACCACATAGGGGCCGTTATAATTCGGAGTCCACTTGCCCCGGGAATTAGTGAGAAAAGATTGTATCTTCTTGAGCACGAGGTCTCCTTTTCTGAAGACGCGAGGTCGAACCTTTTTGTCAAATGCCTTCTTCATCCTTTGCTGATACAACTGACCATGGCATAATGCCGTTATTCACTTTTCTTCGATCAGATTCAGTTCGTCGTGTCGACTTTGACACCATTCAGCCTCTGTTAGCTTAGCTTCCATCAATACCCTGATTGATGGGATCTCTACCTCTATAGGGAGCACTGCTTCCATGCCATATACTAGAGAGAAAGGGGTTTCCCCTGTTGAAGTGCAGACATATGTGCGATAACCGTGAAGAGCAAAGGGTAGCATCTCGTGCCAGTCTTTATAGGTTACAACCATCTTTTGAACAATCTTCTTGATGTTTTTGTTAGCCGCTTCTACCGTTCCATTCATCTTGGGTCGGTAGGGAGATGAGTTATGGTGTTCGATCTTGAACTCAGCGCACAACTCTTTTATCATCTTGTTGTTCAAGTTAGATCCATTATCCGTAATGATCTGGCTTGTAACACCATAATGGTAGATGAGATTGTTTTTGATAAATCGGACAACCACTTGCCGGGTTACATTGGCGTATGGTGCTGCTTCAACCCACTTGGTGAAGTAGCCAATGGCTACCAGAATGAATCGATGTCCGTTTGAAGCCCTGGGTTCAATCATGCCAATCATGTCGATTCCCCAAATGGAAAAAGGCCATGGAGAAGAGAGAACTTTGAGATGTGTTGGCGGTACATGGATTCTTTCAGAGTTTATCTGACACTTGTGACATCTCCTCATATACTTGTAGCAATCGGATTCCATTGTCAACCAATAGTACCTGGCTCTTAGAATTTTTCTCGCCATTGTGTGTCCGTTGGCATGAGTGCCAAAGGATCCTTCGTGAATTTCTTTTATCAGCATGTTTGCTTCTGGTCTGTCTACACATCGGAGCAAGACCATGTCGAAATTTCTCTTATAGAGTGTATCACCGCTCAGGAAGAAGTTGCCCCAATTCTGTTTCCATATTGATTGATAGCTCCATCAAAGATTAGTCCCCATTGAGAACCTAGTTCTGGCCCTTCACTAGGTAGCGGTTCATCGCAGTCTTTCATTTTTAGATACATGACATCTTCGTCTGGGAAGTTAAATCCGACTGATTCCTGATCGTCAATCGGTTGATGAGCCAGATGATCGGTTAAAACACTTCCTTTGACGGCTTTTTGAGCATGGTATTCTATGTCGTATTCTAATAACAACATCTGCTAACGGGCAATCCTTCCCGTGAGAGCAGGTTTTTCAAAGATGTACTTGATTGGATCCATTTCTGAAATTAACCAAGTAGTGTGACGAATCATGTACTGGCGAAGACGTTTGGCTACCCAAGCCAAAGCACAGCAATTTTTCTCAAGCATAGTGTACCGAGTCTCGCAGTCGATGAATTTCTTGCTTAAATAGTTAATGGCAGACTCTTTCCTTTTGGTTTCGTCTTGTTGGCCAAGTACACAACCCATGGAGTCTTCCAAGACTGTTAGGTATATGATCAGTGGTCTTTCTTCCACTGGAGGTGATAGAATCGGTGGGTTTAACAGGTATTCCTTGATACTGTCGAAGGCGGATTGGCAGTCTTCTGTCCATACGCAGTCCTAATTCTTTTTGAGTAATTTGAAGATTGGCGCGCATGTCACGGTCATGAGGAATATAAATCTAGAAATGTAGTTCAGATGTCCCAGGAATCCTCTGACTTGTTTTTCAATCTTTGGAGAAGGCATTTCTTGAATGGCCCTGACTTTGTCAGGATCAACCTCAATTCCTTTCTGGCTGACGATGAACCCTAGCAGTTCTCCTGAACAGACACCGAATGCGCACTTATTGGGATTCAAGAGGAGTTTGTACTTTCTTAGACACTCGAATAGTTTTGAGAGATGGGTCACATGCTCCTCTTCTGTCTTAGATTTGGCAATTATATCATCGACATACACTTCTATTTCTTTGTGTATCATATCGTGGAACAGAGTAGTCATGGCCCTTTGATATGTTGCCCCGACATTTTTCAAACTGAACGGCATTACCTTGTAACAAAAGGTACCCCATGGGGTGATGAACGAAGTTTTCTCCATGTCTTTCGGCGCCATCTTTATCTGATTATAGCCCGAGAATCCATCCATGAAGGAGAATACTTTGAATTTTGTTGTACTGTCTACCAACATGTCAATGTGTGGTAAGGGAAAGTCATCCTTTGGACTTGCTTTGTTCAGATCCCTGTAGTCTACACACATTCTAACTTTTCCTTCCTTTTTCGGAACTGGCACTATGTTGGCTAGCCATTGAGGATATTCTGATGTGTCGAGGAAACCCGCGTCAATCTATTTTTGTACTTTCTCTTTGATTTTGATGGCCATGTCTGGGTGAGTCCGTCTCAGCCTTTGTTTTACCAGCAGATATTCTGATCTTAACGGTAGATGATGTTCCACGATGCTGGTATCCAACCCTAGCATATCCTGATAAGACCAAGCAAACACATCGGGAAACCCTTTGAGAAGCTTTATCAAACTTTCTTTGACAGTTAGACTAAGCAGTGCCCCAATCTTGACTTCTTTTCTCTCTTCTTCTGAACCCAAGTTGACCGTTTCCAACTGCTCTTTGTGAGGTTCGATGGACCTTTCCTCTTGCCTGAGTAATCGGGAGATCTCTTCTGGAATTTCCTCATTATTTTCTTCTACAGCCTCAAATACCAAGACTTCAAAGTTGGGAGAAGGCATTGGATCGTATGTTTCAATGGGGTTTAAAACAAGCAATCTGCATGACAAGATGATTGTTTTTTAGAAGAGATAGAGAGAAATGCAAGAGTGTTGTGCAGTGTAATTTCTGAAAAATGCTTGTTTTTATTATTTGAGTTGTTTTTTAGGATTACCATTTTTTGAAAAAGTGAAAAGAGAAAAATAGCAATAAACGCAGAAATTACAGAACGACGTTATTTTATTTATGATCTTGTCTATTCTTTAAACTACAGCCCTATAAAACAAAACTCAGTTGCCTTAGATGAAGCGAAGAGAGACATTTACAGAAAGTGAGCCCTATAAAAACATTTGTTTCACCTGGGCAGGGTGAAAGGTTAAGATAAAGACGGCAATTACTTAGACTTATGAACGACTTTCGGAACGTTGACAGCAACCCATTGGCGGCGAACTCCTCGGTGAATCACAAAGTCTAGTACCTTCCTTCTTAGCTTGTCTTCATAAATGACGTTGATTTCTAGTGGAGCAGGATCGTTGGAGTCTGTCTCCTAGGCAGAGTTGTCGTAGACGAACTCTTCCGTTGTATCTTGCACAGTGTTTGCACTCTCAGGTGGATCTCCCCATCTAGTGGGCTGGATGTCTTCGAGCCTGATACGAGAGCTTTCAGGAGCGGTGTACTTGACCAGGAAGTCGTACTTGCCACTCGGTTGTCCTAAGGTGTCCCATACTTATTTGGAACTAGCGGAGTAATCCCTTTCGATGACGTTGACTTCGGGAAAATCATAGTTAAGGAACTCTTGTCCTGCAACCTTTGCAAATTCATCATTGTACTGGATATTTTCTGAATGCCCTGAGTATTGATCCCATGATTCGGTGGGGACGCGGGTATTCTTTTCAATGATACTTTACTGATATGCATCGTTGGGCTGACTCTTTTGCCCCAAGTCTCCTGGGCACGACTGCCAGATAGGCAGGCCATCCATTGAGCCATAATATTCGTGGTCAAAGTTGTCTTTCATCAGAGTGTCCTCCTCTAACGAGTTGGACGGAGCACGGCATCCTTCCCGATCACAATCTCTGTATATCATTTTGACATCTGACCTCGGTATATATCTCGGACTCTGTACGGGATAGCAAAATGGCGTAGGCACCTCTTCCTGAGACATATAATCGTCTTCGTTAAGATAGGACTTCCACTCTTCATCTCTATCATAGGAGTCACCCTCGTTGATGGTATGTACTTCTTGAGATACTGGGTGAAGGAAACCTCCACTGTGGAAGAAGTCCTGAATAGGATGAAGACTTTCATCGTTAGTAGTAGTCTGGGTACAGGTCGAAGAAAAACCAAGGCCTTTCTTTGCCTTGTTGTCAGTAGGAATGACAAGTTGTCCCCATCCTTTTGCTCTGTTACTTTTGATCGCTTCGAGAGCATCTTTGTACGAGGAAATCGACGTTCCTCTTTCTGAATGGTTGTCATTGCTCACTGAAAGTGCTTGGAACTAGGTTCCCACAACCTCCTATGGTTCTACATAAGTGGAAAACCATAAGTTGCTTACAATCAAGGCTTGCTCTCCGCAGACTGTGACTAGTTGGTCATTCTTGACGAACTTCAGCTTCTAGTGAAGTGTCGAAGTGACCGCCCCAGCCTCGTGTATCTAAGGTCTTCGTAACAAACAGCTGTATACTGCCCGGATGTCCATGACCTGGAAAGTGACTAGGAAATTGTGAGGACCAATAGTTATGGGAAGGTCAACTTCGCCGATAACCATTTTTTGGGATCCGTCAAATGCTTTGACGATGACCTCACTGCCCCTCATCAGGGATCCTTGAAATGATAGTCGCATTAGAGTATACTTTGGCATAACATTCAGAGCTGATCTGGTATCGACCAGTACGCTGGCCAAAGCATCGTCCCGGCAGTTGACTGTAATATTTAGTGCCATGTTGTGACTTTTGCCTCCTTCTGGCAGTTCTTCATCACTGAATCCTAAGTTGTTGCAAGAAGTGATGTTGGAGATGATGTTGTCAAATTGTCTTATTGTTACATCTTGTTCCACAAAGGCCTGCTCTAAGACTCTCTGTAGAGCCTCTCTGTGGGCTTCGGAACTGAGTAAAAGAGATAGCACAAAGATTTTTGAAGGAGTTTGCAACAGTTGATCAACAATGTTGTACTCACTCTTCTGGATGAGCTTCAGCATCTCATCATTGTTCTTTGAAAGGTCGGGATTACTAGATTGACCGACTGGTTGATTGGGAACTTCTGTTTGAGGTTCCTTTTCTTTGGTGGGGTCTCCAACTCCTCGGTTGAAGATTCGACCGCTCCGTGTTACCCGGCTGATGTCTGTAATATTCACGACGGAGGGAATAGAGTTTCCTTTCCATTCTCAATTGTTGTTTCATCGTATTTGTAAGGGATAGCCTTATCAGATTTGTATGGCATTGGTCCCGGCAGATAGATAACTATAGGAGCCTTCTGATTTTTCTGACCATCTTAGTCGGCCTCAATTGGTTCGAGGTTGAGAATCCTTCCACTATCCAGGGGAACTCTCGATTCATGGAGTAGAGGGATTATGGCGCATACATCTTTGGCCACTTCTCGTTTAGGTATTAAAACAACATCTTTGCCTTGACGATAGCCTGACATTGAACCAGAGCTTGACCATGGTAGAACCTCTTTGTGGTCCAACTGAGTTTGAAGGGTTGCTCGCACGAGGTAGCATCCTTGCTTATTTTCTGAGCAAACTCTATAGCGCTCATAGTTGTATGGTGGCACCCGGCCACGTCCGCTTTGTATGCAGTGTAACCTTACTAGATCTGTCTCCATTGATCGAACATCCTGACTCTGATGCCTAGTAGGGTTCCCGTCAATCATACTGACTTGTTGCGTGTCTTCATCTAGATAGATCGGAAGCCACCAGTGGTTTAACAAGTGTTGCAGTGTCCTTTGAACGAGTGCACAACCTTGGTCACTCTCACGACATACTCTACAGTTCTGATACTCATGTGAAGTTAGAAAACCGAGCTGGACTTGTGTAGCGTGTAATTCCACCAAGCTGGTATTCATCAAACGAATATCAAAGATTTGAATCATGTTGACTTGATAATGACTTCTATCACGGTAATCCGAAATCCATCCAAGATCCATCTGACACTGGAGGGCCTCTTGAACAAAAGAGCATCCCTGCTTGTTTACCGAGCAAATCAGACAGGAATCATAATCGTGTCGTGGCAGATCATGATGTTGGATTTGCCTTGAGTGCATTGCCACCAAGTTGACATTCATCGCACGAATGTTGTAGTTTTGAATGATGTTGGAATTTGTATAAGTCATGTTGACCTCACGGATTCGGTGATCTTGGATCCATCCGAGATCTATCTGTTCCTGTAGAGCTGATTGCACCACAGAACATTCTTGATTGTTTTTAGAGCAGATATCACACTGGTGATAGTTGTGAGATGGTACATGCCCGTATCCGCTCTGTTTGCAATGCATCTTGACCAAGTTGATTTCCAATAAGAGTACACCGTGAATTTGATAGTTGTGCTTAGACTCTTCCTCTATTAAATTTACCGCAGCTTTCTCTTGTTGAGGCAACGGATTCGTCTGAACGTTTAGATTTGTATCCTTGAAGGATAAGACCCAGCTCCTGACAAGCTTCTGCACATCTGACTTGAAGCTGAGACAGTTTTCTATGTTATGCACTAGTCCTCCTTGATGATAAGGGCAAGTCTTATCCACTTTGAACCAAAAAGGCAGATTTTCCGGTACTGTAAGAGGAAACCTGGTCTGGACGTGCCCCTTTACCAGTAGTAACGGAAACAGTTCTGCGTACAACATTGGTATAGGGTCGAACCCTGGTGGTCGCGTTGTACGATTGTTGTTGTATTGAGGACGAGCCTGTTGAAGAGGTTGTTGTGTCCTTTGTTGATATTGTTGTTGATTCGGTTGGCTTTGAGCAACCTGAGGTTGATACGTTGGAACAGGCGCAGGGTTGATAGCAGGAGTTACAGTTGCTACTGGTTGGTACCGTCGCCTTTGATTTCCAAGAGAGATATTACCAATATCTTGCTCTTTTTTCTTTTGTAAAGCTCTACCGTATCTTTTGGTACTGCTTGATGGTCCGACATCTTTGACCAGACATCCTTCTCAGACTGCTTCTCAAGACGAACTCCCATGTTTACCATTTCAGTAAAGTCGCTGGGTGCACTGGCGACCATTCGGTCGTAGTAAAATGAGCTCAAGGTTTTCAAGAAGATCTTTGTCATCTCTTTTTCCTCACGAGGTAGACAAATCTAGGCGGCAATTTCACGCAATCTCTGAGCATACTCCTTAAAGGTTTCCTTATCCTTCTGTGACATGGCTCTGAGTTGATCTATGTCTGGTTCCATGTCCAGGTTATACTTATACTATTGAACGAAGGCAGAGCCAAGTTCTCTGAAAGTGACGATCTTAGTACGGTTTAAACTCATGTACCATTTGAGTGCGGCACCGGTTAAACTATCTTAGAAATAGTGGATCAGTAGCTGTTGGTTCTCTGTCTGAGTTGACATCCTCCGAGCGTACATCACCAAATGACTTTGAGGGCAAGAGTTTCCCTTGTATTTTTCAAATTCGGGCACCTTGAATTTGTGCAGAATTTTCACATTGGGGACTAAACAAAGGTCTGCGGCGTCCTTTCCTAATAGATCCTGACCGCGAATGGTATGCAGTTCCTTCTGCATTTCTAGGAATTGCTCCTGGAACTCATTCATTCTGTCATACATCCTTTCGTTTCCACCAGAAGGTATCTGTGGAATTTGTCCTTCCGAGACAGTGTGTACCACGGGTGGTGGTATAGTCATTACGGCAGTGACTTTTGGTGCTTCCCTATCCCAAAGTGTGTAACCTTCAGGAGTTGTTGTCATGCCCCTGGCATCTTCGCTTTCTCGAAGTTTATAACCTTCAGGCCCAGCGGTTCCTACTGTGGTTTTCGGATCTTCCGTGATCGGCGGAATATATCCTTCCGGGATATAGTTAAATGGCATGCCCCAGGGACGATCTTTAGGCATGTTGTACCGAGGATCGTACTTTCCCACTATGGCCGTAGATGTGATCTTTGAGATCACAGTCCTTTGTTGTTGTATCTGGACTGCTGCCAGAGATTGCATGTCATTGTGAAGTTTCCTCATATCTTCTTTCAGAGTGTCGATTTCTTCTCTCAACTCTCTGTTCTCTTCCTCGAGATCATCCATTTTCTTTTGTCGATTAGCCCAAGTATTATACGAATGAAACAGCTTGACTCTAGAATTAAAGTTCAAACGTGAGATTCGTAGGGAAGAAGAATGCGTTATGTGAGAATGATGAATGATATGCAATGATTATATTAATTTTTTTAATCAAAAGAAACTTCAACAATTGGATTTCAAATATCATACAATAGGGAAACCCCGTTTTATTGAATTCAAAGATTGCGGAAATGGAAATACAGGAATTTACAAAGTGTTGTAAAAGGAAATGTCTAGACTTATGGATCCTGAGTCCTCTCTGAGGAAGGCTCAGGTGTTGGTGCTGGTATTTTCCTTTTCTTTGACCGGGGCTCTTGAGCCATTGTCGGGTTGTCATTCCTTTGCCAAGTGAAAGGAGCGAGCAAATTCCTTTGGTCTTCTTGATTTTCTACAGCATGTTGCTCTAAGATCTCGATCAGAGCGTCTTTTTCTTTTAACAGTTGTTGTATTTTGTTACACTCTATGTTGAGAATGCGGTACTTCTTCTTCCAAGATTTCTTTTCCTGTTGAACTTTGTTGAAAGTGACCTGGAGTTTTTCTGTATCAGACATAAAATAAAGGACAGATTCCTTTAACGGAAGAACTTCTTGACGAGGGTAAGGCATCCTCAGTTTGAGAGCTCTAGTTTGTACCCAGTGGAGATAAGGTTCCACGGAGACACAGTCTAGTTTTCCTAGAGACTCTCGTCCTTTCTTGTGAACATGTTTCCAGACATGCAATATTTCTGTCTTCAGTGCCCTGTCATTTTCTCCTTCCTTGAAGAAAAGACCTTCCAGATGAGCATTACGCGGGACATGTCTCATCGGGTATCCAAATTGACGACGAACTAAAACTGAATGATAGTTGATTCCTCCTTTAATTCCTATGAGGGGTACATTAGGGAATTTCCACAACGGTCAATGATTCTTATCCCGTCATAGATCCGATTGTACCAATCTATGTCAGAGTTGGTAAGAGACATGATTCTCTGTGACCAACGTTGAGTACTCTTATGATCCCAAAAAGCAGCAGACTTGGGTAAATGGGAAGTGAACCATTTGTATAGCAGGGGTACACAGCATGTGATCATCCCTCCACTGTACAAATTCCTTAAGTGTACAGAATGATAAGCATCTGCGAGAAAGGTCGGTATAGGGTTTCTAATCAAAAAAATCTTAATGGCATTGATATCAACAAAGTCACCAATGTTGGGAAACAGAAATAACCCGTAGGTGAGCAACACAAAGATGCTCTTGAAAGCAGTCACGTTCCATATACTAGCAAAGTTCAGAGCTTTCTTTACCAAAAACTTGGCTGGTAAACCTTGGATTCCACCCTTAATGGTCATGTGAGTCCTGACTTCTAACTTATCCAAATAGATAGCTCTTGCAATGATTTGATCCTTTGGAATTTCTTCCAGTCCAGAAAAGGGAGCTTGGTCAGGGATGGGTAAATCAGTCAGATGAGAGTACTCCTCCAATGTTGGTGCTAGTTGATAATCCAGGAATGTGAAACAGTGATAGACCGGATCGTAAAATTGAATCAGCATAGACAGGATTCCTTCGATTATATGGACCCTTAACAGAGACAGCAGTCCTCCGTACTTAGCTCTGAAAGCATCAGGGTTGGTGATTATCCTTGCTAACCCTCTTAAATTCTCTAGTTTTGGAACCTTGAAGGTGTACTTGTGAGTCTTCCTTCTACCAAAATCCATAACGCAATCTTTCTCTCTGACATTTGCAATCATTGTCTTAGTTTAATTTGAAAAAGAGAGACTAGAAGAGAAAAAATTTTCTTTGTTTAAAGTTTTTTAATGAAATGAATGCATGAATGCAGCACACAAAAACATAGAAAAAACATGGGGTCAAAGGTTCGGTGTCATGAAGTCATAGCTCTACCCATCCTAAAGGTTGTACTGGTGAATTTTTGTACCTGTCCTCAAAATCATTGACCCCCCTTGGGATAACAACAGCAGGCTGGTTCACCCGAGCGAGCTGCAGTATCTTAGAGTAATCTCAAATGAGGGTAGTATCGCGTGACAACTATTTTCGATAGCTTCCGCACTACAAAATAGTAACATGGTCTCAGCCTACTAAATCCTCTGTTTCATGGATACCACAATCGAACAATCTGCTTTCAACAACCGAAGTAGTTTAGACATTGAATCCGCAAAGGGTATCTCCACTGATTCTATGGTCTATCGAGGTCGCTTATTCGGGACTCACTCCCTGTAAGATTACCCGTCTAATTCCATCACTTATCTTAGGTATCACTCAAACTTTCCAGATGCGGCATCACCCGCAGTCCCATTAGCAGAAAAATAAACACGGATATCAAGTAGGAAAAGCGATATATATATATATATATATATATATTCGTTCCTAAAACTAACATCCTAGACCTCTTAAGAGCTATAATCCTAGTCCTATACAGACAATGACTTCCCCAGCAGAGTCGCCATTTTACTGTGGAAAATGGGGACGATGCCCCAAGGATCATTCTAAGGACTCCCCAGCAGAGTCGCCATTTTACTGTAGCGAGCGATTTTTGTCGGTGACGCGACCACCTTATCACTGGTTTTTTGGTTTCTCCCCACAATGAGGAAGGGGTGCTACTTTCTGATTTCTTATTTGTCCCGTGAAGCTGGAAGGGAAAGGGAAGCTATATAAAAGTAACCTTGCACGCGATTGTTTAACTGAACAAGCGCTTTAAAGAGATTGGGGGGTCCGAGGTCAGGTTATACAATGGGGAGTTGTCAATTACCCATCCTATATGTGGTTATCCACATGATGTTAGCTTTAGGTTTCGCTTTGTACTTGACGGTGTTTATTCGTTAATGGGTTGGGAAAGTTTCTTGGGAAATATGAGAGAGTGAGTGAGTTTTTGTTGATGTTCGGGTGTTTTTGGTAATGTACTGGACCTAAGTTTTGATTGGTATGAAGGTACTGGACCTAGAGTTTTTGATTAGTATGCTCGCTAAGATTTCGCAATCTTATGCCTACGTATTCCCGTTTAAATGAAACAGGGAAATCAGAGCAATCGTAGTTCCTCCTATTCTATGAGAGGAAAAAGATGTTTGGTGTCTTGTTCAAAGCCCAAGATTGAAGCTAAAAGGTTTTAACTGAGAGAGAATTTGTCATCTCTAAAGAGGGAGTGGACTTCCTCTGAGGGGATTGTTGATTTTTGTGTGCCTTGATCAAAGCCCAAGGTTGAAGCTAAGAAGTTGATTGACTTTTTCGGGGATTCAGCTCTTTGGGGATGTCATTATACAAAGCCTAAGAGGAGGCTGAAAGCTTGACTTTTTCGGGGAAAGTGTCATATTTGTCTTGTACAAAGCCCAAGATTGAGGCTAAAAAGGGATTTTGACTCCGCCGGGGAGGTTTGCATGTGTCTTGTACAAAGCCCAAGATTGAGGCTGAAATGGGAAATTTAACTAATTCGGATGAGGATATTTTTATGTGTCTTATACAAAGCCCAAGATTGAGGCTGAAATGAGTTTGACTCTATTTAGGGAATTGTTTCTCAAAACCTAAAAGAAGGCTGGGAGGGATTGACTCTGCTGGGGAAGATGTTTGTCCCAAGCTTAAGAGAAGGTTATGAAGATTTATGTCTAGTACAAAGCCCAATATTGAGGCTAAAAGGGTTTGACTCAATAAGAGAGTGTTTTTATCTGTCCTGTACAAAGCCCAGGATTGTGGCTGAACAAGCTGGAGAAATCATTATACAAAGCCTAAGAGGAGGCTAACTTTTGCTAGGGGGAATCCTTATGCCAAGCCTAAGAGGAGGCTGGAAAAGATTGTCTCAACAAGGGAATGGTTTTATCTGTCTTGTACAAAGCCCAAGATTGAGGCTAAAAAAGGTTGACTCAACAAGAGAGTCTGAACAGGTGATTGACTCAACAAGAGAGTCTGAAAAGTGGTTGACTCAACAAGAGAGTCTGAAAAGTGATTGACTTAACAAGAGAGTCTGAAAAGTGATTGACTCAACAAGAGAGTATGAAAAGTGATTGACTCGACAAGAGAGTCTGAAAAGTGATTGACTTAACAAGAGAGTCTGAAAAGTGATTGACTCAACAAGAGAGTCTGAAAAGGTTAGCTCCGCTGCGGAGAATCATTGTACAAAGCCCAAGAGGAGGCTAGCTATGCTGAGGAAATATCATTATACAAAGCCTAAGAGGAAGCTAGCTATGCTAGGGATTATTAGGATCCCGAGGCAGGTCCAAAGGGGGACTCAACTCTTGCTAAGGTTTACATAAGAGTTGAGGTATCAGAAACCTTGAGGTTCTGATTTGGGATAGTGTTACACTGAT
Source organism: Lathyrus tuberosus (assembly GCA_022829125.1). Taxonomy (NCBI): domain Eukaryota; kingdom Viridiplantae; phylum Streptophyta; class Magnoliopsida; order Fabales; family Fabaceae; genus Lathyrus; species Lathyrus tuberosus. The sequence continues at coordinate 3,058,191 of JALAZF010000091.1, read as the reverse complement.
GATAAAACTGACCCTAGTTGGGGATTGATCGGATGATCAGGGTTTCTCCTACGTTTGTAGGGAACTTGAGAATGTCTTTGAGACTCAAGAGGAGATTTAGACTGTCCATGTCTACGGGTGTGGAAGAGTTTTATCTTTTGTATGATGCCCAAGAGGAGACATGTGTTTTAAGTTATGAGATTCAACCCTAAGTCCGAGGTTTGACACTGGAAAGACTGCTCTAGCAAAGGATGACTAAGTTCTGTCTTATACCTTTAGGAGGTCTTTAGGGTCCTTGTATTAAGCCTAAGAGAAGGCATGAGAACTTCTAAGAAGCTGGGGGGTCCTTGTACAAAGCCCAAGAGGAGGCGGGGATGCTTTTAGGAAACCTATGGGTCCAAACTTAAGAAGAGTTCAAGAAAAGTTTCACCAAGAATAATCTTTCCTTTTGTGAACAGTTCTAGGGTTTAAAGAAATTCAAGAGAAGTTTCACCGAGAATCAGTCCTCTCAGGGGAAACTGAATTTCTTTAACAAATTCTAATAGTGACAGTCTGAGAAAAGGTTCACCGAGAATACTTCCTTTCTCTTTGTTCCATATTATTTAAGCCTAAGAGAAGGCAAGACTGTGTCTGGAAATCCTATGGGGATCTAGTTTTGACTGTATTCAAGAGTGACCAACTGGCTTTACCTAGTTCTAGACCTAGTTGTCGGGGAAAACTCTAAATAACTATACTAGTATATATACAATTGATATATGACAAGTATTTAAAAAGATATGAAAGAAGACTTACAGAGGAGCAGCTTCCCATAATACAGTTATATATATTAAAGCATGTAAATGAAAGCTGATAAAAACTTACAGGTGAGCAAGCTTCCATGTTGTATTGTTAGTTATTCAAAGAAATTAAAGAAAGTTTTGATAACAACATATATTTGAACCTAAATCAAAAGGGAAGTTGTTTTTGGAAAGATTGTTGGGGCTTATACTCAAGGAGAGGCCCAAGGTTTAACAGTGATCGCACCGTTGTTTTGAATATCGTATCGGGACTTAAACAACGACTGAGGCCCCAAAGAGGTTTTCTGTACAAAGGGATGGGTCTTACAACTCAAGGAGAGGCCCAAAGAGGTTTTGAAAAAGAAAGATGGGACTTACAACACGAGGGGAGGCCCAATGAAAGACAGTGATCATACCGTCGTTTTGAGAATCACAGAGGGACTTATACAATGACTGAGGTCCAAAATTATTTTTGTACAAGGGATTGGGTCTTAAACTCTATTAGAGGCCCAAAGTGTTTGAAAAAGGATTTGTTAGGGTGAAAATCAAAGAAACCCTAATTTCATCATTTTTAAAGTAATTATTCAAAGAAAATTAATTAAAATGATAAAAAAACACCAAATAATTTTGAATAAACAACTTGTGATTTTTGGTTGAGGTTGGAAAAATGATGTTTTAATCACAAGATGAATTAAAACTCATTTGGTTTTGATTTCCAAGGTGATAATTCCTTTTTGAAATGTTTAAAAACCATTAAAAATGAATTTATTTACAAAAATATCAACTATACTAAATAAATAATATAAATTTGATTTTTTGGTGGAATAAAATATTTTAATATTTTTGTGATTTTTTGCAAAAAGAACCAATCAAAAATAACTAAAATTGAGAGAGAAATTAATTTTTCAAATCATTTAAGAAAATAATATGAAAAATATATATAAAATGTAAAAAGTGGTAAAAAAAGGGTCTGGGCGAGGGGGATTCGAACCCCAGACCTCCAAGCGAAACACATGAGCGCACAACCACTGAGGTGGTGATACATCCGTGTATCAAAACCACCCCATAAATATATAAGGGGTGCCTTGTTTTAGGCCTGAGCAAGGCAAGGCAAGGCAAGGTCAGCTTTTGGGCCATTTACGTGAAGCCTCTAACTTTCTCATTTCTCCGTAGATTGGGACAAAATTTATATGCATCTGGCCTAGAATTTCCCAAGGAATCCAATGGTGGTCATGGTTTTTTCAGATGAGGTCCCTATTTTAAAACCCGATAGTGGTTTTGAAATAGGCCTATATTTGCATTTTCTATGCTACCTCATGTTACAGGCAAGAATTACATGATGAATTGGTTCAAACACAACATATACAACATGTATGAGATGTTTATGATCAGTGGACTTCAAAGCAAAGCATAATTCAAAGAGTTCAAGTTGTCATGCACTTACCTCTTGGAGCTTTTTGTGCTATCTGCCAAGTTCCTTGTGCCAGAAGTAATTTGATGCTTTGGACACTCTCAATTGATCCCTTAGAAGCTTTTAGAATGGTTAGAACCAGCTGGAATCCTCAGGAACAAGTTTGAGCTCTTTCTTGCAAAAAGGGCAAAAGTGGCCAATAGGGCAACTCTCTCAAATGGTGTTCCAGATGAGGGGAACCATTTGGGACAGTTCAAGGATGATATTTGAAATGTGTTTGAGGTTTTATTTGGTTTTGGAAGTGACTGAATCAAGGCATGGCTTGAAAAATGCAAAAAAATCCAATTTTGAGGTTTTGGAAGTGGACTTTGATATTTTGGTGTTACAGGTCACATGTTAGTGTTTGGACAGCTTAGATACAACATATTAGAGGTGTTTGGGTCATGAGTTGTGATGGAATTACTCTCTAACTCAAAAACTCAGAGATACCTTGCAAAAGAAGGCATTTTGGCCTAAAGAGAGGGATTTTGAGGAAAACATCAGTTTGGGTGCTTTGGTGTACTCAAACTGATCACAATTGATGTCTATTTATAGTGTGTCAAGTTTGTTTTGGCATCAATAGTGAATGGAGGCTGCAGCAGGCCTTTGTCCAATGTTATGCAAAAGGAATCTCAAGTCTCCTCTAGCCATTGACTTGAGATTAGAGCACGGGTTTTGTAGCTTTGGTTCAGAGATAAGTTTGGACTGAATTCAGTTGGAATATGCTCAGTTCATGCCACCTTGATACATTCATTAAAGGCTTGGAAACAAAATTGGAGTCTTGGCATCTTTTAGCCTTTTTAGGGATGACAAGCCTAATATAGATTCTTGGACTTTGGAGGCTTGGGGGTCAGATCATTCCCTTCTTGTTTTATCCTCATATGTGTCCAAATGGATGACAAGGCTTGGATTTATAAGATTTGGACAAATCGAGCAAAATGCACAAATTCTGCCTTGTAAATACCAGTTCATGATGCCATGTTCCAAGGGTTGTATCTCCTTGCTCAAATGGAATTTAGAGATGATCTGGTACTTGTTGGAAAGCCCTTATGGCATACTTTAACTTTGATGTTCACCCCCAGACCTAGTTTGACTTGGATCAAGGTGAAAAATATCCCTACATTTTGGAAAAAGTAAGCCAGATTCTGACTTAGTGAAAATTTCACTAAGTGTTGGAAAAATGTCATTTTCATGTTTTTAGCCATTTTGATCACTCCATAACTAAAAATCCATGAGGAATTGGAATGAGATGTAGTTGGAGCTTTTGTAGAGTGTAGCAAGACCTACAAATCCAGCTTTGGATCCCCCAAAATGGTTGCTTGGATCACAAGTTATGGTCCTTGGAAGTTGGTACCCTAGCCACTTTGTTCCATAACTTAGAAAAATTCTAAGTTTTTTATGGTTACCCCTTTTACAAGTTAACTCACTTTCTTTGATTTTTATTGATTAATGATGATTCAAATCACATATTAACATTGTTTTAGGGTCAAGAAACCATAATTGTGAAAAATTCCAAAAAGTCAAACTTGATTTTGTGCACAGTTGACTTTTTATCGGATGAAATCCAAACTGTATGATCCTTTGTGAAATCAAGTCCTTGACATAAATAAAACCTAATTGATATATTCCATAGGTGTTATAGGGTGTATTGAATCATGTCCCAAGGTTTGGGAGCATGTCTTGGTCAAAAGTCAAAGGTACAGTTGACTTTTTTCCTCGAAACCCTAATTGTGGTCCTGGTGAAATTGAAACTTGTGGATCAAGCTTCTTGGATCAATACATTGTTTTAAATGGATCAATGTAGTGTATTGGAGACCCTCAAATCATGTCTTGAGGTCTTGGCTCATGTTTTGTCCCAAAAGTCAACTTAGGGGGAATTAGGTCAAGAAACCCTAATTCCTTATTTTTGGGTAAATGCATCCCCTGAGGTTAAAGTGACTTGATGATTGGGTCCATGAGGTCCCTTGGAGTATCTTGGGTTGTGCCTTGAAGCATTGGCTCATGCCCAGAGGAAAATTTCCATCTGGAGGCCTTGGTAGACCAAAACCCTAATTTGGTGACACTAGCGATCTTGAAGCTTGATCCACTTGGAATGTTACAACCTTGTGCTTGATTCTTGATATGGGAGTCCTCTTGATCCTTTATAGGTGTTTGAGAGTTTAGACAAGTTAAAGATCATGTCATTCCTTGATTGATCCTTTGTCTAAGGCTCTGAGAGGGCTTGAAACCCTAATTCTTGATTGTGGTAAATGCTCAAACATCTCTGAGGATATTGATGAGGCATGATGGTAGATCCATATTGTGGTAATGATCCTCACAATGATGGGAAATCTTGGTGGTCAAAATTTGGGGTATGACACTTACCAATGTTCAAGCATCAGGTGCTCTTCCGAGTGCTACTGTAACAAATCCAAGAGATCATAAGAATGTTAGTGTTTTGACTACCAGAAGTGGTAAAGCCCTTGAAGTTCCAAAGGAAAAGTCTGAAAATGAAGACCAATTGCTTGAAGTTGATTTGGAGATCAAAGAAAATGAAGTTGTTGATGAGGAAGTGATTGGATCTAAACAGGTGGTGAAAGAGAAAACTGTTGATCCAAAACTGGCCGTGAAGCTCCCATTCCCAATAAGAACAAGAAAAAAGGGCAGCATGAGAAAAACTTTGAAAAATTCCTAGAGATGTTCAAGAAGCTTGAAATCAACATTCCATTCTTGGAGGCACTTGAGCAAATGCCTACCTATGCCAAGTTCATGAAGGACATCATATCAAAGAAGCGCACCATTGATACTAATATGATTATTCTAACCGAAACTTGTAGTGCTAATTTGCAGGGTATGAAGATTCCGGTGAAAAAGAAAGATCGAGGTTTTGTCACCATCTCATGCACCATTAGGGATAGGTCATTCAAAAAATCTCTTATTAATTTGGGAGCAAGTGTGAGTCTTGTGCCTTTATCCATCTACAAGAAATTGGGGATAGGAACGGTGCAGGATACTAGGATGACACTTCAATTTGCTGATCATTCTGTGAAGAGACCTTACGGTGTCGTTGAAGATGTTGTTGTGAAGATTGATAAGTTTGTGTTCCCGGTGGATTTTGTAATTCTAGAGATGCCAGAAGATGAGGAGATTCCTCTCATTCTTGGGAGACCCTTTTTTTAGACTGAAGGGTGTTTGATAGACATAGAGGAGGGTACTATGACGTTGAAAGTCTATGATGAGGAATTGAAAATTGATGTTCGAAACACCATGAAATTCAAAGATGATGTTGGCACCAGTCATACAATAGAGGTGATAGATCAAGTGATTTTGCATGAGAACCCTCTGAATGCACCACAGTTACCTTTGGAAAGAGTGTTGAGTTTGGCTATTGTTGAAAGTGATCACGAAGTTGACAACGAAGAGTCAAAAGTGTTAGCTATGATGGAAGCATAACCTCAATGGAAAGGATCTAGACCACACCGGTGGAAAGATCTGAGGCAACCTCATTCATCGGAAGAGAATAAAGAGACTAAAAAAGGAACGGAGTTGAAACAACTACCCGAGAATCTCAAATATGTCTTCCTCGACACTGAAGGTAAATGCCCAGCTATCATTAATTCGAGCCTCAAGAGTGTCCAAGAGGACAAGCTCATCCAAGTCCTAAAAAATACAAAAATGCTATTGGGTGGGAAATTGAGGATTTGAAAGGTATTAGTCATATGGTTTGCATGCACAAGATTCTCATGGAAGATGATCATAAGCCGGTTGTCCAACCCCAAAGAAGACTTGAAAGAAGTGGTTCAAAAAGAAGTGGTGAAGTTGTTAGATACAGGGCTTATCTATCCTATATCTGACAGCTCATGAGTTAGTCCAGTGCATGTTGTTCCTAAGAAAGGGGGAACCACTGTAATCATGAATGAGAAGAATGAGCTAATTTCTACAAGGACGGTTACAGGTTGACGAGCGTGTATTGACTATAGGAGGTTAAACCTGGCAACAAGAAAAGACCACTTTCCTTTGCCATTCATTGATCAAAAGTTGGAAAGGTTGGTTGGACATGATTTATTTTATTTTCTTGATAGTTACTTCGGTTATAATCAAATAGCAGTTGCTCCTGAAGATCAAGAGAAGACAATATTCACATGCCCTTATGGTGTTTTTGCTTACAGAAGAATGCCATTTGGGTTGTGCAATGCGCCAGCTACATTCCAAAGATGCATGACAACCATTTTTGCTGACATGCTTGAAAAGCATATGGAAGTGTTCATGGACGATTTTTCTGTTTTTGGTTCTTCTTTTGATAATTGTTTGACTAACATGTCTCTTGTGTTGGAAAGATGCCAGCAAACCAACTTGATTCTCAACTGGGAGAAATGTCACTTCATGGTGCGTGAATGTATAGTTTTGGGTCACAAAATTTCCCACAAGGGAATAGAAGTAGACTAAGCTAAAGTCGAAGTGATATCCAAGCTTCCACCTCCGGTGAATGAGAAAGGTATAAGAAGTTTTTTAGGCCATGCGGGTTTTTACCGCAGGTTTATAAGAGACTTTTCTAAGATAGCCAAACCTTTAACTACTCTATTGGTTAAGGATAAGGCTTTTATGTTTGATAAAGAGTGTGTTAACGCTTTTGAGACATTGAATAATAGATTAGTGTCAGTACCAATTGTGATTGCCCCCGATTGGTCTCTCCTGTTTGAAATCATGTGTGATGTAAGTGATATTGCAGTAGGGGCAGTTTTAGGACAGCGGAGAGAGAAGTTATTACATGTTATTTACTATGTGAGTCATGTGTTGAACCCTGCTCAGAGTAATTATGCAACTACCGAAAAAGAGTTGTTAGCAGTGGTTTATGCCTTTGATAAATTCCGACAATATCTGTTAGGATCTAAAGTAGTTGTTTATACTGACTATGTTGCTTTGAAGTATTTATTTACTAAACAGGGTTTTAAGCCAAGACTTCTGAGGTGGATCTTACTACTTCAGGAGTTTGACGTGGATATTAGGGACAAAAGAGGGTGTGAAAACATTGTTGCTGATCACTTGTCTCGAATGTCCCCGATTGAAGAGACAGAAGACAAGAGACTAATAAAGGATGAGTTTGCTGATGAACACATCTTCGCTGTTATTGGTATTCCTTGGTTCGCAGTTTATACGAACTATCTGGTAGGTGGTGTAATCCCTGGTGATTTTGATTCTAACAAGAAGAAAAAGTTTTTTCATGATTGCAGGTTCTACTTATGGGATGATCCATTCTGGTATAAGAGAGGCATAGATGGATTGGTTAGAAGGTGTGTTCAGGAGGAGGAACAGAGAGATGTTCTTCGATCTTGCCATGACTCAGACTATGGAGGACACTTCAGTGGTGATATGACAGCAGCAAAAGTCCTCATATCTGGGTTATACTGGCCTACACTGTTCAAGGATGCCCAAGATATAGTCAAAGAATGTGACAAGTGTCAAAGGACAGTTAACATCTCCAGAAGAAATCAAATGCCGCATAATGATATGCTAGAGGTAGAGTTGTTTGATGTATGGGGTATCAATTTTATGGGACCTTTCCCACCATCCTTTGGGAAGCATTATATATTGGTTGCTGTAGACTATGTGTCAAAGTGGGTAGGAGTTGTAGCATTGCCCACAAATGATGCTAAAGTTGTAGTGAACTTCCTCAAGCATAACATTTTCTCTAGGTTTGGGGTACCAAGAGACTTAATCAGTGATGAAGGTACTCATTTTTTAAATATGTTGATGGAGAACTTATTGAGAAAGTATAATGTAAAGCACAAGATTGCCACTCCGAATCATCCTCAGACGAGTGGGCAAGTTGAAGTGTCTAACAGACAAATAAAGCAAATTCTTGAAAAAACTGTTAGTGCTTCGCAGAAGGATTGGTCGGTAAAGTTGGACGATCCACTGTGGGAATACAGAACAACTTTCAAAACCCCCATAGGTATGTCTCCTTATCAATTGTAAAGCTTGTCATATGCCGCTCGAACTCGAGCATAAAGCTTTTTGGGCTTCCAAGTTCCTGAACTGTGATCTCTTGAAAGTTGGTGAATCCCAAATTCTGCAACTCCATGAGTTGGAAGAGTTTAGGAATCAAGCTTATGAGAATGCCAAGATTTATAAAGAACAAACAAAAAAAATGGCATGATCAAAAGATCCAGAAAAAGGAATTTTGGGAGGGACAGTTAGTCCTTTTATTTAATTCCAGGTTGAAGTTGTTCCCTGGAAATCTGAGGTCCAGATGGTCAGGATCGTTTGTTATCAATAAGGTGTTTCCCCATGGAGAAATCGAATTAAAAAATCAAGCAAATGGGGACAATTTTAAAGTGAATGGGCAGAGGGTAAAGCCGTACTACCAAGGAGGAGATATTGGTCAGATAGATGATGTTCGTCTTACCGGATAAGACGGACGACCGTCGAGCCATGCGATGTTAAACGAAGCGCTTCGTGGGAGGAAACCCACGCATTTTAATTCTAATCATTTCTTTTTTGTTTGTTTGTTTTTAGGTTTTGATTAGGTACACACAGAGTCCTTCATCGGAGAGCAAAGGAATCACCAAAATATTTGAGATTTTTGAGAAGGCATCAGTAGATACTAGTGTACACGTGAAAAAACAGAGAAAGGTGAAAAAAATGGCAAAAGTTTGGAAAAACAGGGGCCTGACACGGCCTGTGTCAGGATGTGTAAAAAAATGTCATAAAATGTGAAGTTTTAGAGGGTTACGAGTAGGCTGTCACGGCCGCCCGTGTCAAATGACACGGCCTGTGTCAGCTCTACTGGGACGAGAAAAATAAAAACAATTGTGGAACGGGGATACCAGAGGCCTGACATGGCCGGTCGTGTCCCCTGACACGGCCCGTGTCAGGCATGCGCAGACCCAATTTTTTTCATTCTTTTTTCCCTTTTGGTGGACCCCACCCAATCTTAAACCCAATTATCACCCAATAACTCTCATTTAACCCTCTCAAAATCTAATTTTTTATCTTCTCCCTCTCACTTTTCATTGTGCAACTTCATCTTCCCCATCTTTCTCTCAAAAACTCCATAACCACCACACTAAAAAGCTTCAATCTTTCACCCTTCCACTCACCCAAACAACCATCCACCTTCACAAAACTTGTCTCATTTTCCGCCCTCTACCTTTCTACGGTAGCTTTTTCTTGTAATCCGGTATTTCGTTTTTCACTGTTTTGTAGGTACACACCATGCCGCCGATAAGAGTTGCAAAAGGCAAACAACCCGCCGCTGAGACATCTCGAACGAGAAAACAGAGCAGTCGAACACCAAATCCTCACGACATTATTTTCACCAGGCCAGAATAAGAACAACGATACTCTTTCCACGCCAAGCGTAAGATTACGCCGACAAGGTATATTTGTGATACAACTCTCTCTGAACTCGGTTTAATGGTCGAAGTTCATAGGATGTTTCATGTTGTCGGTATGCTAGAATTCATGCAATATGAAGTGCCAACATATGAGCATATAACCCTTGAATTTTTTAGTACTGTTGAGTTTCAGTTGAAGAAACGGTAGACAGGTACAACTAAGTATTATTTTGGTACCTTACATTTCCGTCTGTTTAACACTGACCACGAGCTGTCTGTAGAGCAGTTAGGAGGTATCCTCAACCTCCCATTGTATGGTCCTGGAGCTGTTCCAGATGATTTCGATGTTGGGACCTTCTGTACTGCTAGAACTGGTAAAATCGAGTACGTCGCGAAGGCGACAAAGGCTTCGGGGATCCAGAACCCGTGTTTCAGGTATGTCTGAACCTATTTGGAAAGAGTTTAAATTCTTGTCTCCTTGTCATGTAATTCATGAAAATGTTGTGATTGTGTTGGAACATGTCTGTGTATGTTTGGAAAGAAAATGAACCTGTCTTGAACATGTTTAGGCCTTGTTTTGGAAAGGACAGATGCTGCTAGGAACATGTTTAGGCCTTGTTTTAGAAAGAAATTGAATTGGTCTTGCTGATGTTTGATTGTGTTTTTATAAAAAAAAATATTAATAAACAAATTAAAAATAAATTAATTATTAAAAAATTTAAATTTAAATTAAATATCTAATTAAATCTAAATAAATTAAATGATTATTTAACTATAAATAAATAAAAATGATTAAAAACGAAATAAAAAGTCTGGCAGAAAAGTGCTCGAAAATAAAAATAAAATGAACACACCAAAATAATCAGCGCGAAATAAACATATTGAAAAAATACAACGTTTGGTCAGATTTTGAAATAAATTTTACCCGCTAAAAAGGCTTAAAGTGATCAAAAAACGTCCGAAAGGTGGTCGAAAATTTTAAATGAGCACGCCAGGTTAAACTTCACGAAACGTAGATTAATATCACTGACGTTTGCAGGCTCGATTCCCAAAAATTTTGTCCACTGATTTTTCGCATATTGACTTTTAATTTGACCGATTTGGCTGTAATTCCAACAAGTTTATTCCAGCTGATAATTTGGGTATTATGCACGATAAAATGCGTGATATGCTATGCAGACGATGCGAAACAAAAAACAGAATCTTAGGGTAAAAAATTAAGGTATGAAAATAATGACGTAATATCATGATGTTTTTTATAAACATTCCTGAATGATGATGCAACTTTGATGATCCTGTGATGATGATGATTATGATGTTTCACATCATGCATTAATAGCATAGTAGGACTTCGGTCCAGTGTTGATGTTGGGACTTTGGTCCAGTGTTGATGATAGGACTTTAGTTTAGTGTTAGCTTTAATCACATTGTGTGGATTGAGGTGTTTTATGATGAGCTCCGGTTCTTGTGAAGAATCGATCCTATTGGTGGGGATCTTTGGAGGGTGATGAACTAATGTCCATCAACATGTTGAATTGGTACCACATGCATGAGTCTATGTTGTTGCATTATATATTAAGTGACATTGCATAATAGAGTGTTAAAATGATGTTTGATGATGTTGTGACTTAAGTGATGCTTTGGTGATGAATTGTTGATTTGATGACTTTTATGAATGAAGATGCATATATATGACACTATGATATGAAGGTGTGAGTATAATACTTGGCAAATGATGATGCATGGATTTCATGATGATGTTGTTTTTGTATGATGAATGCTATCTTAATATATCTTAACTTTATATCGTGTATAATGATATGTGATTACTCACCCTACCTGTTTGAATGTTGCCCCACGTGGGTAACTCTCTTGGTGCGTGAAGAACTAGCCTTGCAGTATTTTGGTTATTTATGTTGAGTAGAGGGTCTTGCTCTGACATGTAACATCAGGTCAGGATGTTTGAGTCAAACCATTGTGTTCTTTTTGTTGTTGACATCATGATGCTATGAGTTTCTTGTTTTAAGACTTTTGAGTTATGAATTATGTTGAGATTTGATTTTCCGCTGCATAGTATTTGATTTAATTTATGTTGACAGAACCCGTGTTACGGAGTAGGACGTTATTATGAAGTTTTATGTCGAAATGTGACACCCTTGTGGTGATGTACTCTGATATGTCTAATTATAATTATCGTGAATGTTTTGTGGGGTAGAAGGGTGTTACATTAGTGGTATTAGAGCAGGTTAGTCTGTCCGACCAGGTTTTATATGATGTTAGTCCTTGTCAGTCGATGAGTGTGTGTACATTGTCGATGAATTATCTTTTCTAACATTATTAATGGTATGCAGAATGGCTGGAAGAAATGATTGCGTTATCACTGATGCGCTGGAATCACTTGCTCAAGTGATGGCTCAGAACAAACAGAATGGTGGATCTCCGGATGAGTTTCGTGCTTTGGGGAATTCCAGAGGAATAATCCGCCAACTTTTCTAGGCACTCATGATCCAGAGAGTGCGCAGAAGTGGCTCAAGGTGATTGAGAAGATCTTCCGAGTGATGGCGTGTACTAACGCTCAATAGGTTCAGTTTGGTACTCATATGCTGTCAGAAGAAGCTTAGGATTGGTGGAATAACACCTATCAGAGACTAGAGGATGCTGGTACTGAAATAACTTGGGTTGTTTTCAAGAGAGAATTTTTGGGGAAGTATTTTCGGGAAGATGTTCGCAGCAAGAAGGAGATATAATTCCTTGAATTAAAGCAAGGAAACATGATTGTGGCAGACTATGCTGCAAATTTTGAGGCGCTGGTGAAGTTCTGCCCTCATTATAACTGTGCTGATGCTGAGATGTCTAAATGTCTCAAGTTTGAGAATGGGCTGAGACCAGAGATCAAATAGTGTATTGGATACTAACAGATTTGCAGGTATGCTGAGCTGGTGGATAAGAGGAGGATCTATGATGAGGATAGCTGAGCTCGATCTGCTCACTACAAGCATCTTAGTGAGAAGAAAGAGAAAGGATAGTTCAGAGGAAAGCCTTATGTGACTCCAGTCGACAAAGGGAAACAAAAGGTTTTAGATGGGAAAAAGATAAGTGGGGAGCAGCTCCTGCTTCTGTTAAGTGTTACAGGTGTGGCGAGCAAGGTCACCGTGCTTAAGTTTGCAACAATAGTGTGTTGAGGTGTTACAGATGTGGTAAGGGAGGTCAAAGAGTTACCGATTGCAAGGATAAAGTTCCGACTTATTTCAACTGTGGTGAACAGGGTCACATCAGTACCCAGTGTCAGAAGCCAAAGAAGGCTGCTACTGCTGCTCAGACTAATGGCAGAGTGTTTGCTTTGAGTGGTTTAGAAGTTCCTAATAAGGATAACTTGATTCGAGGTACTTGTTTTATTAACGATGTTAAGTTGGTCACTATTATTGATACTGGTGCTACCCATTCATTTATTTCGCTTGAATATGTTAATAGATTAGGTTTGAAATTGTCTGATATGAATGGTAGAATGGTGATAGAAACTCCTTCTAATGGTTCTATTACTACTACTTTTGTGTGTTCGAGATGTCCTTTGACGATATTTGGGAAGAGTTTTGTGATGGATTTGGTGTGTTTACCCTTGCACCAAATCGATGTAATCCTTGGAATGAACTGGTTGGAGTTCAACTATGTTCATATCAAACGTTATAATAAGACCGTGGAGTTTCCTGAGTTTGGAGATAATGGAGAGTTGACGTCCTTGTCTGCTAAGCAAGTAGACAAACTTCTAGAAGATGAAGCCTTGATGTTTGCGCTGTTTGCCTCGTTTCAAGTTGATCGTGAAGCTGCGGGTGTCGAATTACCTCTTGTCCATGAATTTCCAGATGTGTTTCCGGATGACATAAGCGATTTGCCTCTAGAGCGTGAAGTAGAGTTTGCAGTGGACTTGATACCAGGAATGAGTCTGGTGTCAATGGCTCCTTACCAGATATCCACTTCTTGTCATACCCCAAATTTTGAACACCAAGATTTCCCATCATTGTGCAAATCATCACCACAATATAGATATACCTTCATGCCTATTCAAGCTCCTCAAGAATTGTTGAGCCTTCACTACAATCAAGAATTAGGGTCTTGAGCCCTCTCAGAACATTTAGACAAAAGATCAATCAAGAAATGACATGATCTTAAACTTGTCTAACCTCTCAAACCTCCATGATGGATCAATAGGTCTCTTATATCAAGAATCAAGTACAAGATTGCAACATTCCAAGTGGAATGAGTTTCGAAACACCTAGTGTCACCAAATTAGGGTTTTGGTCGACTGAGGCCTCCAAAGTGAAGTTTTCATAGGGGAATGAGCCAAGGCTTAAAAATGTGACTCAATGTGCTCAAAATAACCCTAGGAGTACCTTTGCAAAGTTGACTTACCCTCAGAGAATGCATTCCTCAAAAGTCGGGAATTAGGGTTTTTCCGCACCGAACCGCTCTGGAGCCAAAAGTCAAAACATGACTTTTTAGGAAAAATTGATCCTTATGACTCATATTCTCATAAAATATGATCTATAATGTCATTTGAACAAGAATTGATCAAGAAATCATGATAACTTGTAAAAGGGGTAACCTTGAAAAATTGAAAATTTTTCTAAGTTACTAAATTTGGATGGTTTTGGTACCAACTTCCAAGGACCATAACTTTTGATCCAAACAGCCATTTTGAGTGATCCAAAGCCTGATTTGTAGGTCTTCCTACATTCTACAAAAGCTTCAACTACATGAAACTCTAATTCTTCATGGATTCTTGGTTGTGGATGGATCAAAGTGGTGAAAAATCAAAGATTTAACACTTAGTACAAAACAGTTTAAATTTCAGCATTGAACATCAATGTTCATGAGGATTTTTCAATTGGATCTAGATAGTTTCAAGATAAACTAGGACCACACATGAAGTGTACCATATGAGGGCTTTCTAAAAAGTACATGAGCTTTCCATAATTCGATTTGAGCAAGGAGATATGATTATCCCAAAATGACACTTTCAAACTGTCTTGTACAAGGCAGTTTTGTGCATTTTTGCTCGAGATGGCCAAATTGTGCAAACTTAAGCCTTGTCACACTTCTAAAAACATATGAGAACCTCATCCAAGCAAGTATCTCTGATCCACAAGCCTCACAAGTCCAAGAGCTATCATTTAGGCATGTGGAAATTCAAGATTCTTACTCAAAATATTCAAAGTTGTCCAGAAGCATTGAATGAGTGCATAGAGGTGGCATGCATCAAGACAATGTTATCCAAGATGAGTCAAGCCTTATCTCTGAACCAAAGGACTCATAGCCTATGCCCTAACCTGAAGTCAATGGCTAAAGGAGACTTGAGATTCCATTTGATCAACATTGGCTAAGGGACTGTCCAAGCCTCCATTCACTATTAATGCCAAAACAAAATTATTGCACTATAAATAGACATCAATTGTGATCAGTTTGAGTACACTAAAACCTCAGAACACTGGCCTTACTCAAACTCTCTCTCTCTCACCCCAGAAATGCCTTCATTTGCAAGTCACTATCAAATTTTTCATTAGAAAGCCATTCCATCACAACCAATTGTTCTAACACATCCTATATATCATATATGGGTTGATCAAACACTCCTCACACTTCTGAAACATCAGGATCACCATCTCCATTTCTCACTTGGTCCAACTGCAGTCAGAGTCGAGCCAGCTTATCCAAAGAGTCTCAAAACATTCTGAAGGTTGCAACACAATCCTTGAGGCCTAAGGAAGCTATCCAGATCATTGTTTCACTTCTGTAACACCTCTACAACAGAATTCGATTCCTTCTTGCAGAGGTAAGCCTTGAACTTTCAAACTCCATGCTACATGCATCATAAATGTTGTTTCAAGTTACCAACATGTTTTTGGATGTTCATAAATCATTAACCCTTAAACAGTTACTGTTTATCTTATGTGTATAGGATTTCATATAGTTTTTGCATTTTTTAGGGTTCATATGATCATCACGTAATAACTTCCCCTATACTTAAAATAAATGAAATTGAATGCCACCATCATGTTCCTTGTTTAAAAAGGAGTGATTTTCATGTTTACATCACCCCATTTCATTACGTATTGAGCGAGATAGCATGGATTTTGCAAATCCGGCTAGAGGTTGAAGATGAAGTTCTTTGCGCGAATTTTTGAATTTACCATGCATGTATCATATATTATGTGTTGGTTACGTTTCAATATCACTAGCACACGCTGGCTCAGTTGGCAAGGGCGTGTTTTGCTTGTGTGTGGGTGAGAGGTCGTGGGTTCAATCCCCACCCATGACAAATTTTTTATCACTTGTCCAATTTCATTCTTTTTTTTTCATATTATTTTCTTAAATGATTTGAAAAATTAATTTCTCTCTCGTTTTTTATCATTTTTTATTGGTTTTTTTTTTAAAAAAGTCATAAAAATGTTAAAGTATTTAATTCCACACAAAAAACAAAAAGATATTATTTATTTAATATATTTTGAATTTTTTGAAAACAATTCCTTTTAATTGTTTTTAAACATTTTTAAATAAATTATTTTTCTTGATTTGTCAAATGCAAATGATTTTTAAATCATTCTATGGATAAACATGATTTTTCAAACACTTATCTAAGATCACAACTTATTTCTCACACATGTTTGGTAATTTTGACCATTTTAAGTGGTTTTTATTCAAATTAAAATGCATTTTTCAATCAAATTAGGGTTTTGATTATTTTCACCCTCACAAACATTTTTCAAAACATTTTGGGCCTCTAATAGACTGTAAGACCCATCCCTTGTCACACACAAACTTTTTTGGGCCTCAATCATTGTTTAAGACCCGATACGATTTTCAAAATGACGGTGCGATCACTGTTTTTCATTTGGGCCTCTCCCTGAGTTATAAGTCCCATTGTCTCTTATTTTTAAAACTCTTGGGCCTCTTGATAGAGTGTAAGTCTCATCCCTTTGTAAATAAACCTTTTTGGGCCTTAGTCATTGTATAAGTTCCTATACGATATTAAAAAATTTCGGCACGATCGTCGTTTTCAAAACAATTTTCATCTGGGCCTCTCCTTGAGTTGTAAGCCCCGTCTCTTGTATAAAAAAAAATAAACTTTTGGGCCTCTTGATAGAGTTTAAGACCCAACCCCCTTTGTACATAAACTTTTGGGCCTCAGTCATTGTATAAGTCCCTCTGTGATTTTCAAAACTATGACGCTATCGTCGTCTTTTCAAAAGAATTCATCTGGGCCTCTCCTTGAGTACAAGCCCCAAACTTCCTTTTACAACAAATTTCCTTTTGATTTAGATTCAAATTTATAGTTGTATCAAAAATTTCTTCAATCTCTTGAATAACTAACTATACAGCTATGTTTATAATGTTGGAAGCTTGCTCAACTGTAAGTTCCACTATCTTTTCAACACATACTTATTTATATTTCATCTGTATATATGTATGCATGTATATACTTGCTTAGAGTTTTCCCCAGCAATTAGGTCTAGTTTTAGATCAAACCAGTGGTTACTCTTTCAACACAGTCAAAACTAGTTCCCCATAGGAAATTCCAGATATAGTCTTGCCTCCTCTTGGACTTATACAATATGGAACATAGAAAGGCATTATTCCTGGTGAAACTTTTCTCAAGACTGTCACTACTTAGAAATTTGTACAAGAAATTCATTTCCCCAAAGAGGATTAATTCCAGGTGAAACCTCGTTTGAATTTCTTCAAACCTTAGAACTGTTCACTAAAGAAAGGATTATTCCTAGTGAAACCTTTCTTGAACTTTCCTCAGGTTTGGGCCCACAGGCTTCCTAAAAGCATCCCCAGCCTCCTCTTGGGCTTTGTACAAGGACCCGCAGGCTTCTTAGAAGTTCTCAGCCTCTTCTTGGGCTTAGTACAACAATCCGAAGACCTCCTACAGGTTTAGGACAGAACTTAGTCATCTTTTGCTAGTTCAATTTTCCAGAGAGTCAAAACATCATACCAGTTTAGGGTTGATTCTCATCCCTTAAAACATCAGCCTCCTCTTGGGAATCATACAAAGATAAACCTTTTCATACCAATAGACTTGGAAAGTCTCACCTCCCCTTGGATCTCAGGGAAACCCTCAAGTTTCCTTAGAGCACAGGAAAAAACCTGATCATTTCATCAATCACCAGCAGAGTTTAAAACCTCCATAGATTAAAACTCAATCTTTAAACTTTCATTTCAAATTCCCCAGCTAGGGTCAATTTACTATTAATAAACCCTCAATCAGAACCTCAAGGCATCTGATATTTCAACTCTCCTCCATTCCTCAACAAGAGTTGATTCCCCGATTTGGACTTGTCTCTGGGTCTCAATAATCCTCAGCAGAAGTTAGACTCCTCTCAGGATTCATATAAGAAATTCCCCAACCAGCCTCCTCTTAGGCTTTGTATAATGATTTTCCCTCAGCAGTTTTAGCCTCAATCTTGGGCTTTGTACAAGACAGATAAAACCTCTCTCCAATAGAGTCAATCCCTTTTAGCCTCAATCTTGGGCTTTGTACAAGACAGATAAAATATTCTCCAGCTGAGTCAATTTCTTTTAGCCTCAATCTTGGGCTTTGTACAAGACAGACAAAACTTTCCCCGGAAGATTCAATTCTTTCAGCCTCAATCTTGGGCTTTGTACAAGACATACATAAAACTCCCCTAGTAGAGTCAACCTTTTAGCTTCAACCTTGGGCTTTGATCATGGCACACAAAAATCAACATCCCCTCAGAGAAAATCAAAAGTTCTCTCTGTAGGAAGGCATTTCACTATACATACATATCAAAACAGACCATCAAAAAACCATAATTCCAGATAACTGCTGTAAGTGGCACACTTGTTGATTCAAAAATCCAAGTTGTGGTCCCTTTTTATCCTGGTAAACAACCTCTTTCATCTAACAGCTATAAGTGGCAAGCCTCTGGATTATTTACATCCAAGCCAATGTCCCTCTTTTAGCATGGAAGACTCCTAAGGAAAAATGGCATTGCTCTATACTGAGTTAAAGTCTTCTCCTTCATGACAAATCCTTATAAAGGAAATTATGGAATTGCTGGATCCCTTACATTCCTGTTAAAGTAATTCTCCTTTATAATCAGTTACCCAACAACTGTGATGAATAGGTGAGATACCTCCCTTTAGAGATGACAAATTCTCTCTCAGTCACCCTTTTAGCTTCAATCTTGGGCTTTGAACAAGACACAAATACTCATCTAGCTTCAATCTTGTGCTTTGAACAAGACACCAAACATCTTTCCTCCCATAGAATAGGAGGAACTATGATTGCTCTGATTTCCCTGTTTTCTTTAACGGGAATACGTAGGCATAAGATTGCGAAATCTTAGCGAGCACACATAACAAAAACTTTAGGTCCAGTACCTTACCAAAAACATCGAAAAAACCGAAAAAAAATAAAAATACTCTCTCAAAACTCCCAAAGGGAAAACTTTCCCAATTTATGACAGATAAACACCAGTCAGTAGATGATAGATGAACATGCCAAACATTCTATGGATAACCATATATACGCTGGGTAATTGACAACTTCCCTTTGTATAACCTGACCCCGGACCCCCCAATCTCCTAGCATTTGTTAATGAAAACATTTGCGTGCAAGGTTAGTTTTAGATAGCTTCCCTTTCCTTTCTAGCTTCATAGGATAAATAAGAAATCAGAAAGTAGCACCCAATTCTAACCATTGTGGTAAGGTGGTCGCGTCACCGACAAAAATCACACACTACACTTCTGAGTTAAGTGAATTGAAGAAACAATTAGAAGAATTGCTTGTGAAGAAGTTTGTTCAACCGAGTGTTTCTCCGTGGGGTGCTCCTGTGCTGTTAGTTAAGAAGGAAGATGGTGGTATGAGGTTGTGCGTAGATTACATGCAGTTGAATAAGGTGACTATCAAGAATAAATATCCACTTCTGAGAATTGACGATTTGATGGATTAGTTAGTAGGCGCTTGTGTATTTAGCAAGATTGATTTGAGGTCTGGTTATCATTAGATTCGTGTTAAGCCCGGTGATATCCCGAAGACAGCTTTCAGGACGAGGTACGGTCACTATGAATACACTGTGATGTTGTTTGGTGTATCCAATGCACCAGGTATGTTCATGGAATATATGAATCAGATTTTTCAGGAATATTTGGATAAGTTTGTTGTGGTCTTCATTAATGATATTCTGATATACTAGAAATCTGAAGAAGAGCATGCTGAGCATTTGTGTATTGTGTTGCAAGTGTTAAGGGAGAAGAAGTTATATGCAAAACTGTCGAAGTGTGAGTTTTGGTTGAAAGAAGTGAGTTTTCTTGGCCATGTGATATCAAGTGGTGGAATTGTTGTTGATCCTTCTAAGATTGATGTTGTGTTACAGTGGGAGACTCTGAAGTCTGCTACGGAAATACAAAGTTTTCTGGGGTTGGCAGGTTACTATCGCAAGTTCATATAAGGTTTTTCTAGATTGGCTTTACCGTTGACTCAGTTGACTCGAAAGGGTCAAGCTTATGTGTGGGAAGTTGCATGTGTAGAGAGTTTTGTGGAATTGAAGAAGAAATTGACGACCGCTCCAGTATTGATCTTGCCTAATCCGAATGAATCTTTTGTAGTGTATTGTAATGCGTCGAAGATGGGTCTTGGTGGAGTGTTGATGCAGAATGGACAGGTTGTTGCTTATGCTTCGAGACAATTGAGGGTGCATGAGAGGAATTATCCTACGCATGACTTAGAGTTAGCAGCTGTAGTGTTCGTGTTGAAAATTTAGAGACATTATCTTTTTGGCTCTAAATTTGAAGTGTTCAGTGATCATAAGAGTTTGAAGTACTTATTTGATCAGAAAGAGTTAAATATGAGGCAGAGGAGGTGGTTGGAATTATTGAAGGATTATGATTTTGATTTGAGTTACCATCTTGGTAAAGCAAATGTGGTGGCAAATGCATTAAGCAGAAAGTCATTGCATATGTCGATGCTTATGGTGAGGGAATTGGAATTATTTGAGCAATTCTGAGATCTGGGTTTGTTATGTGAAGTAACTCCTCAGTGTGAGGTTAGGTATGTTGAAACTGACTAGTGGTATTCTAGAAGAAATTAGAATGGGTCAGTAATCTGACTTGAAGTTGGTTGATCAATCGACCTTGATTAACCAAGGAAACGGAGGTGAATTCCAGATTGATGAGAATGGTGTGATGAGGTTCAGAGATAGAGTGTGTGTTCCAGATATTCCAGAAATCAAAAAGAGTATTCTAGAGGAAGGGCATCGAAGTAGGTTGAGTATTCATCCCGGTGCTACAAAGATGTACCATAATTTCCAAAAATTGTTTTGGTGGCCAGGTATGAAGAAGGATGAAATTCTGGCACAGATATTAGATGTCCTACACAGATGTTGAGACACTGATATCTAACACAATGAACAAGTTAACAATAATAATAACAGTGCAGAAAGTAAAGAACACAGTGATATGTTTACCCAGTTCTGATCAACAATCCTACTCTGGGGGCTACCAAGCCAGGGACGAAATCAATATGCAATAGTATCAATTCACAGATCATACAGCAACCACACCCGGTTACAATCCGCTCACTTAATCACTACCTTTCCTATGACTTCTACCTAAGACTTACCTAGGTATGAGGCCCTCCTCAAATCCCTCTTCAATCACAACCCGTGACTGGTTCCTTTCAACACAAGTAACAAAACGAAAGCCACACTTTCAAAACACACAATTCTCAATACTTCAAAGCTTATGAGAATTGACACACAAGAAACTTAATGCTTAAAAGCTTATGAGTAACTGACAGAACTTACAACACAAAACCAGTCCTTGTACTGTTATCAGAATGATACCAGTTAAGCTCACAAATAACACTCAAAAACCCTAACAAAACACACGTAAGTTCCACACCTAAACTAGGTTTACACTAGTCAATATATAGCATTAAATCTGGACTGGATTGGGCTTCAAAACGCAGCAAAGAGACTGCACACAATTCTGCAAAATAAACTCCAAGAAAATAGGTCTTCAATCTAAAGTTTCCTAATATGTCTCCATATTTAGAAAATGTTGAAAATCCGAAAACCAACACACAAAAACTCAACCCAAAAAACTTTGGATGCCACATAGGATAACTAAATATTCACAGAATATTCAGTAACAAATACCAACAACAGAATCTTCCTTTTAAACCAAAATCAGACGCGATGTCCTATGATCCAGGATGGGACATCTTTATCTGACATGTTTAATGCAGAATATTAGAACATCTTGTTTCAACATCTTGCTGCTAGAATAGTTTTAGCAAAATAAATGCCAACCACAAAATCAAAGAAATAACAATCTGCCCCTTTGGCTTATTTTGGCTAAAACTACACACCAAACAATCTTGCAAAGATAACACAAGCAAAACAACAATATCAGATACAGCAGAGAAAAACACACCATAACACCAACACCAACACACCATAACACCAACACACAACACAACATAGCAGCAAAAAAATTCACACCCAAAAGAAAACTCCCCCTCAACTGCAGCAACACAACAACATTCAACATTCTCCCCCTCAACTGCAGCACCAGCACAAGCACACCACTCCCCCTTTTTAGCCATAAATATGACAAAGGTAAGTAGAATAATTATTAATTTTTAGAAATGGTCAAGTCATAAACCAGAATAAACAGCACCAGAAAGTAGATGCACACAACATCACATAACCAAATTTCATGCACAAGCTTCAGCATCTTTCCCTTCATAAACACCTGCACAAGCTGCACTACCAGAATTACCTTTATTCTTTTTAGTCTGGCAGCCAGAAAGAACATTAATTGCTATAGTTCTTCATGAATACAAACCCCAAGTCTACTCCTCAGGTTTTCAAACTGAACTGCATCCAGAGCCTTGGTAAATATGCCAGCAAGCTAATTTTCTGTGCTAACATGCTCAAGAGTTATGACTTTGTCCTCCACAAGTTCTCTGATGAAGTGATGCTTGATGTCAATGTGCTTAGTCATGCTATGTTGAATAGGATTTTTAGAAATATTAATAGCACTTAGGTTGTCACAAAATAATGTCATGACATCTTGTGTGACATTATACTCAGATAGCATTTGCTTCATCCACACTAGTTGAGCACAACTACTTCCAGCTGCTATGTACTCAGCTTTAGCAGTAGAAAGAGATACAGAATTCTGCTTCTTACTAAACCATGAAATAAGATTATTTCCCAAAAAGAAACAACCTCCAGAGGTACTTTTCCTATCATCAGCACTTCCAGCCCAATCAGCATCACAGTATCCTACTAAAATGGAACTTGAGTCATGGGAGTACAACAACCCATAATCACATGTACCACTCATATACTTAAGAATTCTCTTAACTTGATTAATGTGACTGGCCTTGGGTTCTGCTTGGTATCTTGCACATACACCAACTGCAAAGGTTATGTCTGGCCTACTTGCTGTGAGATACAGCAGACTGCCAATCATGCTTATGTATAAACTTTGTTCAACATTCACTCCCTTTTCATCTTTGGATAATTTCAAGTGAGTAGGAGCAGGAGTTCTCTTGTGCTTGGCATTATCTAATCCAAACTTCTTCATAATATTCCTCGTATATTTGCTCTGACAAATAAAAATGGAATCTTCCATCTGCTTGACTTGCAATCCAAGGAAGTAAGTCAATTCACCTACCAAGGTCATTTCAAATTCAGATTGCATTTGGTTGACAAAGAGTTGGACCATTTCATCCGACATCCCACCAAACACAATATCATCTACATAAATCTGAGCAATCATTAGTTTCCCATCCTTCTCCTTGACAAAGAGTGTTTTATCAATACCACCTTTCCTGTATCCATGTTTGACTAAGAACTCAGTCAGCCTTTCATACCAAGCTCTTGGAGCTTGTTTCAAACCATACAAAGCCTTCTTTAGCTTGTAGACATGATCAGGAAAATTTGGAGCCACAAACCCTTTAGGCTGCTCAACATAAACTTCCTCATTAAGATAGCCATTTAGAAAGGCTCTCTTGATATCCATTTGAAATAATTTGAATTTCAAAAAACATGCCACTCCTAGCAACAATCTGATGGATTCCAATCGAGCCACATGAGCAAATGTTTCATCAAAATCTACTCCTTCAATCTGTGTGTATCCTTGAGCAACTAGTCTGGCTTTGTTTCTAGTAACAACTCCTTGTTCATCAGACTTATTCTTATAAACCCACTTTGTTCCAATCACATTTGTCCCTGCTGGTCGTGGTACCAGTTCCCAGACTTCATTCCTCTTGAATTGACAAAGCTCATCCTGCATAGTACTTATCCAGAACTCATCTATCAATGCCTTTTTAACATTCTTTGGTTCAGGCTTTGAAACAAAATAGGCATTTGACACAGCCTCCCTCGATCTGGTTCTTACACCTTCATTCAGATTTCCAATAATCAACTCCTTAGGGTGATCCTTCTGAACCCTTATAGAGGGTCCCCTGTTAGCATCCTCTACATCTTCATTCTCAGGTCTAGTGTCGGTCTCTTGAGCATTATCTTCTACGGACTCAGTGTCTTGTGAGATTTCATTGTTCATGGGAAAGCATGTTCCAACATCATCTGGGACATCTTCGTCTTTGCCAGAGTCATCAACCACCACATTAATGGATTCCATCATCACCTTAGTTCTGGAATTAAATACCCTATATGCTTTACTGTTTGTAGAGTATCCCAAAAATATCCCTTCCTCACTCTTAGGATCCATCTTTCGCCTCCGCTCACGATCCGCCAAGATATAGCACTTACTCCCAAAAACATGGAAATATTTCACATTTGGCTTTCTACCTTTCCATAGCTCATAAAGAGTAACAGAAGTACCTGATCTGATAGTCACCCTATTGTGTATATAGCAAGTTGTATTCATGGCTTCAGCCCAAAAATGATATGGAAGCTTTTTGGCATGAATCGTGACCCTTGCACACTCTTGAATAGTCCTATTCTTGCGTTCCACCACACCATTTTGCTGAGGAGTGATTGGTGATGAGAATTCATGAGTGATTCTTTCAGATAAACAAAACTCTTCAAACCTGCTATTTTCAAATTCTTTCCCATGGTCACTTCTGATTCGTACAACACCACAATCCTTTTCTCGTTGAATCCTTTGACACAATTCTTTGAAAGCTGCAAATACTTCAGACTTCTCTCTGATAAAGCTTATCTAGGTGAATCTGGAGTAATCAACAACGACAACATAGACATACTTCTTCCCACCAAGACTTTCAACCTGCATAGGTCCCATTAAGTCCATGTGAAGCAGCTCCAGAACTCTAGAAGTTGTGGTAAGATGTTGAAGCTTTTTGTGTGACATCCTTGTTTGCTTCCCAACTTGACATTCACCACATATTCTATCCTCATCAATCTTCAGCTTGGGAATACCTCTAACAGCCTTACTTGACAGAACTTTCTTCATCCCTTTCAAATGTAAGTGACCCAATTTTTTATGCCACAGTTTGGTTTCATCTTCTTTTGACATCAAACAGGTAGACAAACTTTCTGATTCTTGAGGATTCCACATATAGCAGTTATCCTTAGATCTAGTTCCCTTCATGACAACTTCATTTTCTTCATTGGTTATTAGGCATTTAGATTTTGTGAAATTTACTTTGAGTCTTAGATCACACAGTTGGCTTATACTGATCAAATTTGCAGTCAGCCCTTTGACAAATAGAACATGATCCAGATTTGGTTGTCCTGCGTAGTCCAGCTTTCCAACACCTTTTATTTCACCTTTTGATCCATCCCCAAAAGTGACATAATTGGTAGAGTGAGACAAAAATTTCTTCACACCGGTCATGTGTCTTGAACAACCACTGTCAAAGTACCAATCTTCCCTTGCAGATGCTCTGAGAGAGGTATGTGCTATGAAACCAGCCATCATATTTCTAGGAGTCCATCTTTTCTTTACTTTAGCCCAAATCTGTCCTTATTTTGTTGATGAGCAGCTTTGGGATAACCATGCAAATTGTAGCAAAAGGACTTTAAGTGACCAATCTTTCCACAGTAATGACATCTCCATGGTTTATACTTTGAACTACATACTATTTTCTGATGTTTCATCTTATGTTGAAACATGTGATTTGACATCTCCTCTTCTTGCTTTATTTTCTGAGGAACAAACTTTAATACAGACTTCTTGTAGTTCTCTGCTTAATTGTTAAAACCAAGACCTTGTACATTTCCAGCATTTTTCCCAGTCTGAAGAATCTCATCTAGCTGCGTGGAACCATTGTTCAGCATTCTTATAGATTTGGTCATATTGTCAAGTTTTGACTTTTGCCATACAACCTCCTCTTTAAGATCAGCAATGATTGATAGATGTTCTTCCTTCTCAGCTTCTAGCTGAGCTATCAGAACCTTCTGTTCTAATATTATCTGGCACCTCTCTTCATTCTTGATACACAACTCTGAGAACCCAGTGATAACTTCCTGCTTAGTGAGTTCTCCAATATAAGATTCTTTGTCAAAATCAGACTCACAAGTTGTTTCTCCATCAGATTTACAGATTCCAGTCAAGGCTGTCACCAATTTTGCTGATTCTTCTTCAAGATCACTCTCAGACTCTCCTTCTGACCAAGACACAGATAAGCCCTTCTTCTGCCTTTTGAGATACGTAGGACACTCAGTTTTTATGTGCCCAAATCCTTCACATTCAAAACACTGAACTCTCTTCCCTTGATTGGAGTCTTCTTCAGTTCTGGACCTTCTGCCTCCATCCTGGTTTTTACTAATGTCGAGTGACTTGTTTTGAACATTTGCTCTTGACTTCCAGTCCATCCTTTTCAACACTTTGTTAAATTGTTTTCCAAGCAATACCAGATCTTTAGACACCCCTTCATCTCTGACCAGGTTACCTTCATCGTCTGAATCACCAGCATTTGACATAAAGCCTATACTCTTCTTCTTTTCAGACTTTTCACTGATCCCCAATTCAAATGTTTGAAGTGATCCCACAAGTTCATCCACTTTCATCTTATCTATGTCCTGAGCTTCCTCTATAGCAGTTACTTTCATGTCAAATCTCTTAGGTAGAGATCTGAGGATTTTTCTGACCAGTTTGCTATCAGACAACTTTTCACCTAGGGCACTTGAAGCATTAGCTATCTCAATAATGTTCATGTGAAAATCATGAATGCTCTCATCTTCCTTCATCTTCAAATTCTCAAACTTGGTAGTGAGAATCTGAAGTTTTGACATCTTCACTTTTGAAGTCCCTTCATGAGCAACCTTCAAGACCTGCCAAGCCTCTTTTGCAATGGTGCAGTGTTCAATCAACCTGAAGATATTTTTGTTAACACCATTAAACAATGCATTCATGGCTTTGGAATTTCCCAAGGACCCTTTGTAGTCTGCATCATCCCAGTCTTCCTCTTCCTTCACCACATCAGTAGGATTACCTTCTCCATCTCTAACCTTTGGGGGTTCCCATCCTTTGATAACAGCTTTCCATGCTTGATCATCCATGGATTTGATGAATGCTACCATCCTTGGTTTCCAGTAGTCATAGTTGGAACCATCAAGCAGAGGTGGTTTGTTCAAAAATCCTCCATCCTTGTTCATTGCACCAGAAAATACCTTCCCTGAATCTCACCCAGAACCAAACAAGGGTGCAAGCTCTTGATGCCAATTGAAATTTTGGCATAGATATCAGATGTCCTACACAGATGTTGAGACACTGATATCCAACACAATGAACAAGTTAACAATAATAATAACAGTGCAGAAAGTAAAGTAAACAGTGATATATTTACCCAGTTCGGATCAACAATCCTACTCTGGGGGCTACCAAGCCAGGGACGAAATCAATATGCGATAGTATCAATTCACAGATCATATAGCAACCACACCCGGTTATAATCTGCTCACTTAATCACTACCCTTCCTATGACTTCTACCTAAGACTCACCTAGGTATGAGGCCCTCCTCAAATCCCTCTTCAATCACAACATGTGACTGGTTCCTTTCAACACAAGTAACAAAACGAAAGCCACACTTTCAAAACACACAATTCTCAATACTTCAAAGCTTATGAGAATTGACACACAAGAAACTCAATGCTTAAAAGCTTATGAGTAACTGACAGAACTTACAACACAAAACCAGTCCTTGTACTGTTATCAGAATGATACCAGTTAGGCTCACAAATAACACTCAAAAATCCTAACAAAACACACGTAAGTTCCACACCTAAACTAGGTTTACACCAGTCAATATATAGCATTAAATCTGGACTGGATTGGGCTTCAAAATGCAGCAAAGAGACTGCACGCAATTCTGCAAAATAAACTCCAAGAAAATAGGTCTTCAATCTAAAGTTTCCTAATATGTCTCCATATTTAGAAAATGTTGAAAATCCGAAAACCAACACACAAAAACTCAACCCAAAAAACTTTGGATGCCACATAGGATAACTAAATATTCACAGAATATTCAGTAACAAATACCAACAACAGAATCTTCCTTTTAAACCAAAATCAGACGCGATGTCCTATGATCCGGGATGGGATATCTTTATCCGACATGTTTAATGCAGAATATTAGAACATCTTGTTTCAACATCTTGCTGCTAGAATAGTTTTAGCAAAATAAATGCCAACCACAAAATCAAAGAAATAACAAAGGATATTGTTGAATTCGTTTATGCCTGTTTGACTTGTCAGAAGTCAAAGATTGAGCATCAGAAGCCTTTGGGTAGGATGCAACCGTTGAATATTCCAGAATGGAAATGGGATAGTATTTCCATGGATTTTGTGTCGGGTTTGCCGAAGACTGCGAAAGGGAATGATTCAATTTGGGTGATTGTGGACAGGTTAACTAAATTGGCTCATTTCTTACGATGAAGATTAACCATTCTATGCAGAAGTTAGCTGAGATGTACATTGAGGAAATTGTGAAGTTACATGGCATACCTTCTAGTATTATTTCGGATAGAGACCTGAGATTTTCGTCGAGGTTCTGGAAAAGTTTACAAGATGTTTTGGGTACTAAGTTGAGGATGAGCTCTACATATCATCCGCAGACGGACGGTCAGACAGAGAGGACTATCCAGTCTTTAGAGGATTTACTGAGGGTTGTGTGTTGGATCAAGGAGGATCTTGGGATAGCCATTTACCATTGATTGAATTCACATACAACAACAGTTTTCATGCTAGATTAGGATGGTGTCGTATGAAGCTTTGTATGGAAGAAGATGTAGAACTCCATTGTGTTGGTATGAGTCAGGCAAGAGTGTTGTACTCGGACCTGAGATTATGCAGGAGACGACTGAGAAGATTAAGATGATCCAAGAAAGGATGAGAGCTTCGCAGAGTCGTCAAAAGAGTTATCACGATAAGAGAAGGAAGGCACTTGAATTCCAAGAGGGAGATCACGTGTTTTTGAGAGTTACGCTGGTGACTGGTGTGGGTCGAGCTTTGAAGTCGTTTTTTTGGTCCGTATCAGATTACGCTAAGGATAGGGGAGGTAGCCTATCAGATTTTTTTACCACTGTCGCTTGCGAATTTACATGATGTGTTTCATGTATCTCAGTTGATGAGAAAGTATATTCCGGATCCGTTGCATGTGATCCAAATGGATGACGTACAGG
This sequence comes from Lathyrus tuberosus, assembly GCA_022829125.1. Taxonomy (NCBI): domain Eukaryota; kingdom Viridiplantae; phylum Streptophyta; class Magnoliopsida; order Fabales; family Fabaceae; genus Lathyrus; species Lathyrus tuberosus. Next base: position 3,029,026 of record JALAZF010000091.1, on the reverse strand, counting down.
TGAGAGATAACCTGACAGTTGAAGCATTACCTGTGCGGATTGATGGACGAGAAAGGAAACAACTACTGAGTAAAGACATTGCTTTGGTGAAGGGGTTATGGGATGGACTAGCTGGTGAGAGTTGGACTTGGGAACGCGAAGATCATATGAGGGAGTCGTATCCGACTCTGTTTCCTTCAGGTAATTTTCGAGGACAAAAATTCTTTAAGTGGGGGAGAGTTGTAACACCCCAAAATAATTATAATATTTATTTAATTGATTTATTATAATTATTCGTATTTTTCGGTGAATTTTGGTGAAATATTTGATGCCTGATGATTTGTGTTGTGGGGTAGTGATGATGTTAAGAGGGTATTAAGGATAATTAGAAGTGTATGTTTTTTTAGGATTATTTTGATAATAATAATAATAATAATAGTGGAATAATGTGAATAATGTTATTTAAATTATTATTATTATTATTTTAAATAAAATGAGGGGCTAAGTGGTCATTGTGCGAGGATAAGTGAGGACAAAGTTGGGAAGACATATTAGGGGTCCTAGGCGTAAGTTAGACAAAAAGGAAAATAGAGAAGAAAGGAACTCATTTTGGTACGATCGTATTTTGGAAAATAAAGAGCTTTGAGGAAAAAGGAGAAGAGGAAGCTAGGGCTCAGAGAAATTCCGAAAGAACCCGAGAGGAAGATCGGAATCAAATTGTCTAAGGTATGGGGAGTATCATTTGTCATTAAAATTGATATAAGGGTATATGTATGAAGGTAGTTGGGGTTTTAGGGGATTATGACGAATTTTGTAATTTTGGGATGTGTAGAATGAAGGGAAATGGTGTATATGTTGTCTAGTATGATTGTGTTGTTGTTATAGTATGTAACCTTGTGATTGATGTGCATGTTCTGCTTGTATTAGATTGAAATCTCAAGCTATTTTGGGTCTGAACTAGTGCAGAATCGCAACTGAGAAGTTGTAGGTTCGCGCAAATTTGCCTGGCGAACTTCCCGTTTCGCTAGGTGAAGTAATTTCGCCCCAACCTCGCCAGGCGAAAGTAGAGGCGAGATGAGGTTGAAAAGTGAGTGCTCCTGGTTTTTCTATTGGGAATGGAATTCGCCCCTGCGTCGCCGGGCGAAACCCAGGCGAGCGAGTTGCTTCGTCGGGAAAACACCGGGCGAGCAGGAGCTGTGTGTTATTTTTTCTTTTCTTTCTTTTGTGCTTCCTTGTGTCTTGTTGTCCGTATGTTTGGAGTAATTGATGGGTTTTATTTTGATGATTATAACATGATGATTTGTGAGGGGATATGAAGAATTTTGATGCATGATAATGACGTAATATCATGATGTTTTTGATAAACTTTCCTGAATGATGATGCAACTTTGATGATCCCGTGATGATGATGATTATGACGTTTCACATCATGCATTCATAGCATAGTAGGACTTCGGTCCAGTGTTGATGTTGGTACTTCGGTCCAGTGTTGGCTTCAATCCCATTGTGTGGATTGGGGTGTTTTATGATGTGTTCTAGTTCTTGTGTAGAATCGATCCTATTGGTGGGGATCTTTGGAGGCCGATGGCCCAGTGTCCATCAACATGTTGAATTAGTACCACATGCATGAGTCTATGTTGTTGCATTATATATTAAGTGACATTGCATAATAGAGTGTTAAAATGATGTTTGATGATGTTGTGACTTAAGTGATGCTTTGGTGATGAATTGTTGATTTGATGACTTTTATGAATGAAGATGTATGTATATATATATATATATATATATATATATATATATATATATATATATATATATATATATATATATATGACACTATGATATGAAGGTGTGAGTATAATACTTGGCAAATGATGATGCATGGATTTCATGATGATGTTGTTTTCGTATGATGAATGTTATCTTAAAATATCTTAACTCTATATCTTGTATAATGATTTGTGATTACTCACCCTGCCTGTTTGAATGTTGCCTCCACATGGGTAACGTGCAGGTGATCAGGATTAGCTCTCTTGGTGCGTGAAGAACTACCCTTGCAGTATTTTGGTTATTTCTGTTGAGTAGAGGGTCTTGCTCTGATATGTAACATCGGGTCGGGACGTTTGAGTCGAACCACTGTGTTCTTTTTGTTGTCGACATCATGATGCTATGAGTTTCTTGTTTTAAGACTTTTGAGTTATGAATTATGTTGAGATTTGATTTTCCGTTGCGTAGTATTTGATTTAATTTATGTTGACAGAACCCGTGTTACGGAGTAAGACGTTATTATGAAGTTTTATGTCGAAATGTGACACCCTTGTGGTGATGTACTCTGATATGTCTAATTATAATTATCGTGACTGTTATGTGGGGTAGAAGGGTGTTACAACATTCATTGGCTGATCCTGATGAGCTTCGTGACCCTGGTAAGCTTTTACATTATGCTTTCCTTTTAGTGTCTACTTTGACTGTGTTGTTAATCTTGAACATACTCTTTTACAGTTTCGGTAGTTACCTTCAGTCTCCCTGCATAATCTGTGTACATTTATCATCATATAGTTTACACTTTATTGTACATTAACTGCCTAGACTTTCGAGAACTTAATAAATTTTAAGAGCACTTTTCTTTGATGTCGATTGTATTTTGATGGCAAGTGTAAGATAAATGATTTTCGTCGCCGATTAGAATTCTATACAGTGGATGCCAACTAAATTTGAAAATGAAAATATTGCATCTTGAAAGGATTGAACTTGTACTTGTGCTCTTTAAACCTATTATTGTTGAAAAATGTAATAGCCCATCTATTTCTTCTATATTCGTCTATTTTTGTTTACTGCATTTCTTTTATTTTTGTCTTCCAAGTTGGTAACAGCCATCTGCTTTTGCTTTGGCAGCTCAGAAGACACACTATGCTAGTAGGGATCCCATCTCTGCATTGAAGATATATATTATCCAGAACAAATTAGCCAGTGAAGTGGAGTTGAAAAACATAGAGAAGAAGATTGACGAGGTCATTGAGGAGGCTGTTGAGTTTGTAGAGGAGAGTCTCGTTCCACACTGCAGCCAGCTTCTGGAAAATGTCGCTGCTGATCTAAAAGGTTTTGGAATTGCACCTGATGCCAGTTACAGATGTGAGGACCCCAAATTCACTCAAGGCACTGCTCATGTCTAATCTTTTCAAGTCTGACATTTTTTTGGTTGGAGCTTTTAGTTTCGGATGCATGTTGTTATTCATATACTTAATAGAGTTTTCATGTTAGTTAGAAAATGTATTACCCTTTATAAACTATATAAGCAGGATTTGTTATTTAGGATGGATTTTTATATTTTTTTCTTCTCATATTTATATCATTGTTAAGGAACTAGTGTCAACAATGAAAATCCATTAAATTTGATTTAGTGAGTGTGATTTGTGAACTCGTGTGGTTCACTTTTTCTTTGTGTTACTATTTGTTTGATATGAATGAGTGAAGTTCACTATGCTGTTCTTGTTAATCTGAATTTGGAAATGTTTTTTTTTCTTCTTTTGAATGTTAGTTAATAATTAATTGTGATGGAGGAGTTTTTTTCTTTAGGTGAGTGAGGTTGGCTTGATTTTATTTGTGTGTTGATGTGTTTTTATACAATTTGATTTGAGGATGTGTAGTTTTGATTGGTGGTGGATACTGTAGATCCCATCACTAAGCATTCATGTGAAATAGCTTTTCAAAGAACTTTTCTTTCTAGGTTGTGAGAAGAATCATAATTGCTACTGTTTAACTTTTTAACATCGGGCCAAAAAGGCAACCGATGTAACAACCTTCATTTTACATCGGGCCAGAAAGGCAACCGATGTTAAATGTTCATCTATTTTAAAAAAATAAAGTTAAACCCATATTTCACATCAGACGTAACAGTCAACCGATGTAGTAGGTGTATTTTTCACATCGAGCTATTGTCCGATGTAAAATGTCTTTGATTTACTACATCGCTTGGCTTTACATCGGACCCAGATCCGATGTAAAATGTGATTTTTGCCTGATGTAAAAAGTCTTTCCTGCACTAGTGTTATTATAAATTATGTGAAATGCTTATTTCGCCAATGCTCATTAAACATATAACCTTCCAATATGCACTAGAACATTATAATATGACAAATTAAGTTATATTAGAAGTATAAGTACACGTTCAATGCTTGACATGGGTTCTTCAACTCCTTATCCATATTTTGTTCTTTGATAGTAAGAACGTGGTTTAATGATCCTAGTTCTACAACAACCCTTGTCTTCAACTCTAATTCTTTTTGTAAAATATTATTTACTTTGCAAACAAAATTAGAGGTGGAGAGATGGGTGGTTGAAGATCTAGGATCACTAAATCAAATTCTAATGGTCAAGGAACAAAATGTAGTTAACAATGTGAAGAATTCTTGTCAAGAATTGAACGTGTACTTATTTTCTAATACAATTTTATCTATTATATCATAATTTTCTAATGCAATTTGGGAAGTTATATATTTGGTAAGGGATTAGAAAAACACTCAAACCACATAATATATTAAATAAAATCATATTTTAAACAGACATTAACAACAACATTCATCAAAATCATTCATCAACAACAAACAATAACAAACAAACATATCAAGACATAAAATGCTTCAGAAATATACCATACATGTCAAGTCCCATAATAGCGTGTCAACAATGAAATAAAGATGAAGAAAAATTTAGACCAGCAAACTTGTGTATATTTTAAATGGATGTCATTCTGGATCTTTAACACATGTTTGACAAGGTAAATTTATCTCTGTCTTCTTTATTGGAATAAGCATCCATACCTACAAGAAGAAAAAAAGAAGAAAGTTAAAACATCAAGAAACAAGATATTGAAATAGATTTTTAAAAAAAAACTACATAGAAAAAGAACCTGTAAATACCCATTGGCTAAGACTTGTTGTTATGGTTTCGTTTTGTGGTATCCATATGAGAGAGACGAGTGACCGAGTTGTTAAGGTTTCACTTTGAGAGATGAGTGAAAGAGTTGTTAGGATTTTATTTTTGAGACGGTTGTTATGTACTGAAGCGTTAGATAATTTCGTTTATAAATAAATAAATATCACGTTTCATCACGGTTGGAAATAAAAACTGTGGTGATATACATTGTCAATAACATTTTTTTATCACGAGAAATGACTAATTGTTGGTGATGAGATTCGAACCATTTCACTCCGTGTACTTTTCACTACGGTTTCTACTTCTGACCATTGTGACATGTCATCTAGTAAATAAATAAAATGCGCCCAGGATAAATATATTATCACGGTTAACACTATGTCTGTCGTAATATTGGTGTTATGAAAAACTTGTTTTGTAGTAGTGACTCGGCTACTAAAGGTTCTTCATGAACGAAGGACAACCTTCTCCATCTAAGATCTCAAGACATCAACCCTGAATACACCTCTCAACCTCACCTACCAACCCTTTAGGAATTTGAGAAATAGAGAAAAGTCTCTGAAATCTAATCTTTATGGGAACACTACCTTGCCTGGGCACTCTTCCTAAAAGGAGGTCAAGAGACTGGACTCAACCTTCTTAACCAATTCCAACTCAAACCAATTAGGAGGATCATCTTTCTTAGAATCAAGAAGAGATACTTCTTTCCACCAAGAAGAGACATTACGACGATCGGACAACCTACCAACATGCCAGGAGAACCTAAAACTTTCTTACAAAGAACGTTCAACTATCATAATAGGGTTTAATCCTTGTCGACATAATTTATTTATATTTATGAATTAACGTAAATAAGTTGTTAATATTTATAAATCTAACAACTTTTAAAAAATAGATTAAAATAGAGTTTTTATTTTACTTTTTAATTTTAATTCAATCACAATATTAGTTAGGGGTGGCAAAATGGGCCGCCCGCCCCACCCCGCCTTAACCCGCCAAAAAAAAGGCGGGGCGGGCAAGCCCGCCAAGTAAAAATGGGCATGAAAATCAAGCTCGCCCGCCAAGATGGCGGGTTTGCCCGCCTACTTTTTTTATTTATTTTTTTTTTCATTTTTTTAATAGATTAATATGCTTGTTTTTACATTTCAATTAAAATTTTCACTTATTCTTTTAGAACAATTTTTATAAAGCATCTTTTTAACAAATTTTACTTCAAAAAATATTGCATATATTCTCAAATAAATGTATAAAATAAAACCATCAAGAATTGGAATTACTAGAATTAACTAAAAAAGGGCGGGTTTAAGGTGGGACAAGATGAACGAATAGGTGCGGCGGGCTTTGGCGGGCGGCGGGTTTTGGCAGGGCAGGCATTGGCGGACGGCGGGTTTTAGCGGGGCGGGTTTTGGTAGGTGGCGGGTCCAAAATCCCAACCCAACCCGTCATTTTTTGGCGGGTGCGCGGGGCGGCCCGGCGGACCACGGCCCGTTTTGCCACCCCTAATATTAGTCATCATATTTTAAATTTAAATAATTTTAGTCTTTCTCACATTTTATAAAATTGATGGTATGTTTTTAAATACGCATCTCATTAAAAAATTGTTTTATTTTAACTTTTTCATGTATTAAATCATTTCATCATCTTTTTAAAAATTTAAACATTGGTTTTGTAATGGATTGTGATTTGACCTAAAGATATGTTCATAAAAAACAAAATTAGAAATATAAAAATAGCGTCAAGTTCAATATTTTAGTAGTATTGACAAGGCATCAAAATTATTTATTTACTTTTTTTATATTTTTGTTTAATTAAAGAGGTAGATCAATATTTAAATTTGAAGACGTAATTAAAACTATCAGCAGCCGTCTCTACTATATTCTATTTTGGTCGATAGTCAAACCACGCATATACATATATTATTATATAAATTAATTAATGATTTGAAAGTAAAGATTATAAATTTGTTAACCGTAATTACATTATTAGTAATTTAAGTCAAAGAATTATTAGTAATTTAAGTCAAAAAAGTATCCGTTAGTAAATGGTTACAGTCAGTTTTTTTGGCTGGACTTTTCTCTTATGATTGACTTACCTGGAAAGGAATATTTAGTTGGACTCTACCTACCATGGAAATTTCAATATAGTATAATTAAATTCGTTGAAAATTGAATTTCTTGTATCTTTTCTATAGGATTTGCACCTATACACAAATAGAAAATATAATGCACATGGTACTCGAAATAATTACATCGATAAAAAAATATTAGATCCACAAGAAAAACTGGCTCGAGACTTGACCAATAATCCAAAATAGCAACACATTGTTAGTCCAGATAATAAGGGTATATGACACTTTAACTATGTAGTCATAGTCAAGGGTTTGTATATTGATTTGTGCACAACAATTTTCCTCCAAGGAAGTAGAAATATTTACTTTAAAAAATATTTGACAGCAAAATTAAAATAATAATAAATTATATAAATATTTGATATGCTGTGAGTTCAAACCAAATATTTTATTTCTCACAATTTAATGTGTCTTTTTTTTCTGCTAAACTCATTCAATCAAAAACAAAAAATATATACAAACAATAATGCTGTTAAGAATGCCATTCTCGACGAAAAATGTTATTTTTCAATTGGCTTTCCACCTTTTCTCTTTCAGATAGCCTCCATTTTGATCTGATTCAATTCGTGAACGACACAGACATCCTAGGAAAGAGGCTATATGAGACAACATTTGGTTTTTAAAAACAATTCTTCGTGGTCTTGAAATGATTTCTGGACTAAGAGTCAACTTTCATAAAAGTAAGATCTTGAGATTTAATCTTGATCCCAGATTTTTGGAGGCATCTTGTGACTTTTTTTGCCATGTCCAACCAGTCTTCTCCCCTTCATCTATTTAGGAGTTCCGATTGGGATCAATCCTCGAAGGTGCAGTTCTTGGGACCTAACAATTGAAAAACTTCGCAACTGGCTTTCAAGTTGGAAAGGTAAGTTTGTTTTGTTTGGAGGTTGTGTGGCGTGCTTGAATGTTGTTTTGAATCCAATCCCTCTATATGTCTTCTCATTCTACAGAGTCTAAAAAATTGCGATTTAAGACATAATTAAAATTGAGCGAGCTTTTCTGTGGAAGGGGAGAGAATAAAAGAAGGATTAATTGGGTCTCATGGTCATCTATTTGTAAATCAAAGACCGAAGAAGGATTAACTATCAAACATTCTGAGTCCTTCAATGTTGTGCTTTTGAACAAGTGGGCTTGGAAGATTCTTGATGATCAAAGTTCATTTTGGTTTTCTCTCTTGTCCTTTAAATGTGGAGAAATTGAGGACCAACTTCTTGATGCTTCTTGGTCAATTAATAATAGAAAAACCTCATTGTGGTGGAGAGACCTTAGGGATTCATTGGCTACTTGAGGGAACGATCAAAACTGGTTTGGCAACTCAATTTCTTGCAACCTTGGATCCGACTCAGACATTGATTTTTAGAATTCTAGATGGATTGGCTCTCAAACCCTCAAAGTGTTATTCTCTATCCTATTTAATTTTGCTGATAATTGTAAGCTCAAAGTTGACCATGTGGGTTTGTGGAACAATGGCTCTTGTGTTGTAATCTTGGGACCAACTTATCTCATCTATCTGTCGTAGACAATTTCTAATGGGAAGAGCTCCATAAAATTCACAATATCACGCTTCATCCCTCACTTAACAGACTATTTTTCTTGGTGGCCCAATGCTTTTGGTTTTCTATTAAGGCGACTTACTCAAGATTAGCCTTCATTTCCAGTTCAGGCTCTCATTTGGATGTTGGTTTCTCTAATGCTCTCAGCTTGATTTTGACTACCCGCGTTCCAAGAAACATTCTTTTTTTTGTTTTAGACTTCTCTTGAATAGACTCCGAACACGAAATGGATTAGCCAAAATAGAGATCCTCTATTGTGTGCGCAACCTAGTCTGTCCTCTTTGCCTAGGTCCTGCCAAATCTCATTCGTGCTTGTTCCTTCTTTGTTTTGAAACTTCTCGCGTTTAGACCATTTTTCTTGAGTGGATCGGTCTGGATCCAATGACAACTTCTGTTTATATGGAAGTTCACTTGAAAGCTTTTATAAATCTTTTGAAATGCAGGATCAAGAAAAGCTTGTGTCTCCTGTTTTGGTTGTCACCTGTTTGGCCTATTTGGTTGATTAGGAATGACATCCTCTTTCAACTAGGCCATAAAGGTGTTTCTGATATTGTAGTTTTAGCTAAGTATTTATCTTGGGACTATTTTGGAGCAAGGCTCAAGGGATCTATAGATTTTGACTGGAAAGATTGGTTGTTAAATCTTCTAGACTACATTTCTTAAGTTTTTCTTCTTTTTGGCTCTTTCTTTGGTTTCATTGTTCTATTTGTTCTCTTTGTATTAGGATTGAGTACCCGTTGAACTCATTTTAATACAATTGTTGCTTATAAAATATTATGTTTTCAAGAAAAGTTATAAAACATATATAGATGGTTAAAGTGTGGTGATAATGAGCGGTGTTATAACCTAAAATCTCACCCATAATAAAATAAAAGGTTCTATAAAGTATTAGGGAAATCACAAAATAATTATTATCAGTGTTGAACATTTTATTAATAAAGTTTTAGGTATAAATTATTTTAAAATGATACTTCATTCTGGTCATCATTCTTTTTACATTAATGATTAACTTTAAGATGGTGTTTATTTTACATAGTAATGATAATGCTTCATCATGTGCTCCCGATCTGGATAATCAGAGATCATAAAGATAAAATTAAGGGTTGTAAAACATAGGTAATTAAGCATTTATCATTTTTATAGGTACAATTAAAAGTTAGGTCAGTCTATTTGTCGTGGCTGGAAAAATCTCAGAGCCGCCATCATCCTTTATTTGTTCCTAAGGAACAGGAAAACAATTATAAAACCTAATGATTAAGGGTGAGAGACTAGGTTTGTGAGTCGGTTAAGTGAGAGGAAGGTACTAGACACCCCTCACCTCCATTGTATTCAATGAGATCCTCCTCTAATTCTAAGGTTAGTGTGTGTTTGTCTAAGGATGTTTGCTTATCATTTATTAATGGCTAATTATTTATTTATATACAAAAATGTTTTATTATTTAAAATTGATTAATAAGGGAAGACCTAAAAAATGTTTTTAATTATTGTATTCGCTAGAGTGCTACGACTCTATGCCTACGTACCCTCATGTTAGATGAAGGATACGAGCACCGTAGTTCTTGTAAAAAATATTTGTTTGTTTGTTGTTTTTATCCCTTGAAAAATTTTTAAGGCATCGGGGGCGGAGAAGGTCTTTGATTTAAAAATTGCCTCAATTCACAAGAGCAGAGGACTTATGATTTAAGGTGTGTTAAGTTGATTTTATCCCTCAGGTATTTCCAAAAATATAATAATTAAGTTGATTTAAGAAGATAAACCCCTGATTATATATATATATATATATATATATATATATATATATATATATATATATATATATATATATATATATATATATATATATTTGATTCATTATCCCTGATTTTTATCCCTGAAACCCTAGAAATTTTCCTAGAATTTTATCCCATAATTATCCCAAAATTATCTCATAGTTATCCCATAGATTAACCCTAATGTTCCAAATTAATTAATATGCCATGATTACTCCTATTTTTATTCCTTATGTTATTTATATTAACCAATTAAAATTAATTTCTAATTTCAACCTGCCTAATTATTCTAGAATTAATCCCTAACACTAATAATTTAAATCCCCAATTACATTTTGGTATTTTAATTCCATGTTTATTATATTTCCTAAATAATTATCTAAGTATTTTATTTTAATTAATCCCTAAATACTTTAATTAATTAAGTTAAGTCATAATCTCAATTAATAATTATTATAGAATATGTTAATTAAGACTTAATTAGATTAGTTATAATAATTAGCCCAACGTATAAACTTAATTAAATTGAATAAGATAATTAAATAAAATAAAAATAAAAGGCGGGGGTGTAAGTGTAACTGGATAAGTAATGGGTTGGAAATTGGGGGTGCTAGAAGCAACAAAGAGAGGCCCACCTACCTCTCTGAGACCTACGCAACACATGGATCAGCCCAAGAGAGTCAACGGTTGACTCTCAACTGGGAGTGTTGGATAGATTGACCTAGGAGTCAATGTGAACACCTGAGGATCGTTGGATGGGACGACTAGGGAAAGCAATAGAAATAGAGGGACATGATCTACAGTCAACGACGGTGTACAATGGACCACACACAGTGGATGAGTCAAAGTGTTTTCTTATATTGAAAATGTTTTCTGAAACAAAATTGTGATTGTGATCCTCCCTCCCCAATTGTGATTGTGATGAATGAATATAGTGTTGAGTGAGAGTAACTGTTTCTGTTAGTTGTTAAATCAGGTTTAACAAAGTTAAATCTCACTGTGCAAGTTGGTTAGGGGTTGGTGATCTGTTAACTGTTTGTGTTAAGTTCGGTTTGAGTTAGTTATGAAATTAGTTAAGTGTATAAAATTCAGTTAGGTCTGTTGTTATTGTTAACTTGTTGTGGCATTCTGTTAGTGTATTAAACTGTTGCCTTCAATTAGTGGCTTCTACTGTTAAATCTATTAAGTTGCTTTGCACTTTAGTTAGTTAATATTTGGATTGGAATTAGCTTGTGTTGAATTGGGTAAGTGTTAAACCGTTAGCAGTGTTAGAACTTGAATTCAGCTAAGCTAAATGTACAGTAAGAGTTAAAATGTTAATGGAATTGATTTGTGAATCCTAACTTATTTATACAAAACACCCAAAAACTCATTGAACTCAAAATTGCTCAAAAACTCATAGGACTAAAAATTGCTCAAAAACACACTGAATTGTACAGCGTACTCGAAATCTCCGAACCACCGCCTGTAACTCACGATCCGCCGCCGACTCATCGCCAACGCCCGAACCGCGACCGATCTGTCACCCTGCATTCGTAAGGCAGCGGCCGCCCCTGCGCGGCACCTAACTTCTAGCAACTCCACCGCCAACCACCATGCGATCGCTTGCGTGACACTAGATTTTCCGATGGCTTCCACGATCTGTCACTACACGATCACTATTTTCTGGCGGCGGCGATCGTCGATGTGGCATTGTTTATCACCTATGGCCCCACAGCCCGCCACCGCACGACAATGTTCACTGTCGTCGTCAATTGCAATGCGGCCCCTCCCAATTCTTTCAAAAATTTTCCCGATTTTTATATTTACCCATTTATTGACTTTTCTGACTTTTCATGTTTTTGATCATTAGGGATTTTTTTCTAACTTTTTAGGAATTGCTCAATAACTCAGATCAATATTCACAACCTGACTCAATTATTATAATTTACCCCAAGGACACAACCAGAAATCAATCATGTAAAACTTGTCAAAAGGCACATATCATACATCGACAATCAAAATAGTACAAGCGAACAACTCATATATCTACGTCAAAGCATTACAGGGATTTAACAAAACAACTCAATAATATTCAGAAATTGAAGGCAAAAGGGTTAAGGTAAACCATTTTGCCAGAAACATAACCACATATAACAAAGAAAGAGAAGAAAAATATATGAAGGTAAGGACCCCTCGCTATCCAACTACCTAACCACCCATATTTGAAAAGTCCCCCCCCCCTCCTTTTACCTCGAAATTTGACGATCGATGAAAATCTTAGTTTTTTGGGATTTTGTTTCTGCTCTTTTTCCAAACGACCACTCTTCTTAGGTTTTTCTTTGCCACTTGCTTTTTCCTAATTTCCATGTTCAGACTAAAATTCCAACTTACTTATCTATTTATATTACCCTAATTATATTATTTTATTTAATTATAAAATCTAATCTCAACTGTTACAAAATCTCATTAATCCACTATTTATAAAATATTTATATTTCCCTCCCAAAATCACAAAATCTCTAATTTTCTAAATATCTTATTATTTAATTAAATAATAAAATTCTAAATAAACTTTATTTTCTCAAATAATTAATAATTTTATTATTTTCAAATCTCATCTTACCTTTAGCTCTTTACTCCAAACACTCATTTCTCTCTAATTTTATATTATCAAGTAATTATAATAAAATATAAAAAATTCCAATAAAGAATATATATATATATATATATATATATATATATATATATATATATATTACTTAAATAAATTAAATAAATCAATATAAATTAATGTAAATTCAAATAACTAATGTTAGGGTGTTACACGGATGGCCATCATCAGGAAGAATGTAGATGACTTATTTGACCAAAGTCTCAAATATGTGTATGGCACTTTCGACCTAGCGACTGACCAGCTGGAAGTACTTCACCTGGGTGTTCAGATTCCCTTCTCGTAGCTTAATCTACAGAAGGTAGTCCGAAGTGGAGCCTTGGTGGATATGAAGGTGCCTCTAATCAAGGTGGTGATGCATGAATTTGTATGACTTTGATTAGGCGTTATGCCTTTACGTTTTCCAGAAATATGTATGAATAACACTATTTATTTACTTTTGTTCAGTTTGGTGCCTCTAAGCGCACTACATTTTTTAAAAACATTTTTGTAGCCCTTTCGCTATATTGGTAGGATTATTTTCAACTTCATGTCCTAGCTTTGAGTAAGTTTATTATACTTCTCCTATCACTCCCCCGCCTCATTAAGGGTTGAAATAACCTTGTTATGCTTCCACTTATTTGTTTCTTTTAATAAAGGACTCGAGTCATCTCTAGTGTTTACCTTGGTCTCTTTCTTGGGAGTGAACTAATGTGATTTTTGGAACTTGTTGTTACTCGTCCCATTTGGTGGGAAGTAGAGTAATTATTGAGATTTTCTGTTACCCATCCCATTCTATGGAAATTGGTGTAATCACTAAGCATCATCATCATACATTCCAATAAATGGGAGCTGGCGTAATAACTAAGCATTGTCATTACCTGTCTCAGTCGATGGGAATTTGCGTAAATCTTCAGCGTCACTAGGAACCTTTCCCTACCAAGGGTGAGATTTTCGTCATTGCCCCCAGGTTTTTACCCTAGTTTGAGGTAGACTTTTCCTAGGATTCACCGCCTACGCTCTTGTAATGGCTAGCTCTTAAGAGGGGGTGCACCAACTACATCGTAGAAAGTTTTTGTATCGTATGATCTTGTTACACAAAGATAATTTATGCCACATCGGCAAAAAGTATAACATTATTTGTACTGGAGGTATCGTGTTATACAAGGGATTCATTTCTTCAATTTTTGAAGAATCTCAAAAAATAATTATCTTTCACATTGTTAGGATCTGCACGCACTCCTTTAACAGTCACCACTAGAAGGTTCATACGTGTTCCTTTGACAGTCGGCTTTGACATCAGTACACTTTAAGTGCATGGTCCAAGGACCAATCCGGTAACAGTTTTGATTTCTTTAGGAGTCACCTTTTCTCTACTAAATCATGGAGAGGAGGATGATTCAGTGCTCATGCGCTTCGAATAAGATAGGTTTTTGCGATCAATGTTTGCTTGAGACCGTGGCCTCAGAATCTTCTTCGAGCTTCTACCTTTCCCGATCGTCTAGGTGAATGATGTAGACTCCTTCCCGGGGTCCCTCTATATGGTATTGCCTCTAAGAATATCCTGGATTCACCATTCAATCGTTGTATGTTTTGATAGTTTGAATTTATTGGTAGTCACTTCGTCGTTCCTTCCTGGTGTTATTTCTTCAAGAGATCAGAAGATGGTTTCCTTTGCCTGCTGATGATATTATCATCAATTGAATTGTAATGAAATATGTATCTGCAGTTTTCCTATCAATTACTCTAGAACTAGATTCGACAAGTAAGCCACCCTTCGTAGGTTACTGGTGAATTCGCTAGGTGCGCGAGGTTTTCTCTTCTCACCCATATTTGGCCTTTGTGTTTGAAATATACTTTCACGTTCGTCTTAAAACATGTTGAACCAATTGAGTTTCCATTACTGCTTGAGCGTTCTGGCGTAGTGTGACCTGTTGCGATTATAGGATGAATTTTGAACTGTACATTGGAGCTTCATTCTCTCGATCGTGATAGCATCAGTTCATAACTCCTTTTAGTTTAGTTTTATGATAGGATGAGATATGGAAGTGGAAGATCGTTATTCTTACATTGTTCTCTTCCCGATCTCCTTTATTATATAGTAAACAAAATCAATATTATATAAGGAGGTTTGAATGAGCTTCTTGACGCTTGGTTGGGGAAGAATTTCTCCTCCCTAGCATGATTTAATATAGCGATCTAACTTTTAGATCAACCGAGATCTCATCGTAAAATTTTATGGAAATCAGTCGTCGATTTCCACACACGGCGCCATATTTTGTATGGGAACCAGAATTGTGATTGATGTAGATATACAAGGATAACAATTTAATATCTAAATCAATTACACAATCTAAAATTTAAAAAAAAAAAATCTGAAAAGAGATTGTATCTTATAATCATATATGATAGATAATTTCAATGGGTTTCGACCTATTGAATATTTCGCCAATCCAAAACAATTTTTTTTTTTTTTTTCTTTATAAGATGCGATTAAATTTTATTTTTTTGTGAGGTATAGCAACCAATGTAGGTGTTTATCAATACAAAAACAATGCAGTAGGCGTGTGTCCGCCCATAGATTGGTGAGTAGGTTGGTGTTGACGCAAGATATATTCGTATAAAAACAAAATTAAAGATATTATATTGTCTTGTCTCTATAATAGTTCGTCACTAATTCAATATTTTAGAGATAACAACGAGATATCAAATTTATGTATTTTCTAAAATTTTGTTTAATTAAAGGGGTAAACGAATATTTAAATTTGAATTCGTAATTAAAACCCTTCATCACTCCATGTACAGCAGCCGTCACTGTTCCTTTTTTGTTACCGGTCAATCCACGCATATACAAATATTACTACTATATAAATAAATATTTGTCAGTCATTTCAGTCAAAAATAATTGTCAGTTATTTCGTCAATTGATAATAGTAATTTCGTAAAAAAAATATTTGTCAGTAATTTCAATAAAAAGTAATATCTTTGGATTAAGCTGGTCAATAAACCGAATTAAGTAAAAAATAATTTGTAATTCTGTTCGATAATTAAATCATTAAGTTAAATTTATGAATCAAATGAGTTAAATATAAGCAAAAAAATATATTCGTTAACTAAATGATTTGAACTTAAACTATACATGATTCGATTCGTTAGGTTAATGAGTCATCTCAATTATATATGAGAAAAAATTTATTACTTTTAAGAGTAGGTTTAAAGATTTACTATAAATTTTAACATTATATGACAATAAAGCTGACAATTGCATTTAGAGTCATCCTTATTTGAGATATTATGATATTTACTAAAGTTGTGTAATCATTTTGTGATAAAAATGTATCAATTTCTAGTAATTTTTGTGTACTATTTCATTAAATTTGTAAGTTTTTTAAATATTTAATAAAATTATGAATTTTTTAGATAAATTTAAATTTTAATTGAGTGTTTTTTTACTTAGACTTTTAAATGTGTCTCTTGAAAATTGTGTATTTTTTAATTAATAAATTTTTAAAACAAAGTTAAATTTCATACTCATAAATTTTATTATATTTTAATATTTTCTTTTTAAAAGAAATATTTAAAAGAAAACCCTTCATCACTCCATGTACAGCAGCCGTCAATGTTGCTTTTTGGTTAACGGTCAATCCACGCATATACAAAATATTACTACTACATAAATATTTGTCAGTCATTTCAGTCAAAAATAATTGTCAGTAATTTCGTCAATTGATAATAGTAATTTCGTAAAAAAAATATATTTGTCAGTAATTTCAGTCAAAAATAATATCTTTGGATTAAGCTTGTTAATAAACCGAATTAATTCAAAAATAAATTGTAATTCGGTTTGACAATTAAATCGTTAAATTAAGGTCATGAATTAAATGAGTTGAATATAAAAGAAAAATTATATTCGTTAACTAAATAAACTGAACGTGAACTATACATAATTCGATTTGTTAGGTTAATGAGTCATCTCGATTATATATGAGAATAAATATATTACTTTTAAAAGTAAATTTAAAGATTTACTACAAATTTTAACATTATATGACAATAAAGCTGACAATTGCATTTAGAGTTATCCTTATTTGAGACATTATGATATTTACTAAAGTGGTGTAATTATTCTGTGATAAAAATATATCATTTTCTAGTAATTTTTGTGTACTATTTCATTAAATTTGTAAGTTTTCTAAATATTTAATAAAATTATGAATTTTTGAGATAAATTTAAATTTCAATTGAGTGTTTTTTTAATTAGACTTTTAAATATGTTTCTTGAAAGTTGTGTATTTTTTTAATTAATAAATTTTTGAAGTTAAATTTCATATTCATAACTTTTATTTTTTTTTAATATTTTTTTAAAAGAAATATTCATTTAAATGTCAAATATATAAATATAAAATAGATTTAAAAAATAGTTTTTAAGTTTGTGAAATAAGTGAGCTAAATTTAACGAGATGAATTAAATATTTTATAAACTTTTAATGAATCGAGTTTGAACTTATAAAAAATTTATATCAAACTCAAATTGAGATTTAAACTAAACTAATATTTAACAAACCGAGTTAAATTAAAATGAATTCAACTCGATTCGTTTCATTTTCAAGCTTATTATAGAGTAATAATTAGTTACAGTCAATTTTCTTGGCGGGACTTCAGTTAATGTTGTAAAACCGTCTGGTTCGACTCTACCTACCATAGTAATTGCCATATAGTTTAGCTACCAAATATAAAAGAAAAATTTGATTTAGTTGAAAATTGAATTTATTTTGTGATTTTCATAGTGATTTTATTTTTTATTAAAAAATATTATTATTTCTTTTCTCATTTTATTTTCAATGGAATATCAGGTCAAAATATAAAAATAAAATAAAACACCCCATATATATATATATATATATATATATATATATATATATATATATATATATATATATATATATATATATATATATACTTAAATAGTCTTTTAATCCTTGTAAATTAGCGAGTTTTTGAATTTAGTGGTCCCTGTAAGTTAGCGAGTTTTTTAATTTAGTTCCTGTATTTTTTTTAGATTTGAGTCCTGATTGTTGACAGATGGCAAAATTAACGGAAGCATCTTGGAAAGGAAAAGGCATTTCATTATTATTGAAAATGCAAATTACCATATTACAAAAGATAAAAAAAAAAAAGATAATATTCAATCCTATATTGGTGCCTAACAGACAGATAGCCCTTTTATATAAACAAGGCTATAACGGTCAAAAGCAAGGGAAAGGAAAAAAAACAGAAAAGAAAGGAAAACAAAAATAATAGGAAAAAGACTAGGTGGGTGTTTTGACAGCCCCCCTCAAACTGGAGTGTATATTCAACAGTCCAAGTTTGGATACACACGCGGCAAAGGGACCAAGGTGCAGATCTTTAGTGAATAAATCTGCAATTTGGTTGACTGTGTTGATGGGCATTAGATGAATGATCTTGGATTGAATTTTGTCTCGAACAATGTGGCAGTCCATCTCGATATGCTTTGTACGCTCGTGAAATATAGGGTTGGTAGCAATGTAGATCGCACTTTGGTTGTCGCAGTAAATTGTGACAGGAGTAGTATGACTGATGTTGAAATCTTGAAGGAGGTAAAGGAGCCATTGAGCTTCGCACGTGGAGTTAGCGAGGGCACGATATTCTGCCTCAGAAGAGGAGCGAGATACGACCACTTATTTCTTGGTTTTCCAGCTTATTAAGTTATCTCCTAAGAAAAAACAAAATCCTGTGGTAGATCTTCGAGTCGTGGAGCAAGCACCCCAGTCAGAATCGGCAAAGCCTGTGAGCTTGAATGATGAGTGACGCTTGAAGAAAAGTCCCAATGCTGGAGCGTTTTTGAGGTAGCGAACAATGCGTTGAGCGGCACGGAGATGGAGATCAGTAGGCTTGGCAAGGTACTGGCTTAATCTGCACACAGCAAACACAATGTCAGGACGTGAGTGAGTTAAATACAGCAGTCTACCTATGAGTTTTCTGAATTGTGTAGGATCAGTTAAGGGCGGATCATTGGCATTGTCAAGTTGCTGCTTCGGGTCCATTGGTGTGGAGGCAGGTTTAGCTCCTAATAGCTCAGTTTCTTGCAGGAGATCCAGGCAGTATTTGCGTTGGCATAATGTGAGGCCTACAGAGGAATGAGCAATCTCAAATCCAAGGAAGTAACGTAAGCAGCCAAGATTCTTGATACTGAATTTTTTGTCTAGAATTTGTTTGATGTTGTTGATTTCTGGAAGTGATGTTCCTGCAAGAATCAAGTCATCAACGTATACGAGAATGGCAGTAAAATAATTAGCAGCATGTTTAGTAAATAAGGAATAATCAGATTTGGATTGAGAGAATCCAATACTAGTGAGGGTGGAAACAAGTTTATGATTCCATTGGCGACTGGCCTGTTTAAGGCTATAAATAGACTTTCTGAGTTTGCAAACCATGTTTTTAGGAACCTGTAGGCCAGGGGGAGGTTTCATATAAACTTCCTCGTCAAGGTCCCCATGTAGGAAGGCAGTGTTTATATCAAGTTGGTGTAGGTGCCAATTGTTTGAAACAGCAATAGATAATAGCAGACGAATAGTCGTCATTTTTATAACAGGGCTAAAGGTCTCTAAATAATCAAGCCCTTCAGTTTGATTAAAGCCTTTGGCAACGAGGCGTGCTTTATACTGTTCAATCGTACCATTGGGAAAGTATTTAAGTTTAAAAATCCACTTGCATCCAATGGCACGTTTGTGTGGGGGTAAATGTGTTATTTCCCATGTTTTGGTGCTGTTAAGAGATTGTAACTCAGAATCTATGGCATGTTTCCAATTAGGATTAGTAATAGCAGACGCATAAGAAGAAGGTTCTTTGATAGATGAAATTTTTAAATTAAAAGTACGATGAGAAGTAGATAAATTATCATAAGTAATATATTGAGAAATGGAATAAGGTGGCATACCTGGATCGTCGGATGAAGCAGGAATGGAATTACCTGTAATTAAAGAGCAATGATAATCTTCCAAGTATGTGGGTTGTTTAATAGATCTAGTTGATCTTCTAACAGTAGCAGGAGGTTCATGGGGTGAGGTAGTTTCAGGTTGAGAGCTAGAAGGGGAGTTGTTGTTTGGGATAGGTGGTGAGCTGGGTGGAGAAATTATGTTAAGATCAAGCTGCTCAGCGTTGTCTATAATGGGGGAATGGTATTCTAATGAATCATCTTGGTGTGGATGATGAATAGGTTGGGATGAAGGAACAGAGGTGTTGGTGGGATAAGCATATGGAAATATCTCCTCATAGAAAACAGTGTCACGAGAGATAAAAATGTTTCTGTTATGCATATTGTAAAGGATAGAGCCTTTTACCCCATTCTTGAAGCCCAAGAAAATACATTTGTGGGCTCTAGTGTCAAGCTTAGTACGTTGAACATTATTACTGCAAGCATAAACTAAACATCCAAAAGTTTTAAGAGATGTGTAATCAGGGACAGTCACATATAGCATAGTAAAAGGACACTTATATGATAGAAGCCTAGTAGGTAAACGATTAATGATGTGAACAGCATAAGATAAAGCATATGACCAGAATATTTTGGGAAGGTGAGAGTGAAATAGAAGAGCACGGGTAACATTCAGCAGGTGCTGGTGTTTACGTTCCACCAAGCCATTCTGTTGAGGTGTATACACACACGATGTTTCATGAAGTATGCCATTAGTGGAATAGAAATCTCTTAATAGAAACTCAGGACCATTGTCAGATCTAATAGTTTTAATAGTAATGTTAAATTGTGTAGAAATAAGTTGGACAAAAGATTTAACTAATGAGGAGGTTTCAAATTTAGATTTCATTAGAAATATCCAGCAATAACGACTATAGTCATCAACCACAGTTAAAAAATACTTATGTACATGTATAGATGGGCACGAAATGGGGCCCCAAATGTCCATGTGAATGAGATCAAAAATTTTGGAAGAGTTAGTAGTGCTATTTTGAAAAGGTAAACGTTTTTGTTTAGCTTTAAAACAAGTATCGTAAGGAGTATTAGTAACATGTAAATTTTCTAAAGGAAAAATTTTATTAATTTGTGTAAGAGTTTCATTAAAAGGGTGGCCAAGCCTGTTGTGCCAACTATTACAATTGTGAATATTGGGGGAGGGGGGTTATGAATGGAAATAGAGGGGGAAACCAAAATGTAGAGGCCTTGATGAATCCTAGCTGCACCAATCTTCATCAGGGTATGAAGCTCCTGTATGAGACAGTGAGAGGCAGTAAAAATAAAGGCACAATTAAGGGAGTGAGCAAGTTTAGAAACAGAGATAAGGTTAGTGTTAAAGGAAGGAATATATAAGACATCATTCAAATAAAAGGACTCATTAAAATACACAGATCCTGAAAATGTAGTAGTGATAGAAGCTCCATTAGGAAGCTTAACTATGATAGGTTTAATAGGATTTAGGTCAGTAAACAAAGTTTTGTCATGGCAAACATGATCTGTGGCACCTGTATCAAGTAACCATTCTAAATTACTACTATGAATGTTATGAGTGTAAGAAGAACCTGAATCCTGAGGTTGAGTAGTGTGCAGGTGCTGAACGTTTGTCTCGGAAGAAACTGCAGTTTGCTGGAGGAGGGCTAGCAGGGCGCGTTGTTGCTCATTTGTGAGAGAA
The DNA here is from genome assembly GCA_022829125.1 of Lathyrus tuberosus. NCBI lineage: Eukaryota > Viridiplantae > Streptophyta > Magnoliopsida > Fabales > Fabaceae > Lathyrus > Lathyrus tuberosus. The sequence goes on along the minus strand of JALAZF010000091.1, from coordinate 3,007,367 downwards.
ATGTTATCAGCAACTGCTTCAGTGGGAGGAGCATCAGTTAAAGTGTCTTCTTGTGATGCGTGGGCCAGATTTGTCTTCTTGAGATAGGGTGGCAATCCGTGTTTCTTGAAGTACACTTCAATGGTGTGACCTGGTTTGTTGCAATAAGAACAGATTTTGATCCCTTTGGATCTAGGAGTAGCAGAGGCTTTGTTGGCTTATTCATTGGAACGACTCCTATTGTAGGGTTTGTTGACCTGAGCGATGAGTTTTTCTTCTGCTATCGGCGAAGACAATTGCCTTTCTTGTTGGATAAGCAGAGAGAAAACTCTGTTGACAGTAGGAAGGGGAGACATGAGCATTATCTGAGCTCGGACAGCAGCATATTGGTCATTGAGGCCTTTCAGAAATCTGATAACGTAATCATTGTCCCTGTAGGTTTTGATAGTAGGTAGGAGATTACAAGTGCAAATGGGAACACAAGTACATGATGGAAGAGGTCGAAAATTATCAAATTCTTGCCAAAGCTTCTTCAATGTTGTGAAGTACTGAGTGATGGATTGATCTCCTTGTTTCTGGGCATAGATTTCTTCTTGAAGATCAGAGATACGGAAAATATCTCCTTGGTGATAGCGTTCGTAGAGTTCATCCCAGATGTCTTTGGCAGATTCCATCCACAACACGCTTTCAGAAATTTCTTTATCAATGGAATTGGTAATCCATGCCATGATCATATTGTTGCAGCGACACCAAAGAACGTATGTAGAGTGAGTTTTATCAGGTCGAGGTAGAGAACCGTCAATGAAACCTAACTTGTTCTTGGAAATTAGGGCAAGCTTCAGCGACCTAGACCAAGAATGATAGTTGGTGTTATTCAACGGCGGAGAAACAATCACAAGTCCTGGATTGTCGCTAGGGTGCATAAAGAAAGGGTCAAGAATGTCTTGTTGATAGGAGCGGGTGGTGGTGGATTTTTGAGAATCAGACATGGTTTTGGGGGAAGGTGGTGGTGGTGGATCAGAATTATCCGCCATGGTTGAACGCGGAGAGTGACGAATGAAGAAGATGAAGGGGAGGAGGTGAAGGAAAAAAGCGAATCGGAGAAGGGAAACCGAAAAAACGAAAAAAGCAGAGGAAAGGGGATGAAAGAGAAACCCTAGAATCAGAGGGGAAGAAGAAGATGAAAAAAACACGTGGATGGCCACGAAAAGGATAGGATAAGGGAAGAATCAGAGCAATCTCATGCTCTTGATACCATGTTGACAGATGGCAAAATTAACGGAAGCATCTTGGAAAGGAAAAGGCATTTCATTATTATTGAAAATGCAAATTACCATATTACAAAAGATACAAAAAAAAGATAATATTCAATCCTATATTGGTACCTAACAGACAGATAGCCCTTTTATATAAACAAGGCTATAACGGTCAAAAGCAAGGGAAAGGAAAAAAACGGAAAAGAAAGAAAAAAAGAAATAACAGGAAAAAGACTAGGTGGGTATTTTGACACTTATATCTTACTTTTGTGTTATATTTGGTTCCTGATGTCAGAAATCTGTTAAAAAAAGCTGATTGGACTAACGGTGATGACGTGAAACTGCTGATGTGGTTTCTACCGCTGATGTGGCAGAGTGTTTTTTCGTTTTTTTAATTCCACGTCAGCATTTTTTATTATTATTTTTTGTGTTGATGTTAAAGGCTAAAATGCAAAGTTTAAAAATGGTCCCAAGAGAAATTGAACCAATGACATATGATAATACATAACCGCAAAACCAACCAACACATTTCTTTAATTCATTGCAACAAATATATATTTATTACATAAATGATTCTAAAATTATCTAAATAGTTTATTAAATAGATTAATTATTTTATATCATTAAATAATTTACTTAGTATTTCAACTATTTAATATTTCAATTATTAATATTTCAACTATTTAATATTACAACTATTAATATTTCAACTAATAATTAGTTTAATAAATATTTCAACTATTAAATAATATAATTAATAATTAGTTTATTAATTATTTTATTAATTAGTTTATTAAATATTTAATTTATATTTAATAATATTGCTGCCACTTACTTATTTAAATAGTTAAAATATTGAATTAATTAATTAATTAATTAATTTAATAAGTTAGTTTAAACTATTTGATATAATAATTGAAATAGTTATGTAAATAGTTATTTAATGATATTAATATTTTATTAATAATTAATAAAATAGTTAAAATATAAATATTAAATAAAATATTTTATCTATTTATAAATATTAAAATATAAATTAGTTAATAAACTATTTTAAATAAACTATTTTATCTATTTAATATAAACTATTTATCTATTTAAAATATAAATTAATTAATAAACTATTTAATATTTAATAACCTAATTAATATTTTAATAGTTGAAATATAAATTACTTAATAACCTATTTAATATTTAAAAAATTATTTATCATGTATTTTAAAAAACTATTTAATAAACTGTTAAAAAAGTCTTTTAAAAAACTGTATAAAACTATTTAATAATGTTAATTAATTAAATTGTTGAAATATTTAATAAACTATTTAATACTATTAATATTATTTCATAAAATCAATAAAAAATATAATAAAAATATAATAGTTGCAGTATGTAGTATTATTTCATAGTATTTCTCACAATATTATTTCATATTCTTTCAACTATTCCAGAATATTAATAAATAATATTTCTCATAATATTATGAAATAAATATTTAATATGGTTGAAATATTCATTAAATACTTATTTAAATAATTGAAATACTTATTAAATACTTGAAATGCTATTTAATGTTTTAAATATATCAATTAATATTTAATATTTCAACTATTAACATTTCAACTATCAATTAATAATAAAATAGTATATTAAATATTAATAATTGAAATATTAAATAGTTTACAAAATATTAATAGTTGAAATAGAAAACAGTTAAAATATATAAATTTATTGCATAATATTAAATCAGTTTATATTAAAATATATATTACATAACTAATTCAGTATTACAAAAGTATTTTATTAAATAGTTTAATTTTTTCATATCATTAAATAGTTTATATTAAAATACTTGATAAACAGTTTTTTTTTTAAATATTTTATAACCGTTTATTAAATAGTTTCTAAAAATACTTGATAAATAGTTATTTTGTAAAATATTATTTTAACAGTTTATTAAATAATTACTTTATTAAAATACTTGATAAACTACTTTATTTAATGATTAGTCTATTAATTAATGATATTAATATTTTATTAATATAAATATTAAATAAATATTTGTGTTGCAATTATATATATTTGTGTTGCAATAATTTTGTACAATTTACAATTAAGTAATTTTATCGTAGCAGTAGTATTTTTGTTCAAAAGTTATAAAAAGATGGATTAATCAAATCTTTGTTTTAATGTACATATGTAACTTATTTAAATATTTTATAGATAATACATTAAATTATTATTTTTTAAAAAATTGTAAATGAATGAGAAATATTATATAGGAGGGTAAAGAATAAAGAAGATATACACAAGAAAATGTATAATTTTTTTTATTTAAAAGCAATTGGAGCTTTGAGGTTGATAAATATGTTAGTGTATGTTTAGAAAGAAAAATCTTAAAATCTTCTATATCATATAAATTTTATATAGTTCTCATACTATTAACACTAACTATAATAAATTATAAATTATATCTTATATATATAATACTTATGCAATGCAATGGCAGAAGTTTTGCTACAGCTTAGTGGTGAAATATTTTTATCCTTTTTTGTCTAGAGATTGCCAGTATTTACTTGCAAATTTAAAAGAAAATTCATTAACAATGATAAAATATAAAAATTAAAACATATAATAAGTATAATTTAAGAGAATTTGTCAATAATCACAAAATTACAATCAATTTAAAAGAACATATTAACAATGATAATAATAGAGACAATAAAGTAGAGTCTATCACTAACAAGAAACTTTTTGAGTGATTCTACTTAGTAATGCAGTAATAAGCATTTATTTAAAATAAAAATGTGTCTTAAAATAAATAATTTATTTTAATTATTGATGCCCATTTCTAATTTTATTTCTAATTATTTCTAATATTTAATAAGAAATATCTATAGTAACAATATAATTCTCTTTCTTTCATTTATTTATTTTTTTAATCTAAATAAAATTATCAACTGAATTATTCATTGTAAAACAGTGAAAAGATTAGATTTTGAAGGATGTGGTAGCCCCTTCGAGCTACCATTAAGATAAGCCACTTAAATTATTTATTTTAGTTAATTTAGTTTTACGTGTGTTTGTTTTTAGTTTAAAAGTTGTTCCAGTATTTTTATTTTTTATTTTTAAGACATTTGTTTCTATGATATTTATATTAACTTAGACACATCATGTGTTTAGTATTGTTTTAATATATTTATTTAACTTTTGTTAAAAAATAAAATAAAATAACATATTACAAGTTCCTCTAAATTATTAAAAAATTAAAAAAATAATAAGATAAGGCTACTGTGCCCGTAATAGTATATATAAATTAAAAGAGTTAATGAAATCAAACGTTAAATAGTTAAGGGCATACATTGAAAAAATATATTAATACTATAAAATAACACATGATTTAGAAGAAATATATTTTATTAAAATAAACTATATAATTTAAAACTAAAAGAGTATTTTGATTGGATTGGCATAATACTAACACAAAAACTGAACTATATTAATCTTTAAAATTATTACGATTGCTATTGGGTTGGGCTTTGAACCATATGTTTTTTTTAATGGAAATTGCTCAATGTACCATAAGTACTCTAAACACCCTAATGGAATATTAAAACTATTTATAGAATTCAGAAATACATTTTCGAAGGCATTTTAATTCACATTTGTTTTTGAGTCAGATTTTATGACTATGCTAAAAAAATTACGAAAATGAATCTTTGTGAAACTTATGGAGATGCATCTCGGATCGTTATTTTAACCAAATATTTGTCGGTTTTTTTCTCCTTCCTCACTTCTCAAAACTCTAAAATTCTCCAAACTCTCAAAACCTTTCAACTCTCAAACTCTCTCAACTTACAAACTCTGGAACTCATACAACACACTTCCAAGGTTCTACAATCAATCAAAGAGTTCAACATCAAACTCAGATTTGGTAAGTTTTTTATTTCTTTATACTTTTTTATTTCAATATACATTTGTAGAAATTGAGCATTAGGTTATGTAATAAGTAGTTTGGATAAACTATTTAAATGAGTAATGTGTTAGATAGCTAGTTTAAATGATCAATGCATTTCTTCCATTTTCGTCCTTTTTGAGTTGCAGAACATTATGGAGATGCGTCTCTGGATTTGTTCAACGTTTTTCCAAAAACCAAAGATGCATTTTCAAATTTTTTATGTAAGCATTGTTTGCCTTCATTTTATTGTGTTTCATCTGTATAATGCTTGTGTAGTTTAATTATAGGTATTATGGATGATAAACAAGCTAGATTAAGGCACAAGAGAGATGTGCATCATGCATTGGTTCAGTGGAAAATAGCTCGATCATCGCAGGCACTAGTCAGGTCTAGTTCGGTTGGTGCGTAGGCGTAAACTTATTGGGCTCATGCATCTCCTCCTTCGTCTTCACGTAGGAGGCCGATGTCACCTCTTGATGCCCCATAAGCCACTGGTACATGATACACTTTAGTGATTTGGAGGAGGCCCGTCTGACTTATTGTTGTTACCTCTATATCCAAACCATGCTTCCAGACATGTGTGGGACGAGAGGTATAATTAAATTGTATGCATTATATAAAACACATCTGTTATAATATTCTATGTGTTTTTTACTCTGATTTATTTTTATACAAAAAGGTGATGCTTTAAAATGCATAAACCATGGCCGAAAGATTACGGGTTTGCCACAGCTTGCTGAGCAGTGGTTTTAGAATGTGATGCAATTATCTGGACTGTGAGACTTGTGCAAGATCAGTTATATTACGTTTAACCATGGTATGATGTTCACGTTTGTAGAGAGATGGCACTCGGAGACATTATCCTTACATCTTCTATATGGTGAGATATCCATCACACTGGACGATGTCTCATGCTTGCTGCATCTTCCGATCAAAGGAAGACTATTAGACCACGCCCGAATTAACAAAAATGAGGCAGTGAAAATAATGGAAACCTATATGGGAGTTGACCCAGGGGATGTAATTATGGAGTTAGAAGCCACCCAAGGGTATCATGCCATGTTTTGATTCCTAGAGAGGTTTTATACACAACAACTGCATGCGGTAGAGAAAGGTCTTGGTGATGATGAGCATGTCATGCAGCATAAAGTATACACTATGATAGCATATGCTCAGAGAGCACACATGTTTTATTTAGTTGGCACGTCCATTTTTATGGACAAGAATGTCACTTATATGGATGTTGTTTACCTGAGATACTTTGCTGGCTTGGAACAGATCTATGAGTACAACTGGGGGTACTTGTTTGGTCTACATGTACTCCAAATTAGTTTAAGGTTGTATGTGGAAGACGAAATAGATGGAAGACAGTTACACACTGTTTACGGTAATATATTTGCATCTTTTAGTGTTTGTGTCATTTTCATAACACATGTGTTGCGCCATTACTAATAATTCATATGTACCATTTCTAGGCTTGGATCCTCCAACACTTTCCACGAATATCTGGCTGGTCATATGTTCTGACCTACATTGAGGATATTCCGCATGCTTCTGCATTCATCATGCTTAGAGGGAATCAGGCGACAAAATCCTTCTGGTAGTAGAAGATATACACTTCTAGGTGTACACAGATCACCGTCAGAGGCGTCCCTTGGACGACCACTACTAAAATTTTTGCGTTTATTGACCGAATTAGAGACCAAAAAAAAGCTTTAAAACTGGTCACTATAACCTTTAGCACTAATAAGGTGACTAACTTTTCAGTATAAAAAATGCTAGTCGCTAATCTTAAGCGACGAAATGCGTGGCTTATTTTTTTGCAACCAAAATTGTGAAGGAATTAGTGACTAAATTTAGCGACGGTTTTCTATTGGTTAATTAAATTAAAGTTATACGAAAATAATCACCATATGCAAGAATTAAACTTGTACGCTTGGGTTATAGGTGCTCTCTCGTGATCATTAGGACGCATCGATAATGTTGTTATATTTAAATTTAAATTTATATATAATATTAATGAAATAGAAATTTCAAATATTCTTTAAAAATCTCTTACACTAATTGTCATTTAAATTATATTTTTTATTAAATCAATATTTGTGTTATCATTTCTATACATAAATAAATGTTTTATTTGTTAAAACAATAAAAATGTGAGAATTTGGCTAAAAAATTAAAATTAGGAAAGAATTAAAATATTAAAAAAAGAAAGGAGAAAATCAGGAGGGAAAAAAACAAATACTATTAGTGATCGAAATTTTGGTCGCTGAATTTTTTTAAGAAATAAAATTTATATATAAATTATTTTTAGACAAAATATTACTGTCACAAAATTTCCTCACTAATTCGGTGGTTAGTTTTATCTTGTGACTGATTTTGCGACTTTTAAAATTTAACTAACATGATGTCAAATTTTGGTGGCTAAAGTGATCGAAGTTTTCCACTCGCTAATTCGGTCACTAAAAGTAAATTTTCTAGTAGTGAACATAGTCTTCTACTCTGGATGGTTGACTTGTGGGTCACGTCTGATGTTTCCACACTTCCATGTGCGCGTCATGCACCAGTTTTGCTATATGCAGTTTATTCCCACAGACTCTTCCGAGTTTTCTCCTCCCATAATGGCATGCATAAATGTGGATGCCATGTATGGTGATTAACTTAATCATCTGGTAATGAATGCGGAACGTGGTACCATAGCTCCTAACGACTAGAGTGTTGCACACATCTATATCCATTGGTTTTTCAGGGAGTCACATCTTTATATGGTACCAGATGCTCCATGATATCCACCTAGGCCAGCTCATTAGCAAATACTAGAGGAGGAGCAGACTATGGAAGATCATGTTGTTATGTGTTTCCTAGATGTCGTTGTATCATGGAGCTTGGATAAAAGGGTATAGACAGGGGACTCTTTCCAGATGGCTCTGAGGGGAGGGACGTTCTATATGCCCTCATGGAGGAGGCACGGGCAACAGTGCAGGACAGGAGGCAACGTAGGAACAAAGTGGCCCGAGTCCGACGTACTCAGTAGTGTATAGTATTTATGTTAGGAGCACTATTATCGTTTGTACTTTGTTTTGACTTCATTATGTATTCCGAATTTATTTATTTATATATGGTATTTTTATATTATTTGATAAGTGTATGGTTTGATTTATATAAAACCAAATATGATAGTATAACTATAATGAATAGTTAGTTATATCAACGTATCTCTAAAATAATGGAAAAAAATTATTATCTACGATGAATACAAAAATACATCTCTGGATTCTATCTGGTGTGAATACAGAGATGAATCTCTTTATTAAGTTATGTCAAAATGAGTGTATTTCGGTTAAGAATGCATGGGGTGCGTATAGGGTGAATCTGGAGATGCATATTCAGACTAATTTTTGGCAAAATTATGGGGTGAGAATCACTTAGGATGTGGTTTTGTGATAAAATGACGCGTTCAAAAATGCATTTCCGAAATCGGAAGGGGCATTTTTGGATTTTCTTAGGGTGTTTTCCACCACTTAGGATGGGATAAGCAATTCCCTTTTTTATTGCTTTGTATTGATTTTTTGACTAGATTATGGGCTTCTATATTGAACTCTCTATCAACATGGATAATAAGCTTTATTGTACCTTTGATTGGACATAAAGCTTATTGACACGTCAAATCAAGTTTTTATCATAATGAAAGTAAGAGGACTCGTTTTTATGAAAGGAATGATATAAACATGTGACAAAATTCCAAGGACTCTTCAACATCCCTTTTTGCCTATAAATACAAATAACATCTTCAAGCATATGTGTTGGATAATACTTGAAAAGAAGGCTAGCAAGATTCATTATCATTCAAAACCAAAAAATATTACTTTCCATCAAACACCATAATACCCACATTATCAAAGATACCCAACTCAATATCTCACTACCATATGGTGAAGTTGTAAAGAATATTTGAAAGAATTATCCTTACTAATTGTATACCTTCAAGTAGGGGTGGCAAAACGGGCCCGGCCCGTTGGGCATGCCCATTTTACCCGCACTTTAGTGCGGGGTGGGCCAAGGGTTTAGAGCCTCACCCTCTAATGTGTCCGCCCTGCCCCGCCCCGTTTTCTTCGCGGGCTTTTGCGGGCACAAACATTTACATAAAATTTTACGTTTTTAGGCTTAAAAGGTACAGTGCCCGCGGGCTTTCCCCGCCCCGCCCTCACTTTTTTGCGGGGTGGGCCTAGGTTTTAGGCCCACATCCTCAACTATAACCGCCCCGCCCCACCCTATTTTTTTGCGGGCATTTGCGGGGCGGGCCTAAACGGGGCGGACATGCCCGTTTTCCACCCCTACCTTCAAGCGATATAAAAAGGCTTGGTGTTTTTATGTAGCTTACTGAAAGATATATCAATCAGTTGTGTAAGCCTGACGAGGCTAATAAAACACATAGTTGTAAAGGTGCACACAAAAAGAAAGTTGTCAAGCATCAGTAAAGAAATATTACAGACTGTGGGGACTAGACAAACCACTTTGGTGAACCAGTATAAATCTCTTGTGTGATCTCTCTTAAACTCGACTCTATTTATTTATTTATTGTATTTCCAATCACATTCACACGCGCACACACACACACACAACACTAAATATCATCTGAGATTTAGTCTAACATTTCTTCTCCAAGAATTTCTTGATAGATTGTGTTTTTAAGGCAAAGCTAAATTTTAAAAGGGTCACAATTCACCCCCCTTCTCATGACATTTCTAGTTACTTCAATTGGCATCAGAGCACTGCCTCTAAGCTTAAGCACTTAACAGTTTAAGAGAAAAAGATCCAAGAAGAAATCTCAAAACCAACAAAGTGTGTATGTGGAATTGAATCCTCAAGTAGACCAATATATTCTAACTGAATGGTTAAGAATAAAAAACACTCTCAAAGAAATAGAAAGACAGAGCATCGACGATACACTCAATGTGTTGAGGATGAAAACGAATGAGTGAGTTCTAAAAAAATTCAAAAAATGCATAAAAGACCATCCTCAAAATTAGAAAATAAGGAAGCCAACACGTCTCTAATGCACTTTACGTAAACATCTTCAAATAAAGTTTGATACTCTTCTTTTAAATGATTCAAACACTTTGTTTAAAAAATGTTTATCTCTAAAAAACCAATTTTATGAGATAAATAAAGAAAAATAAAATTTGCAAATTAAGAATGATGAGTATCTTAAAATCATTCAAAATATGAAATTGACTCATTGTAAAAAGTCCAAGAAACATAAGATCCTCAATGAGAGGACAAATGAGGTTCACCCTCAAAGTCTTTGTAAAACTCAAAAGAGAACAATTCTTTGAAAATAAAAGTTGAGGAACCAATAAATAATCTTACTAGCTTTGTGAAATCCACTGAGACATTTCAAAAAATTATGAGATCTCAAGTTGGAATATTTGACAAAGCTGGAATGGGTTTTAGAACCTCAAAAACACAAAAGCTTTATGAAAACTTTTTTGTACCAAAAAAGGAAGATCTAAAGTTCAACAAAAATATGCTTTTGCTGCAAAAAAAATGGACATGTTGCGTCAGATTGTTTTTTTTTGAAGTCTGCGTCAGATTGTTATCATAAGAAAAATGTTGAAAACTTCAAAAAGGAATTTTCCCAATGTGTTAAGCCTAACCACCTTGAGTCAAATTGTCATTATAAAATTTTTGAGAACATTAAAAGATGTTTTTTTTGGTAACAAGCAGGGTCATCATGAATCAAAGTGTTATAATAAGAAAATATTCCATAAATGCAATAACCATCAAGGATCCAAATCATTATGGGTACTCAAATCACTACTAACTTGTGATATAATAATATCTTCTAGAAAACAAGAAAAAGTTTTGGTACTTGGACAATGGCTGCTCAAGACATATGACTGGAGATAAAAAAATGTTTCCTATCATTCAAAGAAAAAGATGGTAGATCTGGAACATTTGAAAACAATGTCAAATCCAAAATCAAAGGTATTTATATCACTGGTAAGTTTTATTCTATTAGGATTGAGGATGTTCAATATGTGGATGGTTTGAAATATAATTTGCTAAGTATAAGTCAACTATGTGATAATGGCTTTGAATTTATTTTCAAACCTAACATGTGTGAAGTAAAACAATCATCCTCAGGAAAAACCATTTTCTTTGGATCAAGAAAGAAAAATTTGTATAACTTAGACTTAGATGAACTCTCAATTGATTCATGCTTCACATCCATTGAAAAATAATGATGGATATGGCATAAAAGAGTTGGTCATATAAGTATGAAGACTATTTCCAAATTATCTAATCTTGATCTAGTTAAAGGTCTTCCCATAATCAGTTTTGATAAAGAAAAAATATGTGAAGTTTGCATAAAAAAAACAAGTCAAGAGTAATTTTCATTCTAAAAATATAATTTTTACAAATAAACCTCTTAAACTTCTTCACATTGATCTTTTTAGTCCTATCAAAATTCAAGTTTTAGTGGAAAGAAATATGCTCTTGTGATAGTTGATCATTTCTCTAGGTTTACTTGGGTTTTATTTCTAAAACAAAAAAAAAAAATGATTCTTTTGATGCATTTCAAAAAATTTGCAAAGGGGTTCAACATGAAAAACAATTACATATTATTTATGTAAGAAGTGATAGTGGGAAAGAATTTGAAAGTTCATCCTTTAAATATTTCTTTGATGAAAATGAAATCACTCGTAATTTTTCTTTCTCGAGAACTTCCAAACAAAATGGAATTGTTGAGGGAAAAAATAGAACCTTGCAAGAAAAGGCTAGAATATTTGAGTACCAAAGGTGAAAACCTAATTTGTTTTGTGTGAATGCTTTGCAACTTTAATGGAGCCTTAGTACAAATTAAATGAAGTTGTGTAAAGCAAGATGTATACCTTGAGTATACAAGAGAAGGTCTTGTCTGATGTCGTTTGATGATTTCGATGCATATGATTAAAGAGCGTTCGTTGATGGTTTGTTTTAATGGACGTGATCAAGGTGTTCTCATTGAGGATACTTTTCAACATTAACGGTGATATTGATGATCATGCAACCTCTTAGTAGGTTAAGGTGATAAGTCTGTAATGGATTTACCAACTATGTATTTTAAACCAACTTTTGTTTTAAACCATTTGCATATAAGGATTCATGGTAGTGATTTGTCGTTCCCTTGAAAGAGGGAGTTTTTCTGAAGCTGACTTGAGGTTTAAGGTGGTACACTCTAAATATTTATTAATTTCTTAGAAATTAAGTTTTTTTACTAATGTTTTATTTGAGCTTTGAGCATTCTTGGAGAAAGGGGTGCAATGAAATGAAGAAAGGGGTGCCAAAAGTAATATGCCAAGGGGTGCATTCTTTGAGCATTTGTTGATGAGTATTTCGGGGGGTGTTTTATCGTATCCACAGGGATTATATGTATATTGCCACCATTCTATAGTCGAAATCGTTTTAAACTTAGAGTAACAAAGATTTTGGTTGTTTTGTAACGGATCGTTTGCATAAGAATTTAATAGTAACGGTAAAGAAATTGGTTTTAAAGATTTGGTAAAAGCATGTCCAGATTAGGGTCCGATAATCCGTTCCGCACTGTAGCGAGCGATTTTGGACGCGGTTCTTAAGCGCTAGTCGCTCTCACTGCGGTTGAGTTTACTACAGGTCGATTCATTTTTTATCCTATTAAAGCTGATAAAGGAAGGGAAATAGATGTCTCCAACTAACCCTGCTTGCATACTGAGTTTAAACAGCGGTCTGTTAGGTTACGGATGCGATCAATGTGGGGGGGGGGGGCTTTGTATCGGTTATTTGTATTTTCGCCAATACTGATTTCTCTCTGGGATTTTGTTAGGATATTGCTTCAGATTATGATATAGGGAGTATGGGATTTTGGGTTTTTGTTTAGTGTGCTCGCTAAGATCTTTTCTTTCAATCTTATGCCTACGTATTCCCGTTTACCAAAACAGGGAAATCAGAGCGTTCGTAGTTCCTCCTATTCTATGGGAGGAAATGGTTTTTGGTGTCTTGTTCAAAGCCCAAGACGTGAAGCGAAATGTGGTTTGTATCTTGTTCAAAGCCCAAGATGTGAAGCTGAAAAGTTTATTTGTATCTTGTTTGAAGCCCAAGATGTGAAGCTAAAAGTGTTGACTTTAGAGAGAATCTGTCATCTCTAAAGGGGTCTATTTGTCACAACTGTTTATAAAGGAGAATTACTTTAACCGGGATATGTGAATCCGGCAATGCCATAATTTCCTTTATAGGGGATTTCCAACCTAAAGGAGAAGACTTTAACTCAGTGTAGAGCAATGCTATCTTTCCTTAGGGATTTCTCATGCTAAAAGAGGGACAGTGGCATGGATGTAGATGATCCAGAGGCTTGCCGCTTACACCAATTAGATGGCGGGGAAGGAGTTGTTGATGTTTGTGTACTGTGAACGAGGCACAACTTTGATGCTAAAAGGTTAATTGGATCTACCAGTGGTTTTCTTATACAAAGCCTAAGAGGAGGCTAATATGTGTCTCGTACAAAGCCCAAGAGAGAGGCTAAAAGGTTTTGACTCGACGATGGAGTCTTTTGGTATCTCGTATAAAGCCCAAGATGGAGGCTATTTGACTCAACAAGAGAGTTTTTTGTATCTCGTACGAAGCCCGAGATGGAGGCAAAAATTTGTTTGGCTCAATAAGAAGCTTCTTGTATCTCGTATAAAGCCCGAGATGGAGGCAAAAGGGGTAATTGACTCAACGAGGGAGTCTCTTATGTGTCTCGTACAAAGCCCGAGAGAGAGGCTGAACGTTGTTTGACTCCACTGGGGAGGATCATTGTATAAAGCCCAAGAGGAGGCTAACTTCACTGGAGAAAGATCATTATACAAAGCCTAAGAGGAGGCTGTGGCGCTGTTTCAGTTAAGTGACAGGTCCAGTATACTGATTTTTAAAGAGAAAATCAGTTCTTATATGAGCAATGTTGTACTCAAGGATTTGATTCGAGGATCCGGGTTATTCCTGTTCTTTAAGGAATTGGGAAATCCGAAGGGTATTGAGACTGTCCGAGTCTACGGGTTTTCTTCCTATTCTTGAAGTGTGCTTGAGAATGTCTTTGAGACTCAAGGAAATCAGACTGTCCAAGTCTAGAGTTTCATCTTTTGTACTATGCTTTGAGAAACAGTAGTAGACTCTTTGAAAGGACTGTTATATGCAGATGACTAAGTTCTGTTCCTATACCTCTAGGAGGTCGTCGGGACAATTTGTACGAAGCCCAAGAGGAGGCTGGAAACTTTTAAGAAGCCGATCGGTCCTTGTACGAAGCCCAAGAGAGGCTATCAATCCCGGAGGAAGAGATTATTATACGAAGCCTAAGAGGAGGCTGTGAATACTTCTAAGAAGCCGACGGGTCCTTGTACTAAGCCCAAGAGGAGGCGAGGTTGCTTTTAGGAAGCCTGTGGGTCCTTGTATAATGCCCAAGAGGAGGCCGATGCTTTTAAGAAGCCCGTGGGTCCCCAAACCCCGAGAAATTCAAGGCAAGCTATTCACAAGGAATAGATCAAGTCAGGAAAGTTCGAGAATTTGGAAGAAACTCAAAGATGCCATTCACGGAGAATACATTCATCTCTGGGAGCAGAATTTCTTGACAATTCCTAATGAGGACAGCCGAAGAGAAGACTGTATTTGGTGATCCTATTGGGGATCTAGTTGTCTATTTCTATGAATAAACGAAACGGCGTCACCTAGTTCTAGACGTAGTTGCCGGGGAAACTCTAAATATCTATACTATTATTACACAGTTGATATGAGTTTATGAAAGAAGACTTACAGTGAAACAGCCCCACAATACAGTTATATGTATATGAAAGCGGTAAATGAAAGCAATAACCACTTACTCGGTTGTAGAGCTTCCATGCTGTTTGGTTAGTTGTTCAACAAAGAAGGATTGAAAACAACAGTATATATAAAATCAAAGGAGAAAGTGCTTTGAAAAAGAAAGATTTGGGGCTTACAGCTCAAGGAGAGGCCCAGGGTTTTATCAGTGAGCGCACTGTTTGAATTTGTACAAAGGGACTTATACAAGTGACTGTGGCCCAAAAAAAGGTTTTCTGTACAAAGGGATGGGTCTTACACTCGCTCAAGAGGCCCAAAAAGTTTTAAAGAAAAAGAGTGGGACTTATAACACGAGGGTAGGCCCAGTTTTTTTTTTCCGTTTGAAATGGCGATCGCGCCGAGATTTTCTTTTAACGCGAAGGGACTTATACAATAAGTGAGGCCCAGAGCTTTTGGTTAAAAGGGGGTTTGGGTCTTACACTCTATTAGAGGCCCAAAAAGTTTTGAATGGGTCTTATAGCTCAAGGAGAGGCCCAAGGTTTGATTTTTGAATTGGCGAGCGCGCCGAGATTTTTGAAAATACAGTGGGACTTATACAATAAGTGAGGCCCAAAATGGTTTGTATTTACAAAGGATTGGGTCTTACACTCTATTAGAGGCCCAAAAAGTGTTTGAAAAAAGTTTGATGAAGGTTGAATTGATTCAAAACCCTAATTTGTTTTCAAAATGTATTTTTAATTGAATAAAAATTCAATTAAAATGATCAATGTTTGTTAAATATATGAAAACAAATTATGATCTTGGATCAATATTCCAAAAAATCAGGTTTCTTCCTACAAAATGATTGAAATCAAATTAGGGTTAGAAAACAAAGGGAGAAAAAAATATTTTAAATGCTAAAAACACATAAAACATTAATTCTTTGCAAAAATATCAAATATATGAAATAAATAATATTTTTGGGATTTTTTGGTAAAATCAAATAATTAAACATTTTTGTGAATTATTGCAAAAAGAACCAATAAAAAATGATAAAAATTGAAGGAGTTATTAATTTTTCAAATCATTAAAAATAATAATATGAAAAATAACAAAATAAACAAGTGATAAAAAGAAGTCTGGGGCGAGGGGGATTCGAACCCCAGACCTCTCGCTTGCCAATACACACAAAACCAGCTGATGAACCGCTGGGGCGCAATGCCAATTCAAATATAACATGGCAAGGGAAAAATATATAGAGAACTTGTTGGATTTTCTGAGAATGGCGCCATGGCCATCTTCTTCCTCTAGCTCGTGCATGAAGCCCTCTATCTCGCTCATCTCTCAACCATTTGACATGATTTAAACACCAAACTCATGCGTTTTTTCACAAGGAAGAAGATGGCAATACCCAATTTCATTCATTTTCAGTGTATAGCAAATTATATCATTGTGGCCGTATGAACCCTAATTTTGCAAAAGCAATCGAGTAGGCATGATTATGAGTGCTATGATCAAATTTTTTGAGGGAAAACAATCAACATATGATGGCAAGCAATTGGCAAAAATATCATGCGAGGAAATATGCATGGATCATGGAGTTGGAGTTTTGAGGCTTACCTTGATGCAAGCTGAAATGGAACTCTGCACAAACCTTGTTCCAGTTGTGAATTAATGATTCCTACAGCCTCAATGGATGTTATGGAGTGTGTTTCAAGCTTTGGAACACTTTGAAACCCTTTGGACCAAGCTGGAGACCTCCACCTGCATAATTGAGGCATAATGGCTTGGTTGAAGAGTGATTTTGAGCCTGAGGTGTTACAGTCAGTGTTTAAGTGTTTGGACACCTCAAATACATCATATGTGATGTGTTTGAGCAATTGGAATTGATTGCTTAAGGCTGTAACTCAAAACCCGATAGTGGTTACTCAAAAACCAAAAAACTTGAGGTTTAAGGAAGAATGAGAGAAAGCAGTGCTGTAACTGGCTTTGGTGTGAGTTGAATGATCCATTGGAACCTCTATTTATAGGTGATCAACTTTTGTCTTGGAGGAATAGTGAATGGCTGCTGGATCAGATCACCTTTGCATGGATTGGCTTAGAGGATTTCTTCTCAAGCAAGGCAAACTAGCCATTCCCAAGAGCAGGGCTATGCCTTGACCAAATTCACATTCTTCAGATGTTTTTATTGTTGTTTAATCAGAGAACTTGACTGAGTAGAGTGACTTTGTAGAAAATGCACTATTCCGCATTAATGCCCTTTGAATTCAAGGCAAAATGTGCCAAAGTGGATGAATTTCAAATTGGAAGATTCCTTGGCTTTTTGACTCAGCCTTATCAGTTGGATCAGATGCATTGTGATTGGTTTGAGTACATGTGACATGCTGATCCTCAGTTTTTGGTTCAAAATCGTGTCTGGGAAACAAACATGTAAATTGATTTTTCCAAAACAGCTTGCAGCAGCATGGCTTTGGGCATGGATTTCTCTTGGCTCAAGTTGAATCAATTCATGCTGTTAAGCTCTTTGAATTCTTGGCAACATTTGCAACAACATTGATGTTTATCTTTGGACTTGATTCAGCTTGCAACTATGTGAAAATATCTCACAAGTTTTAGTGCTTCAACACAAAATCTGCCTTGCCCAGAATTTTTCTAAGTGTTGAAAAAGTTGTACTTTCATGTTTTTAGTGACTTTGATCACTCCATAACTCAAAATCCCCAATGAATTGGAATTAGGTCTAGTTGAAGTTTTTGTAGAGGGCAATCAGATCTACAAATCAAGCCTTGGATGGGATAAAATGGCTTTGTGGTTTAGGAGTTATGACCCTCCAAAGTTGGTACCCTAGCCACTTTATTTTTAACTTAGAAAATTTTCTAAGTTTTTATGGTTACCCCTTTTACAAGTTACCCAACTTTTCTTGATTTTTCTTGATTAATGATGATTCAAATTATACATTAACATCATTTTAGGGTTAAAAATCCATTTTTGTGAAAAATCTCAAAAAGTCAAAGTTGACTTTTGTGCACAATTGACTTTTTATCAGATGAATTCCAAACTGTGCAATTCTTCATGAAATCATGTCCTTGACCTAAATCAAACTTGATGGGCATGCTCCATGGGTGTCATAGGGTATATTGATGCATGTCATAGGGCTTGGGAGCATGTCCTGGTCAAAATTCAAAGTTACAGTTGACTTTTTCCTTAAAACCCTAACTGTGGTGCAGATGAAATTGAGACTTGTTGCTCAAACCTCTTGGATTAATCCATTGTTCCAAATGGATCAATATAGTTCATTAGAGACCCTCAAACCCTTTCTTGAGGTCTTGGCTCATGATTTGCCCTAAAAGTTAATTTAGGGGTGAATTAGGTTAAGAAACCCCAATTCCTGATTTTTGATGAATGCATCCCCTGAGGCAAAATTGACTGGATGATTGGGTCCATGAGGTTCCATGGAGTATATTAGGTTGTGTTTTGGATCTTTGGCTCATGCCCAGAGGAAAATTTCCATCTGGAGGCCCTGGTCGACCAAAACCCTAATTTGGTGACACTGGCGATCTTGAGACTTGATCCACCTAGAAGGGAGCAACCTTGTGCTTAATCCTTGAAGTGGGAGTCCTCTTGATCCATTGTGGAAGTTGGAGAGGCTAGACAAGTTGAAGATCATGTCATTCCTTGATTGATCCTTTGTCTAAGGCTCTGAGAGGGCTTGAAACCCTAATTTTGATTGTAGTGGATGCTCACCCATCTTTGGGGAGACTAATGAGGTATGATGGTCCATCCATATTGTGATGATGATTTCCACAATGATGGGAATCTTAGTGGTCAAAATTTGGGGTATGACAGATGCCCCTATTTAATCTTCTGGGACCCGAAGGTGTGAATGACGAAGGTATTCGGGCATTCGGGGTGCAAGAGGATTAAATATCGGAATACCTAAAATTTTGATGGCTATGAACGACAGATCGCATTCATCTTCTTTTGCTAAGCAATGATGCTTAGAAAAGGTAAAACTTCCCCTCGATCCTGGTCTTCAGCCAAGGAACTGGTCTAAGTTTCTGAAATAAACTTCCCCTCGATCCTGGTTTCCTACCAAGGAACTGGTCTCAGTTTCTGAAATAAACTTCCCCTCGATCCTGGTTTCCTACCAAGGAACTGGTCTTAGTTTCTGAAATAAACTTCCCCTCGATCCTGGTTTCCTACCAAGGAACTGGTCTTAGTTTCTTTTGTCAATAAACTTTATTGACAAGGGACGCTATTTGTAGCGGCTTTCCCCAAACTTTTCGCCGAATTTTCCTGGAGATATGCCATTTGACGAAAAAACTTCTGATGTCAGACTTGCTGGGGAACCCAGTCGTCTGAGTTGTAGAGTTGCACAAACTTCTCTGTTGGAGACGCCATTTGTTTCTACTGGGGGGAAAGCAGGTCTCTTGGGAGACTGCTGTCGCTTGGGATCTTACATCATACTTTTCTCGGGATCTTCCCGGAGAAATGCCATATGATGGGGTCCAATTTTGAGGTGCCGATGACCTTTTCATCAGCAATCTTTTCGGAGTGAAACTGGCGTGCTACCGAATCTCTGATTACGAGGCTTTCTCTGTGGATTTTCCTTAATCCGGGAAAGCAAGGATATCATCTTCAATGGCGAAGAGTGATGTTGACTGAGGGCTCTCTGATGTTTTAGAGGTTCAAGTTATCAAAGTGGTCTAGAGCCTATCTCCAATTTAGAAATAACTGGAGGCGAGATTGTTCGGGCGCCGCGCTTCTTGACGAGACAAGAACTGATAACTCGATTGAGAGGATTGTTACCACTACGGGACAAGACCGACTGGAGTGATAGTGATGCAATATGAAATGTGAATGCAAATCAATAATGCATGATGTATGTATGTATATGCTGACAAAACTGACACGACATATAAACTGACGGGTGAACACGACTGGATACTCGGCCATCGCGGGGCGTGTAGAAATATCGCGGGTTTAAGATAGCAATTCCACCTTGATTAGGAAAAGTAGTCCTCGTGGGGAACTATGTTGGTCGGGCTTAGGAGATAAGAACTCGGCCAAAGAGGTTAGATGGAATAGTCGCATCCGACACTGTTGATCATTCATTCAGGCGCACTGGCGTAGAAGGAGTACTTTGATTATGCACTTTGAAGTTTGCTTACTTCTGGAGAAGCGATCGATGTTCTTCTGATGTTTAACAGTCAAAAGAAATTACCATCTTTATTTTAAAAGCAGAAAAAGTTTTAGCAAGTAAATTCATTTTTGTTTTATTTCAAGAATCGCTAATCATGTTAAAATGTCGTTCTGTAAAGCTAAAACAAATAAGAATTACAAACAAAAGCACAAGGGCTCAAATTTTATTGATAAGATGGAGATCAGCCAAACGCGTGATTCCAAAGAGTATATACAAAGTTTGAAAATGGTAATTTACAGGGAAAAGGGCTACGTTGAAACATAACGACCACTATCCTTTTATCAACTTTGAATTCGGGACATCCTGAGCTTCTGTCAAAGATGACCTTGACTGGAGTTTTCCTCCGATGGATGGTGTAACTGCTGCTGAGGGACCTGCCTCTGTTGAACATAGTTACTTGCCATTATCCCTAATTTTTTCCTGGATTGTACTTTGATGTTTCCAATCCACCGGGATGATTTTTTCATGTCTCTAACTTTTGTCTGGACCGCCCTTTCGGGTTTTCAATCCACCGAGACGTTTTTTTTTAGTTTAGGCGAAGTATTTCTTGACTACATCAACATTCGTGGGGTAGGCAAATTCCTCTCCGTCCATGGTTGCAAGTCTCAAGGCGCCGCCTGAGAAAGCTTTCGTGACCACATA
This sequence comes from Lathyrus tuberosus, assembly GCA_022829125.1. Lineage (NCBI taxonomy): Eukaryota > Viridiplantae > Streptophyta > Magnoliopsida > Fabales > Fabaceae > Lathyrus > Lathyrus tuberosus. The sequence continues at coordinate 2,986,545 of JALAZF010000091.1, read as the reverse complement.
GGGGCCATCATAATTCGGAGTCCATTTGCCCCGGGAGTCAGTGAGAAATAATTGTATCTTCTTGAGCACGAGGTCTCCTTTTCTGAAAATGCGAGGCCGAACCTTTTTGTCAAACGCCTTCTTTATTCTTTGTTGATACAATTGACCATGGCATAGTGCCGTTATTCTCTTTTCTTCGATCAGATTCAATTCGTCGTGTCGGCTTTGACGCCATTCAGCTTCGGTGAGCTTAGCTTCCATCAATACTCGGATTGATGGGATCTCTACTTCTATGGGGAGCACTGCTTCCATGCCATATACTAGAGAGAAAGGGGTTGCCCCTGTTGAAGTGCGGACAGATGTGCGATAACCGTGAAGAGCAAAGGGTAGCATCTCGTGCCAATCTTTGTAGGTTACAACCATCTTTTGAACGATCTTCTTGATGTTCTTGTTAGCCGCTTCTACCGCTCCGTTCATCTTGGGTCGGTAGGGAGATGAGTTATGGTGTTCGATCTTGAACTCTGCGCACAACTCTTTCATCATCTTATTGTTCAAGTTAGATCCATTATCAGTAATGATCTGGCTTGGAACACCATAACGGCAGATGATATTGTTTTTGATAAATCAGACCACCACTTGTCAGGTTACATTGGCGAATGACGCTGCTTCGACCCACTTGGTGAAATAGTAAATGGCTACCAGGATGAACCGATGTCCGTTTGAAGCCTTGGGCTCAATCATGCCAATTATGTCGATTCCCCATATGGAAAATGGCCATGGGGAAGAGAGAACTTTGAGATGTGATGGCGGTACATGAATTTTGTCGGAGTATATCTGACACTTGTGTCACCTCCTCATGTACTTGTAGCAGTCGGATTCCATGGTCAACCAGTAGTACCCTGCTCTGAGAATTTTTCTCGCCATTGTGTGTCCGTTGGCATGAGTGCCAAAGGATCCTTCATGAATTTCTTTCATAAGCATGTCTGCTTCTGGTCTGTCTACGCATCGGAGTAAGACCATGTCAAAATTTCTCTTATAGAGAGTGTCACCGCTCAGGAAGAAGTTTCCAGCCAATCTTCTGAGGGTCTTTCTATCTTTCCTGGATGCCCCAGGTGAGTACTCTTGTTCTTGAAGGAAGCATTTGATATCATGATACCAAGGTTTGTCGTCTATGACTGCTTCGATAGTGAAGATGTAAGCGGGCCTTTCAAGGCGCATTATGTCGATCTTAGGTAAGTCGTTCCATTGACCTACACTAATCATGGAAGAGATGGTGGCTAATGCATCAGCCATGTGATTCTCCTCACGAGGGATATGATGAAACTCAACTTTATCGAAGAAAGGTAGCAACCTTCTTGCGTAGTCTTTATAAGGAATCAATCCTGATTGGTATGTGTTCTAATCTCCTTTTATCTGATTGATAACCAAGGCTGAATCGCCGTATACGTCCAAGTTTTTTATCCTTAAATCAATTGCTTCTTCGAGACCCATAATATAAGCTTCATATTCGGCCTCGTTGTTCGTACATTTGAACGTAAGTCTGGTAGTGAAAGGAATGTGGGTACCCTGAGGGGTAACAATGATTGCCCCAATTCCGTTTCCATAATGATTAACTGCTCCGTCAAAGATAAGTCCCCATTGGGAACCTGGTTCTGGCCCTTCACTGGGTAACGGTTCATCGCAATCTTTCCTTTTTAGATACATGACATCTTCATCTGGGAAGTCAAACCCAATTAGTTCTTGATCGTTAATCAGTTGATGAGCCAAATGATCGGCTAAAACACTCCCCTTAACGGCTTTCTGAGCATGGTACTCTATGTCATATTCTGATAATAACATCTGCCAACGGGCAATTCTTCCCATGAGAGCAGGCTTTTCGAAGACATACTTGATTGGATCCATCTCGGAAACCAACCAAGTAGTATGAAGAATCATGTATTGGCGAAGACGTTTGGCTGCCCAAGCCAAAGCGCAACAAGTTTTCTCAAGCATCGTGTACCGAGTCTCGCAGTCGGTGAACTTCTTGCTCAAATAGTAAATGGCAGACTCTTTCCGTTTGGCTTCGTCTTGTTGGCCAAGTACACATCCCATTGAGTCCTCTAGGACTGTGAGGTAAATGATTAGTGGTCTTCCTTCCACTGGAGGTGATAGAATCTGCGGATTCAACAGGTATTCTTTAATACTGTCGAAGGCGGTTTGACAATCTTCTGACCCAACGCAATCCTGGTTCTTTTTGAGTAATTTGAAAATCGGCGCACACGTCGCGGTCATAAGGAATATGAATCTGGAGATGTAGTTCAAACGTCCGAAGAATCCTCTGACTTATTTTTCAGTTTTCGGAGAAGGCATTTCTTAAATGGCCTTGACCTTGTCAGGATCGACCTCAATCCCTTTCTGGATGACGATGAACCCTAGTAGTTTCCCCGAACGGACACCGAAGGTGCACTTGTTAGGATTCAAGCGGAGCTTGAATTTTCTTAAACGTTCGAACAATTTTGACAGATGTTCAACGTGCTCATTCTTTGTTTTTGATTTTGCAATCATATCATCGACATATACCTCAATTTCTTTGTGTATCATGTCATGAAACAGAGTAGTCATGGCCTTTTGATAGGTTGCCCCGGCGTTCTTCAAACTGAACGGCATTACCTTGTAACAAAAGGTGCCCCATGGGGTAATGAACGAAGTTTTCTCCATGTCTTTCGGCGCCATTTTGATCTGATTATAGCGCGAGAACCCATCCATGAAGGAGAAAACTTTGAACTTTGCTGTACTGTCAACTAGCATGTCAATGTGTGGTAAAGGAAAGTCGTCCTTTGGACTAGCCTTGTTCAGGTCCCTATAGTCGACACACATTCTGACCTTTCCGTCCTTTTTGGGAACAGGTACGATGTTGGCTAACCATTGAGGATATTCTGATGTGGCAAGGAAACATGCGTCAATCTGTTTCTGTACTTCCTCTTTGATTTTGATGGCTATGTCCGGGTGAGTGCGTCTCAACCTTTGCTTTACTGGCGGACATTCCGACTTTAATGGTAAGTGATGTTCCACGATGCTGGTATCCAACCCTGGCATATCCTGATAGGACCAAGCAAATACATGGGGGAATTCTTTGAGAAGCTTTATCAAACTCTCTTTGGCAGTTGGACCGAGAAGTGCCCCAATCCTGATTTCTTTTCTCTCTTTTTCTGAACCTAATTTTACCGTTTCCAACGGTTCCTTGTGAGGTTCAATGGACTTTTCCTCTTGTCGGAGTAATCGGGAGATCCCTTCTGGAATTTCGTCGTCATTTTCTTCTTCAGCCTCGAATACCGGGAACTCAAAGTTGGGAGAAGGCATCGGATCGTATGTTTCAACGGGGTTTAAAACAAGTAATCTGCATGATGGTATGATTTGTGTTTAGAAGAGATAGAGAAAATGCAAGTGTGTGCAGTGTTTTTATTTTTATTACTGCTTGTTTTTGTTATTGAATTGTTTTTTAGGATTACCATTTTCTGAAAAAGCAAAAAGAGAAAACAACAATTAATGCGGAAATTACAGAACAACGTTATTTTATTAATGAACAAGTCGATTCTTGAAACTACAGCCCTATAAAACAAAACTCTGTCACTTTGGGCAAAGCGAAGAGGGAAATTTATAGAAAGTGAGCCCTATCAAAACATCCGTTTCACCTGGGCAGGGTGAAAGGTTAAAGATGGCAATTACTTTGACTGACGAACGACCTTCGGAACCTCGACGACAACCCATTGGTGGCGAACTCCTCGGTGAATCACAAAGTCTGGAACCTTCTTTCTTTTGTCTTCAGAAATAACACTGATTTCTGGTGGAGCAGGATCATTGGAATCTGTCTCCCAGGCAGAGTTGTCGTAGGAGAATTCCTCTGTTGTATTTTGCATAGTATTTGTGCTCTCAGCTGTATCCTCCCATCCAGTTGACTGGATGTCTTCGAGCCTGATACAAGAGCTTTCGGGAGCGGTGTACTTGACCATGAAGTCAAATTTTCCACTTGGTTGTCCCAAGGTGTCCCACACTTCTTTGGAACTAGAGGAGTCATCTCTTTCGATGACGTTGACCTCGGGAAAAGCATAGTTGATGAATTCAAGTCCTGCAAACGTTGCGAATTCATCTTTATGTTGAGTAGTTTCTGAATGACCTGAGTATTGATCCCATGACATGGCGGGGACACAGGTATTCTGTTCAATGATGGTCAGCTGAGTTTCATTGTTCGACTGACTCTCTTGCCCCAAGTTTCCTGGGTAGGGCTGCCACATTGGCAGGCCATCCATCGGGCCATAGTAATTGTGGTCAAAGTTGTCTTTCATCAGAGTGTCTTCCTCTAATGAATTTGGCGGAGCACGGCATCCTTCCGGATCACAATCTCCATAGATCATTTTGACGTCTGACCTTGGTATAAATCTCGGACTCTGTGCAGGATAGCAAAATGGCGTAGGCACCTCTTCCTGAGACATATAACCGTCCTCATTAAGATAGGACTTCCATTCTTCATCTGTGTCAGAGGGATCTTCCTCATTGATAGCATGTACTGCTTGAGACACTGGGTGAAGAAAACCTCCACTGTGGAAGAAGTTTTGAAGGGGATGAAGACTTTCATCGTTGGCAGCTGTCTGGGTACAGGTTGCAGAAAAACCAAGACCCTTCTTTGTTGCATTGCCAGTAGGAATGACAAGTTGTCCCCATCCTGTTGTATCGGTACTCTCGACCGCTTTAATAGCATCATTGTATGAGGAAATCGAGGTTCCTCCTCTGAACTGATTGTCCTTGCTCACCGACAGTGCTTGGAACTGAATTCCAATAACCTCCTCGGGTTCTATACCAGTAGATGATGACAAGTTACTCACAAGCAAGGCCTGCTCCCCGCAGACCGTGACAAGTTGGTCGTTCTTAATGAACTTTAGCTTTTGGTGGAGGGTCGAAGTGACCGCTCCAGTCTGATGTATCCAAGGTCTTCCTAATAAACAACTGTATGTTGCCCGGATGTCCATGACCTGGAAAGTGACTTGGAAAGTGTGAGGACCGATAGTTATGGGAAGATCAACTTCGCCGATAACTATTTTTCTAGATCCGTCGAACGCTTTGACGACGACCTCGCTGATTCTCATCGGAGGGCCTTTGAATGATAATTGCATCAAAGTGGACTTCGGCATAACATTCAGGGCTGACCCTGTGTCTACCAGTACGCTGGCCAACGCATCGTCCTGGCAGTTAACTGTAATGTTGAGCGCCATGTTATGACGGCGACCCTCTTCGGGTAATTCCTCATCACTAAATCCCAAATTATTGCAGGAAGTGATGTTAGAGACAATGCTATCGAACTGTCTGATTGTTACATCCTGTTCCACAAAGGCTTGCTCCAAGACTTTCTGTAGAGCCTCCCTATGCGCTTCTGAACTGAGTAAAAGTGATAATACCGAGATCTTTGAAGGAGTTTGTAATAGTTGATCGACAATGTTGTATTCACTCCTTTGGATGAGCTTCAGCATTTCATCATTATTTTTCGAAAGGTCGGGATTACTAGATTGACCGACTGGTGGATCAGGAGTTTCCGTCTGAAGTTCCTTTTCCTTGTTACGTTCCCCAACCCCTCGGTTGAAGATTCTACCACTCCGAGTTACACGACTGATGTCTGCAATATTCACGACGGAGGGTAATGGAATTTCCTTTCCATTTTCAATTGTCGTTGCACCGTATTTGTAAGGGATAGCCTTAGTTGATTCATACGGTGTTGGTCCCGACAGATAGATGACTATGGGAACCTTCTGATTTTTCTGACCATCATAAGTAATCTCGATCCGTTCCCGGTTGGGAACTTTAGATTCGTCAAGTAGAGGGATAATGGAAAAAACATCCCTGGTCTGGTGATGACCAGAGATTGTGACAACATCCTCAACTTGATCGGCAAGGTAGTTCGGCATCCAGTTGATGGGTCCAGAACCCGGATATGGGCGAATCTCTCCACGATCCACCTGACCCTGAAGAGCTACTCTCACAAGGTAACACCCTTGGTTACTTTCTGAACAGACACTACAACGTTCATAATTGTGTGGTGGCACCTGGCCACGCCCACTTTGAATACAATGTAACCTCACTAGGTTAGCTTCCGCTGATCGGACATCCTGACTCTGACGACGAGTAGGATTCTTGTTACTGATACTAATTTGCCGAGTATCTTCATCCATATAAATTGGCATCCACCAGTGATTTAACAAGTGCTGAAGTGCCTCCTGGACAAGGGTACAACCTCGATCGTTTTCGCAACCTGCTTTACAGCTTTGATAGTCATGTGATATTAGGAATCCGAGTCGGACTTGTTCAGCATGTAACTCTACCAGGTTGGTATTCATCACGCGAATATCGAAGATCTGAACCATGTTGATTTGATAGGAATTCCTATCATGGTAGTCTTGGATCCATCCAAGATCCATCTGACGCTGGAGGGCCTCCTGTATGAAAGAGCATCCCTGTTTGTTTACCGAGCAAGTCAGACAGGAACTGTAATCGTGCCGCGGAAGATTATGATACTGGCTTTGCCTTGAGTGCATCGCCACCAGGTTAACATTCATTGCACGGATATCGTGGTTCTGAATGACATTAGAATTCGTATAGACCATGTTAACTCTACGAACTCGGTGCTCCTGGATCCATCCGAGATCCATTTGTTCCTGCAGAGCTGCTTGCACCACAGAACATCCTTGATTGATTTTAGAGCAGACATCACACTGATGATAGTTATGAGGTGGCACATGGCCATATCCACTATGTCTACAATGCATCTTAACCAAATTGGTTTTCAACAAGAGTACATCGTGAATTTGATAGACATCGTTAGTCTCTCCTTCTATCAAATTGACTGCAGCCTTCTCATGTTGAGGCAGCGGGTTTGTGAGAACATTAGGATTTGTATCCTTGAAGGATAAGACCCCGCTCCTAATAAGTTTTTGTACGTCGGACTTGAAATTGAGACAAGTCTCGATGTTATGCCCTGGACCTCCTTGATGATAAGGGCAAATTTGAGCCACCTTAAACCAAAAAGGCAGATTTTCCGGTACTGTAAAAGGAGATTTAGTCTGAATGTGCCCCTTATCCAGTAGTAATGGAAACAAATCTGTGTACGACACGGGTATAGGATCAAATCCTGGTGGCCGTGTTGTACGGTTATTGTATGGAGGGCGAGCCTGCTGAAGAGGCTGTTGTGTCCTTTGTTGATCAGGTTGGCTCTGCGCAACCTGAGGTTGATACTTAGGAATAGGCGCAGGGCCGATAGCAGGAGTTACAGCTGCTACTGGTTGATAACGTCGCCTTTGCTTTCCGAGAGAGATATTCCTAATATCTTGCTCTTTTTTCTTAGGGAGAGCACTGCCGTATTTTTTAGTACCGCTCGTCGATCCAGTGTCTTTTACCAAACGTCCTTCTCGGACAGCTTCCTCAAGACGTACACCCATGCCAACCATTTCGGTGAAATCACTGGGCGCACTGGAAACCATTCGGTCATAGTAAAATGAGCTTAAGGTCTTTAAGAAGATCTTTGTCATCTCTTTTTCCTCAAGAGGTGGACAAATCTGAGCGGCAATTTCACGCCACCTTTGAGCATACTCCTTAAAGGTTTCCTTGTCCTTTTGCGACATCGATGAGTTTATCTCTGTCGGGTGCCATGTCCAAATTGTATTTGTATTGTTAGACGAAGGCAGTGCCAAGATCTCTGAATGTGCTGATCGTGGCACGGTTTAAACCCATGTACCATTTGAGTGCGGCACCGGTTAAACTATCCTGGAAGTAGTGAATCAGTAGGTCCTGATTCTCCATCTGAGCTGACATCCGCCGAGCGTACATCACCAGATGGCTTTGAGGGCAAGAGTTACCCTTGTATTTTTCAAAGTCAGGCACTTGGAACTTGTGCAGGACTTTCACATTGGGGACCAAGCAGAGGTCTGCGGCGTCCTTTCCAAATAAATCCTGACCGCGAATGGCTTGTAGCTCCTTCTGCATTTCCAGGAACTGCTCCTAGAATTCCTCCATTCTGTCAAACATAGTTTCCTTCTTACCAGAAGGTATTGGTGGAATCTGTCCTCCCGGGACAGTGTGCACCACAGGGGGTGGTACCGTAACTACGGCAACGAATCTTGGCGTTTCCTGAAGTTTGTAACCTTCAGGAGCCTTCAGTATGCCCCTGGTATCTTCGCTTTCCCGAAGTTTGTAACCTTCAGGCCCAACGGCTTCTGTTGAGATTCCCTGATCTTCAGTGATCGGCGGAACATATCCTTCCAGGATATAGTTAACAGGCATGCCCCAAGGACGATCTTTCGGCATTTGATACCTAAGATCAAACTTCTTCACTATGGGCGCTGAGGTGATCTCTGAGATCACCGTCCTTTGTAGCTGAGCTTCTGCCATGGCTTGCATGTCATTACGAAGCTTTCTCATATCCTCTCTCAGAGCGTCGATCTCTTCTTTCAACTCTCTATTTTCTTCCTCAAGATCATCCATCTTTTTCTGACGATTGGCCCGAGTATTATACGAATGAGACAGTTTGACTCTAGAACCGAGACACAAACGTGAGATTCGTAGGTAAGAAGAATACGCGATGTGAGAATGATGAATGCAATGATTATATTAATTGTTTAAGGTTTAATCAAAATAAACTTCGACAATTAGATTGCAAATATCAAACGGTGGGGAAACCCCTTTTTATTGAATTCAAAGGATTACAGAAATGGAAATACGGTAGATTACAAGGTGCAGAAATAGAAACCTAAACTAATGGGTCCCGAGTCCTCTCTGAAGAGAAATCGGGTGCTGATTCTGGTACTTTCATTTTCTTTGACCGGGGCTCTTGGGTCGTTGTCGGGTTGTCATTCCTTTGCCAGGTGAAAGGAGCGAGCAAATTCCTTTGGTCATCTTGATTATCCACAACATGTTGCTCCAAAATTTCAATCAGAGCATCCTTATCTTTCAGTAGTTACTGTATTTTGATGCACTATACGTCGAGGGTGCGGTACTTGTTCTTCCAAGACCTCCTCTCCCGTTGAACTTTGTTGAGAGTAACCTGAAGCTTTTCAGTTTCCGTCATGAAATACATGACAGATTCCTTTGGCGGAAGAATTCCGTAACGAGGATAAGGCATTTTTAGCTTGAGAGCTCTAGTTTGTACCCAGTGGAGATAAGGTTCCACCGAGACACAGTCCGGTTTTCCTAGAGACTCTCGTCCTTTCTTATGAACGTGCTTCCAAGTGTGCACTATTTCCGTCTTTAGTGCTCTGTCGTTTTCTCCTTCTTTGAAGAAAAGACCTTCCAGATGAACACCCCGTGGGATGTGTCTCATCGGGTATCCAAATTGACGCTGAACGAGAATTGGATGGTAATTGATTCCTCCCTTAGTTCCTATAAGGGGTACGTTGGGGAAGTTTCCACAACGGTCAATGATCCTGATTCCATCATAGATCCTATTACACCAATCTATATCAGAGTTGGTAAGAGACATGATCTTTTGCGACCAACGTAAGGCACTCTTGCAATCCCAAAAAGCAGCAGACTTGGGTAAGTGAGAGATAAACCATTTGTAAAGCAAAGGTACACAGCATGTGATCTCCCCTCCGCTGTACAAATTTCCCAAATGTACAGAATGATACGCATCTGCGAGCAAAGTCGGCACAGGGTTTCCAATGAGAAAAACCTTAATGGAGTTGATATCGACGAAGTTATTGATGTTGGGAAACAAAAATAACCCGTAGGTGAGCAAGACAAAGACGCTTTCAAAAGCAATCACGTTTCCTATACTGGCAAAATACAGGGCTTTCTTTGTCAAGAACTGGGCTGGCAAACCTTGGATGCCACCCTTAGTAGTTAGGTGAGTCCTAACCTCAGACTCGTCCAAATGAATTTCTCTTGCAATGGTCTGATTCTTTGGAATTTCTTCCAGTCCAGAAAATGGAGCTCGATCTGTGATATGTAAATCGATCAGATGAGAATACTCCTCCAGCGTTGGTGCGAGCTGGTAATCCGGGAATGTGAAACAGTGATAAACCGGATCATAAAACTGAATGAGCGCATCCATGATTCCCTCAATCACATTGACTCTTAACAGTGGTAGCAAACCTCCGTGTTTGGCTCTGAAAGCCTCAGGGTTAGTGATCATCTTCGCTAACCTTCTCAAATCCTCTAGCTTTGGAACCTTGAAGGTGTAACTATGAGTTCTCCTTCTACCGAAATCCATTAGCGCAATCCTTTTCTCTGATATTTGCAATCACAGTCTTAGTTTAATTTGAAAAATAGAGAGACTAGAAGAGAAATTTTTTTTGAATGTTTTAATGTTTTTTAAATGAATGCATGAATGCAGCACACAAAAACATAGAAAAAACATGGGGTAAAAGGGTCGTTGTCATGAAGTCAAGGCTCTACCCATCCCCAAAGGTTTATACTAAGGTGATTTTTGTACCTGTACTCATTATCATCAGCTCCTCCCAGGAAAGCAAAACAACAAGCGGATCGCCAGCGAGTTGTAGAGCAATCTTAAAGTAAGTGCCATTCACCGAGAATATATCACCAGCCTCAAATGAGGGTAGTATCGCGTAACAACTATTCCTGATAGTTTCTGCACTACAAAAGGGTTTGGCTCCTCAGCTTCTCAGACATCACAATCGACCCATTGTCTAGGTGAGAGAATGGGTTGCATTGGTCAGCCTCCACTGAGGTTGATGGTCGACCCTGTCGCTGTTGTACCCCAAATTTTTCCCTTAGACCCATTGATCTTTTGCATATCATATTAGGTCAATCATGTCGCATAGCTAACCCGTTTTATCAGGTTCTTGCTTGTGTTGTTTTTTTATCAGGTTTACCTCGAGGGAATTCAAGGAGTAATGATCAAGGTCTTTTGGATGGGGCATCAAATCAAACATGTCTCTAAGAGATGCCTCCATAACCCTAAACCCACCATGACCAAATTTCTACTCATTATATCTATCCTCATTGTCACCTTCATTTTATAAACCTATTAACCTTTTCATTTTATCAACTTTATTCCAATTGTTCAATTTCATTCTCCTAAACCTCATTTAATCCTAATCATTGCCAAGTCCATTATTTTTCCTAAATCACCTTTGCTTGTGCAAGACCATTTTTATTTCCTAAGCCTATGTTCATAACCCATCGTGACCAAAAGGAAAAGAGAAAAGGTGTTAAAAATTATCAGAATCATTTTCATTGCCAAGTGGCCAATAGGAAGCAAGAATGAATATGTTGACTTTTCAACCCAAGCATCAGCCAATGGAAATGTGCCAGATTGGAAAATAAGGAATTCAGCACTTTTGAAATCTATTCATTTGAAATCCATTTCCATTTAATCCTTGGCGCGAATCATATTTTTGAATTCTCCAAAGAGCATTGCCTATTTTGAGTTTCATCTTACTTGCTTCAGCAAAGGCATTTCTGAGACATTGCTATTTTCACTATTCACTCCGTTGCCACCTGATCTTGCCTGAAACGATGCTTTGGGTGCTATCCCCATCATTACCTCTTTCAACACCTGCATGTATGACATCCAATAAGGAGCGTTTGAAATAATGCACAAGTTGGTGAAATTTGCACTGCACCTCTGAAGATTGGTGCAGCATGAAAAGTGTACTTGAGTGGACCAACGGGAAGAAAGACGTTACAAACCCTACCCGTTACTTTGCCCACCAAGTTTTGAAACGTAACCCGGCCCATCAAGCAACCTATATAAAAGGCTCGTCTACAGCTCTCAAAGACGACATCAATATTACAACAACACTCTCATAAAGTTTTAAAGAGTTTCTGGTGCACGAGCATGAGAGAGGAAGAGTGGTTCCAATTTTCTGGTGCAAGCTCGAGAAGTTTATCACAAGGCGAGGAAACAGTGGACTTGCTCCACTAGGTATCACCTAACCTTTTTTCTTTTTTTCTTATGCATTATGTTGATGATCATATACCATGCTGTTATCATTTTTTCCATCTCTGTCTAATTTTCATGGCCATTTTGCTTCATGTCTGAATATCATGCTTCTGCTTATTGTATTGCTGTGAGTAATCATCATGTTGGTCTCCATTTTTGTGTTGGTTTAATCATGTTCGGTTCGTCTGGTTTTTTTTGTTCGTGTTCGTAAAATGAAATAAATGTATGAAACTGGGTGGCGTTCGCCACATTTGTTTTGGTGGCTCCCGCCACATAGCTTTATTAATAATATAATGATCACTATTCACCATATAATAATTTAATGATCACACTCACACACAAAATAATATAATAAGGAAATGGAAAGCACCATGTGGCGCCAACCATGCTTTATGCATGGCGCCCACCACCCTTCTTGATGTGGCGTAAGCCACCCTCCCTTTAAGGGAATAGGTGGCGCCAACCACTCTTTAATGTGGCTCTCTCTTTTTTTATTTTGTTTAACTATTATTCTCCATTTCTTTCTTATGCTTTTTCATAACAAAACAAATAATAAATTCTTCTGCTTTCTTATTTCTTTTGTGAAGCAAAGGTGTTCTTGAATGTTAGAGTTTTTCCGTTAAAATATGTTGATTTATGAAGTTGGTTTCAACATTGTTTCCTGACTGTATTTTGTCTTGGTTTGTTTGGCTTCTGTTTGATATGCTATATGTTTCCCATACTTTGTTTTTCAAACTGCGAGAATATCTTTGCTGCCATGCCTAATGTAATCATGTGCTCACTGTTTCTAAAAATGTGTTACTGTTTTTAAATATGTTGTGATTCATGAAACTCCTGCCATGAGAATATTGTTTGCTTTTGCTCCTGTTGCTTTTCATACTATGAGTTAATTCTTTGCTCCTGTTGCTTTTCATCACATGAGTAGATTCTTTTGTTTCTGTTTGCTTTCCATGCTATGATTGCCATGCTTGTGTAATTACTGTTTGTGAATTGATTCTTCTATGAATGCATTTGGTTTGTGAAGTTGTGTCTCTGACTTTATCATAACTCTTGCCATGCAAGTTTGTGTTGCTTTGATACCTGTTAATGAACAACATGTTTTCAAATGCCTTGTTTCCAATTGTGAATGCTTCTCTTCCTTATATGTTCACTGCATGACCACTTGCACTCACTGTCTGATGTGTTTACACTTACGGTTAAATGCTCACTATTTGCTATGTTCATATTCATGCTACAATTTATGATCACTTGCTTACTACTTGCAATGTCCACATTTATGTTCATTTCTGATAACTCACTCACTGTTTGCTATGTTCATTTTTTAGTACATTTTCATGATTATTTGCTTACTGTTTTATTGAACTCCTATATAGTACATATATTTCAACTCTTCTATAACTCTTATTTATAAGATGTTATTTCCTCCTTCCTTCCAAAGGAAAAGTCTCTCTATTGACTTCATGTTATAGATAGCTCATAACCTCCCTCCTTGACCACATAGTCATAGGTAACCATTCATTACCCTTTAACCTAACCTTCCCAAGAGATAGCCATGAATCTCTTGTAACCCTTTTATTTAACCTTCACAAGAGATAGCTATTAATCTCTTCTCCTTTAAGACGGTCAAACCTTTCACAATCCTTTAAAGAGAGATAGTTATTAATCTCTCAAGCTTTTCACCCATGGAACCTTGACCACAGTCAGGAGTTCCTCACCCCCTTTGAGGGGAACTATGATTGCTCTTATTTCTCAAGTTCACCTTGAGAATACGTAGGCATAGGATTGCGAGATCCTAGCGAGCTACCTTTTTCTTTTTCCATCTTTTTCCTTTACATCCGATGCCTTCTCGGATTCCACATTTTCTTTTTACACCCTTAGACCATACTTAGTGTACATACCCTAGGCCTTTTTTTTTACCTTAGCATTTTCCTTAGCAATCAACTTTAATATAACACAAATACAAAACAAGAGGTTCCCGTAGAGTACTATGGACGTTTAGGGTGCTAATACCTTCCCTAGGCGTAACCAACCCCCGAACCTTAGATCCCCCCTTTTAGGTTTTCTTCGATCTTGAACCTTTCCTTTGGATAAATCAAAGTCGGTTGTAAAAGAAATATGATGCAAGTTAATTAATAGCTTGTTATCCGATTTTCACCGCAACAGAAATGGCGACTTCACTGGGGATTCCCCTAAGAGGGTTAAGCTTATCTTGGTTGTATTTGTGTTATTTACATGTTTGCTTACTTGTACATTTGTATATTTATATCTGTATATATCTGTATACCTGTTTTTGCTTGGGATCTTCTGTGTGTAGGGTATTACTCTTGAGTGGTGAGATAAGTCCTAACCCGGACTTGAGAGCACTTATGATAGGATCGTGGTGTAATCAATAGTCGGTTGTTGGCAGTAGTACCAACAATTTATGGCATATGATGACCACACTCAGATGAGGCCCTTTGGGATTGTTGATGTCTGATGTGAGCAGTCACATTGATATTACTTTTTCAAATGGGAGCCAGGGATTCTGAGGACCGTAGTTACCTTTACCCCACCTGGCCTTTATAGCGTAGTGCGGTGACTATGAGGGAGCCAGTCCCGAGTAGTTGTCACGCGATACTACACTCAGACGAGTTTATCTTGAGAATATTATTAACCCGTGTAAGTAGTTACATGGGCCGATAATATCCGAAGGATTTACGTAGACTCTAGGAACCTCTTAGAACCCTGTTCTACAGTTGATAAACCCTAGTACACTCCCCGTGGTTGGTTCTCTACCCAGACTCCATGCTGTGATCTCGAACCCTTGATCCTTCTATATGTGTTTTGCATCCTGTTTGCATTGCATTGCATATCATTTGCATCTTTGCATGATTCATTGCATGCGTCTGTTGTCCATTTACTCATCTCCAGTGGTCTCTATCTTCGAATGTCACCTGTGAGTCGTCAAGCTGATTCCTCGACACCGATACCGGACTAGAGCTAACATCAGATGCGGAATGTCAAGAACAACCCTCTGTCAGAGCAAGTGAAGCTTCAGTCGACTTCAGCTCAGCTACTTTTCGAAGACAGGACAACTCATACTTGTAGTTGAATAGTCATTAGACCTTGTTTCTTATTGTTTGCACTTTCCTTTGTTTTGTACTAGCTGTTTGCTTTCAACTATGTTTGTACTTTCAGATTAATGAAATGAGCATTTGCAACTTTTTTATTCAATTCATTTGTGTTTGCTATTTACTTCTTAATGCTTCCTCTTTCACGAAAAATAAAATAAAAAATTCTCTTGTCCACTTTCTTCTGATTATGCAAAGATTGGAGGGAGGATGATGAAAACGTTATACCCATAATTGCTGTTGGTATGCTTTCAAATCAAAACTTTGCTGATGATGTAAGGCATTGTTTCAACTCCCAAACACCGGAGACATAAGGAAGATAACCCCTCTTTAACCCATTCGAGCCTTGAAGTAGGAGTTTCTTTTCTTTACAAATAAAAACCCGCAATCTTAACCTGGGGCAGGGTAGTTCTCAGTAACTTGATTGTGCATTCAATTACAAGAGTTTCATTCAAGACACCTTTCAACAAAGTTCACCAATTTTCCTTCATACACAGCAGGCAAGTGTCGAAGATGTCTTTCAAGTCAAACACCGATGATGGTTCACTGTAATCCTTAAGCCAGGCAGTCACTAAAAAAAAGAGAGAGTGAAAAAAAGAATCAAAATAAAAGCCCGCTAAGTCAAAACCTATGAAGGGGACTTAGGAAAAAATTGGGGCATCCCGCTGGCTGTAAGCTCAAATGACACAGTTCAGACAAAATTTAGGGATAATAAAAATCATTCAAGAGGTTACCAAAATCCTCAAAGATAAAACGAGTTGACTGAGGTCCTCACTAAAAAACAACAAAATGTTGTGAAAAGCAATGACTGCCATTTCAAAGTCCCTTTACTTCTGAACCATCAGTGCAATTCCTAACTTATGGGAACTTGAGTGCATAGTTTGAGTTAACTGAGCATAGGACTGGAGTTCATCACGTAGATGGGGTGGGTCACAAATAAACTTTGAGCCTTTATCCTTTGTTTCTTAAACCATGAACCAGGCCACGTTATAACCCTCAAAAGACCTAATTGAAGCAAGGTTATTTTGAAAGCATACTATAGCAAGATTGCTTAACCTGACTCCAAAAGATCTTTGCGGATCATTTATTTTTGCATCACAATTGTGCTTTAATTCTCACTTTGAATATCTTGAACCGCCGTGTTCTAACTAATGACCCATATACTTTGTACCTCTTTCAAAATGATTTTGATTTCAAAAGTTGCATGAACTTTTCATTTACCATGTTTGTACAAATACTTTTGTTTGCAAACTAGCTTTCTTCTTAAGGAATTTTCAAACAATTGAGAAACTTGGTCGGTGATCCAATCAGGGGCAAGTTCCTTCCATATCCTGGTAAGAATCAGTTCAAGATTTGAGGTTTAATGACGACTTCTCAAAATCGGTTTATACATAAGATTTTTCAAGACTCATACTGGGGCAAGCTTTCCCAGTGTACAGTAAAACAATTATTTTCAAGACTCATACTGGGGCAAGCTTTCCCAGTATACAGCAAAAATAATCATCCTTCTAGACTCAGACTGGGGCAAGCTTTCCCAGTATACAGTAAAAACAATCATCCTTCAAGACTCAGACCGAGGCAAGCTTTCTAAGAGCACCATGAAACGGTCATTTCCAGACTCATACAAACTAAAGCAACGATCAGTTCATCTACAACAATCAGCTAATCTGGGGCAGTTTACTTGAAGAAACCCCGAACAACTCTTCATCTTTCCTACAAGGATCATCAACTTGATACAGTTTACCAGTGTGGCAAATGGTATGTTCAGCAGTAGCATCCTTAGTCCCCAGATTTGGCAGTGATCTCCGTGTTGAGGAATCAGTCTTCCAGTCTTGTGATTCCCCAAAAGAGTCGTGTTGTGTCGTCAGCATCGACATCTGCATTCGCATTTGATCATATATCATCTGCATAATTTTTACCATATGCATACCATGAGTGTTTCATCCTCATTTGCATTTCTCCCGAGGTCGGGTCGTTATCCACGTCTTACCTCATGGTCAAAGTCCAACTACCAAAACGTTACATAACCTTCCATTCAAAGCCAATATTGGATGTCTGGTTTCTTTACCATCTGATGCCCTTCCGGATGTGTTTCTCTTTCTGATTTATTTCAGATCGAGTCTTGTTTTCTCACCTTTATCTAAAGCCGTTATTAGATATTGTGATTTATACCTTTTGTTCAAAGCCGTTATTGGATAACTGGTTTCTTTACATTCAAAGTCATTCTTGAATGTAGTCTTTGTTCACTTTTATCTAAAGCCATTATTAGATATTGTGATTTGTACCTTTCATTCAAAGCCGTTATTGGATGTCCGATTTCTCTACCATCCGATGCCTATTCAGATGTGTCTCTCCTTCTGATGTTTTTTCAGATCGAGTCTTTGATCACTTTATCTAAAGCCGTTATTAGATATTGTGATTTATACCTTTTGTTCAAAGCCGTTATTGGATAACTGGTTTCTTTACATTCAAAGTCATTCTTGAATGTAGTCTTTGTTCACTTTTATCTAAAGCCGTTATTAGATATTGTGATTTGTACCTTTCATTCAAAGCCGTTATTGGATGTCCAGTTTCTCTACCATCCGATGCCTATCCGGATGTGTCTCTCCTTCTGATGTTTTTTCAAATCGACTCTTTGTTCACTTTATCTAAAGCCATTATTAGATATTGTGATTTGTACCTTTCATTCAAAGCCGTTATTTGATGTCCGGTTTCTCTACCATCCGATGCCTATCCGGATGTGTCTCTCCTTCTGATGTTTTTTCAGATCGAGTCTTTGTTCACTTTATCTAAAGTCGTTATTAGATATTGTGATTTGTACCTTTCATTCAAAGTCGTTATTGGATGTCCGGTTTCTCTACCATCCGATGCCTATCCGGATGTGTCTCTCCTTCTGATGTTTTTTTTAGACCGAGTCTTTGTTCACTTTATCTAAAGCCGTTATTAGATATTGTGAGTCTTATATTTCATTCAAAGCTATTATTGGGTGACCAGTTTCTTTGCATTCAATGTCATTCTTGAATGTAATCTTTGTTCACATTCATCTAAAGCTATTATTAGATATTGTGAGTCTTATATTTCATTCAAAGCCATTATTGGATGACTGTTTCCTTTTGCATTCAATGCCATTCTTGAATGTAGTCTTTGTTCACATTCATCTGATGCCATTCTTAGCTATTTGTACCTTCCGTTCAAAGCCATTATTGAATGCCCGGTGTCCTTTTATTCAATGCCATATAGTCTTGTTTGCTCACCTTTATCTAAAGCCATTATTAGATATTGTGACTTGTACCTTTCATTCAAAGCCATTATTGGATGACTGATTTCTTTTGCCATCTGATGTTTTTTTTTCGATGTGACTTTCTCTATCTTTTCTGGTTTTTCTTGAAGATCCCGTTTGAACTCTTCAGTATAAGAAATCCCCAGAAAATCTTTTAGCGAGTGTCTATCCTTTTGTTTCAAACTGATCCCCAGTGGAGATCATGTTTTCTTTCTGGTTCCATGCCCAGTAAAGAGTGTTTCTTTCATTTCCCCAGTGAGCCTTTCTTGTGGAGGCTAACCTTATCCTTCCCCAGTATGCTCACCTATGTTTGGCTGCTCTTCTTTGGTGTCCGGTTTTGTCTGCATTTTTGCATCTTGCTTGGCATCATATCACCATATTAGCAGCATTGCACGTCTTTGTATCTAAGGGCAAAATTTTCGGTTTTCTATATTTAAATACCTCTCACCCGGACGTCCCGAGGATCATCGTTCCTCGAGCCATTCGGCGAGGATATTTAAATAGGGGCAACTGTTGTACCCCAAATTTTTCCCTTAGACCCATTGATCTTTTGCATATCATATTAGGTCAATCATGCCGCATAGCTAACCCGTTTTATCAGGTTCTTGCTTGTGTTGTTTTTTTATCAGGTTTACCTCGAGGGAATTCAAGGAGTAATGATCAAGGTCTTTTGAATGGGGCATCAAATCAAACAAGTCTCTAAGAGATGCCTCCATAACCCTAAACCCACCATGACCAAATTTCTACTCATTATATCTATCCTCATTGTCACCTTCATTTTCTAAACCTATTAACCTTTTCATTTTATCAACTTTATTCCAATTGTTCATTTTCATTCTCCTAAACCTCATTTAATCCTAATCATTGCCAAGTCCATTATTTTTCCTAAATCACCTTTGCTTGTGCAAGACCATTTTTATTTCCTAAGCCTATGTTCATAACCCATCGTGACCAAAAGGAAAAGAGAAAAGGTGTTACAAATTATCAGAATCATTTTCATTGCCAAGTGGCCAATAGGAAGCAAGAATGAATATGTTGAATTTTCAACCCAAGCATCAGCCAATAGAAATGTGCCAGATTGGAAAAGAAGGAATTCAGCACTTTTGAAATCTATTCATTTGAAATCCATTTCTATTTAATCCTTGGCGCGAATCATATTTTTGAATTCTCCAAAGAGCATTGCCTATTTTGAGTTTCATCTTACTTGCTTCAGCAAAGGCATTTTTGAGACATTGCTATTTTCACTATTCACTCCGTTGCCACCTGATCTTGCCTGAAACGATGCTTTGGGTGCTATCCCCATCATTACCTCTTTCAACACCTGCATGTATGACATCCAATAAGGAGCGTTTGAAATAATGCACAAGTTGGTGAAATTTGCACTGTACCTCTGAAGATTGGTGCAGCATGAAAAGTGTACTTGAGTGGACCAACGGGAAGAAAGACGTTACAAACCCTACCCGTTACTTTGCCCACCAAGTTTTGAAACGTAACCTGGCCCATCAAGCAGCCTATATAAAGGGCTCGTCTACAGCTCTCAAAGACGACATCAATATTACAACAACACTTCTCATAAAGTTTTAAAGAGTTTCTGGTGCACGAGCATGAGAGAGGAAGAGTGGTTCCAATTTTCTGGTGCAAGCTCGAGAAGTTCATCACAAGGCGAGGAAACAGTGGACTTGCTCCACTAGGTATCACCTAACCTTTTTTCTTTTTTTTCTTATGCATTATGTTGATGATCTCTGTCTAATTTTCATGGCCATTTTGCTTCATGTCTGAATATCATGCTTCTGCTTATTGTATTGCTGTGAGTAATCATCATGTTGGTCTCCATTTTTGTGTTGGTTTAATCATGTTCGGTTCGTCTGGTTTTTTTTGTTCGTGTTCGTAAAATGAAATAAATGTATGAAACTGGGTGGCGTTCGCCACATTTGTTTTGGTGGCTCCCGCCACATAGCTTTATTAATAATATAATGATCACTATTCACCATATAATAATTTAATGATCACACTCACACACAAAATAATATAATAAGGAAATGGAAAGCACCATGTGGCGCCAGCCATGCTTTATGCATGGCGCCCACCACCCTTCTTGATGTGGCGTAAGCCACCCTCCCTTTAAGGGAATAGGTGGCGCCAGCCACTCTTTAATGTGGCTCTCTCTTTTTTTTATTTTGTTTAACTATTATTCTCCATTTCTTTCCTATTCTTTTTCATAACAAAACAAATAATAAATTCTTCTGCTTTCTTATTTCTTTTGTGAAGCAAAGGTGTTCTTGAATGTTAGAGTTTTTCCGTTAAAATATGTAAATTTATGAAGTTGGTTTCAACATTGTTTCCTGACTGTATTTTGTCTTGGTTTGTTTGGCTTCTGTTTGATATGCTATATGTTTCCCATACTTTGTTTTTCAAACTGCGAGAATATCTTTGCTGCCATGCCTAATGTAATCTTGTGCTCACTGTTTCTAAAAATGTGTTACTGTTTTTAAATATGCTGTGATTCATGAAACTCCTGCCATGAGAATATTGTTTGCTTTTGCTCCTGTTGCTTTTCATACTATGAGTTAATTCTTTGCTCCTGTTGCTTTTCATCACATGAGTAGATTCTTTTGTTTCTGTTTGCTTTCCATGCTATGATTGCCATGCTTGTGTAATTACTGTTTGTGAATTGATTCTTCTATGAATGCATTTGGTTTGTGAAGTTGTGTCTCTGACTTTATCATAACTCTTGCCATGCAAGTTTGTGTTGCTTTGCTACCTGTTAATGAACAACATGTTTTCAAATGCCTTGTTTCCAATTGTGAATGCTTCTCTGCCTTATATGTTCACTGCATGACCACTTGCACTCACTGTCTGATGTGTTTACACTTACGGTTAAATGCTCACTATTTGCTATTTTCATATTCATGCTACAATTTATGATCACTTGCTTACTACTTGCAATGTCCACATTTATGTTCATTTCTGATAACTCACTCACTGTTTGCTATGTTCATTTTTTAGTACATTTTCATGATTATTTGCTTACTGTTTTATTGAACTCCTATATAGTACATATATTTCAACTCTTCTATAACTTTTATTTATAAGATGTTATTTCCTCCTTCCTTCCAAAGGAAAAGTCTCTCTATTGACTTCATGTCATAGATAGCTCATAACCTCCCTCCTTGACCACATAGTCATAGGTAACCATTCATTACCCTTTAACCTAACCTTCCCAAGAGATAGCCATGAATCTCTTGTAACCCTTTTATTTAACCTTCACAAGAGATAGCTATTAATCTCTTCTCCTTTAAGACGGTCAAACCTTTCACAATCCTTTAAAGAGAGATAGTCATTAATCTCCCAAGCTTTGCTTTCAAGCTTTTCACCCTTGGAACCTTAACCACAGTCAGGAGTTCCTCACCCCCTTTGAGGGGAACTACGATTGCTCTGATTTCTCAAGTTCACCTTGAGAATACGTAGGCATAGGATTGCGAGATCCTAGTGAGCTACCTTTTTCTTTTTCCATCTTTTTCCTTTACATCCGATGCCATCTCGGATTCCACATTTTCTTTTTACACCCTTAGACCATACTTAGTGTACATACCCTAGGCCTTTTTTTTTACCTTGGCATTTTCCTTAGCAATCAACTTTAATATAACACAAATACAAAACAAGAGGTTCCCGTAGAGTACTATGGACGTTTAGGGTGCTAATACCTTCCCTAGGCGTAACCAACCCCCGAACCTTAGATCCCCCCTTTTAGGTTTTCTTCGATCTTGAACCTTTCCTTTGGATAAATCAAAGTTGGTTGTAAAAGAAATATGATGCAAGTTAATTAATAGCTTGTTATCCGATTAGCAGAAAAATAAACACGCATTCCCATTAGCAGAAAAATAAACACGTATAGCAATTAGGAAAAGCAGTATATATATTTGTCCTAAACATCCTAGACCTTTAAAGCTATGAATCTTAAGTTCCTGACAGAAATGGGTTCCCCGGCGGAAGCCCCAATCTGTGGTTTTCACATAAGTGAAGAGAAAAAAAGGTTAGAAATTGGCCCCACGGTGGGCGCCATTTTTCTATTGCGAGCGATTTTGGACGCGGTTCTTAAGCGCTGGTCGCTCTCACTGCGGTTGAGTTTACTACAGGTCGATTCATTTTTTATCCTATTAAAGCTGATAAAGGAAGGGAAATAGATGTCTCCAATTAACCCTGCTTGCATACTGAGTTTAAACAGCGGTCTGTTAGGTTACGGATGCGATCAATGTGGGGGGGGGGGGCCTTTGTATCGGTTATTTGTATTTTCGCCAATACTGATTTCTCTCTGGGATTTTGTTAGGATACTGCTTCAGATTATGATATAGGGAGTATGGGATTTTGGGTTTTTGTTTAGTCTGCTCGCTAAGATCTTTTCTTTCAATCTTATGCATACGTATTCCCGTTTACCAAAACAGGGAAATCAGAGCGTTCGTAGTTCCTCCTATTCTATGGGAGGAAATGGTTTTTGGTGTCTTGTTCAAAGTCCAAGACGTGAAGTGAAAGGTGGTTTGTATCTTGTTCAAAGCCCAAGATGTGAAGCTGAAAAGTTTATTTGTATCTTGTTTGAAGCTCAAGATGTGAAGCTAAAAGTGTTGACTTTAGAGAGAATCTGTCATCTCTAAAGGGGTCTATTTGTCACAACTATTTATAAAGGAGAATTACTTTAACCGGGATATGTGAATTCGGCAATGCCATAATTTCCTTTATAGGGGATTTCCAACCTAAAGGAGAAGACTTTAACTCAGTATAGAGCAATGCTATCTTTCCTTAGGGATTTCTCATGCTAAAAGAGGGACAGTGGCATGGATGTAGATGATCCAGAGGCTTGCCGCTTACAGCAATTAGATGGCGGGGAATGAGTTGTTGATGTTTGTGTACTGTGAACGAGGCACAACTTTGATGCTAAAAGGTTAATTGGATCAACCAGTGGTTTTCTTATACAAAGCCTAAGAGGAGGCTAATATGTGTCTCGTACAAAGCCCGAGAGAGAGGCTAAAAGGTTTTGACTCGATGATGGAGTCTTTTGGTATCTCGTATAAAGCCCGAGATGGAGGCTATTTGACTCAACAAGAGAGTTTTTTGTATCTCGTACGAAGCCCGAGATGGAGGCAAAAATTTGTTTGGCTCAATAAGAACCTTCTTGTATCTCGTATAAAGCCCGAGATGGAGGCAAAAGGGGTAATTGACTCAACGAGGGAGTCTATTATATGTCTCGTACAAAGCCCGATAGAGAGAGGCTGAACGTTGTTTGACTCCACTGGGGAGGAACATTGTATAAAGCCCAAGAGGAGGCTAACTTCACTGGAGAAGGATCATTATACAAAGCCTAAGAGGGGACTGTGGCGCTGTTTCAGTTAAGTGACAGGTCCAGTATACTGATTTTTAAAGAGAAAATCAGTTCTTATATGAGCAATGTTGTACTCAAGGATTTGATTCGAGGATCCGGGTTATTCCTGTTCTTTAAGGAATTGGGAAATCCGAAGGGTATTGAGACTGTCC
The DNA here is from genome assembly GCA_022829125.1 of Lathyrus tuberosus. Lineage (NCBI taxonomy): Eukaryota > Viridiplantae > Streptophyta > Magnoliopsida > Fabales > Fabaceae > Lathyrus > Lathyrus tuberosus. Next base: position 2,962,727 of record JALAZF010000091.1, on the reverse strand, counting down.
GAGTCAAAGGGTTTTCTTCCTATTCTTGAAGGGTGCTTGAGAATGTCTTTGAGACTCAAGGAAATCAGACTGTTCAAGTCTAGAGTTTCATCTTTTGTACTATGCTTTGAGAAACAGTAGTAGACTCTTTGAAAGGACTGTTCTATGCAGATGACTAAGTTCTGTTCCTATACCTCTAGGAGGTCATCAAGACAATTTGTACGAAGCCCAAGAGGAGGCTGGAAACTTTTAAGAAGCCGATCGGTCCTTGTACGAAGCCCAAGAGAGGCTATCATTCCCGGAGGAAGAGATCATTATACGAAGCCTAAGAGGAGGCTGTGAATACTTCTAAGAAACCGGCGGGTCCTTGTACTAAGCCCAAGAGGAGGCGGGGTTGCTTTTAGGAAGCCTGTGGGTCCTTGTATAATGCCCAAGAAGAGGCCGATGCTTTTAAGAAGCCCGTGGGTCCCCAAACCCCGAGAAATTCAAGGCAAGCTATTCACAAGGAATAGATCAAGTCAGGAAAGTTCGAGAATTTGGAAGAAACTCAAAGATGCCATTCACGGAGAATACATTCATCTCTGGGAGCAGAATTTCTTGATAATTCCTAATGAGGACAGCCGAAGAGAAGACTGTATCTGGTGATCCTATTGGGGATCTAGTTGTCTATTTCTATGAATAAACGAAACGGCGTCACCTAGTTCTAGACGTAGTTGCCGGGGAAACTCTAAATATCTATACTATTATTACACAGTTGATATGAGTTTATGAAAGAAGACTTACAGTGAAACAACCCCACAATACAGTTATATGTATATGAAAGCGGTAAATGAAAGCAATAACCACTTACTCGGTTGTAGAGCTTGCATGCTGTTTAGTTAGTTGTTCAACAAAGAAGGATTGAAAACAACAGTATATTCAAAATCAAAGGAGAAAGTGCTTTGAAAAAGAAAGATTTGGGGCTTACAGCTCAAGGAGAGGCCCAGGGTTTTATCAGTGAGCGCACTGTTTGAATTTGTACAGAGGGACTTATACAAGTGACTGTGGCCCAAAAAAAGGTTTTCTGTACAAAGGGATGGGTCTTACACTCTCTCAGGAGGCCCAAAAAGTTTTAAAGAAAAAGAGTGGGGCTTATAACACGAGGGTAGGCCCAGTTTGTTTTTCCGTTTGAAATGGCGATCGCGCCGAGATTTTCTTTTAACGCGAAGGGACTCATACAATAAGTGAGGCCCAAACCTTTTGGTTAAAAGGGGGTTTGGGTCTTACACTCTATTAGAGGCCCAAAAAGTTTTGAATGGGTCTTATAGCTCAAGGAGAAGCCCAAGGTTTGATTTTTGAATTGGCGAGCGCGCCGAGGTTTTTGAAAATACAGTGGGACTTATACAATAAGTGAGGCCCAAAATGGTTTGTATTTACAAAGGATTGGGTCTTACACTCTATTAGAGGCCCAAAACCCTAATTTGTTTTCAAAATGTATTTTTAATTGAATAAAAATTCAATTAAAATGATCAATGTTTGTTAAATATATGAAAACAAATTATGATCTTGGATCAATATTCCAAAAAATCAGGTTTCTTCCTACAAAATGATTGAAATCAAATTAGGGTTAGAAAACAAAGGGAGAAAAAAATATTTTAAATGCTAAAAACACATAAAACATTAATTCTTTGCAAAAATATCAAATATATGAAATAAATAATATTTTTGGGATTTTTTGGTAAAATCAAATAATTAAACATTTTTGTGAATTATTGCAAAAAGAACCAATCAAAAATGATAAAAATTGAAGGAGTTATTAATTTTTCAAATCATTAAAAATAATAATATGAAAAATAAAAAAATAAACAAGTGATAAAAAGAAGTCTGGGGCGAGGGGGATTCGAACCCCAGACCTCTCGCTTGCCAATACACACAAAACCAGCTGATGAACCGCTGGGGCGCAATGCCAATTCAAATATAACATGGCAAGGGAAAAATATATAGAGAACTTGTTGGATTTTCTGAGAATGGCGCCATGGCCATCTTCTTCCTCTAGCTCGTGCATGAAGCCCTCTATCTCGCTCATCTCTCAACCATTTGACATGATTCAAACACCAAACTCATGCGGTTTTTCACAAGGAAGAAGATGGCAATACCCAATTTCATTCATTTTCAATGTATAGCAAATTATATCATTGTGGCCGTATGAACCCTAATTTTGCAAAAGCAATCGAGTAGGCATGATTATGAGTGCTATGATCAAATTTTTTGAGGGAAAACAATCAACATATGATGGCAAGCAATTGGCAAAAATATCATGCGAGGAAATATGCATGGATCATGGAGTTGGAGTTTTGAGGCTTACCTTGATGCAAGCTGAAATGGAACTCTGCACAAACCTTGTTCCAGTTGTGAATTAATGATCCCTACAGCTTCAATGGATGTTATGGAGTGTGTTGCAAGCTTTGGAACACTTTGAAACCCTTTGGATCAAGCTGGAGACCTCCGCCTGCATAATTGAGGCATAATGGCTTGGTTGAAGAGTGATTTTGAGCCTGAGGTGTTACAGTCAGTGTTTAAGTGTTTGGACACCTCAAATACATCATATGTGATGTGTTTGAGCAATTGGAATTGATTGCTTAAGGCTGCAACTCAAAACTCGATAGTGGTTACTCAAAAACCAAAAAACTTGAGGTTTAAGGAAGAATGAGAGAAAGCAGTGCTGTAACTGGCTTTGGTGTGAGTTGAATGATCCATTGGAACCTCTATTTATAGGTGATCAACTTTTGTCTTGGAGGAATAGTGAATGGCTGCTGGATCAGATCACATTTGCATGGATTGGCTTAGAGGATTTCTTCTCAAGCAAGGCAAACTAGCCATTCCCAAGAGCAGGGCTATGCCTTGACCAAATTCACAATCTTCAGATGTTTTTATTGTTGTTTAATTAGAGAACTTGACTGAGTAGAGTGACTTTGTTGAAAATGCACTATTCCACATTAATGCCCTTTGAATTCAAGGCAAAATGTGCCAAAGTGGATGAATTTCAAATTGGAAGATTCCTTGGCTTTTTGACTCAGCCTTATCAGTTGGATCAGATGCACTGTGATTGGTTTGAGTACATGTGACATGCTGATCCTCAGTTTTTGGTTCAAAATCGTGTGTGGTAAGCAAACATGCAAACTGATTTTTCCAAAACAGCTTGCAGCAGCATGGCTTTGGGCATGGATTTCTCTTGGTTCAAGTTGAATCAATTCATGCTGTTAAGCTCTTTGAATTCTTGGCAACATTTGCAACAACATTGATGTTTATCTTTGGACTTGATTCAGCTTGCAACTATGTGAAAAGATCTCACAAGTTTTGGTGTTTCAACACAAAATCTGCCTTGTCCAGAATTTTCTAAGTGTTGAAAAAGTTGCACTTTCATGTTTTTAGTGACTTTGATTACTCCATAACTCAAAATCCCCAATGAATTGGAATTAGGTCTAGTTGAAGTTTTTGTAGAGGGCAATGAGATCTACAAATCAAGCCTTGGATGGGAGAAAATGGCTTTGTGGTTTAGGAGTTATGACCCTCCAAAGTTGGTACCCTAGCCACTTTATTTTTAACTTAGAAAATTTTCTAAGTTTTTATGGTTACCCCTTTTACAAGTTACCCAACTTTTCTTGATTTTTCTTGATGAATGATGATTCAAATCATACATTATCATTTTAGGGTTAAAAATCCATTTTTGTGAAAAATCTAAAAAAGTCAAAGTTGACTTTTGTGCACAGTTGACTTTTTATCAGATGAATTCCAAACTGTGCATTTCTTCATGAAATCATGTCCTTGACCTAAATCAAACTTGATGGGCATGCTCCATGGGTGTCATAGGGTATATTGATGCATGTCATAGGGCTTGGGAGCATGTCCTGGTCAAAAGTCAAAGTTACAGTTGACTTTTTCCTTAAAACCCTAACTGTGGTGCAGATGAAATTGAGACTTGTTGCTCAAACCTCTTGGATTAATCCATTGTTCCAAATGGATCAATATAGTTTATTAGAGACCCTCAAACCCTTTCTTGAGGTCTTGGCTCATGATTTGCCCTAAAAGTCAATTTAGGGGTGAATTAGGTCAAGAAATCCCAATTCCTGATTTTTTATGAATGCATCCCCTGAGGCAAAATTGACTAGATGATTGGGTCCATGAGGTTCCATGGAGTATATTAGGTTGTGTTTTGGATCTTTGGCTCATGCCCAGAGGAAAATTTCCATCTGGAGGCCCTGGTCGACCAAAACCCTAATTTGGTGACACTGGCGATCTTGAGACTTGATCCACCTAGAAGGGAGCAACCTTGTGCTTAATCCTTGAAGTGGGAGTCCTCTTGATCCATTGTGGAAGTTGGAGAGGCTAGACAAGTTGAAGATCATGTCATTCCTTGATTGATCCTTTGTCTAAGGCTCTGAGAGGGCTTGAAACCCTAATTTTGATTGTAGTGGATGCTCACCCATCTTTGGGGAGACTAATGAGGTATGATGATCCATCCATATTGTGATGATGATTTCCATAATGATGGGAATCTTAGTGGTCAAAATTTGGGGTATGACACACACGTATTTACTCGATAAAGTATATGAATTTTGTTGTGAAAATGATGACTTTAATCAAAATATAAAACTGGTTTCTTGAATTATCAAGAACCAAAACCAAGGGTTGATGGACAACCAAGAAAGAGAACACACGAAGAAGAAGAAATAACAACAAGGATTGGGAAAATATAATTCTGTTTACTATTCACTTTCACATTAATGTTTACAAATGCTTACAAGTGAATATCACAATTTGCCACACTCAACAAACTGAGTGTACTAGCCTATTTATAGGCTAACTAGGTAACTTGCAGCCCAAGAAACCTAAACAATTGGATCCTTAACATAAGGCCCAATTCGACAAAATATAAACATTTCGACAGAATACATATAAGAACAGACTTCGACTACTATATGTAACTAACAAGCATCAGCATGTGAACAAGCTCCGACTACATGCTTGCCTCCTATCGAAATACATGAAAGCTCTCCTTCGACACAGATGAGTTCGACCCAAATCTCACAAATCTCCACCTTGGATCTAACTCGGCAACAAAGGGAAACAACTAGCTTTCATCATGCAGCTTTATCAACTGCATACAGTGGAAGAACTTGCAACTTGGCAACGTCTTAGTGATCATATCAGCAGCATTGTCTTTAGTCGAAACGTTCAGCACCTGGACTTCACCACGCTCGATTATCTCTCTGACGAAATGCAGCCTCACATCAATGTACTTAGTTCGCTCATGATAGGCTGAATTCTTCGACAGGTGTATAGCACTTTGACTATCACATTTAACAGTGATACTTCGACCTTGAAGTTTCAGCTCCTTTGCAAAACCTTCAAGCCACAATGCTTCCTTCACAGCTTCAGTGAGGGCAATATATTCAGCTTCAGTGGTTGATAAGGCAACAACCTTTTGAAGCGTCGCTTTCCAACTGATTGATGTGCCAAACATTGTGAAAACATATCCAGAAATAGACTTTCTGGAATCCATACAACCTGCATAATCAGAGTCAACAAATCCTTCAATTTCGACTATGCTATCACCATCACAGGCTCCACCATAAATCAAGACTCTTTTCAGAGACCCATTTATGTACCTGAGAATCCACTTTACAGCTTGCCAGTGTGCTTTTCTAGGATTGGCCATATACCTGCTCACAAGGCTCACTCCATATGCTATGTCTGGCCTCGTACAGACCATAGAATACATCAAAGAACCCACTATACTAGCATATGGAATGCTATTCATATAGATTCTTTCAGCTTCAGTACTCGGACTTTGAGTAGTACTAAGCTTAAACTGAGGATTTGTAGGTGTCACAACAAGCTTCGAATTTGACATACCAAACTTGTCGAGAAGCTTCTGTAGGTATGTCTCCTGAGATAAGCACAACTTCGACTGCTTTCTATCTCTCCGGATGTCAATCCCAAGAATCCTGGCTGCAACTCCCAGATCCTTCATTTCGAACTCCTTACTGAGTTCAGCCTTCACCTTCGTTACATCCTCAACACTGTTGCTAGCTATGAGGATATCATCCACATACAACAACAACATAACAAGTGAGTTTCCAGGTCGAAATCTAAAGTAAACACAGTGATCGAACTGACTTCTAGTGAAACCAATGTGTGCCATGAACTTGTCGAATCTCCTATTCCACTGCCGAGGAGATTATTTCAGGCCATACAAAGACCTATTCAGCTTGCACACATAATCTTCTTTACCCTTTTCTGCATACCCTTCAGGTTGACGCATCAGGATCGTTTCATCTAGATCACCATACAGAAATGCTGTCTTCACATCCATTTGCTCAAGTTCCAAATCGAACTTTGCCACCATGGCCAACAACATTCGAATGGATCTATGATTTACAACAGGTGAGAACACATCATTGAAGTCGACTCCTTCTTTCTGAGTGAACCCCCTAGCAACCAGCCTCTCCTTAAAGCGCTTCGACATCACTCCTTTAATTCCTTCATTGACCTTGAAAATCCACTTACAACTGACTAACCTTGCTCCTGCAGGTTTCTCAATCAGCTCCCAAGTGTTATTATCATGAAGAGATTTCATCTCGTCATCCATGGATTTTCGCCATTCAGTCTTGTCTCGACTCCTTATAGCTTCCTTGTAATCTCTAGGTTCTTCGTCAAGTACCTCACTTGCAGAGATTAAGGTAAAAGCTATAAGATCTGCATAACCAAGTCTCTGAGGTGGCTTGATGGCTCTTCTCGACCTATCTCTTGCTAGTAGGTAGTCATCGACAATTTCTTCAACCTCATCAGCATCTTGCTCTTCGACTTCATCAGGGCTATGCACTTCAGCATCACTATGCTCCACCTCAACAGGCATCTCTACCTGTTCCAGCTCCTCTTCAGAGATTTCTGCACTTCGACTAACATCACCAGTTTTCTTAAAAGCCATTTCGACCTCATTGAAAACTACATCACGACTTGTGATACATCTTCTGTGACCTGGTTCTAGGCACCACAGCCTATAACCCTTGACTCCCTCAGGATATCCAAGGAACATGTATCTCAGAGCTCTAGGTTCGACCTTGTCTTGTCTTGCCTAATGTGAGTATAGGCTAAACAGCCAAATACCCTCAGTTTGTCGGATCTGGTGGATGACCCGACCAAACTTCTTTAAGTGTCTTCATTCCCAGCGCAGTCGAGGGACATCTATTTATCAGATAAGCTGTTGTAGAAACAGCCTCCGCCCAAAACACCTTCTTCAATCCAGCACTAACCAACATGCATCTAACCCTTTCAAGGATTGTTCGATTGAATCTCTCAGCTAAGCCATTTTTTTGAGGAGTACCTGCTACAGTCTTATGCCTTGCAATCCCAGACTCAACACAGTAACCGTCGAACGCTTCATTGTAGAATTCAAGGCCATTGTCGGTTCTCAACCTCTTAACCTTTATTCCAGTTTGAGTTTCGACCAGAACCTTCCAACTTTTGAAATTCTCAAAATTTTCATCCTTCGTCTTCTGAATGAATACCCATAGCTTTCTGGAATAGTCATCAATGATGGATAGAAAATACCTCGCACCTGAGTGTGAAGGATTCCTTGCAGGCCCCCAAAGATCAGCATGAATGTAATCAAGGGATCCATGTGTTCTTTGTTTGCCTTTGTTAAACTTTGCCCTATAGGATTTACCAAATACACAAGATTCACAAAACTCCAGCTTTTCGACTTTGTCACCTCCTAGCAGGTTCTGCTTCCCCAATTCGACCAGGCCTCTTTCGCTGACATGGCCCAATCTCATGTGTCATAACTCTGTTTTCGACATAGGTTTCGTGGATACAACATTTGTCGAACCACTTACAACCTCAGCCTCAAGGGTATACAAGCCTTGGTTTTTCACGTCTCTCAATACTTCCTTCGACCCTTTCATGACTTTTAGGATACCTTGCTCTCCTTTGAAAACATATCCCTTTCTGTCGAATTCACCAAGAGAAATTAAATTCCTCTTAAGATCAGGTACATACTATTGTACCCCGAATTTTACCTCTTAGATGTCATAACATCTTGCATTTGCATTTAGGTTTCAATCATTTATGCATTCTTAACTAACCTTTATCTTGCTAGTTTGTTCTTTTTTAGAAAGCCAGGGTTTGCACAGGAAAGAGAACAAAGGTCATTAAACCAGGATCTCACATGATTCAAGGCTGCCTAAGAAATTCTTTGACTCCATTTTTCACCTTGCCCCAAACATCAACTCAAAAACCATTGGACATGAAAGTTAAGGGTTTCAAGTTATGATGCTTTGAAGTTGAGGGTTTCAAATTGGAAAACACTAAAAAACTTAGAAAATTTTCTAAGTCCTTTTTGCCTAATCATGCGCATGACTTTAGGGTATTTTTATTACTACAAGACTTATCTCAAGTTGTTCTCCACATGAAACTTGTTATATCAAATGCCTATGTTGCAAAGAATAAAAATTGCACAAGTTGGATCAATGGTTGCTAAGATATGGTGTGCTAAAGTTGGTATGTTGGAATCTTTGTCACATTTAGAAAATTTAAATTCCAATTCTTTGATGCACTAAACTTTTTGCCTTGACTTATCATGAGTTTTAAACACCATTTTAAACTCATCAATGACATCAAAATAATGTTTCTCATGCCATTTACTCCAAATAATCAAGAGTGGTAGTATGTTGGTCTATTGTTGGAAGTGTGGCCGTGTGACAAGTTGTAGTTCATAAACAAACCAAGTTCATTTTGGACTAAAACACTAGCCAAAAACAAAGTACCAGCTCTACTGACTTTTCACTATCAGTTCTAATGTCCCATTGATACCACAAAACCCGTGCAAAGTATTCAAGTACATCACCTTTTTGTACTTGCAAACTAACAACCACAAGCCATAACCAAGAACCATCGTGTCACACCATAGCATGTTGGATTAAGATCATTCTTTTTCTGATTCAAGGTTGAAACAAACAACAAAGACAATCTCACTTGGCTCAAGATGGATCTCAGAGCATGCCATGCGTAAAAGAGGGAACTTGGATTTTTTCTCTTGAATAAAATCTTTGTTCATTGAGTTTTGGAGGGAAGGGTGTAACTCACCTTGGCTATAAAAGGAGCTTGTTCCTCACCTACAAGGGGGGAGCATCAGAACTAGAAAACAAAAAAAAACTCTCACTTCTTACAACAAAACCACCACGCCTGTCTTATCTTTGTGCATACATCCACGCTACACCACACGTAAAGGCTCATGGGTTTTCTTTGTGACCAACAACCAAAGAGAACAACAGAACCAAGCATTTGAACAAGAAAAAAACATGACATTCTCTCAGAACAACATTTTCTCGTGAGTTTCTTTGTTGCATCAATATCATCACACAATAACCACACTGCGCTTAACAAAACCTTAATATATCACCCCTCAATAACAACCAAGCACTTGAAAAGGAAAGACACAACATTCTCTTTTTTTGTTGTTGCAAACTCCATTCATCACCATATCTTTTGGCTCCAACTAGCACGGAAGCTTCGACGGTTACGACATTTTCAACACGACTGCCGCGTTTACACGTCACAAACAAAGGTACCCATATCATTTACAACCTTTTGAATGTTTCATGTTTGGTTTTATCGTGCTTCCATAAGAATGTTCTTGTAGCACGGCCTCATGTCATTGTGTGAACGTCTTTCGCATCCTGTATGTGTCATAAATCATTTCTCGCTTGCTATTTCCAGTATATGTATCGTGTTCTCATGAAGGTATTAGTTTGGCTTAACTAGTGTATGTTCTATATAAGCTGTTGACCATTGTCGTTAATTTACGGAGCATCGTTCATGAGATGGTTTGTGTGTAGCTAGTATTGTTGCTGTCACCATTGTTCACGAGATAATGTAACTTTCAATGCTTGTTGTATGTTGCTCATTGTTTCATCTCTCGATCTCATGCCTGAACATATATCATGAAGTTTTTGAGTCGTTATCACCTGTTCCATTTCCATCACGAGTGAGTTTTACATGTTGAATCTTGTTACTGTTATAAGGAGTAAAAGCTTCTGAGTTAGGGGGTAGTTTCTTGTCCTCTTAGCTATTAAGAGTGACACGGTTTTATGTCTTTTATGTCTACAACCGTGGAGCACGCTTCTTGCTGTGATTACGTAAAGTTGAGGTTTCTATTTGCTTCGTTCATTTGTCGCGAGAGGACTTGAATATTTTCCATGCAGTGAGTGAGTGTGTTCACTATTTCATTGCTATCGTGTGAGCTATGTGATTAGTCTTAGGGTGAACAAATGTCATGGACAGATTCCTTAGTCCTTGCTGAACAACCTAGGCCTTTAGTTTTTAAAAAAAGGGATGGAGGAATATGGTTGAAATGGTAGGGAAAGTGGAGAGCTCAACAATGGCGCACCGCTGTTTGCTTCACGATAGGGTCATGGTCTTGTTCACGTATGCATGGAAAGGAGGATGTGTTGGCAGCGCATGATAGGTTGTAGCATGGTTTTGTCGCCTAGCAACTTGAGTAATGTGGTGACCGGTTGAGTTCGTATCACATAACTTTCATGCCATTTATTTGGTAATATTTCACTTAACTAAATAATAATGCACCTGAACCATGGGCCCTGCACGGATCACTAATTACACCCCCCGTCTGTGAGGCGCACACACATAACAATACAGCTCAGTTCATTTTAGGATTGCTAGCACACCTCCCGGTTTTATTTTCTTTTCAATTACTTTCACTTTATTTTCATTCCGATTCTATTTTCTTTATTTTGGGCCGATGATATCACAAAAATCATGACTTAGTCGATTTATTCAAATTACTAAAAGTCTTGATAAATATGAGGCCATTTTATTTTATTTTTATCTTGTTGGGTAATGAAAGTCAAACATCAAGATTATCATTTTTCGATTAAATCAAGATTAAGACGAGACCGACTTTATTCTCACTTCATATCACATCTATTTTTTATCTTCATTTTTATTTTTGATCGATGAAGTTCTTTGTTCACGAACGTTAATTGTCGAGGTGATCAACCTTCATTATTTCAAATCTGTAGTAAGTAATCTCAAGATTACTTTCTATACTTTGGGATCGTGATAGGTTACCTTCGACTAATCAACGAAAGTTTGTGATTAAGACGAGAATTGTGCATCCTCGATTTTATTAGAGAATGATCCTCGATATCATTGTACATCCTCCTATAGTGCAGTCTTCCTTATAGATCGCGCTACGATGGTTTAGCACTACATTGGACCCAATTCTTCGATCCGATAAATTAATCACTAACCACTAAATTTACTTTCAGTCAATACGTCTTGATTTATTTTCTGTCAAATATTATCTTGATTATTATTCTTATTCATATTATCTTGATTTTATTTTGTTCATATTATCCATGTTTATATCTTGTTCACATTATTCATGTCTATATCTCGTTTATTTTTCCCCTTCCAAAGGAAAGCTCCCAAGTTGACTCCTAAGTCAATAAACACCCCATCTTTCACCTTGGCCTCATAAGAGCCATTTTCCTCTTAGTTTAGTAATAGGATAGAGTTATCGTGAACTCTATGTGATTCTCATCATCATGAGAACTCACTTTCCCTTTACTTAGACTTATAGAGATATCGTGAACTCTATGTGACTCTCATCATCATGAGTGCTCACTTTCCCACATAACTTAGACTTCGAGAGTTATCATGAACTCTAAATGAGCTCATACTCATTTCCCCTTGGAACTTTTGCCATAGTCAATGGTTCGTCTTTCACCCTTAGTTAGGTGAACTACGGTTGCTCTGATTCTTTAGTCAGATACTCAGGCACAAGATGCGACGTCTTGGCGAGCAAACTTAGTGTACATACCTAGGTCTTTACCTTACCTTAGCATAGTTATCTTTAGCAAGCAAACATAACATAACATAAACTAAACAAGAGGTTCCCATAGAGTACTACGGATACTTAGGGTGCTAATACCTTCCCTTTGTATAACCAACTCCCGAACCTTAGATCTCCCCCCTTTAAGTTTTCTTCGATCTTGAACCTTTCCTTTGGATAAATCAAAATCGGTTGTAAAAGAAATATGATGCAAGTTAATTAATAGCTTGTTATCCGATTTTCACCGCAACAGAAATGGCGACTTCATTGGGGAAACTTGAGGGTTAAGCCCACCTTGTTTTGCTTATGTTATTTATGTTTGCCTGCTATACTTGTACATATTTGTATATATCTGTATATCTGTTTGCTTGGGATCTTCTGTGTACAGGGTGCCATTATTGAGTGGTGAGATAAGTCCTAACCCGGACTTGAGAACACATTTGATTAGGAACTGTGGGCATAGTCAAGGAAACTTCGAGGGAGAAATCCCAAAGGAGTGAACTTGAAGTCCACACTCAGTTGAGGCCCTCTTGAAAGTGGTATAAGCTAAACGAGCAATCGTGAAGGCGTTACTACTTTCAACCTTGGTGCCAGGGATACTGATGACCTTTAGTTATCCCTTTACCCCCACTTGGCCTATTTTAGACTTAGTGCGATAACTATGAGGGAGTAATCCTAAATGGTTGCTACGCGATACTACACTCAGACGAGACTCTCTTGAGAATTTTATTGTTTACCGAGCAATTGGGAAGTCGATAAAATTCGAAAGATGGGTTGTCGACTCTGGGAACTTTTTAGAACCCTGTTCTGTAGATGAAAACCCATAGTACACACCTTTTGGGATGGGTAGACCATGGCTCCGTGCTCGTGATCTTCAAACCTAGGCCCTCTCTTGTTTGTGTGTACATATCTATGAATATCTGTATATGTGTGTTTGTGCATACGTTCATCCATTCATAATAGCCTTTTGGTTCCAGGGAACTCATATGTTTTTTTTTTTGCAAAACCAAAAGAGACAACGGATTTTAAAACAAAACTCTTCAGTTTTCCAAAAAGTTTGCAACTCGCCTTTGAGTTCCTTGAAACCATTTGGCTTGCATTGCATGCGCATTTGCATTGCATTTGCATTTCTCAGCCTTGAGTCTTATCCACCCTCTGTCTGTAACCCAGTTGACTTCCTAAAGCCATCATTGGACTTGAAGTAGCTTTTGAAGTTGTCTTTTCCAGACTCGTCCGTTGTGCCTACCAGGCTGGGGCACAGAGGTATTCAACAGAAGATTGTAGAGTGTTCAGAGACAAGGTTCAAACTCTGCTTGACTCCAACATGTTCTCATTCACGCCTCAAGGCATTCAAATCAACAATCATTCACTCTGATAAGGAAGAAATTGTTAAGAGTGGATGTGAAGATGATCCTCATACTGATCTCGACGTTGAACTCTGAAGATGACTATCTCAGTTTGGCAGATCAAGAAGGAAATTCCGGTTCCCCGAAGCTGGAAAACTTTTGGCTGTTTAGCATGTTTGTTGTAGTTTTCTTTGCATGTTTGAATTATTTTTGCTTATAAGCATCGTTGTACTTTCAAATTGGCAAGATTAATAAAATGTTTGTGCATCTTTTGATTAAGTCCATTCGTTTCACTCATTTACTTTTGTGTTCATAAAAACCAAAAAACAGACAAAAAATTTTTCCATATCAATTCTTTGTTCAAGCAAAGATTGGGGAGGATGATGAAAACGTCATATCCATAATTATTGTGGTATGCTTTCGATTAAACCTTGCCGAGGATGTAAGCCATCGTTTCAATTCCCAAATACTGGAGAAATAAGGAAGATAATCCCTCGTTAACCCTTCGAGCCTAGAAGTAGGAGTTTTCTTTCTTTACACAAAAAACACTTAAATCTCAACCTTGGGGCAGGGTAGTTCTCAGTTTAACTTGGTTATGCATTCGAATGCAAGCGCTTCATGCAAGACACCAGTCAGCTCTCTCAAATCAAATGAGTTAGCGTTTGTACAAGTTATTCCTCCAAACAGCAAATAAGGAAGGATCATTGAAAAAAATCCTTAATCAAAGAATGTCCCGAGTCCCTTTTAAGGCAAAAGCTAAGAAAGATGGGAAGCCCAAAACTTTGCCTTATACAAAAGAACTTGTACAACAGCCAAGAAGAGGCCTCAAAACCTCAATTAAAGACAAGAAGAGGTATCATAACCTCAACCAAATCAAAAGTAGAGGTATCATATCTTCAACCAAAAAGAAGAGGTCTCAAAATCTCAATGAAGACAAAAAGGAGACCTCATAACCTCAAAACCTCAAAGGTGACCAAATTCTGCAAGGGAGTAATGACTACAAAGGTGTCGGAATCATCGTCAGCTATCATCAATTCGTTCCTAGTCTGTGGGAACTTGAATGTATAACTTGAGTTAACTGAGTGTAGGATTGAAGTTCGTCACGAAGATGGGGTGGGTACCAAATAAACTTTGAGCCTTTATCTTTTGTTTCATAAACCGTGAACCAGACCATGTTACAACCCTTAAAAGATCTAATTGAGGTAAGGTTGTTTCGAAAGCATACTACAGCAAGGTTGATTAACCTGACTCCTAATGATCTTTGCTAATTGCGTATGTTGATCACTTCATCTGTCATTCTGTAAATGACCAGATCCACTTTTGCTTTTGATTATTTAATCATTCCACCGTGTGTGTTTTCATCAATAAAATTTTGTTTTCAAAAGCTTGCATGAATGTTGCATTGAAATTGCCAATTTTAAATGAACAATACTTGTTTGCAAAGACAATTAAATATCAAAGAAATCCCAGCAAATGCAGCCAGCTGGGGAATTTGACTTGATAAAGGACGCTCAGTCAGGGGCAACCAAGCGGAAGGATTTGCCAATCCAGCATTCCAAAAGCTATTGAATCAGGGGCAGAACTCGTCAAAGTTCAGAATATTAGGGCAAGTCTTCTTGAGGTCATCTTACGACAAGTTTGGACCCCAGTGGCCCATCAGCAGGGGCAAGTTTATTCCCCAGTTGCTTCTACCACAGTCTAAAGGGCTTGGTATTGCGAATACGGTTGAACTGGGGGAGTTATGTCGAGGCTCATTTCTTTTCAAGAGTTTGAAGATATTGAAGCATCTGGTATTTCAATTCTTCTGTAAAATCCTTTTGATGACTTATCCTCACAGACCAGTTAATCAGAAGCAACCAGGTCGAGATTGAATCAATCTCTCAAAGGTCAACTAGTTTGGGACATCTCCTTCATAGATCAACCAAGCTAACAAGGGCAAGTTTGTTCCCCAATTGTCAACAACCTGTCCGGGCAACTAGTTCAAGGACTTTGTTGTGCAGACGCTGTTAATCTTGGGCTTTGTACAAGATACCCAAAACCCCCCTTAATGAGTATACACCATCATCTACAACCTCCTCTTAGGCTTTGTATAATGATTCTCCCCTGCGGAGTTAGTCGGTCAACTTTCAGCCTCCTCTTAGGCTTTGTATAATGAGTACTCCCTATCAGCCAACCTCCTCTTAGGCTTTGTATAATGAGCACCCCTATCAGACAGCCTCCTCTTAGGCTTTGTATAATTATTTTTCCCAGGGGAATCCAATCAACCTCTTAGCTTCAACCTTGGCTTCGATCAAGACACACAACTAGTTCAAGGACTCTGTCGTGCAAAGGCAGTCAATCAGGGGAAGTCAGGCTGAAATTCATGAATCTCTCCAAGAGTTTGAAGATATTGAAACACCTTGTATGCCAATTCTTCTGTAAAATCCTCTTGATGTATTCTTCTGACAGACCATGTACTCTGGGGCAGATGAGTCATGCAGAATTACTCAGCTTTTGTGGCGTCTCTGCTAGCTCCCCAGAAAGTTGTCTCTTCAGCTAATCTTGGCAATTCTCAATTGATCTCTTATCTCCAGTGAAGAAATCAAGCTCATGATGACAATCCTAGTGAAGTCATGATGCTATACCAAGTGGAGTACTCT
Source organism: Lathyrus tuberosus (assembly GCA_022829125.1). Classification (NCBI taxonomy): domain Eukaryota; kingdom Viridiplantae; phylum Streptophyta; class Magnoliopsida; order Fabales; family Fabaceae; genus Lathyrus; species Lathyrus tuberosus. The sequence continues at coordinate 2,946,867 of JALAZF010000091.1, read as the reverse complement.
TTCCCCAGAGAAGGTCATAACCTTGAAGTAGAGTTGCTTCATCTGCAAGTTCATCCCCAGTAATGGTCCAATCTGATGAGTTTGGCTGGGTATCCTTGTCGAGATGTTTATTTCATCTCCAGTCTCGCTTCTCATTTGTTTTGTCAGCATAAGCATAAGCATGGCATAAGCGTAGCATCTTAGCATTTTGCTTTCTCTTTCTGGTGTTTACCTGTTTTGTTCACTTTGGCATTTATCTCCCCAAGTGACTGGGTTTGTCTATTCACTCCAATAGAGTTGTCAGCCCTAGGCATAAAGTGTCCATCTTTTCTGAATTCCCCACAGAGTTTGATTCTCGTGGATGATGGTTGGTTCAGTTATCTTTTCCACATGTGGATAAGATAAGTCCCCATTTGAGTTCATCCCTCAATTGGAGTCTTGCTTGACCATTTCTTTCTAGCTTGTTCCTAGATTGAACTTTGATCCCTGACAGGTGTAGTTTCTGAGCCCATCTTGAACGTGCATTTATTTTGCACTGTGCCTCGCAAGAAGAATCTTTTACAGATCCTCATTGAAGACAATTATTCCTCCAGCAGTGTTGTAATATCAACATCTCTTTGGAATTTATACCCAACAACAAGTGGCAATCTCCTTGAGAAGCTTGTTTTGCTATCATTACCTTCGCAACGATAAGTGGCAATCTCTTTCCCGAGAAGCTTATCCGTCCTTGGTTTTATTCATACTTCTACAGCTACCAATGGTGTTACCTCCAATCAGTCACTTTCCATCAACCTGTTTGATGTGATCCCTATTCTTGTTTCCTTTCCATCAACCCGTTTGATGTGATCCCTATTTGAGGTTTTTCTGCCCGTCAATCTATTTGATGAGGTGTTCCGAGTTCAGGTTCTATACCCTCGGATATGTATTATTTCCTTCCCATCAATCTATTTGATAAGGTGTTCCGAGTTCAGGTTCTATACCCTCGGATATGTATTATTTCCCTGCCGTCAATCTATTTGATGAGTGTTCCGAGTTCAGGTTCCGTACCCTCGGATATATTTTATTTCTTCCCGTTAATATGTTTGATGAGGTGTTCCGAGCTCAGGTTTCGTACCTTCGGATGTGTTATTTTTCCTGGCCATTAAGCTTCTTGATGATGTGATCCCTATTTTTGTTCCTTGCCGTCAGCCCTTGTTGCAACCATAATTGATATTCCCCAGGAAGTCTAACCTGCAACCCCGATACCAATCTATCTGGTACTCAATCACCTTATTTGGATACCTAAAGTCCAGTAACTGCTGGCGTTGCCTAAACTTCAGATTATCGTGAGTCTGTCGTTTAAAACTGTTCTTGTTTGAATCAAGTCAAACCTGAACCGAGTCTTTGTTTGAATCGAGTCGAACATTGCCTCTTGTTTTAAAATTGTTCTCGTTTGAATCGAGTCAAACCTGAACCGAGTCTTTGTTTGAATCGAGTCGAACATTGCCTCTTGTTTTAAAACCGTTCTTGTTTGAATCGAGTCAAACCTGAACCGAGTCTTTGTTTGAATCGAGTCAAACATTGCCTCTTGTTTTAAAACCGTTCTCGTTTAAATCGAGTCAAACCTGAACCGAGTCTTTGTTTGAATCGAGTCGAACGTTGCCTCTTGTTTTAAAACCGTTCTTGTTTGAATCGAGTCAAACCTGAACCGAGTCTTTGTTTGAATTGAGTCGAACATTGCCTCTTGTTTTAAAACCGTTCTCGTTTTAATCGAGTCAAACCTGAACCGAGTTTTTGTTTGAATCGAGTCGAACATTGCCTCTTGTTTTAAAACCGTTCTTGTTTGAATCGAGTCAAACCTAAACCGAGTCTTTGTTTGAATCGAGTCGAACATTGCCTCTTGTTTTAAAATCGTTCTCGTTTGAATCGAGTCAAACCTGAACCGAGTCATTGTTTGAATCGAGTCAAACATTGCCTTTTGTTTTAAAACTTTCCCTGTTTGAATCGAGTCGAACAGTGGACCTAAACCTCGAGTTATCGTGGGCTCGTTGTTTATCCTTATTTATTTCATTTGTTCTTGTTCGAATCGAGTCGAACATGAACCTTTACCTTTGATTTTTTTTGAAACTTTAAGTTAAGCTTCTTGGAACAAGTTACCTTACCAAGACTCTTATCTGATGCGCAGAGTTTGTCTCTGTATTTTCTGGCTTTTCTTGAAGATCCCGTTTGAACTCTTCAGTATAAGAAATCCCCAGAAAATCTTTGTAAGATGTCTACCCGTTTTATTTCAGACTAATCCCCAGTGGAGATCATGTCTTCTTTATGGTTTCATGCCCAGTAAGAATGTGTCTTTTTCCCCAGCGTCGTCCGGTCACATATAAACCTGTTGTACATCTCTCTGGATCTTTCCCCAGCGGAGAATACCTCTCTGGCTCCTATTTCCAGTGAGGATCTGTAGGGTTTCCCCCTTTATCTTTCTATCCCCAGTGCTTCTTTGGAGTCTCCCCAGTGAGTCTCTTTTGTTGGATAGTCTGTATCCCCAGTGAGTTTTTCCTTGTGGATATCAACCTTCATCCTTCCCCTGTGAGCTCACCTGTGTTTGGTAGCTCTTTATCCTTTGGTGTCTTGTTTGTCTACATTTTTGCACTATCATGACATCATATCATTATACTAGAGGTTCATGGCATGTCTGCATTTGCATGTCTGTTAGCCGTCCTTAGCATCTGCATTCCATCTAAGGGCAAAATTTTCGGTTTGCTATATTTAAATACCTTTCACCGTGATCTCTCAAGGATTTCCATCCCCTCGCGCCATCCAGTGAAGCTATTTAAATAGGGGCAACTGTTGTACCCCAAATTTTACCTCTTAGATGTCATAACATCTTGCATTTGCATTTAGGTTTCAATCATTTATGCATTCTTAACTAACCTTTATCTTGCTAGTTTGTTCTTTTTGAGAAAGCCAGGGTTTGCACAGGAAAGAGAACAAAGGTCATTAAACCAGGATCTCACATGATTCAAGGCTGCCTAAGAAATTCTTTGACTCCATTTTTCACCTTGCCCCAATCATCAACTCAAAAACTATTGGACATGAAAGTTAAGGGTTTCAAGTTATGATGCTTTGAAGTTGAGGGTTTCAAATTGGAAAACACTCAAAAACTTAGAAAATTTTCTAAGTCCTTTTTGCCTAATCATGCGCATAACTTTAGGGTATTTTTATTACTACAAGACTTATCTCAAGTTGTTCTCCACATGAAACTTGTTCTATCAAATGCCTATGTTGCAAAGAATAAAAATTGCACAAGTTGGATCAATGGTTGCTAAGATATGGTGTGCTAAAGTTGGTATGTTGGAATCTTTGTCACATTTAGAAAATTTAAATTCCAATTCTTTGATGCACCAAACTTTTGCCTTGACTTATCATGAGTTTTAAACACCATTTTAAACTCATCAATGACATCAAAATAATGTTTCTCATGCCATTTACTCCAAAGAATCAAGAGTGGTAGTATGTTGGTCTATTGTTGGAAGTGTGGTCGTGTGACAAGTTGTAGTTCATAAACAAACCAAGTTCATTTTGAACTAAAACACTAGCCAAAAACAAAGTACCAGCTCTACTGACTTTTCACTATCAGTTCTAATGTCCCATTGATACCACAAAACCCATGCAAAGTATTTAAGTTCATCACCTTTTTGTACTTGCAAACTAACAACCACAAGCCATAACCAAGAACCATCGTGTCACACCATAGCATGTTGGATTAAGATCATTCTTTTTCTGATTCAAGGTTGAAACAAACAACAAAGACAATCTCACTTGGCTCAAGATGGATCTCAGAGCATGCCATGCGTAAAAGAGGGAACTTGGATTTTTCTCTTGAATAAAATCTTTGTTCATTGAGTTTTGGAGGGAAGGGTATAACTCACCTTGGCTATAAACGGAGATTGTTCCTCACCAACAAGGGGGGAGCATCAGAACTAGAAAACAAAAAAAAAACTCTCTCACTTCTTACAACAAAACCACCACGCCTGTCTTATCTTTGTGCATACATCCACGCTACACCACACGTAAAGGCTCATGGGTTTTCTTTGTGACCAACAACCAAAGAGAACAGCAGAACCAAGCATTTGAACAAGAAAAAACACGACGTTCTCTCAGAACAACATTTTCTCGTGAGTTTCCTTGTTGCATCAATATCATCACACAATAACCACACTGCGCTTAACAAAACCTTAATATATCATCCCTCAATAACAACCAAGCACTTGAAAAGAAAAGACACAACATTCTCTTTTTTTTGTTGCTGCAAACTCCATTCATCACCATATCTTTTGGCTGCAACTAGCACGGAAGCTTCGACGGTTACGACGTTTTCAACACGACTGCCGCGTTTACACGTCACAAACAAAGGTACCCATATCATTTATAACCTTTTGAATGTTTCATGTTTGGTTTTATCGTGCTTCCATAAGAATGTTCTTGTAGCACGGCCTCATGTCATTGTGTGAACGTCTTTCGCATCCTATATCTGTCGTAAATCGTTTCTCGCTTGCTATTTCCAGTATATGTATCGTGTTCTCATGAAGGTATTAGTTTGGCTTAACTGGTGTATGTTGTATATAAGCTGTTGACCATTGTCGTTAGTTTATGGAGCATCATTCATGAGATGGTTTGTGTGTAGCTAGTATTGTTGTTGTCACCATTGTTCACGAGATAATGTAACTTTCCATGCTTGTTGTATGTTGCTCATTGTTTCATCTCTCGATCTCATGCCTGAACATATATCATGAAGTTTTGAGTCGTTATCACCTGTTCCATTTCCATCACGAGTGAGTTTTACATGTTGAATCTTGTTACTGTTATAAGGAGTAGAAGCTTCTGAGTTAGGGGGTAGTTTCTTGTCCTCTTAGCTATTAAGAGTGACACGGTTTTATGTCTTTTATGTCTACAACCGTGGAACCCGCTTCTTGCTGTGATTACGTAAAGCTGCGGTTTCTATTTGCTTCGTTCATTTGTCACGAGAGGACGTGAATATTTTCCATGCAGTGAGTGAGTGTGTTCACTATTTCATTGCTATCGTGTGAGCTATGTGATTAGTCTTAGGGGGAACAAATGTCATGGACAGATTCCTTAGTCCTTGCTGAACAACCTAGGCCTTTAGTTTTTAAAAAAAGGGATGGAGGAATGTGGTTGAAATGGTAGGGAAAGTGGAGAGCTCAACAATGGCGCACCGCTGTTTGCTTCACGATAGGGTCTTGGTCTTGTTTACGTATGCATGGAAGGGAGGATGTGTTGGCAGCGCATGATAGGCTGTAGCATGGTTTTGTCGCCTAGCAACTTGAGTAATGTGGTGACCAGTTGAGTTCGTATCACATAACTTTTGTGCGATTTATTTGGTAACATTTCACTTAACTAAATAATAATGCACCTGGACCATGGGCCCTGCACGGATCACTAATTACACCCCCCATCTGTGAGGCCCACACATATAACAATACAGCTCAGTTCATTTTAGGATTGCTAGCACACCTCCCGGTTTTATTTTCTTTTCAATTACTTTCTCTTTATTTTCATTCCGATTCTATTTTCTTTATTTTGGGACGATGATATCATAAAAATCATGACTTAGTCGATTTATTCAAATTACTAAAAGTCTTGATAAATATGAGGCTGTTTTATTTTATTTTTAGCTCGTTGGTCAATGAAAGTCAAACATCAAGATTATCATTTTTCGATTAAATCATGATTAAGACGAGACCGACTTTATTCTCACTTCATATCACATCTATTTTTTTATCTTCGTTTTTATTTTTTATCAATGAAGTTCTTTGTTCACGAACGTTAATTGTCGAGGTGATCAACCTTCATTATTTCAAATCTGTAGTAAGTAATCTCGAGATTACTTTCTATACTTTGGGATCGTGATAGGTTACCTTCGACTAATCAACGAAAGTTTGTGATTAAGACGAGATCCCCGCCTTTTCTTTTCGTGTGGCACGATTTTATTAGAGAATGATCATCGATATCATTGTGCATCCTCCTATAGTGTGGTCTTCCTTATAGATCGCGCTACGATGGTTTAGCACTACATTGGACCCGATTCTTCGATCCGATAAATTAATCACTAACCACTAAATTTACTTTCAGTTAATACATCTTGATTTATTTTCTGTCAAATATTATCTTGATTATTGTTCTTATTCATATTATCTTGATTTTATTTTGTTCATATTATCCATGTTTATATCTTGTTCACATTATTCATGTCTATATCTCGTTTATTTTTCCCCTTCCAAAGGAAAGCTCCCAAGTTGACTCCTAAGTCAATAAACACCCCACCTTTCACCTTGGCCTCATAAGAGCCATTTTCCTCTTAGTTTAGTAATAGGATAGAGTTATCGTGAACTCTATGTGATTCTTATCATCATGAGAACTCATTTTCCCTTTACTTAGACTTATAGAGTTATCGTGAACTCTATGTGACTCTCATCATCATGAGTGCTCACTTTCCCACATAACTTAGACTTAGAGAGTTATCGTGAACTCTAAATGAGCTCATACTCATTTCCCCTTGGAACTTTGGCCATAGTCAATGGTTCCTCTCTCACCCTTAGTTAGGTGAACTACGGTTGCTCTGATTCTTTAGTCAGATACGTAGGCACAAGATGCGACGTCTTGGCGAGCAAACTTAGTGTACATACTTAGGTCTTTACCTTACCTTAGCATAGTTATCTTTAGCAAGCAAACATAACATAACACAAACTAAACAAGAGGTTCCCATAGAGTACTATGGATACTTAGGGTGCTAATACCTTCCCTTTGTATAACCAACCCCCGAACCTTAGATCTCCCCCCTTTAGGTTTTCTTCGATCTTGAACCTTTCCTTTGGATAAATCAAAGTCGGTTGTAAAAGAAATATGATGCAAGTTAATTAATAGCTTGTTATCTGATTTTCACCGCAACACATACCTAACCCCAGTCAATAGCTTTATTGACTCATCATGGAGCTTGAATCTAACATATCCAATACATGCAACCTTGCAAGCTTTATTGTTCCCCAGCAGCACTGATCCACCATCTTGATCACACAATTCTTCAAACACATTCTTGTTTGGAGTCATATGCCAAGTACATCCAGAATCCATAATCCACTATTCGCAAGAGTTGCTGCTCGACACCACAAGGACATCAGATGATTCATAACCATCTTGCACAATATCTGCATTCCCATTGTCCTTACCTCCATGATTATTCAGGCGCTCAGGGCACACCTTTCTTGTATGACCCTCCTTCTTACAGTGATAATATTTGATACCAGACATATCACCACCATAAGACTTATGTTGAACCTTTCCTTTCTTCTTGACAAACCTACCATCTTTCTTCGACGATCTTCCTTTTATGGATAACCCTTTGCCAACTGATGAAGGTTTCTGCTCCTTTCTTTCGTTCAAGTCCTTTGAATACAAGGCTGCTTGAACTTCTTCAAAGGTCATGGATTCTCTTCCATACAAGAGAGTTTCTTTGAAGTGAGCATGCGATCTGGGCAAAGCACACAACAACAACAATGCTTGATCTTCATCATCAATCTTCACATCAATGTTTTCAAGATCAAGAATCAGCTTGTTGAAAGAATCTAACTGCTCAGCCAAAGCTTTGTCTTCATTCATATTGAACGAATACAAGGCTTGCTTCAGGTAAAGACGATTCACCAACGACTTGGTCATGTACAAGCTTTCAATCTTCACCCATAATCCCAACGCCGTCGTCTCCTTTGACACCTGCCGGAGAACCTTATCACCAAGGCTCAATAATATTGCGCTGTGTGCTTTCTCGATCATTGTCGTCCTTTCTCTTTCCGTCAACGCAACATCCATGGTTGCCATTCCCTTTAACGCTTCCAAACATCCCTGCTGAACCATTAGGGCTTTCATCTTTAAGCGCCACAGACCGAAATCGTTCACTTCGGTGAACTTTTCAATCTCATACTTTGTTGAAGCCATCTTCTCCACGCTCACCGCACCAATTTGTTGTGAAAATGATGACTTTAATCAAAACATAAAACTGGTTTCTTGAATTATCAAGAACCAAAACCAAGGGTTAATGGACAACCAAGAAAGAGAACACACGAAGAAGAAGAAATAACAACAAGGATTGGGCAAATATAATTCTGTTTACTATTCACTTTCACATTAATGTTTACAAATGCTTACAAGTGAATATCACAATTTGCGACACTCAACAAACCGGGTGTACTAGCCTATTTATAGGATAACTGGGTAACTTGCAGCCCAAGAAACCTAAACAATTGGATCCTTAACACAAGGCCCAATTCGACAGAATATAAACATTTCGACAGAATACATATAAGAACAGACTTTGACTACTATATGTAACTAACATGCATCAGCATGTGAACAAGCTTCGACTGCATGCTTGCCTCTTGTCGAAATACATGAAAGCTCTCATTCGACACAGATGAGTTCGACCCAAATCTCACAAACTTATTAATGATGAACATAATCACATATCCTCTCAACAAGTTTATCTCTAACACTTGTTGTGGGATTTATCATATTGATCCTTAGATGATCTCTCACTCCAACTATCAATATGATAACATTCAAGATCAATATTTATGAACATCAACTCTTAAAACTATCTCTAGCCCCATGATTGTTGACGGATTAAAACTTAGGTCATGTCTTAGAACATATTTCTCAATCATGAACCAAAACAAAATATAAACCAGACAAACAAAGTTTTTCACCATATATTTATCATCAACAAAGTTCACAAACTACAATCAAGATTAATACAAACAAAATGAAGAATTACCTACCACTAATCTTGACACAAGATGTGTTTAGCTACGCATATTCATGGTAGCTTGTTTCACAAGTTTCGGAAGGAGATGAACAAGCATCCGCGTCGAATAATCGAGATCATATGTAAATCCAACTTTTCAATGTGAAATATCTCTCTTGGATGAAGAAAAGTCAGAAAAATAGGTTATGGTGTGATAAAATGAGGTTATGATCCCAAGAAATTACATAAAGTGCTTTTATAGTACACTTGAAATCAGCCCAGTTCGCACTACGAACTTTTTGTTCGCCCAGTGAACTATCAATTTGGCACCTGAGGTGCCTCTTATCTGCTAAACTGCCTCTAAGTTTCTGCATAAGTTCGCAATGCAAATTTTTATTCGCAAAGAGAACTATTCGCCTACAAGTTCGCAAAGCGAACTTAGGCCCCTTTAGCTACTACCTCATCCAAGGTGTCCTTCGCCAGGTCTTCGTTGGAGCGATGAATCAGCGAACATTCGCTGGAAAGTTTGCAAAGCAAACTTTAGTGCCTTTTCTTACTGCCCAAAGTCTGGTACTGTTCGCTGGAGCTTTGCCAGATGTTCGCAAAGCAAACATTCGCTGGCAAGTTCGCTTACTGATGTTTCTTCTTTCTTTGGCAACTTGGATCCTTTCTTTGTGTCTTACTTCTTTGATAAATTAGTGCCTTTTCCTGCACAATAACACACATATTACAAGCACCAAAGGTATTTTCACAATGTTTGAAGAATGACAACAATTCAAGAATAAAATCCAACAATTCAACATAAAAAAGTTGAAAAATGCCAAGTATCAATAAGAAATATAAGGCATGTTTGACATCTAACAAACTCTCCCCGACTAACTCTTTGCTTGTCCTCAAGCAAAGTATGTCTCTCATTGAAAACAAGAGGATTTGCTCAAGTATTTAACTCAACCAAGAAAAGATTGAAGGCTCAAATAAACAACAATTGCAAACAAGCAACGATTACAAATTCCTAGAATCGAACAATGCAAAAGAACTTGATTCTTAAACAAATTTCAGATAATGTTTCAAGTAACAACTAAACCATCATGCTTATATCACTCTAACACTCCTCTTCGAAAAAGAATTGAAGAAAAAACGCGCTTATAAACGCGGGGCAATTTCGCTCATCTGACAAATGATGCAAATACAAGCCAATTCATACAATATCTAAACGATCAAAAAAGAAATCATGGAAGCAAAAAGATCACTAAGGGCTTTTAAGGTTGTAGTTGGGCGGGTTAACAATAAAGGGACATTTCTAAAGGCCATTGAATCGAAATTTTCGATGCAAAAGAACATTCACTATACAAGGTATTCACACATCTCAACTTCCTTATGCACAATTATTTGGTCTCTATTTTTCTCTTTCAAGCAAGCATTCTTTTTCTTTGTTTTTCACATTCATATTCACATTTTCTTTTCTTTTCATGCTTGCTTGAAATTTTTTCAAAAGTTTGAGCAATTTACCAATCTTCTTTTTCATTCTCCCCAACTTATTTTCAACTAAACCTTAAGTGAATGCTTCTTGCTTTTTAAGGCAAGGAAATCAATAAAAACAAAGTTCCAAGGTTAAAGAAGAATTTTTTTTAGAATCTCTCAAAAATTCAATGATGAACTTGATTTTCAAATTATGTACAACACAAAGTTCATCACTTAAAACGAGATCTAAATTGTTTAGGCTCAAAGACTAACGAATACTCACTACTCACGGGTAAATCACTGTTTGGAAATGGTTGTGCTCATTATCAACAAATGCCTTGATCATTTCTAATGCTTCCACAAAATCACACAAATCATAAGATAAAGCATGAATTAAAAGTATAAAACAAAATTCATCAGCAATCCTATGCGTTTAGTAGACCATGGAGGTTTCTCACTATTTTGGTTTTTAGACCTAAGTGACATAAGCAAACAATACAGTTGTAACAAGAAATAAAATTACATTTGCACAAAGACAAGCAGTTCTAACACATTCTAAATCCTAGAAATAGGTAACCATGTACCCTGTCAACAATTACATGCTTAAGTACTATCATTGCCATCCAAACTTGGAAGAATCTTCCTTGATGAACAACAACACCAACCTAGAAGTTTCATTCAAAACCACACCCAAAAATGGAAACATTAAATTCCCACAAGCATACCAACATAACACAAACATAAGCATACCAACATAATTTTAAGAGTTGAACATTCGTTAACTGAAGAATTTAACTCTTAACAAACAATAATAAAAAACAAAAAATAACAATAAATATAAAAATAATTCAACTTAATAACAAAATACTAATAATAATAGTACAATAGTGTCATGGTGTAAAGAACACCAACAAAAGTCATCGGTACCTCACAACGGTACAAGTACATCAAATATCCCAAAATAATCCACATAGTGGATGAAGTACAATAATAAAATCTGATACATAAAACATAACAAGAAAACTTCACTTTGAAGATCAAAGGAAGCACAAAATGACATCATCAAAACTAGTCCTCTTCGGACTCAGAACCGGAAACCTCAATCTCCTCCTCTTCGGAACCAGACTCAGATCCAAAAACCTCAACCACCTTGTCATCATCATCGTCCACATCAACCTCAACATCCTCCTTAAATCCAGAAACCTAAAAAATAATCATTATGTTGCAAAATCAAGCAATAATTGAGCTTCTAATAGTAGGAATTTCAAGGAGAAAGTTGACAAGAAAGATTTGTAATTCCACAACTATCAAAAGCATGTCCATTATCAAACGGAGTGATACTCAAATGATAGAGGCGATAAAGGAGAAACTCAACTTGAACAGAAAGATATCAATGAATCAACAAATTTGGATCAAGATAAATCTAATTTGTGGTACTACCACTACAAGAATAGTTGTCTCCTGTCATGTGATTTAGTGAAGTGAAAAACATGTGGCAAAATATGGACAGTTGCGACGTGTTTCTCACGTCACTAATATTTTTAATATTAAAATAATAAGCATAAAAGAAGCACATGGTGTGTCAGATTTAAAAAAAAAAAAAGGTTGTGACGTGAAACTCACGTCGCAACGTTTAAATTATAAAAAAAACAATTAAAAAGGCCAGGCCTACTGAAGAGGGAAGTTTGAAATTTTCAAAAATTTTGTTGTGACGTGAATATCACGTCGCAACCGTTTAGGAGGGAAAAAATCTAACGGGGAAGTGATAGGTCACCGGGGCTGCAAGTTGACTGACCAAAAGAATATTACCGTTGGAACATTTGCGACGTGATTATCACGTAGCAAAGTCGCAACGTGATTATTACGCCACTACATGGTTATCATTTATTTCTAAAATTTAAACGTTAGAGTTTGCGACGTGAATATCTCGTGGCAAGGTTACGGCGTGAAATTCACGTCACTGAGGGTTTTATTTATTAAACGCGTGAACTCATTTCCCATACCACACTTTAATTGTTTCTTCCTCTTTCTCTTTCTGCCTCTCCTCTTTCACTTATTATTCATCTTCTTCACTTCATCTACCCATTTTTCTTCATCTTTTGCCTCTTCTTCCCCCAAATCAATCGTCATTGCTTTATAGGTAATATATTTTCACACTTAATATGACTTTAGTTCAATTTATTTTTATAAATTTCGTTTAAAGTGCATTATTTTCTGAGTTTAATATCTGTTTAATTTTTTTCTATCAAATTATAAAAGTTATTTGAAAGAAGAATTTGAACAAGAAGATTGCAGAAGATATTGTACAAGAAGATTGAATGAGATTGAAGAAGTATTTTTGCTATTTTAATTTTTTTTAGTTTGATTTATTAATATTTGGGTTGTTGGTTGCTGTTTAATTTTATTTTTGTTTTTGTAAAATATTTTGTGAATATGTAAAACGGAATAATTACTTTCTGTTTTTATTTTCATTGTTGGTTGTTGTTTTTATTTTTGATAATAGTATATGTTTAAATAATTATTTTCTGTTTTTATTTTCAAAACAAAAAATAATTTATTTTCTGTTTTTATTTTCAAAACGAAAAATATTTTTTTGGTTTTTATTTTTTTAATTTTCAAAACAGATTATATATAATAATATAGAAATATATATAAAGTTGTAATTTTAAATTTAAAAATATATATATATATATATTAAACAGAATATTAATTTTTTGTGAATATTAGAAACAGAATATAAAATATATATTTTATAACAGAATATATTTTGTGAATATTAAAAACAGAATATAAAAAACAGAATATTAATTTATATGTTTTATATATATATATATTTTTAAAACAGAATATATTTTATGAATATTAAATACAGAATATAAAAAACAGAATATTTATTTTTTATTATTTTTTATGTTGTATTTTTATTAGAAACAGAATATATTATTTATTTTTTATATTATTTTTTATGTTTTATTTTGATTGTGTTATATTTATATTAAAAACATAATATATATGTTTTATTATTTGTTTATGTTGTATTTTTATTAGAAATATAATATATGTTTTTTTTTATATTATTTTAATTTTTTATTTATTTTTGGTTATATAGTAATTTTTCTATGTTATTATTTGTTTATATTATATTTTTGTTATTAAAAACAGATTTTTATATATATTATAAATTTATATATTAAAAGTAGCATATGTTTAAAAACATAATGATTTTGGGAAACCATATATGGATGACGACGGTGACGATTATTTTGCGCTTGACGGCTTTCTCGATCCGGATTGATCCGAAGAATTTATTATAATTTTAAATTTTTATTTTTGTAAAATATTAATTACATTTTAGTATATTATTATACACTTTTTATTTAACAGTTTTATTCTTAATTTTGTTTTTTATTTATATTTGTTAATTTTTTTAATTTAAATCATTATTAAAAAAATTATTATTAATTGTGTATGTTTATTAATTTTTAGTTTTAATTATAATTATTAATTTTTCAATTTAAATTATTATTAAAACCAGATTATTTAATTATTAATAATTAATTAATTAAAAATTAAAATTATTATTTAAATTATTATTAATTGTGTATATTTATTAATTTTTGGTATTAATTATATTTATTAATTTTTCAATTTGTTATTTAATTATTATTAATTAATTAATTAAAAATTGAAACTAATATATAAACGTAGGAAATTAATCAGGTTTTTTTTATAAAAAAAATATTTAGCCACGTGATATTCACGTCGCTACTTGCCACGTGAAATTCACGTCGCTACTTGCCACACGAATATCACGAGGCAAATATCTTACACATGTCTGACCCCTTCTGCTACGTTTGTTTTACCTGCAATTTCTGTTTTATTTTTTGCGACGTGAGAATCACTTCACTAATTTGCGACGTGATTTTCACGTGGCAAGAGAGTTGCCACACGAGCTCCTGTCACGTGAATGGTCACGTCACTAAATTCAGTTTGTGACATGATTTTTCACGTTGTGACGTAAATATCACGTGGCAAGATTCAATTTTTTTTTTTGTAGTGTACACACGGGGTGCAACAATCACATAACTGGAAAAAATGAGTGGTTTGTGAAACTAGATGATTATGTGAGAAGGAATATCACATTTATAAATAACATCTCACTTTATGTCACATGAAATTGGAATTGTACTACTCAAAAAGGAGATATGGCCAAAAATCAATAATCAATGAAGTGTAGTATATAGAGAAATATTCAATGAAGATAATGCTGAACTTAAGGTTTATCATATAGATGCAAAATTGATCTTGAAGCCTGAGCCAATTTATTGAGAGTTACTATTTAATGAAGCAAGTGAATAGAGAAATGGAGTTTTGTTATGCAAATACAAGATTGATCTTGAAGGATCCTTTGTCAAGGAACAAGACTTTCATAATTTGTTGTAATGTTCTTGGCCATCGATGCTTTGCCTTAAGAATATATTCAACGATGAACTTGTTATGGCACACGAGGTATGATAACCTTAGTTTCAAGAGTTGGAGTGTGTTTAACATGAAGAAAATGGTTTAAGGTTTTCCCCATATCAAACCACAAAATGAAGTGTATGAAGAATGTTGTGCATTATGAGGTCATTTAAAGGTGACTTTACAATGATTCAAAGCGTAAAATGGAGACAGTATGCCTAGATGTGTGTGGCCTTTTTGAAACAAAATCCATGGGAGGTAATAAGTGGCTATCAAAAATTAAAGTTGTTCAAGCTCTAATATTGAGATCAAAACCAGTCAACATTAAAAGGAAATGAATACGTGAAAGCTTATATGATATTTCACATAATGTTTTAATCTTTTTTATCAATAATATGTAAAATAAGTAATATTAAGTCATAATGTACTAAGGTGATGCACTTATGCACTAAAACCATTTCATTCTATTTATATATTTCTCTTTTCTTCTAAAACCCAACTATGGCACATGGTTAATCAATTAAGAATCAATTTTGACTAATTAAGAAAACTAAACTCGTTGTCTAATAAATTAGATGTTAATTATAATCAATTATGTTGAATTCATTATGTTGAATTCATAATGTATGTTATGTGCACCTTCCATTCTCTTACTCACACATTATGTTGAATTCATTCATGAGTGTACTCACCTTGTGTTTGTACGATGCTATTATAATATTCGTGGTTGCAATATTTTTACTTGCCACATTGTGATTTTTGTTGACACAATTATCGCGACATTGATTTTCACTCCATCATTATGTACTAAATATTTCTCGAACGTTGAACCTTCCGGGCTTCAAGTGTCATGCATCTCGAAGAAAATAATAGGCGAATGGATTGTTACAACTAATTTGGTGAATATATCTCAAACATTAAATGGAATTAAGCACACATTTATGTTCCTCACAATGTCGATGAGTTTGCGCCACATGTTTAAAAACACAAGGAACATCTTAATAGGTTGAAATATAACAAGAATATAAACTAGATATCAAGAGAACACAATTGTATTTTTATATCATGTTTTAAAAATTATAATTATCTAAAAATTCAAATTCAGTTTCAAAAGGACCAATAAGACTAGTTAATGGCCTAAATCCATATGTTATGCCTTACTCTGGATATGTACTCAATAAGTATATCTTTTATACGAACATCAAATCACTTTGTAAAATAGTGGTTTCACACTTGTAAATATATGCATATTCCAAATGTCAACACGAGAAACCCAACATTGGCTACAATACCATATTTTAGGGTTATTGAGTGTTAAATTGACAAAAAAATAGTATATTGTTCTCTTAACTAACTAATTTAATGATCAATAAGAGCAAAAGTGTGAAAATATTAATAACAAAGATGATCATTTCATTGAGGCATCACTCGATATTGATCTAACCATTTATGATACTCTTTCTATAGAAAAATAATCACAATGAGAGTATTTAGATCAACCCTACATTTTCTATAAATAGAAAAAGAAAATAGAAAAAGAAAAGAAAACAAAGCCTATGACAAGGAAGGAAGGAAGAGTATCACAAGAAATATGAAAAATCTAATTTGACATTTGAATCCAAAAATCTCCCACAAGCTTAAGTCACCTACATCTTATACCAGATCCAACAACAAGTCTAGGTCATTAGAAAAGAAAACATCTCATCTTCATCTATAATCTCAAGACATTAAATATATCAACTATCTCTCTTATAAATTCAATATTTCACAACTGATTCTTAAGTCATGAAATCACTCAAATTTACACCCAAAATTATGTTGCAATTTTTTTTATCCTAAATTTAATCAAGAAAATACTTTAAAAAATGATTCAAACTAAATGACTATTTTGGTGAGAATGATGCAAAATATTCTTTTGTCAAATACTATAGAACTAATATTGTTATTTAATATATATTACCCTTTTAAAAAAATGAATTGAGTATATTTTATTATTTAGTATATACTTATAAAAAAAATAATGAATTGAGTCTAAAATGAATAAATAAATTTTATTTTCATATAAACAATGGATTCATGAATAAATGAATGAATATTGCAAAGTTAAATGATTTCATAGTAACAATTGAGAAAACAAATATATGAATTAAAATGTTTTAGAAAATATCCCGTTAAATTATAATAGTTGTACAAAGACATCAAATGTAAGGACATGAGTTCAAATTCCGCAATATCTTATTTACTTTTGAATGATGAATTTCAGCTACTAAATAACTTGAAATTAAAAAAAATAAAAATAAAATCAATTCATATAAACTTCATTCTTGTTAAAGAAATTAACTAAATCATCAAACTATTTTTACAAATTTAAATTAATTAAAATGTGAATGAAAAAAAAAAAGCTACAAAACAAAATCAAACACTAGTATTCAAAAATTAGTTTTCTTTCTTTCTTTCATTCCTCGTTCTTTTTTTTTTCCTTCACGTTGACATAGACACACACATTATGGCTCAATTAACTCTTCACTCGATCACGTTTCTTTCTCTTCCTTTTCACTTCCCACGCAAACCCATTTGTCTCTCTCCCAAACCCAATTTCACTACTCCTATTCCAAACCCTCTTCTTCGCAACAGAGTCCTCAAAACCATGCATTCTTCGCGTGTTTCTAGTTTTCAAGACGCTTTTGGAGGAGCTGTGGCAATTGTTCAATCGTCACCTGCCACGTGGGAATCCTCTCTGTTGAGTAACCTCTTGATTTTTCTGTTGGGTTCTCCAATTTTGGTTACTGGTTTGTCGTTTTCAGGGATTGTGGCTGCTTTTTTGCTTGGGACACTCACTTGGCGTGCTTTTGGGTCTCATGGGTTTCTTCTTGTTGCCGCCTTTTTCATCATTGTAAGATTGATTTTTTTGTTGATTTCTGTTATTTTGTTTTGTAAGTGATGAGTTTTGACGGTAAAGTTTGTTTTTTTTGTTTGGAGGTTTATGGAATTTGGGAAATGGGGTTGGGGATTTTCGTTGATTTTGTTTCTAGGGTTTTGGAATTTGTGTTGTTTGAGAGGAAAGTTATGTTTTTTATGTGCAAAAATTGGTAATTGATGGAGTTATGTGAAATTCTGAAGATGGGTGCAAGGGATTTTGATTGTTTTTGTTTTTGGGGTTCGTTTGGGATTTTTTGCTTTATCTGATAAGTAATTAATTATGGAATTCTGAGAAATTCTGCAAATAGGTGTTGAGAGTATTGTGGATTGTTTTTTTCTGGAATTTGGAGTGTTAAACTTTATAGGGATCTATGCAATTATGAACATGGTATGGCAATTTTCCTTGTTTTTGCTTCTGAAGTTGAGGATTTTGGTACTTTGGAGTTGATTTGTTTAGGGTACAGCTGCAACAAAAGTCAAAATGACACAGAAAATGGAAGAAGGAGTTGCTGAGAAAAAGAGAGGAAGAAGGGGTCCTGAGAGTGTTATTGGATCCAGTGCTGCCGGTTGCGTTTGTTCTCTCATGGCGATATCTGGAGTTGGAGGTGCAGCATTTTCTCAGCTTTGGAGACTTGGGTTTGTTGCTAGTTTCTGTACGAAGTTGAGCGACACAATCTCAAGTGAGATAGGCAAGGCATATGGAAAAACAACGTGAGTACTTATTAGTGAACTCTTTTTGATATAGACCTTAGCTGTTTTATTTTTTTTCTTCCTAAGATTGTACGCCGAACCTCCTACTTAGAACTCCTTCGATGCCCCCTAGCTCACCGACTGAGCTGCCTACTTGGGAGTTGGGACCTTGGCCATGTTCTGTTGTCGTCAACATCTGCTTATGAAGATTTGTCACAGTTATTTTATGAGTTAAATTTTTCGGAACCTCCCCCGCTTTCCCCCTCAGATAAGTTACATGCAACAAACTGATGGAAACTAAGTGATACCTGTCCGCTTGTGGCAATTCCATGCGTTGTAGGACCTTGTTGAACATATTTTGACATTTAATTGATAGGAAAATTTATTGTTGGTCTGAATTTATTAGTTTAGTTCATAATTTATCATAAATTATGATATTCTTGGTAAAGTTCCTCATGCATAATGTCCAGGTACCTAGTTACGACATTCAAGATAGTTCCAAGAGGTACGGAAGGGGCCGTTAGTGTTGAAGGAACCTTGGCTGGAATTTTAGCAGCTCTAGTTCTTGCCTTTCTCAGTTTTCTCCTGGGCGAGGTACTTACCTAATTTTTGAATCTGCATATGTTAATGGGATGACGACAGCATGCATTGTCCTATATTAAAAAAATTCATTGACTTTAGTCTTTTTAGACACAATACAATTCTGCAAGAACTGTTTTTTTAGTAGAACCAAACAGTTTGTACATCATTGTCACCCGTTCAGCCTCATCACTGCTGCGTAAAATTTGCTCATATAATCTATTGGGTTATGATCAGTTCCTTACAGAATTCAAAAAATGATGCGTGATTAATTTGTTTCTTTATTGTTTATTGTTAAACAGATTGGTTTACATGAAGTAGTTATATGTTTATTAGCTTCCCAGTTTGCTAATCTTGGTGAAAGCCTAATTGGTGCTTTACTTCAAGATAAGAAAGGATTTGAATGGGTAAGTTCTAAACATGGACTGTTGAAATTTTTAATGTGAAATGATTCTTTTCTTTACTGCAACATACCTGAAATGAAGGACATGATGATTTGATTTGATTTTCTGCAGCTCAATAATGATTTAGTCAACGTGATCAACATATCAATAGGAAGTATCACAGCAGTCTTAATGCAGCAAGCACTTCAAAATTGGACCCCCTAAAATTTCAAGATTTTCTTGGAGCTCAATTATTCATTTATTTATTTGCAATATAGAAAACAAGCTTTCAGATATTTATACTCCTATTGGATGTTCTTTCAAATTAAGATGTGATGTTGAGAAATAGGTATTTGATATTGTACTTGTGAAAAGTACAAGAGAGATCACCTTGCTCACAAAAGCGATTGCAAGAGGGTTCCTATATGTTGATTACGTGAAACAACAGTCTTCCCTCAACTTTTCAACGAGTTTGTGGGAGTAGGGGAAGGTGCGGTTTTCTCCTTGATTGGGGGAATGATTTCCTCAACAACCTTGAGCAAAATTGGCCATTTTAGGGACACCTTATGGTCCAATGTATTGAGGCGGTAAGCTTGTGATAGACATGGGCTTGGGTCACTGTCCTGTCATGACCGAATGTTGGATCTTTTGGCCCTTTCTTGACACATTTGTGCTTAGTGAGTTACGAGTTGCTCCCTTTCAAGACCCTATCAGGATTTTTTCATACCACAGTCCCTTAAGCACAAAGTCTAAGATGAAGTAATTAAACAAGGTAGACGATGATCCCTTCCAGAACGAGATTTGTAAAGGCGAGAGTCTCTTAGGTGAGACTTGTAAAGGCGAGGCTCTTAGATGTGACTTGCAAAGGCGAGTCTCTCATGTGAGACTTGTAATGGTGAGCCCCTCATGCGAGATTTGTAAGGCTGAGTCCACCCCATCCAACTCTTAGGCCTTTACTTTTTTTACTGTTTGTTTTGTTGCACTTGGATGGTTTTTATGACATCGCCCTTCCGGGCCTTTTAATGATAATATTCACGTCTTTTGTGGTAAACTTGATTAGGCATTTCCCTCAAGTGTTGCTTGGGGGAGAGTCCTTCAAGCGTTTCAACATTTAATGCTTTAGGTAATGTATAGTATTTTTGTTCACTATTTGAATTTCGCCCTTCTAGGCCCTTTTGTAACCATGCCTTTCAGCGTTTGTCTGAGAATGTCCATGCCTTTTGTAGCATTGTTAATTTTCGATTCAAATGAATAAATAAGGGAAAGATTAACAAAAGTTGACACACAAAACTCATCGTATTACTAGTTTGAGACCAAATACACTAGATGAAAACGACCAACATATTAAGCTTCTCTAATAAGTTTAGTAGACATGGCAATAAAACACATACTCGCGGGTACCCACCCGAACTCGTCCCGAAGTTGACGGGGAAAATCCGCTTTGACTGGGTTTGAGTTTTTCCCAATTAAAAAATATGGGGACGGGTCGGGTAATGGGGACACTAGTACCCACCCCGAACCCGTCTCCGAACCCGTCCCGTTTATTATATTATGTACATTATTATTTAATTTTGTTAATTTAAAATATTAAATATGTGGTCAATGTTTTGATATTTTGATTTGTTTTATTTATTTAACATATTTCAAATGTATGTAAGATTTTTTTTAGATTTTTTATTTTATTTTATTATTTGTAATGTAATTTGATTTTGGAAAAGATAAATATTTCTATTAAAAAATTGATTTTACTAAATGGATGGTGGCGGGGCGGGGATACCCGAACCCAACCCGAACCCGTTTGGGACAGGTTTGGGGCGGGGAACGTGGATTGTTTGGAGATTCGGGTTTGGAATTGAAGGAGGTAAAAATCATTCACGACCCGCCCCGTTGCCATGCCTAAAGTTTAGAGCTTACACTAGTATCAATATTCAATAATTAAGACAAATCAAAACCCCTAGCATTAAATGCCAGAACAATTTTTATATCACACACAAATAAAGGATGGTCTTATAAGAACTTGCCTTCAACCAAATTCAAACTAGTATCATGGGATTACACTAAATTTCCAGGAAAATAACAGCATCTCAAATGCAATAGTTTTAAACACTTAATAAATTAAAACAATGTATTTGACCTAGTAAATAACATCATATGTATGTTGTATCATAGAAAATAACGAGACTGGATCTTACTATAAGTGCTCTAAATTTACAAATAAATAAAGTTTATGATTTTGAGATTGTGTTGCTATTGATTGAGGATTTGTTAGGTCAATAGTGTTGATCGTACCTGGATCAGACAGTATGACAGTGGCCAACAACGTCGTGAAACCTTCAGCTCCGGTGATGGTAGGACGGGGGGCGGGGGGGGGGGGGGGGGGGGGGGGGGGGGGGAAGTGTACTTGCAAGGTACTCCGACGCTCAAGTCAGGTAAGGTCAGAGGAAAGCAAGTACATAATATAGGTGTGAGTTATGAATATGAAGTGACCTGACCCTTTCAAGAGAGAGGGTATTTATAGAGATCCTCCAGCGCGGGGCCAACGGTTACTTGCACTGGGCTGGCTTACAGGGCCCAATCCAAGTAACTGCCAGGGCTTACGTGGCGTAGTGAAGACCAGCGCGTGGTCTTCGCCCTGGGGTAACGGTCCCGAGATCTCCGGAAGGTGGGCAGACCGAATCCTTCGGAAGTGGGAGGTTACGAGAGAACATGTCCTCGCGGGGAGGAGTCCTTGTGAGTCGGGGAGAGACTTGCCCTGCGAGGCTTGACGTCTCTGTTCGACAGTCTCTGCTGCACGTGCCCGACACTGTTGAAGCCTGGCACATGCTCAACACAGGTATCGCTTACGGGCCTTGTTGGGCCGTCCCAGGTCGTGTGGGTTGGGCCTGCCCGTCTGAAGGGCAGGCTCTGGCCCAGTCCAGAACAGGAGCCCCCCAAGTCGTTGCTCCGAGGTGTCGGAGTGATGACTTAAGGGTCAACCATCGTGTCGAAGACGTATTGGACTCGATCGTGGGACCGGGATGATAACAGTCGCGGGGACCTCTTCGGTTATGACAGGTTCATACTACGAGCGAGGCATGTCAAACGGGGCAACCTCGACGTCTGCTCGGGTTTGATATGTCGTCGCTGGGCGACACCGCGGGGATACGAGAAGTTGTGGAGTCGAGCATCAGACATTGTGAAAGGACGCGTGTGGGGAGAACGAAAGAGTGCGCGTGGGGAAGCATGTGCCACGTGTCACACGCCATCATTACTTAGGGCAACTAGTCTAGGGTAGTGTAATCGAGTGTCTAGGAACTCCTCGAGTCCCGTGAGGGGTTTTATAAATAGTGGCCAGCCCGTCTCATTTTTGCTTTTCGCTCTCCCTTGCTCAGATTCTCTCTCTTTTCCTTCTCTGTCTTCACCGCCATTCTCCGCCAATTACTGCCGTGCTGGAACTCCGTCAGCCGTTTTTCAAGTAAGTTTCTTGATCCTTTTTCCCTCTTTAAGGTATTTTATATGGTGTTCCTACGGTGAACTGATGAAGTTCTCGGGGAAACCATGAAATTTCTGGCGAAAACGGCGGAATTTCTCTATGTTTTTGTTGAACCTCGCGGGGAGATGGGATGAATTCCCCGGGGACAAGAAGAATGTCCCGAGATAATAACTCGTGGCTCTCACCAATATTTCGAGTTGTGGGACGAATTTTCCCCGGGGTGGCGTACCGGCGACCTGAGGATGGTCCTGGGGACGCTCCTTCTTCGCCCTTTCACTTGATCAGCAGTGGAGGGGTGAATTTGATATGGATCATTGAATTCACCGTTTCCTTCTGCTTTTCACGTAAATGGAAGCCTTGGCCGTGGCCGTGGAATCTCTAGACGTTGATGACCAACCTGACTCCCCGATGGCGCCGATCCACAGTGTCGAGGAACGGGCCGCTCGAGGAGTGGGTCAGCGACGAGCCTCTAAATATGATTTCCCAGTTCGTCGACGGGGACGATGACGACATCTTCTGCACCGTCGAGCATTGCTTGGTGGGCTCCTCGAAGACATGGAAGGTGTTCCGGCCTCAAGCGCACCACCGTATTTGCTCGACGTACCGAGGGATGCGGTTTCCCCTGTACGAATTTATGTTTGACGAGGCGGGGTGGCGCCTTCCCTTCACTGATTTTCAGCAATAGGTGTTCGTTTGGCTGCGGCTGGCGCCCTCGCAGCTCCATCCCAACTCCCTCGCCTTTATCCGAACCATTGAGCTCGTCTGTAAATATCTCAAGATCGGGGCAACTGTGCCCCTCTTCTTCCGCATTTTCCATCTGCAGCGCCAGGCAACTGATGGCAGACACGGCTGGGTGTCTTTCAAATAGGTGAGTAGACTGTTCCAGACCTATATAGACTTTGTTCGTAACTTTAAATACTGGTACTACATAGTGAGGTCGGTTTCGCTCGAGGCCGTGAATTCGGTGTATCGTCGGGTCTTCCGAGAAGTAGACGGGCAGCAGGGAGATGCCCTTGAGCCAAGATTCCCCTTATTCTGGACGGAGGAGCATTTCAAGAGAGGCACGGACAGTTACATCGTCAGCCCTGGCCGACTTTTCGAAGGGAACCGTCTAGCGTATGAGGAGATAGTCAACTTCGTCGCCGGATTTAACAAAGCCAAACTCGT
The DNA here is from genome assembly GCA_022829125.1 of Lathyrus tuberosus. Lineage (NCBI taxonomy): Eukaryota > Viridiplantae > Streptophyta > Magnoliopsida > Fabales > Fabaceae > Lathyrus > Lathyrus tuberosus. The sequence continues at coordinate 2,922,968 of JALAZF010000091.1, read as the reverse complement.
GACACCGGATGGGAAATTTGTCCGGGGTGATGATGGGCAGGTCCTAACGAAAACCCGGTTGATTAATACGAGGGCCCTCCTCGAGACCTTTTCCGACGAGGAGGCCATGGAGCTGTTAGGTGGTGGAATCTTCCTCGACTTACTCTTTCTGCTCGTTCTGGGATCGACTTACTGACATATTTCTTTCTTTTTTGCAGGTAAAATGTCGAGTGCGGAGGAGTGCATCAAGAAACTGGCGGCCGCCCGAACGTCGAAGAAGGGTGGAAAGGGTCGTGTCGAGCTGATTCGGTCGCAGGGCTCCGGCCCCACTCCGGCCACCGGGGATTCTTCTGGCTCTCCCCAGGGCAGCCAAACTCCCAACACTCAGGGGTCACCGAAGAGGCAGCGACTCGTCGAGCAGGTGGACGTCGATCTCACTGAGAACGAGAGCCTTCCCGTTGTGAAGTTTGTGCTCCCGCCTTGCCACTCGAGGCCGAATTTATTTACGGGGAACAACTCCATGTGCGTTGGCGCACCTGAAGTTCAAACCATCTTGGGTGCTGACAGGGTTTCTCGACGAAGAGCGTTGGTGGAGGACGTATCCGCGGTGATGCGGGTTTGCGCTGCTGCCTTGGTCCTGAACGATGAGACGTGCCCAGCGGCCGAGCTAAACAAGCTAAAAGAAAACTTCAAGTATATAAGTGATGAGATGGAGAAAACGAGGAAGGAGTTGGTCGAGTACAAAGAGCAGAATAAGGCACAGGCCGTGCTTCAAGAGCAGTTGGAGGAGAGGCTGAAGAATGCTGAGGAGTAAAGGAAAGGTTTCCTGGCGAGGATCGCCGAGCTGGAGGAAGCTGTTCGCCCAACCGAGGAGGAAACCGAGGAAGACAAGTTATTGACCTCCCGGGTATCTCTGATAGCGAGGCTCAGGCAGACCGAAGAGGATATCCTCGCGGCAGCGGACGTGGGTTTTAACAACGCCGTGCAACAGCTTCAGATTGTGAACCCCGATCTCGTCACTGAGGGGACTGGTCCCGACTATGAGGTGATCCATGGTCAGATCGTGCAGCCGATGCAGGAGGATGAAGTCGACGGAGGGGTTACTGAGCACCAGCGGCCAGAGGAGGACGTAGTCGACTAGGTGTTTACCTGTTCGTTATGAGTGGCCTGCGAGCCACTTTCTTTTGTAATGACTTTTGTCTGGCCTGCACGCCATTTCTTCTAATTATTTTTGCCCGGCCTACGTGCCAGGGGCTTTTTGACATGTTTGTAACATTTGTACAATGGGCTTTTGCCCGATTTTAATACTTTTCTTTTTGCTTATCTGTGTGTATGGTGCTTGTGTATTTTCTATACTTTACTTGTTTTTGTCTAATTCATTTGGTGATTTTGGGAGTTTGCTCGACTTTGATGTTCCTCGACTGCGTGGAGAGCTGGTCGAGTGGTCGGAGGTGTATTCCGACCTTTAACGAGGCTAAGAGCTCGGTCGAGGTCTTAACTTCGTGGCGTGAACTTCCCATCGCGAGCTGGATTTTCTGCCTAACTGGTACGGCGACGACGGAGCTCGATCGAGGTATCCTCGCCGGATCGAAAGTCCTCACGCACACACAACACGGCCTTTGATCATCGTTTTCGTATAGGGGTGTCGCGCTTGTACCCTAGCGTGCCCCCGTAATCGCGACATTGGTTTGTCGCGGGCAGTGTCTAACTGTAGTATTGCTTAAGTTTCTCAGCGTTCCATGGTCGAGCAAGTTCTTCCCCGTGTATATTTTGGAGGTAGTAGGCTTCTGTCCCCGTTTTTACGCGGACGCAGTAAGGTCCCTCCCAGTTTGCGGCGAGCTTGCCCTCTCGCGAGTCTTTCTGGTTCCTTCGTAGGACGAGGGTGCCAACTTGAAAATCTCGTTTAATAACTTTGTCGTTATAACGTAGAGTTATTTTTTGCTTAAGTGAGGCCTCTTGGAGGGATGCGCCCGTCCTTATCTCCTCGACGAAGTCGAGCTCTTCCCTCAGAGCTTCGTTGTTCGCGTCCTCGTCGAGGGGAGCTTCCGTCCTCCTCGAGGGTTCCCTGATCTCCACGGGGATCACCGCTTCCGTTCCGTTGGTCAGACGGAAGGGGGTCTCCCCGGTCGTGGAATGTGGGGTTGTTCGGTGGGCCCAGAGGACGCTGTGTAGTTCCTCGACCCACTGTTGTTTGGCGTCGCCGAGTCGGCGTTTCAATCCTCGGAGGATTACTCTGTTCGTCGCTTCGACCTGTCCGTTCGTTTGAGGATGCTCGACCGACGTGAAGTGCTGCTTCGTGCCCAGTTTGGTGACGAAGTCCTGGAAATTCCTGTCGGTGAACTGTGTCCCGTTGTCGGTGACGATCGCTTGAGGCACGCCGAATCGGGCGAGGATGTTCCTCTTGTAGAAACAGAGTATGTTGAAGTCCGTGATTTTAGCCAAGGCTTCCACCTCGATCCATTTCGTGAAATAATCCACGCCGACAATGAGGTACTTGTTTTGGTATGACCCCACGACGAAGGGCCCGAGGATGTCCATTCCCCACCACGCAAACGGCCATGGGGACGACAATGTTTTGAGCTCGTTTGGAGGGGAAAGGTGCATGTCCCCGTGTTGTTGACATCGATCACATTTCTTGATGTGCTCCTTGGTGTCCTGCTGCATGGTGGGCCAGTAATTACCCGCTCGGAGAGCCTTACGGGCTAAGGATCGCCTGCCGAGGTGCTGTGTATTGATTCCCTCGTGGATTTCTTAGAGTATACCGGGGACCCTGGTCTCCTCGACGCACCTGGGGAGGGGGATAGAAAACCCACGGCGGTATAGCTTGTCCTCGACTATTATGTACGAGCACGCTCGTCGCTTAACCATCCCCGCTTCTTTGGGATCTTCGGGTAGTTTTCCCGTCGTGAGGTACTCGTATACCGGGGTCATCTAGCAATTGCTGTCCCCCAATGGCGTTCACGTCCATCGCCGGTGCGGGTTTGTCGATGCTCGGTCGGGAAAGCACTTCTTGTATGACGGATTTGTTTCTGCCTTTCTTCTTTGTGCTCGCCAATTTGGATAAGACATCTGCTCGGGTATTGTGCTCACATGGGATGTGGGTTACTTCTGCGGAGGTGAAGTTTTTCATCTCTTCTTTCACCAAGGTCAAGTATTCAATGAGGTTGTCGTTCTTGGCTTGGTACTCTCCTCGAACTTGCGAGGCTACGAGCTGGGAGTCGGTGAAGATTTTGACCTCTTTGGCGCCAAGGTCCTCGGCCAGTCGTATCCCGTTGAGGAAAGCCTCATTGAAATTCTGGGTACCAGATGTGTGATGTTAAGTGCGATGTCACAACAACACACTCTACAATGGACCGTGCAATAACAAGCAATAACACAATGAATTGTTCACCCAGTTCGGTCTAACTACCTACGTCTGGGGGCTACCAAGCCAGGGATGAATTTCACTACTTGTAGAATTAAATTACAGACTCAACAACCCAGTTGACAATCTCCTAATCTTAATTCCTACTAGTGACTTTCTACCTAAGAAACCACTTAGATATGAGAACACTACTTAATCCCTAAAACCTTCAATGATATAATTCAAAGATCACACACTTTGAATAACACTATTTGATTCTGCTTCACATCTTTGATCAAGAACAACTCAAAACAACATTACCAATTCACACTTGAATGGTTTACAAAACATACACGAAGACACAAATGACACTCAGTCTTTAGCTCTCTTTCTTCGTTGCTTTACCTTCAGTACTGGTGCGCTTTATATAGCTCTTTGAATTGGACTTGGACCTGCTATAATATCTGACCTGATTTGTTATTTAAAACTGAATCTTCAAAACAGATTTTCTCCTAAAATCTTTTCAAATCTTCAACCTTTTAAATCTCCTACAAATCTGCATCAAATCTCTATGCAGCAGAGAATATCTATCCCAAGATATTCGCATCCAATGAGACAGCTTGCTCTCCACAATTCCAGCTAAAACGTAAACCCTAACAACATCACAAAACCTGATGTTATTAATTCTGCAGATCTAATGTCACAACATCGCATGTGACATCAAACATCCAACTTACACACTTAACACAGCCCAGTGTTAAGACTCAATGTTGTGACATCACCACCTTGACATCAAACATTGAACAACCTTTGTTTTACCAAAATTCCAGCCAATCCAAGAAACTAACAATCTCCCCCTTTGGCTAATTTTGGCTAAAACAATCTCTGCACCTTCAGAGACTTCAGCAGCGGAATAAACTTGAATATTTTCTGAAACTTCAAGCAACAGCATCATAAAGACTTCACTTCACAAAACTCTGCTGCAGGAACATCTTCAACAGCAACTTGGCAATAGCTTCCAACTATGCATTCAACAATCAACAATGGTGCTCCCCCTCAAAACAAGAACCAGCATAACAGTTGTTCAACATGCACATTCCCCCTCAGCATCTGCACCAGGGTACACTCTACACACCTAGGCTAACTCTCCCCCTTTTTAGCCACAATTTGACAATCACCAAACACAATGTTCTGACATGCTTTCCAAAAACACAAGTTCCAACACATTGACTGTCCAGTCGATACAAACGATGCTCCTTGTTTTTCATTATAAACACAAACCTTTCTACTAGTAGCACCACTCAGCAACCGAGAATGAGCCAGTCAAACAACAAAGGTGCAGCAAAGAACTTCAAGCAGAAGAGCACTACTTCAGATCCACCTTATCAGAGACGCAAAACAATGATTGCAGCTGCAACTACTTCAGGAGCCACAAGGACAGGCAGAACCTCAGAAACAAACATGAAACCAAGCAAAAAGCTTCCTGTGGAACAACAAGCTGCTGATGATGATTAGGATGAAGACTGGAAAGCTTTTCTAGATGCAGGGGGTTGGGAGAATCTGTAACTTATGATGTACTTCAAACTTGCATGCTATCAGCAGTTGAACAAAATCAATTTCTAATACAGCTGCTTAATACACTCTCTTGCACATTTAATCTTCATGTATGCAAATTCCCAATTTACTTCTCAACCTTTCAAATTGGTTTGCATCTAATGCTTTAGTGAAGATATCAGCTAACTGTTTTTCTGTAGCTACATTCTCTAATGTAACAACTTTGTCCTCAACCAATTCTCTTATAAAATGATGCCTTATATCAATATGCTTAGTTCTGATATGTTGAATAGGATTCTTTGAGATATTGATAGCACTCAAATTATCACAGTACAATGTCATGACATCTTGCTTGACATTGTATTCTGTTAACATCTGCTTCATCCAAACAAGTTGAGAGCACCTACTTCCTGTGGCTATGTACTCAGCTTCAGCAGTGGAAAGAGACACACAGTTCTGCTTTTTACTAAACCATGATATCAGATTATTCCCTAGGAAGAAACAGCCTCCTGAAGTGCTTTTCCTATCATCAGCACTCCCAGCCCAGTCAGCATCACAATATCCCCTTAACTCAGTCCCAGAACCATGACTATACAACATCCCATAGTCACTAGTGCCATTAACATATTTCAAGATCCTTTTCACTTGATTCAAGTGACTGGCCTTCGGTTCAGATTGATATCTGGCACAAACCCCAACAACAAAAGCAATGTCAGGTCTGCTAGCTGTGAGATACAATAGACTCCCAATCATGCTTCTATATAAACTTTGATCCACACTGACACCATGTTCATCCTTGGACAATTTTAGATGAGTAGGAGCAGGAGTCCTCTTGTGATTAGCATTCTCCAAACCAAACTTCTTCACTATGTTCTTTGCATACTTGCTCTGAGAAATAAATATGGAGTCCTCCATTTGTCTAACTTGTAGGCCAAGAAAATAGTTTAGCTCACCAACAAGACTCATTTCAAATTCAGACTGCATCTGTTCCACAAAATGTTTCACCATCGCATCCGACATCCCACCAAATACTATGTCATCAACATAGATTTAAGCTACCATCAGTTTTCCTCCTTCCTCTTTAACAAACAAGGTCTTGTCAATCCCTCTTTTTCTGTAGCCATTCACAACCAGGAATTCAGTAAGTCTTTCATACCAAGCTCTTGGTGCTTGCTTCAAACCATATAGAGCTTTCCTTAGTTTGTACACATGGTCAGGAAATGTTGGATCAATAAATCCTTTTGTTTGATCAATATACACCTCTTCATTTAAGTAACCATTCAAGAAGGCACTTTTAACATCCATCTAAAAAAGCTTGAATTTGAAATTACAAGCCACACCTAAGAGCAATCTGATAGACTCCAGTCTTGCCACAGGAGCAAAGGTTTCATCATAATCAATTCCTTCAACCTGAATGTATCCCTAAGCAACTAATCTGGCCTTGTTTCTGGTGACCACTCCTTGTTCATCAGATTTATTCTTGTAGATCCACTTGGTGCCAATCACATTCACTCCATCAGGCCTAGGAACAAGTTCCCATACTTCATTCCTCTTGAACTGATCCAGCTCTTCATGCATTGCATTTATCCAAAACTCATCAGTCAATGCTTCTTTGACATTCTTTGGTTCAATTTTGGAGACAAAACATGAACTTGCTATAACATCTCTTGACCTAGTCCTCACTCCAAAGTTTGGATCATCTACAATGAGATCCTTTGGGTGGTCCTTCTGCACTCTGATGGAGGGATCCTTATGAGGTTGCTCAGTTTCAGGCTCAGCAGCAGCAACACTAGGAGTTGGACTTCTGTCTTCAGCTTCTGGTGCAACTTCACCAACTGATGTTCCAACATCATCTAGGACATCATCATCTTCCAGCTTGTCATTGTCATCAATCACAACATTGATTTACTCCATCATCACCTTGGTTCTCGAGTTGAACACCCTATATGCTCTGCTGTTAGTAGAGTATCCCAAAAATATTCCTTCATCACTTTTGGAATCCAATTTTCTTCTCTGTTCTCTATCAGCCAGAATATAACATCTACTTCCAAAAACATGAAAGTATTTAACATTAGGTTTTCTTCCCTTCCATAGTTCATACAGAGTGGATGAAGTGCCTCTTCTCAGGGTAACCCTGTTGTGAATGTAGCAGGCAGTATTCATGGCTTCAGCCCAGAAATGATATGGAAGTTTCTTGGCGTGGATCATCGCTCTAGCAGACTCTTGGATAGTTCTGTTCTTCCTCTCAACTACTCCATTTTGCTGAGGAGTAATAGGCGATGAAAACTCATGACTTATACCTTCAGCAGAGCAAAATTCTTCAAACTTGCTATTCTCAAACTCTCTTCCATGGTCACTTCTTATTCTGATAACCTTACTCTCCTTTTCTCTTTGGAGTCTTTGACAAAGATCTTTAAAAACATCAAACACCTCTGATTTGTCTTTGATGAAGCTCACCCAGGTGTACCTTAAATAGTCATCCACAACTACATATGCATATTTCTTTCCACCCAGACTTTCCACCTGCATAGGTCCCATCAAGTCCATATGAAGTAGTTCCAATACCTTGGAGGTGGTATCATGTTGAAGCTTCGGATGAGACATCTTTGTCTGCTTCCCTTTTTGACAGTCTCCACACACTTTTCCTTCCTCAATACTAAGTTTGGGAATTCCTCTGATTACTTCTAAGGAGATGATTCTCTCCATTCCCTTTAGGTGAAGATGTCCCAACTTCTGATGCCAGATTTTTATATCATCTTCTTTAGCAAGCACACACGTGGAAGAATTTGAGTTTTGAGGCACCCAAAGATAACAATTGTCCTTAGACCTAGCTCCCTTCATAATGACTTCTCCTTTATCATCTTTGACAATACATTCTGACTTTGTAAAGTCTACTTTGAATCCTTGATCACAAAGTTGACTAATGCTAATCAAATTTGCTGTTAGTCCTTTAACAAGAAGAATATCCTCCAGTTTGGCAGCACCAGCACAGTTTAGTTTACCAATCCCCTTGATCTCTCCTTTTACCCCATCACCAAATGTAACATAGCCTGAAGACTGAAGCTTCACATCTACCAACAGATTATTTACTCCAGTCATGTTCCTTGAACACCCACTGTCAAAGTACCAATCTTCTTTGGTAGAAACCCTTAAAAAAGTGTGAGCTATCAAGCTGGTAACCTTAACTTTAGGGACCCATTGCTTCTTAGGCTTGGAAACCTGCCTTCGTTTATAACAGTTCTGTTGGTGAACAACCTGATGAGCCTTCTGTGGATACCCATGTAGCTTATAACAATAAGCCTTAATGTGTCCAAAACATCCACAATGGTGACACCTCCAGCGCCTGTATTTCTTCTTAGATGGAGTTCTGTCATGATGTTTTAACATCTGTTTTAACATCACTGGTTTTGGGGTGATAGAACCATCACTGGTGAATCGCAAACCGCATTTGTCTCCAGCCATCTTCCCAATACTGAGAATGTTGTCTAACGCATCAGTACCATTGTTCAACATTCTGATAGTTTTGGTCATAGAGTCCAGCTTATAGTTGAGCATACTAACTTCAGCTTCAAGTTCAGTCTTTTCTGCTTTCAACTGAACTATGGTTTTCTTCAGCTCTTCTCCTTCAAGATACACTTGCTCACTTCTCGCGAAAAGATCTTTGTAAGTGACAGCAAGTTCATCGTAAGAGACCTCATCGTCATAAGACTCCTCATCTGACTCATAAACCCCAACCATAGCTCTAACAAGTTTAGCTGAATTTTCTTCAGCTTCACTCTCGCTGTCAGACCAAGAAGCTGATAACCCTTTCTGCTTCTTTAGAAAAGTAGGACATTCCTTCTTGACATGTCCAAACCCTTCACACTAAAAGCATTGTATCCCTTTATCATTACTGGATTTTTCTTCATCTTTAGACTTCTTCCCCTGTTCTCCTGATCTTTTGATGTCAGAGGTAATGTTCTTGACATTGGGATTATAACTCCTATTTATCCTCTTCATAACTTTGTTGAACTGTTTACCCAGCAAGGCAATAGCCTGAGACAGCTCCTCCTGAGAGTCATCTACTTTCTCTTTCTTGGCTTCTTCAGAACTGGAAACTAAAGCTATACTCTTGGACTTCTTCTCAGGTTCTTCTTCACTTAACCCTAGCTCAAATGTTTGAAGAGATCCAATAAGCTCATCAACCCTCATTTTGCTGATGTCTTGAGCTTCTTCAATAGCAGTCACCTTCATCTTGTACCTCTTAGGAAGGGACCTAAGGATCTTCCTTACAAGCTTTTCTTCTGACATCTTTTCACCAAGAGCACTGGATGCATTGGATAGCTCAAGAATACTCATGTAGAAGTCATGAATAGTCTCATCTTCTTTCATCTTCAGGCTTTCAAACTTCGATGTTAGAAGCTGAAGTCTTGACATCTTAACTCTAGATGTTCCTTCACGTGTAGCCTTCAAAATATCCCACGCTTCCTTAGCAACTTCACAGGTATTGATCAATTTGAAGATGTTCTTATCAACTCCATTGAAGATAGCATTTAGGGCTTTAGAGTTACCAAGGGCAAGTTCATCTTCTTCCTTGGTCCATTCTTCTTCAGGCTTCAGCTTTGCGGTGCCCTCTTTATCTTTCCCAGCATCATCTTTTTCAAACACAACCGGTGCTTTCCATTCTTTAACAATAGCCTTCCAAGCCCTGCTGTCCAAGGATTTCAAAAAGGTGATCATCCTTGGCTTCCAATAGTCATAATCCGAGCCATCCAAAATAGGGGGTCTGTTGACAAATCCTCTAGCTTCTTTGTCCATCTTTACACCAGAAAGTAACTTCCCTAGATCTCACCCAGAGACAGACAGGAAACCAGGCTCTGATACCAATTGAAATTCTGGTACCAGATGTGTGATGTTAAGTGGGATGTCACAACAACACACTCTGCAATGGACAGTGTAATAACAAGCAATAACACAATGAATTGTTCACCCAGTTCGGTCTAACTACCTACGTCTGGGGGCTACCAAGCCAGGGATGAATTTCACTACTTGTAGAATTAAATTACAGACTCAACAACCCAGTTGACAATCTCCTAATCTTAATTCCTACTAGTGACTTTCTACCTAAGAAACCACTTAGATATGAGAACACTACTCAATCCCTAAAACCTTCAATGATATAATTCAAAGATCACACACTTTGAATAACACTACTTGATTCTTCTTCACGACTTTGATCAAGAACAACTCAAAACAACATTACCAATTCACACTTGAATGGTTTACAAAACATACATGAAGACACAATCGACACTCAGTCTTTAGCTCTCTTTCTTCGTTGCTTTACCTTCAGTACTGGTGCGCTTTATATAGCTCTTTGAATTGGACTTGGACCTGCTACAATATCTGACCTGATTTTTTATTTAAAACTGAATCTTCAAAACAGATTTTCTCCTAAATTCTTTTCAAATCTTCAACCTTTTAAATCTCCTACAAATCTGCATCAAATCTCTATGCAACAGAGAATATCTATCCCAAGATATTCGCATCTAATGAGACAGCTTGCTCTCCACAATTCCAGTTAAAACGCAAACCCTAACAACATCACAAAACCTGATGTTATTAATTCTGCAGATCTAATGTCACAACATCGCATGTGACATCAGACATCCAACTTACACGCTTAACACATCCCAGTGTTAAGACTCAATGTTGTGACATCACCACCTTGACATCAAACATTAAACAACCTTTGTTTTACCAAAATTCCAGCCAATCCAAGAAACTAACACTCATACTCTGCCTGGTTGTTCGATTTCGGGAAGGATAACTCGAGGGAGACCTCGATCAGGATATCTTCCTCGTTTTCGAGGATAATGCCCGCCCCACTCCCTTTTGTGCTGGATGCCCCGTCGACGTAGATTGTCCATTTCTGGGATCCGTTGGTCGAAGGTTCTGGGACGGTCATCTCCGCCACAAAGTCGGCCAATACCAGAGCCTTCAGGGCTTTCCTTCCCTCGTACAGGATGTCGAACTTGGTGAGTTCGAGCGACCATCTGAGCATCCTTCCTGCCATGTCTAGTCGACCGAGGAGTTGCCTTATTGGCTGCTCGGTTCGTACAACGACCGTGTGGGCTAAGAAGTAATGGCGTAACCTCTTGGCTGTGGTGACGAGGGCCAGATCGACTTTCTCGATCTGCTGATACCTGAGCTCGGGGCCTTGGAAGGCCTTGCTCGTGAAGTAAATCGGCTTCTGCCCGTCCGGGGTTTCCCAGATGAGGACAACGCTGACCGCTTCACTCGTGATTACGAGATATAAGAACAATGTCTCCCCGTTCTCAGGCCGTGAGAGGACCGGGGTTGCGACAGGACTTGTTTGAGGTGGAGGAGCACCTGCTCGCACTCCTCGCTCCATTCAAATGTCGCTTTTTGTCGAAGAAGTTTGAAAAACGGGAGTGCGTATTGTGCAGATTTTACGACGAAGCGGGAGAGGGCGGTCAGCATCCCGTTCAATGATTGTATTGACTTCTTCGAGTTTGGGGTTGGAATCTCAGAGAAAGCCCTACATTTGTCGGGGTTGGTCTCGATCCCTCGCTCCGTGAGGTAGAAACCGAGGAACTTGCCCGCCCGAACGCCGAAGGTGCATTTGTCGGGATTGAACCTCATACGACATCTCCTCACTGTGTCGAATACCTTCTTGAGATGAGCGGCGTGGTCGACTTCTTCTGCGGATTTGACGATCATGTAATCCATATAGACCTCGAGCATGTCGCCGATTTCTCCCCGGAAGACTTTGTTCATCATCCGTTGGTAGGTCGCGCTGGCGTTCTTCAGGCCGAAGGGCATTACGTTGTAGTATGAAGGTTGTATGCTGCTTGTCGGCCTTATCCATGGGGATTTGGTTGTACCCCGAGTAGGCGTCCATGAAGGACAATAGCTTGTAACCTGCAGAATTGTCGACCAGCTGGTCGATGTTAGGCAAAGGATAAGAGTCTTTCGGGCACACCCGGTTAAGATCGGTATAGTCAACACACATCCTACATTTTCCATTATTCTTTTTGACAAGTACAACGTTGGACAGCCAGGTTGTGTACCTGGCCTCCGAAATAAAATTTTCCTCTAGGAGGTCTTTTACAGCTTTTTCAGCAGCCTCCACTTTTTCGGGGGAGTGCCTACGCCTACGTTGAATTATGGCCCTAGAAGCCGGATCTACGGTGAGCTGATGGCAGGCCACCTCGGGGTCAAGGCCAGGCATCTCGGAGGCGCTCCATGCAAATAGATCAGCGTTCTCTCAGAGACATACCTTCAGCTGCTTCTTCGCCAGGTCAGGGAGTCCAGTACCAATCTTCACGCTTCGGTCTGGGTCGTCTCCGAGGGCGATGAGCTCGAAGTCTCCGTCTGGGATGGGGCACACTGGGTGGAGAGGCTGCCCGTTTTTTTCCGCTTGGAGGTCGAGGTCAGCTGCTCCGCTTTCTTCATACTCGCCAAGGAACCTGCTATCGAGGTCAACCGCTTTGACGCGCGGGAGAGGCTTATGTATGGCGTCCGGGGATGACTTTGCTCTGGTCTTGGGCTTGGTGCCGATGGAACTCATGCCTTTGATTGCAGCGTCGAAGCATCTCCTGGCCGCGTCTATGTCCCCGTGCATCGTAACTACCCGTCCCCTGGCCGTGTAGTACTTCATCTTAAGGTGGACCATTGATGGCACTACTGTGAGTTCGGCCAGGGTGGTCTTCCCGAGGATGCAGTTGTAGAGAGATGGACATTCGACCACCAGGAAGCGTGTCTTGACTTGCCGGGTAGTGTCTTTGGCCCCGAACGTGACCATCAGTTCAACGTAGCCCCACAGTCTGGTGGTGGTGCCGTTGAACCCCTGCAGATCTGAACCCACGTAAGGGGTACATGATGTCGACCGAACTTCCCTGGTCGACAAGGATCCTGCGAACGTCAAAATTCTCCATCTGTGCCCTGACCAAGAGGAGGATAGTGGCGTTGGGTGTTCCGCTTGGGAGCTCTTCGAGGTAGAAGGTGATGGGGTTTGATTTCCCTTGCACCTTCTCGAAAGTGGTGGTCTTTGCCAACGTTGCGGACTCCAGTTCGTCAAAGTTCTGCTTGATCGACCCTACTGACACTTCTCGTAACCGCCTCCGGATATGACCATCGTCTTGGGGAAACCTTCCCACGTGCTGCGGGCAGCGACGGGATCCTCGTGGGGGAAGTTTGCCCACATGCTGCGAACTGCCTCTTTGTCCTCGATGCCCTCGGGGATGAAAAAATCTCCGGGTCGAGTGACGCTGAGGGCGACCTGCAGCTGTCTCTCGTCGGGAGGAGGTGTCGTCTCCCCGACGCTTTGGGCTTCCCGGACACCGGGACGAGGGGCGTCGTTCTTCTGGGCATACTTCTTTAGGTTCCCTTCCTTGATTAGGATCTCAATTGCATCTTTGAGATGGATGTAATCCTCTGTGACATGTCTGTGGCTCCGGTGGAACCTGCAGTACTTGGACTTGTCCGTGTTTGATTTTGAGGGTGTTGGCTTAGGGAAGCGGACGTCTCCTTTCTAAAATTCTGAGTTGGTGCACTCGGAGAGGATTCGCGTGCGGGGAGCGTTAAGCGGCGTGTATGCTGTGAACCGGCCTGCAGGACCTCTCTGTTCGCGAGAGTCCCGGGGGCGGCCTTCCTTCCTCCTCTCTCCCCCACGTCGGGGGGGGGGGGGAGGGGGGAGGAGAGTCTTCATCTATGTGGCCGCGGGGGCCATCTCGTCGTCGCGATTCGAGGGATATTTGAGCGGCCTGCGTCTCCTCAAACTCAATGTATGATTGAGCTCGGAAGATCAGGTCTTCCAAGTTGTAAGGCTTATGGATGCCCACAGCTTTAGCGAAGTTGGTACCAGTGCGTAGTCCCCGAGCGATCAGGAACTTCTTTATGTCGTCGGTCGCGTGGACCTTGATGGCTTCTTTGTTGAATCTCTCGATGTAGTCTCTGAGGGATTCATTCCGTCCTTGGAAGATGGCCTCCAGTGATGCCACCGTCTTCGGATGTCGACGAGAGGCGGTAAAATGCTTGGAGAACTGTGTTTTCAGCTGTCTCTGGGACATGATGGATTCCGGAGCAAGCCTCTTGTACCAAGTCATGGCTCCTTTCCAGAGGGTAGTCGGGAAGAGCCTGCACTTGATAGCTCCCCTGATGTTTTTATAGTCGAGCAGGGCCTTGAAGTTCTCGATATGATCGTCAGGATCGGTGGTGCCATCGTAGGTTCCCAGCTGTGGGGGCTTCTCCATGCCCGCGGGGGATAGGTGTGTCCATAATTTCTCTGGATAGGTGTGTCCATATGCGAGAAAAGACTTCTTGGATAAGTAACTTCATGGTGAAGGAAGGGTTTATGCGTTAAGTCGAGATAGGTGGTCCGTCTAGCGAGATAGGGAGGCTAGGGAGGCTAGGGCTAGTTGTATAGTGATATGGCATTTCATAACCTAGAAGAAAGTAGGCATACTAAACGAGGATGAGAGAAATGTGTCTAGCGAGCCTACCTTTCTCTCGCCTATATATAGAAATTCCAACTTCAATTCTCAGGGAGTTTCACGGAGGATTCAAGTGAGTACATAAAACAGTAGGTTCACCCTAGTCTCAACAAGAGAATAAGAAAGAGGGATTATACGTGGAAGCCCTACTCGTAGTGACACTTGAATAAGGATGAAGATTTAAGGGTTATGTTGAGTACATTTCACTGTTACAAAACAAAGGGTTTGATCGAGTTGGATGCAAAGATTGTGAGACCCACCAAATATATTTTGAAGACATTGAAATGTTCTACTTGATGATGAAATATATTGTTCGATTTATGTTAACGATTATCTATGTAATGTTTTATTTTTTATGTATGTCATAATAATTATCGATGTTAATTTATCTTTGTTTCTACAACTGTTTAGAATATGAAAAATACATCTTCTTAAGGTATACAAAGATGCATTTCAGGATTATATTTTGTCATAAAATTGGAGCATGGCTCAATAACGAATGTATTGCGTGCGAATGATGTGCGTCTAGAAATGCATTTTCGGATTCTAGGGGAAGTTTTGGTTTTTCACTGGGGTGGGGAAGCAATACTTAGGGTGTTATCTACCGTTGTTTTTAGTAAATCAAATCACAAGTTCGGATTCACTCACAAGATTAAACTCAAAATAGATCCTAAGCACATATTGTTCAAAATGGTTGAGAAAGTGTATTCATGTTTGATAACTCAACATTTAAATGCAGAACAAACACACAGAAATTTCAAGAATTAAGATGCATAATTACTTGAAAGGTAAAATAAATGTCGATAGGCATAAAAGAAATGAAGTAAAAATGCGTAAATTAAAGGTGAGACACAAATTCATACATTTATGATAAATTCGTTTATCTCTGTAACTTAAAAGTTTGAATTCTTAGGAGAACAACAATGAAAAATGCAAACCCTTGTTACATAGATGAGGGCTATTTATACACTTTGTACATCGATAACCGTCGACAATAGTCAAATCTTTAGCATTTGACCTGTACACTGCTATGTTGCCTTCTGTCCTCTGAATTTCTTCCACGTGTCTTTAACTCTTGAACTGCTACAAAATTACTATTGTTGTCGATAGAACATCTCCAGGTCTCCCAATTGCCTATGTCGATAATCTTCTCTGTCGGACCTTGTAACTTTGGTGCTGAAAACATTATTTAGCTCTCTATACTTAGCCTGAATTTTCATCTCACCTATAAAAAAACCTCATGCTAACAAATCCCCCCCAAAAATTCCACTTTCAATCATGCTTGCAATATGGAAGAAAGATGGTGTTTTTAGTACACTCTCAACATTGTTTAAAGTAGTCTGCATACGCCATTCTCATTATGATCTCTACCATTTAGCTGTCACATCAGATTAAATGCATGCACTCACCATCATGATTCCAACTTCCTAGGCCATCGTGGGCTACAAAATTAATCACTTTAAAATAAAACCATATAATCAATTTTAATCAAAAATTTAAAACGTTAGTGGATTTTTAGAGGGAAACTGAAAAGTATTCTTCCACAACTATATATGCACTATCATTTTCTCATTTTTCTTTTTCACAACTTCTTTTTCTATAAACCCTAAGAGCTCCCATTTTTCTTCAAACTTCCATTATCACTATTTTCTACTCAAATTCAAAACAATGGCTTCTCATTCTGGCACGAAAAAGCAACTCCCTCTTCCTGTTGCTGTTAATCTTCAAGGACCCATCCTCATCAATAACCAAAGCTATGTTCTAGAGCCTCCAATGGAAAACAAGAAAACTGCTATTTGGGCTTTCTAAGTATTAATCCCTTTTTCTCTTACTAACATCATTCATGCATTTTTGGGTCCTTTACCCAAATCATCTATGAAACCAAAGAAACTGGAAACTTTCTTCCCATATTTACCATCAACCAAACCTCATGCATTTGAAGACAAAAGCTTTGAGTTAGGGTTCATGGAACATCCCAACCGTGTGTTTCGTTCTTCTCCTTCCACCAATAGTGATGCTTATCTTAGTTGGTTGCACGAAGTAGAAAAGATGAAAGCACAAATCTAGAAAGATCAAGGTATTTTTGACTTAATTGAGTTGTTGAAGGCTGGACCCAAGTATAACCCTTACATGCTTATAGCTGCCATCTATTTTTGGGGATCTTCAAACAAAAATTTCCATCTACCATGTGCAATGGTCACTCCATTCTTTTCGACGTTGCTATTATTACTGGTCTTCGACGAACTGGTGAAACATTCAACCCCACTCTTAAAAACCAAATCAAAATCAATTTTACTTTTGACCTTCCCAGCTTCAAAAATTACATCAAACACCATCATGACAAAACTAAAGAAGTCTCTGACTATGAGCACATTGTTTTCCTCACTCTGTGGCTATCCCATTTAATTTTTTATTTTAGATCCCTCTAAGTTGCCAATATATTTATACCTCTTGCAACTTATATTCATGAGAAAAAAGATGTTTGTCATATTAAATTGATTTTAGGTTGTTAGAACAAGATTGTTCATATCCCTTGAGTTTTGATGATAAAAAAGTATTTAGAGAACAAATGGGTATACTAACATATGTTCAAGTGTGCAGGATCACAAGCTTAAGATTCACTCTAAATTAATCCTGTTGAAAGCATATGTGGAGAAACAATGTTACTCATATTCTAAATGATCAGAATATGTTGATTCTGATTGATCAGAATCTGTTGACTTTGAATATGTTCATCAACCTCTGAAGATTCAAACTCTAGTCATGTGTTACAACCTCTGGTGACTGCTCAGACTTTGTAGACTAAAGGTGCCTATGAACCGTACCATGTACCAAAAGCAGAATAGTCTTGTCAAAGCACCAGATTTCTGGAGAGAGTAAACTAATGTTTCGTTTTACAAGGCTCAAAGAATGGTGATGTCACCTCTTCAGTCTGTTCTACCTTTTGGTAGATACATTGTACTTTGAAAAATGTTGTGAACAATGCCTTTATTTAGTGGATAATGATTCTAACCAGATATATCTTCCAACGTCTTTCAAGACATACTTCTTTACTAAGTCAACTTTTATGCTCAACCCTCAAACAAATCTTTCTTTACCTCTATAAAAGGAAGCTAGAGATTTGAAGGAAGGTTAGAATACCACAACACTACAATGCAATATAATATCTTGAACATAACTCTCAGCTTTTATTTGTAACTATTATTGCATAAGATCTTAAGATTTCTTATCTTTGTATATATTAGAAATATTAAGAGGTTAAGAACCTTTGTGGTTGTTGCCCAACTGCAATACTTCTTATTGTGTATCTAAGTATAATAGTTATCTTTTCTACTAAACTATTTGTTTAAAGTAGAGGACGTCTCTTGCCTGCGTGCTTGAGCATTAAAGTCTCTTGCCTATATGCTTGAGCAATGAAGTATCTTTCTAGGTTGATTGAGGAGAAGTCTCTTGCTAGGTTGCTTGAGAATATGTCTCTTTCTAGGTTGATTGAGTAATGAAGTCTCTTGCAAGTGTGCTTGAGCAAACTATAATATGTTGGTTATAGTAAAAAGCTCTTGTTGAGGCAAGGGGATTTGACTACTCTCAGTTGAGGAGAGGAACCATGATAAACTTTGTACGTTGCTTGCTTCTGCTTTTGATTATTATTATTTCTACTGCTACTCTTATTTCTGATATTAGACTCTGAACCTTGTTCAGAATCTGAAGTGACTTTTCAGAAGCGAAACAGTTTTAGCCATGCACAATTCAACCCCCATTTCTTGTGTATTTTTATCACCATCAGTTGGCATCAGAGCATGGTCTGTACTATAACACTTAACATTGGTGCATTAAAGATCTTGAGAAAAATACAACTTTCATCATGACTAATGATTTTGAAGTTACAAGTCTTGTTGGAGGATCTTCTCATGGTAATAATATTCATAATCAAAGTACATCTGGTCAAAACAATTATATTTCTAGACCACCAACATTTAGCGGTGACTCTACTGAATTTGAATGGTGGAAGAGCAAGGTGTACACTCACATCATTGCTATAGATGATGAGTTGTGGGATATCTTGGAGGATGGCATTGACTTTCATGTAAATGGTGTTGGAATGGTTTCTGATAGAAAGTCTCTCACTCCTGATCAGAAAAAGATTTATAGGAAACAAGACAAGAAGTGGTCTTGGATGATGTCTTGTGGATGCTGCAATAACTCATGTTGCGCTTCCCATCTCCCGAGTGAGGTTTGTGAATTCACTCCCTCTTGCTTGTGCTAAAACATTGAGGACAATGTTTCGTTCAAGTTTATGGGGTACATCTTTACTTTTCTTTTGTTTTTCCTTTCTTGCACGTTTATGTTTATGCTTTTTCTTCTTCTTTAGTTATTTCCGTATTTTTCTTTTCAAAATATCACTTTTTCAAATCTTTTCCCAAAATAGGACCGTGCAAATTTTTTTCTTGAAAAACTTTGGTTATATGGAAATCGGGAAAGTATATAGAGTTAGAGAGATGAAAGGCTTAAAATATGGACACTAAGAAAGTTTGACAACTTAGGTATTACCCGAACACCATATGTTCCCCGAAGTAAGATGCGAGTCCAAC
Source organism: Lathyrus tuberosus (assembly GCA_022829125.1). NCBI lineage: Eukaryota > Viridiplantae > Streptophyta > Magnoliopsida > Fabales > Fabaceae > Lathyrus > Lathyrus tuberosus. Next base: position 2,904,006 of record JALAZF010000091.1, on the reverse strand, counting down.
ATGTAGATTTGTGACATAGTATTTGGCTTCTAAGAAGTACTCCCTGATTAGTTTATAATGACAGTCCGACAAAAATTAATAAATGCCAAAACAAAAATTCACGGCCGGTCTTGTGCATGTGACTACAAAAATAATTCCAATTGCCTTAATTTGATTGTCCAAATGAAAAGGGAAGGAAAAATTGAAAAAGAGAATTAAGCACAAAGCATAGTAAGAGAGGTGTCTTAAAGGGAGACTTAGGTCTATTGTCTTACTGTGGCCAGTGTTCTTTTAAATACCTTTGGGGTCAAGTGATTACCGAGAGAACTAGAGTTTAGCCGATTGAAATTAAAACTCACGCATGAGTACTGGTAACTTCATTTTTGTATGCTTTTTCATGTAGTGAATCGTTGATCAGAAAATTTGCATAAGTAAGCTTGGTTGTTAAGGGAAAATCAATAGTCTAAGTTTAGGGGAGTTTGATAAGTGGTTTTCATACCCTTCTTACTAGCCGTTTTTATCGTTTTTTATGCTTCGGTAGTGCGTTTTCACTATTTTCAGGGTTTAATAAGTGTTCGAGGTGAAAAAGGATAAAAAATGAGCAAATCATGGAAAAACATCAAAAGTCAGAAAATCCTCATACAAAAGCCAAAGGGTTGCTACGACCACCTGTAACATAGGTCTAGTAGAAAAAGCATAGGTTTGCTATGGCCACTCGTAGCAGCTGTTACGGGCCGTAGCAAGAGGGCGACATGTCTTCTGATTTGTTTCATTTTTAGACCGATTTCACGTATTTTTGGAATTTTGCATGTTTAGATGTGATATTTTATGATGTAATGACAATTGATCATGATATATTCATCCTAGTTTAGGTTTTTCTATAAAAAGTTAGTTATGAGTTTAGGGAGCGAAGTTTTATTTCCTGAAGTTTCTACGTATTTTATTTTCTATATGCACAAGTCTCCATTGGAGCATTCACTACTACGGAAAACATATACAACAACGGTTGGAAAAGGGATAACATCACGCATGACCTGCCGTTGTTACGTATGATGTAGTTGTATATGCGCTACTTACAATCACGGTCTTATGACCGTGGTAGAAAACCTGAAAGCGCGCTATATATGATCACGACTGCTATAGCTAAACGTTGTGGTATATACATTTAGGCAAATAACATTTCACAATGGTTAATATAAATAACCATTGCTGAAAGTACCCAGAGTTTATTATATAATATGTAGATTACTTGTTTTTCAATAAACCCCACAGCAACATACAACCATTCAAATTGATGAAGAAGTATATAATCTGAAAATTAAACTATTCTTGAAAGCCAACTTAAACAAGTCACTTTTTTCGAATTGCATCTGTCTCATCGTTTATCTCACGCTGTTTAATATATAGAATGTGGTTCAATGGTCTAAGTCCTTCATGACATAAATTCCTTCTATTATAGTTTAATTTGAATAATATCAATAAATTGTTGTTATTCAAATTAAATTATAAGTGAAGATATGGATTTAATGAAGGAATCAGGTTATTGACCCACATTCTATATGTTAAACAACGTGAGATGAACGATGAGACAAATGCAATTCGAAAAAAATTGATTGATATAAGTTGGTTTTCAAATACAACTTAGTTTTCAGATTATAAGTTTTTATGTCAATTTAAATGAAATGTATTTTCAGTGAAGGGTTAGTGAAACAAACAATCTACATAGCATATAATAAACTCAACTTCATACAACAGCATACAACAACACAAGATATTATGTAATGTTTTAAGAATTTAAACAAAACATTGCTAAGTCACAAGAAGCTTCTTTCTTGTGACTTAGCAATGTTTTGTTCTTGTTCTTAAAACATTAATCAACAACAATAACAACATAAAACAACAACAACATACAACAACACAAGATATTATGTAATGTTTAAAGAACAAGCCTTTTTTAAACTAATCATGGATCTGGAATAAATTATGATTTTCATCTAGTTTATGAAGCTATGAAGAAGAAGTACAAGGTGAATGAAGTTAACACAATAGCTTCATACTTCTTGTATTTTTCTTCATTGTTACACAAACCATATGTATCATAGGCAAAGTATACACTTTGTTAAGGTGGTGAAGAAGAATCTGAAAAAATGAGAACATTCACCAAATAAAAAATGAGAACCCATTTTTAACAAGAAATGTAAACGAAATCGAAGCATAAGTTTAATAAACGAACCTGAAATATAATTAAAGAGTATCATAACGATTGGTGAAGACGAATCTGAAGGTTTAAGAAAGTTTAAAGAGTGACATGGATGTTAGGGTTATGTTATGAGAGAGAAGAGTGAAATATGTTAGGGTTTTCATTTGAGAGAAACTATTTTTATGTACTGAACGATAGATATTTTCACTTATATAGTAAAAAATATCACTTTTAATCACTGTTAGAAATAAAAACTGTGATATAATATATCGCTTTTCATCACGGTTATTTAGTAAAACCGTGGTTAAATAAATTTCAATTTTTTATTTATGTATGAACTCAATGGTGAGAGAGTTATTATTTATTGTTATTGTTATTTTTCATTACTGTAGCGATTGTTGTTGTTATTTTTGTTGGCTTGTACAATTTTTTTGTAAAATAATAATTGTGTATAAATGAAAGAGTATATAAAACATTAATAAATAATTTCATTAAGAGGACCAAGAGGGAAGAGTACATAAATAATTTCATTACATAATTTTGTCAATATCGGAATAATATCCCCTAGCAACAAAGGAATCTTCATAATCTATGACTCTCTCCTCACTACCCTCGTCAGAATCATAGTAACAAATCTTCCTGGGCACCTTTTTCGTTCTTCTTCTTCTTCAGCTTCTTCTTCTTCTTGGCTTTCCTAACCCTAAGTGTATCCCTGACAGCAGTCAATCCAGATGGTTGGACCTCTTTAGTTGACTATTAATCACGGTGTTGCACTGTGGTGACTTTAGTTGAGATATTTCTGTTAGCATTCTCAGATGAAGAACTCATATTGCTATATGTAGTTAAGAACAATAGTTTTGAAGAAGTGGAAATTCATTATATGAAACTGTGCCTTTATAGAAGAGGTTGAAGATGAAACATCTGATGATTTAATGTTTGTAATAATTACTTCCAATGGTTGATATTCTTTAATGACATTGTGACAGTATTGAAAACGAAGAAAATTTTCAATCATCATTATAGTTGGGAAGAATGTTTCTCTCTTTCGGGAAGAGCAAAAGTTTTACAGATAATATTACAACAGTTGCATATTAAATATGTGATTAAATAATTTTTTATTATATTTATTTATGAACTTAAGTGACACACACTTTTTGTAATAGGAAAATAGAAAAAATGTAACTGTCAGGATTCGAACCTTGTACCACTCACTTTATCACCACGGTTGTGTCTCTCAACCGTGATTAAATAACTTTAAAAAAAAATAAGCATTAGGCACATCCAGTTTCAGATATTACAATGGTGGAAGGCATGACCGTAGTAATATTATGTTACCGAATGTGTATTTTGTAATAGTGATTGGATCAAAGCTTATCAATTAAGGTTTTATTATTCATTTTAAATTCAATTGCTTATCTATTTCAATTGTTTGTTGATTTGATTGTGTTTCCCCTCACCATGTGTGAGTAGTCCATTATGGACTAGGGGTTATGAGGCTTATCTTTTAACTGTTTGTATGATATATCAGAAGTCAATTATGAGAATTGTTTATCCGTATTTATTTTAATACCTGAGTTCATGCATGCAGTAAAGTGTTCTCAGGTACTGATCGCAGTCTGAAAGGATGTGTATCGATATCGGAGCGCATGTTTTTAAACATACGAGTTCAATACAGGGAAAGCGCTTGAATGCATTTGAGAAAATTCTAATTTTTATAGATGAGAAAAAATAACGAATACCTGACGAATAATACGCTCGAGCAAAAGTCAATGAATTATTCATCATCGATAGGACAACATGCTGGAGAAAGTAGGTGTTGTCCATATTTATCTATTTTCTATGAATTGTGTCAAAACTCTCGTAATAAAAGTGATTTGGATCGTACGGATGTGTCAAAGTGAGAACCATGATCCTAAGTCATGTTTGTCTCCATTGTGATTTAAGTGATTTTCTATTAAGTTGTATTCCTTCAAGTGTTTTTTTATTTAAGTTATTTTTTATAAAATATCAAATTATCGATTTCTCTAGATCTACATCGATAAAAAATGGAATTTGATACTTAAACTATTGGTCATTGTGGTTCTCTTTTACTACTTCCCACCGTCGTGCCCTTGCAACGTGTTACATATACATACTAGAGTTTTGTTGTAAACTTCATCTTTAAGGGTTCAAACTGGTATCCATTGGGTATGGAGATTTGAATATGAACTCTTAATCCCGGATCGCCTTTGCGGAATTCGACATGTTCCTTCTAAATGCAAGAAACGTTTATCATCTTGAATTTGAAAATAATTAAAAAAAACCATAAAACTCAAAAAGTGCGATTGAAAATTAACAAAAAGAGAAGGTATTGTGTCCATTCGGTCTTGAGTTTTTGCTTTAGTGGCCTCTCGACATCTTTCGCTCACATTGTCGATGCAGGTGATATGAGTTTGGCTTATGTTTAGATGAAGATGACACTCTAGTCGGCAGCGACAAGAGCTTCATCATTGAAATTGCAGTCGCCTCCGACAATAGCATCACATGAATTAAACTTGAGGTCAAATTAATTTTACTAAATTCTATGGTGAGCGCTAACTATACTTGCAAAAAGTACAAAAAATATGATCTGATCACGAAAGCAATCACAATAGGGTTTGTATTGGTTGATTATTTGAAAATGAATGAATCCTCCCGATCCTAGAGATTGGGATATTAATAACTAAAAGTATGGACCAAGTCAAAATGGCTTAATTAGTGTAGAAGTCCTTTAACTTAATTTCATTTTCACTTTGGTCCCTTATCTAATAAAGGTTACATTTTAGTCCCTCAAAAGCTATTATGTTAGTCAAGTTGGTCATTTATGTTAAATTTTGTAAAAAAACGTTAAGTTGTGCCTATTTGGCATGACAACATGACAAGTGAGACAACAATTTAGTAAAGGGACTAAATTGAGACCTTATATATAGTTAAAGTACTAAATTGAAACTTTGTTCTAAAACTTTTTTATATTAACAGAATATTAAATATAATGTCATTAAACCAAAATCTTGATACATTATTTATTTAAAGCAAGACATTAAACCAAAATAAATTAAGATGTACACAGATACAACTATAAGAGATTATTCTTCTTAGAACTTGTTGTAGAGATCTGATTCTTCATATGAAATAACTTTTTTGATACTTCTGAACATAGTATAAACTCTGCCCCAAAATCAACAAAAAAATGAGTTACAACAAAATCACATATCTGATATGCATAAAATAAAGTTAGCAACAAAACCACTAATAAATATAAATAAAAAGAAATTGTATTAAAACTTCGGTTAGAATATAGTACATGTATTAAATATATTGTATTAAACCATTAAACTAACATTGACGTAACATGATTTATTTGGATTTTGTATATCTCTCTTTTTCCTGTCAAATCAATAATCCTACATATCATTTGATACATAGAATACCACAACTATAAATTTCAGTATTTCCATAATGCAATTATAAAAGCTATTATTATTAAAGATAATTTCAAATTTCAGGAGATCCAAATGCAATTATACAAATTTCAGGTTAGATAACAACATTTAAAATAGTTAATTCAAGCATGCCTTCGGTGGTAACATGCTAAACTAAGCTAAACTAAAAAAAAAAGTAACTACAATACATACATAAATCAAAAGCAAACCCGCTGATGTAACCAACTGACATGATATATCCAGCAAATTTTTAGATTTACACTCTCATCCCTAAAAAATGTGGAATAAGCATAAAGTTTAACATACTAAGAAAATAGTATCTAATAACAATTGATAATTAATCTCAAGTTTTAAAAAGATACTAATGATAACTAGAATGCCAATGGAATATCAGAGTCAATATCACCATCAAACTTAATGCAATTGAGACTCACTTTCTTGGCCAATGTCTACTTTAAAAAAACAGAAAGCACCCGTTCAAAATACCACAAGAAACAACTTTCATGAAATTAAAATTTAAATATAAACCATTTTATTATTCTATCGAAATCAAATATAAAAAAATAAACTTAATCCTAAACACAATAGCAAATCAAGTATACCAGTATGAACTAAATAATCACAAAACAAAAAATAACCGAACAGTAGATTTGAGAATAAGTGAAAAATGAGATTTTGTTGATATCTTAATGGGTATTTTGTGAAACTTACATAATCGTGGGTCAAATAGGTGGCAATAGTCACAATAGTACCTATGAAATGGAATAAATGAATGAGTGGATGATTAATGAGTAATAGCATGGATTGAACTAGCCAACACTACTCAGTGAGGAAGGATTAGAGGAATATGCAAACGTCGCACCTTACGATTGAAGAGGGATGGAGTTTTTTTCCTTCCTCTCTATATAGAAGCATCCCTTTCACTTGGATATTAGGTCTCTTCTTCAATGTCGTTTTAGGGTTTCTTTTGAGAAGAGAGAATGAAAATGAAAACCAGCCAGTGAAGATGAAATAATAAAACCTTTTTTTTTTTTATTTTACCAATTTAAATCAATATGTATTATAATAATTCCATGTCATCTACTAAAGGTTCAGTTGGAGTGTCACATAAACACAAGTTAATAGAAGTTCACAAAATTTAACAGACACGATCAAAATGGCTAATGAAAGTCCATTTAAGGGACTTAAAACGAATGTTTTTTAAATAAGAGATTAAACTGAAAGCTGAAATTAAATTAAGAGACTAAAAGATGCAATTAAACCAATCAAAATGAAAAAGTAGTCATCCTTTAACTTTTTAACGAGTTCGTGAGTAAATATTAAAAAAAAAAATCAATTTATGACCAAAAGTTTTGAAAGACTAATTTGTTGCAAATATCCATAGTTTTAAAAATCGGACCGGCCGGTCGGACCAGTTGAACCGGAAATCGGGGTGGTAACCGGTCTGATTCAATTGTTATATCGGATATATAGTTGAACCGGTCAAAACCGGTGTAAACCGGTAAACTGGCGGTTTTTTAAAAAACCGGCGGTTCAAATGCGTGTTTTTTTTTTAAATTAAAACGACTTCATTTTTCATTACTTAAAAAAAAAGAAAAAATAAAAATATAAGAAAAAGATAATACTTTTTTTAAAAATTAGTGACAACGATTAAATATAATAAATAGAGGCTATTGCAGTATTATAGTATTGATAGGTTGTGGAATTTTTAAACATAATCTATTTTCTCTCTTATATGATTGATATTATTGGTTTTTATTAGTTGGGCTGAGGTGTTGCGTAAAGTAAATGATAATGCATGTTATATAGATAACAAACATAAGTTTTTATTTGAGATTGATACATTTTTTAAATTTTTAAATCAATTACTTGACTTAAATTTATAATTGATTCAAATTTGAATTTAAATTATAAACTTGTAAATTTATGATATTTTTAAATTTTTTAGGTGTTAGTGATTTTTTTCGACGCCAAATCATCTGGTTCGACCGGTTTAATACCTATATAATTTTGTTATAGTGACTGGTTTATTCAACCGAGTTATCCGATTTTATTCGGTTTAGTCATGCGGTTCGACCAATGCCCCAGTGATTAAACCGATAAACCAATGACCCAATACGCTCACCAGTTCGATAATCGGTCCGATTTTTAAAGCATTGCAAATATCAAAACTAAAAGATCCGATGGATAGCATACCGTTGATTTGGGCTATTTGTTTGGGTTATTTGGCTTGTGAGGAATGAGTGCATTTTCAAGGATGATAACAGTTGTTTAGACGACATTTGTTGGAAAGCCAAACTAATGGCTTGGAAATGGGATAATTGTAGGGAGACTTCTAAATCCAACTCTACTTTTTATGATTTCTGTTTGAATCCTTTTTAGTTTAGGATTGTAGAGTTGGTGGGAAATTCTTTCCTCCTTTTTTCTTGTAAGGATTGGAATACTCCTAGTATTCCCTTTTTAATTCCATTGACTTTTAAAAAAAAAAAAATCCGATGGAATATTTGGTCTATATTTTGCCATAGATATTTAAGCTTTTTTCATGCGAATGAAATAGCAAAATTTTTCACCAAATTAAACACATACGTCGCGTTACTTAGGTCCATATAATCATTGGTTTTTGTCCATGTCGAAGAATCTAATATACTAATTTTTTATTTGAAACAAGACCAGTGACAGCATAATCTACATGTCAAATGAACAGTAGTATTCTATAACTTTCTAGTCCATGTGCTACATAAAAATTCAATCCATCACTTTCAATGTTGAATATTGACTTAGACACTTGAACTCTATAACTAAGATTATATCCTAAAAATAAGGCAAAAGCAATTCAAGTTGCTAACAAATCTGATTCAAAGTATAACAAGTTGCCCCCACACCTGTGGGGTGTACCACATAATATGATTACAGCTACTAAACATAGTGTTTGGCTTCATGTTTCATTTTCATTCACACGATATATGTTTGGATAACACATAATATATATATATATATATAATGGATAATACATCTTAATAATTTTTAAAAATATTTAAATTTATAAATTCTCTTATTAATATGTCCACCCGCCCCTGTTTTTTTACGCGGATATTAGGATATTAACATATATTTTTGTACAGTATTTGTAGATTTATTTCACTATTATCTTTTTTACAGATTAGATTAAGGTTTTACACTCATATTTTACATAATATTTATTATGTTCTATCTCGTTTTATACCATCTCTTGCAAGACATACTTAAATGGAGTGAACATGTCCATATTTGTCATCTCTAATAGCAAATTGTAAATGAATGTACTTGTTTTTGATATTTTTGTTGTTGAAGTATAAATGACATGTAGTAGTAGGGTATAGTAAAGTATGAAGTATGAACACTTGGTCACATGTTGCACCAAACTTTGAAGAAGATATTTTAGGTAAAATAACAAAATATCATTAATGATTAGCCGGACTTGTATCAATATATCTCATAGAATATCCTTTTTGTCTTGTAGTTCTTATAAATATCTACAATTTTTTTATTTGTTATAAGAAAAGTAGTCTCCTCACCAAGTATAAATTAGTTGAAGGTGTGAATTGTAAATAAGAAAACATTAAAAAAGCTGTTATCTTAAAAGAAAAAAAAATTGTCATATAAGAGCTACTTTGGAGATCTTCAAAATAGTTTAGCTATCCCCTTAAGTGCAATTATATTCTAAATGTTGATGCTAAATATAGAGAAAGATTAATTATAGCATACTTTTCCTTTCCATTTATCAAGGGAGTCGACAAGATATATCTTTCCACAAATGATAGGTCATAAGTTTCTATATAACTTGACCATCTACTAGTCATTTCTTGAATTTTAAGATGATAATATAGAATTGCATATACCATTTGTATATAAGTTCTTTTACTTATAAAGTGTTAAATCACTATTTTTTCAATTAATGTGAAATTTTTTCACATTTATTTTTCAACACTTTCAACTTATAATTGTTTTTTTCAACACTCCCCCGTAAAAGCCTATCAGTAATACTTCCACTCAAGTAAAAATTCTTTTATTCACATACATTTGTACCGTCGGTGACATTTTTTCGACGGTACATGCCTCCTATCCACACCACTATATAGGGAGAACTTTTGATTCAAGGAAATTGATATCTTACTCGAACCAACGACTTCTGATACCATTATTGGATCATCAATTTTAGGATCAACATGAGGGAATATTTAAAGTCACTGGAGCCTTTTTTGTGAGTCACACATCATATATTCACCCAAAACCTTAAAATGATAGGTGTGTATATTTTTTCATTTATAAAATACTCAATCTTCACTTTTCTAATGATTGTGAAATTTCTCCAATTATTTTTCAACATTTCTAACTCATTTGTTTTTCTTAACAAAATTTTCTAAACTTACAAGTTGAAAATTTAATATATAATCAACCGATCAAAATTCCCTGTTCTTCACTCTTCACTTGAGTGAATCAATCACACCTTGATTGCAAGAATGATTCTGTACAACAATTGTTAATGGACGAAAAAAGAAAAATTGAATAAAAAAGATTAGGGTTTGAAAAAAATTGGGGAAGAAGATGATTCCTGCAGAGTTTCTCTCTGCCCAACACCTAAGAAAAACTTGTTAATTTTGCAACTACAAGTGATTACAAGATTATTCTGCTTCTTACACAAAATAGGGGTTACTACCTAAATTTATAATTGAGCTAGCTTGCTCCTAAGCTAAAGCCCAAAACACATAAGCCTAAAATTTCTATTTTGGTCTAAGTCGAAATCATGTGTCAAGCATCCTGCTTCAACACTTCGACATCTAATGCTACTCGACACACACTTTAAGTTTCGACACATCCTTGTTTCTGTCAAGCACTAACTGTTTTGACACAAGGAATACATTCTCAACACACCACCTAATTCATTGTGTCTAAGATATCTATATTCATCATAGTCCTTAGCTTCTTGAAGACTTCTACTTGCACTCCTTTCGTCATGATGTCTGCAATCTGATTCTCAGTTCTGTAGTGTTCCAGGTTCATCTTCTCTTCTGCTACTTGCTCTCGAAGATAGTGGAATCTCATTTCGATGTGCTTACTTCGTCTATGTGCGATCGGATTCTTCGCCAGATTGATAGCTGACATGTTATCGATCTTCATAGTAATTGCTTCATGACTCTTCCATGTAATCTCTTCGACCAGGTTCACCATCTACGTTGCTTGACTTGCACAGAGAGAAGAAGCTATGTACTCTGCTTTGCACGAAGACAATGCCATTACTGGCTCCTTTCTCAAACTCCAAGCAACTAGTGCACCACCTAGCATAAACACATAGCCAGTTGTAGATTTTTTATCCTTTATATCGCTACACTGACTTGAGTCGGTGTATCCCACTAACTTGCATTATTTTCCTTCATTAGCTGTAAGAAATAAAATTTCATAGTCAAGAGTTCCTTTTAGATACCTTAGCTCTTCGTCGTTGCTAGATGTGATATATTTGGCTTCTACATGAATCTACTCATCATACCTACACTGTATGCTAGATTAGGCCTTGTGTGACAAAGGTATTGAAATGATCTAATAAGTCTTCTGTACTGAATTGGTTCGACATCATCTTCATCTGTGTCTTTCGATAGTTGCATTCTGGGTTCATCTGGAGTCGGAGTTGGGTTGCAATCTTGCATCTCAAATCACTTAAGTATTTCGCCTATATATCTTATTTGATGCATCATCAAACCTCTACTGCTTCTGTAGAATTCAATGTCAAGGAAGTATGAGAGATTTCTCAAGTCTGACATTTCAAACTCCTCACTTGGGTCATGTTTGAAAACTTCGATCTTCTTCTTGCAACTTTCTGTTATCAATAGGTCATCGACATAGAAATATATTATAAGCAATTCACTATTGCTTCTCCTTACATATACTTCATGCTCAGTTGTGCACTTCACAAATTCCTTCTTTAAAAAGTTATCTATCTTCTTATTCCAAGCTCTTGGAGCTTGCTTAAATCCATACAGGGCTTTATGCAGCATGTATACCTTGTTTTCTTCGCCTTGTTTCACAAACCCAACTGGTTATGCAACATAAACTTCTTCATCTAAGGGGTTATTCAAGAATGCATATTTCACATCCATCTGACATATGTGAAAATTGTTCATGTTTGCTAGACCAATAACCAATCTGGTTGTTTCGATCCTAGCAATAGGCGCAAAAACTTTGTCAAAGTCGATTTCTTCTTTCTGAAGAAATTCTTTAGCCACAAGTCCCGCCTTGTGTCGAGTTAATTTTCTTTTAGGATTCAGCTTTACCTTGTATACATACTTCACATCAATTTCCTTCTTGCCTGAGACAATTCGACAAGTGACCAAGTGTTGTTGACTTCGATGGACTCTAGTTCCTCATTCATTGCTTTCTTCCACTTTGAATCTTTCAATGTCTCAAATGCATTGACTAGTTTGACATCTGCGTAGAAAGCATAGTGTACCAGCTAACTTTCTTCATTAACCGCATCATCTAATGTAATCACACATTCTTGCAACCTTGCAGACATGTGTCTGGTTCGTTGAGGTCTGTTTGGGCCTACTTCACCTCTGACTTCTTCTTGTCGAACTTCTTTTTCGACTTCACTAGCTGGTTCTTCACATAAGATTCTCACTGAATCCTTCTTAACATTCTCAATCCAATCTCATTCCTTAAGCCCATCTATGATCACGTCCCTGCTGATCACTACTAGCTTGTTCATTGGGTCGAACAACTTGTATCCTCCAGTCGAATGATATCTTATCAAGATCATTTGAGTCGACTTGTCATCAAGCTTTCTTCTCAACTAATCTGGCACATGTCTATGTGCTACAGATCCAAACACCTTTAGATGACTTGGGATATGCTTGACACTAGACCAACATTCTTCTGATGTAATTCCTTCTAGCTTCTTCGTCGGACATCTATTCAAGATGTATGTTGCAGTCGACATAGCTTCTCCCCATAATTCTTTGGGTAGATGCTTGCCTTTCAACATACTTCTTACCATATTCATGATGGTTATATTCTTCCTTTCTGTAGTTCCATTCTATTGTGGAGTGTAGAGTGGCACCACCTCATGTACAATCTCTTCTTTCTCACATAATGCATCAAAATATTTTGACACATACTCTCTACCACCATCAATTCTCATAATCTTGAGCTTTCGACCACTTTGTCTTTCGACCATAGATTTAAATTTGGCAAATACCTCGATCACCTCACTTTTCTTCTTGATCAGGTAAGTCCACCATTTTTGAGAAATCATCTATGAAAATGACAAAGTATATGTTACCTCTAATCGAATCCACCTGGATAAGACCACATACATCAGAGTATATAACTTCAAGAATTGCCTTCGACTTGCTTCCTACATCCTTGCTGAAGTTATTCTTGTGTTGTTTCGTCTGAACATATTCTTCACACATTTCACTTCGAATGTTCGTTTCTGGTAATCCTGAAACCATATTTCTTCTCTTCATATCTCTGATGTCTTTGAAATTGAGATGGCCAAGCCTATAATGTCATACCCATTCATCCCTGCTAACTGCAGTTTCAAGGAACTTATGCTCCATTACATTAAGCTCAATCTTGAAGGTTCTATTCTGAGACATTGGAGCCTTCAAGATTATCCTTCCATTTGAGTCGAGAACTCTCATCTTTTTGTCTTCAATCGACACCTTGTAGTTATTTTCGACCAACTGCCCTATGCTGATAAAATTACTCTTCATGCCTGGTATGTACAATACATTAGACCTCTTGCTATCTTTCTTCATAATCAGAACATCACCAATACCTTCAGCTGATAAAGTATTGTGATTTGAAAATTTCACCATGTTCTTCATTGAGGGTTTTATGTTTACAAACCAATTCTTCCTACCAGTCATGTGTGATGAGCATTCTGAGTCCAAGTATCATTGATCCTTAAATATTTCTCCATCTCTTATTGCGACCATCAACAACATCTCTTCTTCTTCATGTTTTTTCAGCTTTGCATCAGTTTTTTTATTCTTCTGCTTTTCAGGACAATCACTAGAATAATGGCCATACTTCTAACAATTGTAACATTGAATGTGACTTTTGTCAGGTTTTCGACCACCACCTCTTCCTCTACCTGCAAAACCACCTCTTTGGTTGTCTTGGTTCTAGGGTTTTCTCTGATTCGACCAGTTTCCTTTTTGCTGATTTTGACCAGTCGAATTATTGTAGCTTCATTTGCCTTTGTTAGAATTCCAACTTCCTTTGCCTTTCTTTTCTTTTGTCGATTGCGCCTGCAAAGCCATATCACTCTTCGACTTTCCTGCAGCTCTTTCAGCCATTTTTTGTTCATGATATTCAAGTATCCCTTGAAGCTCTTCCTTTGTCATTATTGACAACTCTTTCGACTCTTATATGGCTACTACTACATGGTCGAATTTTGGAGCCAATGACATCAAGATCTTTGCAAAACTGATATTAATGTCAACACTTCTCCATATACTTTGATTTTATTCACCAATTTAGTAACCCTGGTGAAGAAATCAATTATGCTTTCATTGTCCTCCATCTGAAGCAATTCATAGGTTCTTTTCTGAGTTTGTAACCTCACCTCTTTTACCTTCTCTGCGCCTCCAAACAATTTCTCTAGAATTTCCCATGCTTCTTTCGCTGATTCTACATCACTAACCTTTTCAAAATTATCTGGATCAATGCATTGATGAATTATAAAGAGAGCTTTATAATCTTTCTTCTTTAATTTTTTGCGTGCAACCTTTTCTTCATCCGTCGCGTTTTCTGCAAGCAATATTACTCCTTCCATCACAAGATCCCAAAGATCTTAATAACAGAAAACCACCTTCATCTGCTTACACCAATTCTCATAATTATTGTTCTTGAGAATCAGAAGACTCGTCGGAAAATGTCCATTTGGATGATTCATCGCCATCACGTTTTTCTTCCACGAATCACAACCGGAGCTCTAGATACCAGATGTTGGAATTAACCCAAGACTTTGAGTAATTATGAATCAATCTCGACGAACAAGATTCAATCAAACCGATTGAAATCTCTTGTTCTTCACTCTTCACTTGAGTGAATCAATCACAATTTAATTGCAAGAATGATTCTGCTCAGCAATTGAAGAAGAAAGAAAAATTGAATAAGAAAGGTTAGGGTTTGACGAAAATTGGGGAAGAAGAAGATGATTTCTGCAGAGTTTCTCTCTCCCACAACCTGTGGAAAACTTGTTAATTTTACAACTACAAGTGATTACAAGAGTATTATGCTTCTTATACAAAATAGGGACTACTCTCTCTATGTATAATTGAGCTAACTTACTCCCTAAGCTAAAGCCCAAAACACAAACCCAAAATTTCTATTTTAGTCTAAGTCGAAATCCTGTATCAAACAATCTGCTTCAACACTTCGAAGTAGCATTCGACACACACTACAAGTTTTGGCACATCTTTGTGTTAATTTAATATTTGATGAAACTTATTTTCTTAATACTATTTATTGATGTAATTTAACCTATTTATTTTTATTATTTCGTTTTGTTTCAATCATAATCAATTATTCTCATTTTGTAATATTAATTTTTAATATACATAAATTATATCAAATCTATTACTATTTATTAACATTTATAAGATTAATAAAAAAATATAATTTGTAATTTAGATATCCAAAAACCGATTCAAATTAAATCATATAAAAATTGAATCGAAATTTTTATCTTCAAACTGATTCAGCCTGCACTGCAAATACATCTACTTATAAATATGTGTTCAAACTATTTATTCGATGTGAAAATCTTAACACATCTCCCACGCTTAAAACTAAACAACTCAAACGTAAAAATAAATTATCAATGATCCGGTAACAGAAACCTAATAATAAGTGTTCATACAATCGAAGCGTGAACAACAAATAGTACGATAGTAAAAACTTGATATTCTTAAACAATAATCTTGATACTATGTTAAACAATGGGATTTAAGTGAAGATTGTCCCATTATAATAACTACATGTTGATGTCATATTTTTTTTGGGAGATAAGATTCTTAACAATTAGAGTTGAAAAATAAGATATTATCTTACACATAAAGGAAACAAGATAAACCACGTTTCATCGTGTTAGTACTCCAATAATACAAGTTCATGATAACCAAACTTTTTACATAGTGAAGGAGCAAGACTCTCAACAAAACCAAATAGATTAATCTACATTGGATTCTAGAAATGAAACTTAAAAGAATGGTCTTCATCATTCCAATTCAGTGGGAGTTAGAAATTTACTCCAAACAAGAAATTGACATTCATGAACACAAATTTAGAGCTAATAAACTCAAATTTGTCTGTAAAAAGAGAGCACTTAGCATCATAACAAATTAATGATGATTGTGCGATCTTAAAAAATTACTGCTCTTCTGAGACTCTTGCATGCTTATGTCAGGAACAAATAGAGCATTATCCGATGAATACCGAGGGTTTTCCGGCCAGTATAGCCCGGAAGTTGTAGGAGGTGACGGGACCTGAGGAACTGTCCAACATGAATCTGGAACGCGGTCCATGTAGTCATCGTACTCCATTTCCTCCTCGTTGGATCTTAAAACAGGAGAATCAGAATCCTCAAACTTACCACTGTCAGCCTGCAGAAAGTCATTGGAAAAGGGATATCAGATAAGCATACAACCATAGCTTATACAACATGTAAGCACTTGTATGCTAAAAGCTTATACTATAAGCGCTTAATTAAGTTAAGTTGGTTATCCAAACAGGGCCCTATTTCACAATGCTGTTGAAAAGAGCTTAACAATGAGGGAAAGAAAGAAACAACACACAAGCACTTTAATCAACCAATCATATCCCATAAGTACTTAACAACTTTACATTCGCAGACCAAACATTTGTCAGTAATCTAATCATATACAATTGCAGAAACTATGAACATACCCTTGATGATCCATCCATGTAGTTATAGCTCTGACTGAAATCATTTACGCCGAAAAATTCATCGATTGACCAATGTGACATGTTTCCTGCAGTAGAGCCACCACCATAAGAAACCTTCTCAGTTGGAAAGTCCATAACTCTTCCAGCTTCAGTAGGAAAGATTTCATTGTATTCTGATGACTGAGGCATTTTAGAAACCTTTCTCGAGACAGAAGAAGATTTCGTATCGGAAGCTTTCTCGCCCGAATCTGACTTCAATGAATTTGAGGAAGCGCCGGGATCAGTAGCTTCTAGGCCTACTTTTACACCAGTGAGAAGAAACCTTTGATGTCCTGAGACAAATGCATTTGCAGTGTGTATTGCTAGATCACATTTTCGACAGAGTAGAGCGCGATCTTCGAGACAAAAGAAATAGCCGAATGCTTCCTGCAAGTATAAAATGACACAATTCAAGTTCATTCAAACTGAAACAGAACAAATAACAAATTAACAAGGTTTTTACTCAACAAATATGCTGACAATAGCTTCAGTGATAAAAAGAAACATTACTTTATACAAATTTACAAAGTTTTTGACTCAATACAACCACAAGAGACTATCTATAGCCCCGACACTTCAGACTGAATCCACATCTTATTTATTCGGATGTCCTTGCACAACTACCAACTAAACCGATTTAACCGAAACTAACTAATTGCAAATTCTAAAGTTGAAAAATATAAATTATTATAAAAATTGATGATATACAATTTTCCTTTTTCCAAAAATTTAGCACTCCTAATTGAATTCATAAAACACCTATACCATTCAAACAAATCAATAAAAAAAAAATACCTGACAAATATCACATTTAGGCATATGAGAAGAAGAAGTGGAAAGAGGAATCCTCTGATGCTTGGTAGCAAGCTTATTAGCAGCATGAACTTTCTCATCACAATCCCAACACAAGGCCGCTTCATCAGCACAACACATAACCTTAGCTTCCGCCGCTTCACACACGTTACACTGAATCTTCATCCTTTCTTTCACTATTTCAAATTTCAAACTTGAAGAATTTTCCCAGAGGAAAGTTCAAGAATGTTTAAGAGAGAGAAAGAAAAAGAAAAAGGTTTTTGGGAATAACAGAAAGAGGAAAAGGGTTTAAGAAGAGTGAGAAAGAAGGAAGCAAAAAATGGAGGATATTTTGAGTCCACGTAGTTGCTGTACACGTGGCACAAATTTGGTAGTGTTGTGGCATAGGAGACCGCCTTTGCTGGCTTTTCTTTATTACTTCATTCATTCTAATAAGAATTTAATATTTTTAAAATAATCAAAATATCTACTTTACAAAAAAAAAAATCTTTCAACGTTTACTAACAACTTGTTTTTAATTATTCATGTTAATTTCATTTCATTTTGAGGAAATATATAGGGTTGATTTTATGTTTTAATATAGAGTAATAAGAAAATTGAGAGTTAGATTCTCATTTTCAAGATAATACCAACAATACTAATATTATCTTTATAAAAGAAAAAGAATTTTAAGATTTGTTGTTTGAGATAATGGTCAAAGTATTTTTCAAAGTTTCTATTGTAAAAAGGAGAACATATTCTAAACTTGTGCAAGAAATTTTAACATTCATTTTAGAGGATCTCTTCTCTACTTCTCTGTCATCAAATCATTTAGCTACGTGTAATTATTTCTACTCTAAAATAGAATTTAACAAAAAAAAAATGGTTAAGATTTCATGTTACAATAAAATATGGAATTTTTTTAGTATAACTTATTTAGTAAAAAAAAATCAAAAAACTAACATTTCAAAAAAATTACAAAAATGACGTGGTTTGGAAAAAACTCAACAGGGTGGCGCCATATGGTATGTCGCCTCAGTCAAAAGGCACATGTTATCCTATATGGCGCCTCAGTCTAAAGTCTAATGCCCTAATTTTTTTTCCCGTGCTAGAAGGGAGGCGTCATACCATATGGCACCTCAGTTCATGTGTCTATAAATGAGACTGCACCCTCATTTGTTACTCCACAACACTTCTCACCATTACCCTAATCCCTCCCCTTTCTAACATTTCTCACCATTGCCTTAATCTCTCCCCTTCTCAACACTATGTCTGAGTGGTTAAATCGTCGTCCATCGTCATCATCATCAGAACCGGAGGAACCGTTTCCAACATTTCCACTAATGAAAAGAAATACCCTAGTTGTATTCTCAGCAACAAAGCCTCTGATGAAGATGATACTCTAGAACACGCAGACATTGGAGCATTTGCATAGGGAACTGTATCGCTGGCTAGAAGGAGAATTTGAGGCAGGTGAAAAAATCAGGAAGATTGAGAGGCTGGTTGAGTAGTCTGGTCCAAACGGAGTTACCCGGACCTGGAGAAAAGTGGAAAATGATGCTGGTGTACTCATGATGATGTTAACACCAAAAAAAATTAGCTTGATGGTTGTAATATCTTAGATAAGCTAATTCGTTGAGTTGTTTCGTTTGGGCATGTTGTTGTTATTTTCTGATTTGGTATTAGGTTATGTCGTTGTTATTTGTTGATGTTAAGTTATTAAGTTATGCTCTGTTATGTTATGTCGTTGTAATCGCTTATGAATGCTATCAATGAAATAAAATTTGTTGTTGTTATAAATAGACAAGTTTACAGTTGAAATTATGATGTTGTGCTAGAGCCCACATCGGGACACTTCGTACGATTGTGTCCCGGCTGTGGCACAAACTACATAACCTCACCATTTTGTCTATTGCATCCATCTCCGTTCGAATACGGGTGCTGTTAGGGCGACTCTTTTTATTTCTTCGCATCAAATCATTATGCTACACAATTTCGCATTCGTATGGAGGTCAGTAGTCCTCCTTTGCTACCACTTGAAAGCTAGTGCCGTAGGCATTGCATAGAGTAATGACTTGGTGAAGAACAGAGAGATAGTTGGTTGGGTCCAGCCGGGCCTTGGAACATGCTGCTATAACATGGAAGCAAGGCATACGAAATGCCTGAAACTTTCCACAGTCACACCAACTCCTATCCAGTTCCACTCGGTAACATGAAACACTGTAGCACCATTAATTTAATCAATTTCCAAATGTCGCACCTCGAAAATTCATCGAAGACACGACCCTCGCGCGAAAGGCGCGGAACGGTTCGACAGAGTCGCCACCGAACTTTATTTATCCCAAAAGAGGGAAAGGAAAATATCGAGAAAACCTTTAAGGAGGGATAAGAACATGGTCGTCGCAACCACACTCTGGGTTTGGGAGTCAGTTACGTGAGGGGAAGGTACGCGCACCCCCTCACGTCCGTTGTATTCAACGGGAAACTCTTGATTCGAATCGCGATGCTCGTTAGCTAAGCTTGTTTGTTTTCTTCTAAAAAATAAATGCAAAACGGTAAGATAAAAGGGAAAATATTCTAAGGGGAAATGGGTGGTTTAAGGATAGGGTGCTCGACAAGATCATCGCAATCTTGTGCCTACGTATGCTCATTCGGACGAGAATGAGTAATCAGAGCAATCGTAGTTCGACTATGGGGTTTGACGGAAAAAGATGATAGTGTGCTCGCCAAGATCATCGCAATCTTGTGCCTACGTATCTTTACTCGGACGAGAGTAAAGAATCAGAGCAGTCGTAGTTCGTGGTACGCCC
This sequence comes from Lathyrus tuberosus, assembly GCA_022829125.1. Taxonomy (NCBI): domain Eukaryota; kingdom Viridiplantae; phylum Streptophyta; class Magnoliopsida; order Fabales; family Fabaceae; genus Lathyrus; species Lathyrus tuberosus. The sequence goes on along the minus strand of JALAZF010000091.1, from coordinate 2,883,775 downwards.
ACGAAAAGAGGAGAGTTGGTTTGTTTTAAAGGCGTCAGTTGCTCGCACACGAGTAAGAGAACTCGCACCTAAACAACCGAAGAGAGATCAAAGACTTGAACCCCCATTTTTTCACCTTGAAAATAGTTGCGATAGTTGTTAGTCGTTTTTTAGTTTTATTGTGAAAATCCGCTTGATGTTGGATCAAGGGTTTATTTGTATGCGAAGAGGTTAGTTTGAAAAAAAGTTTGTTTAGAGGTCGATTTGAAAATGGCTCGACGACAAGTCGAGGGTTTGGTTGAAAAGAGGTGTTATTTCCTTGGTTTTATGGTTGGTATTATTTTGCTAAAACTCATGTAGCAGCAGATGTTGAATGAAGATATCTAAAAATATGTTTCATTACTCTTTGTTCAACATGTCAAATGAAGATGTTCCATGACTGCTCATAGGACATCGCGCTGTGAAGTCAGGTTTTAATGCAGATTCTATTACTATGATTTGTAACTAAATATTCTGTGAATATTTGGTTATCCTATGTGGCATCCAAAGCATTTTTGGATTAGGGTTACTTGTTGGTTTTCGGATTTGCTGCTGTTTCTAATTATGGAGACATAATAGGAAACTTTGGATTGAAGACCTATTTTATTGGAGTTAATTTTGCAGATTTGTGAGCAGCCTAATTGCTGCGTTTTTGAAGCCCAATTCAGTCCAGATTTTAAGCTATAAATAGACTGATGTAAACCTAGTTTTAGGTGTCAAACTTACATGTATTTTTAGGGTTGTGTGCTTGTGTTTTGTGAGCCTAACTGGTATCTTATGATAACAGTATAAGGACTGTAGTGTAAGTTGTGTAAGGTTGCTCATAAGCTTTTAAGCATTGAGTAGTTGTGTGTTAATTCTCATAAGCTGTGAAGTATTGAGAATTTGTGTTTCGACCATTGTTATTTATCTTGTAAGGAACCAGTCACAGGTTGTGATTGAAGAGGGATTTGAGGAGGGCCTTATACCTAGGGGAGTCTTAGGTAGAAGTCATAGGAAGGGTAGTAATTAAGTGAGCTGATTGAACCGGGTGTGGTTATCAGTGAATTGATACTATCGAATATTGATTTCATCCCTGGCTTGGTAGCCCCCAGATGTAGGATAGTTGGATCCGAACTGGGTTAACAATTTCTGGTGTTCTTTACATTTTCTGCACACTTTTATTTTGAACTTGTTCATTGTTGTTGTATATCAGTGTCTCGACATCTCGATAGGACATCTGATATATAGGCCAGAATTTCAATTGGCATCAAGAGCTTGCACCCTTTGTTGTTTCTGGGTGAGATTCAGGGAAGGTACTTTCTGGTACAATGGACAAGGATGGAGGAGCTCTGAATAAACCACCTTTGCTGGATGGCTCTAACTATGAGTATTGGAAACCTAGGATGATAGCCTTCATCAAGTCCATGGATGATCAAGCATGGAAAGCGGTTATCAAAGGTTGGGAGCCTCCAAAGGTAAGAGATGGAGAAGGAAATCTTACTGATGTTCTGAAGGAAGAAGAGGACTGGGATGATGCTGACTACAAAGGATCTGTTGGAAATTCTAAAGCCATGAATGAATTGTTCAATGGCGTCAACAGAAATATCTTCAGGCTGATTGAGCATTGTACTATTGCCAAAGAGGCTTGGCAGGTCCAGAAAGTTGCTCATGAAGGGACCTCAAAAGTGAAAATGTCAAAGCTTCAGCTTCTCACTAGCAAGTTTGAGAGTTTGAAGATGAAAGAGGATGAGAGCATTCATGATTTTCATATGAACATTATTGAGATAGCTAATGCCTCTAGTGCTTTATGAGAAAAGATGTCTGACAGCAAGCTGGTTAGGAAGATTCTCAGGTCTCTTCCTAAGAGATTTGATATGAAGGTTACTGCTATAGAGGAAGCTCAGGACATTGACAAGATGAAGGTGGATGAGCTTATGGGATCTCTCCAAACTTTTGAGTTAGGACTCGGTGAAAAAGCTGAAAAGAAGAAGAGTATAGCATTTGTGTCAAGTGCTGAGGACTCAGATGATGAAGGAAAACTGGTCAAAGATGAAGATGTGTCCAAAGAGCTAGTGTTGTTTGGAAGACAATTTAATAAAGTGTTGAAAAGGATGGACTGGAAGTCAAGAGAAAATGTTCGGAACAAGTCTCTCGACATCAACAAAGACCAGGATGGAGGCAGAAGATCCAGAACTGAAGAAGACTCTAATCAAGGGAAGAGAGTTCAATGCTATGAATGTGAAGGATTTGGGCACGTAAAAACTGAGTGTCCCACTTATCTCAAAAGACAGAAGAAGGGATTATCTGTGACATGGTCAGAAGATGATTCTGAAACTGACGCTGATGAGAAATCTGCAAAGTTGGTGACAGCTTTAACAGGAGTATGTGAATCAGATGAAGAATCTGAAGAGCTTACTTTTGAAGAGCTGGCTATCTCTTATAAGAAGTTGTGCATTGAACATGAAGAAGTATGTCAGCAGAAAGAAGAACAAGCATGTGCCATTATTCATTTAGAAGCTGAGAATACTGAGCATATGTCTATTATAGCTGATCTACAAAGTGAAGTAAATATTTTGAATTCAAAACTGGACAACATGATAAAAAATGTCAGAATGTTAAATAGGAGTTCGGATGTACTTGATGAAATTCTGAAGTCAGTAAGAGAAGTTGGAGATGTTAGGGGTCTAGGGTTTGAAAGTTCCAGTGAGATGGACAAAGGAAAATGGCCTGAAGTGACACCTGCTCAACCTGAGAAAGAGTCAAAGGTGTCTTATAACATGCTGCAACATCCTCGAATACATCAGAAGAATGTGACAAGAAGAAAGAATCAAAGATGGAAATGCCACTATCGTGGAAGGCTTGGCCATATAAAACCTTTCTGCTACAGACTATATGGCTACCCCAAGGTTGGGTTACAGGCCAGTAGGAAACGAGAATGGGTTGGGGTAACAAAAGTGTGGACTCCTAAGAGTAGTACAGAGGAACACATAGCTCATAAGTCCTTCAGTGTCTTTGCAAAGGAAAAGTGGTACTTCGACAATGGATGTTCCAGGCACATGACTGGTATCATGGGATGTCTATCAAATGTTGAGTCTCAACCCGTAACCTACGTGACCTTTGGAAATGGATCAAAAGGGAGAGTAATAGGTGTTGGAAAACTGGACTGTGCAGGACAACCTAATTTGGAGAAGGTTTTACTTGTTGAAGGGCTAGATGCAAACTTGATAAGCATAAGTCAATTATGTGATCAAGGTCTCAAGGTCAACTTTACCAATTCTGAATGTCAGATCACAAACAAGAAGGGCAAGATTATCATGAGAGGTAAGAGAGAGTCAGATAACTGCCATCTGTGGAGATCTGAGAACACTGAAAGAAGCGTGGAGACTAAGAAAAATACTGAGAAGACTGCCAAGGTAAAATAGGTGCTGATAAGTTGTAAAGCTACTCATGATGTTTGCTTGATGAAATATAATAATAAGTGTAAACTTAGTAAGTATGCCAGCAAGGTAAGGTTGGAAGGAGAAGTTGACAAGTGCGAAATTGAAACTCTGGGCCCAGTCCTTAAAAGTATAAATAGGCGGGCAAACACACCTTATTTTCAGCAAACTTACTCTACACAAATTTCTCTAGCACCCTCTCTTCAAAGCTCTCACGGCTTAGGGTTTTCTGCTAACACTCTCAAGACTGTACCGTGTGATCTACTAAACATGTCCCAATATCCTAACTCCGAATCCATGCATGAGAACACTGGTTCTCCACGAATCAATGCTGGAGATGCAGAATCTCTGAGGATGATAAATCTCTCTGACCTAGTGCTCGACATTGCTCCTTTAAGTGTTATGTCGGCTGACCCTAAAGGCAAACAGCAAGCTTCTCACACAACAAACGTCAACATCCCAGGTAAGAAGTCTAAACCTTTCTCTCCTAGAAAGAAGGCCCACTCCATGACTAGTTTGTATGCTGACCAAGTAAGCCCTAAGAAAAACGTGGCTGAAAAAGGATCTAACTCTGGCTTAGTTGAGAAGAAGAAGGATTCTAAAGATGTAAACAAGAATTCCACTGATAATGATGCTGTTAAAAAGGATAGGGAACTTAGAAGGGTTGTTGCCTCGATTCTGAGTGGAATTAAGGCAAATGTCGAGTCTAATGTTCCAACATCAGGGACTAAAAATATCAATAGCAGCCCTACTGATAGGACTGACGGTGAGGTTCCCATGGATATGGGCCGTGAGAGAAGAAGTAAAAGGAAAGCTGATGTAAGGACTGACGAGGTTATTAATGTTGATGACCTCACTTCTGATGAGGAACCTATTGCTGGAATGCTGAGAAAAATTCAGACTAGAAGTAGAAAAACTGTGATAAGTGAAGGCTCTAAGTCGTCGAAATTGAGTGGTAAAACTGGAGGTGGGGAAAGAAAAGTTCAAGCAGGGCCTCCTAAACATTGGAGCAAGGTTGTAGTGCCCACTAAGAAAATAAAAATTACTGATCAAAGCGACTCTGACTATGAAGTTGACACAGATGTCCAGGACATCGTTGGTATGAAAACCTCCACCTGCAAGAAGGCTGCTACTGAAAGGTCTATGAGAAATACAGATAGATGGAAAATTATAGATCAGAGGAGGATTTCTCTGGAAAGAGAATTGGGGAAGGATTTCGAAAAGTACAAGGAAATCATGGAGCTCATTGCAGCGGCTGGCATGATGAGAACTGTGTCCAAGTTTGGACTCTGCTATGGAAATCTAGTCAAAGAATTTGCGGTGAATATATCTGAAGAGTGTGATGAGAACAGGGGCAACACTCTCAGGAAAGTTTGTGTGAGAGGAGAAGCTGTCACTTTTTCACCTGAAATTATCAACAACTATCTGGGCAGGAGTAATGAACCTCAACCTGAGTTAGAAGTTACTGATAATACTGTTTGCAAGGAGATAACAGGTGGCTGTATGAGACATTGGCCAAATGCAGAAAAGATGTCGTCTGGTAAACTAAGTGTCAAATATGCCATCCTTCACAGGATTGCTGTGGTAAATTGGGTTCCTACAAATCACACATCTACTATCTCTTCTACACTTGGCAGATTCATATATGCCATAGGGAAAAAGATTTCCTTTGATTTTGGATCATACATTTTTGAGCAGATCTTGAAACAAGCTAGCTCACCTGCTGTCAAGATGCCTATTGGTTTCCCTTCCTTGATCTGTGGTATTATTCTAGAACAGTGTCCTAATCTTGTGTTGAGGGGTGACATTGCCCTCAAAAGGAAACCTCCGTTGTCCCTTCACTACAAGCTGCTGGGTGGAGCATATGTCCCAGACATTATTGGGACATCTACACAGACTCCTAGTTCTGCTAATCTTGATGATGAAGCCATTGCTCAGTTGCAAGAAACCTGCAAGGAGCTGGAAGAATCTATCAGGAGAGATACAGCAAGGAAGACAAAGCTCGAGCAGCTGATTAAAGCCTTGGTTGAAAAGAGAAATGCTGCTAAAGAGCAAGAGTTGGCTGAAGATGATGGACAAGGTGAATCTACTGAGTCTGATAGAAGAAGTGTCCAACAGTCTGATGATTCTGGTTCTGAGAAGGGTGCTTCTGAATCTGAAGGTGAAAGTGATGAGGTGGCTGAAGAGGACAGTGCTGAATAGCTATAGGCTATCTGCATGCTTATTTTTTTTGTTTTGTTTTTTCTCTTTTAGGACAACTTAATTCTGTTTTAATTTTGAACAATATACTGCTATGTGATTTGGTGACATTTGTCCATGACCTCTCTTTGTCATATTTGTGGCTAAAAAGGGGGAGTAGTAAGTGTGAGGGGGAGCAGCATTGTTATGTGTGTGCTGCAGGTGCAGCTGAGGTTGCTGCTGTTGAGGGGGAGTTGCTATGATGAGATGTTTGTTGGACTGTGTGTGTATGCAGCTGAGGGGGAATGCAGCTGATGGGGAGTTTTTTTTGTGTGTGCAGCTGAGGGGGAGTTTTTTTTGCTGCTATTAATGGTGTTTTCTTTCGCTGCTGATACTGATGGTGTTTAAGTGTGTGTGGAGTTTTAGCCAAAAATAAGCCAAAGGGGGAGATTGTTATTTCCTTGGTTTTATGGTTGGCATTATTTTGCTAAAACTCATGTAGCAGCAGATGTTGAATGAAGATGTCTAAAAATATGTTTCATTACTCTTTGTTCAACATGTCGAATGAAGATGTTCCATGACTGCTCATAAGACATCGTGCTGTGAAGTCAGGTTTTAATGCAGATTCTGTTACTATGATTTGTAACTAAATATTCTGTGAATATTTGGTTATCCTATGTGGCATCCAAAGCATTTTTGGATTAGGGTTACTTGTTGGTTTTCAGATTTGCTGCTGTTTCTAATTATGGAGACATAATAGGAAACTTTGGATTGAAGACCTATTTTATTGGAGTTAATTTTGCAGATTTGTGAGCAGCCTAATTGCTGCGTTTTTGAAGCCCAATTCAGTCCAGATTTCAAGCTATAAATAGATTGATGTAAACCTAGTTTTAGGTGTCGAACTTACATGTATTTTTAGGGTTGTGTGCTTGTGTTTTGTGAGCCTAACTGGTATCTTATGATAACAGTATAAGGACTGTAGTGTAAGTTGTGTAAGGTTGCTCATAAGCTTTTAAGCATTGAGTAGCTGTGTGTTAATTCTCATAAGCTGTGAAGTATTGAGAATTTGTGTTTCGACCATTGTTATTTATCTTGTAAGGAACCAGTCACAGGTTGTGATTGAAGAGGGATTTGAGGAGGGCCTCATACCTAGGGGAGTCTTAGGTAGAAGTCATAGGAAGGGTAGTGATTAAGTGAGCTGATTGAACCGGGTGTGGTTATCAGTGAATTGATACTATCGAATATTAATTTCATCCCTGGCTTGGTAGCCCCCAGATGTAGGATAGTTGGATCCGAACTGGGTTAACAATTTCTGGTGTTCTTTACATTTTCTGCACACTTTTATTTTGAACTTGTTCATTGTTGTTGTATATCAGTGTCTCGACATCTCGATAGGACATCTGATATATAGGCCAGAATTTCAAGAGGTTTGTTTGAAAATGGCTCGACGACGAATCGAGGATTAGTTTGAAAATGGGTTGTCTATGCTAGTCCCTAGGGGTGCTCCTAGTAAACAAACCACAATCAAAGAAACAGCGAATGCGTACACCGGAATGGGAGCGGGGGTACATGTAAAGTACAAGGGATGACATGAAATAAAAGGTCTCATTGTAAGGTAGCCCAAGAGGAAGCCGTGTGTGTGCGAGGTGTCCTAAACTAAGCCTTGAGCAAGAGTCGGACAAAAGCTCCAAGCAAAGGATATTAACCAACAGTCCACCAATTAGTCTTTTATTGTTTCGATATTTTTTTAGTGTGTTTTGATTAAGGTATGAACAAAGAAAATGGTTAGATGAACGAGTATGAATGCGATGAATAATATGAATATGAACAAGATAAATATTGACAAGAAAGTAAAGCAAGATAATATTGACAAGAAGTAAAGTTAGTAGTTAGTTGTTAATTGTTAATCGGGTCCAATGTAGCGCTGAACCATCGTAGCATGGTCTATGACGAAGATCACACTATAATAGGATGCGCAATTTGATCTTTGTGCTAAAACACGATTGTAATATGATATTGAGGATCATTCTCCAATTGAATGGTGCCACACGAAAAGAAAAGGTGAAGATCTCGTCTTAATCACAAACTTTCGTCGATTAATAGAAGGTAACCTATCACGATCCCAAAGTATAGAAAGAGATCTCGATGATCACTCACTACAGATTTGAAATAATGAAGGTTAATCGCTTCAACCATCAACATTTGTGAATAGAAAGACTTCATCGATTGAAAATGAAAAAGAAGATAGAAGAAAATGCGAAATGAAAATGAAATGGAAATAGAAAATAAATCGAAGCGGTCTCGTCTTAATCAAGATTTAATAGAGAAATCGATAATCTATGATATTTGACTTTAATTGACCACCAAAAATGGAAATCAAAAAGAGATAAAAAATAAGAAAGGTCTCATCTTTACCAAGATCTTAAATCGATAAATCGATAATCTTTGGTTTTAGATTTTCATCGACCGATAAAAAAGAAAAAAATAAACGGCCTCATATTGATCAAGATTGTAGATCGATTTGAATAAATCAACTAGTCAAGATGTTTGTTATATCATTGGCCCAAAATTAGAATCGGAATGAGAAATAAAATCAAAAATAGAAAATGAAATAATAAGGTAGATGAAACAAAGATTAATGGTAAAATTCTAAAGTAAACTATTATTTAAGAAAGTTTAGAAAATGAAAATAGTAACAAATTAAAGAAGAAAAAAAGGGAAAGAAATAAGAAAAGGGTGCAGCATAGAAATCTGGTGTGAACAGTACATGGAATCATGTGGGCTTAAGCAAGCCCATCATCCATTCTTACACGTACAAAACAAAAAAACAGGGGGGTGTACTAAAGAACTGAAGAGGTGAGGAAACACATGAGGATCATGTGGGCTCACAGCCCATCACCTCTTTACACGGTCACCAAAAAAGAGTGGTGAAACACACAAAAAAACAAACTAATGGGCCAAGGAGTAGCCATTTTCCTTAAAAAAATAGTGATGACACGGTTATCGACAATGCTATGCTTAAATGAAAACAACATTACGTTTGAAACAAGGATGAATAGAAACAACAGTAACAAAAGCTTGGTCAAACATCAACAACAATAAAAAGCACTGTGTAGAAATCATCAGGTTCTTTTTAAACTCAAAACAAGGCAAATGAAAAAAAAACAGAGCACAGCAAAGCCATTAGAAACGGAGAAATGCGAGGAACAATCACGCAAGAACCTTCTCAGCGTATATTTCGAGTTTGATTTCAGGTTTGTCTCTTTCTCTCTCGGTTCGCGATTTCGGTTTGAGTCCTTTTCCCATTGTTCATATGTTTGATTTTGATTTCGTTACTCTCAATCTCTCTCAATGGTTCTGGATCTGATTCATCTTCTTATTTTCGTTGGATTTGGTCGTGAAAGGGTTTGTGTGGGTGTGAGTTTTGAAGACTAGGGTTGAGGATGGAAGGGAGTTTTGAGGTTTGCTGTTGTTGATGATTCTCAGATGAAGATTTTGTGTTTGGGTTGAGGTTGGAGAGAAATTTCAGCAGAGTTTCAAAGGCTTCTGGAGCTTTTCAATTGAGGGATGAGAATGCTCTATTTATAGATGGAGTTGGGTGAGCATTCGATTCTGTTTTGCTCGATTTTGTGCGTTTTGGTTGTTGTACGAATTTCACAACTGGCCTTGTTTTGGGTGTGTACAGGTTGTGAATTAGTTTGTCGTTTGTGTGCGTTTTGTATTGCTGTTGTTTTTGCAAAAAATGGTTTGGCAAGGTGTTATGAATTGGTTTGTGGGGTCCTTCAAATTGTGAATGCTTTTGTTGTTTTTTTTTGCTGCTGTAGGTTTATGAAATTGGGTGTGTTGTCTGCTGTATCATGGTCATGTAATGGTTAGGCTTGGAGTTGTATGGTTTGCTGAATCTCTTGAAATCGGTGGGGGCGGGCGAGTTTTGTGCGAGAATTTTGGTTGCAGAATGTGGCTCACATTATGGTTTGTACATTTTTGAATACTGAATAATTGTTGGAATGGAGTATGAAGGTTGCGTAATGGTGATGGTCCCTATGTTGTTGTGTGTAGAATCATGGTTGCTTTTGCTGTTGGCAGTGTCTTGGTAGTACGTTGGGGCGGTTCGTGATTGTTGCCATATAGCAGGCACATGCTTTTGGAGGTTGCTCAGGATTTTAAATGTAGCTTTTGGTTTGGAACATTAACATTTCATGGTATTAGTGCTTTAGCTATTGTGTATGAAGATGGAATAGGCTGAGATTTGTGCCTTGTTATTGGTTTGAACTTGGTAGTACGTGTGTTTCATGGGCCATGTAGTAGCCAGCATCTTTGTTGTGAATGAGCGCAAATGGGCTTGTAAATAGGCTTCACATATTTTAAATCATGAGCCTTTCCTTAAAATTTCCATGAATAAGTTTCTTTTGTGTAGAATTTTTGTAATGATTGGACTTTAGATTTGTACAAACTTTCTTGATCTTGCCTTTTGTTCTTTGCCAAATTTGGATGTAATGAGGTTGAATAAATCCTTGAAAAAATTCATCATGAATTGATCTTGAATCATCTTGGATTGGGAATAGACTGGAGCCTTAAATCAATAAATCAATCTAAGCTTGGCCATTTGAATATTAATAAACCAAAGCCTTCAATATGAAACTCCTTGAGTCAAAAAATGCCTTGAAATCAGAGAACCATGACCAAACCTTAATTAAAAATTAAACTTGATCTTGATGATCATCAACCATGAAGCATTTGTCTTTGACATAGCCTAATATCTTTGAAAATGAAGCACACTAGTCTGACCAAGATTAGGTCAAACCCAATTGAATCTTAATCATCACTGCATACACACTTGATCTGATAACCTTGCTTGAACCATGATTCACCCTTACAAGACTTGAGCTTAGACAACATGAAGACAACAGGCACACATTTTTGTATTTTCTGAATATGGTTAGTGGATGGATATACAAATGGAGATTATACACAGGTAGGACAAATTTGGGGTATGACAGATGCCCCTATCTAATTGGGTTAAACCGAGTAAGATGAACTGCTACGGTGTTCAGTCTTTCGAGGTAGAAGTCAATTAGATATGAAGAAGACCACAAATTTGTCAGAAAAGAAAGGAGATGTTTGGGGGAAGTGAAATGATGGACCAATGTCACCTCGAGTAGACACTGAATAATTTGCAAAGGTCGTTATCACCAAAAGGATGATAACAGAAAATCTGACACCAAAAGGATGACAGACCTATCATCAAAAGGATGATAGTAAACTTACGCACGCAGACCCTTCACCAAAAGGATGAAAATGAGGTCAAAGTCTGCTATTACCAAAAGGATAATAGGCCACACACACACAGACCTTTCCACCAAAAGGATGAAAATGAGGTCACAGTCTGCTATTACCAAAAGGATAATAGGGCACACACACACAGAGACCCTTCCACCAAAAGGATGAAAACGAGGTCAAAGCCTGCTATTACCAAAAGGATAATAGGGCACACACACAGACCCTTCCACCAAAAGGATGAAAATAAGGTCAAAGCCTGCTATACCCAAAAGGATAATAGGGCACACATACACAGACCCTTCCACCAAAAGGATGAAAATGAGGTCAAAGCCTGCTATTACCAAAAGGATAATAGGGCACGCACACACATACCCTTCCACCAAAAGGATGAAAATGAGGTCAAAGTCTGCTATTACCAAAAGGATAATAGGGCACACATACACAGACCCTTCCACCAAAAGGATGAAAATGAGGTTAAAGCCTGCTATTACCAAAAGGATAATAGGGCACACACACATAGACCCTTCCACCAAAAGGATGAAAATGAGGTCACAACTTACTACTACCAAAAGGATAATAGCAAGCAAAACAATAACAAAGGCTGTCATTCACCAAAAGGATGATTCATATACCACAGGTTCACAGATCGGCGACACCAAAAGGATGACGGATCAATACAAGCTACTACCACCAAAAGGATGATAGGAACTTTCCACTTGCGAGGACCGACACCGAAAGGATGGAGGTTAGGTTGATATGACATGAACGGCTACTACCAAAAGGATGATAGTAAGTTTCTAATTTTGAGGATTGACCAACACCAAAAGGATGCAGGTTGAATTGAGTTGACAGGTGTAGCGAGCGATTTTGGACACGGTTCTTAAGCGTTGGTCGCTCTCTGCGGTTGAGCTTAAAACTATAGGTCGATTCATTTTTTATCCTATTAAAGCTGATGAAGGAAGGGAAATAGATGTCTCCAATTAACCCTGCTTTGCATACTGAGTTTAAACAGCGGTCTGTTAGGTTACAAATGCTATCAATGTGGGGGGGGGGGGGGGCTTTGTACTGGTTATTTGTATTTTCGCCAATACGATTTCTTTCTTTTTATCTGGGCAGAAGGTTTCTGGCGGGGAACAAGGATTAGGATGTTAGGACTGATTACTGCTTTTGATGTGAGAATATGGGATTTGGATTTTTGTTGATTGTGCTCGCTAAGATGTTTTCTTTCGATCTTATGCCTACGTATTCCCGTTTACCGAAACAGGGAAATCAGAGCGTTTGTAGTTCCTCCTATTCTATGGGAGGAAATGGGTGTTTTGGTGTCTTGTTCAAAGCCCAAGACGTGAAGCGAAAGGTGGTTTGTATCTTGTTCAAAGCCCAAGATGTGAAGCTGAAAGGTCTATTTGTGTCTTGTTCAAAGCCCAAGACGTGAAGCTGAAGGTCCTAACTTTAGAGAGAATTTGTCATCTCTAAAGAGGGGGTTGTATGTCACAACTGTTTTATAAAGGAGAATTACTTTAACCAGGATTTTTGAATCCGGCAATGCCACAATTTCCTTTACAGGGGATTTTAACCTGAAGGAGAAGACTTTAACTCAGTGTATAGCAATGCTATCTTTCCTTAGGAATTTCTCATACTAAAAGAGGGACAGTGGCATGGATGTAGATGATCCAGAGGCTTGCCGCTTACAGCGATTAGATGAAGAGGAAGGAGTTGTTGATGTTTGTGTACTGTGAACGAGGCACAGCTTTGCTGCTAAAAGGTTGATTGGATCCACCAGTGGTTTTCTTATATAAAGCCTAAGAGGAGGCTATTATGTGTCTCGTACAAAGCCCGAGAGAGAGGCTAAAAGGTTTTGACTCGACGATGAAGTCTTTTGGGTATCTCGTATGAAGCCCGAGATGGAGGCTGTTTGACTCAACAAAAGAGTTTTTTGTATCTCGTACGAAGCCCGAGATGGAGGCGAAATGGGTGATTGACTCGACGAGAGAGTCTCTTATGTGTCTCGTACAAAGCCCGAGAGAGAGGCTGAATGTTGTTTGACTCCGCTGGGGAGAATCATTGTACAAAGCCCAAGAGGAGGCTAACTTCACGGGAGAAGGATCTTTATACAAAGCCTAAGAGGAGGCAATTGCGACTGTTCAGTTAAATGACAGGTCCAGTATACTGATTTTGAAAGAGAAAATCAGTTCTCATATGAGCAACACAGTACTCAGGGATTTGATTCAAGGATCTGGGTTATTCCTGTTCTTTAAGAAAGCAGGAAATCTAAAGGATATTGAGACTATCTGAGTCTGCGGGTTTCCTTCCTATTTAACGAAGGGGTCACTTGAGAATATCTTTGAGACTCAAGGAAATTAGACTGTCCAAGTCTAGAGTTTCATCTTTTGTACTATGCTTTGAGAAACAGTAGTAGACTCTATGAAAGGACTGTTCTATGAGGATGACTAGGTTCTGTTCCTATACCTCTAGGAGGTCGTCGGGATAATTTGTACGAAGCCCAAGAGGAGGCTGGAAACTTTTAAGAAGCCGACGGGTCCTTGTACTAAGCCCAAGAGGAGGCTATCATTCCCGGAGGAAGAGATCATTATACGAAGCCTAAGAGGAGGCTGTGAATACTTCTAAGAAGCCGTAGGGTCCTTGTACTAAGCCCAAGAGGAGGCTAGGTTGCTTTTAGGATGCCTGTGGGTCCTTGTACTAAGCCCAAGAGAAGGCCGATGCTTTTAAGAAGCCCGTGGGTCCCCAAACACCAAGAAATTCAAGGCAATGCTATTCACCAAGAATAGATCAAAGTCAGGAAAGTTCGAGAATTTGGAAGAAACTCAAAGATGCCATTCACGGAGAATACATTCATCTCTGGGAGTAGAGTTTCTTGACAATTCCTAATGAGGACAGCCGAAGAGAAGACTGTATCTGGTGATCCTATTGGGGATCTAGTTGTCTATTTCTACGAATAAACGAAACGGCGTCACTTAGTTCTAGACATAGTTGCCGGGGAAACTCGAAATATCTATACTATTATTACACAGTTGATATGAGTTTATGAAAGAAGACTTACAGTGAAACAGCCCCACAATACAGTTATATGTATATAAAAGCGGTAAATGAAAGCGTATAACCACTTACTCGGTTGTAGAGCTTCCATGCTGTTTGGTTAGTTGTTCAACAAAGAAAGATTGAAACCAACAGTATATTCAAAATCAAAGGAGAAAGTGCTTTGAAAAAGAAAGTTTTGGGGCTTACAGCTCAAGGAGAGGCCCAGGGTTTTATCAGTGAGCGCACTGTTTAAATTTGTACAGAGGGACTTATACAAGTGACTGAGGCCCAAAAATTGTTTTCTGTACCAAGGGATGGGTCTTACACTCTCTCAAGAGGCCCAAGAAGTTTTAAAGAAAAAGAGTGGGGCTTATAACACGAGGGTAGGCCCATATGATTTTTCCGTTTAAAATGGCGATCGCGCCGAGGTTTTCTTTTAACGCAGAGGGACTTATACAATAAGTGAGGCCCAAAAAGATTTTGGTTAAAAGGGGATTGGGTCTTACACTCTAATAGAGGCCCAAAAGTTTTGAATGGGTCTTATAGCTCAAGGAGAGGCCCAATGTTATTTTTGAAAGGCGACGATCGCGCCGTTTGTTTTTGACGGTATCGGGACTTATACAATACACTGAGGCCCAAAATGTTTTGGTCAAGAAAGGATTGGGTCTTACACTCTATTAGAGGCCCAAAAAGATTTTGAAAATGATTTATGAGGGTTGAATTAATCCAAAAACCCTAATTTGTTTTCAAAAATGTATTTAATTGAATAAAAATTCAATTAAAATGATCAAAATTGTTTAACATATGAAAAACAAATTGTGATTTTGGATTAATGCTTCAAAAATTAAGTATTGACCTACAAAATAATTAGAAAGCATTAAAAGTTGCAAAATCAATGTAGAAAAAATATTTAATATGTAAAAAACAATTACAATATTAATTCTTTGCAAAAATATCAATTATATGAAATAAATAATATTTTTGGGATTTTTTGATAAAATAAAATATTTTAACATTTTTGTGAATTATTAAAAAAAGAATCAACTCAAAATCATTAAAACTCAGAGAGAAATTAATTTTTGAATCAATTAAATAAAATCACAAAATTCAAATATTTGAATTATTCAAAAATGGCGCCAAGAACACACCAAGAACACGCGCGTGTTCTGGGTTTGGCTGATTTGCATTTTCTCCTCAATCTCACTGAATACGTAATCATATCTTGCAATCCTCATATCATTATGCTCGTCTCAACCTCACGATCATGTCTATAACACTTAATTTCATTTAAATTAAACATAAAACATGAAATCACGAAGAAACCTCAAGAACCCTAATTTCTGCATGAAGGCTAGGGTTTTTGATACACGATTCAAACAATGCAATTAATTGAGGGAAAACATTCCATGCATGATTATGAACATATGGCCAAATTATTGTGCGAGGAAATATGCATAGATTGAGAGATGACCAAGTATATGCTTACCTCTAAGCCATGACAGCAAGTGCAATGTGATTTTTGATTAGGAGGTGTTACAGATGAGTGGTGATGATCTGAACAGCTTCCCTACACCATATGGAGTGTGTTTGAATGGTTGGACTTGATTGAAATTGGCTGGATCACTTTGTGGTACCTCAGCTGCAACTTGATTGAAAATTTGAGCAACCAGCTGGTGATTTTGTGAAATTGGTGTTTCAGAAGTGATCTAAGTGTTTGATCAGCTCATATGTGATGTGTGTGAGGTGTGTGAGTGATTGGTTTGATTGGAAAAGCTCTCAAACTCAAATCCCGATAGCTACCTTGCTAAGAAAGGCATTTTTGCCAAGAGAAAGAGATTTTGAGGAAATCATCTGTTAGATGGCTTTGGTGTACTCAAACTGATCACAATTGAGCTCTATTTATAGTAGAGCAAGTTTGTTTTTCAAGGAATAGTGAATGGCAGCTGGTAAGTAGGTTTGGCCAATGTTGGCAAATGAAAATCCAAGTCTCCTCTAGCCATTGACTAGAGGTTAGGGCACAGAGCTTTGGTTCCCTTGGTCTTGGATAAGTCTTGACTGATTTCAGATGAGAATGGCTCAGTCCATGCCACCTTGATGCTTCCATTGAATGCTCCAATCCAAATTTGGAGTCTTGTCCCTATTTTGGCCATTCTAGGTTCAACATGTTATTTCTTGTTCCATGGACTTTGGAGGCTTGGCTCAGTGATTGTCCCCTTTAGATTCAATCCTCAGAGGTGTCCAAGTGGATAGGAGCATTTGAATTTGGCTGATTTTGGCAAATTGAGCAAAGTTGCAAATTCTGCCTTGCCTTTGACAGATTTCAGCAAGGCAACTTGACAATGTCATATCTCATGGGGTAAGTTGAATTTGGCAATGTTCTTGGCCATTTTGGAAAGCCCTTACATGATACAACAACTGTTTGAACAAGTTTGGTTTTGATCTCTTTTTATTTCAAGTGAAAAATCCCTCTACATTTGGCAAAAAGTGAAGCAAAATCTGACTTAGTGAAATTTTCACTAAGTGTTGGAACAAAGTGTGATTTCTTGATTTTGATCAGTCCATAACTCAAAATCCTTAATGAATTGGACTTAGGTCTAGTTGAAGTTTTTGTAGAGGGTAATGAGGGCTACAAATCCATCTTTGGATGAGAAAAAATGGCCATGTGGTTTAGGAGTTATGATCCTCCAAAGTTAGTGCATTAGTGGTACTTTTTCCATAACTTAGAAAAATTTCTAAGTTTTATGGTTACCCCTTTTACAAGTTATCCAACTTTCTTTGATTTTTCTTGATGAATGATGATTCAAATCATACATTAACATCATTTTAGGGTTAAAAATCCATTTTGGTGAAAAATCTCAAAAAGTCAAAGTTGACTTTTGTGCACAGTTGACTTTTTATCAGATGAATTCCAAACTGTGCAATTCTTCAGGAAATCATGTCCTTGACCTAAATCAAACTTGATGGATATGTTCCATGGGTGTCATAGGGTATACTGGGGCATGTCCTAGGGTTTGGGAGCATGTCCTGGTCAAAAGTCAAAGTTACAGTTGTCTTTCCTCGCGAAACCCTAATTGTGGTGCAGATGAAAATGAGACTTGTTGCTCAAGCTTATTGGATTAATCCATTGTTCCAAATGGATCAATATAGTTCATTAGAGACCCTCAAATCATGTCTTGAGGTCTTGGCTCTTGATTTGTCCCAAAAGTCAACTTAGGGGTGAATTAGGTCAAGAAACCCTAATTCCTGATTTTTTATGTATGCATCCCCTGAGGTCAAATTGACTTGATGCTTGGGTCCATGAGGTTACATGGAGTACATTAGGTTGTGTTTTGGATCTTTGACTTGTGTCCAGATGAAATTTTCCATCTAGAGGCCCTGGTCGACCAAAACCCTAATTTGGTGATACTGGCGATCTTGAGACTTGATCCACCTAGAAGGGAGCAACCTTGTGCTTAATCCTTGAAGTGGGAGTCCTTTTGATCCATTGTGGATGTTTGAGAGGTTAGACAAGTTGAAGATCATGTCATTCCTTGATTGATCCTTTGTCTAAGGCTCTGAGAGGGCTTGAAACCCTAATTTTGATTGTAGTGAATGCTCAACAACCCTTGAAACATTTGGTGAGGCATGATGGTTCATCCATATTGTGATGATGATTTGTACAATGATGGGAAAGCTTAGTGGTCAAAATTTGGGGTATGACAGATGCCCCTATTTAATCTTCTTGAACCCGAAGGTGTGAATGACGAAGGTATTCGGGCATTCGGGGTGCAAGAGGATTAAATATCGGAATACCCGAAATTTTGATGGTGGTTATGAATGGTAGCTTACGCATTCATCTTCTTTAGCTAAGCCATGATGCTTAGAAAAGGTAAACTTCCCCTCGATCCTGGTTTCCTACCAAGGAACTGGTCTTAGTTGCGGAAATAAACTTTCCCCCGATCCTGGTTTCCTACCAAGGAACTGGTCTTAGTTTCTGATTTAAACTTCCCCTCGATCCTGGTTTCCTACCAAGAACTGGTCTCAGTTTCTGAAATAAACTTCCCCTCGATCCTGGTTTCCTACCAAGAACTGGTCTCAGTTACTTTTGTCAACAAACTTTCTTGACAAGGAATGCTATTAGTAGCGGTTTTCCTTCAAACTTCTCGCCGAATTTTCCTGGGGAGATGCCATTTGAGTGGAAAAAGTTTTGATGTCAGACTTGCTGGGGAACCCATTCGTCTGAGTTGTAGAGTTGCACAAACTTCTCTGTTGGAGACGCCATTTGTTGACTTTACTGGGGGAAAGCGAGTCTCTTGAGAGACTGTTGTCACTGGGATCTTACATCATACTTTTCTCGGGATCTTCCCGGAGAAATGCCATATGATGGGGTCCAATTTTGAGGTGCCGATGACCTCTTCATCAACGATCTTTTCGGAGAAATACTGATGTACTGCCGAATCTCTGATTACGAGGCTTTCTCTGTGGATTTTCCTTAATCCGAGAAAGCAAGGATATCATCTTCAATGGCGAAGAGTGATGTTGACTGAGGGTTCCTCTGGTTTTTCAGAGGTTCAAGTTATCAAAGTGGTCGAGGGCCAACTTCCTTCCAGAAATAAGCTGGAAGCGAGGTCGTTCAAACACAGTATTTCCTGACGAGGCAAGGAGTGACAACTCGATTGAGAGAACTGTTTATCACTAGGGGACAAGACCGACTAGAGTGATAGCGATGCAATATGAAATGTGAATACGAATCAATAATGCATGATGTACGTATGTATATGCTGACGAAACTGACGCGATAGACAAACTAAAAGATGAACATGATTGGATACACGGCCATCGCGGGGCGTATAGAGATATCGCTGGTTCAAGATAGCAATTCCACCTTGCTCAGGAGAGATAGTCCCTACTGGGAGCTATGTTGGTCGGGCTTAGGAGATGAGAACTCAGCCGAGGTGTGTCAGATGAAACAAGGTCTCTGACACAGTTGATCCTTCATTCAGGCGTACTGGCATAGAAGGAGTACTTTGATTCTGCACTTTGAAGTTCAATTGCTTTCGGGGAAGCAGTCGATGTTCTTTCGATGTTCAACAGTCAAAAGAAATTTCCATCTTTATTTTAAAAGCAGAAAAAGTTTTAACAAGTAAATTCATTTTTGTTTTATTTGAAGAATCATTAATCATGTTAACAACGTCGTTCTGTAAAGTTAAAACAAATAAGAATTACAAACAAAAAGCACAAGGGCTCAAATTTTATTGATAAGATGGAGATCAGCTAAACGCGTGATTCCAAAGAGTAATTACAAAGTTAGAAAATGGTAATTTACAGGGAAAAGGGCTATGTTGAAACATAACGACCACTATCCTTCTACCAACTTTGAATTCGGGACATCCCGAGCTTCTGTCGAAGATGACCTTGACTGGAGTTTTCCTCTGATGGATGGTGTAACTGCTGCTGCCGCTGAGGGACTTGCCTCTGTTGAACATAGTTACTTGCCATTATCCCTAATTTTTGCCTGGATTGTACTATGA
The DNA here is from genome assembly GCA_022829125.1 of Lathyrus tuberosus. Lineage (NCBI taxonomy): Eukaryota > Viridiplantae > Streptophyta > Magnoliopsida > Fabales > Fabaceae > Lathyrus > Lathyrus tuberosus. The sequence goes on along the minus strand of JALAZF010000091.1, from coordinate 2,864,334 downwards.
TGTTTCCAATCCACCGGGATGATGATTTTTTTTATTTTGTCTCTAACTTTTGCCTGGACCGCCCTTTCGGGTTTTCAATCCACCGAGACGTTTTTTTTAGGCGAAGTATTTCTTGACTACATCAACATTCGTGGGGTAGGCAAATTCCTCTCCGTCCATGGTTGCAAGTCTCAAGGTGCCGCCTGAGAAATCTTTCGTGACCACATAAGGGCCATCATAATTCGGAGTCCACTTGCCCTGGGAGTCAGTGAGAAATGATTGTATCTTCTTGAGCACGAGGTCTCCTTTCCTGAAGATGCGAGGTCGAACCTTTTTGTCGATTGCCCTCTTCATTCTCTGTTGATACAACTGACCGTGGCATAATGTCGTGATTCACTTCTCCTCGATCAGATTCAGTTCGTCGTGTCGGTTTTGACACCATTCAGCTTCGGTGAGCTTAGCTTCCATAAATACTCGAATTGACGGGATCTCTACTTCTATGGGGAGCACTGCTTCCATGCCATACACTAGAGAGAAAGGGGTAGCCCCTGTTGAAGTGCGAACGAATGTGTGATAACCGTGAAGAGCAAAGGGTAGCATCTCGTGCCAATCTTTATAGGTTACAACCATCTTTTAAACGATCTTTTTGATGTTCTTGTTAGCCGCTTCTACCGCTCCGTTCATCTTGGGTCGGTAGGGAGATGAGTTATGATGTTCGATCTTGAACTCAGCGCACAACTCTTTCATCATCTTATTGTTCAAATTAGATCCATTATCAGTAATGATCTCGCTTGGAACACCATAACGGCAGATGATATTGTTTTTGATAAATCGGACCACCACTTGTCGGGTTACATTGGCGAATGACGTTGCTTCGACCCACTTGGTGAAATAATCAATGGCTACTAGGATGAACCGATGCCTGTTTGAAGCCTTAGGTTCGATCAAGCCAATCATGTCGATTCCCCATATGGAAAATGGCCATGGGGAAGAGAGAACTTTGAGATTTGATGGCGGTACATGAATTTTGTCGGAGTATATATGACACTTGTGACACCTTCTCATGTACTTGTAGCAGTCGGATTCCATTGTCAACCAATAGTACCCTGCTCTTAAAATTTTTCTCGCCATTGTGTGCCCATTGGCATGTGTTCCAAAGGATCCTTCATGAATTTCTTTCATAAGCATGTTTGCTTCTGGTCTGTCTAAGCATCGGAGCAAGACCATGTCAAAATTTCTCTTATAGAGAGTGTCACCGCTCAGGAAGAAGTTTCCAGCCAGTCTTCTGAGGGTCTTTCTATCTTTCCTGGATGCCCTAGGTGGGTACTCTTGTTTCTGAAGGAAGCATTTGATATCGTGATACCAAGGTTTGTCATCTATGACTGCTTCAATCGTGAAGATGTAAGCAGGACGTTCAAGGCGCATTATGTCGATCTTAGGTATGTCATTCCATTGACCTACACTAATCATGGAAGAGATAGTGGCTAATGCATCAGCCATGTGATTCTCATCACGAGGGATGTGATGAAACTCAACTCTGTTGAAGAAAGGTAGCAACCTTCTTGCGTAGTCTTTGTAAGGAATCAATCCTGATTGGTATGTGTTCCAATCTCCTTTTATCTGATTGATAACCAGGGCTGAATCACCATATACGTCCAAGTTTTTGATCCTTAAATCAATCGCTTCCTCGAGACCCATAATACAAGCTTCGTATTCGGCCCCGTTGTTCGTACATTTGAACGTAAGTCTGGCAGTGAAAGGAATGTGGGTACCCTGAGGGGTAACAATGATTGCCCCAATTCCGCTTCCATAATGATTAACTGCTCCGTCAAATATAAGTCCCCATTGGGAACCTGGTTCTGGCCCTTCACTGGGTAGCGGTTCATCACAATCTTTCATTTTTAGATACATGACATCTTTGTCTGGGAAGTCAAACCCGATTGATTCTTGATCGTCAATCGGTTGATGAGCCAAATGATCGGCTAAAATACTTCCCTTAACGGCTTTCTGAGCGTGGTACTCTATGTCATATTCTGATAGAAACATCTGCCAACGGGCAATCCTTCCCGTAAGAGCAGGTTTTTTCAAAAACGTACTTGATTGGATCTATTTCGGAGATCAACCAAGTAGTATGACGAATCATGTACTATTGAAGACGTTTGGCTGCCCAAGCCAAAGCGCAACAAGTTTTCTCAAGCATCGTGTACCGAATCTCGCAGTCGGTGAATTTCTTGCTCAAATAGTAGATGACAGACTCTTTTCTTTTAGTTTCGTCTTGTTGGCCAAGTACACATCCCATTGAGTCCTCTAGGACTGTGAGGTAAATGATCAGTGGTCTTCCTTCCACTTGAGGGGATAGAATCGGAGGATTCAACAGATATTCCTTAATACTGTCGAAGGCAGTTTGGCAATCTTCTGACCAAACGCAATCCTGGTTCTTTTTCAGTAATTTGAAAATCGGTGCACATGTGGCGGTCATAAGGAATATGAATATGGAGATGTAGTTTAAACGTCCAAAGAATCCTCTGACTTGTTTTTCAGTTTTCGGAGAAGGCATTTCTTGAATGGCCTTGACCTTGTCAGGATCAACTTCAATTCCTTTCTGGTTGATGATGAACCCTAGTAGTTTCCCTGAACGGACACCAAAGGTGCACTTGTTGGGATTCAAGCGGAGCTTGAATTTTCTCAAACGTTCGAACAATTTTGACAGATGTTCAACGTGCTCCCTCTCTGTTTTTGATTTTGCAATCATATCATCGATATATACCTCTATCTCTTTGTGTATCATGTCATGAAACAGCGTAGTCATGGCCCTTTGATAGGTTGCCCCGGCATTCTTCAAACCGAATGGCATTACCTTGTAACAAAAGGTGCCCCATGGGGTAATGAACGAAGTTTTCTCCATGTCTTTCGGCGCCATTTTGATCTGGTTATAGCCCGAGAATCCATCCATGAAGGAGAAAACTTTGAACTTTGCTGTACTGTCTACCAGCATGTCAATGTGTGGTAAAGGAAAGTCGTCCTTTGGACTAGCCTTGTTTAGATCTCTGTAATCGACACATATTCTGACTTTTCCGTCCTTTTTAGGAACGGGTACAATGTTGGCTAACCATTGAGGATATTCAGATGTAGCGAGGAAACCCGCGTCAATCTGTTTCTGCACCTCCTCTTTGATTTTGATGGCCATGTTCGGGTGAGTGCGTCTCAACCTTTGCTTTACTGGTGGACATTCCGATCTTAACGGTATGTGATGTTCCACGATGCTGGTATCCAACCCTGGCATATCCTGATAAGACCAAGCGAATACATCGGGAAATTCTCCGAGAAGCTTTATCAAACTCTCTCTGGCAGTTGGACTGAGCAGTGCCCCGGTCCTGATTTATTTTCTCTCTTGCTCTGAACCCAAGTTTACCGTTTCCAACGGCTCTTTGTGAGGTTCAATGGACCTTTCCTCTTGTCTGAGTAGTCGAGAGATCTCTTCTGGAATTTCGTTGTCAATTTCTTCTTCAGCCCCAAATACCGGGAACTCAAAGTCGGGAGAAGGCATCGGATCGTATGTTTCAACAGGGTTTACAACAAGCAATCTGCATGACGTGATGATTCGTGTTTAGAAGAGATAGAGAAAAATGCAAGTGTGTGCAGTGTTTTATTTTTATTACTGCTTGTTTTTATTATTGAATTGTTTTTTAGGATTACCATTTTCTGAAAAAGCAAAAAGAGAAAACAGCAATTAATGCGGAAATTACAGAACGACGTTATTTTATTAACGAACAAGTCGATCCTTGAAACTACAGCCCTATAAAACAAAACTCTGTCGCTTTGGGCGAAGCAAAGAGGGAAATTTACAGAAAGCGAGCCCTATCAAAACATCTGTTTCACCTGGGCAGGATGAAAGGTAAAAGATGGCAATTACTTTGACTGATGAACGACCTTCGGAACCTCGACAGCAACCCATTGGTGGCGAACTCCTCGGTGAATCACAAAGTCTGGCACCTTCCTTGATTTGTCTTCAGAAATGACGCTGATTTTTGGTGGAGCGGGATCATTGGAATCTGTCTCCCAGGCAGAATTGCCGTAGGAGAATTCCTCAGTTGCATTTTGCATTGCATTTGTGCTCTCAGCTGTATCTCCCCATCCAGTAGGCTGGATATCTTGGAGCCTGATACGAGAGCTTTCGGGAGCGGTGTACTTGACCATAAAGTCAAATTTTCCACTTGGTTGTCCCAGGGTGTCCCACACTTATTTGGAACTGGAGGAGTCATCTCTCTCGATGACGTTGACCTCGGGAAAAGCATAGTTGATGAATTCAAGTCCTGCAAATGTTGCAAATTCATCTTCATGTTGAGTAGTTTCTGAATGACCTGAGTGTTGATCCCATGACATGGTGGGGACACAGGTATTCTGTTCAATGATGCTCAGCTGAGTTACATTACTCGGCTGACTTTCCTGCCCCAAGTTTCCTGGGTAAGGTTGCCACATTGGCAGACCATCCATTGGGCCATAGTAGGTGTAGTCAAAATTGTCTTTCATCGGAGTGTCTTCCTCTAATGAATTTGGCGGAGCACAGCATCCTTCCGGATCACAATCCTCGTAGATCATTTCGACATCTGATCTTGGTATAAATCTCAGACTTTCTGTATGAAAGCAAAAAGGCATAGGCACCTCTTCCTGAGACATATAACCGTCCTGGTTAAGGTAGGACTTCCACTCTTCATCTGTGTCAGAGGGATCTTCCTCATTAATAGCATGAACCGCTTGAGACACTGGGTGAAGGAAACCTCCACTGTGGAATAAGTTTTGAAGGGGATGAAGACTTTCATCGTTGGCAGCTATTTGGGTACAGGTTGCAGAAAAACCAAGACCCTTCTTTGTTTTATTGTCAATAGGAATGACAAGTTGTCCCCATCCGGTTGTATCGGTACTCTCGACCGGTTTGATAGCATTTTTGTATGAGGAAATGGAAGTTCCTTCTTTGAACTGATTGTCCTTGCTCATCGACAGTGCTTGGATCTGCGTTCTAATAACCTCCTCGGGTTCTACACAAGTAGATGATGATAAGTTGCTTACAAGCAAGGCCTGTTCCCCACAAACTGTGACAAGTTGATCATTCTTGACGAACTTTAGCTTTTGGTGGAGGGTCGAAGTGACAGCTCCAGCCTGATGTATCCAAGGTCTTCCTAATAAATAACTGTACGTTGCCCGGATGTCTATGACCTGGAAAGTGACTTGGAAAGTGTGAGGACCAATAGTTATGGGAAGATCAACTTCGCCGATAACTGTTTTTCTGGATCCGTCCAACGCTTTGACGACGACCTCGCTGATTCTCATCGGAGGTCCCTGGAATGATAGTTGCATCAAAGTGGACTCTGGCATAACATTCAGGGCTGACCCTGTGTCTACTAGTACGCTGGCTAAAGCATCGTCCTGGCAGTTAACTGTGATATTGAGTGCCATGTTATGACGGCGACCCTCTTCGGGTAATTCCTCATCACTAAATCCCAAATTATTGCAGGAAGTGATGTTAGAGACAATGCTATCGAACTGTCTGATTGTTACATCTTGTTCCACAAAGGCTTGCTCCAAGAATTTATGTAGAGCCTCCCTGTGGACTTCTGAACTGAGTAACAGTGATAACACCGAGATCTTTGAAGGAGTCTGTAACAACTGATCAACAATGTTATATTCACTCCTTTGGATGAGCTTCAACATCTCATCATTATTTTTCGAAAGGTCGGGATTACTGGATTGACTGACTGGGGGATCGGGAGCTTCTGTCTGAAGTTCCTTTTCCTTGTTAAGTTCCCCAACCCCTCGGTTGAAGATTCTACCACTCCGTGTTACTCGACTGATGTCTGCAATTTTCACAACGGAGGGTAATGGAATTTCCTTTCCATTTTCAATTATTGTTGCACCGTATTTGTAAGGGATCGCCTTAGCTGATTCATACGGTAACGGTCCTGGTAGATAGATGACTACAGGAGCCTTCTGATTTTTCTGACCATCATAAGTAATCTCGATCCGTTCCCGTTTGGGAACTTTAGATTCGGCAAGTAGAGGAATAATGGCGAAAATATCCCTGGTCCTGTGATGACCAGAGACCGTGACAACATCCTCAACTTGCTCGGCAAGGTAGTTCGACGACCAGTTGGTGGGTCCAGAACCCGGATAGGGACGAATTTCTCCACGATCGACCTGACCCTGAAGAGCTGCTCTTACAAGGTAACACCCTTGGTTACTTTCCGAACAGACGCCGCAACTATCATAGTTGTGTGGTGGCACCTGGCCACGCCCACTTTGAATACAATGTAACCTCACTAGGTTAGCTTCCACTGATCGGACATCCTGACTCTGACGCCGAGTGGGGTTTCTATTACTGATACTAATCTGCTGAGTATCTTCATCCATGTAGATTGGCATCCACCAATGATTTAACAAGTGCTGAAGTGCCTCCTGGACAAGGGTACAACCTCGATCGTTTTCGCAACCCGCTTTACAGCTTTGATAGTCATGTGATATTAAGAATTCGAGTCGGACCTGCTCAGCATGTAACTCTACCAGGTTGGTATTCATCACGCGAACATCGAAAATTTGAACCATGTTGATTTGATAGGAGTTCCTATCATGGTAGTCTTGGATCCATCCAAGATCCATCTGACGCTGGAGGGCCTCCTGTATGAAAGAGCATCCCTGTTTGTTTACCAAGCAAATCAGACAAGAACTGTAATCGTGCCGCGGCACATTATGATACTGGCTTTGCCTTGAGTGCATCGCCACCAAGTTGACATTCATTGCACGGATGTCGTGGTTTTGAATGACGTTAGAATTCGTGTAGACCATGTTAACTCCACGAACTCGGTGCTCCTGGATCCATCCAAGATCCATCTGTTCTTGTAGAGCTGCTTGCACTACAGAACATCCTTGGTTGTCTTTAGAGCAGATATCACACTGATGATAGTTATGAGGTGGCACATGGCCATATCCACTCTGTCTACAATGCCTCTTTACCAGATTGGTTTTTAACAAGAGTACATCGTGAATTTGATAGACATTGTTAGATTCTCTCTCAATCAGATCGACTGCAGCCTTCTCGTGTTGAGGCAGCGGGTTCGTGAGAACATTGAGATTCGTATCTTTGAAGGATAAGACCCCGCTCCTAACAAGCTTTTGTACGTCAGACTTGAAATTGAGACAAGTCTCTATGTTATGCCCTGAACCTCCTTGATGATAAGGGCAAGTTTGATCCACCTTAAACCAAAAAGGCAGATTTTCCGGTACTGTAAGAGGAGATTTAGTCTGTATGTGCCCCTTAGCCAGTAGTAATGGAAACAGCTCTGCATACGTCACGGGTATAGGATAAAATCCTGGTGGCCGTGTTGTACGGTTGTTGTTATATGGAGGACGAGCCTGCTGAAGAGGCTGTTGTGTCCTTTGCTGGTCAGGTTGGCTCTGCGCAACCTGAGGTTGATACGTAGGAATAGACGCAGGGTTGATAGCAGGAGTTACAGCTGCTACCGGTTGATAACGTCGTCTTTGCTTTCTAAGAGAGATATTCCTAATATCTTGTTCTTTTTTCTTAGGGAGAGCACTACCATATTTTTTAGTACCACTCGTCGATCCAGTGTCTTTTACCAAACGTCCTTCTCGGATGGCTTCCTCAAGACGTACGCCCATGCCGACCATTTTGGTGAAGTCACTAGGCGCACTGGCAACCATTCGGTCATAGTAAAATGAGCTTAAGGTCTTTAAGAAGATCTTTGTCATCTCTTTTTCCTCAAGAGGTGGACAAATTTGAGCGGCAATTTCACGCCACCTTTGAGCATACTCCTTAAAGGTTTCCTTGTCCTTTTGCGACATTGATCTGAGTTGATCTCTGTCGGGTGCCATGTCTAAATTGTATTTGTATTGTTGGACGAAGACAGTACCAAGATCTCTGAATGTACTGATCGTAGTACGGTTTAAACCCATGTACCATTTGAGTGCGGCACCGGTTAAACTATCCTGGAAGTAGTGAATCAGTAGGTCCTGATTCTCCGTCTGGACTGACATCCGCCGAGCGTACATCACCAGATGGCTTTGAGGGCAAGAGTTACCCTTATATTTTTCAAAGTCGGGGACTTGGAATTTGTGCGGGACTTTCACATTGGGGACCAAGAAGAGGTCTGCGGCGTCTTTTCCAAATAGATCCTGACCGCGAATGGCTTGCAGTTCTTTCTGCATTTCTAAGAATTGTTCCTGGAATTCATCCATTCTGTCAAACATAGTTTCCTTCTTACCAGAAGGTGTTGGTGGAATCTGTCCTTCCGGGACAGTGTGCACCACAGGGGGCGGGACTGTGACTACGACAGTGAGTCTTGGCGCTTCCCAAAGTTTGTAACCTTCAGGAGTCTTCAGTATGCCCGTGGCATCTTCGCTTTCCCGAAGTTTGTAACCTTCAGGCCCAGCGGCTTCTGTTGTGATTCCTTGATCTTCAGTGATCGGCAGAACATATCCTTCCGGGATATAGTTAACAGGCATGTCCCAAGGACAATCTTTCGGTATCTGATACCTAGGATCATACCTCTCCACTACGGGCGTTGAGGTGATCTCTGAGATCACAGTTCTTTGTAGCTGAGCTTCTGCCATGGCTTGCATGTCGTTACGAAGCTTTCTCATATCCTCTCTCAGAGCGTCGATCTCTTCTTTCAACTCTCTGTTTTCTTCCTCAAGATCATCCATATTTTTCTGACGATTGGCCTGAGTATTGTACGAATGAGACAGTTTGACTCTAGAATCGAGACACAAACATGAGATTCGCAGGGAAGAAGAATACGCGATGTGAGAATGATGAATGCAATGATTATATTAATTGTTTTTCTTGGTTTAATCAAAATAAACTTCGACAATTAGATTGAAAATATCAAACCGTGGGGAAACCCCTTTTTATTGAATTCAAAGGATTACAGAAATGGAAATACAGTAGATTACAAAGTGCAGAAACAGAAACCTAAACTAATGGGTCCCGAGTCCTCTCTGAAGAGAAATCGGGTGCTGATTCTGGTATCTTCCTTTTCTTTGACGGGGGCTCTTGGGCCGTTGTCAGGTTGTCATTCGTTTGCCAGGTGAAAGGAGCGAGCAAATTCCTTTGGTCATCTTGATTATCTACAGCATGTTGCTCCAAAATTTCAATCAGAGCATCTTTCTCTTTCAGTAATTGCTGTATTTTGATGCACTCTATGTCGAGGGTGCGGTACTTGTTCTTCCAAGACCTTCTCTCCTTCTGAATTTTGTTGAGAGTAACCTGAAGCTTTTCAGTTTCCGTCATGAAGTACATGACAGATTCCTTTGGCGGAAGAATTCCGTAACGAGGATAAGGCATTTTCAGCTTGAGAGCTCTAGTTTGTACCCAATGGAGATAAGGCTCCACCGAGACACAGTCCGGTTTTCCTAGAGACTCTCGTCCTTTCTTATGAACATGCTTCCAAGCGTGCACTATTTCCATCTTTAGTGCCCTGTCATTTTCTCCTTCTTTGAAGAAAAGACCTTCCAGATGAACACCCAGTGGGATGTGTCTCATCGGGTATCCAAATTGACGGCGAACCAATATCGGATGGTAGTTGATTCCTCCTTTAGTTCCTATAAGGGGTACATTGGGGAAGTTTCCACAACGATCAATGATTCTGATTCCCTCATAAATCCTATTGCACCAATCTATATCAGAGTTGGTAAGAGACATGATCTTTTACGACCAACGTAAGGCACTTTTGCAATCCCAAAAAGCAGCAGACTTGGGCAAGTGAGAGATAAACCATTTGTAAAGCAAAGGTACACAGCATGTGATCTCCCCTCTGCTGTACAAATTTCCCAAGTGTACAGAATGATACGCATCTGCGAGCAAAGTCGGCACAGGGTTTCCAATGAGAAAACCCTTAATGGAATTAAGATCGACGAAGTTATTAATGTTGGGAAACAAAAATAACCCGTAGGTGAGCAAGACAAAGATGCTTTCAAAAGCAGTCACGTTTTCTATACTGGCGAAGTACAGGGCTTTCTTTGTCAAGAACTGGGCTGGCAAACCTTGGATGCCACCCTTAGCGGTTATGTGAGCCCTGACCTCAGACTCGTCCAAATGAATTGCTCTTGCAATAGTCTGATTCTTTGGAATTTCTTCCAATCCAGAAAATGGAGCTCGATCCGTAATGTGTAGATCGATCAGGTGAGAATACTCCTCCAGCGTTGGTGCGAGCTGGTAATCCGGGAATGTGAAACAGTGATAAACCGGATCGTAAAACTGAATGAGCACATCCATGATTCCCTCAATCACATGGACTCTTAATAGTGGTAGCAAACCTCCGTGCTTGGCTCTGAAAGCCTAAGGGTTAGTGATCATCCTTGCTAACCTTCTTAAATCCTCTAGTTTTGGAACCTTGAAGGTATACTGGTGAGTTCTCTTTCTACCGAAATCCATTAGTGCCATCCTTTTCTCTGATATTTGCAATCACAGTTTTAGTTTACTTTGAAAAAAAACAGAGAGACTAGAAGAGAAGAATTTTTGAATGTTTTAATGTTTTTTAGATGAATGCATGAATGCAGCACACAAAAACATAGAAAAGACATGGGGTCAAAGGGTCGTTGTCATGAAGTCAAGGCTCTACCCATCCCCAAAGGTTTATACTAGGGTGATTTTTGTACCTGTACTCATTATCATTAGCTCCTCCCAGGAAAGCAAAACAACAAGCGGATCGCCAGCGAGTTGTAGTGCAATCTTAAAGTAAGAGCCATTCACCGAGAATAGATCACCAGCCTCAAATGAGGGTAGTATCGCGTAACAACTATTTCCGATAGTTTCCGCACTACGAAAGGGTTTGGCTCCTCAGCTTCTCAGACTTAACAACCGGCCCATTGTCTAGGTGAGAGAATGGGTTGCGTTGGTCAGCCTCCACTGAGGTTGATGGTCGACCCCGTCGCCATCACTTATCTTAGGTGTATACTCATTCTTTCCACATACGGCATCACCCGCATTCCCATTAGCAGAAAAATAAACATGTATAGCAATTAGGAAAAGCAGTATATATATTTGTCCTAAACATCCTAGACCTTTAAAGCTAAGGATCCTAAGTTCCTGACAGAAAATGGGTTCCCCGGCGGAAACCCCAATCTGTGGTATTCACACAAGAGGTGAAAAAGGAAATCAGAATTAGGGACCAGCGCCCCACGATGGGCGCCATTTTTCTGTAGCGAGCGATTTTGGACGCAGTTCTTAAGCGCTGGTCGCTCTCTGCGGTTGAGCTTAAAACTACAGGTCGATTCATTTTTTATCCTATTAAAGCTGATGAAGGAAGGGAAATAGATGTCTCTAATTAACCCTGCTTTGCATACTGAGTTTAAATAGTGGTCTGCTAGGTTACGAATGCTATCAATGTGGGGGGCCTTTGTACTGGTTATTTTTATTTTTGCCAATACAGTTTCTTTCTTTTTATCTGGGCAGAAGGTTTCTGGCGGGGAACAAGGATTAGGATGTTAGGACTGATTACTGCTTTTGATGTGAGAGTATGGGATTTGGGTTTTTGTTGATTGTGCTCGCTAAGATCTTTTCTTTCGATCTTATGCCTACGTATTCCCGTTTACCAAAACAGGGAAATCAGAGCGTTCGTAGTTCCTCCTATTCTATGGGAGGAAATGGGTGTTTTGGTGTCTTGTTCAAAGCCCAAGACGTGAAGCGAAAGGTGGTTTGTATCTTGTTCAAAGCCCAAGATGTGAAGCTGAAAGGTCTATTTGTGTCTTGTTCAAAGCCCAAGACGTGAAGCTGAAGGTCCTAACTTTAGAGAGAATTTGTCACCTCTAAAGAGGGGGTTGTATGTCACAACTGTTTTATAAAGGAGAATTACTTTAACCAGGATTTTTGAATCCGGCAATGCCATAATTTCCTTTATAGGGGATTTTAACCCGAAGGAGAAGACTTTAACTCAGTGTAGAGCAATGCTATCTTTCCTTAGGAATTTCTCATACTAAAAGAGGGACACTGGCATGGATGTAGATGATCCAGAGGCTTGCCGCTTACAGCGATTAGATGAAGAGGAAGGATTTGTTGATGTTTGTGTACTGTGAATGAGGCACAACTTTGCTGCTAAAAGGTTGATTGGATCAACCAGTGGTTTTCTTATATAAAGCCTAAGAGGAGGTTATTATGTGTCTCGTACAAAGCCCGAGAGAGAGGCTAAAAGGTTTTGACTCGACGATGAAGTCTTTTGGGTATCTCGTATGAAGCCCGAGATGGAGGCTATTTGACTCAACAAAAGAGTTTTTTGTATCTCGTACGAAGCTCGAGATGGAGGCGAAAGGGGTGATTGACTCGACGAGAGAGTCTCTTATGTGGCTCGTACAAAGCCCGAGAGAGAGGCTGAATGTTGTTGGACTCTGCTGGGGAGTATCATTGTACAAAGCCCAAGAGGAGGCTAACTTCACGGGAGAAGGATCTTTATACAAAGCCTAAGAGGAGGCTATGGCGACTGTTCAGTTAAATGACAGGTCCAGTATACTGATTTTGAAAGAGAAAATCAGTTCTCGTATGAGCAACACTGTACTCAGGGATTTGATTCAAGGATCTTGGTTATTCCTATTCTTTAAGGAATCGGGAAATCCAAAGGATATTGAGACTATCTGAGTCTGCGGGTTTCCTTCCTATTTAACGAAGGGGTCACTTGAGAATGTCTTTGAGACTCAAGGAAATTAGACTGTCCAAGTCTAGAGTTTCATCTTTTGTACTATGCTTTGAGAAACAGTAGTAGACTCTATGAAAGGACTGTTCTATGAGGATGACTAGGTCCTGTTCCTATACCTCTAGGAGGTCGTCGGGATAATTTGTACGAAGCCCAAGAGGAGGCTGGAAACTTTTAAGAAGCCGACGGGTCCTTGTACTAAGCCCAAGAGGAGGCTATCATTCCCGGAGGAAGAGATTATTATACGAAGCCTAAGAGGAGGCTGTGAATACTTCTAAGAAGCCGTAGGGTCCTTGTACTAAGCCCAAGAGGAGGCTAGGTTGCTTTTAGGAAGCCTGTGGGTCCTTGTACTAAGCCCAAGAGAAGGCTGATGCTTTTAAGAAGCCCGTGGGTCCCCAAACACCGAGAAATTCAAGGCAATGCTATTCACCGAGAATAGATCAAAGTCAGGAAAGTTCGAGAATTTGGAAGAAACTCAAAGATGCCATTCACGGAGAATACATTCATCTCTGGGAGTAGAGTTTCTTGACAATTCCTAATGAGGACAGCCGAAGATAAGACTGTATCTGGTGATCCGATTGGGGATCTAGTTGTCTATTTCTACGAATAAACGAAACGGCGTCACTTAGTTCTAGACGTAGTTGCCGGGGAAACTCGAAATATCTATACTTTTATTACAAAGTTGATATGAGTTTATGAAAAAAGACTTACAGTGAAACAGCCCCACAATACAGTTATATGTATATAAAAGCGGTAAATGAAAGCGTATAACCACTTACTCGGTTGTAGAGCTTCCATGCTGTTTGGTTAGTTGTTCAACAAAGAAAGATTGAAAACAACAGTATATTCAAAATCAAAGGAGAAAGTGCTTTGAAAAAGAAAGTTTTGGGGCTTACAGCTCAAGGAGAGGCCCGGGGTTTTATCAGTGAGCGCACTGTTTAAATTTGTACAGAGGGACTTATACAAGTGACTGAGGCCCAAAAATTGTTTTTTGTACAAAGGGATGGGTCTTACACTCTCTCAAGAGGCCCAAAAAGTTTTAAAGAAAAAGAGCGGGGCTTATAACACGAGGGTAGGCCCATATGATTTTTCCGTTTAAAATGGCGATCGCGTCGATGTTTTCTTTTAACGCAGAGGGACTTATACAATAAGTGAGGCCCAAAAAGATTTTGGTTAAAAGGGGATTGGGTCTTACACTCTAATAGAGGCCCAAAAGTTTTGAATGGGTCTTATAGCTCAAGGAGAGGCCCAATGTTATTTTTGAAAGGCGACGATCGCGCCGTTTGTTTTTGACGGTATCGGGACTTATACAATACACTGAGGCCCAAAATGTTTTGGCCAAGAAAGGATTGGGTCTTACACTCTATTAGAGGCCCAAAAAGATTTTGAAAATGATTTATGAGGGTTGAATTAATCCAAAAACCCTAATTTGTTTTCAAAAATGTATTTAATTGAATAAAAATTCAATTAAAATGATCAAAATTGTTTAACATATGAAAAACAAATTGTGATTTTGGATTAATGCTTCAAAAATTAAGTATTGACCTACAAAACAATTAGAAAGCATTAAAAGTTGCAAAATCAATGTAGAAAAAATATTTAATATGTCAAAAACAATTAAAATATTAATTCTTTGCAAAAATATCAATTATATGAAATAAATAATATTTTTGGGATTTTTTTGATAAAATAAAATATTTTAACATTTTTGTGAATTATTAAAAAAAGAATCAACTCAAAATCATTAAAACTCAGAGAGAAATTAATTTTTGAATCAATTAAATAAAATCACAAAATTCAAATATTTGAATTATTCAAAAATGGCGCCAAGAACACACCAAGAACACGCGCGTGTTCTGAGTTTGGCTGATTTGCATTTTCTCCTCAATCTCACTGAATACGTAATCATATCATGCAATCCACATATCATTATGCTCGTCTCAACCTCACGATCATGTCTATAACACTTAATTTCATTTAAATTAAACATAAAACATGAAATCACGAAGAAACCTCAAGAACCCTAATTTCTGCATGAAGGCTAGGATTTTTGATACACGATTCAAACAATGCAATTAATTGAGGGAAAACATTCCATGCATGATTATGAACATATGGCCAAATTATTGTGCGAGGAAATATGCATAGATTGAGAGATGACCAAGTATATACTTACCTCTAAGCCGTGACAGCAAGTGCAATGTGATTTTTGAGTTGGAGGTGTTACAGATGAGTGGTGATGATCTGAACAGCTTCCCTACACCCTATGGAGTGTGTTTGAATGGTTGGACTTGATTGAAATTGGCTGGATCACTTTGTGGTACCTCAGCTGCAACTTGATTGAAAATTTGAGCAACCAGCTGGTGATTTTGTGAAATTGGTGTTTTAGAAGTGATCTAAGTGTTTGATCAGCTCATATGTGATGTATGTGAGGTGTGTGAGTGATTGGTTTGATTGGAAAAGCTCTCAAACTCAAAACCCGATAGCTACCTTGCTAAGAAAGGCATTTTTCCTAAGAGAAAGAGATTTTGAGGAAAGCATCTGTTAGATGGCTTTGGTGTACTCAAACTGATCACAATTGAGCTCTATTTATAGTAGAGCAAGTTTGTTTTGCAAGGAATAGTGAATGGCAGCTGGTAAGTAGGTTTGGCCAATGTTGGCAAATGAAAATCCAAGTCTCCTCTAGCCATTGACTAGAGGTTAGGGCACAGAGCTTTGGTTCCCTTGGTCTTGGATAAGTCTTGACTGATTTCATATGAGAATGGCTGAGTCCATGCCACCTTGATGCTTCCATTGAATGCTCCAATCCAAATTTGGAGTCTTGTCCCTATTTTGGCCATTCTAGGTTCAACATGCTATTTCTTGTTCCATGGACTTTGGAGGCTTGGCTCAGTGATTGTCCCCTTTAGATTCAATCCTCAGAGGTGTCCAAGTGGATAGGAGCATTTGAATTTGGCTGATTTTGGCAAATCGAGCAAATTGCAAATTCTGCCTTGCCTTTGACAGATTTCAGCAAGGCAACTTGACAATGCCATATCTCATGGGGTAAGTTGAATTTGGCAATGTTCTTGGCCATTTTGGAAAGCCCTTACATGATACAACAACTGTTTGAACAAGTTTAGTTTTGATCTCTTTTGATTCCAAGTGAAAAATCCCTCTACATTTGGCAAAAAGTGAAGCAAAATCTGACTTAGTGAAAATTTCACTAAGTGTTGGAACAAAGTGTGATTTCTTGATTTTGATCACTCCATAACTCAAAATCCTTAATGAATTGGACTTAGGTCTAGTTGAAGTTTTTGTAGAGGGTAATGAGAGCTACAAATCCATCTTTGGATGAGAAAAAATGGCCATGTGGTTTAGGAGTTATGATCCTCCAAAGTTAGTGCATTAGTGGTACTTTTTCCATAACTTAGAAAAATTTCTAAGTTTTATGGTTACCCCTTTTACAAGTTATCCAACTTTCTTTGATTTTTCTTGATGAATGAAGATTCAAATCATACATTAACATCATTTTAGGGTTAAAAATCCATTTTGGTGAAAAATCTCAAAAAGTCAAAGTTGACTTTTGTGCACAGTTGACTTTTTATCAGATGAATTCCAAACTGTGCAATTCTTCAGGAAATCATGTCCTTGACCTAAATCAAACTTGATGGACATGTTACATGGGTGTCATAGGGTATACTGGGGCATGTCCTAGGGTTTGGGAGCATGTCCTGGTCAAAAGTCAAAGTTACAGTTGACTTTCCTCGCGAAACCCTAATTGTGGTGCAGATGAAAATGAGACTTGTTGCTCAAGCTTATTGGATTAATCCATTGTTCCAAATGGATCAATATAGTTCATTAGAGACCCTCAAATCATGTCTTGAGGTCTTGGCTCTTGATTTGTCCCAAAAGTCAACTTAGGGGTGAATTAGGTCAAGAAACCCTAATTCCTGATTTTTGATGTATGCATCCCCTGAGGTCAAATTGACTTGATGCTTGGGTCCATGAGGGTCCATGGAGTACATTAGGTTGTGTTTTGGATCTTTGGCTTGTGTCTAGATGAAATTTTCCATCTAGAGGCCCTGGTCAACCAAAACCCTAATTTGGTGATACTGGCGATCTTGAGACTTGATCCACCTAGAAGGGAGCAACCTTGTGCTTAATCCTTGAAGTGGGAGTCCTTTTGATCCATTGTGGATGTTTGAGAGGTTAGACAAGTTGAAGATCATGTCATTCCTTGATTGATCCTTTATCTAAGGCTCTGAGAGGGCTTGAAACCCTAATTTTGATTGTAGTGAATGCTCAACAACCCTTGAGACATTTGGTGAGGCATGATGGTTCATCCATATTGTGATGATGATTTGCACAATGATGGGAAAGCTTAGTGGTTAAAATTTGGGGTATGACAACAGGGTTCGGCTATCACCAAAAGGATGATAGTAAGGCAATTGACAAAAGGTCAAGTTTGTTGGGGATATGATGAGTGAGGTTTATTTGGAGACATTAACAAAAGGTTGAAGCAAAGAAGTCACTGAGGAACACCATACTTGTCAACAAAAGGTTGAAAAGACCAACTCACTGGGGAACTCCCAAGGACTTGAAGGAGATGCCCCTGACTGGGCTGAAGATTGCTTTGAAATCTTGTCTTGAGCTTGGTCAACAAAAGGTTGAACAACTTCGTGAGGAACGCTCACGGATTTGAAGAAGACACCCCTGGCTGGGCTGGATATCATCTTGAGCTTGTTTTGTTCAACAAAAGGTTGAAAACAACTTCGTGAGGAACGCCCACGGATTTGCAGAAGATGCCTCTGGATGGGCTGTTGATCATCTTGCAATCTTGAGATTGATCCTGGATCTTGACTATGCATGTATGAATGCCTAATTTTGTAATGATGTGCAATGCAAATGCTGACGCGCGGAGATGCGAGTTCTGGGGGAGTATGATTGGGTTTTTGTATGCATATGATGCATATGATGTCGAATGTGATGCGTATGATGCATATGATTGCAGACGGGTGATTGGATATGTTTTGTAAGGGTGCCAGCATGGTGGACTTTTGGGTAGTTGCTAATGCGGATTAGACTTCGAGTGGTGGGAGGGTTTGATTTCCTCGACACTCAGTTTGTTGAAGACGCCATGATTGATGCAGACGAAGATGCTCTCGAGGCCTCAAGTTTGATGAATTATTGATGAATTATGGGTTCACTCCTGAGAGATCCACAACTCTATGCTTAAAGGTCAGGATAGCCTGAAAATGAGCATAGCGACGTGAGCGACTCATGATGATCGTGTTTTTGCTCTGATCTTAATGATTGCTAGTGTTTGGCAGGACCTGCTTGACCAACTTGAAGATACAAAGGGATCTGCCTGCTGCAATGGATCTTGCCCCAATCTGAACATGGTAATGGTCTGCCCCTAATTAATTAATTCTGAAGCAGTCTGATCTTTGGAGGTTGAGATTTGATATGTTTTGAGATGACTTGCCCCTGATCGAGCTGTTGAACGAGTTTGCCCCAGATTGAGGTGTTGAGGGAGTCTTGCTTCGGGTTGGCACCACTGAAGAATTCAAGTTCCTATTCGATTGCCCCTTGTTGGAGTTGCTTTGATGTCTGACACTGATTTGGAGTTAAAATTGTACATTCACAAATGGTAATCTTAATGCAATGCTCATGCAAGTTTTGAAAAAGAGTCGTTTATTCGAGTGTCGTGATATTGTGAGACGAATGGACCATTAGTCCAGACGTTGTGCAGATTTTGATGGTGTGAAAGATATAGCAATGAAAATGACACTGATGCTGAAGATTAGCAAATATGGGGAGTCAGTTTACGCAACCTTGCAATAGTATGCTTTCAGAATAAACTTCGCCTCAATTAGGTCTTTCGAGGGTTGTAACGTGGTCTGGTTCGCGGTTATGAAATAAAGGATATTAGGCTCAAAACTTGATTTGCACCCACCCCTTCTTCATGATGAACTCCAGTCCTACGTTCAGTTAATTCTGCACATGTTTGTATTCCAAAAGGGTTGACGGTTCAAGGTATGCTTGAAATGGCAGTCACCTTTATTTTGTTTTTTATGAATGTCAGTGACCTTTTGGATTTTGACATGGTGACCATTGAATCTTATTTTATTTTTGTTGAGGATCTGAGGGCCTCTTTTGTTTTTGCTTTTAATCCCTATCTTTTGCATGGACTGATTTTGCTTTTCGAGTCCATCAGGGTAGCCTTGATTTTTTGCCTAAGTCTCCTTTGAGGTGCTTGACTTAGAAGGCTTTTGATTTTTTTTTATTTTGTTGGAGGGTTGTTGTAACACCCCAAATTTAAATTATTTAATCGTCGTGTTTTATTTTCAATTGTTTGGCCTTGTTTAGGGGGTGTCTGAGTCTGAAGGGGTAATGTTAGTAGTGATAAGGTGGGGGTGTGTCCATTAATAGTAATATGGCACTTATTGTTATTAGTATTATTAATATTATTATTATTAATAGTATATTTCATATTATTATTATGGTTATTATTATTCTCCTTATTATTATTATTAGTATCCTTATTATTATTATTATTATTATTATTAATACTATTATTATTTTAAATTAAAATATGATTTAATTAATTTGATAATGGGCTAATGGATGAATGGAGGGGCAATTTAGTAACTAAGCTGAGATTAGTGTGGGTTAGTGGGAGAGTTAGCCATTATCAGATTTTGGGAAAAGAAAGAGTTAGAGAAGAAGAACAAGGAAGAGCTAGGGCACCTATCTTCATCAATTTCACAGGAATTTGATCAAGAAATTCGAGGTAAGGGGGAGAATGAGTTTAATATGGGTGATATAATCATGAGAGGGTAGTGGGGATTCCTTAACCTCGTAAGAATTCGTATGTATAATTCTGTTTGAATTTATCTATGTTTGTGTGAATGATTGCAGTGAAATCCTTGTTGTGATGCCATATTGGATCTGGAATTCGTATGATTCTTGGTGAATAATTATGTTGTTGCTGCTGTATAAATTATATGTGTTGCTGGACTGGTTTATGCAGGTGAATATGACCAATAATTAGATCTAAGAACCGTAAATTGGATTAATAATGATAGGTAAAGAAGTAAGATGAAGAATAGGACCTGAAACTAGTGTAGAAACAAGTTTAGGACTGGATTGGAGGGGAAAAGTGAGGATCCCGCAGCAGAAACCAGACTGGGTGGGAAATTGCATTTGCGTAATAGATCTGGCCATACGCGTATCAGGTAGGGCAATACGCGTATGGCTATGGTCAATACGCGTATGGGAGGGCCAAAAGGAGGCTTGGTACGGCCCTCTGCCCGTACGCGTAACGGTACACGTATGGAGGCTTGGGCAATATGCGTAAGGGAGTGGCATTACACGTAACGAGATCTGAAGTGAAATTTTGATGGAAAAACATGTCTCTGCCCATACGCGTATCAAGTGAGGCAATACGCGTATGGATGGGCGAGAGAGATGGGCAATACGCGTATGGCCCAGGGCAATATGCGTATGGTCAGGGAGAGTGCAGAATTTTGTCGTTTCGCGATTTCTTTCCCGTCTTCGCGCCTGAAGTTGTTTCTTTTGGTTTGAGAGGTTGGGAATAGATGTCAGACCTTGAAAAATGTAGGATTGGTGGTAAAAATAATTAATTTAATAATTTTGGTGAATTAATTAGTGATCAGCTAATTAGCGTCGTGTGAGGTGTTTTCTGTGGTGTTATGTATTGATTGTGATCAGGAGGATCGTGGAAATGTATGAGTGTGATTATACATGAATTATATGCATATTGATGTCATGCATTCGTGGTGTGTCGGTGGGGATGGATCATTGCTCAGGAGGAGTGTATGTGATTCATCCGAACTCCAATGTGGAGAATGGTGGGATAAATCGTTGCCAAGTAGAGGTGTATGTGATTTATCCGAGTTCGATTAAATGAACCATGGTGATTGTTGGTACCACATGCATTGTGTCTATTGTTGAGTCGCATTGCATTATCATTTTATGTTGATTGAGTTATGATTGAAAGTGACAAGTAGGTCGTGCTTATGTGATTATATGATTGTGTGTGAGTAACTACTCTTATCATGTGTTATTTGCTGTTTATTATTAAATGTAGTTCTCACCCCTTTGTTGTTGTTGTGTATGTGCTTCTTCGAAAGTACAGATAATCCAGGTACTTGAGTTGCTTGGAGTGCGTGTTGCCTGTTTGAGTCGCAGGAGTCGCTCTGATATGTAACACGGGAATTTTGGGGATTTTATAAATTGTTATTCTTCATTAAATTTTGTTACGTATCTCTTTTGAATTCATTATTTTGAGGACCACAAGTTTATGTGGAGTTTTGGAGTATTTTGGCAAGTGTGCCGTGAATTGAGTAAATAATTATTTTCCGCTGTTTTATTTCTTTAATGAAAAGAGTATTCGTTGTTGGTTTAATGATTTGGCATCCCGCTTGTTGGTTGTAAAACTCTGATTTATCCGTATTACTTTTATTTTTATAAAATGGGAAAGTGGGGTGTTCCAATTGGTATCAGAGCAGGTCGGTCCGTCCGGCCAGGTGTAGTAGTTGAGTCTGTCCTTAGTATAGGGGTCGATTGTGTGTTCTGACCGTATGTTGATTGTTGACCAGTATGGCAGGAAGGAATGATGCTGCTCTTGCTGCTGCTATGCAAGCCATGGCACAAGCTGTAGAGAACGCCAATCAGGCTGGAGGTGCTCAGTTTCGGGACTTAGCACAGTTCCAGAGCAATAAGCCGCCTACATATGAGGGAGGTATTTTGGATCCAGAGGCTGCACAGAAATGGCTGAAGGCTGTTGAGAAGATCTTCAGGACCATGGAATGCAGTGACGCTCAGAAGGTACGTTTTGGCACTCATATGCTGGAAGGGGAGGCTGAAGCCTGGTGGGACAATAATCGTTAGAGGTTGGAAGCTGCGGGTACTGATATTACTTGGACAGTGTTTCAAATTGAGTTTCTGGAAAAGTATTTTCCGGAAGAAATTCGTAGTGCAGAGGAAGTTGAATTTCTGGAGCTGAAACAGGCTGATAAGATAGTTACTGAACACGCTGCCCGATTTGAGGAATTGATACAGTATTGTGCTCATTACAATACTGAGGAAGTTATGACTTCGAAGTGCTTGAAGTTTGAGAATGGGCTGCGTCCCGAGATCAAACTAGGCATTG